>OV815301.1:12500-2412500 GCA_929108375.1 Gymnoscelis rufifasciata | reverse complement strand
GCTAAGTGGGAGAACACTCGACTTTCATTCCGAAGATCGTGGGTTCAAACCCCGCCACGCACCTCTGGATTTTTATTCTTGAGAAATGTATGTGCGCTTTGAACGTGCTTTAACGATGAAGACCAACATCGTAAGGTAACCGGTATGTTCTGAAAACTTTAAGAGTTTGCAGAACATGTGACATTCACCAACACTCACATGCGCTAGCGTTGTGAATTAAGGTCTAATCTCTCTCGCCAAGACAGAAGTCCCTGTGTCCCAGCAGTGGGAACGTTAATAGGGTGATAATGATGACAAGATAATTATAGACTTACCCATTTAGAGATTCCGAAACACAAGCCCGCCAATGTATCTGCATGCTAAGAACTCCTAAAGTAGTCACACACACAGCCAGCGATGTATGCTGCTTCTTGTACACATATTCCGCAAGGTAGTTCTAGTATCTGGTTCTGGGTTCATCATCATCATTTCAGATGTAGGACGTCCACTGCTGGACATAAGCCTTCCTGGAACACTAACAGTTATTTCGGTTAGATCATGCATCCACCGTGAACCGTGGTGGACGTCCTGCGCTGCGGTCCGCGGTCACCATTTGAGAAATTTATGGCCCCAACGACCATCTGTTTGTTCTCTGTGAGATATGGCGTAGTGGCAGTGGATGCCACTTCAAGGAGCCAATCCTCTTGGCTATGTCGTTGACCTAAATGCTTCTACGATCGCGAAGATACTTCAAGTATAGTGCTCTTCATAGCTCATGGATAACAAGGGGTTCAAACATTGTTGTAAGGAGTTAGTCCGCCATTTTGCCAGTGATGAAGCGAATGTCATTCGAGTGAGTAAATCCTTCCTTAAATTAAAAGTAATCAGATCTCTAAATAATATGAGTTTAAAAGCAGTTAAGCATCAACTCTATCGGTGGACGTGTTTTCAAAACTGGCCGTCAAACCATTTTTTTATGAAAATTTAGAATTAATTTAGACTTTATTAATTCTAACTGACCTTATTAAGGAAAGGAAAACTTAATATGGAAAAGGTTCCTGAATAAGATAGGTAGTAGCGGACAGATAAATAATAAAAGTCAAGGATTTCATTATAAGTCCAGTATGGTTGTGTACATTGCTTTAATCACAATTTTCAAAAATGTACAGGGCGTATAAATATTTGGCATAGACTTGTCTAGTAATGAATACACTTGAACTTGAATCGACTAAAAATAAAAGTAAGACTTAATAGTTAAGGATGTAATTCAGAAAGGCTTAAATAATTTAACATTTTGTTTGGTATTGTTATGTTTCGGAGGTTCTTTTAGGCACTGTTCTTACATTGTTAGAATACGGAAATGTCGAGTGGACGAACACATAGATTTACGAGACAAGACTATCAGCTTCACCCATCTCACTTTTAATAATTTTATCTTAAACGTAGTGTGCATTAGATGTTCCATCTGCCTGTGTTTGGAGACTAGTATGCAGTAATACCTACGGTACGACGCGACGCCGGCGCCCGATCACTCGCGCAAACATAAAAACTCTCAATATTTACTTTTTAATGACCTTAACAATAAGCGAAATAATATATGTGAATATAAGTAAGCGTTTCAATATTCATAATTACGTTTGTTCAAAATTCCTATTCTTTGGATTGTTTCCGTTCACGTGTTCCGCACAAATGCAACCTGACATCCAACCTGATCACTGCTCAGCAAACGTTACAATATTTAACTATAATTTAACTACTAACCCTTATAATACTTTGTATGAGGTACGGTTGCATGCAGCTGCCCGTTATTGTGATTCACAAAAAAATACTTCAAACATACTAGCAGTTTCTGGATGTCAAATTATATTTTTTTCTTACTACAATAATGTTGTACTATACATTTTTTTAAACAAAATATTAAATTATCAACATTTATATAAATACGATTCACCAAACATTCAAGAACACCGACTTATGCACTTGCACTTACAGTTTATTCCAAAGACAGACAACACGAGATTTTAGAGGTTCTTTATTATTCTACTAATCTCGATCTGACACTAACAGATAAGCACAACCGAGTATTGAAGGCTGAGTGTATTTGGAACAGACTATGTATAACGTCTGCAAGCGAGAGATACATCGCATACGGACTAGTCAACGTTGAGCGCACATATACGCTGAACGGGAGAAAAGGTTATTTAAAAGCTAGAGCAACAAGATTGTGGCAAGATAATACATGCACTTGATCTACGCTCACACGACTAAATGTTTCCAAAATTATTGAATCTGGTTTTGTTCGTGTTTTTACGTATAGTCAGTACTGTAGAACAGTATAAATTAAGATCTCACAAGAAATTACTCGCGGAAGAATGTCATTGCACAGACTAGAAAGTATGAAAACAAGTAAAGACTGATATTCTAATGACTACTTCGTGTGATGAATTCATGTAGTTCTTTGATCGACTATTTTATAGATTTGTGTAATTTTCAAAACATTTCCTCGTAAAGTAATATTTTTCGAGTTTTGAATATAGTTATAAAATGTGATGTTTAAGATTTATACCATTAGATTGTACGAACGTTTGACCGTTGCCTTCGCATCAGCTGACTTGACCATTACAGTGTACAGCACTTCATCCAACTTGAAATAATACAGGCTTCACATCAAACTAATTTAACAACTGCTCGCGTAAAGAAAGGCACATGAACAATCACAGACAAATAATACGAGAGGGTTAGGCCATTTTACTAGAGGGGCGAACCCATTGCTCTTTATTCTTCCCTATATTATTAATATTATATTTATTTAACAATTTGTAAGATGCAACGTATTATATTGCCCGGTAAAAGCCAGTAAAGCAACTCTTGAAATGGTCACACATTAAAATTATTCGTGGCAAATTCAGTACACGTCTATAAGTCTATATCACGTCTCTGTGACACTTACACGTTTTTCGATTTAGAACAGAACACTGACTTCACGGTAACGTTACTGTCTTTTTCCACAAACTGGAAACGGCATGATGCCCAATAGTTCAGCCCCTAGAGTACGGCCCTTCTGTACCGTTTGCCCGTGACTTAGAATCTTATCATAGTACTTATAAAAAGTTGTAAATGTCTAAAAAATCACATCGAAAAACGTAATTGTAAGAAAACTATTACATTCAAATTTAACTACTTCCTATTTGAAACGGCAGGTTGTGTTGTGCATCGCGTTATCAGAAGTTATTTAACTAATTGTACCGAAAGCAAAGTTTAAAAAAATGCTAAACGGCTTGGCCAATCATTTTTATTACACTTCCCATTTAACACACGAATCATTGCAAATAAGACATTAAGATATTAATGGGTGTCACTTGTAGAACTTTTGTTATCTAGGCGGATTTAATTACAATTTTATTACATGCTATTTCACGCGTTTTCGTTATCTGTACATTGTTATAAAATATACTCTGAAATCTATTATTGAACTGTAAGACATAGACAGATACAGCGCCGCACAACGCAGCCTCGTTTACAGCAGTTGAGAAATTAATTTGGTGTCAATAACATAATTTTGCGAAACGGTAACAACTATCAATACGTAATATCTAACTATATTACTTGGTATGTGATACTAACAATGACTTTAATATTAGTATTGCTTGCAGGTCAGTCGGTACGGCTTTGATTAAGGAAGCCCCATGATTCCTCGATCACCACCATTCAGGTTGCAGGACCATGTACTTGTACAGCCACTTCCGATTCCCCCACAGTAATTTACGAGCGATTCGTCTAGTCAACCTTACACAGATTTGTTTTAATAAAAGTAGATGTTTATATCTATCAACTAATTAAATTTGTTCCGATTTTTTTTATTGCATGCTTAATCAGTCGTATCGAACAGTAAGATTTCATTACGCACGTAATTAACAGTACGTTAATCTTAAAGAAAACGTTATTTTTAAAAAGCGTGTTTATTATTACAAGTTGTACTCATTTTATATTTATATTCGTATCAGATCTATACCTAATTAGTAAGCGAGCCAAATCTAAGCGTAGCTTATTAATTCTAATTTTGCTGTATTATTGCTTTAAGGTTATCTAACGATTACAATAGTTATCATATCACGAAGGATGAAGGCAGGGAGCGCTCAAGCGGGAACAAAGAGACGGCATCTATCCGACTGCAGGGTCTAGGATATAACGCGCGTGCCGAGTACCACCGGCACTGTAAATATTTCAGTCTTTGGTTTTCATCCAGTACGTTAGTATCCGTGAAGTTACTAGTACAGCTTCCTTTCGAGAGTAATGCAACACGCACAGACCTCGACGGGTCGCAGGCCGCCCCGCCTCCGCGCGCGGACACACGCCAAGCCACGACACGCACACAACATAAGAGACTAGGAATGTCCTATAAGGACCGGCCTAACTTGTAAAATGATAACAATACATTTTTTATTGCACATAATTTTTAAAATCACAGTAGTTTCCAAATAAAGAGATCTAATAACAGTTAAAAATCGATGTTTAATAAATAGCCCATCAACTCATTCACGACGGCATTCGCTAATATGGACGTCTCTTTATAATGAACGACCAGTTTAACAACGGAGAATTCATTTTCCAGTATTTATATACTTAAAATAAATAATTCGGTAATAATTATGAGCATTTCATACACATTAGCCCTAAAATCTATAAAATATTTACAAGTGATAAAATAAAGCAATCAAATTATTTGCTGCTAGAACACAGAGCCGTGGATAACATAGGATCGTAACCGGATCTTTGTGCCATAGCATTCATTAAATTTAACTAGTGTGTCACTATTCAACCAATGTCTGTAGAGAAATTAAGACTGCAACAAAATACTCAGGAAAACGTTTAAGAGTCTGTCAGTACCGACTTTTTAAAGAGTTTAATAGTAAGCATATCTTGGAACAACAGGCGCTCAGTTGAGGTCTATACTTGGAAGAATTTAAAAAAGAGAATATGATCGAAAAGATTAAAAGGTTTCGCAAAAAAAGGGAAATATTAAATATGCCAAGGGATGAACGGACTAAAGGTGCGAGACATTTAATTATAAAATGGCTTATAAATTTTGACATTATGGTAAGTTTCCGTTTTATGGAAGCTTCTGATTAGAACAGCAAAACATATACAACCAACTCGTAGAATAATTAGGAAGTAGGGAAACACAATTACAAATAAATTACCCGTTTAGTAATAAATCTAAGAATCGTGAAATTGATAGTTATTGTGAAGAGATCAATCAACATTTTTTTCATCATATTGACCATAATAAATGGGCAGAATGTAAAACTTTAAAGTAAGTATCAAATAAATTCATTAGCGATCACGGTTCTAACGGAACTCATCTCACGACAGCATCCGCGATAGACATGTCTGTCATTGTTGTGACTGTATTCTTTAATATGTCTTTAAAAATAATTATGATGATGTAAATAACTCACTGTTACTAGCACTAAATTGGTTCACTGGTAAAATTTACTACAAAAAAACTAAATATATTAAATTCCAACTCCCTAATGTTAAAGAATTCCCTACAAAACGATGAAATTCTCGAGCTCGTTGACTCAACGGTGTTCCTAGGTTTACATATTGATTTTCGTCTACAATGGAAACCCCAAATTACAAATCTTGCAGGTAGACTTAGTCCAGCAGCTTACATTCTAACTGTAATCTCACAGCACATTTATGAGAACTTGATGTTCACCCACAATAAAAAGCTTTTGTTTTAAAAGGAGGAAGAAGAGGAGAAAAAAAAGTGACGTGCATAGTATTAAACGAGAATTAGGGAAATATTACTAATTCCTTCCTACATACTAAAAATTGGCAAATCATTTTACAGAACTTCCTTAATAAATAAATTAAATTTTCTAATGAAAATTTTAATTATTTATTAAGTCTGATGAAAAAAGCGTATTACTCTATAAATGATTATATAAATAATGATGCTGCTTGGTTAGATGTTGCTTGGTTCCACGTTGGCAAGCTCTAATAATTCTGGTTGACCAGGACTGATATACTCATGTTATAATAGCTCCCTGATATGACAAGCACTTTTTTTTTATGTTAAATTTATATTAGTTACTTATAAATAAGAACTCCAAAATTGAAAAAACTGATAAAGCTGTGTTGTTATATTTGCTTTTCCACTCAGTATAAAATATTGAAGCGAACTGTCAAGACAATGTTATATCGTTGATAATTTTTGTTTATATAGTTTTATTAATTTTTTAAGTTGATCTGTCCACATATACCCTGTGCTTCTAAAGAAATAAATTTGAAGTCTAAGATATGTATAAAGTTAAGGAGGGAGAGCTACTGAATGTTGGGATTTAATCGTGCGAAATAATCATCTATGTAATATAGGAACCATAAATAGTATTTTATATTGATTTATTACATAAAAGTATACGTATGGGAAATAATTAATTACATTGCTAACTAGTTTTAAAATTCATCTTGGTGTCGTATAAAATATATTGTGCGTATTTATCTAAATATACCCGACGAACCCCGTCAACTCATTTTAGAAACTTCAGTCTAACATAACTCAGGGTAATTGAAAAAGCAACATGTGTTTTTTTTTTGTGATAAGAGCGCCCATTGTTTCACTATGTACGCGTTTTCTATCGAACTATTCAGTACAGTTATTATAGTAAACAAAGGAGATTGGAAAAGTTTGTGAAGAAAATAGAGTCATTGGTCGATTAGTGTCAACACGACGTGTGCGGTCGGGCTGGCCTGGGTGCGCGGTCGGTACAAGCGGATAGCAATAATACAGCCGCTAAACTAGGAATGATAAAAACGGAATTTTGAACAACGTGCGTTATGCGAAAAAGAACCTCTTCATTTCAACGAAACTCTAAAGCAACTAAAATCGGTTTAATTTAACATTGATATGTTCTTTGCTCGCAAGCCTTGTGTAATAATATCGTCAATGAAGGCATAAATAATTAAAAATTTCGTAATTTTCTTGTCCTATAAGTTAATATAACAAAACAATTTCTAAATGCTGCTAATAAGAGGAAAAGTCAGTCTCTCATGATTACAATGACATAATTTGAATCCAAAAATCAAACCATTAGGATATTCACATACATAGCCATGTAGCTCTCGGCGGCGAGCTGGGTCGGCGCGCTCACTCGCCCAGCATTTCTGCAACAACGAAACAACAGTTACACACACCTCTGAAAATGTAAAATGTTCCTAGTTTATATTTTTGGTTGACTATTCATGGAAATAATATTATGAATTCATGATATTATGCAATCAGAAATAGCATGTGTGGAGTCGGAGCAGACTGGCCACCGTCAGCATCAAATGAAATATGTATTTGAAAATGTTATGGATAATGTATAATAAAAATTAAAGTATTATTATATGCGGGAATTTTAATATAGACCTCCTAGAAATCTATTAATGAAGTATTAGAATATGCAATTTCTTTGATTCCTATAACTTGATATGCATAACTTGACACAAGCAAAATGTTTAGATAATATATTTACCAGCCTAAATGAAAATGTAATATAAGTAACCTAAAAACCGATCATAGGGCATATGTAAAAATGAATATGAGTTCAAGACAAATTATAAAAAGAAAATGAGCTTTGAACCATTGACTACAAATCGATTTGAGAAGTTTAAATGGAGTTGGGATCTACAACTTCCTTGTAATTACTGTACAACAAACTTAACAGTTAATTTTTCAATAAATTTTATAACATTTTTAATGTAATATTTACAACAAAATCAATGGTAGTCTCAGACAAACCTGGTTTACAGTAGCCCACTGTAGGTATACTTAAAAGTCGGCAAAATAGAAAAGGGTGTTCGTGCTCACTAAAATATGTTTTATGATTTATATCTTGCATTTGTATACCTTTCTAAGCATCTGTATTTAAAACTTAGAAATTTTGCACGTAAAATATAGAAAACGACTCCTAAATACCTCTGATTCTTACACAAATCAAACTATAGATTCGAATAAGGGTCTGTTCAGACAAAGAGCGATCAGGCGTTCAAAGTTGCGCTTGCAGATAACATCACCAATGCAAAACAAACAAAAATGATCTGATCGCGGAACACTTAAATGCCTGGCCGCTCTCTGTCTGACAAGACCCTAAAGGTTTTTAAATAAAACAGCAATTAAATTAATTAAAATAATGATTTAATCATAATAAATGTTTAACATTTTTGATGGCACAACCAAACTACAAAGTGAAGAAATACATCGATCAAAGGTAAAATTTCGTCAAAGATATGGTAGAATCAAAATACAAATAGAAGTTGCTGAAGAGTTTTACAGCGATACTCCGACGACGGGAACCTTGGCCTTGATGAGTATTGTAGTCCAGCGGAGGATGTGAATCTTGCAGAAGATCGAGAAGTCACGGTAATCCTCAGCATTGGCGATGTTCTCCGAGGGGCCAATGGTGATTAAGGCAGCGCGCGGGTTCTCCACGAACTTAATCTCGATGCGGAAGGCAATATTAACGTCTGGGTCAATAGACTCTTGTATCATTTGCGTTATCTTCAGATGGCGGGCGATCAGACCTTGCACCTCCTTAGTGGAGCGGTGGTTGGTGTGCAGCCCGCGCAGCCACAGAGGGCGGGTGAAGAACCCGGCGTACGCCTCCACAGTAGTCCCGGGAGACCCGATGAACGCCTCCGGGTGGTCAGTAGTCAAGTCTGTTTTCAGCATAGTATTGAAAATAGTATCGACTATTGACGAACGCACATCATGTTTCCATGATTCGCCCAAACCGTTCAAGATATCCGGAGATATCTGTTTAGTCACCGTCTTCAATGCAGTTGCCATTTTGTTTCTGAAACAAACACAATATACGATTAAGTAGGTATACAAAAAAAAACATGTATAATAATGACCTATCCTTTCATTCTACCACAGAATCTCGAAACTTAATGTGAATTTGAAACATTGCATTCAACACATGAAAACTTAACAAGATATCAATATGATATAATAGCTTCCGCCTACGATGACGTTATTGATCCATCGGTTCCGATTAATAATTGCGCCGGAATTACATATGTAACAGAATAGGGATGCATATCGGGAAAGTCTGACTTACCGTTTCAATGAGATGGTTCAGGAAACGTTGGGCCTCGCAGAATAGGATGTTAAGAAGATTGGGACAACGTTTGTTTGTTGTGACACGGAGGAGCCGCGCGTCGCCGGCGAGTGCAGAGATGAATGTGCCGGGCGGTGATTGATTCCCGTTCCGCGCTTTCATAGGTGAGGGTCACCGGCCACCTGCAGTTGGCTCGCCGGGCGCAGTCGCAGTAGGGACCTCGCAATGCGCGCCAAACTCAAATGCATCCCCACTTGATAAAGCCGCGTGTCTGGCGTGGCTTGGCGTCACTTGTTTTGTTTTTCCGGGGCGGCAGGTTAGCGAGCGAGTAGCGTCTTCGTGATTAGTTGATTTGAGTGTTCACTTGTATTGTATATTATAGAGAGTAAATTACAGTAAAAGGTAAACTTTACAAGTTTACTTGAATTTATATTCATAAATCTGCCTTGCTCAATCAGTTCTATAAATATGTTTTCAATTTGGTTAATTATGGCAACAAACATTAAAAGAAAATAATTTTATTACAATAAATAGAGTGGTACTGTAACAACAATACAAAATAAGCCACTTTATTGTACACACAGAAAAAATGAAGTACAACAATACGTAAAATACAAATGGCACATTGTAACTTATTATAAAATATTTTATAAGAAATTAATACTCACAAGTAGGCTATTTTATACGACACGTATAATTGGCAGATATACACGACCGTTTACACAAACGACAGTCACTGATTTAAAATACACTTATATCTTTTTCACGAAAAAAACAATAATAAATTTATTTAACCCATATGCATGAGATACATTATGTTTGAAATACCCTTAATATTCTTAATAACTTTAGTAAGTAGGAAAAACTTACGTAGGACAATTTTAACCACTGATTTCATAACATAGACTTACTATTATTTGGCAACGCTGTTTCAATGGTTTCATTATAAGACTAAATGTAGGACAGTGTGTTACTTAAAATATGGATTCACATGACAATAAAATGTTACCTATTTGAAATACCTACTGTTTTCCTCAGAACTATCGCGAAACAAGAATTAACTGCGAACTGATGGGGCGATAAAAATGCTGGTACAAGTAAACGTTTGTTGATATTATAGGTCTTGGGTCAGAGTCAATAATAACAATAATGTTTAATATATTACAGTAAACACTAATGGATATCAAATAATTGTGTTTTTGCACTGCTGCATATTAAAACAATACGGATGTCGATAGCGTTCGTTTAACATTTGAATATATTTATGATCTTATGTATATTACGTATATGATATCATCATCATCATCCTGCCCTCGGCACATTTTACAGCTGATACTATTCTATATTTGAGAGAAATGAAGATTTGGTCAAACCTTAGCGACAGCGAAGCGTATGCCGCGTGGGTGACGCTACCCTGATTTACCATTGCCCTTTGCACACCAACGCGACCACAAAGCGGGACGTTTTCAGTCAAAAATGTTCTCGCCTTGCAGACGCTCCTGCGTCACCGTCACTTCCTGCGTTGCTGACGCGTAAGTTTATACCCGGGAAGATTAGATATGAGGAAATATTAATTTGTATTTGACTTAAAAAAACACGTGATTAATGAAATACCTAAGAAATACGAATACAAAATATTGTGTGCTACAGTATGCAAAAAACAACTTCACCACCAACAAGATGGACAGATGACTTAGTCAAAGTAGCTGGCTCACGATGGAATATATCATTTTTCAAGCAATTTTTCATAGTTTTTAATATTTATTGCTCTTCCTAGCAAATCTAGCAAATTACATACTATTATTATTAACCTTTAACTAAAGTCGGGTGCAAAAAATACCACGGTGACACCTAATTCAGGATATAGGTAACTATTTAATTTGTGTTGTTAGTATCCTGCGCATTTATGTAATCTAACAAATGAAGTACGGGCGTTTCTTTGTTTTTTTTTAGTAGAAGCCGAGCAATGTATTTATAGGTACGTAGGTAATAAAAAATACTACCATACAGTACTTCAGCCGACGTCAGCAAGAGGTCTGTGTAGTGCTAATTTGTATCTATCCTACTGGCAAATGCCGATTCCGACGTACTTTATTTGTCATGGCAAGGAATTAAATCTTTGTTTTACAGGAAGGCAGGTCTAGGAAAACTTACAGCTAGATACAATAATAATAAAATACAAAATAAATACATGAAAAATAACATGCATACTGAAGGCAAATTATAACGTTTTCACATATAACAAAACATATAGTATTACAAATCTTTGAGAATAGACAGCAGAAAAGGCGGATAAAACAAACACAATAAAATGAATATGGAGGAAGGAGAAAATGAATTTTTGTTTGGAAGTTGAATAACCCTTATGGAATAATCGTGGCCATGAAAGGTTAAGAGTCAGCTCCCTATATTTTGTTGGTTTCTCTGTTGCGGTCTGCTGGTCGACCGGGACTTCATTGTACCAGCAGATTAAACGCCGCAAATGGAGCTGAATAGGCCACACTCTCCGAAGGGAACCCAACCATATCCCGAGGCAAGTCCTAGACTGGAATCCCCAAGGAAAGCGTAAACGTGGTCGCCCAGAGCAAAGTTGGCGGAGGACTGTCATTGACGAAGCGAAGGCCATCGGCAAGACTTGGAGTGAAATTAAGCGCGACGCTCAAGACAGATCGTGATGGCGACGCACTGTGGACGCCCTCTGCCCCATCTAGGGGACATAGGACCTTAAGTAAAACATTGTCGTTCTGGCCCTGAGAGAGTGGTTTCGAGGCTGGGCCTCATTACCTCGGCTTCATCTCAGAGGGTGATAACCCTCTGGGCGTGAGGTTTTGCAGTCCTGATATGGGCTGGTGATTTATTTTCATCTTTTCTTTTGTCAAGTGTGTTGCGGTGGGTGGTGGTTACCTGCGAGTGGGCGCCGCGGGCGGAAGCCGCGGGTGCCGTCGGGCCCGCGCGGCATGCGCGCCAGCACGACGCGCGGCCCGCCCGCCTCGTCCAGCGACGCCGTGCGCAGCCGCGCCAGCAGCCGCTCCGGCCGCTCCGTGCGACTCTTCACTGCGCTCTTACTGTGTAACGACCACAAACATTCATTATTACACATACAATTTTTATTTATTTACTAGTAGCCCGCCACAACTTCGCACAGCCATTTATAAAAAAAAAATCCCGGCAATTATACGATTTTTTCTCGCCTTTAAACCTTCCCTAGACCTCCACGAACAATGATAAGGTAAATCCGTTCAGCCGTTGTCGAGTTTTAATCAGACTAACGAACAACAATCCATTTTTATTTATATAGATTTGTGAGGAAAATCAACAGCCGAGATTATCACTAAAACTAACCTAGTAGCTACAGAAAGCTAATTACAGATCTTCACGGATGGTCACATATTAAACATTAAAAAGTGAACACACCTAGATGGACACAATGAACATTACAATATTATAACATACAAAAAACCAAAAACCTATAAAACTACCTATATACTATCAATAAAATAACTAATAATTTTGTTTAAGAAAGCCGTTTTGGCTATGAAGCAGCACATTCGACTTTCATTCTAAAGGTCGTGGGTTCAAATCCCGTCCCGCAGCTGTGCTTTAACGGTGAAGATCGCTACACCGTGCCGTGCTCACGTCGTGTCTGGCACGTACTTCCGTCAACTAATAATACAGAGGGGCATCCACGGGCTCTGGAAGTAGGCTACTGCTCCTGGTTCATCTTACGAATCGGTAGGATTACTGTTTATGATAAAATTTCCCTTTTACTTGGTATTTTATATAAAAAAAGTAAATATTGTAAATTTTATTTTCATAAAATTATAGGAACATGTAAATAGACTGAGTTTCTTGTAAATTTAAATATCTTTCAAAACCGTTTGCAAATGGCAAAAAAACGAAACCCTTATTGATGATCTTGAAGATACATCATCATAATTTTTCCGAAACTATAAGAACTATATTGTTGAAACTTGGTAAGTGATGGATTCCGTGAACCGCATTAAGATTTTCACAAAAAAAAAAGTAGAAAAATTGAATATTTTTTTTAACAAACCCATACGTGCTTGGTGTCTATAGATCCGCGGCCTCTATTCGTAAACCTTACGGCCTGCCCATTACCACTTCAACGTACAAATCCGTTTGTCGATGTCGAAAGCGTTCTTCCACGAATCTAATAGCTCTCATACAGAAAGCCCGAGCAGAGCCTTGCCCTAGAATGCAGAGCCTCTCAGAGCCTACGGCAGCGTGAGGAACTCACGGGATCTTGACGACGTTGCAGGCGGAGCTCTTGCCGTTGCGCGGGTTGGTGAGCATGACGAACTCGACCGTGTCGCCGGGCTGCAGCTCCGAGGCCGAGCCGCGCACCTCCGACATGTGGAAGAACAGCCGCCGCGTCTCCTCCATTTCCAAGGAGAGGAAGCCGAAACCGCCTGCAAGCAATTACAATTAAGAGTTACAATGGAATACGACTTTTTAATTGCCATAACACATGTGTACATAATGGATTGGTAAGCGCAGCGTCGGACGCCCTCCAACAAGATGGACAGATGACTTGGTCAAACTTGCTGGCTCACGGTGGATGCAAATGGCGACCGATCGGTATAATTGGTCGTCTTTGAGGATGTCCAGCAGTGGGCGTCTAATGGCTGAAATGATGATGATGATGATGATGATGTGTACATATTGGTTGTTATAAGGTTATTTCGTTCTAGCATGTTTCACCATTTGGTATGCAAATTTATTAATTACATTTTCACTTAAAAATAAAATAAAATAATTTCAAAGATATTATACAATTAATACAATCATACAATTACATTCATATTTTCATTTTGTGTTAGATAGAACAATAGAAATAAGTATGTATGAGGCAAGTGTGACAAAATCAAATCTTTGCTTAAGTTTTGGAACATGGTATATCACTATTATAGGACTTCCTACACCGCACCTTTAATTTCTTATGGACACATGTATGTGCGCCTTAAAACACGTGCTTTAACGGTGAAGGCAAACATCGTGAGGAAACCTGCATGTTCTGAGAACTTTATAGAGTTTGAAGGACATGTGACATTCACCGCACTTGGCCAGCGTGGTGAGTTAAGGCTTTATCTCTCTCACCAAGAGAGTCAAGTCCTGTGTCCCAGTAGTGGGAACGTTCATAGGGTGATGATGATGATATCACTATAGGTATAGTGGTATGCGCAATAGTTATGTGAGGGTCAAAAGAAACTGCAAATGATTCCTGTAATATTAACACGGTGCTCCTGGCCAGGTCTGTCAGCTTAAACTGGCTTTCAAGTTGCCGCGTGTTATGGTACGTTTAAGCGCATCCACAAGCCCTAAGCATTCACAAATAACGCATTTGGTTTTGGCATTTGGAAGTGCCACGGACATACAAGCATGGCGGACACTAAACTATTTCGGTATAACTTTTTAAATTATCATGGTTTTTAACAATACTATGATTTTCGTCAAATCATGGTATGTTACCCGTTTTATATCATAGTATTTCGGTATGTTCTACTAGGTAGGTAGGAAGATAGCCTTATTGTTAAATTCTGAATAAGTCTCAAATTTTAATTTGATAATTTTCGGATGATTCCTTAATAAACCTTAGCAGAGGAAACATTTTGTTATTTAAGTTAAAGAGTCATCATCATCATTTCAGCCGTCGGACGTCAACTGCTGGACATAGGCCTCCCTCAAAGATACCCATTACACCCGGTCTGCATACACCTGATGGTTAGTTATTTAGGGAGGCCCTGATTTTCCGAATACTAGCGCTACACTACAGGCACGAGTCAATCGTGCCTGTAGTGTAGCGCTAGTGTAACCAGCCTAACGCCGACCAAAAGCGCAGAAGTTTCCTGGGCTCTTGGCAAGCTTCTTAGAGTGACCTTGGGTTCTTTAGGATTTCGCGTCACTGTGCTGTCACTCCCTCGTATTCCAGGATGCATGGTGTAGCAGATATCTCTGCCACCACCATGTTGGTTGAGATATCTGGTATCTATTACCAACTTTAAAAACAGACACTGTCTTCAACCGACCGGATCGGAAACAAGCGTCCACAAACTCACGCAAGCCTAACCAAGCGGCCTCTTTTCACGCTTGCGCTTGTGGTTGCTTTTCGAGTCCTAGCAGGCGTGTAAACCACCATAAGGCATTATGACGATACTCAACAGTATTTTTAGTAGCGCGCCACTTAGTATCTGACCCGACTGTAGTATCGCTCTAGCGTGCAATACTATGTACATCAGACAGAATACGTAGTATGTCAGTGACGTACCTTTGATGGCGTCGACGGTGGCGCGTCGCTTCTTGCGCACGGGCACGATGTTCGTGGCGCGCCGCTCTGTGTCCACTTGGAAGGTGACGGGATCGCCAACTTGTAAGATCTCTCGTTTGCACGCGAGTCCCATGATACCGTACTCGTATGACACGCCTCCTTCCACTTGTATCATACCTGCAACGAAAGTAGAAAACGGGAGAAGTAAGATTAGCTCGCACTATATTCTTTGTCAATATTTGGTTTGTTTATTCCGTTTTTGGAGTTTACTCCTTAAGAAACGATTTGAGTTATAAGGCCCGGTACGGGAATTTTATGAGTAGTAAAATCAAGTGTAACACGAAAAGTTGAGGCGTTACGTAGAAAGAGACAAACATATATATCTGTAGGATTGAACGTGTAAAAGAATGAGATGGAATACATTACACAGCGTATCTCATTCTCGGGGTCTCCTCTTTGCGCGATACTTCGTAGTCTCACTGTATTTTATTTATATTATTTTGTAACATACTTTATGTAATACGCTTTATTGAAGTAATATAAATAATCCGAATAATTACAGATATATGTTTGTTTCTCTTATCATTTTAGCAGATGCGTTTATTTACCCTTTTTTTCTATTCGATAGATATCATAATTATCGTTCGTAAGGAGTAAACTCCAATCGTGCGTCGTAGCTGACACACACACACTTTTTTTTTCTACTCTAATATTTCATATTCAAAGGATTTCTAATAATATTTCAGATTGCGGAAATACCTCGCTGTTTTATCATCATTTCGGGCATGGGAAATCCACTGCTAGACAAGCTCCTTCAAATAATATATATGGGACCAATAACCCACCACGTGGTCCAATACGGGTAAGTGACCGTGCCGGAGCCGGGTTTTTTGTTTCCGCAGAGGATACCTCGAGCCACAAAAGCTTGCTTGGCTATCAAACAGGGTCAGAAACCTCTTATTCCCTAGCTGAGTGAAAGATTACCTGAGTAGTGTTGCTGGTCGGGGTTGAGCGCGCGCAGAGTCCGGGTCACGGTGCCGCTGACGGAGGGCTCGAGCGGCTTGGCGAGCGGCACGGTGCCGCGCTGCAGCGTGCGCACGAACTCCGCGCTGGCGCAGCCGCCGCCGCCGCTCGACCGCCCCAACGTGTACTCCACCTCGGCGCCCAGTTCTAACAGGTCCGGGTTGCCTTCAAAGTTGCTGGAATGTGTAAGGGCGAGATGTGAGGCTAAGGTACAGCAGAGCCCAGTTTTAGCTGGTCTGGTTTGATAGAGAAACTCTTCTATATAGAGACATTTTGATGTTTACACCTAGTGTGCAGTATTTCTGCCTAATTTGACCTAGATGGTTTAGTATGTTACCGAGGTCAGTTTCAGTTGGTCCGGGTTGCCTTCTAATACGCTGGAATTTGGAATAGCGAAATGTAAGGCTTAGTATGTAAACATTATGCGACGTCTGCAATGCTATTTAAATTACTAACGACACGTTATGCCGAAATTACGTTTCATTCATCAGAACCTTGACGTTTCAAGCTACTAAGCTCTGCCTAGACCCAATGGTAGTATAACAATAAACATTGCATGTCAATAACATAATATACCTCATTTTAATTCAGTACTTATCTGTACGATATGTACTGGGATTTTAAATGTGTTCGCAGTGATAACCCTAATATATAATTTAGACTAGGTAAATATCAGCTACTTCTTCGTGAATAAATTATTTTCACACATGAATATTGTCACACATGACAAAAACAACTAAAGATATTTGGATGAGTTAAATTGCCATACAATTATTGTATTGTATTTAAGTCCATATTATCACGGCAAGATTTAATTATTTAACGTTTTGTTGAATGCACATATTAAAAAGATATAATTACTTTCAGCATTTCAGAAACCATAAAGTATCAGCTTTTCTTAACAACCTTTATTATTTTGTAACAGTTGAAAGAGATTTTTAAAGCGATTTTAAATCAATGTTTATTTTCTTGAACACTCACTGCAGAATAACCAAATCCACCATTATTTTATTCCAAAATTTGGCCGGTAAACGTACCTAAACATATTGTTTAAGCAATCTTGTAGATTCTTAAAGTATTAACATAAATATATATGCAAAACCAAATTTCACAAAAGTCGCAAAAGAAATTTATAAATAATCATAAAAAAAGGCAAAGTCGCTACTTGTTTAAGCAATCTTGTATTTACTAATAGTATAAACATGCAAGAAAAACATGAAAAAAAAATCGCAAAAGAAATAATTAAATATTCATAAAAAAGGCAAAGTCGCTACTGATTAGCTTCTATAATGCACGCTAGCAAACAAGTAAATCTCAGCAATACGATATTTTTAGGATAGGTACTGAATGACACTTTCCCGCGGTTTAAAGTATGCGGTATGTCCTTTCTCTCCTTTCGGCATGTTCTGTGAACTTTAAAAAAAAAAAAAGAGTTTGAAGGGCATGTGACATTCACCAACCCGCACTTGGCCAGCGTGGTGAATTAAGGCCTAATCTCTCTCGTCAAGAGAAAAGTCCCCGTATCCCAGCAGTGGGAACGTTAATAGGGTGATGATGATGATGTCCTTTCTCAGGCTCTAGAGATTCTGTGTACCAAATTTCATTTAAATCGGTTCAGTAGTTTTCGCGTGAAAGCGTAACAAACAAACTTACATTCACATTAAACATTTGTAGGGATTTCAACAAAATGTGTCCTGCCGTTTCAGCATTGCAAACAACAAACAAACCTTTCTTGTTACCTACTTACAATATTATTACAATTATTATAATTTATAAAACAGTGATTAAGTCAAAACAAAGACACCAGCTTTTGTAGTTAATTTCGCTTGTTAAATAAAGCCTGTCACAGGGGCGATTGGATTTTAAAAAGTGTCGGGCCAGTGAGTAGCAGCAATAAGTAGATGACACGTTCAAGATGTTGCCTGTAGGTCAAGTCAAGCCAGATAATTATACACTATACTTATACTATTTATATATATTATATTATACTATAATCCTATTTAGTAGTAGAACTAGTTTTCCCCATAAGAAACAATATGATGAGAACCAAATAAGTAATTCGATTTCATCATGTATTTTGACAGAGTATTGACTTAGGCGCATCAGCAATATCATATAAGAAGTTTTTTTATTATTCTAATCACACAGCCCCACCTAGCGCCAAACTAAGCAGAGCTTGTACTAAGGGTGATAGTTTACTGAGCTACTACATTTTTTTTCTGTAAATACATACATATTATAAATAGAAAACACCCAGACCAGAAACCATAAATTGTAGATCGTAAAAAATCTAGTCTACCAGAGGGAATCGAACCCGCAACCCCTTGCCCACCGAGCCACAGACGATCGTCTTGTTTATTACATAAATAAACTAAATCATTTAAACGGGAACTCTATGAGTAAACTTAAAGGTAACTTAAGAGTAGACTATTCTTAATAATACATATTAAATCTATCTTAAACATAATATTCATATCTAGTTTAGCAGCTTGCTTCTAAAGCTTTGCATACAAAGCTTTAGAAAAACTATAGCATGGTAAACTAAAACAAAAAACGCGAAAGACAACAAACTGACAAATAATTAAAAAAAGTACATCAATAGTCGTCTAATGCATGGAGAGGGCACTGCGACGGCACAACAATATAAAATGTATGAAACGGCTGGCCACAGACCTACAGGTACGGCAAGTTACTTGCTTTACGGACATTTTTTCCAGGCCGGTTAGGTTTGTAAAGAGTTTGCTTTAATTCATCATCAGCATAATTTCTGTCGTCATCATCATTATCAGCATCCTGTCCTTGAGACGTGACGTGACGTGTTCTGTTGTGACGACGTGTTTTTATAAAATTTTCCCCATTATCTCAGGATGATTTCTGTACTGTTCTAAAAAAAAACCTGATCGGTCCGGTAGATAAGTGGCCAGCGTTATTGATTGCTATATGTTTTGCTCCAGTCGTGCCGGTACCGTTACCATCCCGTGCAATAACAAAAGCAACGTATAACACTTACCTAAAATGGAAGAAGACCTCTTTGTTGTGGTCCGCGGTCTCGATAAACCCGAAACCGTCCTTGAGTGCGGCGACGAAGCCCTGTTGCGTGGGGCCGTCGCGTCGGCTGGCGTCGCGGATGATCTCGCGGCCGGAGTCGCGGCAGATCTCGCGGCCAGCGTCGCGGCAGGTTTCGCGCCCGGCGTCGCGGGAGATCTCGCGCCCGGCGTCGCGGCTGATCTCGCGCCCGGCGTCGCGGCTGATCTCGCGCCCGGTGTCGCGGCTGATCTCGCGCCCTGTGTCGCGGCTGATCTCGCGCCCTGTGTCGCGGCTGATCTCGCGCCCGGCTTCGCGGCAGATCTCGCGGCCGGCGTCGCGGCAAGTTTCGCGAACAGTGTCGCGACAGATTTCGCGAACGGTGTCGCGACAGATTTCGCGTACCGGGTCGCGGCTGCCGTTGGTGATGACGCCGTTCTGCTGGTGAGGCTGCACCGACATCGCTATCAGCTCTTTTGTACGTTTCACCTGAAAATAAAAAAGAGTGGATAAGGTCACAGTATACTCACAGATATTTCCTGTAACTGTAAATGTCGTCTTACGCAATAATTATAAAGTAGTAGCATCAAGTTTATCGAAAATTAAGGTACAAATTGGTAGCATACGACATGAAGCGACGAAACGTCGCCTACGGCGCGTGAGGTCGTAAGACGAAGTAATAGCGATGTTATTAACTCTATGATTGCCTTGGTGCAGTGGCAAAAATATACTTGTGTCGCACGGGATAGCGATTAATTCATGCTGTAGATCAATATTCACCATTCATCATCACCATCATCATCATTTCAGACGTAGGACGCCCACTGCTTAACATAGGCCTCCCTTAAAGATTTACATTTACTATAGGAAGCGGCTTACATCTACCATGAAGCTTTTACCAAGTCATCTGTACAAACATAGGTAATAAATATTGGTTGGATGATTGGTGGACATCCAATGCATCCATTGCAACTTAGAGGAGCTAAGCTCTGGTGGAAAAGCATCCACAAGAGGTTTATTATAGTCTCCCCCTCCAGCGCCCAAAGAGTATGTAACCCAGCATAAATGATGATTGTCGTCACTTCAATAATCCAAACAAGCCTCTATATGTCGCAACGAAAATAAAAGTAAAAATCAATAAAAGCAACATCGATCCACAACACCGAGTTAGTGGACGCCGTACAGTAACTACCTGGTAGATGTCAAAGTTGACCTTGTCGCCGACGCGCAGCTGTTTCGACTCCGATCCCTTCTTTGCCTTGAAGGGGATGGACTTCTTAGCCTGGTTGATCTGGCACGTGATGAGCCCGTTGTACTCCTGCTGAAATTAAAATTTAAAAGTTAATAAGGAAGATCACCAAATGTCTCTTATTTGGAATAAGTGGGACGGTTGGGTTTTGACAATTCAAGATTGGGAGACAGGTTTGTGAAAGCTGTATTTCATGGTGTTTCAAGAAGAAGATGCTACCTAATCTTTCGGTAAACTTACCTGGGCCTGCAATAACATTATTTATTAACATTACTTTTAAATTTCAAAGTTATAATAAACAAATATGAACCCCGCTGAAATACAGTTTGTTCAAAATGACGGACATTTCGTATGGTTTGCAATTAGGTTTATTGGTAAACTACCAATTAGGTTTATTAGTAAACTACCAATAAACCTAATTAGATTGATTAGTATAATAAGAACATCCAAATATTATTTACTACTAAGGTGTTGCTATCCTTATTTATAACCAGCGGCCCGCCCCGAATATTGTTTCCCGGCAATTACTCGATTTGTTTTAGCCGATATACCTTGGATTTTATAATCTCTAAAAAAATTATTTGGTCTAGCGCTTACCAACACATTTTGGGATTCATTTTTATCTGAGTGCTTGTATTTAAATTTATGTAAGATAAGAAAATTTTATAATATGTGATTTAATGTTAGATAATTGTTGCTGTGTCTTGTTTTAATTAATTTAATTTTTAAGAATATTTTGTTGTAATTTATTTTTAATTGTTATTAATTTGTGTAATAGGCTAAGCCGTGCAAATTAAATAAATAAATAAATATTAAAGATGTATTCAACATAAAATATTTCGCGAAAACCCTTAGCAATAGCGTAGTCTTCTTCAAAATTGCAAATGAGGCCGTTTCTTTTAAACATATTAATGTTTTATTATACCTATATGTAACACAAATCAATAATACAATGTTTAAGAAAAGTACCTAAGTAAGAAGCACTTAGCATTATAAAAATCTTCCATTAGATATTAAAGAATTTAAAAATACTTATACCTTCTAGTCAAAACTAAATAAATGACTTATGTGAAAAGTAGTAAACAAAAGAATTTTACGAAATAGACTGCGAATATACCAAATAAAGGTACCTTGCTAATATGTAACTAAGATAATTTAGAATTAAACTTACCAACATTACAAGTGTTTTGTAAGTTAAATAATTTTAATAATTAGTTAAGTATATTATACGTCTTTTTGAAGATACTGTAAAAACATGTTCCCTATTCATAAAACTCCTAACTGTACAACGGTTATCAATAGTGTGTATTTGTTTAGAAACCCAGAAAGACTAGCTAATGTAAACTTGCTATCACGTTAATCACGGTTCGAGAGTTCGGTTAAGAAGGTGCCATAAATTTTCAAGAATATAAGATATACTCTTGAAGATTTATGGTCTGGTTATTGAAAATATATTGAATGATTATTGTCCAGTAATATTCGTATATACTTTTTATTAATTATAAAATTTAAATTGTAGGAATACTGTCTTAAATGCATTTATATACCTGAGCAATGCTCTCGCAGTGCTAACTTTCTACGGCGCGGCGTCTGGGGGAGCGTTAGACCCTTCGGATAGGTCTGGCTTTTAGAATAATGACTAAAAATTAAAATGGTCATTAGAATATTGTGTATAAATCTCAGCTTTTATAATTTGACGTGACAGAGCTCAGGTACTGCATGCCTTGATTGCCTGATACCCACTGAAGGCACCGTTACTCCAGGTTCGTAACCCCCAAACATTGTTCCCTACACCAGTGAGAACACGTGAAAAAATGTTCAGCTTTTATACTTTAACGTAGGTCTGGCAGGCGCTGGCTCTCACTCCACAAGGTCGAATAAGCGCTACGAGGTAAAACAAGCAGAAGTTTTAACTAACTAGTTTTAATGTCAACATGCGCACAATGAAAACAAAAAAGATGACTCGTAATACTCAGAAACTGTTTAATTTTTTAGCAAAAGTAGTTTTTATCTTCTTAGCATTGGCAGCACTGGAAGCAGATTCTCGCTAGGAAGCTTTTAAATGTCAAATGATCTGTCATTTAAAGTTACAGTGTGAAGTTAGAAACTTTGTTCGGGAATTATCCATTCCATCTCTTATATTCATCTAAAGCTTTAGATATTAATCAACCTAGAGTGAACTAAAACCTGTCCGTATTTACATTGTACGCGGCTGTGCAAGGTCGGGAAAAATCAATACTGTGCAGTGGGTTAGTTAACGAAACTAAAATGTAAGGGTTACCTATGTTTTCATTAGAACAATCTCAAGTCCATTTGCATATAATAGCTATACTTTGTGATTATGTTGAATTTACCAACTGTTGATTTAGTAGTCATACAACATTGTGGCATGTGGGGTTGTTGTGTAAACAGACAGGAAACTAGGCGCCATCTGTGAATAGCGTGCATCAATCATCTAGTCTAGATTGTCAAAGGAGTGCACTTAACATGAACCCTATGTGCAAGGCAAGCAATTCTAACGTTATTAACTAGATGGCGTATCAATTCTACCGACCTAGATACGCTTGAAAATTTAAATATTTTCTAGGTTATTACTAAGATAAAGTTGTTGTATAAAGGCCAGTCATTTGTTAAAGTACTGAATGATCAATTACATTTCTGGCTTATTTTTGGCAAGATTTTGTTTCAATAATTGTTACCTTCGTAGAGCTGAACTATTTTGCTCGGAGCAGTAAGACTTATGTATTAAACTCTATTGTCTAATAACATAACACAAAGACTTCACATAATGGTTGATGCAAATCACGAACATGACGCCAAGCCGAATAAATAAACCCTTGCCAAGCTGACTATCAGCCATCCTGATAAAACACAAGTTCTATGGTCTACCTCTATTACAATACGCATGATGTCTACATAAAAAAAAAATAGGTGTTCTAGTCCATCTGTTTGTAAGACCGTCCAAAAAAAATAGGTCCCCTTTCTTGCTTTATCAATTTCACAAGAAAGCGACTGATATATGTGTGACATACAGTATTAAAGTTCCAGAGTGCAGGGGCCTGTGATGAATAAATTTAGTACAAAGCGAACCAAAGCGTTTCGTCACCCGAAAGTTCAATACACAACATTTTTTTTTATAATCTTAATGACGGACTTACCATTTATTTAGTCATCTACCCAATCTGTTACATTTAATTCATAGTTTTAATAATGATATATTGTTACTAAAGTAAGGAAACTCTTGTGTTGTTTCACAGATAAATATGTAGTCAATTGCCAATTTACAAGAGTATTTCAACACAATCGGTAGAAACGGCAAATCAGATGGACTGTGATCGAGCGTTACTACTCTCCTATTGGATGATGGAACCATAAATCCAGAAAAGCCGCGTTGGCTAAGTGGGAGGACACTCGACTTTCATTCCGAAGGTCGTGGGTTCAAACCCCGCCACGCACCTCCGGATTTTTCTTCTTGAGAAATTTATGTGCGTTTAAACACGTGCTTTAACGGTGAAGGCAAACATCGTGAGGAAACCGGCATGTTCTGAGAACTTAAAAAAAAAAGCGTTTGAAGGACATGTGACATTCACCAACCCGCACTTGGCCAGCGTGGTGAATTAAGGCCTAATCTCTCTCTACAAGAGAGAAGTCCCTGTGTCCCAGCAGTGGGAACGTTAATAGGGTGATGATGATGAACCATAAATATTTCTATGTGCTTCCTACGTAACTTGATCCTGCCAAATTACTTACAAAGTATCGACATTCGGCATATTGCTTAGATAGTTGCGAGAATGTAGTTAAAAATATGTACTTCCCTGTAGGATGTAGAGATGCATCGAGCGGAGGATCCGTCCAGGTACAACAAGGGTGCGATTGTAGTTGAGAAGTACTTAAGTAACTATTATTATTTTATAAGATAAGATTAAATAAAAAATCTTTATTGAACATAAAACAAATGAATTATATTACACGGACAAATGCTTACAACTATGTGACAAATGGCGGTATTATCGTTTAAGCATAAGAGCGATCTCTACCAGACAACTTTGAATGGATAGGATTACCGTAATTTACAAGGGGATAAAGATTATTTCGTTAAAGTACTAGTCCGGTCAATTTAGACATTCGAAGTTACATAAAGTCCCAACAAGCTGAATTTCAGTGAAATTGTTTAAAACATAATTATAAACAATGTCTAGAAGTTCCCCATCATTCCCATGTAAATAAATATAATATGTTAAGGATCGAATTTTCCAAACTTTACCGTGTTGTATGTTAGATTTAACTACTCTACCCCCATTTATATATTTTGATAAATATACAAATGGGGGTAGAGTAGTTAGTTAGCTCTATTCGAAGCAGGTTATAGCTTATGTTTCTTCATTTTAACCGGGCTTTTAAGATAGTTAAAAACTTTAGAAGATTTTCAAGTCCTGTATCTCGCTGTTTAACAGGGCAAACGTGCTTCGTCGTTAGACGTGATTAACAAAACAACATTAAAAGCTTAGAGAGGACTCCGGCCGGGTCACTCAATCAGCCGGCTTAGCACGGCGGTTTTTTTTACAGAAGATAGATAAATATACATTCTTTGCTATATTAGGACAAAGGATACGCCTTTACACCTATACAGGAATAATTTAAATGTACAATTAAAATAAAAACCGTTAGAACCCTAGTTCCTTAAAGTAAAAAGTCATACTATTTTGTAATTTACACGTAATGCTCTTTTATTTAAGACCCCACTCGAGTATGTATTTGCAGATTTTCGGCTTTCCTTCCCCACTTTTCTTTCATAACTTTTAAACGGGTCAACCGATTTTCATCAAACATCTCTAAGAACACTCAGACAGACACGACAAACTTATAACACCCATCTTTTTTGTCGGGGGTTTAAAAGATACCAGTACACTCGATTCGCGCAACTACTCCCACTGCACGAAATCTACGACAAGATGTTATTCTGTATACACAAGAAGTCTATTTTATTTAGACAAGAAGTCTATTCTACCTAGACAGCGTTTCTTCTCTACCGAGCCAACAATATCCGTGCTAAGACTGGCGACTGGCGGTCTGCATTTGCCCGCGCCTGTCTATGTACAGAATGTACATATATTGTACAAGGTCAGATAGAGAGCCAGACTCAATTGATGTTGCTGTGTGGATTGTCCGGCAGTATTTATTTAAGCACTTATTGCGCTGGCTTTATGGGGAAATCTTTAAAAATCAAAGTAATGACCAGATGGCTTAACCAGATTTCTGAATAAAGCTATCATGATATGGATTTTTGAATGTAAGTCGATAAATTTACAATTATTGGGCATAATGGACGGGCATAAAAAATAATGTTCGTGTTAGTGCTTTTTGTATCCTACAGGCTCACTATGCCGTTAATTAGAACTATCAAATGCACCCTTCAACAGAACACATGGTGAAAAAGCACTCACTGTTGTTTCATTTCCTACCAGACGTGCGAAAAAGAGGGAAGGATATGTTTTTGGAATCAACAGACACACTTAATGGCGTGACTATGTAAATTAGGTAGCACCACTGAATTTACATTTACTTCTTTGCAAACATATCCCTCGCTCACTACGACTACGTAGTAGGTACATTACTAAAGGAATGTACTCACAAGCGAGTAAGTAAAATTAGTATTAGATATTAGCGACTAAAAGCCGAAGAGCCGCTTACAGCTTCAATGAATACTTACGGCAGCCTATTCTCAACCGGAATTGCAGATACTGTTTTATGGTCCATTCAAACTACGCTATTAAAATAGTCGAGTAAAATTTAACTTCCCTACGAAACCAATTCATCTTTACAACCAATTCTAAAATCTAAAAATCTCTTTACTGCTGAAGAACCACACCATCCTGATGTCAGAAGATAAAACATGTCATCAGTAGCGTATCGGTTGGTGTGATTATGCGTAGAGTAAAATATTCCTCAGCAATTTTGTTAGTGCGAAATTATTTATAGCGTCTGTTTACAGCCAGTAAGGCATTTAAATGTTTCTTATTTAAATGAAAGTGACCTAAATTAAAAAACAACGTCATATTTTCGCAGTAAGAAAATAAAAAATATTTCGTTTTGTTAATTCAACGCGCTAATGCTATAAATCAAAAGTAATATAGTCTATGAACAAAAATATACTACATACGTATTGTAACTGGTATCAGTTCAGTTTAATTTATTTTATATCGTTTTTATTTGTTAATTTTGAAAATAAATACAACAAATAACAGACTATAAACATATCGCATTATATAGTGAGAACAAGCAATTGTCACCTAGTCCAAGAATTGAATGGTTTTCGGTCGACTAACTAAGTAACCTTTTCTAAGCTTTATACAAAATAGGAAATATGCATAAATAATGTGAAATAATAAAAATTTGCTCGTAGATATATTTTACAGAAATTGCAATTTCAACTATAAAATCTATGATCTGTCTATGTTTTGGTTGCCTTAAATCTACACAACTGACCAGAACTGAACGCAAATGCACGAAAAGGGTTGTATCCTTTCATACAAATGTTTTTTTGCATATTCCCCATTCTGCTACTCGACTAAATCACTAGCGTAGTTTAAACTACAAGGCGAGACGCCCACCTGTTGAGGGGTCAATTTAAAGAGCAGTGGGACACCTGATTTTATTTATTTATTTTTGAGCCTGATTAAAAACGGAAGTGATTTCAAGCGAGAGCTAAGGCTAAGTAATTTCAATTATGGTTTACTATTATCATTGGCGTTTAAGTAATGAAATTACCCTAGAATCTTTAATATATCTTTCTTTTTATTATTGACGTGTCTAATTTTTGTAAACCAAACAATGGAAATAAATGATTTTGTATCTTGTACAAAAGTATTTCTAGACGTATCATTTATGAGTATTTTTATTTATATAAAGAGCTTATTAGACAGAATCTGAGTAAACTAAACAATGGTTGGTCAATAGTGCGAATTAATAAGGTTTGTTATGTCAAGTGCTACCTCGCTTAGTCACATGTGACTGAGCGAAATAGCTCTATATTTCAATCGATGTCTAATTTTACTTGGAGATTGTGTAACAGGATTTATACTTATATATTGACACATAAGCACGCCAAAACACTTTTAGGTGACATGTCGATCCCACTGCACTTACTAGATTGACCCCGAAGCAATTGGGCGCAAAAATGCTCTTTACCTTCCTCATTTAGGAATTCTTAAAGAAATCAGTCACAAATCACTAGATTATAAATAAAATGTAATGTATTTTAACCGAGTATATTCTGGCCTGAAATAGCTGAATATTTAGTTTAAATAATGTCTCGCAGTAACTGGTTTCTTTTGACGTACCTACAGAGGTACTTGCATTGTGCGTGCTGAAAATGGTTCAAATTAACAGGGTAAAAAGTAAATGAATGACGTTGCTGCATATTTTGCTAAAACTGATTCACTTTTGGCATTTAATCAAACATTAACCATAAGCTTTAACTAGTAGTAACGAAATTCAAAATCTCCTTGGAATTAACGTCACTACTTCTACTCATAATTTAAGCTGATTTTGCTTAATCAAGTTTATGAGGGGCACTAAAATATAGGTTTGTTCAAAAAGTAAGCTTATTTTATAGATATTGGCTGACTGATATACTAATACTAAACGAGGATAAAGGATTTATTTGGTAGATAAATGCTCCGTACTTGAAGGTTGCAAGGCTTGTTTATAGGGGTTTCTAGCTCACTGAACTTTGGCTTGCTTTCTACACAGATACATATTTATAGTTTTTTACGTTTATCCAACACCTAAGGGTTATCTTGGGTGAATTCGGAACCCTAGACAAGCATTAATTTGTGATACTTCTTTTAATAAAATTAAATGCCAACCGTAAAACAAAATAGCAATGTATTTTAACATTAATGAATGAAACAAAAATAAATGCTATATCTACAATAAAAAAAATTGTGTTTATGCAATTGTTTTTTTTTTCTTAAAGTTGGTTTAGCCACAAGTACAGTCTCAGCATTACAATTACTAAAGCAGTGATAAATGTGCCTAATTTATGTATACTACTTAAGGTTAGTGATCTTAAATCTATTAATGGTGATGTGATTCAAAGGCAATTCTAGAAAATAGTAAAATGAACGTACTCAAGAAATTGCAGCTAATAAAAAGGCAAAATATGTATGTGTAAAATAATGATCAGAAACAGTTTTTTATCGTATCTGAGATGTTTTATAAGTTAGATCACAGGCAAAATTATACAAACTAATGATAAGAATTGATAAGAAAAAAACTAAAATAGTATAAATAGTAAAGAGGGTGATTATGAGGGTGAAGTGAGAATATACAAAGACAGAAGAAAGGTGAAACGGTGGGGCACCCGTCATTATTACATACTTACTTTTAAGATAAAACAACCTACATCACATTGACAACATTGTAGGACCTATTTCGCAAGTGCTCGATCGCCGCTCAGATAAAGGGATCTTTTATCTCCAAACACTTTTCAATTCTTAATAAATATATCATAGCTATGATGAATAAAGTAATTGTTAATATTCATTACAACATATTTATATATTCTAACTTTTTTCATAAAGCTAGTTCCACAAACAACTATGTCATTATACACTTTCTTGGACTCACAGCACATTTTACAATAAACATCCCTTTCAAAGATCACAACCGTGATTCAGATATATAGGCCTGTCATATTTTTTATAATATACGACTCCTGACAATCCAATATTAAATTTACATATGTAAGTACCAAAATATATTTTTTTATTTGATTTAACAATTCCAAAATAGAATATTTATTTTAAAACTATCCTAATATATATATTTATACGAGTTAAATTAGGGTAGGTTTTAACCCAATATTTTTTAATACTATCTATACTCTAACGTGGAGATTTTTTTAACAATTTTTTTTTAATGTGAGTTAGTTATTTATTTAACTAAAACCTCACCTGATGGTATATACATTAATACAAGGTGTTTTATTAATAATCATATAAAACGAAAATCCATTAAAAAAATTTGGTCACCCCCCGCGAGAGTTTTTGTTATAGCACATTGTTGTTTATCAGTGACCTTTAATTATTTTTTATTTTTCGTTTGTGCCAACCCTAAGTCAGCTGTTTTAAGGTGAGTGACCGTCCATAATACATACTATAAACATCTACTTCACGGCTTCATTAAATTATTTTATTTAATGGTTGCGTTAATTCCCTTTAATGTTTTTATGTATGAAATAGTTTTTAGAATTCGCGAGACGAAACAAACAAGCGCACGCAACTGGGTTTTGACATTAGTTTCAAAACTATCATGGGCCATGGGTGTGCTGTTTTTGGAGAAATGTATTTCTGACGTCATAGCCGGAAAATAATGCGTACGGCGATATAAGTAAGATACACGTAGTGTGTAGATACATCTCTGACATTTTTCATATAAGTATGTGTTTTTGGAACTCATTTTTTCATTGTTGTGAAGAATTTCATGACTATAACATTCTAAAAATTTGCTGTTTTTATCAATTTCCAGTCACTTCCAGTAAATGATACGGAAACGGATCTTAGGCAAAAGAAAACAATTTCTTTGATATATTTATCGCGAAGTTATAGAGTAAATTTATAAGGCAGGTACATTGACGGTAACTATAAAATACAAGAAAATAATTCTTTGGAGTCTGACTGTAACTTCTCTAAACGACAGAAATGCCTATAAACATTTCCAATACATTTTGGTAAAAGAGTCTACCTTCTTATTTGGCCAAATTTTTTGAAAAAGAATACTCTATTTTAAAGTACTGTTGGCTACCCTATTTTCCTCCACCATCAGACCCTCAAAGTCATCTAGCGAAAAGTTTCGGTTCTAGAATCGATTTATGTTTGTTGTAGACTGTGCGAATACTATAAATAATAATAAATAAAAACAATACAATGTAGGTATCTACTAGCTATGAGTAGAATAACTAATTTGGTAGCTAATTAGTGTGTTGGGGGCAGATGGGTTTAAGTGTAGGAAAAGAAGAGGTAAGAAGTTCATTTAATTGGATAGGTAGGTACCTACTTCGCTTGCAGCTGCAATCTACCATAAAATCAAAGTCAAATAGGTAAAGCAATTAAATCAGTTTGTGTATGCTACGTTATGTAAAAGTATAAAGAACCTACCTACATTATGTGTAATCTGGTAATTAACTATCTATAGGTAGCAAATGTATTGGTAATTATGGATAGCTGTAATAAATACCTCCTCATTTACAAACTAAGGTAAGTTTGTACATACCTTCTATCATTTACCACAAGGACGATGTGAAATATAGGTACACAATTACAAAATGTACCTATCTGTGTGTGTGCGTCAAACGCGATGTATTGTGCACACCGTCCCGAATACGCGTAGTTGTGTCTGTGTGCTGTAGGTGTGTGACGTTCGATAGGGTTGTCACCAACATCATAATTAATTAAAGTTATTTATCTGAGTCAACGTTTTCTGAAATCGTGGAGGGTGAATAACCTGCAGCTTCGGAGTTTATATACCAAATATAAAACACCTTGTATATTTGATAGACCATCTACAATCTTCGACATAGAGTCTTTAACCTATTTATCGATCTTTTGATCGTGTTCTAAGAAAAGCGGTATTGAAGAGAAAACGTGGCGAACTATCGAGCTACTGCGTGTTACAATAACATTTACAAGAAATTAACATATTCAGTGCTTCCCTTAGTGAGCATATTTTTGCTGAAATGTTTTACAACAACATGTGAATTTAATACTCACAGCCTTCAAATCGATGTTAACGTACGTAAAATTTAGCTTAATCGTCGGTACAGTTGTCAAAATGCAATGAATAATAAGTTTATGAATTAAATAGCTGACCCGATAAACGTTGTATTGCAATTTACAATAACCCAATCTTACCCCCATTCCTATACCAACTTCTACTGCTACTCCTACTCCCACTAATACACCTTCACCTACTTATTGTTCTACTCCTTCCCCTACTCTTACTTTTAGTCAGACTCTTGCTTCTAGTCACACTCTTGCTTCTAGTCACACTCTTGCTTCTAGCCACACTCTTACTTCTAGTCACAATCCTACTCCCACTCTCTCACTCCTACTCCCACCCCTCTTTCCTCACTCCCAACCCGCCCATACTCTTTCAATAACTCATTTGAAATCCTAAATGCACGCCAGGAAATTATACCTATTTTAGTTGCGTTGATAATTTCTGTACGGATTGGCGAGTGTAAACCTCTTTTCGGCTAATACTATGTATTATATTTTTGAAAGGAACGATAACCAGGATCATTTTGTATAGAAAATGTTTTTTTTTCAATTTGTTAGACAATTTTTCAATGTTTCTATAATTATTCTGTTATTCCTGACGGATACAAATCCAACAAATCATAAACTATTCAAATCCGTTCAGCTGTTCACCTCTTATCTTCCTCTTTTTAATATAATATAGATTATTAATAATTTATTTCGTTGTGTATCTCCCAAAAATCTAAAGTTATCTCTTATTCTCTTTGTCTTTTAATGCTTTATCATACTACAACTAATCACATACGCTATTTGTGGGTGGGATAGCCATCAAGATAATCTATAACAACTACGAAATTAAAAATGAACAAAATAATATTAAAGACAGCTGTACCATCGACGAAGCTAACTTTTATAGCGCACTTAAACACTTTTCGCTGTGCTAGTTGCGTTCAGTAAATGCGCACAGCAACACGTCTAAACACATACGCCCCGGGTCAGAATCGTACCAACAGCTTCGAGACTTCAGCGGGGGTGAGGTTCTCGTGAGTAATGACGATTCTGCCGTTGTTGGTGGCGTATGTGTGGTACTCGACGTGCATTTGCGCAAGATAGGTGTATTGGACGGGTGCCCGTAAGTAGTTAGTACTTACAGAGGTAGTGACGCGAGTAGGGCTGCCGTTAGCGGCGAGGGGCGTGGCCTCCTTGCTGACGACGCCGCGCACGGAGCGCTCCACTAGCGTCTCGAACTTGACGGTGCCAGGCGGCATGTGCTTGATGCGTATGGCTGACTGGCGGTTGTTCATGTTGAACGTGGCTACTGGCTCCACTGTAAACTCCACCTGGGGACAAGTTAACGAAATTAAACAAGAGATATCTTTTTCCTGCTTTGTAATGTAATTTGCCATTGGATACTTGGATAAGGGATGGGAGGGATAAGGGTTATCCAACACGATCTTAGAGACCCAAGCCGGCTCGTGACCTCATACATGACACCGGACAACAATCAATAAGGCTCTGACACACCCACCGTAGACTTGCACCGTAATAGGATACCGATCTGATCTGATCTGACTCAAATATTGAATCCACCAAATGTGCATTCTGATATTGAATCAAATGTGCATTCAATTGTTTCATTCTATAAAATTATTGTAATAAATACAAGGTAAACTATGTTTCTGCCAAACAAAGCATTCCAACTTTTCAATCAAACATTATTTTTCTTGAAGTTTTTGTTATTTATGAGTAAAAAATGGTGTTAAATATCAATGCAGGGTATTTCAATATTGCTCGCATGTATATTCGTATCAAATAATTCTAGATATATGATGAATCCGCATCTTTTTACCCGACTGCGCAACGCCCTTTGCGTGTTAATAAGTGGTAATGTGTTTAACAGTCTGTGTTTTTATGTATGTTCATTTGTTGAATATACATACCAAACGCCCATTTCTATGATTCACACGTCAATCAATTAATTCCTCTTAGTACGGCGAGTGGTGTCACTTCACTAAGACATGACGTTTTTTGAAAATTTCATTGCAAAATCTACCAGAAGTTTACTTTAAGCTTACATAAATAACACAATTTCTGAAAACACCTTGGCATGTTTGTGTCGATGTATGTCGCTTCGCTTCAGGCGACTTTAAAAAATTTCGGTGCAGCAAATATGATGTTGAGCTTCCATTTTCATAATACTACAAAGACTTAACTCTTTTGAGCTCCGACAGCGCGGTCAGCGCTTTGGCTTGCTAGAAAGCATATTTCTTAAAATCTCGTTTCAAGATTATCTTGAACATCCAGCGCACAACCGTAAATAAAACATAATCATGTTTTATAAGTTGTCTTAAAGTTCTCATTTCTATATAATAATAGCAGAGCCCCACGGTGTTGCGTTATAATTAAATTTCCCGGGGTTAAAAGTAGCCCATGTCCTCTAATCCAATGATAACCCATCACCATACCGAATTTCGGCTAATCGTTTAAGCTGTTTTGCCGTGTAAAATGGACAAAAAAAACATTTACTCATACACTTTTAGATTTATAATATTAATTATGGATAAAATTCTTGAGACCACCTAAAACTTTCGCACACTCTTTGTTGAAATATCGGACCAAAGCACGTCCTCTTCGCGCAAAAGCCCGACAAAATTTTACACCCAAATGCTCGTTGGTTCGTATTAAGCTGTGACAATCATCGAACTCGTGACGATCATCGGTTCGTATTAAGCTGTAACAATCATCGCGCTGCTCGTTTAGTTACAGGTAAATGTTCTTGTCTATCTCAAAGAATAAGTAACGTTTGTTTTGACCAACCGCGGGCGGAGTTGGTCAGTTAATGAATTATTTTTAACGCAATATTTTTAACGCAGCTGCATTTACAATATATAGCGTAGAAATTTCAAGCAAAAGTATTGACGGTGAGCCATTAATATGGAAGGATCGCGTAGCTGCGTGGGACGTCTGATCAATTCCATAGTTTATTATCGTCTAGAGTCTAGACATGACGAAAGGTTATATAATGTATCCACTTAATTTCAGTATTCACAATAAAATTGCTCTAGATTTTAGCATATCATTTATTTAAGAAAGAAACCTTGGTAAATACCCTGTCAATAGAAACTCTTAAAATTAATTTACTTCATAACAGACTAATATTAGGTCCTTACATATGAAATTGGCGTTTTTCGTACTGGCCACTTTAATCACAAATTTCTCCTCTTTGGTAAGGAATTCCAAATTCAAATTTGTACAGCTATAGACTCATGTATTTGTGCTTCGATGATCGTCATTCATTTGTTTTTTTTCTTCTGTTTTTTTCTGTTTGCGTCACTCATTTTACAAAATGGAAAACTTAAAATATCGCATTATTTACGAGTACGAGTTCCGCCGTGGCACTAGTGCTGCGGAAACAACTCGAAGGGTGAATGATGTGTATGGCGGTCGTGTTGCAAAAGAAAACACAGTTCGTTTTTGGTTCCAACGTTTTCGTTCTGGAAATTTCGACTTGCAGAACAAGCCCCGTGGACGGCCTGAGACTCAAGTTGATAATGAAGAGTTGAAGGCTATTGTGGAAGCGGATCCATCGCAAACCACGTCCGAGTTAGCTGCAGGCTGCGGTGTTAGTGATAAAACTGTTTTAATTCACTTGAAGCAAATTGGGAAGATTAAAAAGCTTGAAAGGTGGGTACCTCACGAATTGACTGAAGCAAACCGGCAAACGCGCGTCGACTGCTGCGTTACATTACTAAACCGGCACAATAATGAAGGTATTTTAAACCGAATCATTACCTGTGATGAAAAATGGGTTCTTTACGATAATCGGAAGCGCTCAGCGCAATGGTTGGATCCTGGCCAGCCAGCCAAATCCTGCCCCAAGCGAAAATTAACCCCAAAAAAGTTACTTGTAAGCGTTTGGTGGACTAGTGCCGGTATTGTTCATTACAGTTTTCTCAAATCTGGCCAGACTATTACGGCTGATGTCTATTGTCAGCAATTGCAAACCATGATGGAAAAGCTAGCGGCTAAACAACCTAGGCTGGTCAATCGCTCCACGCCACTGCTGCTTCACGACAACGCTAGACCACACACTGCGCAACAGACGGCTACTAAATTAGAAGAGCTTCAATTGGAAAGTCTAAGACATCCTCCGTACTCCCCGGACCTTGCTCCAACAGATTACCATTTTTTTCGAAATTTGGATAACTTCTTGCAAGGGAAAAAATTCAACTCCGATGGGGCAGTCCAAATCGCCTTCAAAGATTTTATTGATTCCCGTCCGACTGGTTTTTTTAGTAAAGGGATCAATGAACTACCTATAAGATGGCAAAAGTGCATAGAAAATAATGGTTCATACTTTGATTAATTAAATATATTATATTAAAAAATATTCGACTTTTTGTTCCTCCCATACAAAACGCCAATTTCATATGTAAGGACCTAATATTATGGTATGTTGAATATTTGTACTTCTTACCGTGGAATTATATCGCTAGCTTGACAGAGTAGAATAGAAGCCCTATACACTTGTCTGGTTAAGATATTAGTTTTGAGACTTTCGTGATTATTAACAAACTGAACTCCATCAGAGTTTTTTAGGGTTATGTATCAATAGAGTGCAGTTAGTAAAAAAAATATTAACTTTATATGGAACCCCATGTGTAGTACGAGTCTATCCCATACTTATCAAATTCATTTATATTTTATTAACGTTCAACACTAACTTAATGTCCATGCCTATTTCATGAATTCACCTAACATTATTAAGCTTACAAATATAACACACTCTGATTGACATAGAAGACCATCGTTAGTACCTAAAAATTATGACCTCGTCCCTCCGAGCTCCGACAAGTTGAGGTCAACAGCCATCATGGCGCATGTAACTATGCCGTTACATCGGGAAACTCAAAAGACAATAAGTTGTGTAAACGTTTGTCAAAAGGGACGAAAAAAGCTGTAATAGGCAGAAATGCCTGCATAAAAGGCACCTGCGCGCTAGTGATAAAGTCAACAATACAGCCGGCTTTCACATTTTTCAGCAAAGGACCGCGCGATGCGGTAAATGGTATAGAGGTTGTTTTCATTCAGACAAATACTGATGGGATTGTTGAGTTTGATTGTGATCAGATTGGGCTTAAATTCGTTAGTCTATTGGGTGCAGGAAGTTTGTTTATACAAAAGTTTATGTTAGTGAGGTAGCTACCGTTATCCACTTTGGACCTAGGAAAATACCACACTTATATTTTTTATGCGTATGGCGCATAGCACTCGCCACACCAAGTCGTGCATAAGTTTAAACATTAAGCCAACTGAATAACTGAGATCCTCTTAATATAATAAATCATCATCGTCATCCTGCCCATGCCCCACGTGACCACGTTTCCAGGTAAAGTGCCAAATACTAGGGAAAATAGAGAGCAAGCTATCTATATCACTGAGATTGTTGTGAATATGCCCAAATAGCTTCTTTGCACTGATTAGCTTCATGAGACTTTACTGAGAGATGGGGAAATTAGCCCTAAACACAGTAAATGTAAGGGGTAAGTGTCACGACTCACCTCATCACCGACGCATAGTTCGCGGCCAAGGCGTAGCACCTCTGTGAATCTGAACATCATGGTCTGCTCGCGCTCCACGCATTTTATGTAGCCGTAGCCGTCGTGGGCGCGGAGCGTATTCACTACGCCTTGTTCCCGTCTGTTGGCAAGCAAACAAATACATTAATGAAAATACGTATCGATAATAACTTCAAATACGGCTAGCGCTTTGGGGTGGAGGAGCCTGGCTTAGTAGCCAGACGTATGCTTGAGATGGGAATACCAGATGAGAAAGGTATCCCAGACTGGTGCCGTTACGCGTTCCGTGACGCACCGGTTCAGTCACATCTTAAGTTATCACTTCAATATATAGTGCTGGACAATCCACACACCAAACATAAGTCCCGTTAGCCCTAGGCTAGTGTTGTGTACTAGCTGCATCTTGTATACTTAATTTTACATATTTAAAGATTTTTACTATATCAAAAGAATTACAATTCACTTAATGAACATTAACATAAAACATTATAATAATTATGGGATTGCACTACATTATTTAATCACTATATCTAAACATACATAATATAACAAGCTACTGTTCGGGCAAGTATCATCTCACAAATGGAGAATCGACTCATAGTATTACAAAAATTGAAGCAAGCTGTAGGTTTACCTATTACATCCAAAACGACCTCTGTGGCTCGGTGGGCGAAACGTCCGCCTGAGGCGCAGGAGGTTGCGTCGATTCCCGCCGGGGGACCAGATGTTGTACGATCTACAATTTCTGGTTTCGGGTCTGGGTGTTTTCTATGTATCATATGTATGTATTTACAAAAAAAATGTATCTATGTAGTATATCAGTCACCTAACGCCCATAGTACAAGCTCTGCTTAGTTTGGGGTTAGGTGATGCTGTGTGAGTAGTCCGGGAAAAAATATTAAATATATAAATATCTAAAGAAAAATACTGATACAGTGATATTATGGTACAGCGTTTGAACAGTGATCCTTCAAAGGATGCAATGGCCACCCTCCACAGCGAACTTGCAAGATTAGATTGCAGTACAGACAAACATTGGGACAGAAAGTAAGTCAAATCTTGTAATAAAGTTACACTAATGCGACAAAAGTGTGGTTTCATCCGAAACGTAGTTTATAAACCGACGCGACGTTTACATAAAAGAAGGTACCTACAATTCGTCGCGTATGTTTTTTTTGTTTCCACTCTACAATGATCTGCTAGAGGTTTACAGGGGAAAAGCCTTTTTAACCCCCGACTAAAAAAGAGCGGTGTTATAAGTTTGACGTGTCTGTCATAGCTCCCGAACGGATGTAACGATTTCAATTTAGTTTTTATATCTATGAGAGGTGAATTTAGCGCGAGTGTTCTTAGACATGTTACATGAAAATCGGTTGTGCCGTTTAAAAGTTATGGGGGTGAGAGTGGGGAAGGAAAATCGAAAATCTGCAAATATACTCGAGTGAGGTATCAAAGTCCCGATCTTTAAACCAGCTACCCGATTTACTGTACAACCCTACCCTGTTAATAGCGTATATTCGGAAACCCTAAAGTAAATTTTGACAATCTACCCGTTTCCTCCGTTTTCTCCGTTTCCTCCGGGTAACCTATTTAATAGAAAGTTGTTAAATTTACTCATTGACCTATGTTTTTACTCACTTGATGAATATTTAAATTATAAATTCTGACATTGTTTTAGTTAATTATTGTATTATGAAATTGTATTAAGACCGAACTCATTCTTGACATTCCCATGCATGCATTGATTAAATACACCACTATAATTATTAATATTTGTATGCCTATTTGAGGCGCGACATGGCTGGACAAAATTAAACTAATCACCATTATGTACCTATGTTTCATGCAAATAAAGATTTATTTATTTGATTATTTGTTTCAATCAAAACAGTTACGAGAACATTAACAATTTTCAAGCTCACACAATATAAATTAAGTACGAAGCGAAATGTACAAGGCTTTAAATAATTTCCTATCTCAAACAACAAACATGGAATAAAATAAGCAAAACGCAATGAAAAAACTGCGATGCAAACTGTCAAACGTGAGTGAAGTAGAGCAGACATTTTGCTCTCCGGTTTATTCTATACAAGTATTCCGACTCAGCGCATCGCTCTACGTAATTCTATCGAGAGTTGCGTTCCAGTGGAAAGGCAGCTTAATATGTAATAAATAAAAATAAAACTACTCTTTTCTGTGTAAAATGTAAAAAGATTTTCAGTTTTAGAGTTCCAAACGAGGGAAAATACAATACTCCAATACAAATCATTTATTCCACATAACACATAAAAGTACTAAGGGCGGCGGAAACTATATGGGAAATAACTTTCAAACTAGCGGACGACCGGTGATCGAACTTCGATCATAAATTAATGAAATTCAAAGCCAATGTTGTTCTGGCAAAATAAGCACGTATGGCACTAATGGGTAGTTAAAGCATATCACATACGTACATCACTGGATCATAGAACAATAAAAGAATCTGTTTCACGGTCTACGATTAAAATTAGACAAGGATTATAATATAGAGAGATCGTCAACTGATAAATGAATGAGATTGCTCTGTAGTTTAACCATTGATAAATTTACTCGGAGATTGTGAAACAGACGTTATGACATCTTATGATTAAAAACATTTTAATGCATTTGTCGTGGCTTACCAACTTAGACAGAACATAAAATCGCGAACATGTGCCTAGGGTCTATTTCACCATTTTATCAGCAAAGTAAGACATTGGTTAAATGGTGAAATAGGCCATAGTATTTCACCATTTCATCAGAAAAGTTAGATATTGGTTAAAATATAGAGCCGTTTCAGAGATAGCGCTTGATAACACTTACCATAGACAAAACTAACCACTGCTAAGATTTCGTTAATAATTAAAATAATTATAAATTATGGGACTTTGTAGGCAAATCAATTTTTTTTTATAAAAATCTTTTATTTAATTTTTATTTTTTGGTAAAGATTGAGTGATTATACCAAAAAAAAAACATCTATTTTTTCATAGGACAATTCTAATTCCAAGTAGAGAATTGGTAATCGACAGGAATGGAGCGCAACTTGAGATCAAATAAAATAAAACGTCTAAGGACAATGCCGATAAAGCAAACGTCCATCAAGAAATATAAATATCATAAAATCATTTAAAAATACACACAGAACGTTACGATGAAATAACAACACAAGTTTTAAGGCTTGTTAAAAAAACCATCGAAACAGCTTAGCTATCCGTCTGAATAGCTAAGGGCTGTCTAGCCTTAAGCTTAAGCCTATTATCATAAGGCCAGGGAAGAAAGATGATATAAAAAATTACCTACTCATTGCACTATTTTCTTTAAAATATTTAAAAATGACGTAACCGGAAAGATCTCTTTTATTTTAAACGAAATCTTTTAAACATAATATTTTAGTATAACAACAAAATGGATTCAGGCAAAATAAATCGAAGATATTAACTATCCATGAACTTTCTATATTATTATCTTAAAATTTTCGGGATAGCTGTATTTGTTAAGTTTAATCTAAATATTTTTGAATAACAATGATGAGCTTACCCTCTCCTCCCGTGGGTGGCTCGTCTGTATAAAAAACTAAGCGATCACTCCTACACAGTCCTTAAGCGGCCTACCTACACTTTGCATTAATTTCAAGGTAAAAAAAAGCATTTAAATAACTGAATAAAATGAAAATTCCGATCGATTTCAGGGCGATCTGAGTCCGATCGTCAGCAAAGCATAGGCAAATTTATCTTTACTTTAATCAAGCGAAGATAAATTTACCGATTCTATTTAGGTTTATAACGGGATATTTTACCATGATAGATTGCCTTTATTTTTTTGTCATGATCAATTTGTTATAAATCTAAATAGTGTTCATAACCATGCTAGTTTCACAAGTAATACTTTTCCCGTTTCTACATTTAATATTAACCCTATTTTTTTTACATAATTAAGATGACACATAAATATTTTTTACCAAAGTATTCATTCAGATTCATTAGTTTAAAAATTTTATGCATTAGTGGCGCTACTTAGATCCTATATTTTGTTTGTAAATATTGTTTTCTTTGTTAATTATTAAGAATAAGTTTATGATTGGACCGCCATACTTATTAATTATACATAGTTTAATCCACTTAATGAATCTTGGTATTATGAGTCACTTTATTTAAGCTACGTTCGAACACACTACACCACAATATGTACTGTACTACTACTGACTGGACTGGACTACGCTGATGGTGGCGACATACATATAATGAATTAAAACGGGTATTTGAAAGGACTCAGCGGTGTGTGCTAGGATTAATGCATCTGTATTGAGAATGCCAAACATATGCAAATTAGCATGCGTCATGTCCACTTATCTCCCATTTTGATATAAAAGAAACCTGGTTCCGGATAAAAGAAATTGCACATTACAAAAGCTATTCAGTACAAAGCGCTTTTATTAACTGTTCAAAGTGAAAAATGCTCTCAATAAACGGTCTTCTATATTACGTACTTAATAATTATAGTAAGACATAATAAATGCTGTTATTATGTATAATCACGAGACGGTAAATAAATGCCCTTTGCATCTGTCCGTCTCAGTGTAATCCTTACTCATCCAACCATATAACGGGTTTTAACCGACTTTCAACGAAAAAAAGGAGGTTATCAATTTGTTGCGTTCTCAGATTTTTGATCTCCATTGACCGATTGCGATGATTCTTTTCTAAATGAAAGCTGTTGCGTGTACGTTGATTCCATTTAAATTTTATAACAACCGGTAAAGTAGTTCTCGAGTTATATTGAACCAGTGCTTTTCTCGTTCGGCTTTGTACGTGTTTTATGGATTTTCCGCGGAAACATCGTATTTTCTCCCGCCTTCGTCGATAAAGGTTAACAGTAAAATAATTATTCAAATCCGAGCAATCCACGCAACATCTACGAGTAGCACCGTGGTAAGCTCTAAAGCTTGTGTTTCGAGTACTCGACATCCGATATATTTCATATAATAAACATAGATATGTTTTATTATGCATACAAACTCCCAGACCAAGAAGAAGGTGATTGCAAAACATACAAACACTTGACCCCAGCGGGAATCGAACTTAATACCACTTGTGCCGCTATCGCCAACTGCGCTACTGGGGCAGTCAACCCTTATATACCAACCAATATTTCATTTTCTAACAATTACAACACTTACCAAGCCAGAGTGGATAGCTTACTTCATGAAAACCAGCATAAAAACTAGATCGCTTATTCACAAAGAACTTTTATTCAGTGAACAATGGAGTAGAACTTTATATAAAATACGCGCTGCAAGCTTATCTCAGTCAATAGCACGGTACAATACAGGAAGTTTATTGTTAGATTAATATTATACTGAAAAGCTTTAGAATAGGAATAGACAGATTCGCTTGAAAGTTATGATGTTTTAAAATGACAGCACAGTCCAAACTATATTGAAAACTGTAAGAATTGATTCGTTCTTAAAATGAGCAATAAAATATTTTAAAAACGTCTCCATTTCCGTAATCAAATCCGTTGCTTGTACAGATATTTAGAGCGTGAAGAATTAACGATACTTGAAAACTTACAAAAGCGCCTAAAACTAAAATAGTCCTGTTGATCTAAGTAAATTTGTGAGGGTACTAAAATTATCGTCAGGTACAAGCCATAGTTACCATAGTTGGTAGTAGTTGCTTTGTCCTGCAGTGGACTTTTTCAGGTTGAAACGAATATAATGAATGCTAGGACAACGAAATAAGCGGCACCAGGTTGTCATCTTGGTTTAAAAACATTCGAAGAGAACTCCTTGAGTTGGAGCCAGCGAAGATTTACGTTATCCAACAAACATACATAGTTTTTGAGGAGAAAACCAAACGAGAAATATCATAATTAAGATGAAAAAACGCATGAACGCTAAATGTCGTGAACTTCATGCTTATAAAAATTTAATACAGAAACATCAATAATCCAAAACCATTTATGACATAACACAATTGACATAATAGACGCAAAGCCGATTAAAATGACAGAACATCCATCGAACATCAGCAATTCAATTAGCGGAACAAAGGCATGTATTTGACGATAATAACGAACGGGTGCAGAAGTTCCTGGTATTCAAACGTTGCGAGAATGTAACCAGCATCGCTTAAACTACATTATAATGGTACGGTCGGTAGTCGCGAGTTTTATACACAGGATTGTGTTGAATGCCTGCTATATCATTGTATTAACACCATGTTGCACCTATGCTATGTGCACTCAATTCCTCACGCGCGATGCTGGTACAATTAAGTATAGAATTCTTATTTTAATCTGACTAAAGGATGTAGCTACGAAAATTTTCTTTATTTGAGTTTATTAGTTTTAACGTACAGATTATTATATAACTTTATACATTTTAACGGGAACAATTTGAGGCCAGTTTTAGTTTTCAAATAATAAGGTGGCTACTGTTTACTGTTTAATGGACGTGGATTTTCCATAACCCTCCTTCCGTAAATACATAATATAAATCACAGAAACATCCTTAAATAACAGCCCCATTCCATCGAGGAGTTAAAGTTCTAATTATTACAAATTATTCAGGTTAAAACACAGATAACTTCAGAGATCATATTATCGCACTCATTTTTAGTGCATAATATTCATTAAGGTTCTCATACATAAACTGTCGAATTAAATCTGTCGAACGAATCTGTTTGTTTTCGTCCGTAAAAAGGGTAAAAATCAAAATGAGAGTATGCAACATGCGACTTTTAGTTTAACAATAGTTTATTTTAGGGTGATGGATGACACGTCATGGATAGTCAAATTGAACGAGTGCTTTTTTGCATTTGAGCGAAAGCAATATGATAGTTTTATAGCCTTCGGCCGCGTTCGAAACTGGCGTCTCGTAACCAGGTACGGTAGAAGAAAAAATCTTCTTTTTACGATACTAGTTACGAAGCAATAGGTTTTTTTCCTTTCACGAAACTGGTTTCGACATAAGAAATCGTAATGAATTACAAGGCGGTACTTTATTTTCCTCATGCGTACCTAAGAAATCGACGCTGAAGTTAATGAATCAATTGTAGAATTTTATTGTACTTAAACCAAATAACAGTTAGGCATTGTATAGAATTAATATCTCCATTTGCTTTTCAGTTTTAATTTTTTCATACTTGTTTGATTCCATTTTCAGCCATAAGTAGGTATTTTTAATTAAGGGCAGATTTTTAATCCATCGATGAAAGTATCTGCCAGAAAAATAGTTCTGCCATTTTTTTTCATATGAATCAAGAATTAGTTACCTAATAAAATGAAATCCCCTTTTTCCATTTTTACATATCTATTCGTATTAGAAAATCAAATACATTATAGCAGTTATGGATATTTTAAAGTCTCTTATTTTATAAAGAAATTAAAATATTAACATATCTAAAATGCAATAACTTCGCCTCACTTGCTGCAAAAGCTGTTTAAAATAGATATGTACATAGAAAATTCTTTATTACAAACACCAATAAACAAAACTACAAAATTATAAATAGTAAAATTAAACCTAGCATGCGTAATGGGCTGTCTTATTGTTTAAAGTTTCTTCCAGACAACCGTTGTATGGAAATAATTTAATTCAGGAAGGTTGTGGACGGCGGTGGTAAGCAAAATGAAACACAAAATTTACTAAAATAAAAACAAAAACTTACTCCAACTAATATAATTATTACTAATAATTGCCAATACTAAAAATGTGGAGTGCTAAAAAGTATACACATACAAGGTGTTTCAAATAAGGTATATATTCCGAAAAGGGGGTGAAGGGCACGCACCAGGTGAACATATTTTGTTCTACAACTTTTTGATTTGGAATTTGTCAAAAAAAATCTTTAAAGTGTAAATCTGTTGATCCAATTTTTTCGTGAACGACAGCCATCAACAAATATTTTAATTGGATACCTTGAGAGGTAATAACTAAAGTATCAACAAATAATCACAAAATAAACAGGGGTTAAAAATTTCATTTAATTTTTACAACTTCTTCCATGTGTCAAAAAAAGGTAAATCAACTGTTATGAGGCTAAACACGACCTAGAGATTAGATTAGTTTTTTTTTTTTTTTTTTTTTTTTTTTTATGTTAGATAAGCCTTCATTTGACTACAATCTCACCTGATGTAAAGTGACGATGTGGTCTAAGATGTGACATGAAGACCTAGAAGATGGCTTCTAAGGGCCATATTACGAAACACGAAAAAAACTCTTCACGTACTGGCCCAGCCCGGAGGGTGGTGACAAGCCGCGGCCGAAGCCTACCACCAGAGACTGTTCTTAGCACCACCCAGAGGTCACGTGTAAGGATTCAGAGGGTTACCACTTACGGACATGAACAGAAATACCTCCAATATATAAGGAATATCGCTATCGCTTTATACAATAGTTTGAAATTAGTATCGTACAATGTATACAAATTCTCTTCTCATCACCAGTTACGAAAACTTAACCGCGGTTTCGTAAGAGTACAAAAAAGTATTTAATCGCAACTGGTTTCGTACAAGTACAAAAAAGTTTTTAATCGCAACTGGTTACGAAGCTCCAGTTTCGTACGCGGCCGAAGGGGTTTTATATTCCTGTTTTGTGTATTAAATTATGTTTATTGTTAATTATCATCATCACCCACAGCCTGTTTTAGCCTACTGCTGGGCAATCTGGGCATAGGCCTCCCAGATTTCGTGCCATCTACAACGGTCCTGTGCTAACTATTTATCATTTCATTGATGACAAGCGACGCTATTATTATAAGCATTATAATAGTTTAAATAATAACGAAACTCCTTCCGCTTCCCATACCGACCGTTCCCCTCCTTCCCGGTCGGCGCGGGCCGTTACTACTTGTATACTCTAAAACATTAATAATTACATTATATATGTATAAGAGAAAACATTTCGTTTGGTCATCGTCCTCGGACGAATCACCTGGCGTAGGGCTGAGTCTCAACAGATCGCAGCACGACGCTGCTCTACGACGAACCTTCTATTACCATCAACATCGAGACTACGATAAATCATACAGAATCATTAAATAAATATTTACTTCGATTATGGTCCTTAATTAAATAGTTTCTAATTATTTTATTAAATTTAATTACCAATTATAGTTGGTACGGTAAAATGCGGAGCAAAAATTAAACGATCTCAAACTGGAATTGCTAACAAACAAAACCTGATACACAACAAGATAGATAGCGACGTCGCCATGGCGTCTCAATGAGGCAGGGCCCTAACCACCCATTTCAATGCGGGCATGGTTGGCAAATAGAACCTAATACGCATCAAGATAGCTAAATCAACAAAACAAACACTGCACGGACGCGTGAGGTTGGACCGTGTAAATTAATCCAAATGACAATCGTATTGGAAGCACACTATGTGTACAACAGAGAAGCAACTGGATTAAGGGAATCTCCATAAATCATGCTGGTAAACGGCTGAATATATTCTCGTAAGGAGGTTTAAACTCCATTAATGCTGGTACATTTTAACCTAATGAATTTCGCGAGCCCGCTGAGCGGGACGGTTTAGTGTGAGAACTAAATTTGATTTAGTATGAGATGGACTCATACTACATATAGGATTCCGTGCACAGTATGCAAAATAAATATGAAAATAAAAGTACAAAAAAAAACAGCCCTGTGACAGACAGACAGACAAACGACGACGACGACGACTAGGTCGAAGTCTCAGAAAAATAAGCATTTCCAAGCAAGATGACAAATATTATTAAAAGAAAAACAGTGAAACCGTTTCACTAGTGGCAAAGCTTTTATATCAAAACCATAAACTAACAGCCCTGCAACCGTTTCCTATTTAATGTTGCGGAACGCCACAAAAAGCAAAATACAACGAAACATCTGAATCTGACAAACCAATTGTAAATATCTCTACTATTTCTTTCGGAAATGCTGGGTCAGGTTTTGTTTAACCACTGTGAAACACAGCCGTTTTTCGGCGATATTCAGAAGCAAAAGAAAAATCATAACGAACAAAATATGTGTTAATCAATATGTTTGTTTTTTTAAGGGCATGTTTCACCATCTACGAGTAAAATTAGACAATGGTTAAACTATAGATCTATTTCGTTCGGGCACATAAGCAAGAAAAACATGTTATAATAGTTTAACAGAAAACTATTTCGATAAAACACCTGGAATGAATTTTTTGAGCTGGAGAAATTTATTATTCATCAGAATCTCATTTTGATATTACACGATAACACAGTTTCAGAACAGCAGAAAAACCAGAGAAATTTTGCTTAATAAGATTGGGAGTCGAACACTAAAGGTTCCGTGATTTTCAACAGTTAATACTCTTTGTAACTCTAAAGAAACCTCTGTTGAAAATGTACTAAATTACTCTGAATAACCCAACTAAATAAAGCCGACTGGAAGTGGACCATCTACACGGCTGAAATTATGACTCTATTTTTACCTTTTAGGTACGGAACTCCAATCTTAACGGGTTTACCGACTTCAAAAGATAAATATAACACGAAGATTTCAAAAGATCTTACCAACGATATTATTCATATGTATTCAAAATGCACAGCTTTATTATAAATACCACCTGTCCTTTCAAATACAGGATTTCTTAAGATTGTAGATTGCATCTAGAATCGGTTTTGATAACATAGCAGTCTTGCTAAACAATAACTGAGTAATAACGACTAATTTCATACTTTGTAACTTACACAATAACCAATTTAAAGACAAAAAAGTGACATTTTGATAGAAAAGGCATACTATGCTGTGTTAATCTTTTTCTGCCTAAAATTTAAAAATAGTTTCATCAGAAAATTGGGGTTTAAACTCTTGGATAAACATGAAGTTTGTTGCATTTTCTAAATCAAAAAAGAAGAAGTAACAGTCTGCTTACAGCCGGCTAAGCACAGCGATTTTCTTTCTATTTCAGTATAGAATAGGCAAGGACAATGATGCCAAGGATACGCCATTTGCTTTGCAGCAAGGAGCTACAAGTACACTCGATCTATTCGCGTAACTACGTTCGCTGCGAGGAATCAAAGTAGTTTGTTTTGGGCTCGAATCATGTAGAAACCGTGTCTACTCTAAAATGTCAAAGTAACTAAATGGCGTCTGAGCTTGAGCCCTGTATACTAGACAAAACTCAAAACTTTCTTCTATAAAAATCAAAGTATTTTTGAAAATATACTTAAAAAAGCAACGATAAGTAAGAAGTAAGAATTACGATATGAATCGATTTAACTATTAGAACGAGATTAAGTCACATATAAAAGAAGATATTATAAAAATTATATCACGAGACAAGATGTCTATTCTACCTAGACAACAATCGTCGCGCTAAGCCAGCTGGTAGATGAAAGCGATCGAAGTTATTTAAAAAAAAAGTTAAACGGCCTATATTTTTAAAGAAAAGTTGACTATTAAATTGTAACAAGAAATCCAATTAAGAAATTTAGTAGTATAATCCACTGTAAGTCACCCGCCGGGGCTGCTGACTGTTTGTTTGCGATACTGCACGGAGTCATACCGGCTCGACCGACTTATGAGAAAGAGTTCTGTGTATAATTTAATAATGTAACACAATAAACAAAAAAAGGCAGAAGTTGACTTGATATTACTTTTAAAACTATCATGGTTATCAACACTATTTAGATTTATAACGGGATATGTACCACGATTTACCATTTTAATGTCAATTGTGTGTAAATAATAATATTAGACGTAACTTAGTAATCTACAGTGTTCCAAAAGTTCAATAAAAGTATGAAATTGAATTTAAGGTCTTCTTATACTACCGCTCGTAATCATTTAAACTGATATTTTGGCTTCTATGACTAAATCGTACAATAAGCATAATGATGCTTCATTTTGCGACTGTTATAGAGAATCTGCCAATGAAACTGTTAGTTATGGTAAATATCCCGTTATAAATAAAAATAAGTCGACTTGAAACACAAGTTAAAGTCATCATTTATTTTAGCATGAAAATACCAATAATAGGTATTTTGTAGTAAGAAAGCATGTTCGGGGAAGTCCAAATACCATGGTACGGGAATGCGAAGAAAAACCATACTAAATATATTAAATATTGAGATATCGCGTCATCCAGTAGCGTTTCTAAATCTTTTTCGTAAATTAATTAACAATGTATTTTCTTAAGTATGTAAATTACATGTAGTAATTTTATTTTTTAAGCCAATTATATATTTTTTTTCTAGCCTCTAACGGTGTGTACGTTAATTAAATTAAAAACGCTCTCAAACTAATTAAGTCGCTAATCGCCAATAAAGTTCTAATTAAGCGAGACGCGACCCTATAGTTTCCCACTAAAACCTATCGACCTTATTATGTACAAAATCAAGACAAGTTAGCTTAGTTATTTCTCAATGTAATTTTCAAATTCTGTTTAGTTTTTTTACGGTACAACCTTAGGTAATACACGTACTAGTAATAAGGCACAAAATAAAAATAAATTTTGCAAGCACAAGTAATTTTATAAATCATGTGATTCGCCGTTTATAGTGTCAGATGAGTTACAAATTGTGCTGTCAACAACGGCAATAGACTTGCGTCCTTTATTCATTATTCAATCTGACACCTGTTGGGTAGTAAAGGCATCGAAATTGCAGCAATATTCAATGTATAACGCTTACAGTTGCAGTGTGAGCCTAATTTAAAAGCCTTTCCAATAATACTGTTCGTGTATTGGAACATATTGGATTGTATAGTGACTTGGATAATATACAACAAGCTTAGTTTTACCTGTGTCGATGTTTGTCTATAATCAAATCTTGCAAGTTAAGTTGCACTAACTTTCTGGTTTCTGATCGACCTAAATGCATCTTATGCTGCTTTTCTATGGGAATTATGCTTTCGTTTAAACATCACCGGATGTAAAGTGTAGTTGTAGATGAGGATGATCTAGAAGGTAACTCATCAGCGAGTGTCATTCAAATGTTTCCCTTCATTTGGTTCCTTTCTGTTCCTGTTTAATGCAACAATAGACGCTCACCGCTAGCCGGAGACGTTGAAGGACTCGTCCATCAGACAGATGTTGGTGACCCGTTTCAGCTGGTCGCGGCGGTCCGTGGCTATTTTCAACTGTGCCCGCTAGCCGCACTAAGCTCGTCGCACGCTCCTGTCCGCTACAACATAGACACTCACCGCTCGCCGGAGACGTTGAAGGACTCGTCCAGCAGGGAGATGTTGGTGGCCCGTTTCAGCTGGTCGCGGCGGTCCGTGGCCACTTGGAACTGCACCCAGTCGCCGTGGCGCAGCGTGAACTCGCCACATTGGTCCTTGTCTCCGAAAGGTACCTGGGCAAGGATAAACAAACATTCAGTAATCAACAAACACTTGTCACTTCTTTATATACCTTTATATTTATTTGTTTTACCTTTATTTAGTCAGTAACAGTACATCTTTTAATATTTATCCGCATATACTCTTGTACAAAGAGAATGTGTGCAAAATGCTACTCAGTAAAAGACGACTGTAGGAGAGAGGGATGTGAACGCACCACAATATTACGCGTATTTTAACAAATTAAATTTTGACTGTGTGAACAACAAAAGTATCTACCTAGGACGCCATCCCACCCACCTATGTAGGATCCCAACTATTAAACCCTTGTTTCATTCAACGATAATTTATGACGAGCAAATGAAATTTATATTTGAAGTAAGTTTAGTTTCAAAAAGTCTAACTTTATAAGGCAAATGCTTAATGTCCATTCAGAAAATCCTTTCATGAAAATCTATTGTCCTTATTTTAAACTGGTTCCAGACATTCTCATCTCCAGCCGACTACATTGTAACACACCTCAACTATTAACTCGGCAAACGCCCAAGCATGAGTTTAATACGCGTCTATTGTTAAAGCTACTGTATTTAAGGCCGGGTGTACACTGGTTTTTCCTCATCTCACCCGGGATACCGAGTTTATTAACTTAACCCGCAGTGGGCGGCGCTCTAACTACAGGGCATTTTTAAATATTATGTCGGAGACACTTAAGACTTCATAGCACAGTTTATGAGCCCTATAATAGCGAGCTAACGTTGGGTTATGAAAAAATATTTAATACATTTTTCCAATTTTCATGAAATGAAGATATTATTTTTAAGTGAGGCTTCTTATGAAGACAGTCACCACTATGTAACATTATTAAAAAATGTTAGTTAAGATTTCTTTACTTCCTATAAATTCTTAAGTAGATTAGGCTTCCGATTAGAAACAAGGTTTTTTAGCTTTATTATTTTACTTTCACCTTAACGAACATACGATACTTGTTTAAGCGATTTCGGTAGTAAATAAAAGTCTTGTATATATTATTTCCAAAAACAACAGAATCATCAAAAGCGTAAACAACGAATTGAAAATGAAAAATCTACGGTCAAAAAGTAGCTTAAAGCTTTCAAAATTTAAACAACGGGAAAACATTATGGTATACCGGCTATGAGAACAAAAGTATAGTAAAATAGCCGCAACTATCAATGCGTAGTGTAAAATCCTCCCCGAGTCACATGTAAACTGATAAATTGTAACAATTTTCTCTAACATTTCCTCGTGTCTCGGCGGATCGCTAACCGCTCAATCAGAGTGGCTATTAATCGTTTATTCAATTATGCAAATAGTTTGCTATTGATATTGTTTATATTAAACGGATATGCATATTTCCGTGGTAAGATAACTCAGTAAACAGTATCAGTAACAGTGTCAGTATCGGTGTATTGTATATGAGTAGAATTATTGTTATATCTTGTTCGTTACACACAAAGTTATTTACGTAATCTTGTTTTCAATGATATTTTTACCAAGCTGAAAACAAGGCCAAGTAATTTCGGAAAAAGTTGTGTATGGCAGACAGATAAGTAGAAGTCACCTGGATAGTTTGTTATAAAAGAAGTTTTATAAATAAATCTATTATGAGATAGATATGAGTATACCGGTAACTAAAATTGTTACTAAGTTAGTAAGTTACTTTCAAACTTTTGGAGGTTTTGTCTGTTCACGTCCGTAAATGGTAACCCTCTGAATCCTTACACGTGACCTCCGGGTGGTGCTAAGAACAGTCTCTGGTGGTAGGCTTCGGCCGCGGCTTGTCACCACCCTCCGGGCTGGGCCAGTGCGTGAAGCGATTTTTTCGTGTTTCGTAATGTGGCCCGGAGAAGCCACCTTCTAGGTCTTCATGTCCCATCTTAGACCACATCGTCACTTAACATCAGGTGAGATTGTGGTCAAATGATGGCTAATCGATCATAAAAAAAAAAAAACACTAACTTAAATTAGGTAGGTAGTGTCAATGTTAGTGCTGTGAGTGTAGATAACAATTTTAAAGAACACAAGAACATTGTGCTTTCCCTTAAATAGAGACAGTAAGCAAAGTGTTATAATGGACACGTTCTTTATTTAACTCTACTAACAATTCAATTTAAGTCATATGTAAAATTACGGATTAGCCTTTTAAATGGCTAGATTGTAATATTGTTGTAGCACCTAAAAAATATATACTTTTGTAACCAAATATAAACAAGTTTATTTACGTTTCAGTGAGTTTAACTGTGATTTGAGAATAAAAGTCAATCCTTCGCCGGATAACATTTCAAGCTTTCTTTCCAAGCAAATGTACCGCAAATGTAATGTAAATGTGTGCAATCTGTGCAAAAATGAGTTAAAAAAGGGTACATACATAAATTCATGATACGCTATCATGCAACTAATTTTGTTGCATAATCATAGAAACTTATCATGACAAATATAAATGAGAATTGAGGACAATGCTACCAACTCATATCATTTTAATGTTATATAGGATAGCCTGCGCATAATGTAAGCTTTTTGTCGAGGGTGGTGTGTTTAAGACGGCGCCAGAGAACTGAACCAAACTGAGAAAAAAACCAGCTAAACACACTGTTCTTTAACACTAACAAAATGTTTCAAATCGTATCATTTGGTAGTATCTGAGAACAACGCGTTCTACCAAACGTACAACTCTTCCCCTTTATACGGGCGTCATAATACATTACCTACACTATACCATTGAATGAGTATGGTATGAGTATGTAAGAGGCAGTTTGAAAGTAGCACTAGTTACGAATAAGTTGAGAGGTAATAGATTAGCGTGGTATGGACATGTCATGAGAAGGGATGAAAGTCATGTGACGAGAAGAGCGTTAGATATGTATGTAGATGGATATGTGAGAAGAGTAGTCCGAAGAAAAGATGGATGGACTGTGTGAAAGATTACATTGTGTAAGAAAGAGGTGTGTTGAGATGACGGGTGATAGAGGGAAATGAAAGCAGAAAACATGTTATGCCGACCCCACGTAATGTGGGATAAGGTCAGGAAGATGATGACTATGTCGCAGTCATCTGGTTGTATCTGCTATTTGATTGTATGACTGGCGCGTTCATTTAATGACGACATTTAATTGAATGACTACGGCTGAACGTTGATTGAACGAGCGTCACAAAACGTCCAACTAGTAAGCGGATTATAACATAGCTCTTTGAACAGAGCGGACGTAAAATCAGTCAGGTGATTGAATTATATTTTTTTATATAATAATATTTTTTTTTAATAGCAAATTGACTATAGGAAGTTCATTGTTGCTATCTAAATAATAATATAAGAGATGTGACTGCTATTATTGGTACTACGTGCAAGTAAAGATTTTATATTTTATACTTGTTATGTTTTTTTCAGTATTATATTACTTAAATTAATGAAACTGATTTTATTTTTTTTGTCTTTTTCTTACCTAAGTAATCCCTCATTTTACAAGGTGACAAAGACTTAAGTTAACTTTCTGGAGTCTCAGAGACTACCATATATTAATAAATTACCTTTGAAACAATATGATATACTCGTATTTTTAGCCTATCTTAAGATTTCAAATACAACATAAAATCATAATATGGTGTGTCATGTCATGTCCTCATTTTTGTTATCTAAAGTAAGTTACCTTTTAAATTGCGAACTTATGGTCACCCAAACCAAACATTACAAAGTCAGCTATATCCCATTCAACAACTATGCTAAATGACGTTCAGTCAAGAAGTTGAACGTTACATTAAACAATTTGACGAGTTGTCCTTCAGTCATTCAATTAAAAGTCGTCATTAAATGAACGCGCCAGTCATACAATCAAATAGCAGATACAACCAGATGACTGCGACAACTATACCATTAAATGGGGGCAACGAAATGTTAATGTGAAATATTTGGGTACCTAACGTACAATACCAGTTTAAACCCTATATTTTGTCAATCGCATTATCCATAGAAATTAACCCATAGACGTCATACACACAAAAACATCCGTGTGGAATTTGCTAAGCGTGAAATCACCAGTATAAGGTCTACAGAACTTGACAAAGACTATTAAAGGTCATTACCCGACATCGGATATTACCGATTTCACCATTATGCAATATGCTTTACATATATTACATACCTACAGAGATTATATGCGACGGATATACTGGATTTCATCTTGGAGGGCCCTTTGTATGTCACTTCAGACAATTGTCAATGAAATACAGTTTATATCTATATATTTTTCGCAAAATCGATAAATTGGCTTATACAATTTAACTAATTCAATAATAGGGTATGAATTAACTATTTTTGACACGTTTATTAAAGCTTGAACTGTCCCAGGATTGTCTGTAATCAAATCTTGCCAGTTAATTTAACACACGTCCCGGTTCTCTATCGAGCTGGAAAAATGCATCCATCGCATGGCAATGGATATATCGCTTGTCGTCGAAGGCGGAAATTGGATCTTAAACGTAAACTACCTCTTCCAAGCCCTCCTGGAATATACAGCGCAACTTTATTGATGGTGCCCTAACGAGTGCGTCTTGCGATCGCTCGTTTGCCGCTCTAATTGGGTGCATAAGCCACATGAGATCCACACACTCGTTATGATAAAGATGGCAAAAGGGTAATAATGTAATAATAATAACATGGCATAATACCACTAGCCTAAATCAGCTAGTGGTATTATGGGTATGGTGTCTTGAGATAACTTTATTATTAGAAATCCTAAAAAAAACAACTAGTAAAAGCTTTTTACGAATAAAAAAACCTTTACCGGAGTTGATGGCTTACTATTTATCACTTTAACAGCTTCAAGAGTCAATTTGAGCTTTGACATAACGACTACAATTTATGAGTAATATTGGCTCATTTCTTCTTCTCATCATATTCTTATCAAGCGACAGGATATATACCTATCATTGCTGTGGTGACTGACTGTCAGTTAGCACAATTTCAACGAATAAAGTAATTATCGTTTGACAATCACGCTTACACTAAACCTGTAATTGATTTACGATCCCTTATTATCAAACTGGGCAAGTTTAATTAACCACTAGAGCGCACGGCGCGGCGACGGGGTTAATTATCGCCGTCATGTCAACTGTGAAGTTTGTATAGTGCACCGCTTCGCTTACTTTGTATGGCAAATCTGTCTAATTATGACCGTTTGGGCTTGAAATTTGATTGAGCTAATTAAGGTTCACGGTTTCAAATGTTGAATAGTTTCTATCTGTTGTTCAATTAAAATGTACAAATAGTCATTAATAGTAGTAGTATGTTTGAGGATATAAGAGGTTTAATAGAATTGATTGAAATTTTCATACATACTTAAAATTATTATAGCCCTAAAACGTCAAAAGATGGACATACGATCATTAAGAATGTCCAATTAATTTGGTTAAGTCGGATTGCATCCACCCTCGTCTACAGCTCCTGCCGCTTTGAGCTTATCATATAGTTATATGATAAGCTGTTGGTGGAAATGCCACCCTATGATTGCCGTACAAGAGTAAATTGTTTCCACGAGCTACATAACACTGCAAAACAAATAAACCGCTTGCTCATCGTATTTACGTATTCGCATTTCAAACTAAATGTTTCTGGACATCGCTGATAATGATAGAAGCCTGTTGCTAAAATAAACAACCATGAAAATGAATATTTCAAGTAGTCAGTTTTCTTACCTCTGCGTGGCCATGTACATAGGACCTAGCCAAAGCAAATAATCGGAGGATGACATCTGTGTGTTCCACCTAAGGCAACAAGACGGCGGTGGCCCTCACCTCTACCTCCGAGTGGTCCAGCGCGCGGTACCGGATGCGGCCCGGCAGCGGGTCGGTCTGCGGCACCCGCACGCTGTTGCCGCGCTCCAGCGGCTTCAGGACTTGCCCGCGCATTATTTCAGGGCTCACGTCCTCGAACACTACGGAGCCGCACGGCAGCTTGGTTATGTTGCACGCCACTTCTTTACCCTATGACAAAAGGTAAAAGGATTATGTTAATATAATAAACTAGCGGCCCGCCCGGCGTCGCACGGGTATAAAATTTTCCCGGAAATTATTCGAATTTTTCTCGGCGTAAAAACCATCCTATCTCTCAAGTTGGATCGAACTGCACATGGTGTGCGAATTTTATTATAATCGGTTAAGTGGTTTAGGAGTCCATTGAGGACAAACATTGTGACACGAGATTTATATTATATTAAGATATTTCTGGGAATACCAAACAACGGTGGCGGAACAAGCTCGATAGCTCTTGAAAACAGGGGGGAAGTAGTGGAGACGGAAGGAGAAGCCATTGCGTCCACACCAAATATTTTTTTACTAATAGAAACTTACGGAGCCCGTAAGCAGAAGATCGAATGATAGATGGAATCGAACCTTCTTGAGCCATTGTTGCCAATTTCATATAAACAACTAAAATGTGTCTGAATGCTAGAGTAATTATTTTTATAATCCCAATACATTGAATGATATACGAAAATGACGACACTGACGCAAGGTGAAGGAAAGCATCCGTAGCGCCGTAGTTGGGTTCAGATGTGTAATGAACACTACACGGCTTTGTACTTTCAGTACTTTGTTCACGATGTACTGAATAATTCTCGACTCGCTGGCTTTCATTCCGCCGGAATATATACAAATAAGATGCTGAATAATTTGCACCTTTTATTGAGTATGAGGTGGGTATTTTAAAATGTTTAACTGTATCAAAAGATCCGGGGAAACGGGAACGATTTGATATTCTCAATAAATGCTGAAATGATTTATAAACCCGTTTTCAGACTGGTATAAGAGTGATTCACGAGAACGGCTTTGAAGTATATTCTGCAAACATGCTATTTTTTCTAATAGTATCAAAAGTATGATCTGATCTGGCTGTATGATAAAAAGTATAAATAGTAATATAGATTATCATAGATTTTTCATAATAATTTATTTATTCGTTGTTCCATGTGCTTATAGATAATGTGTCACATTGGTTTATTTATTTAGAAATGTAAACCTATTGCAATTTACGACTACTAGAATGTATTTATTATCTTTAATTATACAAAAATATTTAATTATATAGCTATATCTAATTTATTTGTTTGATTGGAAGCGGCCTTTCTTAAACGCAAAGCATCTTAACTAAATACGACTGGAACTATCAATAAAAATCCCATTAGAAGCTCGCAAATAACATCGTACTAATCATACGTAAATTGTGGACTGATGAAGCAAGGTGGAAATGAAAATAGAAAAATTAGCCGGCCACGGTGAGTGGTCGACGAACGTGGGAGGCAATTGCATCCCTACAGTTATGCTCCGAGTGTTCCCTAATAAAAGAGTATGCGAGCCACAAAAGGTTTGTAGCAATTACGAACCACATTGAGTGGACTTGAAATAAACCTGTCGGGAGTCTCTTTCGGTGATAATTTTAGTTTTTCTGTAGTTATTTTAGCAAATTGATGATTTTATTGACTTTGGTGTTCAATTAAAATTCAGCTATGTATGCAACATGGGCTCTACAACCAGAGAACAGCGGTGGTGCCATATAATAAATATCCTTCACGAATTCGAAGACTGTCTCAATCTTAACTCAGCTCGCTAACCTTAAACAACCATACAATGTGTCTAAAAATTTTAGGGTTCTGTTGCCAGATAGCAAAAGACGGAACACTTTGTATTCCTCATGGTTGGTCGTCTGTACGTCGGCCATTTTTTCCCAAACTATGAGAAATATACCTACTGTTGAACGTTGGTTAGTAGATGTATTCATTGAATCGCATTAAGATTTTCGCACAAAAAGAAAAAAAGAAAAATTTTGGAGGTTCATTAAATATAGAAGTGTTATTAAATAAAATTCATACAACCCATACGTGTGAGGTATCTATGGATAGGCCTTCAAAAACGAAATTGAGTTTTTAATAACATAATTTTCTAAGTAGGTACTTCCAAAGTTGTCAAGTGTGTTTTTTTATTCATGCTGTTTTGAGCTATACTTTCAATGTTCGTAAGATGGCACATGTACTTGTTAAGTTCGCATCTGTCAATAGCTATAAAGCCTAATTCCATATGGAACCACCGCTCTTGCAGTTCTTTGACTGCTTCGGTGGCACGGTGGGCGAGGGTCCGCTTGCGGCGCAAGAGGTAGCGGGTTCGATTCCCGCCGAGGGTGTAAGTGTTTGTATGTTCTGCAAGCACTTTCTCCTTGGTCTGGGTGTTTAATATGTATAATAAAAAATATCAAAAAATGTATGACTATTATATGAAGTACATCAGATATCAAGTACCCGTGACACGAGGTTAACACGGGGCTAGATGTTGTTGTGTGAATTGACTGGAAATATTATTATTATATTATTTTTATGCGAAACGCGAGCTGCAAATATACATAGGCCTAGGTAAGTCGCAGCAGCAGGCACATAAACAAACTGAATATTCGAAATATTTAAACTTTGATACAACAAAAAGACGTAAATATTAAAATAAAAGTCCTTGACTTATTTCTGAGCATTCAAATGATTTGTACGAAATGTCAATTTATTTTGTATTGTTAATATCTCAGAGCATTCAGATTTCTGAGCATTTAAATACGTAAATATGGGTGGGTCAATATCGTTTCGAGTATTGTATGAAATTATACCATACATTATGCAGTTTTACGCTTACTATTCATTTATGATAAAACAGCTGAAAACAATTCCACCAGCAAATACAGTAAACACCTTACTGTCTGGTACTCCCAGACGGGCTATTCCGCCATCAACAGCCAATGTAACCTCTAAGACCAAGAACCTCCTTTTAAAAAAAACTATGCGTAGATGTATTATCTATTTATTGCTTACCTAAAATCAAGAAAATATTGTCATATCTGTTTACTGCCTACGCAAATGCTGCCCTCTTTTAGCAACCTTTTTCAAATTAATGCAAATGAAGCGAAACTATTAAACCTTAACCCATATACACGTGTAGAAAAAAAAACATTCAAGGAGAGCTTTCAGAGAATACATCTACAATGCAACAAACATATCCGCTTCGATTCAGATGAATATCGGCAGGACTAACGGATAATCCTTTTCTACGTAAGAGCCAGCCCACAGCACAGATGTCTGAGCGCTGTAGGAGGTATCAAACGATCCACAGAGCTCGTATTTATGTTCCCAACGTTTGCTCGATATAGAACTGAATGGCACGAGTAGACGAGATAATTTCATAATGGTTGCTGGGCAATTTGCGTTATGGGATTAGTTCAAGCGATCAGATATTGATACGCACGATTATATTAACAGCTGCCGTTTATCTCCTCAGAATTATTACTTTTCTGTTTGCTATTAGAAAAAACTTTTGTCCGTTCAAGAAAAGCATCTCAAAAGTTTCATCATTAGTTTGTAATTTAAATCAAATGTGCTGTCTTTTTCCTAATTCGACTGTTTCATATTACTAGTAACTTTTTCTTATATCTGTGGAAACTTATAATTAGCCGTTAATTACACACTGTGTTTAGTATTTAGTTACCTAGCTGTTAGTTTTCCAAAAATTATAAAATAAAATAAAATAAAATAAATAAAATAAAAGCAAAAGTTAAATTCTAGATGTCAACAACGCCGAACACATTTATATCATACTAGCTGTGCCCCGCGGTGTTACCCGCGTTATAATGGATTTTCCCGCGGAATGACGTTTTCCCGCGGTAAAAAGTAGCCTATGTTTTTTTTCATGCTCTAGAGATTCTGTGTACCAAATTTCATTTAAATCGGTTCAGTAGTTTTTACGTGAAAGAGTAACAAACATCCATACATCCATACTTACAAACTTTCGCCTTTATAATAGTAGTAGGATGATTTAACGGTGGATTGGATTATAACAAGTAGATTTTTAACAAATAATATGAGTTTATTATTGAGTATAACTGGAGCCGCGGGCATCGGCATAAGAATGTTGCCCCTTGCCCTTAGCTCCCGTAAATTTCGATATAACATTATTTGAAGATATCTCGAGAACTAACCAAATTCTGAAAAATCCCGAATACTGAATATAACAAAAACAATTACAAATTTCACCATAACTTGAAAAGAGAACCTTCTCCTTATTTTTTAAGTCAGTTAAAACTGGAAAATGATCAAAAATGAAAAAATAAAAAAAAGACATTAAAAAAGTCAGAAAACACTTGAGGCTCGAATCTCAATTCTGGGGTTGAGTTGAGTAATAAGTTGAGTAAACTCAACAACATCTTTCATTTAATCATCGTAATCCGTTCACGGGGCCCAAAGTTCATAGGCAAAAAAAAACATTTGCGTCGAATGAAGAACCTTCTTTTTTCGTTGTAAGTCGGTTAAAAAGAGAAAAAACCTCACGATAAGTCAGAACTCTACAGTACGATACATGATTAGGTTTTATTTATTTAGGCACATTTGTCCACAAACTATAGCGAAATAATACAAATTCACCATAACTAATACCCAACCAATTAACAATTATCTAGTGAAAACCATTTTTCCAATACTATTTTGACCGAAGACTACTGGACTTGTGTCACTAACAAAGTCGCTCATGTTTACATTATCGAGAATGACCTAAACGGCTGTTTAGGTCATTCGCGATAATGTAAACATGGGCGACTTATCACGTTTTCATTTTAGGGATGCATTATGGGCTAGATAAAAGGATTGGTCTCAGCTGCAGTCACACAGATTCTTATTGGCGAAATATGATAACACATTGATTTATTAATACTGGCCGTTTAATATGATATTTATTACACTTGCGCGACATCTAATTCCAACGGCTACTAAACTAATTTAATAAAGCTAAGTCTAGCAGATTGCATATTAGTGTCCTCTTGAGTAAACTTCGCCGACGTTGCATGAGTATCTCTAACTAATGTATTTGCTTAGAAAACGTCGAGAACTCGATAAGTTAACAAATATCTCATATTTTTATATTGTCTTTTTATGTCACTTTTGAGTGTACAACCCATGACGCAAAATGAAGATGAACGGTCGCACAACTATTGACGTGTCCCATTGCCCTAGCCTAGATAAATGAAAACCATGTGGAACACGGCAAATTTCAGTTCACAGAATGCAGAAAATTTTATTATTTTTCAAACTATTACGACGAATTATTCTACGAATTGAATAATATTTTTTTAATATTTTTAGACATTTCACACAACAACATCTAGCCCCGTGATAAGCTCTAAGCTTGTGTTACGGGTACTAGATATCTGATATACTTAATATAATAGTCATACATAAATAGATTTTTTTTATTATACATATTAAACACCCAGACCAAGGAGATCGTGCTTGCAGAACATACAAACACTTTCACCCTCGGCGGGAATCGAACCAGCTACCTCTTGCGCCGCAAGCGGACCCTCGCCCACCGCGCCACTGAAGCAGTCAATTATTATGAGAACTGGATTAATTGAGTTATGCCTACTGTCTCAGGGGCGCGGAGGTCCGGCCCATTGTTTGTATGTTCTGCAATCACTTTCTCCTTGGTCTGGGGGTTTAAAATGTATTATATATATATTATTTAAGTATTATCAGATGTCTAGTACCCGTACATTTATAATTACTATTTCATGGTAACTCTGATTTACACAGACAATCCAATTCAGTTGAATTCGTGTAATTCGTTCCACCGAGTAAGTTTCCCTAAGAATACTTATTAAAAGCTCGTTTAAAAAATATATTATGTATGTATACTAATAATCACTAATATATTAAACGAAATAACGGATTCTGCTATTATTAATCCGTATTTGTAACTCGGACGGTAAACGTCATCATCGGATTCCCATTAAAATAGATTGAGCGAGACCGTAATTCACTCTATCAAGATACAAGATACTGTACAGCGTTATAAAATCAATCAAACAGTTTATTCTGCATTTAACCTTTAAGAAACTTTCAATTTCTGTAAACACTTAATAGCTTTGGCGACTAGAAAAGTCACCGCAGTGGTTGAATATTTAAGTCACCTCGACGGTAGAATATTCAATGGAGTAAGCGATTGAATCGATATTATTGACATGGAAAACAGAACTTTATTAGGCTCACAATATTACACAAAGTAAAGACTCAAATGTTTATAGCACTATTTTTTTTACGATTGTTGTTTTAAACCCCCGACCAAAAAAGAGGGGTGTTATAAGTTGGCTTCTGTCTGTCTGTCTGGGACATCATAACTCCCGAAAGGATGGAGCGATTTCAATGTGTTGTAATACATGTTCGACATTTTTTTGACATGAGCGATTTCAATGTGTTGTTGAGTGTTCTTATACATGTGTTCATGAAAATCGGTTGTGCCGTTTAAAAGTTATGTGGGTGAGTGGGAAAGAAAAACCGATCTGCAAATATACTCGAGTGGGGTATCAAATGAAAGCGCATCGCGTGCACATTACAAAATATTATGGTGTTTTACTTTTAAGGAAACTTAGACATTGGATCCTTGGTTTTTTCTTAAATTTTATATTTAGATTTAGTATCGTGCGTTGTTGTGACGCTTACAAACAAACCTACACTACACCTTATATATAAAATGTACCTGTCACAGTGTTAGTTACCATACTCCTCCGAAACGTCTTAACAGATTATTATGTAGTTTTATATGAATATTCAGTAGGTCTGAGAATCGGCTACTATCTATTTATCATTTTGCTGGGGTCAGCTAGTCTTATTATAAAAATACCACCCAGATATATTTAGAATTCGATATTGAAAAACGTTTGTTCTACGGCGAACATGGGAATTGAAGATAATTCCTCTACCATTCCATGCTAACGCCGGCGCAGCGCGGTTTAGCTAATTTGTGGGTAAGAGAAAGTATATCTGTTCCCTGAAAGGAACTAACCCACACGCAATGCGAGTTTGATTTAATTAAAAATAAGGTAACATCGATAAGGTAACAATGCAGCCAATTTGCAACGATTTGTATTGAACTGAGTTTACTTCTTTCAAGGATATTAAAGATGGATTTACAGAATCCATACTAATATTATAAATGTGAAAGTAACTATGTTCCTTCTTCGCAAAAACAATTTGAATGTAATTTGGTACACAGATTCTCTATAGCCTAAGAAAAATAAAAACATGCACACGTAGGACATTGGTACTTCTTACCACAAGAAAATATAATTTTCCGCGGGAAATAAAATTATATTAACGCGGGTAACACCGCCGGACAATACTAGTTATGTATACAATGTGTATTTTCGAACCTTGATAAAACGAAATGTAGAAATAATAATGGCTATTTAAAAAAAAAAGCAGTTTTAATATATTTTTTAATGAAAACTACTTATCTGGTTTTTTTCTTCGTTTCTGTTTAAGTAAACGGTGTATTTTATTTTTGATCTGTAATTTTTAAACAGGATTATTGAGCTGTACTTTTTTGGATGTGATATTAAACTTCATAATTTGTTCTACAAATCTCTTCCAAAAAATATGGGTCTACCTCTTTTCGTCATTTGGAAGGAACGAAGCATTTGCCCAACAGTGGGATATTAACGGTGGATTAAGATAAGATAAAGTAAAACAAAATGTTTAGTTATTGCTATCAATTAATTTATTAATTGTTCAAAATGTCCACTATTTTCCTCAATGCATATCGTTGCACGTAAAGCCACACTGCGTGTTGTTCACTTTAGTACATCCCGATCGTTTCTTATTTAATGTTGTTTGTGATAATCCAGATTAAAGCTATGCCTATGTTTACATTAGTAAGACAGATAGATTTTTATATATTTTATCAACTTCATTATTTCTTGTTAATGCTTACTTTGTAAGTGTGTAATATCAACCTTACATAACAACATCGAGGTAGAGATGCCCTCGTGACTATATTACAAGTCTAGAACTTAGTTAAATACGAGGTATCGAACCTAATGTCTGGTTGCCGAAGGTCATTGCATTGTTAGAATTAATCAACTTGGAATTAAACTAATTAGTATTGTAAGACTTTTCTGGAAATAAAACGTTTTATTTTAAATTTTTAGCTACAGCTCAGACACCTAGCACTTTATGGGGGGCGGGTTACAACAATTAATGTGTGAATACACATGTTGCTGTCACTAGAAGAACAATAAAACAGATGTAAGCCGATGCAAAGACAAATACGTTTGCAAATAATGTTGTGCGCATTGCCTTCAAGGTTGCCGTTTCCTATAGGATATTATTACAGAGATCGAGTTTCACTTTCATTTGCATTTTGTAACAAACACGGAGTGGAACATGTTTTTAAATATTGATTGCTTTATAAAACATAATTTTGAACGGAAGTAATAGGAATACGCATAAAAAGGTCATATTAACAAATAGAAACAATATTATGAACAATGCGCAATATAAATAAAGGGCCCTATATCGCCTCAAACAGCCCCCCCTATCATCTATGATAACATTATAATAGCTTGTTTATAGGGTTCCGTAGCTAAATGACAAAAAACGAAACCCTTATAGATTCGTCATCTCTGTTGTCTGTCAGTATGTCACAGCCACTTTTTAAGAACTATGTTGTTGAAACTTAGTAGCGTTTAAAACTTTCACAAAATCTAGAAAGAAATCAAAAATTAGTTTTTTATGAAACCTGGGGTATTTATAAATAGGTCTTCAAAAATAATATTGAGTTTTCTAACATCATTTTTTTCTAAACGAGTTTTCGCAAGAGACTTCCAAAGTGGTAAAATTAAAATGAGACCATCTCATACGTTTTAAGTTTATTTTTGTTTGGTTGAACGAGCGATATTATCATGAAGCGATTATAAAAATATAGTGTGTTATTCAGAGAAGAAAATAACTATTATTTAAATTTTACATAATGTGGATAAGTTATGATAATTTATCCGATACGTACTCGATTCTCATAATTTCAAGTTGTTTAGTTCCTCAAAAGTCTCGATATATTTTATACAACTATAGTTTAATTTTAACTCGCCTAAAATGCTCTCCAAAATAACGTTAAGACACATTTCGCCTAAAATACTAATCTTCTAAAATTCCGTTAAGACACATCTATAAGCAGTTAAGCCTATATCAAATAGACGGCCAACGGACGAGTGACCTTAAAGGGCTCCTCGACCGTTTAAGGTCAGAACCCCTAACGCAAAATATGCGCTAGACATAATTATAATAAGAGATTATTCATTGTCAGTAACAACAACAAACCAATAACACTACACGACAAATAAAAACATTTTACGTGCAAAAATCTTAGAGATAGCTTGTTTCCAGAAAAAATGTTTGCTAATAAGGTTTGAATTTGCTCAAACTCGATGTTGTATTGTAATGTATTCTTTGTAAGAAATCTTTTAATTAGACACTTGTTCAGAGGGCAGGCTGGGGGCGTTAAAACAACTGTTCTCTCGCTTCGTGAAACTAAAAACCCGAAACTATTCCACACAGAACGCCTAAACACTGGAACTGAAATTGGTAACTGGCAAAGGTACTTTAGAAGGATTAAGTACTCAGCAAGGACGAACATTACACAATTATTTCATGACCATTTATTGACGCATTTCTGGTATATCATCGAGACATATGTTTTATCACAATAAAAGTTATATTTATCAATAACTCTTTATGCTTTTTTTTAATGAGAAAAAATGTATAACCCAGGTAAGGTCGTGGCGTGAACGGAAAGTAATAAATTGGGGCTATTTAGAAAACATTATGGTATGGAGTTTCAGAATTCACACAATGGAAGAGATAGTTATGTTTTTGACTATTCACACAACATAATTTAACCCCAAGGACGCTTTCTTAATTCTATAACCCCTATGTTGTCCCTTCATAGAATTCCTGTAGGTAATATAAGTCGTATCATCCACAAAGAAACAAAAAACAATGTTATATAATCTGTAGCATTGAGTCGAGCGGGAACATTGGTATACCTTTAAATTGGTGCTGCAAAAGTACATTTCCTTTGTGAATTGAGCTAACTGGTTTAGAGCGGAGTAGTGACGCTGATCGAGGGGCGAGGATGGCCGATGCGGAATTCAATTGTTAGGGAAGATCGTACTGAGCAATTGATGTTAGATTTTATAAAAGGGTTATTGTTGGTTCGCCACGTAACATGGAATCAGACCATAACTTCTTATTCTATACATATAGTCAGCAGCAAACTCATTATCAGTCTACTTGAAATGCTGATTATACCTACAATTTACAAAAAGTTAAAAAGTTAAATAATAAAATCGAACAGCAAAATCGCCATATCAGGTACCAGGATACCAAAAACCATGAAGAGGTACGTAGATTCATGGTTTCTCAGTCCTAGTATTTAACACTGCAAAATGCTTATTATGTTTTTTATATTAATTATTTAATTTTTGGATATTATAGATGAACCCTACACCAAAAATATCTTGTGCAAATACTTCATTTCTGTGGCCGCATAAACTATGTTATCTATACAGATAACATTCCATATTGAGCCCGATTTACATCCATTTCGTAAAAAAATATTGCTAACAATTTTTTTGATTCTATGTGGGTATATCATATTAATTATACTTTTATAATTACGAGTTCACAAATTGCATATTTTGTATGAAGGCATTTGATAGCAATTTTTTCTGTAACACTCCGTTTCACCGCAGTCGTTTTAAGTGAGAAAGCACTTTACAACTGTGAGAACCATCTGAATTTTTTAGATTGATAAGTACTGCTGCTGCTTTGAAGTAGGAACCAATTATTTAGTCATTTCAGTCGAGTAAGAGAGGTCGTATTTCTAGATTTAAAAAGTAGCGGTGAATTAGGTTACGGTAATATTCTCTTACGACGACGGAAAGTTGGTGGCAAACAGCTCTGGACAGGGATTGTTGGAGGGAGTTGGGGGAGGCCTTTGCCCAGCAGTGGGACAATATAAGATAACGAAAAAAAAAAATTCTCTATACAGTATTCAATCTCTGCCGAATTTGTTAAATAAATGCCTACAACTGCGCGACACGTGAGCATGCGATAGGGCCCACCTATAGCATGTGAATAATACGCCTGCCTACTTTTAGTTTATATCTTGTTTTATGATTAAAAATTTCAGTTTTATTTATTCAAATACTTAATACGTTTAGAATTAAAAACAAAGTGTGCAATAAAAATGCAATGCGAATAGTTTTTAATCAGTCTCATTTCGATGTAAAAATGGAAAATCTTTATAATATGCGTTTTTAAGTTTATATTTTTATATAAATCTCAACTATCTACTATCAGGGTCCATGAGAGACCTACAGTATGGTGACAGATCAAATATTTTTTTCCACAATAAACAACTATAACTTAGCGTAGCCTTTAATAGGATGCGTAGGTATATGTAGCTCACATTTTTACCTTTTGTATGAAGTTGGAACACTGTATAGATCATTACCGTGGATTAATTATAAGGGCTGACTGTGTATTCCTTCCAATTACAGGAATCGGGTGCCAAACATGGCATTTTCCCGCGATAAGCGTACCCTATGTCCTTAACTCAATATTTAACATTGTGAAATTGTTAGATTAAAAATTATTGTTACTTCCGAGCGCAATTATTGGAAATGTATGAGGGAGGCCTAATATCAGGCAGGGATCGTCCTACGACTGAAATAATAATGATATACCAAAACTTCAAGAATATTTCAACTAAAGGCGAAAACGATCTATTAAACGTTACTCAGTATTTGAGCGGCGATATATCCCCTCTCCCTCATAAATAATGTGTCACCACTTCAACTTCTAAAGAGCGTATCGAAGAAAAATTAAACTAGTTTAAATATAAAAGTTATTCCCAGCACTCCGGGCAAAGTTAAAAGTTATATGGAGTCCTCGGGCGTGCAAAGATTGGTTCTGCAACTCGTACAGTGAATATAGATCATATCTGTTGGCATCAAGGTGGAAGTTCATCCGGGCGGGCAGGTATTTCATTCGCATTGTTTCAAATTGCGGCATATTGGCGACCTCAACTAGTCATTCACTATCCGATGAATGAGGATATTTTCATTGTTTAGTTTTCGATTTTAATTGAAAATATCAACGACGTTAAAAATATATGCTCAGCGACAAGCATTGCAATTAATTCCCATAAAACGCCAGCCGTAGAAAATAATCCGTATGTTTAGTCATTGTTTATAATTTATTTTTCTGCGCATCATTTCAGCCGCTTCCAACAGCAACACTCAAAGAACTGTGAATGAGGCAAGGCCAAGGGGCTGGATTTTTAAGACAATGTCCAAATTCAACTCGGATATCTATACCAGGTTAACCTTTTTGTGTTAATTAAAAGCATTCACGGCTAAACGACCAAAATCCAAATCTAGACCCTTCAGACCCACGACACGAATCCAGCACGACCTAAAATGCACGAAACTGCGACAAGGCTAATTGATGCAGAGTGTTAACGCTTATGTAAGCAGTAAAAAGCCGCGCGCGAAAGCTAGTGAAACTACCAATCGCGCCACTTTTCACGAGTCCGTCGTATAAAGTAGGTACCCTAATTGAAATTGATAAAAGGCGCACAAAGACATCGTAACGTGTTTCAATACTGCATGGAACGTCCTCCTCAAAAAATACCCAACTCATATTTCTAGATCACAAAAAAATGGAATTTATCGACGCTACTCGAATCCACCCCTGCGCTTGTGGACGTAGATTTCATGCAAAGGCCGCTAGATATTGTTCACCTGTGTTTGAGAAAGATAAACTACTCGTACTTCAGTTTCGTGCATTTGATGTCATGAAGCTTACCGCTAGAGGACGCTAGTAAATATACAAAATACTCACATTCCTCGTCTGGATGATGAACTCCACGTCGTCGCCAAGCGCCAATTCCTCCTTCAGCTTCGCCTCGGAGAAGTGGAAGAATATCTCCTTCACCACGTCCGCGCGCTCGATGAACCCGAAGTTCTCCTTCATGGAGCACACCACGCCATGGTACTTCACCGGGGACTGCGGGTTCTCGAAGCGGACATGGCAGGCGCCTAGTGTGCCTCTGTAATAGGATTATACAGTTAGAAAAAAAATTTTTGAATAATAACGTGTGCATCTGCGGACTCCTGAAGTGAAGAAGTGATAACTTAAAATACAGCGAGCGTTAGAGTGAGAGATGAGAGAAAGGGAAGTCAGCGAGACCGGCGTGCCGTAACGCGTAACGTAACTATTCATTATTCACCATAAGAAGACGTCACTTCAAAAACAGAGTTGCAAGTTAGACAAAACATTTTAATGAAACTAAATTTAAAATTTAAGAAAAAACTCGCGCCAGACTCACTTTTCATACAAATAAAACTAAATTAAAATTGCTCCATCCGTTCGGGAGCTATGATGTCCTATGATGAGACAGACACAGACAGACACATCAAACCTATAACACCCCTCTTTTTTGGTAGGGGCTTAAAATAGCTATTACTTACGTAAACAGAGAGCATTCGATATAAGGCCGGGTCCACACTTGTATCATTTCGGTGTATCACGATCAGGCGTGCCGTATCGAGTATCCGTATCATAAGTATGGACGCTCATTTTATACTTATGTGATACAGTATCATTTCAGCGTATCAACTTTAACTTTACAAATATGGACGCTTCAAAAAGAAAATGTAACAAGTAACTTCAAGAGTAACAAAGTCCATACAACCATAGACAACTTTGCAATGTTGGCTTTCGGTATATTTGGATTATTAATCGAATACAGTTAGCTACTCCGATGTTTAAAATCGACAATCCCAAAGTGCTGTTCCTCTCGATCTCCTGTCAAATCATATTTGGGTAAGTGAGAAGTTAGTATAATTTCGCGCATCGGATTTAATCAATTACCGTAGAATTTGCGAATAGCCTTAGAAACTGCTACGGCTACAGGGTTGCAGCCGTAGGCAGTGCATTGTGTAATATTTTGGTCTCAAAGCCGTAGAACACGGTAATTGCCGCGGCATTAAATATAAATAAAATATATATTTCCGGACCTCTCACACATCATCACCTAACCCCAAACTAAGCAGAGCTTGTACTATGGGTGTTAGGTGACGGATATACTACATAGATAATTTTTTTTTGTAAATACATACATATATGATACATAGAAAACACCCAGACCCGAAACCAGAAATTATAGATCGTACAAAATCTGGTCCCCCGGCGGGAATCGAACCCGCAACCTCCTGCGCTTCAGGCGGACGTTCGCCCACCGAGCCACAGAGGTCGTCGTTTGGCAACACTGCATCAAGCATTCACGTCCAAACTTGTTCAATGCAACACGTATCCCCTTTGATGATCGCGGAAAAACCGACACAGGATGGTTCGGGGTGTATCACGTATCGTATCACGATACAGTATCATGATACAGTATCAAAATACGTCCATACTACCGTGATACGCGTATCGGATACGCGGTGTATCTTGATACGCGATCATTGGAGATCGGGGGCGGATCGGGCCGTATCGGATACGGCATGTATCATTAACGCGTATCAGCTTGCGTCCAAACTAGCGATCATGATACGCGCCGAGGATACGCGACGGAGATACGATACGCCGAAATGATACAAGTGTGGACCCAGCTTAAGGTATTTATATTGTATAAGCCACCGTCCATAAAACTTGTATTTTTTTCTCTCCATCCACAGTTGTCTTGCTTTTAGCAATAAGACCGCCCATTACGCATTCTAGGTTTAGTTTTAATTTCTTATGGTATTTTTTATCTGGTGTGTGTGTAATAAAGTATTTTCTATTCTATTCTAAATTGCGACGCTATTATGTTATAGCGTCACAGCTAAGTTAGTACCTACTCGTAATACCGATTTTCAATTTATTGAAAACAAGTTAAGAAGTATTGGAGCTTATAAATTTTAAATGGAACCATATTGAACGAACCAGCTTTGAAGGAAATAAGAAACATTCCCTTTACGGAGAAACAGTTCAAGATAACATATGCAGGTTGATTCATTTTATTAAGTCCAAGATAAAATTGGGAGTTGAAGGAAGTTTTTCGGCATCGATTTCACCCCCACGATTGTTTTACGATATTAGATAGTTTTGGAGATATTTAAAGTTTATTTATCTTTTAATATCAGCGACTTGGTTCTTGGTTACATATTATATTTTGAAAATACGGCACATACTATATTAGGCACAAACATACCTAAATGGTGGCCCGTGCTATCAGCTAAAATCGTTCGTCGTTAGACGTTCCCTCAAAACGTCTATTTTTGGAAGTCGGTTAAAAGCAAGTTTAGAAGCCACCAGAGCTAATAATAATTATGTTTGGTCAATTAAAAACTAGTTGCGATACTTGTTTAAGCGTTTCTTAGAAACTTACGGTTTCATATGCGATCGTTTAATTATTTTAATGCGAGCCTCTCATTCTTAGTGATTACATTTTTGAAAGTTATAACCTAGATACAGTTTTTTCAGTACAAACAGTTACAGTTACATACAGTTGTTTTGCAATTGGGTCTAAAGTTTGAGCAAAATTCTAACAAATAACAAAAACTGTCAATATTGCTTCAAAAGTGTCTTATGGTAGTTTCAAAAAAGCCCAATGTAATAAATTGATTTTATATAACCTTAAAGGCAGGCCCACTAACCGGCTATGTTTTTGCCAAAAAACACGACTGTAGTATTATTATTTTCAAGACATGATTATCAGTGAACGAAGTCGGTGATACAAAATCAAACTTTGAATATCTCTAAACCTATTTAAAATCGTTGAACAATCATAGGAAAAACCTTGCCCAAATCCCATTCAATTTTGGACTACGGAAAATGAATTGTGTGCAAGCAAATGTTTAAACTAAAGAGCTAAAAAATTGTAGAAGGAGGGTTCAGTACACTTTACAAAACAGATATTTCATAAAAAAAGGTGTGTGTGCGATTCACACACGATAGAAGTGAAAATTCAGTAAATCGACAAAAGAATGAAATTAATAAAAAAAAAAACAAAAAAAAATACTGTGCAAAGAGATTTTGTTCGGGCGGTCACCCATCCAAGTACTGGCGTCGCGCAAAGTTGCTTAACCTTGTTAGCGTTTAAGATTGGCTTACCTGTCGCATTTCCGTTGCATCCGGTTTGAAATCACAACGATTCTAAAGAAGTTTCACTTCAAAAATATGTAAAATTATGCATTTATTACATTGCTACGCGTTTGTTGTGCAAGGTTATTATTAATTTATTATGGATTTGTTGTTGTAGTGACAACATAACTAAATCAGGTCTCAGGTAGAGAGTTGATATGTTGAGGGGGTACATTTCAACTCTCTACCTGTTATTGTGTTATCAGCTGGTAACAGACAGACGGACGCACGACAGAAAGACAAGCGCTAATAATACCGTGCGTTTTATCCCACTGGTACGGAACCCTGACAAATATCAGATAGGCAGCAATATTGCTTGATTAATGAAATAAAGGTAGACCAGCTTTGTTTAAAGTTAGTAGGTAAAGTTGTGAAAATAACATCGCGCATATAAAAGCCTGATCAATATAGTACAAAAATATTTTAATAAAACACGCCACGAGTTTCAATTTCACTTTTATCAATATCCTGTATGTATTTCATGTGAAGTAATAACCTACTCGTGGATTAAGATATTTAAACAATAAAATTTCAGATTTTTTAAATATGCAAGACCAGCAACGAACTTTCTCAGGCAGGAATGCAGCAGAGTATTTGCATTATTCAAGCGCTCAATGCTTGCCATCAGAACTTTGTGATACCGTGAGATTAATTAAGTAGATGAGATGGATCAGCTTCCGTCTTAACAGATTTATTTGCGTAAATTCCTACCCTCTCACGTAAAGTTTTAGGATGGACATTTTCGTGTAACCTATTCCGTCCGTCCGAGTGATCAAGATCAACGAATGTTACCTACATTTTAGCGTAGATTCAACTACGCCTAGTTACTAATATTTAATAACTTCATTATGGGAAACTGTAAATATACAGTGAAATCGATATCTTATATATAAAATTTTCATGTCACAATGTTAGTTACCGTACTCCTCCGAAACGGGTTAAACGATTTTTAACAAATTTTATTGTGTGTTCTGTAGGTCTGAGAATCGGCTACTATCTATTTTTCATATTTGACCGTGCCCATACATACATAGACATAACGTAACGACGTATCTACGTGTATTGTATTTATTTCGTAGCATAAAGGAAAAGGCAATGGGGTGGCCATGTAGAGATTGGAACGGATATCCGTTTTGGTCAAACAGTTTTCGACTGGAGACCGACGTGACAAGCGCAGCGTAGAACGTTAAGATGGTCGGAGATTCAAGATGGATGCAGGCCGCTTCCAATTGAAATAACTATAGATCTTTGAGAGGAACAGATCAACAGATCAAGATCAATATAGTCGGTTGTCCTACGGCTAAAATAATAATGATGACAATGGTCTTTGTTTATTTTTCTAAAGCTTTGTTTGCATATTTATTTAGCCCCGGAGCTGCAATGAAGTTAGTAACAACCTAAGCGGTTAAGTTACGTTGACTGCGGTTAATTCTGTGTGTTGAAGCAAGCTCACAGAGCTTTCTGCGAAGTTAAAGAGAAAACAATAATTATTTCGAGCGTAGTCACAGTCGCGATGTTCAAAGAGTTTATTGTTCAAATTTCAACTATGTTGCACAAGGTGTTAGTTACATTAGGTGAAGGTGGCACCAAGAATAATTAATTTGTTTTTAGAAAAGCTTTAATATCTAAGGAATTAATAACTCTTGGTTAATCTAACATTAAGTTTCAGTCAATATCATCTTTACAGCCGCAGTCCTTTTAATAGCTGGAACGTGTGTCCAGTACACATAGATTTAATGGTTTGAGTTGGGTACAGCGTGTATCCACCGTGAACGCGCGGCCTTACACTCTCGGAAGCTCATTCGTTAATGGCATATCGACATTATCGGTTTAAAGATATTTTATTCTCAGAAGAACAAACAAGTTCACTTAAAATTAGAAAATACAAATAATGCTTATATAATGCTTACCGCTAGTCATAGGGGGTATTTTAGTAAACAATAAGATATTGCATACAATATAACCAAAAACTAAACAATAAAAATCAATTAATTTAATATAGATAAGTAGGTACATATAAAAAACAAATATATAAAAACATAAATAAGTTTAATATTAATCTAAAATTTTTGTTTAAGGAAGTTGAATTAACGGTAGCTCTAAAAAAACTTTATCTAAATTATTATTGTGCGAGTTATCGACACTGGCAGTGTCAGGTGATATTTTATATGTGTGCGTGAACTGCAAAGCGCTTATATAAAACTCAACACAGAAGTAGATAATTATTTTTTATAGAAAGTATACGTTTTTTTGTCCACAATCTCATCTGATGCTTGGTGTCGATTTGATAGAGGATGGATCTTCAAGATCTATTTATTTTGACTTGAAGATGCTCAGGTTACGAATACGTTAGGAATACGTACCTGCGATTGATGTGCTGAAACTGGGTAAATGAACACTTAAAGGCATGGCATTAAGGGGGCGCGGATTTAAGTCAAACACTTACAATAGTGATCCGTCGCGTGCTCCGCGAATTAGCACATTTTTAACCCCCAACCAAAAAAGAGGGGTGTTATAAGTTTGACGTGTCTGTCTGTCTGTATGTGTGTCTGTCTGTCTGTCTGTGGCACCATAGCTCCTGAACGGATGGAGCGATTTCAATTTAGTTTTTTTTTGTATGAAAGGTGAGTCTGGCGCGAGTGTTCTTAGACATGTTTCATGAAAATCGGTTGTGCCGTTTAAAAGTTATGGTGGTGAGAGTGGGTAAGGAAAACCGAAAATCTGCAAATATAGGTCTAGTACCTATATTTGCAGATGTGGGGTATCAAATAAAATCGCATCGCGTCCACATTACAAAATATTATGTTGTTTTACGTTCAAGGAAATTAAGGCATGGGACGATTCCCATGGGGGTTTTTCTTAAATTTTAAATTTAGATTTATTATAAACACGCGTTCGCGCCCGCCTAACACAGCGTCTGGCCTAAGGAGTTTTCTTGGGGCCAATTCGTACAACACCAGAATAAAATCTACAAATCAATAAACGGTAAAATGGCGGAATAAAATTTGTCTCTTACCCGCCTGCCTTAAATCTGCCCTAGATTACACAAATGAAATTTGAGTTCCTTACCTTTGATTAGTGGCAATCTGAAAGCTGACCGCGTCCCCGGTGTGCAGAACCACATTGCCTTCGACGTCGTCCTTCGTGTAGGGAAGGAAGAAGCACTCCCCCCTGTTCTCGTACGAAATGCGTCCCGTGCTGTCCCCAGAGCCCTCCCCTTTCACTTCTGTTGTCACTGTACCAGTCACCCGGGCTTCGCTGAGTACCTGTGCAAACAAAACATATTGGTATAATCAATCTATTATACTAAAATAATCACCGTGTCCAAGCAAGTGGCTAATCAAACTAGAGATTGTGTTGTCTCACTCAGAACCTTCCCGGAGCAAAATTTGATAATGGTTAAATTTAAGGCTCTCGCTTAGTACATTGTGTAGTTCGGATTTTGTGAAACAAGCAGACTATTATGTATCTGAGCAAGTAATCTATGTAATAACCTAGTGTTTTGCTATTTGGGACATCTCAGAGTTGCAATAAGTAGGTTTTATATTTCGTCGTACGACGTCCACGGAATGCAATAAGGGTAAAGACGACGGTGCGAAGGAATCCGCTTGCAATCAAAATAATCGGAAATGTATGCCTAGATGCCTGTTCAGCCATGGATGTCCTTCGGGTAAAATGATGACGATATTCCTAAAGGATATTAGTTAGTTAGTCCGGTAGTTTCATTGCGCTGCCATCAGGTGGTTTCCTCCAGTAACCCGTGTTTACGATTTCCAGGGCAGCCTTGTTACAATTATTTAAACTCGATAGTATTTTATCGACTGTAATCTCAATACATATAACAGATGTTAATCTAGGATAAATCTGAATCGCGACTTGAGTAATCCCATAATGCCGCTATTTTTTTATAATGCGCATAATCCTTCTTTATTGAATATTATCGGTTAGTGAAAATTAAATAAGGATTGCTAGCTTCCCTATGAGTAAACTGGGATTACGCTTTGCCTTGTGTATAGTATTAGACTTCAGCGTGCATGTAGGGTGGATGTGACGTAATCTCTCTAGACTAAGCCTTTAGCAAGATGGAAAATATTACGTCTCATTCAATGTTCATCAGACTATTTCGCAAAGATGTTTAATTAAGCTACATATGATTTTATTTTACTTGCTTTATTTTCGATAAAGCTAAAAAACTATTTTATGTTGTTTTTAGCTGGTATTTTTATACTTTTAACAACTCTGAGATGCTAGTTATGCTGGATAAACTAGAAAATTGCGCAACGGGTGCGGTACTCCAAAACAAAATTTAACCTAAGTAGTTAACGTTAATATGGAGAAGTTTATGGATATTATTATTAGTTATGTATAAAATATTATTCAATTGTCACATAGGGTCGTATTTAACATACAATGCACAATCAGACGCTAACAGAAAAAAGAAAATCGTCCATAAAAACAGAATAAAAATATTAAGTAAGAAATACCGTCAATAAAAAGTATACTCACCACTTCAGGTGCAATTTTGGTAACAGTCGAGGCAATAGGTTTCCCCGTCCGTCTGTCATAAGTCATCTCGAACTCCACCGGGTCCCCGATCTTCAAATGCTCAGTGTTGCCGCTGAACTGGCTGAAGTGAAAGAAGAGCCGCGCCTGCCGCTCGCAACACTGGATGAACCCATACGAATGCAACAGCTTCTCAATGATCCCCGTCTCTCTTATGGGTGGGTGCGTCATAGAGTCATATTGGGACGAGTTATTCGTAGAACTCGACGAGTACGTAGAATCGCCCATCGGACAACTGCTGTCCATGTTGAAGGTCCCGATCGTAAAACGGTTACCACTACCTGACTTCATTCCATTACTGTAGTTGTTACTGTCTCGCCCCGTGCTCGGGTACTCACCGCTGTAAGTACCTACAAGTGGACAAATTGATTATTCCCCTGCGATGTATCTAGCATAGCAAATAAAAGCAATTTGCAGTTCATAAGGTATGTTTTCAAACTACCTACTATTAAAACAATCGGACGCATAACTACGAAAGGGAACCCTCATCATTATTAAAACTATATCGTGTTCGTAAATACTTCGTGATATATTGTTATCAATAGGGTAAATGACTCAATAATTATTAGTACATTAATTAACTATTAAAATAAATTGTATTGCCTTGTTATTGTTTTCTTTCAAAAGAATAATTAAGACGTTTCATTGCATTGAAGTTTCTCGTGACGTGACCCTTCCGATTTGTACTAAATTTCGCAGGCACAAGCCGAAACTTCGATCTCTATCTTTGCACATTCGTATTAAATTAATAAAGCAAAAATTGGGTGTCGTATTTTTAGGCGGGCTTACAGACGGACTGGTATATATTTTTATGAAGTCATCGTGCCTATTTGTAAATTTGAGAAGTAGTACTATTGTAGTACTATGTTAATTTAAGTCACTATTGGATTTATTCTTTACATGTTAAAGACTAAAAAACAAACTAGGTTGGTGAGTTTGATTCACTTGTGCATAAATACGTTCTATTGAGAACAGTAGGCGCATTCTGTAAACTCACTTCGATCCTTACTAAGCTGAATCCGCGGTGATTTAACAGTTTTGTATTCAGTAAAACTCGATTCACCGCGGATTCAGCTTAGTGAGGATCGAAGTGAGTTTACAGAATGCGCCTACAGATATTAATTTCACAAATTAATTATTAATCAATCCTATGTTTAGTTTGACAGTTAAATTGGATATTGGAAGCATGTTATTAATTAATTACAGGCTGTGTAAGTGAATCGAAAAACAAAAGGGATTAATTTAATTACATATTTGTTTATATACCATGGATTATTGAATTTTCATTCCATGATTCAGTAGTTCTCAAACATTTACCGGCGGACCTTATTCAGAATACGAAAATAAAATAACAAAAATAAATGAATGAGGGTAGATATTTTTAATTTTCGACTGTTGTATTGGAGAGTGCTGAATTTAATGCAAAACGCATCAATAGAAATATAGTTTTTTTCGTATTTTATGCTGCATTATTTAAGGTAGTTTTTTCAATATAACTTCAAGCGCCATCAGTGCAATTTAAAAGAGCAATCCCAGTTATTTTATAGGCGTAATTTTGCGACTGATTGAACATTGTAAATCTTAATTTTTGGTAATTTACATTATGCACTCCTACAAATGCGACCGGAAGTTACGTTATCTACACATATTATAAGCAAGCGGCCCGCCCCGGCGTCGCACGGGCAAAAATTTTCCCGGCAATTATTCGAGTTTTTTCCCCGTATCCTCCATACTCCCTCGTAACAATACTTAACTCCCAACAAACATTTAAAAAAAATTGGCCAAATTGTTCCATGCGTCGTTGAGTTATGCGCTTAGCAACACATTTTGCGATTCATTTTTATATAGGTATAAGATTATAAAATAAAACCCCTCGCCGCGTCTGCCTTTACTTTCAAAAACTACTGAACCGATCTTTTCGAGGTTTTCTGCAATAAGTAGAGTGATTCAAGGGGAAGGTTTTCACATCTGAGCAGAGCCGGAATGGGCTAGTTACTTTATTGCCGACCATTTTAATTGAGATAATTTATCACTAGTAGTACCCCGCAGTGTTACTCGTGTTATAATGGATACGAAATGCCGTTGCCGCGGCATTTTCCCGCGGTATAAAGTCCTTTCACAGAGCCTGTGAGAATCTGAGTACCAAATTTCATTTAAATCGGTTCCATAGTTTTTGCATGAAAGAAGGACAGACAGACAGAGTTACTTTCGCATTTATATTATAAGTATGGATAACTGGCTTTCGCAGATATGTATATTTATTTAATTACTAAAATAAAAAGGCTTCAGAGCCTGCAGTTCATATATGACACACACACACACACACATAGATTACTCATTATTCACAGCCCGCATTATGCTAAGTTGGGACCTTTTTCGAACTAGATACATTTAAATATTCTGTTATTGTAAGATCAATAATGATAATTAACTGTTACTATTTCTCTGATAGATAGATAGATGGATAAAGTGTTTATTTGTACTCCAATCACACACATACAATAATCGGGCAAAAACAAAAAAGGATACAATATTAACTTAAAATTAGTTAAAAGTTAACATGATTATAGCATGTGTGCGTTGCAGTAAAACAAAAAGGCCACAAGGCCAAGGCTCCGCATGTGTTTATATGTATTTAATTCTGAATAAATGATTTTATATTCGTATTTGTATTAGTCGAGAACTGCTGTTTTATTCAATTTTGTAACAGCTAGTCCATTAAATCATGCCGACTGTAATTTATTTAAATCTGTAGTATACATAATATGTAGAATGCAAGATGAAATGTGAAAATACAAACATCTCAATTTATGCATACAAAAATATACTGAGGATGTGCAGTAATTGGGCACAAATTGCGAGCCTTGTGGCACCCTCCAAACTACCTACTACAATGACCAGTTTAACCAGACCCCTATACGGACTCCTACAGTACAGAAATATCTTTAGTAATTCATCTGTTATTATTTCATTTAAGAATTTCTCTGAATCTTTAAACATTAAAAACAAAAAAGAAGTTTAAAACAATAAATAATTAAGGAAAAAAATAATGAAGTTGAAAGCAACAGATACAACACAAATCACATATTAATTTCATGCTTTATATTGGATATCATAATATACCAGAAGGATTTTCATTATTTATTATAACTTACAATAAGCTTTCATTGAATAACAAAATTATTGCTTTCATATTATATTATTTTTTTGTATAATGTTGCAGGTAGGTGCTTATTTAAACATTTACATTGAAATACCTTTCATACAGGTTTAATTATATCATTTCTCCTTAGGATTTGAACATAAATTTAATTTTAGTAGGTATACTCAGGTGGGATGTATGATTGATTAGCCATAAGTTAGCATATAAAGATATATTAAGTATGTATTATTGATAAAAAACAGTATGTTATTTAATTAAAATATAAAAAGGTATATTATTAACCTACATAGGGATACTAACAGTAAAAGAGATAAAATTTTAAAAGCATTGGTAATATAAGCATCACTAAGAAATGATACATACACTCACCGTTCCGATAAGCCTGTTTAGCTTGCATGTTGGATGGCAGATCTAGAATATCATGCAAAGGTGATGAATGCGATTCCGGCGGCTGGAACATTTTCCACTGAGGGTTATTTGACATTCTTGAAATGCCTCTTGTATAATAATGTAGAAAATTTTATCACAGAATTTTAGTGTGGTGTTCAATATAAGTTAAGTTATAAATTTATAAAACAAATCACATTTTCTTTAGTCTTTGTGTTCCTGGGAACACTGTGAAAGTCTTTTGAATTAAGAACACAAGAGTCACTAATTACACCAAAATCACAATATTGCAAATAAACTTTAAGATATTTAAAAATTATATAAATAAAAATGATAATTCCTCAGATGTCTTCAATGCTCGCTGCGTCGGAGCTCCTTGGTGCATTTGGTTGGTTGCAAGTTGTGTACTCATATAGGTTTGGGACTATCTATAGGTACTTGTGTGACTCGGTTTTCACTAGCTGCAAAAGACACTTTCTTTAGTTTCAACATTTCAAACTAGGCGGGTAGACTTCTGTTCGGTTCCATAACGCCGAATAACCACACAACGTCACTTTCAGAGAATCAGAAGAGGAATATACTACTTTTTATAATATTGGTGTTGTTTATGGGTAGATTTGTGTAGCAGCGGCCGCCCGATACACCGATGTGCACAATTATTCGTGAACAAGATCGACGATTTCCAATTAGCACACTTGGCCAATGAGGTTATTACTAATTTGAAGTACTCTAGTTTACAGCACTAACCGGCTAGAATTTACTACATTCGTTAAAACTAAGTGGAACCCTACGAATTATAGAAATCTCACCACGACACAGCACAGCACTGACGACATACCGCCATGTTGAATGAATGTCAACATTTTTCACGAATGTGATGCAGCCTTATAAACTCAATATATATTTTCCAAGACAAAGTTTAAATAAATCATAGAATTACATAGGTAATTGTGACTTGATACTGTAATTAATAAGATAAATCAGGATTTTTTAATTTTGTATGTTTATTTTTTTGTCGAAAGGCAAATGACTGTCAGTCATGTGAGTTTAAATTTTTCTTGCCTAGCGAAGTTTTTTATAAGCAGTTTTAATAGAAAGTATGCATCTAAATCACTAAGTCGATAATTAATGATATTTATTATGCTACCATTTGGTAAAAACTTTAAATACTATAATTCTTAGTTACTTCAAAAGTAAATATAAATAAGATTACGATCTCTAACAGTAGTAGTATGATAATATCTACTACTTTAGAAGAATAACAATTTTGGTGGCAACACTTAATGTCAAATTCTATTGTGAAAGTACACAAGAGGAAACGGATGCGGCGCCCTTATTTATTTAAAAAACTTCTTTGAAATATGATTTGTTTGAAACAAAGTTTAACAATTATTTAATACTCATGATAAAAAATATTCCGTTCATTAAAATTGTATACACCTGCAACTTAAATAAATTTATGTTTTTACAACCAAGTAAGCAAGATACCTGTAGTTAATTAAATAAAAAATTAGTATAAGTAACACAGTAAGTAGGTACGGTAAGCTATAAGTTCCTAACCTGTGTACCTATATATAGGGCACAGCACAGGTGGATAAAACTTATTATTACCTAAACAATGTTACCAACATGTACAACACACACATGTCACAAAAAAAAAGGAATTTGAAAACAATGTCACAAAAAAATAATTTGATTTTTGATTTAACTACCGGCATAGTACCAAGAACAAATTAAACTTACTTTTCTGGTACCTATTGATGTTTGTACAACTACGCGTGCGCCGCGTGCGGCGTGGAGCTACTCCGGTTTTCGCGATCCGAAGACATTAATAGATGGATGCGAGTTTTTTATATCAAAACTAGCTGACCCCAGCAAACGTTGTTTTGCAAAAATTTTTTTTTTGTTTTTGCAAAATGTAAAATTGATTGTGGCCGATTCTCATAGATACTGGATAAGCACAAAAAATTTCATCAATATCGGTCAAGCCGTTTCGGAGGAGTTCGATTACGCACCCCGTGACATAGGAATTTTATATATTAGATTTTCATGAAGTAGGTAACTCCTGTAAAAAATTGTTATTAACCGCTTTACACTATATAAAACGTTCTTACCTCTGAGCTTTACACGACATTGCTCCCATTTTAAATTTGCGCAATTTGTGTAGTTACTTTACTACTGTAATTCTTTCTTCTGTGCTTAGGGTAGGATAAAAAAATATTGCCGTTCCTACCACAGATTCTACTACATAAGTTTTTTTATATGAGAACTTTTCGTACCATTCCGCATAAGATTCCCTAAATAAAAATGATAAAATAGTCTCTGGTAGTAGGCTTCGGCCGCGGCTTGTCTCCACCCTCCGGGCTGGGCCAATGCGTGAAACGATTTTTTCGTGTTTCCTTATGTGGTCCGGAGAAGTATTGTAATATTGTGATTTGCTTTTATTGTTTTGATTCTGTTGTTTTCATCTATCTATATAAATAAAAATGAATTGCTGTTCGTTAGTCTGATTAAAACTCGAGAACGGCTGAACGGATTTATCTTACCTTAGTCTTGAAATGTTCGTGGAGGGCTAAGGAAGGTTTAAAAGGCGAGAAAAATTCGAATAATTGCCGGGATTTTTTTTATAAAAACCCGTGCGGAGCCGGGGCGGGCCACTAGTTTGTAATATTTATAAACTTAGGTGATCTAGTGATTATTAGTGACGTAGGGTAAATTAAATCTACACGCTACTGTACGTATAAATATATATTGTATGTAGTTATAACTTGGTTTCTCACGTACCTAAGCGAATTATTGTAAATTCTGAGAAATAAAGATTAGAAAACCTTAAAAAAATGATTAACAATATTTTACGTACTTTGTCAGTTTTAATTAGATACTTAATTAAAAATATTATAGTACGGTATTTAAATTTTTAAGTATGCAAATTCGTTGTTTTAGAATATTGAACTCGTACTACGTATCCATATTTTTAACCGCCGAAAAAAAATAGGGGTGTTCTATGTTTGACGTGTCTGCCTGACTGTCTGTCTGTATGTCTGTCTGTCTGTGTGTCTGTCTGTCTGTCTGTGGCATCATAGGTCCCGATCGGATGGAGCAATTTAAATTCAGTTTTTTTTGAAAGGTGAGTTTGGCCCGGGTGTTCCGGGTGAGACATGTTTCATGAAAATCGGTTGAGCCGTTCAAAAGTAATGGGGATGAGAGTGGGGAAGGGAAAAATCTGCAAATATACTCGAGTGGGGTATCAAATGAAGGAGCATCGCGTGCCCTAACTACTAAATATTATGGTGTTTTACTTATAAGGAAATTAAGGCAATGCCTTCGGGGTGTCGGAAGAAGGAAGGAAGAAGAAGGAATCGGGGGTTATGTATTCTTAAATTTTTAATTTAGATTTATTGTAGGTTTTGTTCTAATAACCTTTAACCAGAATAATTTAGGTAAGCAAATGGTAGGGTTGCCATTTACAAACTTTGTTATCCAGGATTTAAATACAGAAGACCAGGACATTTCGGTCTTAAAAAAGAACTACAGGATTTACCACGCGCGACTGCGCGCGGTGGGCATGAAACTATGCAAAATATTATTTTTTGCAAAATATTAAATTAGAATAGAATAGATATCATTTATTTGCAGCTAAACACAAATTAGATCAACATCAAAATTATACAACTTTTAAATCATAGTCAAACAAATAATTTGTCTTCAGCACTGAAAAATGTACCTTACTCAGCATAATTGTGTTTTGGATACTATTTAATAAATAGATAAATGAGGTCTAGTTCGAAGCCCAATCTCAAGCCAAACAGAAGAGAGAAGCATATTTTTATAATTATTAATACCTACCTACTCTTTTGTTCATTACTTAGGTATTTGTTTATTCTTTATTAATAATAAATACGAAAACAGAATAAATAAATATATAAGTAGTGCCGTTTCTTTTTGAGATAGTCGTTGATTCTTAGTACTTTGCCGTCTACTTAATAAGTAGGTAATAGTAAAACCAAATGATAATTTATATTATAAATTTAAAATTCCATAGGTACCACAAATGTATTTTTTGTTCTTTATGTTGCTTGCGTTTCATGTATTTTCTCGTGGTAAAATAACCTTTCTAAAAGGGTTTATCCAAACATTGTGAAAATAATATCACAAACTCACTTAATCATTAAACAAACATTACCACTTTTAACAGTACCTATAGAAAACAACGTAAATAGGAATAGATAAAACTACTTAGGACCAACTTCACCAGTGGCTATAAACGTAATCGGACCAGCCGCTTTAACCGCTTAACTAAGATCAACAAAACTCGATTTGTAGTATAAATGGTGAAATTGGGCCTTAGACATAAACGTAAGACATTTTTAGCAGAATAAAAACTGTAGTGATAGCGGGATAGATCAAATTGCGGCAAAATTAGCAATGTATATCTATTTCACAATTATATTGTATAATAGTATATCTATTTTATATTTTATATTTTAGGCAATTTTAATTCTTTGATATGTTATAGAAATATGCACTTAGTTAGGATAGCTTGTTTATTTGACACAGAGTTAATAACAGAAAGATTTCTGATACAGAATATGATAGATAGATAGATAACTCTTTATTGTACATCACAAATAAAATACAAACAGCAAACATTATCAAGATAATACATTGGAGTAAAAATTATAATAATATGAATTATTATTATAATTACAGATCGATTTTACGCAGAGGATATGTGAATCAAGCCAACACAATCCCACTAGTTCGTGAAAAAGCAACAAACACACCTGCATCATAACAAACTTACGAAATTATACTATTAGTAGGATTGAAACTAACGAACATTTTGTATTGGGAAATTATTTTTGTTCTATTTATTATTTCAGAAAACAGCTGTTCGTTCAATCTATAAAATTAAACCACGTGACTCCTTATGAGATAAATTAATTTAAGGAAATACATATTATGACTGTTGCTTCACAATACATTTACGAGAATTTGCTGTACACATATACAAATCTAAGCAAGGTTTTCTAAAAAAAAGAGATTTCCATAGTGTTCATACTAGAAATAAGAATAAATTACATATCCCTATATTTTGATTACGTGAGGGGAAATCTTTTATGGAAAATTATGTCCGTTTTTATAGTACTTAGCTTCCGAAAGTTTAATTAAAAAAAATCTTCTGTAAAAAGCTTTTAATTCTACAGAAGACTATATCAAAGATGAAAATGCTTGGACAGATGTAGCTTGGTTCCACTAGGATGGACAAAATAGCTGAATTTATTTTTTATTTTTTTCAGTAATGCGCATATTTGACTACCATTTCTTAGTTAATGTTAAATGTACATGTGGTGACTATATTGTACACCAATATTGTTATAATAACAACCTAAGACATGAAAACTGGGTTGTTCTAATCGCTTCTCAACTAAGTGTAAAAATTGAAGCTAACTGTCAAGACAATGTTCTTTCCTTGATTATACTTAGTTTTTATATAAATTAGCTTTAGGTTGACCTATCCATGTATGTCAAGTGCGTTAAAAAAACGTTTTGACTTTGACTTTATTAATATATCACTAATACTAGGTACCTGGATAATTGAGGTTTGGCCGGATTAATTAAACCCATTTAGCTATGGCAAAATGACAAATCATTCGTCGAATTGCGCGTAGATTTTTCCACCTAATTGGCCTAATAATGGAGATCGGGGCTCAGATCTCCATTAATGTTCCTAAGTACCTACCTCTGCATACTAAAAAGGCATGATTACTACATAAAAATAGGTATTCTATTAAGTGTTAGCCCGGTCAAAAATACTGGACACCTACATATATTTTACTTTAGATATCTATTTAATAAGAAAGTGTCAAGTTCCGGAGCATCAAAGTTCCGAAGAATGCTAGTAAGAATTAAAATTTGAAAATACTCCATCAGTCTACTAAAAGTATACCTAATGCAGCTGGGTGAATAAACTCAGGTGAATTAGGTATACTGCCCCGAAATAACTACCACAGTAGTAACAGCTAAGTTATTTTATTAATATATTAATATTTAATCATGGAGTTTGGGTGGTGGTTGGAGGTATGAGTCAGTAAAGGTGTCTCAAATTATAGGTACCTACCCTAATACCGCTGAAGTTATGTTAAGTTAATAATCCCCTGCTGCAGCTTTTTCCGATTGTAAGGGGATTTATAAAGTTAACATTCGACACGCATATTAATAGCATTGTTGCCAAAGCATCAAAAGCGTTAGGCTTGGTTATGAGGAGTGCAACTAGCTAACTTTTTTTTTGTAAATACATACATATGATACATAGAAAACACCCAGACCCGAAACCAGAAATTGTAGAACGTACAAAATCTGGTCCCCCGGCGGGAATCGAACCCGCAACCTCTTGCGCCTCAAGCGGACGTTCGCCCACCGAGCCACAGAGGTCGTCAAAGTCAGTTTATGTAGCATGTAGGCTATAAGGGATTTTGAGACGGAAACAAAGATACTTGATCTTTGTTTCCGTCTCAAAATCCCTTATAGCCTACATGCTACATTAAGCTATGCAAACAATTTCATATTCTTCCTTTTTCCAATCGTCGTGAAATTGCTGACCTGTCTTTTCTTCTTAACATTACCTCTAATAATATTAATTGTCCTAATTTACTTGAGAAGATTAAGCTTAATTTTCTCCATAAATCTACTAGATCTCATAATTTAATAAATATTCCATACGCTGGTACGAACTATCGTCAAAATTCGTTTTTGTGTCGCGCAGGCAATATGTTTAATAGTATTTGTAAGCAATTTGACATAGATCTATTTTGTTCAAGTGCGACTACGGTCAGGCGGCGGATGAGCAGAGAGTTTTTCTTATAAGCTAATGTTAGTTGTGTAACCATGTGTGTTGTTACTTTGATGCGGTTTTGTTTGTTTTTGTTCACAGTGTTGTTGTTTTTACATAGTGTTTTGTATCCGTGAAAACCTTCATTAAGCTTTCTAGTGTTATATTGATTTGTTACTATGTATTTGTAAGTTTTTGGTTTACCATTAAATAAATAAATAAATAAACAAAAAGTATAGAAATCCCCTTCGCAGGGGATTCTCTAAGGGGATTTGTATACCTAGCCATTTTTATTATATGTTATTTAGGATTATATTATTGAATTATGAATCAGGACATCCATTGCCGAAAATTTTATTCGGTGCCTTCCTCGACGTTTATAGGTAAATGGGTACTATCGCCTAGGATTGCGCGTTCAAGGGAACATCGGGGTATTTGTCAGGTTACAAAGAGAAGATCAGTATAAATGAATGAATAACCTATTCTACAACATTCTACAAGGTGTTACAAAATTGGTATATAAAGCGGAAAGGGTTTGAAAGGTGGGATCATGGCGAGTATTTTATATTCTATAATTTATCGATTTGGATTTCTATAAAGTGTTAATCTGTAAATCCAATTTTTACGTGAGTGACAGCCTTAAATAATATTATTTTATTTTAATTGGATATGTTAGAGGTACCAATAAAAGTAAACCCTGTCTCATTTAGTATCATAGAACAATCACTAAAAAAATAGAAATTATAGATTTTATTTCAATTTTGTTAGTTAAATGGGACTAAACATGGCTAAAAAAATAAGATATCGTTGTTGCCGTAAAGGTCTCCCAATGGAAATGTAGACATGTTCGCCTGGTACATGCCCTTCACCAATTTTGAAACACCTTGTATAACCTCATCTTAGAAGCATCAAGTCAACCAAGCGACGAAACTGCTGTTTTCATCTCAGTAAGATCCTTTGATTCAAATCCGAGCTCTGTTCCTGAGAGTAGGTTATTCTGCATAACGTGGGTTGCTTGCTTCAAATGTCGATAGTAAATTTAAACTTGGATTCAACAGGGATATTGATGAGACTTATCCTAGGTAGGTATCGATTTTATTTAGTCATTCGTTCCTAAGAAATATGAATAAATTGCTTACTCCACTAACCTGGCATTACGGAAGAACGATACTACTGTGGTGGATATAACGCCCCCAGTAGAATTACAAGTTACAAGTTAAGTTTTTGTATATAAGATTGTTTTTCATTTCGTGACGCAAAATACATTTTATTTTATTTATGTAATTACCTTGCTTTTAATAGTTATGTTTTTCGCGAGTCACTAAATGGCTCGATTTAATCTAGTTTGTACCTACACGTCGGTTGTTACCTACACATAAGTCGTACGAAGTCAGACGCTCCGCTTTTTTTTTTTTATTATTGATAAGCCTTCATTTGACCACAATCTCACCTGATGCAAAGTGACGATGTGGTCTAAGATGGAGCATGAAGGCCTGCCTGCCGCGCCGCAGACGCACGTCTTGAAACGCTTAAACTGAAAGCGCCCTTTGATTTTTACACGAAGGACAAATCCGTGCTCAGTTATTTTGAATTAACGTAGGTTGCTTGTTTCAAAGATATTAATATTAAACCTTGGGCTAATGATGCGACTAACTTAATCCTTAAAGATTATAACAGTTATTTGTGTCTAGTATAAATAGATCTATATTATAAATAATTGCTATATCGAATATAAATTAGGAAGGAATTCCATTTAGAGGATAAAAATTATGGCGAGTAAATGGTAGCCGTTTACTCACCATAATTTTTATCCTCTCTGATAGATTACCTACTTACTTTTTATAAATGAATATTATTAGACATAATCAGTGATCAATCAGCGAATTATCAATTATTAAAGGTGTACGTGTGTTTTGGACACACATACGTTAACCACAATACAACCTCATCACAACGACAACTCAACGCACAGACAACGCAGCCACAACGTACCTACCGAGAGCGCATCGCGCATATAATTTTTTTTTTGACATTGTTAACTTGACATTTTATTACAAATGAAGCCAAATTTTGTTTGCTGTAGGTAGATTAAATTATGGCTTTACATAATATTTATACTTGTAACATAATTTTACCGATGAATCAAATTCATTATGCGTTACTATGGCAATAAAATGACATTTTGAAAAATAATCTCTATTTGCCAATTATAGATTAAATTAATGATTGCCGTACTACTGCCACTCTTACCTAGATATAAGATACGTGTAAAAGTCTGAAGGTGTATAGACGTGTGTAAAGCTAGAAAGGTCAAGTCAGCAGAATCGCTTGTATTATCCACCTATCACAGCACCAAATATCTGTTATATCAGTAAGATTAGCACTAAATGAGCACTAAATTTTGATATATAATAAAAAAATATAAAGTAAAAGTTCGACAAAATACATCCTACGCGTGTCGAGCGTGGTTGGGACTGCCTTCCTCCCGCCCCCCATGCGTTCCCGAACACCCCTGGCGAAGCGAGAGGCAAGCGCGCGTTGCACTAATCTCGGACACCGGCCGGCGTTTCGCGCTCTTAACAAACAAGGAGCTTCGCGCTATATTCTCACTGCCCTTGACGTAGCGTCCCCGCGTCTAGGACAGGACACGTAGATTGCCTACGGCTACACGGCACTTTCTCGACAGCGGCGCGGCGGTGATGTAGGTCGGGCGGCAGCGCCTCACCCACCGCTCGAGTATGACGAGTACAGTGGTAGACGGAGAACGATATTGGTCCAGCGTACTTACTCCTAGTAAAACTATTGTGGCGAGGGCTTTACTTACGCAGTTCATGAAATTTTCGACAACCTAACGAAACATTATCACCGTTCAACGTCTGAGATAATTTCCTCCGTACATAGTCCCATTGGATACACTATAGTTCGTTACGTTCGTCACGTTGTTTTTGATATGGGGGCCTCTTTGATATGTAGGGGCTCCTGCCCCATATGACGCAGTTGGACTCGTCTCTCCCCCTATACAAACCTTAGGTGTCCTTATGGTGTTTCCTACAAAGGGGCCTCTCCGATATGTTGGGGCCCCCGGCCTCATCGTGGCGGTTAGACCCGTCTTTCCCTCTAGACGAACCATCGGCTTCCTCACGATGTTCACTATAAGGGGCTCTCTTTGAAATGGTGGGGACCCCACCCATTGCGTGGCGGTTAAGCCCGTTACTCCCACTCACCGTCGGTCGGTGTCCTCACGACGTTCTTTATATGGGGGCCTCTCATTTCTGCCAGCTGAAGTAGCGTTTACTGTCGTCATTTCTGCCTGTTCGGTTAGCGTTAAAATTCTCCTTTCCATCCTTCTTACCCATACGACGGCAATTATCTATTGTATGACCTAACATCTTACAATACAATAGCCGCACCTGGGCCAAACGCGTTCGCGTGTTGCGTTGTTGCTTTCGTTGTGTTTCGCGTCCGCACTACGGGGGTCAGTTGGCGCGTTTTCTGAGAATTTCTTGAAATTTACGGGATTATGACTATTACGACTGGGTGGTGTCCGTAGAATAGTGGAACTCGCGCTAGTAATATTAGGTCCTTACATATGAAATTGGCGTTTTGTATGGGAGGAACAAAAAGTCGAATATTTTTTAATATAATATATTTAATTAATCAAAGTATGAACCATTATTTTCTATGCACTTTTGCCATCTTATAGGTAGTTCATTGATCCCTTTACTAAAAAAACCAGTCGGACGGGAATCAATAAAATCTTTGAAGGCGATTTGGACTGCCCCATCGGAGTTGAATTTTTTCCCTTGCAAGAAGTTATCCAAATTTCGAAAAAAATGGTAATCTGTTGGAGCAAGGTCCGGGGAGTACGGAGGATGTCTTAGACTTTCCAATTGAAGCTCTTCTAATTTAGTAGCCGTCTGTTGCGCAGTGTGTGGTCTAGCGTTGTCGTGAAGCAGCAGTGGCGTGGAGCGATTGACCAGCCTAGGTTGTTTAGCCGCTAGCTTTTCCATCATGGTTTGCAATTGCTGACAATAGACATTAGCCGTAATAGTCTGGCCAGATTTGAGAAAACTGTAATGAACAATACCGGCACTAGTTCACCAAACGCTTACAAGTAACTTTTTTGGGGTTAATTTTCGCTTGGGGCAGGATTTGGCTGGCTGGCCAGGATCCAACCATTGCGCTGAGCGCTTCCGATTATCGTAAAGAACCCATTTTTCATCACAGGTAATGATTCGGTTTAAAATACCTTCATTATTGTGCCGGTTTAGTAATGTAACGCAGCAGTCGACGCGCGTTTGCCGGTTTGCTTCAGTCAATTCGTGAGGTACCCACCTTTCAAGCTTTTTAATCTTCCCAATTTGCTTCAAGTGAATTAAAACAGTTTTATCACTAACACCGCAGCCTGCAGCTAACTCGGACGTGGTTTGCGATGGATCCGCTTCCACAATAGCCTTCAACTCTTCATTATCAACTTGAGTCTCAGGCCGTCCACGGGGCTTGTTCTGCAAGTCGAAATTTCCAGAACGAAAACGTTGGAACCAAAAACGAACTGTGTTTTCTTTTGCAACACGACCGCCATACACATCATTCACCCTTCGAGTTGTTTCCGCAGCACTAGTGCCACGGCGGAACTCGTACTCGTAAATAATGCGATATTTTAAGTTTTCCATTTTGTAAAATGAGTGACGCAAACAGAAAAAAACAGAAGAAAAAAAACAAATGAATGACGATCATCGAAGCACAAATACATGAGTCTATAGCTGTACAAATTTGAATTTGGAATTCCTTACCAAAGAGGAGAAATTTGTGATTAAAGTGGCCAGTACGAAAAACGCCAATTTCATATGTAAGGACCTAATATAAGAGGTAGGTACTCACCTCCGCCAGGGTTTCTTCTACTAACCGTACCTTCGCTACCAGGTCGTCTAGCTCCGTCACCGCGTCACGGCACACGCGTTCCCTAATTCTTATTTGTAACAAACCATACACAATGTCCATTTTCACGACTTCGGGCAAATCGTACGGCAATTTACTAAACAGAGCGCGCACTCTACAAATAAATATATCGGTACGTTCACTGCACTGTTCACTGGAGAATATATCGCGGAAAACTTTATACGCAGGTCTTTGTAAGCAGAACATCCCCCGGAGTCAATGCAGCGCGTCGGGCCAGGACTGCACCGACGCCTTCACCCCCAGCCACCAGACGGCGGCCAGTCCGGTGAGCAGCATGGGCAGTCCCTGCAGCGCGTGCTCCTCGGAGATATTCGTACACTCTTTGAAGATTTCCACTGCGTCAATGAAAGCTTCCAAATCCTCTGCGTTCTTGTCGGCGCCATCGAAACGCGATGAGCATTTCGCCCCAAACGTGTTTGCACGGCACGAAGAATGTTTCCTGCTGTCCGTCTTTTCCTCTCTCGCTTTTACGTGCTAGAATGCTCTCTATCAAAAGCCTGTTCGCTTCAGCTTGAGTTTGTGTGATATACACAAGGTTTTGGAGCATGTCTTCCGTCATGGCGATTGTAGGTGACGAAGGTGTAGTGTAGGTATAATAGTGATATCGGCGGCGTCGTGGGTGACCGATTCCGAGCCATGCCTTTTCGAGTAGGCGGCGCGTGTTACCGGCGTGGCATGGTGGTAGCGAGGCGGACAGCGACAGGTAAGTAAGTAAGTATACAATGTCGTGCTTTCTTAGCCTGCTTCACGTAGGTACGCTGAAACCGGTTATGGTCAGTAAGGCGGCAGGCAATCGCTTAGCACTATCAACAGTAGGTGATTGATATGTAGGTAACTTGAGTCGATGTGTTCCGATTGGGAGACGGGAATGAACTCAATGGGATTCAATTCATAAGCTGGATGTATTGCAGCCGCAGCACAGCGTAGGTAGGAATTCTTGCTATTCTCGCTCGTACGCCCAATGGTCACGTCACATGCAGGTAGAAATTTTGTCGGTTTTTTTTCTGTTGAGTAGGTTCGTGTTTTTCACTATCGGCAAAATTTCAATACGTAGCTCACGATCGGTAGGTCACTTGTATGCACTTTTAGTGTCACTGTATCGTGCCCCACTTTGGGCGCCAATGTTATAACCCAATCATAAAAGGAACAAGTTAACCGAGTTACGAGAGTTAGAGTTAGTTACAAATCTGCGGCTAACATCAAATTATCGGATACTTAGATGTTAGCCGCAGATTCAGTAATTCTGTATAATCGTAGTTAGCTACAAATGCAGATGTTTTTATTTATTTATTAAGAAAGGACACCCAACACAAGTTAACCCAAAATACAGACATAAAATAAACATGACTAAAAGGATTAAATGCGATGTGTTCTCGTAATAACAGGGCATCACCTCGAGTACAATATAAAATGGCAACAGACAGTTAAAATAACATTAGCACAAAATAAAATATGCAGTAGACAAAGAACAAAAGAAACGAAATTTAAAACTATCATAATATACACAAGATTATTAATAATACATATAAATTTTAACCATAGGAAACAAAATTTGTTGATATTAAACAGGTTCTAAACAGGGGAAATGATGAGATTTATCACAAATACCTATAGGCCATCCACCTAGTTATCAATTGTCATCCCTTATCATATCATATCATCTAAAGGTGTAGGGCGGAAACATTACCTACATACTAATGGATAGGCCCCGTTCAAGCATCAATTAATGGACATTTTACAATAACATCAAATCAAGTCAAATCAAAACGTTTATTTGTATCTAAAACTTTTATACATTTTACATGTTCAATAAATGGAAAAATAATACCCCAAACAAACAAAAATACATTAATAAATATGAAATATATAATTATTTTGATACAAAAGGGTCCCAGCTCAGCTTTTGCAGGTTTTGCAACCGGCGCTGGTATTCTGCTGGGGCCAATGGGACCGATTCACTTGGTTTCATTAAGTATTTATTTAAAGCGAAGTGTTACAATACATACAATATTTATTAAAATTAAGGAATAAAATAAAATTATACAAATCAAATTAAATAACATTACTTAAAAAGAAAAGAAAAAACAACAAGGTGTTACAATAAAAGTAATCAGTTAGTTATTATGTTTGTTAAATAGCACTCAGGTGTCACCTTCCCGCTCCAGGCTAGTACCATGTTAGTTAGTGTTATGCAGGTGGCGCTTCCCCGCTCCAGGTTAGTACAATGATAGAATAATGCAGGTTGCGCCTCCCGCAAGGTCTAGTTCAATGTTAGTTAGTAATATGCAGGTGGCACCCCCCACCCCGGCGTTAGAGCATTGTTAGTTCTTTTGTAGATGGCGCCTCCCCGCTCCAGGTTAGTACAATGTTAGTTAGTATAATGCAGGTGGCGTGGCGCCTCCCCGCTTGGTCTAGTACAATAATAGTTAGTATTATGCAAGTGGCGCCTCACCACCCGGTATAGTACAATGTAAGTTAGTATAATGAATTTGGCGCCTCCCCGTCCCGGTGTTAGTATACAATTAGTTAGTATTTTTCAGGTGACGCCTCCCCGCTCCAGGCTAGTATAATGTTAGTTAGTGTTATGCAGGTGGCGCCTCCCGGCCCAGTGTTAGTATCATAATAGTTACTGTTATAAAGGTCGCATCTACCCGCTCCAGGCTAGTAGAATGTTAGTTAGTGTTATGCAGGTGGCGCCTCCCGGCCCCAGTGTTAGTATCATGTTAGTTACTGTTATGCAGGTGGCATCTCCCCGCTCCAGGCTAGTAGAATGTGAGTTAGTGTTATGCAAGTGGCATCTCCCCGCTCCAGGTTTGTGCAATGATAGTTAGCATAATGCAAGTGACGCCTCCCGGCCCAGTGTTAGTACAATGTTAGTTAGTATTATGCAGGTGGCACCCCCCACCCCGGCGTTAGTGCATTGTTAGTTGTTTTGTAGGTGGCGCCTCCCCGCTCTGGGTAAGTACAATGTTATTTAGTGTTATGCAGGTGGCGCATTCCGGCCCGGTGTTAGTGCGATGTTAGTAAGTGTTTTGCAGGTGGCACCTCCCCACTCCTGGCTTGTACCATGTTAGTTAGTGTTATGCAGGTGGCGCCCCACCCCCCGGTATAGTACAATGTAAGTTAGTATAGTTAGTGTTTCGCAGGTGGCGCCTCCCCGCTCCGGGTTAGTACAATGTTATTTAGTGTTATACAGGTGGCGCCTCCCAGCCCGGTGTTAGCACAATGTTAGTGAGTCTATTGCAGGCGATGCCTCCCCGACACGGTGTTAGTACAATGTAAGCATAATGTAGGTGGCGCCTCCTCACCCTGGTGTAAGTACAACATTAGTAAGTGTTTTGCAGGTGGCGCCTCCCCGCTCCGGGTTAGTACAATGTTATTTAGTGTTATGCAAGTCGCGCCTCCCCGCTCCGGGTTAGTACAATGTTATTTAGTGTTATGCAGGTGGCGCCTCCCAGCCCGGTGTTAGCACAATGTTAGTGAGTATAATGCAGGTGATGCCTCCCCGCTCCGGTGTTAGTACAATGTAAGCATAATGTAGGTGGCGCCTTCCCACCCCGGTGTAAGTACAACATTAGTAAGTGTTTTGCAGGTTGCGCCTCCCCGCCCCGGCGTTAGTACATTGTTATTAACTGTTATGCAGTTAGCGTCTCCCCGCTCCGGGTTAGTGCAATTTTAGTTAGCATAATGCAGGTGGCGCCTCCCCGCTCCGGGTTAGTACAATGTTATTTAGTGTTATGCAGGTGGCGCCTCCCAGCCCGGTGTTAACACAATGTTAGTGAGTTTAATGCTTTCCCGCCCCGGTGTGAGTACAATGTAAGCATAATGTAGTTGGCGCCTCCACACCCCGGTGTTAGTACAACATTAGTTAGTGTTTTGCAGGTGGCGCCTCCCCGATCCGGGTTAGTACAATGTTATTTAGTGTTATGCAGTTGGCGCCTCCCCGCTCCGGGTTAGTAAAATGTTATTTAGTGTTATGCAGGTGGTGCCTCCCGGCCCGGTGTTAGTACAATGTTAGTTAGTATAATGCAGGTGATGCCTACCCGCCCCGGTGTAAGTACAATGTAAGCATAATGTAGGTGGCGCCTCCTCGCTCTGGGTTAATGCAATGTGAGATAGCATAATGCAAGTCGCGCCTCCCCGCCCCGGTGTTAGTATATTACTAGTTAGTGTTTTGCAGGTGGCGCCTCCCCGCCGCGGTGTTAGTACAATGTTAGTTGGTAGAATGCAGGTGCAGGATATCCCGCAGCCAGGCCCTGTAGGGCTCCACGAGTAGCACCACCTGCGGGGTCTCCCCGGCCCGGTCTCCCCACGAGAAGAAGCCCACTATCGCCGACCTGAACACCACCGCCGCGCCGTGCACGTCCTCTACAAATATATTAATATGTCAACGGAAGAAATGTATATAGTTCCTAAATGACACAAGATGTGTCAAATCTTTATAAAATACGAAGGTATTAATTTATTAGGTATTAATTCTTTTCACAATATGATATAAGCTTAAGGCGTATTGCGAACTAAGTAAGAGTTGCCAGTTTCTATTTAATTTCTGAGTAGGTTCGATTAGGCATAAGGCAATTTTTCAGTTATCCAACTTACTTTAAGCTAGCGGTCCGCCCCAGCTTCGCACCTAGTTGACCGTATTGTGAATCTAAACTATTCTCGAACCCACAATACACAATACAATACAATATTCTTTATTGAAACACCAAAAAAAAATATAACAAAGAATTGTGCGTAGCAAAAAGTGAGACAGTGGGATGCCTTATCACTAAAAGCGATCTCTTCCAGGCAACCTTTGGATGGAAAGAAACCATTGTATACACAGAAGCAGTGGCGTCTAAAACAAAATTGTAGTTGTAAATTGTAGGTAATAAAAATATAAATAAATGAGTACAAATAGATATTTTCAAAGATAACATAGTAAACATAATAGTTACAGAAAGAAAATAGTGATTACAAAACAAGATAGTTTAAAAGAAATACAGTGCAGAAACTGAAAAGAATAGGTACAAGGTGTTTATAGTAGCAGTAGCAAAGATTATTATTAGTAGAAAGAAAGTAATTATATACTAAGTTTTTAAAGTTCGCTAAAGTTTGAACCCACTTAAACGCACACAAAAAAATTCATCAAAATCGGTTCAGCCGTTTAGGAGGAGTTCAATGACTAACACACGTACATACATAAGATTTATATAATAACTATAGCGGCCCGTCCCAGCGTCGCACGGGTAAAAAAAGTTCCCGGCAATTTTTATTCATCTGCGAATCTTCGGTGGTGTTTTACTTTTAAGGAAATTTTATCATTTGAATGGGGGGTTTTACTTAAATTTTAAATTTAGATTTTACGATATTTAATCCGCACATACGAATACTACCCACTGGTCTGCCCACATACGCCCCGACGTTTTTACCCGAGCTCGTGTAGGTACAGTACAATAGATATACTGCCCACGTTCGTTAATTTAGTTATTGGCGAGTAAAAAGTACACAGATTACCTAATTTCTGGTCTGGTGGCCCTTTAGCATGTAATTTGAATTTTATTTTATGTAAAATATATGAGATAAAAAATATTCCTTCGTAGAACCGGACCGAATGTGATACCGATGATAAATAATAAACTTAGGTATTTTTCTATTGATTTCAACATGTACCGTCAGCAAATACATGTTTTTTAAGACAACATTAAAATTTAGGGAGTTGTGTTGACCAGCACAGCATAGATGTGGTGATTCAGTTAAACTAGACACTAGAAGTGAATATGTAAACAGGGTGCTATAAGTTTGACGTGTCTGTCTGTCCAAAAAAAAAGAAAAAGAACCAAAACGTGCTGGAGGAGACCCTTATGTTTTTCGAAGGTTCCACTCGGTTCATCTGTAATGTCATCAGACCCTGGGAACCCTTTCCAATAATCATTCAAACTTAACGTTGGCGAGGTCAGACAAGCTGACACACGTGCTAGGTCCCTCTGTCTAAAACCGACTCCCGGAGCGCCTAGCTTAAACTCATTCAGACATAAACTAAAAGTATGGCTCATTGAAAAGGCGTTCTATAAGGTCGAGGAATCTCTCGAAAACAAACTGTAAACTTATTATGACATACAAAAAATTACATCTGTTGTATTGTAAATTATTTGTGTTGATTTTTATTTTATTTAAATTGTGACATTTTTTATTTTAATATATATTGATTAGTATAGTTAACTACTAAATTTAAGTAACTTGTAATCATGATTTTTACCAATAAATTGACTATCTATTAAAATACTTTTTTTTTCTATATTACAATGAGATTATAATTCAGTTGAGCAGATTTTCTGCTGATAGTACTTTTAAGGGCGATTATTCATTAAGTAATGAAGATTAAAAGATCGAAATACTTCGGAATATGATTCTCGCAAAATGTAATACCGGGATTATCCCGAAACTCTTTAAATTGAGTTAGCTGTGAGCTGAAGTTTTAATCCAAACTCTGAAAAACCATTTCCCGCTTTAAATCGGATGCATGCAAATAAAATTTATACGATATTTAACTGCGCCATGCTATAAAAATTATTCATGTCTATAAAAATGGATTTGAAAAAATAATTAAATTGGTATGTAATTGGTATGGTATTCCTGCGTAAATCCATTAAAAAAAAAAGAAAAAATATTTATTTTAACTACAAACATCACTTAGCTAATAATAGTAACAAACAGGTTATTTAACTAAAATAATACTAGGAGAGCCTTTGTGATGGCCTACCTATACCCTCCGCCGTTATTTAGAGTATGCTTTGGCCGTAAAGGAAACATGGATAGGAAACAGGTTTCCTACAAGGCACTAAAAGGCTTTTTAGGGTTCCGTAGTCAAATGTTAAAAAAACGGATATCTTATAGATTCGTCATGTCTGTGTGTCCGTGTACGTGACAGACAATTTTTTCCAAAACTATAAGAGCTATGTTATTGAAACTTGGTAAAAATACAGAATACCTCCAGTATTCTGTGAACAGCATCAAGATTTTCAGAAAAATACCTACAAATATTTTTAGAGTTCCCCAAACTAAGAACTATAAAAATTAAAATATTTTGAATATTAAACCCGTATATATGTTTTCAAAAAATATGTTAGCGCAAAGTGCTAAAATGTGAGTCTTCCCCCCCCCCCCCCCCCTCTCTTACAATTTAATTGGACCGTAATAAATCTGAAAATAAGGTACAATACTATGGAAATTTACCAACGAAACTTGGTTTGAACGACATCTAGTAAAACGTTTTTTTTTACGTTTTAATATAGATTATAAGTCACAATATGGGTTTTAATGTGGTTGCCCAATGCCACAACTTTTTCAAAATATAATATCTAATAACTAATAATACAATCAATTTAAATGTCAAAATCTGAAATAAGTACATTAACAAATTCATATAAACAATTAAAATAATGTCTAATTTAATAATGTAAACTTTTCCGGTGTCGGAGTGGGTTTATCTTACTTTTAGGCTTTTAGTTGCCAAACAAATGTTCCTACGTATGGCCTCTTGCTTAGCCCACGACTATTTTTAACCCCAGGCAAAAAAGGGGTGGTATATGTTTGACGTGTCTGTCAGACTGACATCATAACCGACCTACCTAATGGATGAAGCGATTTCGAGAGTGTTCTATATGTTTAATGAATCAGTTGTCATTTAAAAGTTATGAGGGGTGAAAGAGGGGAAGAAGAACCGAAAATCTGCAAATATACTCGAGTGCGGAATCAAATGAAACCGCATCGCGAGCACATTTCAAAATAATATAAATTTAATGTAATAAATATTTACTATGGAGTATTAGATACGATTTACATACACATTCATCACATTAGGAAATTATATTTATTAAAGTTATGTGATTAGGAATTTTGTGATATTCACCAACCGGAAGCCCACGGCTGGGATATAGAGACTGTGTGGACAGAACCTCACCCCGGGTCCAGCAGGTGCGCGGCGTGGAGGCTGCTTAAATAATCTTTAAATCGGGTGTTTTTCATAAAAAATAATAGATTATGTAGTGCTCTATTAACGCACTTTAGTCACTAGAAGCAATGCCAATACTCTAAATAGAGGGAGAAAACTATTGACACAACACACACAAAACCAAATTGTTACCAACCATCACAGGTTGGCAGGTAGAAAATGCCTAGGCATTAAGCCTACCTTTTTGTACACAATTCAACTTTGTGCAAATAAAGTGTTTAAATAAATAAATAACCAGTAAAATACAGTTAAATAAAATATTTATATAATACTAAAATACTATCTAACATGAATGATTGAATGTGTTGTGCCAAAAGGTCTCGTCTCAGCATATGCAGATCCACCATTAGGTGGATTTGCGCTGGAAATACGTGACAGTGACGATGCATCAGATGATATTGGGGAAAGAATGGAGGGCGGGTGCCGCGCGAGTGTCGAGCGGCGCCGGCGTCTGAATCGGGTTTGCATCCCAACTGTAGACGCATTCTGTAAACTCATTTCGATCCTTACGAAGCTGAATCCGCGGTGAGTTTAAAGTTTTGTATTCTGTAAAACTCGATAGCGCCTGTAGCGCCTCAGTGACGAGCGTTAGAAGTGAGCTCGGTCACTTGAGTGATTTCGAGTTCGGATTCGATTTTTTACAGAATGCGTCTGCTGAATCATGATTATGTGGTCGACGAACTCACGACCGTAAATACCGTATAAACTCGGCAAAATCATCGCTACTGCGTCGCTGCCGCCTCTAAGCCCCAATTTTACCATATTATGCAACAAATCGAGTTTTATTGGACCAAGTTCAACCACCAAGTTCACCACCTAATCTCTCTCAAGAGAAATCCCTGTACCAGCAGTGGGAACGTTAGTAGGGTGTTGATGCATTTCAAAAATGTCAATTCAATGCCAATTTGATCTCAGTGGTGTAACGATTTTAGCCAGATCTGTCTGTTTAGCCAGATGTGGTCGTTAAGTCTGACATCAAAAAAATGGTGACACTACTGTTCTTACTCATTCATTTAAAATGTGTCCTTAAATTCAACTACAAAACAATAGCGCTCCACCCCACGTCGTTGCTCGCATTTAAATCATTTTCGAGGACTTTCCACATTTTGCCGCGGAAAATGAATCCTAAGCTCTACTTTTTAGATACGTCAACTATCTGCCAATGAAAGTCCTATAATTTGAGCCTGATTAAACATATAGATAGACGATACTGAACCTCCTACTTTTTTAAGTCGGGTAAAACCAATCTGCAGTAAGCACTCATACGAGTATGTGCACTCACACGTGCTTTAACGGTGAAGGCAAACATCGTGAGGAAACCGTATGATTAGAAGGCCTAATCTCTCCCTGTCATAAGTCCCTGTACCCCAGTGGGAACGTTAATAGCTAGTTGATGAAAAATTACAAATTGATCTAACCATACGTCCTATTGGCGTATCCGTACTGTACAATGCAGAGTTCAGATTTTCTTTGTGTTTCGATCAGAGGTACGACAAACTCCGCGCACTTCTCGGGTGTAAGCACTTGAGCCTTGTTGTAAAACGTATCATCTGGAAGTATCGATATTCAAGTTCATGATGCAGGTAAAATATAATAAAAATATTAATAAAATCATTTATTCAGGTCAAATATTAACTATGCACTAATATAATAGGATACGATAACACTAGCGAAGCTTTACAACTGTGTGGTAGTGTCAACGCCCGACTCCTGGACAAATTATCCTGATACAAATAAATTTAGACTTAATTTTTAAAAGATTACGATAATAACGGTTACAATTTTATTTTAAAGAAAACTAATTATATACCTATCTAATGTTATTTAAAATACAAATAAATTATTCCTATTATTTGCTTTTAGCTGGCTTGCGTGAGAATGTGTGTGTATAAGTAAGTGTGTGTAAGTGTGTGTGTTTTTGTGTAAGTATGTATGTTTATTCGTTACACCTGGAACTGTGACATCTAGGCGCTATATCACAGTTTTATTTTGACAGCTGTCATCGAGGTCGAATCGAATTAAGGTCCGTTCGTGTCAGCCGGAGTCACACTTAAAAAAAAATATTATATCGATGTTTATGTACTTTTAATTGATAACATTATTGTAAAAAATATGCGTACAGATCGAAAAAAAGCCGTGTTGACTAAGTGGGAGGACAATCGACTTTCATTCCGAAGGTCGTGGGTTCAAACCCCGCCACGCACCTCTGGATTTTTCTTCTTGAGAAATTTATGTGCGCTTTAAACACGTGCTTTAACGGTGAAGGCAAACATCGTGAGGAAACCGGCATGTTCTGAGAACTTTAAAAGAGTTTGAAGGACATGTGACATTCACCAACCCGCACTTGGCCAGCGTGGTGAATTAAGGCCTAATCTCTCTCGAGAGAGAAGTCCCTGTGTCCCAGCAGTGGGAACGTTAATAGGGTGATGATGATGCGTACAGATGTTTATGAATGTTTAAGTTGTTTATATATTAAAAAGAATGCTCGTTAAGATTAATATGATAGATGACGTGCATATAGGTATAGATACTTGTGATTGTTGAATCCGCTCAGATGTTTATGAACCCCTCTATATGAATTCGTATTTGGAGCCTTGGTTATACTCATATATTTATGAATGCGAAAACACCTCATATTTTAAGACAGGCAAACTTCTAATGATCTAAATACGGAACAGTTTATCACCGCCGGCACCGTTGTGGCGTTAGGATATTGTTCCTCCCGTGGAGGCCGCAGAATCCGGCCAAAGGAAACTAACCAGAAGAAAGGAAGCAGAGTCTACTTGAAACACAACATCAATTACTGCCAACCCACCTACCAAAAGTGTGTGCCAACGCCTCATTTTAATGTTAAGTCTTTATGAGGGGCTCAATAAATCATCTTCCCTAGATGACTAAAAAAAAAGAATACTTAAGTCCGTCATATGGCTAATAAAAAAAATGTTTACCTACGTTTTTTTTTTTGTAGCAGACGGAAAATCAAGACGATAAAGTGCATTGAAGTTTTGCATGACGTAAGGCTTTCGGGCGATATGTTCTAAATTTATACGTCAAGCCAGCTGTCAAGCCCGCTGTCCGGAACTTTGATGCGCTTTATCTTGGCACTTTCATAATAAATTGATAAAGCGTAAATAGATGTCAAGTAGTTTTGGACGGGCCGTTAGTTTCATTCCCGTAGTGGACATTCTACGGCTGAAAAGTGCTTTATGGCACGGGCTATTTGCGGCTACAAAGACTACACAGCTAAAAATGCACTCACTCGCGGCAATATTTTCGCGAACTCTTTGTTGCGGGAAAATAAGCCCGCATATTTCGAGGAATTATAGAGCCTGTGTTTCAGGTAACGAGTTCCCTGAAATAATAAGTGCCTTTTTACCTATTATTAACTGGTTTGTTTTAATATACAGTAAATCTGGCGCGCACATCTGCGCGGGGTATTAATAGTAAGTATAGAATTAAAATAGTTATTTATTTCAAGAAGCTAAGTTAGAGTAATTAAAATTATTTTAAATACTTACTAAGTGTTTTTTTTTAAACTGTTACGAACAGATTTGAGTTGTTATGTTTTATACTTAGTTTTTATTAGTATGTAAGTCAATTCTTTGCTATGCCCTTTACACAGGGTCCTTAAATTTTTATATTGCAATAAAGAAACTGAAACTGATGTTTCGGAAATTTTCATCTTTCATCTATTATGATTATTGTCGATTTTTGTATAAGTCGCACAGATTCACGAGTTTATTTATTTATTTAATGTCACCATATTAATGTCAGCGAGCCAGCTTATTATTATCTTTTTAAAGGAGAAGCAAAATGGCGTTTAACTGAGTAACATCTTTTACACATAGTTATATTTAATTTGACATTGGAATTTAGCTGATACTTTGTAAATACTTTACTTAAAGTTTGCGTATGTTTTATGCTTAGGTATGCATCTCTGGACGCCCTACGGATGTGATAAGCTGATAAGTGATTACCTCTCATTATTACTTTAGCGCTGTGGGTTAGAGTAAAAGAGGAGCCTGCCTACCTCTACCGTATGCGTGGTAGAAAGGGAAATGGAAGCCAGTCCGCCGCTGTATAGTAACGATTTGCGTAATTAAGCAGTTTACCCTCCTAATAAGTTATTATTCCAACAACTAAACGCTGGTAAATACCAGTTTCGAAAGAAACGCCATAGACTGTGGCCGTGATCTATTTCCTGACTTTGCACTTCAGCAAAGGGAAATTAAAATAAAATAATGCCTGAAGATCAGAAATGGCATTTACAAATCTATGCATTAAAATTTTTAAATAAATACCTAAAATAATTATTTCTGGACAATTCACACAATAATATCTAGCCCCGTTGTAAGCTCTTAGCTTGTGATCTAGTACTAGACATCTGATATACTTAATATAATAGACATACCTACATACATAGATATTTTTTATTATACATATTAAATACCCAGACCAATAAGAAAGTGCTAGCAGAACATACAAACACTTGACCCTCGGCGAAATCGAACCCGCTACCGCGCTTGCCCGCAAGCCGACCCTCGCCCACCGCGCCACTGTTGCATAATGTTTTTTGTTGGTAGCAATTCATAATGTAATTATGTACCTATATCGAAAACTTTTTATAATTTAGGTACTGGCAGGTGAAACAGTTGTTATTGTGCTATAAATGTCTTGAAAGATGAATTACTCTAGGTACCTATAACACATGTGCAAATTACACGAGTTTAATACACTATACGTATGTACTTGTAACACTAAATCTTTAAGGCTTATACAACCATGGTCTGTGCAATGTGTGTTATAAATAGCTCGACGTCTATAAAAAATGATAGCGCTCATTTTAACAAAATAAAACAGACATCAATTTGATAAATAACTAGTTTTCTACTATGCTTACGTCCTACTAAACATATAAATTAAGCCAGAGTATAACTATAATACATATTTATAAAATAACTGCGTTTCACAAAATAGCTGCACACGTTTAAAGGATGTTTTTTTACAATGTTTGTTGTACCTATTATATTCTAAACAGATAGGTAATCCAATTTTATTTATTTTTATAAATTGATTAGGAAGTAATTAAAAAACATTAAGATATTGTATTAATTTTGATTTTAAATTGAATTGTAGACATGCCAACGTTTGGAGGCTAATTTAAAAAATAAAAAGGACTTTAGAAAGTACGACGTATGCTAGGTCGTTAGATTTCTTTTCATTGAATACTTACCAAGGCTATTCCATCCAAAGATTTCAAGATCTTGATTAGCTGTTAACAGTGCGGTCGCGTCTTTGTCAGAAACTGAAAATATTTACATGAAATTGGTATCCATATCAAAATTATATTATCTCAAACTACAGTTACCTATTGATATAGGGACCTACTTTTTAATATATTTAATATTAGAGAATTATTTAATATTAAATCCGACAATAAACCTTTATTCTCAGAAATGATCTTAGGAAATAATGCTTCTTATGCCCATTTAGTACGAAAATATTGCTTTATAACAAACACAATTTAAAATATCGAATGGAAAAACCCTTAAGCCTTCGACCACTTTATGCACAGAGAGCATTAAAAAACTTAGGCTTACCTAAAAAAATATTATAAAATTATTCATTTAAAAGTAATAGTGAAAACAGAATTTTACGCAGTTTATCTTCAATAAAAGTATTTTTAAATAAGAAATCACCCAATAACCACACTAAAAACACAACTTCGGCAAGTGCCTAAAATCCTATCCAATTTTGAACTCAAACAACACAAAACGAAAGTTTCAACACAGATTTAAAAAGTTTAGTAAGTTCCGATTTCAAAAGATTTAAATATTTCACTCGTTCACTTCGCACAGAGTATAGAAGTCGCGAAATAAAACAGCGAGCGCGTATCTCACAGGAAACTAGGTCCGGCGAGCTTCCGGCTGCGACTGCATCGGTCCTCCTCTTCACCTGAGCTTGCACACGATGCTGACTTGATGAGGTAGGCCGTTAAAAACGAATCGTTACTATTGGTCAACTAACGAGATAGAAAATTTAATAACTGCTTGAAGCACGTCTCATATTGTAAGACTATAAAAAAAGGATTAAGACATTTTCTGTTGAAAAGTTGTATCTTTTTTACATTATTGGTGCAACAAAAGAGATTCAAAACTCATGCATTCATTCATAAAAAAAATATAATTGCGGATTTGGAGAACGACTTCTTCAAATCTAACATATTATCAAACGCACTTTGTGCTATTCTTTTTCTAACCAAGGTTTACATAAATTACGTGAGCATTATTTCCTTTAAGGTTGAGTTAATGTAGAGGTATAATGTAACTTAAGTAAATTACGAAAGTTACTAACAGGTGTAAAGGCCGCCTATGCCCGCGTTTGTTTTTTTAATCTTTATATATATAATTCTTCTGTGAGTGTGTATGTCACTGAACTTCTCTCAAACGACTGGACCGATTATGATGTTTTTTTTTGTGTGTGTTCATGGGGATCAGGGGTTTCACATTTCATGGGGATTCACAATACGGTCAACTGGATATTGTTTTTTGAGACGTGGGACAGGACAACGTCTGTCGGGTCGACTAGTAATCAATATATAATCCCTATCCTAAATGTAACAGTTTCCAGGTTTATGTTTTTAATTGTTTTTTTATTTTATAATTTTGGCTAGCCGAAAGGGTGGTAGCAGCTTTGATATTTTGTAAGTGTAATTGGATTTGTACCTTTGAAATTACATGTTTCTAATGATCTATTGCCTCAATAATCAAGTTTAGGATAAAAAATGTAATAAATTAAAAAAAACATAGATATTATTACTTTAAAAAATAATATATTTATAAAGATTGGCACCAGTTTTGCAGATGTTTAAAATTAACGTTTCAACAGCATCTTAGCAGGATTTTAAAAACAATGAAACAAAAACTACATGGAAGACAAATAAATGACCAATAAATGATGGACGGATGGCCACAACAATGTGCATTCGTGTGTAAGATGGCTCCGCCAGTACGCGTGCGTAGTAACTACGTAAAAGTCCTTATGTTCACGGGCATTTTTCAACAAGCAAAGGTAAGTACACATTACCTAGGAACTTTTTTACATTATGTAGGTTAGTTATTTCTGCGCTTTGTTACGATGCCGTGAAGGAGTTTAACCAATCTTTAAATTGATAGGTATTTGTATGGTGAAACTTGCTGATAGGGTCGCTTTTGGTGAAGGCTATCCCTTCACCTAAAGCGCCTGTTAGCTGTTTTTTTTTCCGTAAAGTTTGCTAACGATGGTGATGTTGTATGTCCTGCTTGGTTTACTTAAGTGAGAGAGAGAGAGAGAGAAACATTTAAGTCTGGGATAGTACTTAATAACATAAAATATTTCTTTTAAATTTACGAGCGCTGTGGCTGATCGAAATGTTTAATAGCAAGTACCTAAGTATTGTCTTATCGTGTAGGTACAGTCAAAACAAAACTTTAGCAACTCTAAGGCGTTTTCACATTGTGTAAAACCGCCCTTACCACATTTTGTGGGCATGATAGGAAAGATAATTATTTTGATTTAAGACAACTAGTCGATTTATTTTGAAGAGCTTTTAAGTTGATTATTTTACCGTACGAAATCGTTAAAAAATACTCGGGCATACCAAGTGGAGGCTGTCAAATAGAATGTCACTTGTCATGTTCGAATAAAACCGCAAAGGGTTGGACCGAGGCGCACAAAAGAGTTCAATTAAAGCTCTACGGTACTTAAAATACGCAGACACGGAATAGGATAGGTTTTATTCCGAACTAGTTTTATCTCTCCGAGGATTTTCTTCTTTTTATATAGATATTTCCCGGAAAGGTTTTTTTCAGGATTTAAAACTTCTAAAAGTTAGACTAGACGAGATTCAACACGGCAAATTGCAGTCGTAAGCAGTTTTTGCACGAAAAACTTGAGGTTACTACACAGAGGTTACTACACAGAATACCAGGATTACCAGGATTCCATGAACAAGGTGTAACTTGACCACCACTAAAACTTGCTTCGAGAGTTAATTATACTAATTCTGTAGAACAGAGCAAATTCAGAATGAAGATTTTTTTTGTATTAACGAATCTAATAAATCATTATTATTACAATTTTGAACGTTATATGAATATTATTTCATACAAAACTCCGGGTACCTTGTCACACTAATGTGATTTAAAATATGTTTTGCTCGCCATAAACCATTGTAATCAGTTGACTGGGTCAACACGTTAAAGTTAATAAATAGTTATTAGCGTTCCCAATTAGGCCAATATGGCGAAACTATATTTTTCTTCAGATTAGAAAATGCAAAAGGTACGGGGTACCTCTTCACTCACAGAAGGGTTAATAAAATAACAAACACAATCAAATAAAATAAATGAAGCGTAAGTATGTATATGTAGCTGCCAGTGTAATTCACTTGAAAGTACTGGTAAAGGTAAAGATACAATAAAAAAAAATTTTTTCGTTGTTATTAGTACAAGAGACGTAAAATGGCGTTCAACTGAGTTAAATTATTTTCACTTATAATTTTATTTAACTCGTCACTTGAAAATTGTAGTTTCACTAAACTGAACTGATATAATAAATAAATAAATAAATATTTCCGGACACTCACCTAACCTTAAACTAAGCAGAGCTTCTACTATGGGTTGGCTAGGTGACTGATTTACTACATTATACTATACTTTTTTTTTGTAAAAACATACATATTTATCATTGATGGAAAACACCCAAACCCGAAACCAGAAATTGTATATGGTACAAAATCTGGTACCCCGGCGGGAATCGAACCCGCAACCTCCTGCGCCTCAGGCGGACCTTCGCCCACCGAGCTACAGAGGTCGTCAAGTATATCATATTGTACATACATACTAGCTGACCCCAGCAAACGTTGTTTTGCAAAATGAAAAATAGATGTTGGCCGATTCTCAGACCTACTCAATATGCTCCCAAAATTTCATGAGAATCGGTCAAGCCGTTTCGGAGGAGTACTGGAACGAACATTGGGACACGAGAATTTTACATTCAAGATATTACATTGTATAGATCACTTGAAACAAAAGTAAGAATTATTATTTTAATACTAATCCGAATTAATTTTAAGTTACTAACTAAACTATGGATGATTGCTGTCTAAAATAAATGTATTTTTTTTCTTACAAGTTCTTTACATTTTTGAATGAAATAGAACCCATCAGCAGTGAAACATGTTCTTAACGGTGATGCAAAACATCGTGAGGAAACCGGCATGTTCTAATAACTTGGAAGATTTTGAAGGACACGTGTTATTATTACCAACCCGCACCGGGCAGAGAGACACAATCTATCTCGTCAAGAGAACATCCCTCTGTCCCAGCAAACGTAAATTTAGGTGCTTATGTTATCATTATCAGTCTTGCACTGATTGCATAGACAATCTTAGTTTGCATAGACAAGCATAAGACATACTTTCAAAATGTGTATTTTATGGGTACTCAAAAGGTTTAGAAAAAAGAGGGTTTAGCTCATTTATGTTTTCAATAGTTCTGCGCGGGAGTATGGGAATATCACAAATATACCGTTTAGGTACCTGACTCCGGGAAACTGGAAGCGAGGCCGGGTGATGAAAATCTTTTCAGTTAGTCAGAATATTTCCCCGCATATAATGTCCCAAGAGTTTAATAACTGTATGTAACGCTAACAAGACTTTGAGTGGCGTCTTATTGTAAAGCACTTGCGATTTAAATAACAAGCTAAAATGAATAAAATATAGGTACCTTGGTACTAAAAATATACCCGACTGCGTTTTTACGTTTTTCGGGAAATTTTACAGTACATCATCATCATCACCCTATTAACGTTCCCACTGTTGGGACACAGGGACTTCTCTCTCGACAAGAGAGATTAGGCCTTAATTCACCACGCTGGCCAAGTGCGTTGGTGAATGTCACATGCCCTTCAAACTCTTTTAAAGTTCTCAGAACATGCCGGTTTCCTCACGATGTTTGCCTTCACCGTTAAAGCAAGTGTTTAAAGCGCACATAACTTTCTCATGAAGAAAAATCCAGAGTTGCGTGGCGGGGTTTGAACCCACGACCTTCGGAATGAAAGTCAAGTGTCCTCCCACTTTAGCCAACACGGCTTTTTAGCCAACACGGCTTTTTAATTTGTGAAACTTATAAAGAACATTAAGTACATGAAAAACAAAACAAAACATCGAACACATAAGACATTAAACAGGTAGGACACTAGCTGGTATAGGGTACGTCTAGGCATACTTATAGTAGGTATCTATGTAGGAGCGAAGATTGTGATGCCTGCCCTTAGGTGCGTACAAAAAAGGAATTAGCCTCAGCTAAATGTTACCCTAAACTAGGTACAGGGTAACGCTGGTTTTCACACTAATCCTTCTGAGTGACTTATGTGAAATGGTTGTTTTTAACTTTGAATCGCTATGGATCCTAAACCGTCATTCGGATCTTCGGATTCAAATAACGCAAGAACCTGGGTGAATAAAGTCTACTAAAATGTAGACTTAATTCACCGGAAAACACTTAGGTGAATAAAGTCTACTAAAAAAGTAGACTAAATGCACCTGAAGACACCTGGGTGAATAAAGTCTACTAAAAGTATACTTAATGCACCTGGGTGAATTAACTCAGGTGAATTAAGTATACTGCCCCGAAAGCTATAATTATTCAACGATAACTCACAAGACAAAGTTTGTTGACTCCCGGTAGTCGTCATATTGATTTTGATTTGACTAACGTTATGTGTCTTTAGTCATACACGGCGTGCCGGCGCCGTACTAATAGTAAAGGAGCTAGCAAGGTTTTCGAGAAAGAATTTCAGGTCAGTTGATTTTGTGATAAAAAATAATAGGCAATAAAAAAGTATGTCAGGTAGACCTATTTAAAATAAAAAAATACGCTTCTTAAAATGTTTTTAAAATCCATCACACCTGGACAGGTAGGATGCGCACTAATGAATAATAAATAATATAAATAAATAAATATTTCCATAGATAATTCACACAAATTAAAATTCTTACTTTCCAAACGTTGTTAGCTCCCGTACCATAAGAGACATCGATTGACGTATGTATGAATCATGGAAATCGACCCAGGCGTTTGATCTGAATAGTGGGACAAAGCTAAGTTCAGTTCAGTTCATTTATTAATAGCATTCAGTTACATGTCAGAGTATATTATAACAAATTTCATTCTGCCGTGCGTGCTAGGGCAAACCGGTCGCGCACCTCGTAGACAAATCACTGCTCCTGCAGCGCATTGTCTTTTGTGCATTCGCGCGTGTGTGTGTGTCTCGACAGAGTAGTCTGTGCACAGAGACTTACTAAGTTCGCAGCCATATACACATATGGCTCAAGTGAAATTTTGAATAATTACCCGTGAAAAGCCGGGGCGTGCCGCTAGTAATTTATACTAGCTGTTAGTTTTCCCAAAATTTTGTAAATAAATAAATTTAACGAGAAAATTATAGTATTTATCAACACTGTATTATTCTCGCTGGAAAATCTTTAAAACAAGAGCAACAAGAAGAGGTAGTTTGTTAAAGTGTTATGTACTTACTTACTTGTTTTTGGTTATAAAATGTTTGGACTAATAATTAATAATAAACTAACATTGAAAAGTAGGTATTCCATCAATTCTGTCCAAGTGTTCAAAGAGTCCGATATTGTTAGCAAAATCATCCTTATTGAAGAAAGAATGTATGAAACCCTTCTTGATGTCCGTATCTGAAACGTAAATTAAAACATTACATTAATATACATAGGTACCCCTACTTAGATATGTTCCCTGCTGGGACACAGAGATTTCTCGTATGACGAAATTATTGTTTTTTCTAGTGTGAAATACTATGTGTTGTGCAATAGATGTATGTGAATATGAAACTTTTCAAAGTTCTCAGAACATGTAGGTATCCTCACGATGTTTGCTTTCTTTTAAAGATGCTTGTATGAAGATAGAGTTTCATAACCTTGTTGGAACTACACGTTGTAGCGGATCCGCCATCCGGGCAGCAGAAAGAAGACACTACATACTCCTACAAGTATGGAGGAAAAAAAAATAGTAGGTTATCCTTAAGAGATAGACACAATACCATTGCGGAGTTTTCTGTAAACCAGTTTAATGTGTACAATACTTAGTATATTATTTTGATAAATCTCGTAGGGTTCACCCTGCGTTTGCAATGTAAGCGGATAAAATGTAATTATTTACGAAATCACATTAGAAACCTCAAAAATAACAGTATTTATCCACTATTTAATGGAAGTTATTGTACATATGTAAATCTTTCTCTATCTTTATCTATTAAAACACATCAAAATCCGTTGGGTAGTTTTAAAGATTTTGCATACATAGGGATTTGATTATTGTGACATTTTCTTTTTAACCCCCGACAAAAAAAGAGGGATGTTCTAAGTTTGACGTGTCTGTCTGTCTGTCTGTCTGTCTGTGTCACCATAGCTCCCGAACGGATGGAGCGATTTCAATTTAGTTTTTTTGTATGAAAGGTGAGTCTTGCGCGAGTGTTCTTAGACATGTTTCATGAAAATCGGTTGGGCCGTTTAAAAGTTATGGGGGTGAGAGTGGGGAAGCAAAACCGAAAATCTGCAAATATACTAGTGTGGGGTATCAAATGAAAACGCATCGCGTCCACATTACATAATATTATGTTGTTTTACATTTATGGAAATTAAAGCATTGGAATCGGGGAATTTTCTTAAATTTTAAATTTAGATTTATTGCTATTTATACATTTTATTTGACATTCTCCTTTTGTATTGTTTGTTTTCATTTACTTAAATAGGCTAAGGAGTATTATAATTTTTCATTCATATACGATTGTGAAATCGTGACTGAATAAATGAATTGAATTGAATTGATATAGGGACAGAGAAAGCGTTTTTAAATCCTGACCAAAAGAGAGGGGTTTTATAAGTTTGACGTATCTGTCAGCTCCCGAAAGAATGCAGCTATTTCAATTTAGTTTTTTTTGTATGAAAGGTGAGTTTGGCTCGGTGGTTCTTAGACATGTTTCATGGAAATCGGTTGAGCCGTTTAGATGTTATGGGGGTGAAAGTGGGAGACGGAAAACCGAAAATCTGAAAATATACTTGAGTGGGGTATCAAATAAAAGAGCATCGCCTGCACATTACTAAATAAGTATTATGGTGTATTACTTTTAAGGAAATTAAGGCATTGGAATCGGGTGTCTTTCTTAAATTTTAAACTTAGATTTATGCATACTTAGGGACAGAGTAAGCGACTTTGTTTTATACTATGTAGTGGAGCGAACTAATCAGCAGTCCGTGGTAGGGTTGCATGTTTGTCCATTATCTTTCTAAGTATATTAAGCGGACAAAGATCATAGAAGATTCTTCTCCAACGTCTTGGTCTCCTACAAATATTGAATCTTATAAGCAGCTATGCGGAGCTCCGTCGGTCTTCCGTTGACTCCTTACCTTAGGAGGATAATTATCAGCAGTAGACCTAGACCTAGGCTTTAAAGATCACATTTTTACCAAATAATGACCAAAAACATTGTTAGATGATCATCCACCTTGGCACTCCTGTAACGATGCGAACGATGAGCGTAGAAGATTCTCCTATCTACTCCAACAAATAGATTAGCATGTTTTATGTATGGCAGAGACTTATACTTACTTAAAGTTGTGGCATTGGGCAACCACGTTAAAACCCATATTGTGACTTATAATCTATATTATCAATAAATGACTATTATGACTATTATTATTATTATGACTATTACTATTATAACCTTGTGTGACCTGATCCTTGTATCGGATCTTCCAGCCGGGCAGTAGAGCGGCGTGGTCGGGGTCGTTGCGGATGGAGACGCAGTGCGCGGGAGCCAGCGACCACTGCGGGCTCAACAGCAGGCTCCCGCAGACCACCACGGCTAGCTCACTGATGTACACGCCGCCGACGCAGCTAAGCGATGCTGGGTTGAACTCAACCAGCTTTTCCACATCTATGGGTTAACAAAGAGTACTCTATGCAGTCTTGTTGCTTTATATTTATTCAACAAAAAAATTGGTGTGGTTGAATGAATAATATTGATGTTGTGAAAAAGATGGCATAGTTACGGAAGTCAGTGAGCACCATAACTCTTGCGTTTAATTGGGCTCATAAGTCATCGTGGTATCAAATGCCGGACAACGAACGAGGCTCTGGCACACCCACTGGCACAGCCTTGTGGTCCTCATGTGACATGTGATGACGAATCAGAATCACATAAGAGCCCATAATATTATCTGATGCAAAGGACACTGTCACGTCATCGCAACCAATGTGGAGGACTAGACATAACTTGGTACATAATTAAGTACATAAGTTAGTATCCGGAAAAACAGAGTGAAAAAGGTATTTTATTATTGTACCCGTATGTTTTCTCTGTTTTTGCAAGAAGTTACACTACATTGCTTTGAGCTATTTCACATGATATGTTCTATGTCGCAGCGATGCGTTTTATATATTTTTTTAAAGATTCAATAGGCGTTGAAAGACATGATATCATTTAATAGCTACCCAATAGACCCAACCCAAGCTTACTGTCCCGCGGCATTCTCTGAGGAACGACCAAGGAGGCCACCGACCCAACAACCTGCATTGTACCAACATGAACTCTTACCAGCACTTACCCATAGACCTCCTGGAGACTCTGAACATCTCCATGTCCTGATGCCGCACCACGAGCACGTGCACCACGTAGATCACCAGCAGGATTAGCAGCAGCAGCAGAGTCACTAGGATGTGGACCAGGATACACTGACCAAAACATATTCATAGTGTAAAGGAACATTTATTAGGTATAAATTGGACAGAAGACAGCATAGATAAGCACATGAAACGCACATAATGGATCTTCCATATCACAACTACATATAATATCTTATATATAAAATTTCCATGTCACAATGATAGTTAACGTACTCCTCCAAAACGGCTTTACCGATCTTTACCAAATTTTATGTGCGTATTCAGTAGGTCTAAGAATCGGCTACTATCTATTTTTCATTCTGCGAAAAAACGTTTGCTGGGGTCAGCTAGTAATATCCTACTACTATTATAAAGGCGAAAGTTTGTAAGTATGGATGTATGGATGTTTGTTACTCTTTCACGCGAAAACTACTGAACCGATTTAAATGAAATTTGGTACACAGAATCTCTAGAGCCTGAAAAATAACATAGGCTACTTTTTACCGCGGGATAACGTCATTCCGCGGGAAAATACATTATAACGCGGGTAACACCGCGGGGCACAGCTAGTATAGTACATACATTTAAATGCCACCGATAAATAATACGAACCGTTAATTGATCAACTTACGGAAAATCATCTATGTCGGTTGGAATGTGTTATTTTACACAAGAACTTTTTGTAAATTGACTTTCTGACGGTGCTAGGACGATAATTGATTGACAACGATTTTGCCTCACGTAAAAATACACAAATGGACCAATCGCTCTTATGTGTATTGTTTTACGTAAACATGGCGCCCGTAAAATAATACACTGCTAACTGATTGGTTGATGGCAAGTATGTTTAATCATATTGTTCATATGACATTTTAACGTTTTAATAGAAATAAATCTAAATTTAAAATTTAAGAAAAACCCCCGATTCTAATGCCATAATTTTCTTAAACGTAAAACAACATAATATTATGTAATGTGGACGCGATGCGCTTTCATTTGATACCCCACACTAGTATATTTGCAGATTTTCGGTTTTCCTTACCCACTCTCACCCCCATAACTTTTAAACGGCACAACCGATTTTCATGAAACATGTCTAAGAACACTCGCGCCAGACTCACCTTTCATACAAAAAAAAACTAAATTGAAATCGCTCCATCCGTTCGGGAGCTATGGTGACACAGACAGACAGACAGACACACAGACAGACAGACAGACAGACAGACACGTCAAACTTATAACACCCCTCTTTTTTGGTCGGGGGTTAAAAAACTTTGACCAGGCTTTCTGGCGCTTGGGCTGTCGCGAATGTCTCTCAGAACGACTTTATCTTTAAATTAGGATCTTTAAACGGTATTCCGCAATAAGCGTCACTGTATTTTTTTTTGCATTAAATTTACAGTGACGCTTTCACCAGTTCTGGTTTTAAGCGTGACTCATATCATAACATAGCGATGGAAACGTTTAACAGTGTAAGGATTCAAGAGACGCGAAGTTCGAAGCACACGACACCTACCGACCGCACTGTTGAATGCGTCACTTTGAAACCATAGTATGTGAGTGTTCTAACTATAAGGAAGGACTCAACTCAAGTAGTGGAAATTATACAGCTGAAGGGAATAAGAGAGAGTCACTTACTTTTACTCCTCGCGTGCATTTCGCTGAGTCATCTGGTGGGTCTTCGGCAGTTGACTGCGGATCCGCTCCTCGGTCCAGGGCAGCTTCTGACATTTTGTGGTCATGGCTACCTTGATTACCACAGCTAGCTTTCAATTATTACACGTTAATGTTGAAATACTTTCAATGACATTCGTCGTGGTATATTTTTCTTACTAGATTCGTGTTTGCTAAATACATAAATTCAATATGAACATACTACAAGGTTTGGACCGCGTCCTCGCCCGCATGCTAAAAGCAGAATTTTGGAGTTTTATATTTTTCCCGAGAGAATAATAAGTTTTTTCGTTAGTAACGATAGTTCTGATTCGTTTGAGACTAATTTAATTAAATATATTTTCAGAATTTATCGCCAGTCTTTTTTGAAAGCTCTGTAGTTCCCTATACCTATAGAGACTGAAAAACCTTAAGATCACTAAGACACTAAGACCTATAGTGGAATGCTCAACGTCAAATTACATGTAGGGAATTATTTGCGTTACCTAGCAGGTTCTGTACCTAGCTCTTAGATTGCAATATTTCCTGCCTAATGCTACCAATACTGCCCTTCCTCGATCTCCACTCTACAATATAAACTCGCTTTGCCCACCACTAGGCTGCATAAGGCTAATGTATCATTCAAAGGGCAATGTATACGCTTCTACAACAAGATTCCCAAAGAACTGCAACAGTTGTCAATTACTAAATTTAAGAATATTGTATATAACAATCTTTGTGAAAAAGCTTAGTATAAAATATCGGATTACCTTGAGGACAAAACTGCTTGGGACGGAATCTGCTCCAACACAAAAAACAAGACTAACAAATATTCATTGTATAGTTTCAATACAATGAAGTCGGTTAAAAATGAGCTAGAGTTTCTATTCGCTTCTTTGCTCAAGTGTAAAAAAAGCGAAGCGACCAGATACCATAATTTTTTTTCCTACTTATCTATCAGCACCTAAGATTATTTTTTTAGTTTTTTTTGTATTTTATTTTGACGTGTCTAAGTTTTGTAAAACCAAACAATGGATTTAAATTTTGTATCTTGTATCTCTGGTTCATTCCGTTGTGGCAGCACTTGTAAATAGGATTCTCTTGTTCACCTTGTATTAAATATCTCGAGGTTCAATTTAGGCAGTTTTTTTACATGAAAACAACATACATATTTATTAGGAATACTTTATTGCACAAGATAAATACAGAGTTGTACAAAAGGTGGGCTTAATGCCAAGGCATTTTATTTTCTACCTGCCAACCTCAAACAGGTTTAAGATAAAAAGTTGGCGCGCAAGAATGTATAAAAATAGCTTAATCTAAAGAGTTACAATATTAAAGTGAAAGGTACATTTAACAATCAAAAATATAACAAAAACAATTCTAAATATATGTTTTACTAGCGGCCGCCCCGGCGTCGCACGGGTAAAAAACGTTCCCGGCTATTTTTCCTTATTTGCTCACCGTTTAGACCTACCCTGGACTACGACAAACATTTTAAAACCAAAATCAGCTCAATCGTCCCAGCCGTTCTCGAGTTTTAATCAGACTAACGGACAACAATTCATTTTTATTTATATAGATATTTAAAACACACACACATACATATTATATATATATACTACATGTACCTAACATATGTTTATCTATACACATACATAATATACATACAAATATATATATAAATAATGACAAAAAGAGATGAATAAAAGGGATAGTATAATAAGATAATCTATATAAATAAAAATGATATTTTGTTCGTTAGTCTGATTAAAACTCGAGAACGGCTGAACGGATTTATCTTATCATAGTCTTGAAATGTTCGTGGAGGTCTAGGGAAGGTTTAAAAGGCGAGAAAAAATCTAATAATTGCCTGGATTTTTTTTTAAATAAAAACCCGTGCGAAGCCGGGGCGGGCCACTAGTAATTAATATTTCACAGTTATAAGATTTTTTTGAACGCTATATTAATTTCTATGTTGTTAAATCAGTATAATTTCACCTGGAGTTGGGCGTTGAAACTACCACACAGTTGTAATGCTTCAGTATTGAGTACTGTCATCGTTACCTTATGATTCGGCAAGGTGAGCTCCGTTATTTCAAAGTGAAGAAATACTCGCGTAACTAGTAGTTAATAAAAAATAGGTTTCATAGTTGGTCTCATAAATTACCAACTATGCCTCACGCACTCACTCTACAGTGGCGCCGCCTACTAGAAATTAATGTCAGGAGTTCCAACTCTTTTCTTGTTCAGATAATATGGGACTTCTAATAAAAAGCGAAATGATTAAAAACCTACTTTATTTAATTAATAAATATTGAGTCATTATATGAGCAGGCAGGAATAACAAATAAGTAACTAACTTATTACTTAAGCGAATTATATTTTTTTTTAAACCCGGCATGAAATTATATAAGAATGTTACTAATACATTATTCTACATTATATTATTGTGATACATTATTAAACAATCATTATACATTGAATATGAGCTACAAAGAAAATTATATGTACAACCAAATTCTGCAAACATGCATTCGTAAAATCACATTAAAATTAACTAAAACTCTACACGACTTAACAAGATAACATCCTTTGCGTACCTATTGCTATGAGTCTTAACGCTTAGCTGGAAATCGGTAAGTTTTATACTTAATTAATTAACTAAACAGATGTAGTTTATAATTTAGAAATTAGTATCTTGCACGTTTATCATAAATTAATGCTTTTTAAGCCCACAGGGTGATATGTAATATCGTAAACGTTTACAAAATTTTGAGATCTAATAGTGCTATTGTTTGAACTTAAACTAACATAAACTGTTAAAGATGTTGAAATTCGGCATTGTTATCGCGCCGCCTTTTAAAAAAAGTCAAAGACGAAAAAAAAATACCTATATAACTTTTTATGCGCCGGCAAAATAACAATGTAGATTTTTGACATCCTCATCACAAAGCTGTTACAAAAAATATAACAACCGATGCAAATATACCTAATGACACAAAAAGTGTATTAAAAAAACAAAATTAATCAATATAACCATAAAAATAAAAAGAAAGTTCTGTGGTAAAATACGGAAAATAACGCCGAATTAAGCTTATTTTATCAAGTCGGTTAAAAGCACGTTTATCATATTATTCAACATCTAAATATACTGAGTACTTTCACACTACAAACTACGTATTCCTAATAATAATAATCATTTATTTCAGGCATCTAAGGCCCTTATAAACATATACCTTGAAATGAAATGAAAATGTTTTTATTCAGTAATAATAGGTTAATAGCATTATTAATCATAGTGATGAACAACCTTCTAAGTGTAAAGGAACACTTGCGCTAGGCATTCATGCTCTTCCCAGATTGTCTTAAGTACGGCGGTGTCGCCTCGCAGTGTAGGCGACCGATGAGCCGTCGAAACTTGAAATGAAATGAAATACATTTATTTTGGTACAAACAAATAACAGCACAGTAGACAGCAAACAAACAGACACAAGAAAAAAAACATTAATAAACAACAAACAGAAAATTAGCTGCCAGGCTGTGCTGCCATGTACCAAAAAAGGAGCAGTCTCAGCTTAATGCCACTCCGCTCCCTGAGAGAGGGATCTCGAACAAACTTGACCCCTTGCGGCCAAAACTGCTCATTCAGGAACGTCGACAGATGTTGAGTTGGAACCCGCACCATAAATGACCCGAAGCTCACATTACTGCGAGATTCCAACCTTTCGACGCGAACCTTAACTTAATTTTTCCTAAGGTATGAAAACTTAGAACTAAGGTTCCGCCTTAGCATTACAGAATTATTAAGTATAAAATGTCTATTTATGAAAGAATACTTATGCTTATGTCTAAGATAAATGTTAAAGGACTTTTTTTAAGAAGTAACCAAAATCCACGGAATAGGAGATTATTGATTTAATACAGAGAGATGGTGCATAAACTAGAACTTGAATTAATTCCATCGACAACAAGTAAACACCTCATACCTGCCATTTCCGCACCAGCACTGGCCGCACTAACACGGTTTTTCGGGCTCCATCCATAAATAACAGAACCCGTTTACACATTATCTAAATTCAAATGGCTATGGTAATGCTAATGGTATAAATTTTCTGAGATTATTGGGCTTGCTTATTTATTATTCTAAGTTGATCAAGCTCTTTAAATTTACACTGATTACTTGGATTTTAACTGTTGGAACTTCTCAACAACTTTTGAGAACTTCTTAAATTAAACATAACAAAGATTCTTTGCAACTATTATATGCACGTGGCTAAATTAAACTAGGATGGTCGATAACACTCACTTTTATTGATAATTGGCTGAATTTTAGAACATTCACTTCAGTACAGAGTTATTACAGAATTGTATTGTTTTCAAGCTACCTATCCCGTCATATTACACATACATAACCTATTACTAAAAATGGTTTTAAAATCTAAAATATTAATCTCAGGTATCTAATTGTATTACATTTATATTGAGGCACTATTAAGCAGTGTAATGTTTTTCTTTACATAAGTGTTTGAAAAACTTAGAGTTAAGTTTTAAGTTCTGTATCAATTCCTATTTCGTTGTGCATAATACAATTTATAACACAAATTCTGTTTTAAATTGAAATATCAATTTTGGATGTAAATAATGAAATCTAAAAACCACTGCTGTATTGCAATACTTCATCATTTGACAAATTTATCTTTAATTTTTTAATTCAATAAGGTAGATGCAGTTACTACAGTGAAACAGCAATTGCAGTTCAGTAGCAGTTTTTGAGAATAACCTTAAGATTCCTATTTCGTTGTGCATAATACAATTTAAAACACAAATTCTGTTTTAAATTGAATTATCCATTTTGGCTGTAAATAATGAAATCTAAAAACCACTGCTGTATTGCAATTCTTCATCATTTGACAAATTTATCTTTAATTTTTTAATTCATTATGGTAGATGCAGTTACTTCAGTGAAACAACAATTGCAGTTCAGTAGCAGTTTTTGAGAACAACCTTAAGATTCCTATTCATATTTCGTTGTGCATAATACAATTTATAACACAAATTCTGTTTTAAATTGAATTATCTATTTTGGCTGTAAATAATGAAATCTAAAAACCACTGCTGTATTGCAATACTTCATCATTTGACAAATTTGTCTTTGATTTTTTAATTCATTAAGGTAGATGCAGTTACTTCAGCGAAACAGCAATTGCAGTTCAGTAGCAGTTTTAGAGAACAACCTTAATATTATTATTACTACAGAGCAATATTATAAAACTAACACGAATTTCACTATTTTTGAAAACGGGCATTTCTCATGTAAATTGTTACTATATTATGCACTAATAATATGATTATCAGGCGTTTCTGTTCCATTTCAAGAAGTAAACGTCCTTCGTCGCTTCCATAATCACAATGGGCGTATTATTTTAAGTCCTTCTGTTAGCCAAAAAAATGGGACACCTATTTTTATCTTTATCAAATTAAATAAGAAAAAAAAGATAGATGGAGCGTCAAATTTCAAAGTAGGGCATTGTGACGTGTATATTTACTACAAATGTCATGAAAGCGTTCCGTCGCGCAATACACTATCTCCTAGATTTTTAATTAGCAAGAAAAAAATAAAAAATACGTGTCAAATTTTTTCAGACTATCTAAATTGCGGACTTATTTTGGTCATCTACCCTATTTACCTAAGTAACACTTACGCTAACCCGTTTTCAAAATGAACATAGCATCTTACTAGACTAATTACTAAATGCAGATATTGTGGCAGCTAGTCGAACCCACGGAAGAGGTCCTTGCTGAGCTTGCCCTGCATGAAGAGCTTCATCACCTGCCAAATAAACAGGATAATAAATAACAGATAAATAAAAATTAGAATTAGAATTAAGCTTAATGTTCCCAATAAGTCTACTAGATCTCATAATCCTACTACTATTATAAAGGCGAAAGTTTGTAAGTATGGATGTTTGTTACTCTTTCACGCGAAAACTACTGAACCGATTTAAATGAATTTGGTACACAGAATCTCTAGAGCCTGAAAAATAACATAGGCTACTTTTTACCGCGGGAAAACGTTATTCCGCGGGAAAATACATAATAACGCGGGTAACACCGCGGGGCACAGCTAGTTTAATATATATTCGCTGATGTGCGCTTTAATCACGCGCATTAACGGTGAAGGCAAACATTGTGAGCAAACCGGCATGTTTTGAGAACTTCGAAGAGTTTGAAGAACATGTGACATTAAACCTACTTCTTGCCTACATCATGATGAAAATCGATTAAGCCGTTTAAAAGTTATGGAAAGTGTGAGTGCGGAAGAAGAACCGAATAGCTGAAAAGAGAATAAGGTTTTATATTTAATGTTACCCTTAACGCGTTATAGCTGAGATCGGGGTTTAGCGGTAAAATATACTATGTGTACGCAGTTACTACAAGTTTTTCTAAATTTTTGTTATTATTGATGATTTAATAGTTATTGTGTAGCTTGTAATGTTAATCTAATGGCGACTTTAAACGATTGGCGATTGTGTACTTTTTTACATAATTGGTTTTGAAACCACAGTTAGTGTAAAATAAGGAAAAATTACTTAAAATGTTAATTTTAGTCGTTTTACGATAATAACGCCTCTGACTTTTTTATATATTATGTAACCATTTCATGTGGTCTAGGCCTCGCTCGGTTATGGCTGTCAGCTGTCAAAATCAGCGTTTGTTCGCATGAGCATTTCTCACGTTAAGCCTCGACCATTTGACATACCGCAGCACACACAATGAGCAACTATTCTTTCTTACATTTGTAACATGTATTTTCTGTCTTATATAGTAACTGTATTATTTTGTATTCCTTTGTTTTTTTATATTTTTTTTTGTGTGTCTGTTGTCTTATGTTTTTGAAGTGAAACTTCTTTAGAATCGTTGTGATTTCAAACCGGATGCAACGGAAAAAACGACAGGTAAGCCAATCTTAAACGCTAACAAGGTTAAGCAACGTTGCGCGACGCCAGTACTTGGATGAGTAACCGCCCGAACAAAATGTTTTTTCTCAGTATTTTTTTTGTTTTTTTTTATTCTTCTCATTCTTTTGTCGATTTACTGAAGTTTCACTTCTATCGTGTGTGAATCGCACAAACACCTTTTTTTTAATATTATTATTAACTGGCCCACCACCATATAACGGGTTATCCATTATTATCGTCACACCATGTATATCTATTTGGTCTCAAAGGAACGCTAAAAGTAAATCATCCATAAATTAATGTAATAAAAACAAAACTCACTCGGGTAGAAGCTTCTTTGTCCCGGGGGCTCATTTCACGTAAATTGTTGGTTTTCTGAAATGAAAAATATGAAAAATATGAGTATAATAAGAAACTTTAGAATCGATACGCTCTTGCCCGAGGGAGGCAGTGACATTTTCTTTATTATTTTTTTTTTCTTTATTATTATTCATTAAAAAAAGTTTACATTAACAGATATTATAAAAAAAGACATTCTGCAAACCCAAACCCAAACCCTTAGGGGTTTGTTTAGAATGACATTTCCATTCCTCGAAAACTTAAAACTTAACATAAATGAAAGATAAACTAAACTACATGATTTTAAAAATATATTTATAAAAAAAATTACAAACTATGGTACCTTACTAACCCTATTACTACTTAAAATATAATTCACTATTCAAGCGCGTTGATAACACAACATGCCCTGGCGTCGTCGCATACCATTGTGACCTGAGCCGGCCGAGCGCCGAGCGATAACAAAGCAACCACCGACCAGGTGATGTTGGCGTGCTGACAGAGTGAACCAGAGAGATTTACCATACGGATTTCCAAGTATGCCCTTTGCTTCTAAGAAAATAAACGTTTTGACTTTGGATAGTTGGTGATTGTAAAGTGAAAAATTGTAATAACTGATAAAGCTGTGTTGTTCTATTCGCTTCTCAACTCAGTATAAAACATTGAAGCGAACTGTCAGGACAATGTTATTTCCTTGATATTTGTTGTTTAAGCCATTTAGTTTTATTAATTTTAAGTTGACCTGTCCATGTAGGCTATGTGCTGCTAAGGAAATAAACGTTTTGGACTTGACTTTGACATTAACTGCAATAATTGGTTTGAATGCGCTAATCTCAGGAACTGCTGGTCCGAGGGCTGTTTTACCGAGGAAAAATACGTTCCCGCGGGTAAATCTATAAAACAAAGGGAATGGCGTGACGTGAAAGCTAGTTACTGTGCTTCTAAACAGGAAGCTTTACCGAGAGCCACTCCTGTGAGAGAGCATTTATTTAGAATGGCTATAGGCTATTTTGGTGTGGGAAAAAATGTTGTTCCCTCAGGGCAATCCATAAAACACACGGAGCGGCGTGTGTAACTCGTAGTAAAATAATACTCACTCGGGTCGAAGTTCCTTTATCCCGCGGTGAGTCAGCCATATTAAAATGCGACTGAAATAAAAACAAAAACGTATTAGGCGACGAAACAAAATTGATTCAATGATCCAATTTTTTTATTTTATGTCTTATTTATTTTAATTCATCATCATCACCCTATTAACGTTCCCACTGCTGGCACACAGGGACTTTTCTCTTGGCGAATGAGATTAGGCCTTAATTCACCACGCTGGCCAACCCGCGCTTGGGTTGGTGAATGTCACATGTCCTTCAAACTCTTTTAAGTTTTCAGAACATGCCGGCTTCCTCACGATGTTTGCCTAAACTGCTAAAGCACGTTTAAAGCGCAGATAAATTTCATACGATGAAAAATCTAGACGTGCGTGGCGGGGTTTGAACCCACGACCTTCGTAATGAAAGTAGAGTGTCCTCACTTACCCAACACGGCTTTTTAGTTGTGTGTTATTTTTTTGTGTTATTCCATAAGTCTATTGTTGATACTAATGTTATATTTATAAGTGTTATTTATTGTTTAGGTCCTGCTTATTGATTCAACTATACATAATAATAATTTATAATGTCATGAAATTAATTGCCACTAATTTCGTAATGTAATTGCGGCTTTGTGGTTTGGTGTTTTACATAAAATTTGTGTAAGCTTGTAATTTTTGATCAAAGGGACCAAATACTGACCTTCGTCAAAAGATCCAAAATTTCATTCAGGCGTCGTTCTTTCTTATTTTGTTCGCTGGCTTCGGTCTTCAAATTATTTACCATTTTTTGAAGGTTGTCCAATTTATCTTCCACAGCCAAGTGACTGAAACAGTATATTTCTTCACTGATAGGTATGTTATTACGTATTTAAAAACGTTATTTTATTAGAACTGCTTTCTCTAATGGCATTGATGATTTGAATCAAAATAATTATCTTAAAGTGCAAAGTCAAGAGGCTAGCAGCTGACAAAGAGAAAGAGAAAGAAAGAGAAAGAGAAACATTTAACAGACAAGTTTGCAGTTGCACTTTTTAGTGTAACAATGATGTACATAACGACAATGAAAATACATAGTTATGTAGGTACCTGAGTGTCACAGAATTGCAAGACCTGCATTTTTTCAGCCCGGGTTCGTCTGCGTTGTTTTCTTTTGAATCTGTTGATGAGTAATAAGCTTTAAAACTATACTACATTTTTAACCCCCGACCAAAAAACAGGAGTGTTATAAGTTTCACGTGTCCGTCTGTCTGGGACATCATAGCTCCCGAACAGATGGAGCGATTTCAATTTAGTTTTTTTTTGCATGAAATGTGAGTCTGGCGCGAGTGTTCTTAGACATGTTTCATGAAAATCGGTTGTGCCGTTTAAAAGTTATGGGGGTTGGAGTGGGGAAGGAAAACCGAAAATCTGCAAATATACTCGAGTGGGGTATCAAATGAAAGCGCATCGCGTGCACATTACTTAATATTATCAGTATATATATAAATCTTCTGTACGTGTGTGTGTGTTAGTCATTAAACTCGTCCTAAACGGCTGGATCGATTTTGTTGAATTTTTTTGTGTGTGTTTAAGTGAGTTCGCGAATGGTTTGATTCACAATACAGTCAACTATAATATATTATATAATATAATATAGATATTGTTTTATGAGACGTGGGACAGGACAACGTATGTCGGGTCCGTTAGTTAGAATATATATAATACGTTAGATACTTGTAATTTAATGTTAAGTTTAAGTGTGGCTGTATAATAGTGTAGTGTTGTAATAAGTATGTGTATGTGTTGATGTCGCGAATAAATGATTTAACTTTACTTTTTAATGAGTATAGTCTAACCGTGTTTCTTTATTACGTCTATAACATAGCATTAAATATTAGATAAGAAATTAAAATTAATAACAACATTTTCATAGTGTAACTCACTGAGGTTGATTTATGTGAAAAATATACCTATAATAAGTCGTGCACTACTCGCACGCTGGATCCGAACCTGCTAGCACCTCCGAGTATACGCATCAACGGGTTACCATGAAGATCCGTCCAGTAGATTTCTAGTTTATCGAGAACGTAAAGACAGGGGCTGCGAGGGACTTACTAATATTATAAACATGAAAGTTTGTGAGGATGGAAGAGTGTGTGTGTGTGTGTGTTGCTCTTTCACGCAAAAACTACTGGATGGATTTTGATGAAACTTCACAATATAGCTTAAATATCAGAATAACACATAGCTAGCTACTCTTCGCCGCGATAAAATACCGCATTTCGCGGGAAAATACAAATAATACGAGCAAAACCCGATTTGAGACACATTTGGCATGGGCATAGCTGTCTTCCCAGTCTTGGCAAAAGCTTCTTACCCCGGGAAATATTATTATTAGACGGGCAAAGCCGCGTGCGGGCTCATTTAAATCTATATAAAGTATATGTAGATTTAAATGTGATTCATATCGAGACTCACCTTCAAAGAGTTTCCAAGTCCTCTTCAGCTTGGGCGACGGCCCGTACAGCTCCGTGTCATTCGTGACCGGGGGCACGGCTCCACTGGAAGGCAGCGACGAGATCCTGAAACATCTCCTTAATAGTACAGGAGACATTTTATAGCCGAGAACAGACAGACCATCATTTATAATGGCTGAAAGTTTCAGACCTTCCATCATTTATAATGGCTGAAAGTTTCAGACTTTCCATCATTTATAATGGCTGAAAGTTTCAGACCTTCCAACATTTATAATGGCTGAAAGTTTCAGGTCTTCCATCATTTATAATGGCTGAAAGTTTCAGACCTTCCGACATTTATAATGGCTGAAAGTTTCAGACCTTCCATCATTTATAATGGCTGAAAGTTTGAACGTCGACCGAATATAGACTTCAGGCAGTGGTAACTTTTGGAGACATGAGTCAGTAAAGGAGTCTTATAAAAAACCTGTCTTTTAAGTACGTCGTTTTCTTTAAATTTAACATTTTATTCGGTATGATATAAATAATTACGTCACCCATTGCCAGAGACTTTCTATGAAGGTTTCCTAATGCTGGACATAAACTTTCCAGAACCGAAATACTGGAGCAGCTCTTTAACTCTTTTATGTTTTTAATATTTAGCTAAATGTACTTACCCTGGTTGTACAGCCGGTGGTGGATTCGTGTATGCTAGTGTACCCTCGGGGGGCGAGGCTGTTAAAATAAACATCTTAATTATATACATATACATTTAAGAGATAAAGAGAGATGTAGGGGATAAACTGTTGGACCAATATAAAAAATTGTTTCGTGTTGGATAACTTACTGCGTTATTAAAATGGAAAATCCAACTTATAATCTATTATCATTTAAAATGTTAGGCAAATAGTTTCAGCTCCTATGCAGTGAAAGACTGACAAACAAAGAGACACATACATACACTTTCCCATTTATAATATTAGTATGGTTGTAATGGTATGTTCAAATCTTGTAAAATACAGTTGAGTTGTGCTTTCATTTTTGTGTTGTGAAGAATGCCCAAACAAAAAGAATATTTTTCGAAAATTGAGGGTACATGTGAGAAAAAGCTCTTGGTATCTCAAAATTTTCCCACACTACAGAGAAAAGAATATTCTAGTTAATACAACCCTTCTGCAACAATCTTTTTTCTTATAATTATATTTAAGATGTAACAAGAATCTATATAATGTTTGTCCTAGAAATAAATTAAAATTACCATCACTTCCAGAGGGAGGCCCCAAGGCACTGTTAGTCTCCTTGAGATGTTGTAAAGTATGAGGAGGCAAATATCCTGTACGATAAAAGTGTTCTTTCTCAAACACAGTAGCATGTACAAACTTGCATTTTGGGAAATTACACACCGAGTTCTGGTAGTTCTTGCAGAAAGTGTAAACCCCTGGCAGTTGGGACAGTATCATTTCATGGACGTAGATGCAAGCAGCACCTCGCGTGCACATGCCACGGGCGAACTGCCTGCACATGGTCTTCTCCGACTTAACATCCTTCTCAGTTTTTAATTCTTTCTTGAGGACCACCTTGTCATCGTATTCCTCATCTTCAATCTCCACTTTGGGGATAACTAACTCTTTGGGCGGGGAGTTGGGAGGCAGCGGGGGCTGCGCCTGTTGGGCCATGCTGTCTGGAGCTTCCTCTTCTTCTGTTCTCTTCTCTTGTTCCTCTACAGGAGCCTCGGAACTTGGGGGTGGTGTTGAACAATCTGAGCTTTGATTTGGTGATGAAATGGCTTTCAAATACTTCTTCATATGCTTGAAGTTAGGTGATGGCCTGAACTTGATACATTCTACATCACCTGTTATATTATTTATCTTTTTGTCTGTAACAAGAAAAGTGTGATGAAAATAGATCTATCATCTAGGGTAGGTACATAATTTTAAGATTCTTCAAAATTTGCTATGTAAATTTATAGATAAACAAGATGATTTGATATACACATAAAAATTTTAAATTTATCTATTTTTTTTATGATTAGACAAAAAACAATAAAAGCTACTAAAGAACTAATCTTTTGCAGTTTAAATTTAGTATACTGGTTGTGTTTTTACTTTAAAACATAGTTTTGAATGCAAAATAATATATGCAAGGAACTTACCAGACAAAGAAGTTTGTATGACTAAACAATTTTTGAAAATTCGTTAAAATGGCTGATTATTGTGGATGTCAACCAGTATTCAAATACATAAAAACGTTATAACAAATTTAATGAGGGTACTTACCTAGTACTTAGAAGTTTAAATCAATAGACAAAAATATTTTTTTTAATAGCGGTATTTGCAATAGCTTAGTATTGTTTAGTCTATAAAAATAAACCTATTTATGAAAATATCATAAACCAAAACACTATAGAATGGTTTTGTTAGAATTCCGTCTGGAGGTCGTGATCGTGGCGATCGATACGAGTCGTGGCGTATGGATTGACTGCGATTATAAATCGACACAGGTTTACTTCCTACTACTGGTTCGAAGTGGTTGAAAGTGTCAAAATAGAAATATATTTACGAGAAACGCAAGGAAAACTCACCTAATTCCAAAGCCTGCATTTGTGTGGCTGGAGCAGGTACTTCATTGGTAGAATATTTTAGTCCCGTTTATAGTTACAAAAATTAATACGATTAATGTTTTTCTACAATAACCAAAGTTTCTAGCGTTCTAACAAAGCACAACACTTCTTGTAACTACCACATCACAATTACAACTGCAGGAAATCTAGAACGAAACAATACCCATAACAAAATGGCTGACGAGTGACGACTGACTGACTTGACTTGACTTTTTTTTAATTTGGCGATTTTAGGGATGGGTAATTAACATATATTTAAAAAAAAAGTGTGTGTGTGTGTGTGTCAGCTACGACGCACGATTGGAGTTTACTACTTACGAACGATATTATGATATATGTACATCGAATAGAAAAAAAGGGTACATGAACGCATCTGCTAAAATGATAAGAGAAACAAACAAAACATAATATGTTTTGTATAATAACAGATATATTATATCTGTTATTATTCGGATTGTTTATATTACTTCAATAAACCGTATTACATATAGTATGTTACAAAATAATAATAATTGTGTTCAATTTATACAAATCCAATTTTAGGATGATTTATTTCTTTCACTTTGAATTATAATATCATTCGTAAATACTGCAAAGAACAAATTAATTAGGTGTCTAAACTATAGCTTATTTTTAATATTTTAATTAATAAATAACAGAAGGTACTTATTATATGTTCCAACGAAACGCGTTGAGAGGACCATAAATTCGTCAATTGTTTTAGTTCCCTGCACAAAAACGTAAAAGCTATCTTTGTAAGACGATATCCAAGTGAAAAAGAAATGTCCGGCCAAAATCTTTTTGTAAATATTGATGATTTTACTGAATAACTTAGCACTCTCACCTCTACTCACTGAGAAATTCTAAGTGAATGCTAGACGTCCTAGACGAATACTTTTTCGTACGCGTATTCGAATGTCAAAAATGGTAACTCGCATTCCAGAGACACAACAAACAACCAATCAAAATGCGTAAGTTCTTATTTCGAACGAGACGTTTCGACGGTATTCCATCTCATTCTTTTACACGTTGAATCCTACAGATATATATGTTTGTCTCTTTCTACGTAACGCCTCAACTTTTGTTAACACTTGATTTTACTCCCCATAAAATTTCCGTACCGGGCCTTATAACTCAAATCGTTTCTTAAGGAGTAAACTCCAAAAAAAACGATATTCTTGACCAAATTTTTCATTTACAATTTTTGATATGAGATATTTATATCTGAATATGAAATCCAATCTGAATATGAATATAAAATATATTTTATAATAATAATAATAATAGCCTTTATTCAGACAAAATAAAATTTAACAAATTAAATCTTACAAATTAAAGCTAGCATCGACTCTGTGTAGTCAACAACATCTTTGTCTGTTTGCCCACATTTGGCAAAGGCCTCCTCCATCTCTTTCCACTCTGAATAAGAATAATGTTTATTTGCAAACATGGGTTACAATTTAATTACAAATAGATGTTCAGTTGTTACAGTTCCATACATGTTTTGCTTATTTAGAGCATGCAAATATTTTTTGTAAATAACAAGGAAAATATTTAGAAAAACAGATAAAATTACGGAAAATTAATTATAAGTAAAATCAATGCTTTCTAGGTGTTCCTTTGTTTCAGCGAATAATATTATGTCGTCAGCGAAGCGCAAGTGTGAAAGTCTTTCCCCGTTAATATTTAGCCCATAATTATCCCAATTCATTTCCCGGAAAATTTGTTCTAAGACGGCCGTGAATAGTTTAGGGGATAACGGGTCCCCTTACGGGTCTTACGCCCCTATTTATTTTGATTTCCTTCCCTTCTTTTTCTAACTTTATTTTAGCTGTACTATTAGTATATACATTTTTTATTATTCTGATATACTTTTGTTCTACTCCTTGGTTCTTTAAACAATACCAAATATTTTCGTGGTCAATGGAGTCAAATGCCTTATTGTAGTCGATAAAACAACAATAAAACGACACATTGAACTCCCTGTACTTCTCGATGACTTTTCTCACAGTATGTATGTGGTCTAATGTGGAATAGCCAGGTCTAAAGCCGGCCTGTTCTTTAGGCTGGTTTTCATCTAGAGTCCTTGATATTCGGGCTAAAATAATTTTGGAAAATATTTTGTAAATACTAGATATTAAACTAATGGGTCTATAATTGTTGATTTCGGTCTTGTCGCCTTTTTTGTGGAGCAGGATGATGGTAGATGTAGTCCACTGTGATGGAATGGTTTCGGTATTCAGTATATCATTAAAAATACGTGTAAGTGGTGGTGCAATGAAGTTGCGGCAGCTCATAAGCAGTTCATTGGTAATTTCGTCAGGACCAGGAGCCCAGGAGGTCTTTCTTTTGTGTTTTGATTGCGTTATGTATTTCGTCTTCTAGTATCGCTGGCACGTTTTCATCGTTACTTAATTCGGTAATTTCAGTTTGACTCTTGCTGGAGTATAAGTTTTTATAGAAGTTAGTGGCTACTGATAAAATATCTGATCTATTGGTTGTTTTCGTGCAATTTCCGTCTTTCATATTAGCTATCCAATTGGTTTTAACTGATAGAGCTTTAATGGCCTTTTTTACGCCACAGGTCTTGATGATAAATTTTTCAAATGTTTTGCGTCTGAGTTGATCTTTGTCTTTTCTTATTCGTAGTTTTATCTCTTTACTCAGTTTTCCTATTTCGTCTCTAATCATTTTTGTTTTATTTTTTATGCTGATGAGTTTAATTCTTTTTTCTAGGAGATCGCTTGATATTTTTGATATATATTTCTTATTATTTGGTTCGCCTTCTATGTTAGATTTAGGTTTTGTCATCAATATTTTATGAAATGTGTCGTATTTCTGTTGTGTATTTAATTTTGTTTGGGATAGCTCTGTCAGAGAGTTTATAGTTTCTTTTATAGTAGCTATTCTAGCGTTGTTAAGTGGTATTGTTGTTTTTGCTTTGAAAGGCCGGCTGGGTTTTAGAGCAGATGAAGCTTTCAGACATGCTCTTAACATTCTATGGTTGCTATTAAAGTTGAGATTTGCAATGGTGCCGCAGTTGTTAAATAATTTAGGTCTATTCGTTAGGATATAGTCTATTTCATTCCTATATTGACCATCTGGTGAAATCCATGTCCACCTATTCAAAGCTCTCTTTTTGAATTTACTGTTAAGTATTTTCATATTGTTCTCAAACGCCATTTCTATTAGTTTTTGTCCGTTTCTCGTTCTTTTCCCGCTACTATACGGGCCCAACACGATTTCTTCTCCATTTCTGGGAGTTCCGACTTTTCCGTTAAAATCACCCTTAACAATAAAGTTTTTTTGTGCATGTTCCTTTATGGCTGTTTTAAGAGATGAGTAGAATTATATAGAATAAATTTGCACTATGGACCATAATTCTTCGCCTGGGGGTATCTTTATGTTCAATATAGCAATCCTTTCGGATATACCAATTAATTCTGTTATGAAGGTGTTTTCCTTATTAAAAATCCTACTCCATGCCTTCCTGGTGTTTCGCCTATGTGGTACAGTATGAATTTATCGTGTTCTTCAATAGCTTCTCCGTATCTTCTTACCTCGCTCAAGCCGATGATATCCCACTTTATATCTCTAATGGCGTATAGGAGTTCTTGTAGGCTTTCATCAGTTCTTAGAGAGAGTGTATTGTATGTTGCTATGTATAGATATTCTGTGTTTTGTGGTTTTTTGATCTTCGTATTTGTTTAAAAAACGTTGGTTCTATTCAGAGGGTAGCGGTCGTCTTCCCCCGCGGTGACCGGCCGTCTTGGGGTGTTTGTGTTGATTGTTGCGTTGGTTATAATGTTTTTAGTTTTAGTTGTTGTTTTCGGTTTTCCGTTGTCGATGCCTATTGTTAGTTATTTGAGGTTGAGGGAGTTGACAGTGACGCAGATCTGCCCCGCACCATATAATTAAGCATATTATTCGATTTGTTGATATTCTTTGGGGCCAGTGTGGGTTGAGTATTTGGTTATGTGCTAAAGTCTCTCTTCCTTTTATCTCTTTTGTTGTCTGTCGATTCCTTTATTACAATTTTATCCTGTAACTGAGGAAGAAGCTCCTTCCTTTTTTTACAAAATGTCTTTGCTGAGATCTTCCTTGATGTAGATTTCTTGGTCTAATTTCTTTTTGTTTTTCAGAATTTCATTTTTCCTCCAGTTTGTTGTCAATGTAACAAGAATAGGGCGTGGTTTGTTTTGATCAGATTTTGCCCCGAGTCGGTATGCATATGCATTGTTTATTTCTTGAGGGTTGATATGAATATTCATATTTTTTTGTAGAAGTTTTGTAATGGATTCGATTGGGGAATCTTTGTTTTGATCCTCTTTCATACCAAAGACAATTATGTTGTTTTGTCTTTTGTGATCTTCCATTAGTTTTATTTTATCTCATAAGGTCGTGATTTCGGTCTTTAGGTTATTATTTTCCTCCATAAGAACATTCAATTTCTCGTTGATACTTTCAGAGACATTTTTAGTCACCGCTTCGGTCATCTCCCGTGTTTGCGCTGACATTTCTTGCTTAAATTTTTGCCAAAATGCATCCATTTCCATTTTTTTATTTTATTTGGTATTCTGGGTTTCTTAGCTAGCAACTCTGATTTTTTGTTGGCAGCACTAATTTGGAGCAGGCAACCCTAGTTAGGAGTTGGCAACTCTCGTTTTTTGTTGGTAGCACTTGTTTGAAGTAAGCAACACTGGGTTTTGTTGTTGTTTTCCGCGTTTGGTTGGTAATTAACTGTCAAAGTTAATTTTATTATTTTTGTAACCTGTTGGGCAGTTTGAACAAAGAATGTGGGGACGCAAAATGGCGTTCAACTGAGAAACATCTTTTACACTTTATAATTTTATTTAACTCGACACTGGCAAATTGTCGCTTCAAGCGCAAAGACCAATTAAAAGAAACTGAACTGAACAAAGAATGTAGGTATCTAGTTGTTTTATTCTTGTTTTCGATCTTTCACTGTGTTCATTCACGAAATTTATGCGATAAATGCGAAATATAATATTTTCTGTATTTAATACTTTTTCGACGAAAACATTGTTAAACGCAATAAAAATAATAATATTGGCAAATTATTTTGCCCATCAGTAGCAGCGGCCGTGACCACATCGTCTCTGGACACCAGCTCAACACTTGAGAGCTTCTCCAAAATACCATTTTTCAGGGATATACAACAGGATGAACTCTTAAGTGGATATGCTCACTTCCATAGACAACTCGTTAATGTGGTTCAGCAAGAAACTCCTGTGGACGTCATGCAGATTTTACTTGCATCAAAATGTTGCAACCTGAGGTTCGCGAAAGCAGCTATACAAAGTCTTCATAGCCCAGTGAACAGTGTAGATGCTGAAAGGTATTTCAGCATGTACAATGTCGTCATAAAAGACAGAAGGCAAAGGCTGAAGCAAGAAAATATAGAGGCAACCACGATGTTAGCTTTTAACTAACTTATTTAATAAAAGTAGTAGTAGTAGTAATACAAAAGTTGGTAATAAATATGATTTTTAAATATTTTTTGTTTTTTTTATGCGAAATAGATGCGAAATTTTGGATTTTTAATTTTTATTTATGCGAAATTTTGATTTTTTTGTTGCGAAATATACGTAACCCTAATTATATTGAATATTTTATGTTAAACATGCACTTTTACCAATAATTTCAGTTTCAGTTTCTTTAATGCAATAAAACTTAAAAAAAAAACATATAAAGGGCCCTGTGTATAGGGCAAAGCAAAAAATTACATACTAATTAAAACTAAGTATACCTACATACATTCTTCTTCTTAGTCGTAACCTCATGACTGAGGGACGTGACTATGGCGTCTCATCAGCTTCGTCACCACTTCTCTCCATCGACTCCGGTCCTGAGCCAACTGTATTGATGCTTGGAGAGTGCCACCTGTAGCGTCCTGTGTTGTGTGGGTCCACCGTGTAGGTGAGCGGCCTCGACTTCTCTTTCCTTCCACCTACATTAGAGAAGTATAAAACATAACAATTATAAATCTGTTCATAACAGTTTAAATTAGTATACCTACATTTAGTAATTATTATATAATTTTAATACCTATTCATTACTCCTACTTCGCTTAGCTTGAAATGAATACCTATTTTTATTATTTACTAGGACTACCTACTCGATAGATATTTGCTTAATTTTATTAAGGTAACATTATAAACTTGATATTAGTGATAGAAAATTATTTGCTTTTTAACCCCCGACCAAAAAGAGGGGTGTTATAAGTTTGTTGTGTCTGTCTGTCTGTCTGTTACATCGTAGCTCCCGAACGGATTGAGCGATTTCAATTTAGTTTTTGTTGTATAAAAGGTCAGTTTGGCGCGGGTGTTCTTAGACATGTTTCATGAAAATCGGTTAATCTGTTTAAAAGTTATGGGGTTGAGAGTGGGGAAGGAAAACCGAAAAGGAGGTACCCTCTGTACCACTCCCCACCGCGGAAATATGTAGTTTAGGAGATATATCAATTAGAAATTCAATAAAATCTAACCTCAAAAATAGGGATTTATATATATATATTGCTCGATAAGTCTTCATTTGACCACAATCTCACATGATTTAAAGTGACAATGTGGTCTAAGATGGGACATGAAGACCTAGAAGGTAAATATTTAAATAATTTCCTAGCTTCTCAGTTACAAATATTAAATAAAAAACAATATTTAAGTAACTAACCCTCATTGGTTTACGGTGCACTCTACACACTTTTGTTGATAAAATCAACCCATGCTCTTCAGCAAATGCGATTCCTTGTTGGCGAGCGCCGAGTTGTCGTATCAGACTAGCCCAATTAAACATCGTCACAATTTCCGAAGTGTATAAATGGCGCATTATAGGTATCATCTCCAGGCTCTCCTAAAGACAAAAAAGTATTAATTAATAAATTGCTCCGGCGCTGCGGGAAGTGCAGCCCCTTCGCAGGCAAAGAGGGGGCAGCTCTCCCCCCGCGACTCAGGTTGTGTGTCAGACAAGGCCACGTGGAATTAGGGGTACACTGATTCGGATTTGCAACTTAAAGTGACCTAAATCAACCCAATTTAAGGTGCACTGATTCGGATTTGCAAATTGAAGTGAGCTTACAAAGGTACAATCTAACCTAATTGTAATTCTTACCTTGTTGACTTCCCGATGGAATTGGTTCCCTTCCCCGAGACTCGTCGACGCTACATATATGATTACATTGTAATTTTAATACAAAACATTACATTTACATATTCTAATATTTTATACAAAAATAACGTTCCATTTCACGTAAACAAAAATGATTTTTGGATTTTACTCCTAAGAAACGATTTGAGGTATAAGGCGACCAAAAAAGAGGGGTGTTATAAGTTTGACGTGTCTGTCTGTCTGTGTCTGTCTGTCTGTCTGTGGCTCCATAGCTCCCGAACGGATGGAGCGATTTCAATTTAGTTTTTTTTTGTATGAAAGGTGAGTCTGGCGCGAGTGTTCTTAGACATGTTTCATGAAAATCGGTTGTGCCGTCTAAAAGTTATGGGGGTGAGAGTGGGGAAGGAAAACCGAAAATCTGCAAATATACTAGTGTGGGGTATCAAATGAAAACGCATCGCGTCCACATTACATAATATTATGTTGTTTTACATTTAAGGAAATTAAGGCATTAGAATCGGGGGTCTTTCTTAAAATTTTAAATTTTGATTTATAGATTTTTAGTATTTGTATAGCAACGTTAAAACAGCATCCCCCAAAACATTTTCAACGCTCTATCTGCCACGGTTCTTGAGATACCTACAGCATGTCGACGGACAGACAGACGATGAAATCTCAGTTATAGCACAGATTATGGTAATAGGGTCCCGTTTTACCCTTTGGGTACGGAACGCTAAAATGCTTAAATAAACTGTGAATGTTCCATCAAAAATTTTAATATACCTAGTTCAATTAAGTCGTACCTGCTGTCGGTTCGTTAGGGGAACGGAACGGACGGATGGCAATTGGCAACACAACACTTGGCAATCGTAGTGATTATATACTCTCTGGTAGTGATTCTGTGATTGTTTGTAATATTTGTAATACTCTGAGTCTCTGTCTGGCATCAGTAAAACGTAATTCAATAATTTATGTTTAGAGTGATAAAAATAAAAGTATTAGTGTGCCTTAATAAACGTAGTGCTTATATACTCTTTGTGCTCCTCTAACACAAAGATTTGAACATCCTACTAACATCAAGCAAAGAAACGCCGCGGCCGGCGCCCATCAAATACAAAATGCCGTACCTATGCAACATATGTAGCAAAGAAATCCCATTCCATCAACATCTCAGCTGCTGCATCTGCAAAAAGAATTATGACCTCGACTGCGCTCGAGTGACCACCACAAGATACTATGACACTATGATAAATGGATCTGCATGGGAATGCATTCCATGCATTGAAAAAAGGATACATAAACCTCCTCCAACCCGACCAACAACACTCCGACTCCAGAGTCAAATAATTCCAAATCGTAAATACTACATGCCGGCGCCGCAACAAACTACTAAATCCGGGCAACTAACCAAACATGAACCTCAATTTTCACCATCGTCTTCTGAAGATGACATAAACATACCGGGAAACACACTGCTAACTGCATCTGAAAAGTCAAGTAAGTCAGAAAGTCACAATAAACCAACCTCAACAATAACAATAGATCAAATAGATGCTTTATTCGACAGCAAAATTAATAAACTCAAAACCTCAATTGTTGATGAAGTAAAAACAATGATGACTACTCTAATCTCAGACCAATTGTCTAAATTTAAGAAAAACATTCTTCAAGAAACAGACAGGATCAGTATGGAACAAAACAAACTTAAAAACTGTATTGAAACAACAAACAGAACTATTGAAAATATACAACAAGAAAATATAAAAATGCAAAAAGAAATTATGGACATCCAAAATAAATTATCCTGTGAAAAAAACCCTCTCCTGAAAGAAGAACCAGAGTGCACAACCAATAGTGATAAACAATTTGTACTATATGGTTTAACAGAAATACCTAGAGAAGATGATTACCAACTGATAAATAGAGTAACACACATATTTCAGGACATACTGAACATAAACCTGTCCCCCCTCATCGAAGAGCACAAACGACTGGGTACATGGGGTCACCGCAGACCCATACTAATACAATTATTAAACAAGAAAATGGTAAACTATATTCTACAAAATCAAAACAACTTCAAAGGCACAGGGCTGACTGTAAGTGAAGTAATGGAACCAGAGGAACAACAAAATAGAAAATGCCTAATAGAAAAACTTATAAATGCTCGCAGAACAGGCCACAGAGCTAACATTGTAAACAATAAGCTAATCATTGATGGAAAAGTACACGAAGTAAATGACCTACATACAAACAAATCTACAGAATATCAAGGTAATGTTTCTCACTAAACTCTCTCACTTAAAAGATCACTTGCCCAGATAGAGATTACCAGTGTAGCCTCTTCTCCAAAGACAACAACACCAAAATCTGTTTTTTTTCCAGACTTAAATAATAATTAGAATAAGAATAAAATTTATTACTTACCTATTAAACATTTAGTAACTTAACTTAATTAACCTTCTTAATGTAAGCATAACTAACCTAGCCACTTACAATAGGCACTCGTCTTTGTCTTACAATACTCATAGTTTTATAAATTTCAATTGAGTATACCTATTCAAGCATTTGCAACAAAAAACACTTGTTGACAGTTGTTATTAGAACAAAAAAGCATTGATATATTATGTTTGTCAGAAACCTGGGTTACTACCAACAAACAAAACCTATTTAGATACCTTTAGGGTAGGATCCTCTTTCTGTCGCTCGCAACATGAGGGAGGTGGATTATCTTTATTATAAATGTAGAATTGAAAGATATCGGTAATTTTAGTATAGAATAGAAACTTTTATCATTATACAAAACACAAACTTATTATCATACATATAATAATTATAATGGTAAGCCAGTGAAATAATATAACATTGTCAAGTTAACATTGTTAAAGTATTAAGTAAATAAATATTAAAAAATTACAATATAACAGTTAAGTACTGTATTATTGGAACATAACTAATTAATATAATGCTGTATGAGGGCACTATTAATAGGTTCTAATATATTATTGTCCAGCCTGAGGTGGCTATAGTTATAGAATATATTATTAAAATCTGTGGAATAGAAATCCCTACAACTAATCTAGTCATCATTTTACTTAATTGGCCTGATAGGAAAATAATTCTAACCCTATTCTATAATAGTTTAGAGAAACTTCTACCATTTATCTCAATATAGTATAAAAGAAAAATATAGTAATTGGAGGACATTTTTATGTTTTTATGTTTTGTTCTGCAACTCTAATAAACCTAATGAATACACACAATTCTTACCAACATGTAAGAGAACCAACCTGTATTTCTATCTGCAAAAATATAAATAAAACTAAATCCTCTTCGCATTGATTTAATACATATTTAATAATTTCAACCATAACAAATTCTATTTTAATGTTTATATCGACTAAGTGAATTCGATTTCTTGTAATTGGACTATGCTTTTGAAGCGACAGTTTGCCAGTTTCGAGTTAAATAAAATTATAAAGTGAAAAAGATGTTACTCAGTTGAACGCCATTTTCCGACTTTTGGACTAAATGAATAAAGCAATATTAGTCAACATACGTCAGAAAAAGTTCAACATACGTCCACGTATTAACCATTACAGAAAAGGTTAGTCGATTAAAAACCATAGAAAAATTCAAAACCAAAAAAAAAAATATAGATTTGAATACCATCGTAAATATAAATAATTATCAAAATATAAATGAAAACTATAACTCTTTCAGCAAAACAATAAAAGCTATCCTAGATAAAACTACTAATACATTCTAACTGTAATCTTACAGTACATTTTTGAGAACTTGATGTTCACCCACAAGAACAAGCATGTTTTAAAAAAAACTGATGTACATAGTATTAACATGAGAAATAAGGAATAATTACTTATTCCAATCTACAGACTAAAAAAACTAGGCAAATAATTTATAGGTAACTCTGTACGTTTTTATATTAAGCTTCCTCATAATGTAACAAAAAATGTATAAATGATGATGCTGCTTGGATAGATGTTGCTAGTTCCACGTTGACAGGCTATAATTCTGGTTGACCAGGACTGATACATACTAAAATATGTTAAAATAGCTCCCTGATATGAACAGCATTTTTTTTGTAAATGTTTAATTTATAATAGTTTCCTATAAATTAGAACTCCAAAATTGTAAAAACTGATAGAGCTGTGTTCTATTTGCTTCTCAACTCAGTATAAAACATTGAATTGTCAAGACAATGTTAATTCCTTCATAATTATTGTATAAACAGTTTAGTTTCATTAATTTTAAACTGACCTGTCCATGTCTGTGCTTCTTAGGAAATTAATGTTTTGAATTTTACTTTAAAAAAAATTTAAGCTATGTCCATGAAAAAGCATGAAAAAGTTATGTCCTTGATATTTTTTATTTAAAGATTGTTCTTCATAATTTTCTTCTTTTAAAATTGGATGGTTTACCATAAGGTTTTATGGTTAGTTCACCTGTACATGTATGCCCTGTGCTTCTAAGGAAATAAACGTTTTAACTTCGACTTTGACTTTGAAATGTAAACCTGTATCTCAAATAAAGCTAAAACATTAACAGAAAAAAATGTGGTTAACATAAGATATCAAACAGTCATGTAAAAATAAAAGATTGTTAAAGCAATTAAAGTCACAAATAAATGACCCAATATTAATAAGCATTACAAGTTAAATGAAAAAACTTTAACCCTAGATAGATCCCTTATATTTTAATTATTTATTAATATTTTGTGTGACTATATTATGATTATATTATGGCAAAGGAACTCGGAATTCAGAGGACCTTGTTGTCGTGCTGGCTGAGTGTGGTGGAAAGTGTTGTACTCCAATTCAAACGCGATTAAAATCATGTCAAACACTACTTTCCATACTAATCTCTGTTTTAAGAAGTCCGTTATGATCTTATTTTGGGTCTAGGAGTCACCAGAACTAATAATAGTTTCGTCAAAACGAGGGTTTGGTAGGCCTTCTTTAGAAAGTTACTTTTAGGGTTTAATGTGGTACTTGCGACCATTGAAGGTTATTTTCAAGTGAACCCCTTGTTCTAATTAAAACCCAAAGCTATAAATTCATTTAAGTGTAAGTATTTTCCTCAAAATACCAGTTTTTGTGTACCAAGTCGGTCATAAAAATAAACTTAAAAAACTGAATATCTCCAAAACTATAAAAAATCGGGGAACATACATAGGGGTTAAATCGATAGTTTTTATTTTATGTCACCTAGTTCACAGCTTTCGTTGATCCGTCGACCGTGTTACACCGTGTTTATTCTATTATTAATAAATTATTATAATAAGTTTGTTCCTACATTATATGTAACAAGTTTTCAATTGTAATGATATTTTAATTATTCAAAAGAAAGTTATCACAACAAAATCGAGACACAGAATTCTAATTTATATTATAAATGATTATTTATTTTATTAACAACATGTAATAACAAAAAACAAAAACTGTCGAGTTGTTGGAAATATCAGAAAGAAAGAAAAGCAAAACAACGCATAATGAGGACTCCTGTTTTTAAAAAAAAAGTCTAATTTTTTATTTGGGAAACAAATCATCAGTTTCTTTTGCTGTTGACTGTGCAAGTTTACATGCGTTCTTAAACCAATCCACAGACTTCAAACATACCTTACTTAACACAGGCATAGCAAAGTCAGTACCTACCTGACCTAGGCCAAGAGTTGAATGACCCTTGCGTTTCGGGCATCACAGTCACGTTATGTCCCTATACAGAAGGGACAGGGACTACCTATTGTTACCAGTAATTAAAAAAAAAATTAAGGACAAGTTCCTATTTTGGATATATATTGTACCTATATCAATCGTAGCAATAAATAAATAAATTGCGCAATCTTCCAGCGCTAAATTCTGCAAACATGTAAACCCGAGCACTTGTTTTGTTCGCAACTGCGCATGCTCGCAGATGAGGCTGACTCCAAGATGTCGGAGGTTTTCGAAGTACCGTGAGTATCTTTTATCTGAAATACTGAGAGAAATACACCGATTTGTTTGTTTTTCTTACCCGTGACGTGTTTACGGGCTGTTAATTTGGTTTCAAAGGATGTCGTCAGCGGAGAAGTGTGCAAGAAAGCGTGCGTTGTCGCCGCAGCCCTCCACGTCGAGGGCGGGCCTGCCGGGGCCGCAGCTCCGCCCGCATGCTCCGAAGTCCGCAAATTGGAAGTCGAAAGCGGACTCTGTGTATTCACACGTGTCGCAAAACATCAGGTGAGTGAGAAGTTAATGATTGTTTTTTGTTTTTGTTTACAAAGCAACAGATTTTTTTGTTTGTGTTGGTTTGGGTTTTTTTGCACTAAGGAACTTTCTTTTTCTTGTGTAGGTAATTAAATAATAAGTATCTACTAAGTCAGGAAATTATTTAAATTTGGTTTTCTTAGCGGAAAATGTGTATAAATATTAAATTTCAGTGGATACTGGTTTGATACATTTATGTGCTTAGTTAATTTTACTTTTCTTTCATCTTAAATTTTTCATTAGTCCTCCTTTCATTGGACCGCCTCAGTGGCGCGGTGGACGAGGGTCCGCTTGGCGCAAGAGGTAGCGGGTTCGATTCCCGCCGAGGGGTCAAGTGTTTGTATTTTGTGCAAGCACTTTCTCCTTGGTCTGGGTGTTTAATATGTAATATAAAAAATATCTAGTTATATATATATGTGTATGTATATTAAGTATATCAGATATCTAGTACCCGTAACACAAGCTTGGAGCTTACCACGGGGCTAGATGTTGTTGTGTGGATTGTCCGGAAATATTTATTTATTTATTTCATTAGTCCCCAATCAGCTAAGTACTTATTATCCCTCAAAAAACATAGTTTTCAATATTAATTTCTGAGATTAGGTAGGTAGGTTGGTAGCGTATTAAACTAAGTTTAGCGTTCTATAAGTAAATAGGTAGTAATTGATTAATTACTAGCATTAGTCTATTAATTATTATTTATTTTATGTTATTGATTGAATAATAATCCTTAATGAATGCTGTGAATTTCTAACATAAACCTATACCTAATAATGCTAGACAGACGCTCCATTCCTACTAGGTTAGGTTAGACTAGGTTTCTATATTTGGATAACAAAATAATCATTTCCAGCAACATACCGCAACTGCGCGGCCTGAAAGCGGGCCGCCGGCACGGCCGTCTGCGCAGACTCCACACCCGTAAGTCTTTGTTGCATATTGATTGCTGCAGCCCGGACATATTCGATTAGGATGCGAACGGTGCATAAATATAGATAGTTACGTATATACCTCCACATCGAGCTCAGTTACCTTCTGCTATACTAGAGTATAGGCTCTGTCTACTGCTAGCCTATACGATGAGGAGAACTTAGAATAGTGAAGAGGTGTGGAGACTAACTTTTGAAGACGGTCGTCTGGCCAGACTCCACACCCGTAAGTCTTTGTTGCATAATATGTCCGGGCTGCAGCAATCAATATTATTGATTGCTGCAGGCCGGACATATTCGATTAGGATGCGAAAGGTAGTTACGATAGTTACGTATATACCTCCACATCGGGATAAGTGACGGTTTGCGTTACTTTCTGCTATGCTAGTTATAACATAGGCTCTGTCTACTGCTAGCCTATACGATGAGGTGAACTTAGAATAGTGAAGAGGTGTGGAGACAAACTCTTGAAGAGGATATTATATTTAGGGACATACAATGACAATTTGTAAGCAATTAGGTACCGTCTATAGAAAAAGTATGTAATGAAAATTAACGTTTCAAAACTTCTAGCGTGACGTGATGTCAGATGTATCAAGTTTAACCAAAGTGTCAGTCGTAATTGAAGTTTTTTAATGGAATAACCCTGAGGTACAAAATAAACGTAATCACTTACTTATGCCACGGTATTTGTTCCTTTACTTCTAATAAACTGAAATCGGCAGTAAATTTTCATTGAACTTCTTATTTAAATTATTTTGGAACCCTAATTCACCAGTTTATTTTGCTGTTGACTGTACAACATCAACTAGATTTCATAGAGTAAATTTTCTTAATCACAAAAGTCCACTTGTTGTTGTATAATATTTAGATGAACCTTTCAAAATATTGTTAAGTCACGTTACCAATGTACTAACTAACTCAACGTTTTGAATTCCAGAAAACAAAGTGGCGTTGAAGTATGGCGACGCAATCCGCTACATCGGTCCGTTGCTGGCCGAGGAGTCGGCAAAACAGCAGAGCCAGTACTTGCTGATCGCCTCCGCCCTTGACCACTTTGCGAACACCGTCAACCAGATCGTAGATAAGTTTGAGGGCAAGAAAGACCTGGATTTTGTAAGTCATTGATATAAATTTCAAATCAGTCAATACATCACTAGTCATTTTGGCCGTGCGAGGACTCCCCATGCCGAATTTAGCACTGCTCCAAAATAAAGTAAGAAAATAACATAACCTACCACGTTGGTCTAATGTGGATTTGTGAGTGTGTCAGGGCCAGGTTCGTTGTTTGGCAGGACAGGACGTTGAGAATGGCTTGGGTCGATCAAGGATGGTGTCCCATGGCAAAACTGTGTGATGCTAGAAGATGGTTTATGCGGGAAAAGGAAAGGATATGGTCATATGGCATGAACTCCACTCTTGCCTGGATCCCTTTAAGTCTCTAACTAATCTAAGATGTCTGTTTCAGGAGGCACGTCTCGAGGCGCTGAAGAAGCGGATGCTGGAGCGTCGCGAGAAGCGCCGGCTGCGCAACCCCGACGCGCCGGAGTTCGCGCCGCGGCCGGTGCCTCCTCCGCAGCCCACTCTGTCGCAACAGGAGATAAACAAGCGTTTACGCGAGGTACGTACTTGAATGTGTCTTTTTTTTTTTTTTTTTATTGATAAGCCTTCAATTGACCACAATCTCACCTGATGTAAAGTGACGATGTGGACTAAGATGGAGCATGAAGGCCTAGAAGATGGCTTCTCCGGACCACATTACGAAACACGAAAAATCGCTTCACGCACTGGCCCAGCCCGGAGGGTGGTGATGGTGACAAGCCGCGGCCGAAGCCTCCCACCAGAGACTGTTCTTAGCACCACCCGGAGGTCACGTGTAAGGATTCAGAGGGTTACCACTTACGGACGTGAACAGACAAAACCTCCAATTTTGAATGTGTCTGTTTAGTAAAGTTTAACCTTAATTCCAGAGATATCACAGTTTCAGTTTAACAGCCGTCATAGAGAATGAAGGTCTTGTCAAAAACTGCATAGCAACCTAACTTAATGGTTTCGATGTCGGTGCGTTGTGGGACCTTGCTGAAAACTGCAAAAACTGAAAAATACAGGCTGCTTTTGACTGAAACTACTGGAATATCTTTAGAGCAAGATTTTCAGTTATTCTTCTTCTTACCTTGAGCTAAGGGTTGATAATATACATCATTGTTATATAAACAGCCTAATAAACATAACACTTCATTGTTGCAGGAGACCGAGGCTGCTGTGGAAGCCTTGCTCACTGGAGACAAGTCGAAGGAGGTTCTCCCAGACAACGTGACTCATCTGATCGAGTTCTTCAAGCTGGTGTCTTCTTAAATCTCCCTCTTAACATCTTTGTACCCCCACCTTTAACATCCCGGAACCCCCCTTTAACATCTTTGTAACTTTTAGCCCCTTAGATTAGTGTAGTTTTCCAATAAACCCTTATCCCTTTACTTTGTTCTTTTATTAACCAGTAGTAAGCTATTCTTATGGTACTTACTAGTAATAACACTTAGGCTCTACCAAAGTAACATTACGTAGATGGGACTTGTTTACACGATATTTATTCAACAAAAGCTGCATAGCACATTTAGGTTATTAGATTATAAAGCTATTATTAGACCTCCGGATAAACCCATCAAAATAGTAGGTACACTAGCCAATTATTTTTCACTTTGAAATATTCTTCTGTGAGTGTGTATGTCACTGAACTTCTCTCAAACGACTGGACTTATTTTGATGAAATTTTTTGTGTGTGTTGGAGTGGGTTCGTGAATGGCTTAGATTCACAATACGGTGAGCTAGGTGCGAAGCGGGGGCGGACCGCTAGTATATTATAAACTTTGTACGACGACGCCGCGTTGTAGATGAAGCTTTTTATTTTACCTTAAAAGTTCCAAACAAAAAGGTACTGAAGTACTACTACCTACCGCCTACATCGAAGTAGTGAACCCTAAAACAAATCCCAGCAAAAACAATACTTGTCAAAAAAACCAAGTCGCGCAACTCAGTTGTTCTGCGGTAAAAAGTTGTGAGATCCAAGTAAATCCAAGTCTTCAAATTTCGTCTCAAAATTCTTTAATGTTTTATATAAATATATTAAGACTTGGCCTGGACTTATATCTGGGGGCACTGCCGTGCCCCCAGATATAAGTACCTATATAGTTATAAAAAAATCATAAAGCTATTCATGTATTATTTGAGATAGTTATTAAGTCCGTATGGAAAACCGTCCGCAAATATTGAAAACCTGTATTTCGCTATATCTATTTAATAAGTGCCTAAATGTCAAGATATGGAGCATCGAAGTTATGAAGGGCTTGTAATGTATATATTTAGTACAAATGGCACGAAGGCGTTACGCCACGCGAAACTTCAATGAACTGTATCATTTCTTTGTCATTTTTCAAGAAAATATAAGGTGTTTACTTTTTTTATAATCTAAATGACACACTAACCATTTTCGAGCACTGAGCTGCCACTACATACTTTAAGTATATATTTACGTAAAAGCGATAGGACGTTATGACGTTGTTTAGAAACAATTTACCATAGATAGATACTCTAAGGAAACAATATAGTCGTCTTTTAGCTTTAAACTTCTCCGGCTAAAATATGTGGTCAAAAATTAAACAAAAAAATTAAAATTATAAAATATTTTATAGATAAACATTCAATCCCTGTTTGCGCTTAAATTCATAGTTACAACAATAATATCAAGTCAATCAGATCAGGCTTTAGTCAAAGTTTTTCACAATGGAACATTAAAATCTGCACAACTATTTACAAAATTATGGACGGAAAGAATGTGTAAAACTTTGACTAAGTTATGCCCAGCCCACATTGCTGGGGGCAAACACTTTGGTGGGCGACGGGAATTGATTTCGATCGCCCACCTGAATATTTGTAATACTCGTATTCGTCTCCCCGTGGTCAGTGTGGCTTGCACCATAAGTACATTTTTCCATTATCTTTTCCATATACGCGTTATTCGAGTGCGTAAGACTATATTCCTTAGTTGAGACACCAATGGAGTGAGTTTTGTAAAATAAGAAAATCATATTGCGGTTAAAAGAAATCCCTCGCTTATAAGATATACCTTTTAAATCCTATCTAATATATTGCTTACTGCATGAAATGAAATTGTAGGTTCAGATGACATTTACCTACCTACTCATAAAGATACATATTTATTAACCTGCAAGAATGAGTTCCAGTCCAACATACTTTTTTTTTCGTGGTGCTTGCGAGTCCGCCTTATATATTTCTAACTAATTTAATACTTTGAGCTTTAATGTAAAAAGTTTACAATTAAATAAGTTCTGGAGCCTCTGGTGTTTCAAAGAAGGAGCATACTGACACCTACCGTGTGCATGTCCAGTGAGTGTTTCTGAAGATCGACACCAAAACTTGGAAGTATGTTTAAATTTTTTATACAAATGTACAAAATTTTTACTTGGTCATTAACCATGTATAATTTTTCAAATCATAACTATAATGGTCCCACGGACCGCATTAGGACGCCATGGCGATATCACAGGCTGCGTGTCCATACAGTAAACATGAAAATGTATGCATGCCAATGGATTTATGGGACGTCGCCATGGGGTCGTAATGAGGCAGGGCACTGACAAATATAACTGAATACCGACGCCAGCGACCTGGTCATGGCGACCTGGCACTTGAAATCAGGAACACTCACTGGGCAGACCGCAACACAACAAACTTCGCATTAACTTCGTCATACATAAACTTCACCCCGCTTGGAGCCGTCAGGTTTAGTCGAAAAGTCAGGTAGACTACGTTCGCTGTGGTTATCTGCGTCTCTAGGTCTGGGGGACCCGTCAGCCAGGCCGCGTTCGGACCGTGGGGTTGCGGGTGCGGACGGCGCGGGGGTCAGACCTCCAGTTCCGGGGGACAGGGGGGGGGATAGGCCTCCCGGGGCTAGAACGGCGCGTGCGAGCGCTGCGGTGCCGGGCTGACCGGCGTGGAGAGTGTTGTTTACGGATCCGCCGTCTAGTTCCTGGAAAGGGAGATAAAGATTAAAACTGCTAGTAAGTGGTAGCGGTATCGATTCCCTTCAGAAGAACCAATGTCTATCTGATCTGCAAGTATTTGTTAGGTACTTCTTAATATCCGTTGCGCAAGCTGAGTTATAGCTCTGTATGGTGCAAGATGTAACTTGGTGTGTCGTTTCGCAATATCTTTTTAATTTTGTTAGGAGAGATGACATCTATCCTTTAGTATCTATTACCTGTATAGGAGACAAGACCAGCGCGCCCAACACGGGGACCTCGTTCTGGTAGCCCTGATGCGCCATAATAACTCCCATGTTCTGCATGCCCATGGCGATACGACTGTCCCGCTCGGAGACTTCCTTTGTCACGTCAGGGGTGGGGATCCGCGGCCGGTTGCGGAGCGTTATGGGGACCGCTGATCCGTTGCTTTTTTGGCCTCCTGGTAAAAATAACCACTTAAAATTAATCGGTATTGCTAGAGAACCTATGAAGCCGCATCAAGCACCGCGGTAAGCTCTGAACTTGTGTTACACATCACCACAGAGAACGGATAAATTTCTACAGTTCAGGTTCGTTCGAAGTCTCTTCGTATAGTAAGTTTGAATCTTCACACAGGATATAAATAATAAAGTAACTATACCGTAAGTAACTTTAGCAGTAAACTATGTTTATCCCCTGCCTAACCAGGCCCTAGCCAGCCCAACTCCTTGATGTATCGGAGGACTTTAGGTGTTTTGCTGCTTGTACCACCATAACTTCTTTCTACTTCAATACACCCAAGAATGCAGTCTGTTGGTCAAGTTTTGAGAAGATGATAGATAGATAGATAAAGTGTTTATTTGATGTGTGTGATATATACTCCAATCACACACATACAATAATCGGGCAAAAACAAAAAAGGATACAATATTAACTTAAAATTAGTTAAAAATTAACATGATTACAGCATGTGTGCGTTGCAGTAAAACAAAAAGGCCACAGCTCAGCGTAAGGTTGCTCATGGAGCAAACACTGATTTTCAGCTGTCACCTTATGAGTTCGCAAGATGAACGAGATGATAATTAAATTATCTCATAAAAAGTTGTTGCACCGAAGACCACATACCATGCCGAGAATTCTGCCTATGCTGCAGCCGTCCTGACTTGCGCCCCACAAGCCGCTCATACAGCGACATCTTGTGGTGTTGCGGCGGTACCACGACCGGCGCGCCCGCCTCGGGGCTCGAGTACACGACCGAGTTGTGCCGATTCCGGCCGAAGAGCCCGCCGGACGAGTACGCGGTTGAGGCGGACCGGACCGACCCCATTCGCGAGATCTGTCGCTGGAACCAGTTCTTACGTCGTTCTACCAGCGGTGTGTCTACGCTTTCCTGGAAATAGAACATTAATCAGCTTTTATTTAGATGCTATTATGTGAATCTTGTATAATCATACATGGCATGACTTGTATATTGACTTGTATTTAGGAACTTCCATTGAAAAAACTTATTGAGGTTGGTTTTGGGTTCGTCTCGATAGTTGAATTAGTCTTGTATAAAGTAGAGTAGAGTTTGGAAAGGATACTAAGGAGATAATGGAGTAGAAACTGTGATATTAGAGATTATAGAAGTACTTACATAATCTGCGTAAGTTTCATCATGACTCTTCCTAGGAGCTTGCACATTTGCATACACCGCATCCTCTGCCTTCACCTGAAACCATCATTTACATTTTAATATGTAGTTACCAAACTAGATCTTGTCGAAATAAATAGTGGGCTGTAAGTCGAGGATAATGATGGGAATAATTCAAACTTAAATAAATTATAATCTATATAATTTTTTTTTATTTTTTATTAAGCTTCTTATATAAAGATGCTACAAGAATATTACGATCTAGCCATTATAAAGGCTAATTAGTAATTTTACATTCATTACGTAGAGTATAATAAAGAATGTGTCCATTAACACTTTGCTTATTGTCTCTATTTAAGGGGAAGACACTATGTTCTTGTGTTCTTAATAATTGTTATTTACACTCACTGCACTAACATTGACACTAATTAATTTAAAACACTAACTCAAACGGTTTTGTCCGCTTAGTCTTCTCACTATGTCCGTGTTGTCGAGGATCTATATAAATAAAAATGAATTGTTGTTCGTTAGTCTGATTAAAACGCGAGAACGGCTGGGCCGATTGAGCTGATTTTGGTTTTAAAATGTTTGTCGTAGTCCAGGGTAGGTCTAAACGGTGAGCAAATAAGGAAAAATTGCCGGGAACTTTTTTTACCCGTGCGACGCCGGGGCGGGCCGCTAGTAATAAATAAATAAAGAAACCATTTCATACCTTATTATAGCACAGTACTGAGTTATTATAGCAGTTACATTACTGGTTCACGGCAATAATGCAGTTGCCTAGCGCACCGTCATTAGAATGTTGCTCCTTCTTTTATATGAGCGCCATAGAACATAGCCAATGGAATCACGCGGCAACAGCAACATCATCATTAGCAGCAACATCTTCTTGGAACACATGATATACTGCGCTCGCCTACCTACCTACCAAGCGGGGCGAGTAGGACAATGCTCTATGATGAAAAGTCCACCTCCAAGTACGAGATGAACTCCAATAGTAGACATCCTTTGGTTAAAGAGAGAAAGAGAGAGAGAAAGATAGAGTGAGAGAGTGATAGTACCTTGTAGTGGTCTGCAGAGCAGGGTGGCTCGTGTCGCCTGTAGTGCTCTGAGGCGACTGTGTAGGGCAGGTCTTTTGGCACCACTTCTTCCCAGTACTGGTCTTTTAGCAGTTCTGGGTGTTCTTCGTGCATTTCGTCTACTATCATGTATGCGGCCTGCAACAAACAATGGTTGGCATAAAATGCTTGAAATGTATGCAAAATATGATGTGCTGCTATATCTTTGCTAGTTAACGAGTGTGTTAGACTGATGATTGATTTAAGTTTAGTCTATTATAACTTTTCTCACTTCATGAGACAGGATTAGTTGAATTGGTTTTAAAAAGATTACTGAGACTGATTAAGAGACATTCCCAGTTAGGGAATGAAATAATAAAAATAGCACGTTTTTTAAAGCGCTCATCAATTTTTCAAGGAGAAAAATTCTGAGGTTTGTGGCGGGGCTTCAACCCACGATTTTCGGAATGAAAGTCGAGTGTGTTCCCATTTAGCCAACACGCCTTATTTTATAGATTGGTATCGATTAAACAGAATGTAGTAAATACCTTGATGTGTCTATCAATGAGCCAGTTGAGTTCGATATCATCATCATCCTCACCGAAAGGATTGATCAGCACCTCGGCTACTTTCAGCCAGCCGACGTAGAAACAAAACTGAAAAAACACAATATTACTTTTAGAGCTCTTAGGGCCTGTTTCACCATCTCCGGGACAAATTAGATAATGGTTGAATTATAGAGCTATTCCACTCAGTCACATGTGATAAAGCAAGATAGCTCTTGACATAATTAACCGTTGACACGTATTATTAACATAATTAACTATTGCTTAGTTTAAAAGCATTATATACCTGCAGCGCAGTGAAGAGCGGGAAGTACACGTCGGGCTCGTACTTGGAGGTGGAGCCGGGCGCGGGAGGCACCAGCTGCCGCCCCATCAGCGCCGCCACGAAGTACGTATACAGAGACAGAGTTACTACCTGAAACGATAATGTATTTAAATCAAGAGTCATCGATATAAACCAAATTTGGTCGTTGAAGTTGCGAACAGATCTGCCGTTGGAGTCGACACAATCGCGAAAAGCAGTGCCGGTCTAACAACGAGATGGACGGATGATTTCATGAAAGTAGCTGGCTTATGAAATAGCTGGAAATCATTGAAATGTCTCAGTCCATGTCAAACATTGGACGTCCCCAAATGATGATGATCAGTATTTTAGTATTTTGGATATTATGGTACGAGAATAGTGAAAAAGTGTTTCATCTGCAGCGCGGTTTTGCGGGTCATTCGTACCGCAGAGTTTTAGCATACGTTCCCACCACAATCCGAGTAGGTAGTATATTCAATATTTAGGTAGAATCTTCAAGACTAGCGAGAATTGCTAACATCTAGGTGTGGAATAAATCGAAAGAAATCTGGAAATATCAAACAAAGATCATACAATAAAAAATATACAGGGTTTCCCAGAAATGGTGGATAATCCTGCACGTGCGTGTGCGGGGGGGGGAGGTGGGGCCCCAAATCCCAAAAAAAAAAATCTATTCCCAACAGTCCGCGGTCTACGAATTTTTTTGTAAAATTTAGAAATTTCCCAGTTTTCCTCACATTTGTGGGCATCACGTCCGCTACATGAGGCCTAGTTCGGATTTTTTTCTTTTAACGTATTCCCTAATAATGGTATTCCTAAATTACCTTTAAAAAAACGCAACTACTTAGGATAGTAGTTAACTAGTAGTCCCTAAACATAATTTTTATTTCTGAAATTTATTTTACTGCTAAGTTTGAGCACCTGTGGTATAAAAAAAATGTATTGGAGTTTTATAGCCAACCACATAAAAAAATTACCAACATCATAAGGATTCTAAAACAGTAGCATAAGTATCTACTTTAATGGTAAAATTACTGAGCTATAGCTACTAATGTGTAAAAGTAGGCGTTTCATTACAAAATTGCAAAATTATTTGCAGATATTTTTTTTTAGTTTTTATCAGTTAAGTAGAGCTGTCGACCCTAAAATTAGACTTTACTACCTGCTCGGCACATTCAGTTGAATTCTAAGCTGTGTGAGCGAGACAAACTGTGCTTGGGAAAATTGCGAGTGAAAGGGTCAACAAATCTCCTTTGTATGGTAGAATTCGTGTTTGGTTATTGTTTTGTCTCCGTAGTTAAAACTATTTTAATTTTAGTGCGTATTTCGACGTTCTCGACATCGCATGTGCTCTTGTTTTTCTGATTCTCGGTGACAAAATTCTACATTTGGCATTCTACTGGACTCGATTTGTGCATTTTGATTGGATTTTGTTTGTTTGGTGATAACTGCGACGACTCGGCATTCTATTGGACATTTGTTTTGTATATCAACAGGACTGTGTGATGTCACGTGAAATTTATACACCCCAAGAGTATTCCAATATGCATTACATTTACGGAGAATGTAGTGGCAACGCAAGTGCTGCCGCAACACTTTATCGGGAGAGATACCCGAACGCGCGTCACCCCGACTATCGCGTATTTACAAGAGTGCACCAAGCTTACTCAGAGGGCAGAATACCTGGTACTGGCGTTGGTGGCCCTAGGAGCAGAGGACGACCCCACAATCCTGTAACTGAAGAAATCGTCCTTGACATGGTGGATGAAGATCCCAGTATTTCGATGCCAGATATCGAACGCCGTACGGGAATATCAAAATCTACAGCACATCGTATTGTGAAAAAATTTAAACTGCATCCTTATCACGTGACACGTGTACAAACATTGCTACCACGAGACTACCAAGCACGGATTGTTTTCTGCAGTGAAATGTTAACAAGAATTCAAGAAGATCAAGATTTTTTCAGAAAAATTTTATGGAGCGATGAGACTACATGTAAAAGGGATGGGTATCTTAACCTTCATAACTTGCACAGTTGGCAATTGACAAATCCACATTTGATGAGAGAAGATAAATCCCAGTATCAATTTAAAATAAATTACTGGACGGGCATATTAAATGGAAAAATTATAGGCCCTTATGAATTGCCGGGCAACCTAAATGGCAACAATTATTTAGAATTTCTTCGAAACCAGTTGCAAATATTATTAGAAGATGAGCCACTAGCCATCCGGCAAGGAATGTGGCTCCAGAACGACGGTTGTCCGGCACATTATGCAGTGCAAGTAAGGAATTATCTAAATTATGCCTATCCCAACAGATGGATCGGCCGATTGGGGCCAATATTGTGGCCACCACGGTCCCCAGACCTAAATCCTCTGGATTTTTTTTATTGGGGCTGTTTGAAGGAGCAGGTTTACAAAAAACCCATAAACTCATTAGAAGAACTTCGACTTCGCGTCGCCGAAGCAGCCAGAATTATATCATCAAAAAATTATAATAACAAATTACAAAGATCTTTTATAAAAAGGTGTAGAGCTTGCATAAGGGCAACAGGAGCCCAATTTGAACATTTACTATGATTATTTTTATAATAAATACTTTTTTGGTAATTACTTGTTTTATTTTTTTCTTTTGCAATTTTGTAATGAAACGCCTACTTTTACACATTAGTAGCTATAGCTCAGTAATTTTACCATTAAAGTAGATACTTATGCTACTTTTTTAGAATCCTTATGATGTTGGTAATTTTTTTATGTGGTTGGCTATAAAACTCCAATACATTTTTTTTATACCACAGGTGCTCAAACTTAGCAGTAAAATAAATTTCAGAAATAAAAATTATGTTTAGGGACTACTAGTTAACTACTATCCTAAGTAGTTGCGTTTTTTTAAAGGTAATTTAGGAATACCATTATTAGGGAATACGTTAAAAGAAAAAAATCCGAACTAGGCCTCATGTAGCGGACGTGATGCCCACAAATGTGAGGAAAACTGGGAAATTTCTAAATTTTACAAAAAAATTCGTAGACCGCGGACTGTTGGGAATAGATTTTTTTTTTTGGGATTTGGGGCCCCACCTCCCCCCCCCGCACACGCACGTGCAGGATTATCCACCATTTCTGGGAAACCCTGTATATGACCCAATTTTGGCAGTACTACAGTTCAAATCACGATCAACCCACCTGAGTATACACAAGCGGAACACAAACTGTATCATATCCGATCAAAGCGCCGAGCCTTCGCCGAATATCGGACAGCTCCACCAGCAGTGTCTGGACGATATGGTCGCTGGTGATAAGCCCCTCCTTGCGCGCGCGGTTGATGATGTTCGTGGCCCAGACCAGCGGCATCCAGTATTTGGACATGGGGGATTTGCCGTCCATCTTCTCGAACACTTTACGTTCGCTTTCTAACATCAGACCTGAAGAGACAAATGAAATAATTATTTACATATTTGATTATTACGTATTATTTTATATTTTGTTACCAACGGCTATAATTTCAGTTCCGGAATAGGGTTGTTTCATTTGTCAAAATTCTAAAATACGAGTGTACATAACACAGTCGATATTTACGCAGATATCTATCGACTGCCATTAAATAGTAGCAATCATTTCGGCTCTTTAGTAGACCGGGCCCGCTCAAAGCTTTGTTCGGAAAAAAAGGTTTGTTCGGATATTTTATTAAATTGAAGAATTATTATAGCAATTGCTTTTAACACGTCTTCGAGCAATAAAGGTAAGGTAAGGTAATCAAATAAAAATTGAAAGAGGAAATCTCATCAAAGTGAGAATCGTAGAATGTTCACTTTTGGACTGAAGTCTGTGTTCCAAGACAGGTGGTTTTAGGGCTACTTTTTCTAAGGGACTTGTTGTTTGGTTACTGTTCTTCCGGTAATCGACAATGGATGAATCCATAGTAAACTTTTTGGCTTTGGACTATATACTGGTGTATAAAAAAGATCTCATCTTTCGTTGAAATCTATCTAAAGCATATCATAGGCATGAGCAATTGAGTACTCCTACATTCCCACAGCTGAAACACAGAGACTTGATGACAGAGATTAGGTCTCCACAGACCAAGCTGGCTAAGTGCGGGTTGTTGAAACCTTCCAACCAGAGTCAATCAGATCTCGTTAGTATGTGGATTGAAAACCTGCTTACCAGAGTCAACAACATGCTGCCAGGAAGGGAACCTCCGCTTCACTCGCAAGGAGACCCGTTGCAGCGTGATGACGTAGGCCAGGATCGCGTACCGCACGATGTTGCGTCGCATGAGTCGGCCAGTTTCATCCTGCAAAGTGCTGTTTTACAAAACCGTGTCATATTAACACGTCGCATATGCGAGCGGTAAACATAAATACCGACGATCGCTTACATTGTGTTATAATTACATTAGATGACATAGACATAAGTATTCGATCGCATATTAGCACAGTTGATGTTAATTTCTTAGTAGACTCATCAAAGAGATGTTTTTTGGCTATGGTATACTTACTAATTATACAATACAATGCAAAAACGCTTTATTGTACACAACACAGGAACATAAACACGTTAAACAATAAACAAAACAAATGGTTAAATGGGCGGCCTTATCGCTAAAAAGCGATCTCTTCCAGATCTTTAAATAAATAATTATCTTTATTATAAATTAAAGTTTGCCAACTCATCTGTCTGACTATGTTCAACTCAAAAACTACTTATACAAGGTGTTTCGGATATGGTATATACAGCGGAAAGGGTGTAATGGCACGCACCATATTTTGTTCTACAACTTTTCGATTTAGAAGCCCATTTGTCGAAAAAAAAAATTTAAAGTGTAAATCTGTTCTAAATCTAAACATGATCGGTTAAATTCAAATTCAGCCTTTTTTCAGCAAAATGTTCTACCTCCAATATTTAAGGTAGGTAATTTCCTTTCATGTGGCATGGCCGTGGGACACCCTGTTTTATATAGTACTAGTGGCCCGCCCCGGCTTCGCACGGGTTTTTATTCAATTTTTTTTCCAAAATTGTGAATCTAAACCATTCCCAGATCCCCTTGAACACACACAAACAATTTCATCAAAGTCGGTCCAGTCGTTTGAGAGAAGTTCAGTGACATACACACTCACAGAAGAAATATATATATAAAGATATACTAAACAAGTCTTAAGCGGATTTCACGACGTAAGTTGACATGTCTAGAGGCAATTTGCAGGTTTGTAGGCTGTCAGACGCGCGGTCAAGGCCTGCAGCGTGCTGTCATCGATCACCGCTCTGTCAAGATGACTTTTAATACCACTAATTACACTTTTGTTCTCAATAATTATCAAGTTTAAGTCTTTTTGTTTTAAAAAACAAGTATGTACTTACAATTTCAATATAATTAACCGACATCCTATCTTTGTAGATAACAGATAAATAATAATGAGATATCCTTAAAGTTGTCGGTGGCTAAGTTAATTAGGTTAATAAACAAAACTATTATTTCCAACCTTTCAGTCTTTTTATACTTCTATATTTTTTTTAGACATGTTGATAGCATTTTGAGACAACGGAATTATTTCCATGTGATACGTCTCTCTCTCTCTCTCTCTCTCTTTATTTATATAGAACTTTTTTATAAAAGTTATGTTTAATTTAAAATTAATCTACTACGATATTTATTAGTTATGGTGATAAACGGATGTTATTCCACTTGGGAAAACCCTTTATGAAGAATATATATGATTCTGTTGCATGAATAAAATTTACCTAATATATTCCATACATTACATAGGTAGACAAATATGAGAGAGTGAGAGAGAGAGAGAGAGACTGACAGATAAACACGCGCACGCCGCGCCGCACGGCTTACAACTATATAGCAAAAAGTGTCGTTGCAACGATTGGTCTTCATTTTTTTCGTCTAGTCCCCTTTCGCAACGCGCGATAAGGAACTTCGTTCCAATAAATATCATAATATATTAACACACTAAAACGTAAACTTGTCAAAATAGCCTCAAATGGGTGCAAGCGCACCGAACCGTTGGACTGGGTAAAAGAAAGTGTTCTCGCAAGTTTCGTCACGGTTAAAAAGCCGCACGGTGCGCTTATGAAACAGCCGCGACAAATTGCATCAACATTATTTTAATCAGGTAACTGTTTTATCAAGTAAACGTTTCCATTTTTATTTATAGACCCGAGATGGAGAGATGAAATCTTTTTTTGTTTCTTACCTACTCGAATAATCAATGTTTGACATGCCTATTTTTAGCCCCCGACGCAGAAAAAGGAGAGTTATAATAACTTTGACGTGTCTTTCTGCGTCATCATAGCACCCGAAAGGTGAAGCGATTTCAATTCATTTATTTTGTATGAAATATGAATTTCGCGCATTCTCAGCATGTTTGATGAAAATCAACCCGTTTAAAAGTAATGAGTAATAACTTTGTACTTTTAAGAAAAAGTTTTGGCGGTCAGGGCGTATTATTTATTTTAAATTAAGTTTATTATAATAAAAATAAATTAAGGAATTTACAAACAAAAACAAACGCCACAGTGATCGATGAGGGAAAACGAATACTACCTGCATTTTAGTTAAAATTGGCTTGGTTCACTATTTATTATGTAAGGAATGATTGAAGGAAATAGCAAAAGCTAGCGTCTTCTTTTGATCAGCTCGTCATTGTACGACATTGTATATCAGGGCCTCAAGCATAATGCATGACTGACTAAATTATAATATTCTCTCAAACTCCTAAAACCATAGAATCCTCTATTTGATAAGGTAAAGATGCAACCACGTTATGCTAGCGTTTTTTTTTTGACTATAAATTGCCTCAATTGCGTTATAATTGTAATTGACACCATTATCGATATTTTTGTCTGTTTTTACATTTTTATCATCTTGAATCCAACGGTTGTAAACGTTAAATCTGGGTGTTTTTAACAAAATGTATGTTATTCTGTTAATTAGTGATGCATATTGAAATAATAATAATCTAAATAAACAATTTAAAAAAAAACCCGATTCATGAAACTTAGTTCCCTTAAAAGTAAAAAGTCATACTATTTTTAACCCCCAACCAAAAAAGAGGGGTGTTATAAGTTTGACGTGTCTGTCTGTCTGTCTGGGACATCATAGCTCCCGAACGGATGGAGCGATTTTAATTTAGTTTTTTTCGTATGAAAGGTGAGTTTGGCGCGAGTGTTCATTAGACATGTTTCGTGCCGTTTAAAAGTAACGGGGGTGAGAGCGGGGAAGGAAAACCGAAATCTGCAACTATACTCGAGTGGGGTATCAAATTAAACGGGTCAACAGATTTTCATCAAACATGTCTAAGAACACTCAACTCACTCAAACTCTCTCAACTTAAGTTTTGCTAGATTGTCTTTCTAATTTAATTGGGCTTATAATGGATTATAATCACAGGATTATTTGTATTTACAGACGTTTTGCTACATTGACTTTCTGATTTTCAGTCATCCAGCTGAATTAACTCGCGTATTCTGCTATCACGACGTCGATCTGAAATAGACTATGCTGGCACTGTATTTAGATTTTATGTCATGGTCCTGAAATGGTTATTTATACTTCCTTCGGTATATTTGGAAATGTTTTGTGTCGAGGGTGATCAGTGATGGAAAATATTTCCTGCACTGATTTTCCTGGGCTAAATTTTATTTTAAGTAATTTTATTTTTAAATTCTTATTTATTTTGTGTTACTTTTTTATTTTCTTGTATAAATATGGACTATTGTGTTGTCTGAAATAAAACCTTTTTATTTTATTTTATTTATTTTTTAGCGATACGGTTAATTTGATAGCGACCCTGCTGGCCCAGTGCAAGTTGGTGGGTCTGCCAGAGTCTCATCATTCGGCAGGGGATATCACGGTTGGCTTCGGTCGCTAAGATGTTAAAAATCCCATATGGATTTTACGATTTTACCATTTTACGATTAGTACCTAAAGGGAACATGCACATCCGGTGCTCCTACCTGGTGCCAACAATTAGAACGTCTTACAGGTTTTGCTCTATCAGTCAAAGAAACATCGACGGTGCTGCCAACTGGTGCCATCAATTTGAATGTTTTACCATATCGACGTAACACTTGACATTCTGAATTTCGCATTAGTGGTGCCAACAATTAAAACGTTTTACAGGTTTTGCTCTGGTTCTGCCATCTGGTGCTTGACATTCTTAATCTCGCATTAGTGTTGCCACCTTTAGTTCCTGCACGTTTCCTATATAGATTTAATTAGTTAGCATGTTAAGATGACACGCAATTCGCGCAGCTAACATACACCCGCTGAGGCCGTCAAGCCTCAACGGACAGACAGGCGAAGGTCAGACTGGCGCGCAGGAAGTTGCAGGTTCGGTTCCCGCCGGATTACGAAGTTTTTCTTTGACTATTGATGGACCTGCTGAAATATTACCTTGTCATCAAAACATGTTACAAAAGTACATTTATAGTAATGTATCTTATACATAACAATAGAACAAGGTTTGCTTAGGATAGAAGGTGCCGTGTGATTAGTCAAGTTATATTTTTGTATGTATCTACTAGCCCTGTCCACACAAGGTAAATAAAATACATACATCAAAAGGGAAATCCTTTAAATCTTGCTGAAAACATCTAAAAAAATAATTATTCACTTAAGATTATTGGGAACATTTACAGACAGTCACGCAGCGGGTAACTTTAATTTATAATCATTATGTAGTGAAAAACTGAATCCTCTCTGCTTAAAATAAAGTTAAAAGGTACATATTTTTATTCTTCTCAAAATTAATTACCATTCGCTACAAGAACATCGCAATGGCAAACGAAAAACCGGATATGGGCCACACAAAAAGCCAATTATTATATTCGCTCTGCAATTATAACGTCTCATCTTAGAACTTCGTCAAGGATCGTAAAATTTAAGGTCAAATTTGACTCTAACAGGCGAAATACATCTGAAAACACGTCTGTGTTGAATGGATACATTTTGATTTAGGGTCGTTTTTTAAATTCCTTTGATATCGTTAAACTAGCTGCCAAATGCAATGTCAATAATATAAGAATATTGTATAACATAAGATATAATAGTGACATACATAGAATTAGTTATGTTAGCACTAAAGAAGGTAAATATTTGCTCTAGTAATGTACCTATTAAAAGTAATTAAATCAATAAATAGCAGCGATAAGGCCGCCCTCTGTACGTCGATGTATTTTCTGTATCTATAGCAATATAGAAATAATTATATTGCTATTTATTGATTACTTACATATAATCAACTTTCCTAGCGGAAATATAGTGTGGACAATAGACATGAAATTTATCTTTAATGGAAATAATATATTAGGTCCTTACATATGAAATTGGCGTTTTTCGTACTGGCCACTTTAATCACAAATTTCTCCTCTTTGGTAAGGAATTCCAAATTCAAATTTGTACAGCTATAGACTCATGTATTTGTGCTTCGATGATCGTCATTTATTTGTTTTTTTTCTTCTGTTTTTTTCTGTTTGCGTCACTCATTTTACAAAATGGAAAACTTAAAATATCGCATTATTTACGAGTACGAGTTCCGCCGTGGCACTAGTGCTGCGGAAACAACTCGAAGGGTGAATGATGTGTATGGCGGTCGTGTTGCAAAAGAAAACACAGTTCGTTTTTGGTTCCAACGTTTTCGTTCTGGAAATTTCGACTTGCAGAACAAGCCCCGTGGACGGCCTGAGACTCAAGTTGATAATGAAGAGTTGAAGGCTATTGTGGAAGCGGATCCATCGCAAACCACGTCCGAGTTAGCTGCAGGCTGCGGTGTTAGTGATAAAACTGTTTTAATTCACTTGAAGCAAATTGGGAAGATTAAAAAGCTTGAAAGGTGGGTACCTCACGAATTGACTGAAGCAAACCGGCAAACGCGCGTCGACTGCTGCGTTACATTACTAAACCGGCACAATAATGAAGGTATTTTAAACCGAATCATTACCTGTGATGAAAAATGGGTTCTTTACGATAATCGGAAGCGCTCAGCGCAATGGTTGGATCCTGGCCAGCCAGCCAAATCCTGCCCCAAGCGAAAATTAACCCCAAAAAAGTTACTTGTAAGCGTTTGGTGGACTAGTGCCGGTATTGTTCATTACAGTTTTCTCAAATCTGGCCAGACTATTACGGCTGATGTCTATTGTCAGCAATTGCAAACCATGATGGAAAAGCTAGCGGCTAAACAACCTAGGCTGGTCAATCGCTCCACGCCACTGCTGCTTCACGACAACGCTAGACCACACACTGCGCAACAGACGGCTACTAAATTAGAAGAGCTTCAATTGGAAAGTCTAAGACATCCTCCGTACTCCCCGGACCTTGCTCCAACAGATTACCATTTTTTTCGAAATTTGGATAACTTCTTGCAAGGGAAAAAATTCAACTCCGATGGGGCAGTCCAAATCGCCTTCAAAGATTTTATTGATTCCCGTCCGACTGGTTTTTTTAGTAAAGGGATCAATGAACTACCTATAAGATGGCAAAAGTGCATAGAAAATAATGGTTCATACTTTGATTAATTAAATATATTATATTAAAAAATATTCGACTTTTTGTTCCTCCCATACAAAACGCCAATTTCATATGTAAGGACCTAATATATATATATATAATATTAACTATAGCTAAAAGATAAATGAGGTGGAATGTTCTGAACAAATAAGAAAGTTACTAGGGCCAAAGTCAAACCAAAAGCCAAAGTTAACCCTTATGAACAACCCCAGAAAAACGACTTAAAGAGTTCGTCTACAGTTGTAAAATATGTAATTTTTGTGTCCCATAACTCTGTATTAACTTTAACCTCAGCTCAAAAATGTAAACAAACTCAACAAAAATGTTCCACGAACACGACATCCACAAATGCACACATTTCTCTGAACTTCGCCACTGGGTACACCAAGGGCGAAGTACTTCAGGCATACATTACTTTACTGACCGCTCCTGGTATGGCCGCGGAGATGAACAGCGCCAGCGTGTCCGGCCAGGGCAGCAGCTTGTACTGCTCCCACCAGCGCTTCACCACCAGGCTCACGTAGAACCCCAGCACGAAGGACATGGGAATGGACTCGCTCTGAGCCCCAAAGTATTGACGGACTTTCTCGAATACTCTGGAAAGAGAACAAAGATACTATTAAATTAAGATTTATAACGGGATATTAACCATGATTTTCTTTCGAGTTTCCCGATATTTCGGCAAAGTTACATGCGCCATGATCACGGTTGAACTGAACGTCTTAGATAATATCTAAGATACACAAGTAAGGTGGAAGTAACTTTTGGCAGATCTAAGGGCCTATGGCATTACTTTTAGCATGTGAAGAGCAGTAGAATAATAATAAATATATATTGCGCGTGTAATGAAATTTCGTATTGCGGTGACGGTAAGTAACTCAACTCTTCGCTAGAAGTCACGACTGTTTACTCTGTGACTGTACACAAATCAGGCAACGGAATTGCAATGTGCTCGCGCCAGAGAGCATCTACTACTGGTACTAGTGTATACAGTAAAAATAGGCAGAGAGCTACTTGATTCTAAATTAGCATCATCTTAATGAGATCTTCAAAGCTTGATGAAACGACAAAAGAGTTTGTTGATCATCGTGTTCACAAATGCCATAAACCCTTCGGCGCCGTTCTGCGCTGAGTTTCGCGTAATATCCCCTATAATTTTTACAGTTTACGTCATAGCCATTTTTCACTGTATTAAACTTTGTTACGAATGATTGATACGAGTACCAGGATGTCTGACAAGGATCCTAGTTCTTGCTCTGGTCTGAATATCTTTTTTATCTTTTTTGGGTACATTTTTGGGCACGGGCGTTGCCCATGTACCTATTTAGATATTCCAGCCAGAAGAACGTTTTTTCCGGCGGTAAAAAGAAGCCTACAGCCTTCCTCGATAAATGGGCTTTAATATAACTGAAATCGAAACGGACCTAGTTCCTGATATTAGCGTTCAAGCAATAAATCAAACTCTTCTGCATTTTAATATCAGTTTGGATATCAGATGTCTAGTAGGTAACCGTAACGCAAGCTTAGCACTAGTATTAGCAATTACTGTACGGGTTGTCAATAAGCGCAATATATATTTTTGTTGCGGGTTCGATTCCCGCCGCGAGACCAAGATTTTGTACGATCTACAATTTCTGGTATGGGGTCTGGGTGTTTTCTATTTATGCATTTAAAATTACAAACAAAAAGTATATATGTATGTAGTACCTATATCAGTCACTTAACACCCATAGTAGACGACCTCTGTAGCTCAGTGGGCGAAGGTCCGCCTGAGGCGCAAGAGGTTGCTGGTTCGATTCCCGAGAGGGGACCAGATTTTGTACTATCTACAATTTCTGGTTTCAGGTCTGGGTGTTTTCTATGTATCATATGTATATATTTACAAAAAAAAATGTATCGATGTAGTATATCAGTCACCTAACACCTATAGTACAAAAGATCTGCTTATTTGGAGTTAGATGATGATGTGTGATTTAGTCCGGAAATATTTATTTATTTATGGTACAAGCTCTGCTTAGTTTGGGGTTCGTTGACACATTTAATCACACGTTACACGTATTAGATTAGTCTGGAAATATTGAATTATTTTTATTTCATTTGATGTCGCCGGCGAATATCTCTCATTACTTTATCATTATCATACTCACCCACACAGTACACCACCAAAACTCCGTTTTTGGTATTTATTTGTTAGTCATTGTTGACGAATGACGAATGTTACATGACCTTAAAAGAATACATCGACTCCTATTGACGTTGCGGAAGTGAGATGTGAATATTTAAGGTACATTTCGCGTACAACTCGCCATGTGTTTCCTGCTGCAGTATGGAAAACACAAAGAAAATATATAGGTACCTATTAGATTTTCCTCTTATGCTAAGCCGGTTTTTGGGACAAAATGCTACTCCGGTTTTTCCAATGTCAGAATAAAGTTCAATTGAATTCAATTTCTTGTAAACGGACTCTGCGCCTGAAGAGCCAGTTTGCCAGTGTCGAGTTAAATAAAATTACAAAGCGAATAATAATAAAAAACGCGATTCTAAAACATTCGTAAATCTAAATTAAAAAAAACTGGATTCTAAAACTTTCGTTCCCATAAAAGTAAAGAGTCATCCAATTTTGTAATGTGCACGTGATTCGCTTTCATTTGAGATCCCGCTCGAGTAAATTTGCAAATTTTCGGTTTTCCTTCCCCACTTTTCCCTTCAAAACTTTTAAACAGGTCAACTCAAGGTGATTTTAACATAAAAAAGAAACAGACAGACATGTCAAACTTTATAAAATCCCTCTTTTTGTCGAGGGCAAAGCCGCGTGTAAATGGTAGTAAACTGATATGTTTAATTAAATATGGCTGTTACCATTCATTCAGCTGTTTTATATTAAAATCAATAACAAACATACCACACGCGTTAATATTATTGAGATGTGACGTGAATTAAACTAACATATTTACTATACCTAAAAGCACTTGGAATTATTTTAAAGATAATAGGTAATATTTCCGGACAATTCACACAATATCTATAAATGATGAGTAATTCATTAAACGTAATTTAATTTTCGAGGTACATACCTACATCAATAGATTCAATTATGATGATATGAGGCATACTTTTCTAGATTCAGCATCATCTGTCTAAACTAACAGCTGGGCGTAGGCCACCCAGAGTTCGTATCATCCACCATGGGCTTGTGCTAATTGCATCTAACGACCTTATTTATCAAGATTATATTTCGAATAGGCATTCCATACGACCCATTCTAAAAGTGCCCTTGGGCAGTTCATATGGTATGAAACGATGAAAGACCCTATAATATTTAACTAAACATTTACAATAAAAAAAAACATTTTTATATAATAGTTGATCAAATTTTTTTTGCTGTTTGTTTTGGAAATATGCTTCTGTTTCAAAACTAACACGAATTACACTATTCATTTTGAAAACGGGGTTTAAAGTGAGAGAGGGAGGAGAAACGTCTGAGGATACACATAATATCGTGACCGTTTACGTGAGTAAAAACCGTTTTCAAAATGAATCTGTGTCTGTGTTTATGTGTACTGAATAAAGAAGAAGACACTTTACTATTTTAAACACAGCTGTGGGCCATCATCATCCTCATCCATCATGACGATGATGATGTTGATATTTTGAATATTAATTATGATAGATTAATGTTGTATCGTCCTCGCCGAGCCACACCATCTGTTATAATGACTTTGCATTGTAAGCCTCATTCCTAAGATGCAAGTAACTTGATTGTCGATCATTATAAATGTGCAAACCGCAGAAAAACCGCATTTTTAATTGACCGCGACATAACACCTACGGAGTGATTTATGTGCAGTCATGTTAAAGAGCTATGTTAAGAAACGTATGGATAATCATCTTATTTGAATATTTATACTTTTCAATGCACATTTCTCAAAAACCCTAATTTTTTTACTTTCATAACGTACATCAATTACATCAACTATAATCTTGTAAATGTAACTCGTTTTTATTTGGAATATGCCAAAAAAATTACCCATGTTACTACTTATCTTACTACCAGTAGTAACAGATTGGACCCTGGCACATAAACAACTCCAAAATATTTTTTTTTGGCCATCGCTATATTATCGATGTCGTAGTGGACCAGTGAGCTTACGCGCTATAAAGGCATACGTAAGAATTTAGGTTTAAAAACCTGCACCAATTGGATTTTAAATGGTTGGCCTTGGGTTGTTCACGGTTAGACCTGTTACGAAAAACGTCTGCACTCAGGTTCCGTTCGCAGAACATCATCAAAGAACGATAGCACGTTTCTACTGCGAATGCGCGTTCCTTACTCGTCTTCTGTGACATCGTATATAAACAATCCCCACTATTGTCGCGTTAAATGCACAACAAATACTCCTTTGGTCGCGGTGGTTAAAGAAATGGATTTTAAGTTGTAAGCCATGGTGCACCTTATATTGTAACTGTATATTTGTAACTTTATAAAAACTTATAATAACTGAAGGTGACACTTAAATGACGAACGAAACATTTTTACAAAGATTAAGCGCTTTTCACTCTCTCACTCACTCTCTATTTTCAGGTCTCATTTAGTGGCATGAAGAATATAAAAAGAAATTAACGAGCATGTCGGGTTTCCTTCGAACTAGAAAGCGCACTCGAGGCTGAAACAATAATGTTCTGACTAACTACGAAATAGTTTCGACGTATATTTTTACATCCCACCGCAAAGTACCCCAAATGTTTATGATCTAAAATGTTGTAAACTTAAATAAAATAAATAAAAAATAAAAATAAAAAGCCTTTTATTTCTTGCTTTTCAATAGAAATACAAAATCATTCACACACATCTACAATTTATAATCCTATTCATAATTCAAAAATATACTTATTTTTACATTAATTATAATCTCATTTTAATAAATAATAATTTAATAAAATTCAAAAATAAGTTTAATAATAATTGCATGTAAATAATAGTTAAAATCAAATCGGGCACATATAAAATTATATTGATTAAATTAAATTAAACATATAAATAGTTATGCCGTATTTAGCTAGCAAGAACCCTCTCCTTGAAAGGTAAAGGCCTCCTCCAGAGATGACCAGTATTCTCTATTTTCTGCCGCTCGTGGCCATTGAATACCTGCTACCTTTACGATATCGTCCACCCAGCGTGCATTTGGTCTTCCTCTTTTTCTCTGCCCTATGGGGCCTGACCAAAATGTGGTTTTTGTAGTCCAGCGATTATCGCTAAGCCTCGCTACGTGTCCAGCCCAGCGCCATTTAAGCTTTTGTGAGTAGTTGAGAGCGTCAATGGCTTTAGTTTTCAGTCGTATGTGTGTATGGCGGATCTTATGAATTTTTTTAATCTTCAAAATGCTTCTTTCCATACTTCTTTGACAGGATGTGATTTTATTTTTTACTTTTCTAGTAAACTTCCAAGTTTGACAGGCGTAGGCTAATGAAGGGAGTAAGCAAGTGTTCATGACTTTCGTTTTCAGTCTAATGCTCATGTCACTCTTCAGTATTTCTTTGAGACTCCAGAACTTTTTCCATGTGTTGTTTACTCTTCTCTCCACTTCCAATTCGTTATTCTGTTGGTTGAATGAAACTTGCTTTCCCAGATAAATATAAGAATTGACATATTTTAAGGGTAAATTTTCGAGATATATGGGTAATTCGATATGGTTCGTCATGATATTAGTTTTTGTGAGGTTTATTTCTAAACCAACTTTACGACTTTCTTCGTGTAGATTATTTATCATTTCCTGCAGTTGACTCGAACTTTCAGAAAGCAGCACTATGTCATCAGCAAATCTCAAGTGACTCAAGTAACAGCCATTTATATTTATGCCCACTTTTTCCCAGTTTAGTTTGCCGATGATAGTCTCTAACACCGCTATGAAAATAGTTGGCGAGAGCGGGTCTCCCTGCCGCACGCCTCTACCTATTCGAATGGGTGGACCTATAGTTTCTAGCTTCACTCTACTAGTACTGTTATCGTAGATATTTTTTAAGACTTTTATGTAGCAGAGTGGTACATTTTGGCTTAGTAGAGTTTCCCATATTGATGAGTGGAGCAAAGAATCAAACGCTTTCTGGTAGTCGATAAAGACAATGTAGATAGGTCGCTTGAACTCTTGGTATTTATCTATCACCATTTCTAGTGAGTGTATGTGGTCCAATGTTGAGTATCCCCTTCTAAAGCCCGCCTGTTCTACAGGTTGGTATTTTTCTGTGTTTATTTTTATTTTTTTTTCTATTATTGAAGAGAACAGTTTATATAGTGACGGTGTTGTAAACTTAACATACGTTAAAGATTCGGACGAATAGAAAACTTCACATTTTTTGTGTCATGGGCTTAAAACGCAAAGTTAAACATAATAATATACGAATATACTTATTAAACAGACAACCAACTTATAAATATCTAAATAAACTACAAACTTTTTTCAGAATCATGATTTAAACGAAGGCGGTGTTGTGAATGCGTCCATATCACTTTTTGTTGTCAAAGAGGACTTTGAGCGAACTGAGTGTATGGAGATGAAGCGCTGTGCCCAGGCAAGGTCGCGCGACGTGTCCTTCGTCTTGTCCGTGGAAGAGGTCGGCGAGTATGAGGAGCGGGAGGAGTAGTCCGACTCCGTGCTGCAGGTCTCGCTCTCCGACGCGACGGTTGCGCTCCTCGCCAGCCTCCGCGCGATCCTCTGTGCCCGCACCGACACCGACTGAACTGTCCTCGACCGAGCCAAACGCGTTTGATCACTCTGAACGGTTCTAGTGAAGGTTTCACTTTCACTAGATGACGATTCCGATTCGTTCGAGCTCATCACACCCTGCTCCATCTTCTCGACGGAAGTCTGCACCTTTTCTACTCTATGGCTGTTGAGGTTGCGCGATTTGTTAACATGCTTCATTTTTAAAGGACTCAGCTCATTCATTTTCTCTGAGAAGTAAGCAGGGCTGAAGTGCGTAGGCCGCTCGCTGACTTCCGACGTGAGACTGTGGAAGCACGAGCTGATGTACGAACGCCGAAAGTCACAAGCGCAGCCATTCTGAGCATAGGAGCTGTAGATAAGGTGGATGATGTAGATTGCCAAGGCGATCGCGACCATCGTGTACAAGCACAGCTCAGGTGACAGATCCATGAACACATCGATTTGTGAGTTCACAATTTTGTCGTATATCTTCCCATACCAGGAAGTCGGTTTCTCCTGAGTGTCTATATCTGATATTATGTACGAAATGTCAAACCCGTTGTACCCGTAAAGGCTACGCTGTCTAAGATCTTTTCCGTAGGTTTGTACCGCGGCGGCTATCCGAAGGATGCCTCCAAAGGCCGCGTAGAGGTTCTCGTCGAGGAGGTGGCGCGCGACGTCGTTACGCATCCAGTTCCACAGACCCGTGTTGAAGGAGAGGAAGTCGGCGTGGCGGCACGGCCGGGGCGAGGCCGTCAGGATGCAGCGCGCCGCCGTCGTGTAGTACTTAAGCAGGATATCGTTGGAGCTCGGCGCCGTCAGACTCACCAGCCCACCGGACTTGAACGGCAGCGCGATGGCTGACGGCTTCGTTCTGTCGTTTAACTTCGGTATGGGCAAGCTCAAGCAGAGGTTGGAGTCTCGCTTTACTATCAAGCTGGAGCAGGGGTCGAACAGCGCGCCTGGACTTATCAAGATTTTAGCGACCGTTACGTTGTTCCACTGTGGTTTGTGCGCAGGCTGTACCCAGCCGTTGCCCTGGGTGTTAAGCAGATTTTTTATGTTTTCATAAAAATCGTGAACTAGTTTTACTTCCGTATATGGTATGTAGCCAGCGTAGTATGCGAATCGGACAGTGGGTAGTATGTCCTTTCTTAGATGTGCTCCTATGGTGTCGGCTATGGCTTCTTTGAGTATATTGGCCATGTGAGGGTTCTTCTCCACGTTGGCGGTGCGCAGCATGGCTCGGAAGTAGCGCACTAGTTCCACGATGTAGGACTCGTTGAGTTCATCTAGCTGCACTTGTCGCGGGATTAGATTTTCAAACAGTTTTCGTGCGCGCAGTTTGAGTATTTCTCCTTCACTCCAGCAAGCCGCGTTGGGACTCTTGTTTCTGAACAGAGACGTGCCGGCATTACCACTGCTTGTGAAAGTAAAGTGTGTGAAAATCAATGAAATCAAAATAATCTTCATTGATACACTAAAAAACCTTGCTTATAAAAATATTTAGAACTTTGAATTGACATTAGTTATCTCTTCTATGAGTTCTTCTTCTTCTTTCAGTTAAATATCTACTATTTGACACTGCGCTTCTTCTTCTTCTTTTATTTGATGGCGTCCGTGACTGGCTATATGGCCGTCAACAGCCAATATCCGTATGTTTTGTAGGACATTGTTGATTCGTTAAGATTTTCAACCATAAAACAATGTGAGTCGACTTGTTTTGATACCTAGTTTGACAGTGTCACGTTGATATAAGTCGACACAGAAGTCAACATGGCACCGTGGTTCTATATGAAGCCTCAGAACAAGGAACTATTTTCTCTTAAGAAGATCTCAGATCTAACTAACAACAAGGTTTTAAATAACGTGTCTAAGTATATCTTATATATAAAATTCTCGTGTCACAGTTTTCGTTCCCGTCTTCCTCCGAAACGGCTTGACCGATTCTCATCAAAATTTTGTGGTCATATTGAGTAGGTCTGAGAATCGGCTATATTTTATGCTATTTTATTTTGCAAAACAACGTTTGCTGGGGTCAGCTAGTTATTCATGTATAACATTTACCAAAACAACAACATGTAGACTGAAGGCCAATTACTAGTTTCCGCTAACAAATTAAACAAATAGAAAAAGTTAAGAAAAGTTAGTAAACAACTTAATTATGATTACATAACGTTATGCTCTGCTCTGCTTAGTTTGGGGTTAGGTGATGCTGTGTGAGTAGTACGGAAATATATATTTATTTTTAATTTTTTGGGTTCAGCTTGTCTAGTTTAGTCAAAACGAGATATTATCATACTCCAAAACTGTGCAGGCGCCTGTCAGTTTTATGTGCTTACCCGTAACAGTAAAAATGTTTTGTGTTAAATATGTAGGTCGATAAACTGGAAATTCAGATAATATCAAAGCTAGTAGCTACGAATATAACAACGATAGTCAAATAGTCAATTTATTGGTAAAAATCATGTTTACTAGTCACTTTTCAAATTATATACCTAATAACAAATTATACAAACTTTAATTTAGTAATTAACTATAAGTACTTATAAATAAATATTGAAAATAAAAATCTACACAAATAATTTACAATACAGAGTGATTTATATTCACTTGGAAATTAACATTAATATAATATGGTTCAATACCACTTCAGAACCTCACGTATAAAGAATCATTTTATTTCTCAGAACAGTGTCTAGAAGCATTATTCTTTGACTTCCACGGTAATTACTTCAGATTGTAGATATGCACAAATTACTACTTCACTATAATATGTTTATGCAATTTTAGTTCAGAATTATGACGAGTATAACTTGACTAGGCTTGGCATAATACAATACCTACCGCGCTACCGTATTTATACAAAACAAGGAACTAAATAATAATTGCGACCAGCGCTGACTTTGCATTATTAATCACTTAATCATAAACGTTTCTCTCGAATCTTAAAGAATGTTATGAAGCAGAGGAGTTTTTTTGTAGGCGCTTATCTTAGAGACTTCTAGTCCGATTTCAAAAATTCTCTCAGAGCCAGATTAAGAATTTATTGAGGAAGGCTAAAAGGTTATTTCATCACCTTTTAGCCGGAGTAATCTGCGGGCAACGGTGCTGGTTATGCTTAGAGTATAAGGATGTTAGTTTAAGATTATTTAACTAGTCTAGAGTATAATTGTATGTTGCTCCGAATAAAGAAAGATAAAAAATAAAATAAATAAAATCACGGCAAAATACGCTGTTCTCGCGGGAAAATAAAAACAAACCCGTGCAACGGCGCGCGGTGTAAAACTAGTCACTCAACTTACTTGTTTTCCTAAAAAGTGTATCAAGAACACACAGATAGACTCAGGAATAATCCCAACTAATGTTATATCTAAAAGCGAAAATAAATTCGTTACCTCTTCATACTATCTACATCACCTATATTTTGCATACTAATTGTTAGGATTAGTTTTGTTCTTTCGTTTATTCGAGAGAGGTTAAGCTAGAACTATTTTTGTTCAGTATAGAAAAAAATCAGACCGGAAAATAGACTACGTAAGCAGATTATTAATAAATCTAAATTGAAAATTTAAGAAAACCCCCGATTCCAATGCCTTCAATTCCTTAAATGTAAAACAACATAATATTATGTAATGTGGACGCGATGAGCTTTCATTTGATACCCCACACTAGTATATTTGCAGATTTTCTCTTTTCCTTCCCCATTTTCACCCCCATAACTTTTAAACGTCTCAACCGAAACATGTCTAAGAACACCCGGGCTAATCTCACCTTTCATACAAAAAAAACTCGATTGAAATCGCTCCACCCGTTCGGGAGCTATGATGTAACAGACAGGCACACAGACAGATAATCAGACAGACCGACACGTCAAACTTATAACACCCCTCTTTTTTGGTCGGGGGTTAAAAATATACAGTGAGCCATTATGATGTCAACAAATCGTACATTCCTTTCAAATTACATTAGGAAGTGTTTATCTATTCTATTAGTGTGTGTTAGATGAGCTTCTATTTGCCAATACGTCTACATTAGAAGCGTGGGAAGTACGACAAGTTTTTTGTTTAAACAAATGTAGCTACTTAGTATGTGTCCACAGATCTCGAATTTTTTTGTGACGCAAAAATATACCTACGTGAAGGTTGGGAGCTTAGAGTAAGTAGATAGATAGATACTCTAAGGTTGGGAGTGACAAGTCTTAATCAAGTTCTAATTGCCAGAGACAAAAAGAGATAGTAAGTGAAGTAATAAATGTCCTAGTTTTTCTTGACACAAAGCTATTAAATGTACAGCAGAGAGTATATAATCACTACGTTTTAATGTACAGAAAATGTATTTATATTTTTATAATATATTCAATGTAATTCGCGACGAGAAGAAACACAATTTGTGAAAATAATATGCAAATGCAGGTACGTATTTTAAACCGACTTAAAAAAAAGGAGAAGGTTCTCAATTCGACGGAATGTCCTATTTTTGTATTACACGATGTCCCCGTAAGTTGTGCACTGATTTTGAAAATTCTTGTTTCATATGAGCAGGTTTTTGCGGAGTGTCCCCATGGTGACTACCATTTAAAAATCTGATGATTGGATCCCAGAGAAATCGAGAGCAACCCTGAGATGTTATTACATCTTGAATGGCGTCGGTTTTTAAAACGTTATATATTTAATTTTTAGTCAAATCTGCAAGCAGACTATGTGTAAACATATATTCCACATGTATGTATGTGCCTATTAAATATTCAACTTCAGTGTCATTTAAGCAGCTTACCTTGATTTTACCAATTTCACATAGTAGTGTGTTTTTATATATAATAATGTTGTCGCATTGAATAAATTAGTTTATTTTAAGAAATATTCCACGATAGGTAGTAGTTTTATGTAACAAGTTTTAACTATCTCATTGATCTTGCTTGCCTGATAGAAAAACAAAACGCATATATATCAGACTCAATGGCGCGGGAGGCGAAAGTCCACTTACGGTTTAAGGGATAGTGGGGTCGATTCCGCTAATTTTAAAAGTGATGAATTGTTCTACAAGCACCTATTTAATAAATTTTTTTTAGTAAAACATGAAGTAGTTTTCGCTGTTTGATGCCTGTGTCTTATAGCTTTGAGGATAATATTAAATTTTTTAGTTTTCCCTAACAACTTTTCTTACAATAATTTATAGTTTATTTTCCTTTTCTATTTCTTCCTTCCTTCAGCTTTTTTCGCATGGTAATACTACAGTTCACGGAACATTCTGATGATCAAATAATATAAAAATAAACATCTGTAAGGATGAGGATTCTATGAAAACTGATGACAAGCCAAATTACATATTTGCGAAGTTTGCAGTAAGTAATCTGTTCGCAGACGCGTGACTCACAGTATAAATAACAAACAATGCCTTTGCAAGAGAAGTTATAGTACGCAACATACATCACAAGTACATAGATTTTACTGTATTTTTTTTTTTTTTTTTGTTTATGTTCGTTAAGCTGTGATTATATACTCTCTGGTTAAGCTTTCATTTGACTACAATCTCACCTGATGTAAAGTGACGATGTGATCTAAGATGGGACATGAAGACCTAGAAGGTAGATGGCTTCTCCGGACCACATTACGAAACACGAAATAATCGCTACACGCACTGGCCCAGAGAGTCGTGACAAGCTGCGGCCGAAGCCTCCCACCAGAGACTGTTCTTAGCGCCACCCGGAGGATACCAACCCGCACGTATATTTAAGCCTTCACTCTGTCGGTAAGAGATAAGTTCCTATGTCCCAGCAGTGGAAACGTAATTAAGTGTGATTTGGCTATGTTTCATGCCAGTGTTCGTCAAGTGGTCAAAATCTTATTAAAATTTATATGCTTGACTAGGGCTAACCAGCCCGCCCAAATCCTTAATATATCGGAGACGTCTTCGGGCTTCTGTGTATCCTTCTCTTTCTATCTTTTATTCGTGGCAGTAGATAGTAGTAATAGTGCATAATCCTTAGTTCATTAAATAACTACATGATAAATTAAATTCCACTTCCCCCCGTGTCTATGTTTCTATACGTTTGCGATAAAACGGCACTAATTATGTAATACTTTGTTAATTAAATGATTGATTGAATCTCAAAACCCACTGAACGAATTTTATGAGGTTTCCAGCAATAGATGAAGTAATCAAAGTGTGGATTATTATCTTTTCGTATATCAAGTTAATTAAATAGTCACTTTAATATGTTTATCTTACTGTTAATGCTAAAAATAAATGTATAATTTGAACACCTGCGAACTTGTAGCGGGCGGAGTTTTGCGCTGCAAACGTAAATACATTTATACGGCAATAAGAACAGTATTTGAACGGGAAAATAAAATTTCCTAAGCGGAACCTAAGAATCTATAGTAAATGCGCGTCAAATTGAAAACCACATTAAAATACAACCATTTTTAACCCCCGTCCAAAATAGAGAGATGTTAAAAGTTTGTCGTGTCTGTCTGGGACATCATAGCTCCCGAACTTTTGTATCAAAGGTGAGTTTGGCCTGGGTGTTCTTAGACATGTTTCAAGATAATCGGCTGATCCGTTTAAAAGTGATGGGGGTGAGAGTGGGGAAGGAAAACCGAAAATCTGCAAATATATTCAAGTGGGGTATCAAATGAAAGAGCATCGCGTGCACATTTATTACTAAATATTATGCTGTTTTACTTTTAAGGAAATTAAGGAACTGGAATCGGGGTTTTTCTTTAATTTTAAATTTAGGTTTATCATACATGGATATATACTAAACCTTGACATTTGTAAACCCATTCAAGAGCTTCGGCAGAATCATATAATCAGAAATAAACCTCTATAATTCTATTTACAATCATTAATAGATCATAATATACCCAGGCCTTTCATATTCACAACAAAGTCTAAAAGATTATTTCCTTAGAAGCGCAGGGCATACCTGGACAGGTCAACTTAAATATATTAATATATTTTTTTTATACTAATTTTCAATAAGCTTAAATTGATTTGATAGTTATTCTCTTCAATTTTTTAAACCGAGTGGAGAAGCTCATAGAACAACACAGCTTTATCAGTTTTAATAATAACAATGTTGGAGTTCTAAATTAAAATTATATTTAACTTAATTAAACTTAACTAAAGTATGTCACGCCACATCAACATACATATGTATATGATGTAAGTTCGCGATCATCTAATTAACTTCATTTCATTCAACATGCGGTTTTCATAAATAGGTAGACTGATTCAAGAGGAAGATTAATTCGTATGATTTGCACCATTGCGAATTGGATTAGTAAATTATATTTTAGTCCCATCTCTAATTTAAAGCCTAGATAAGAAATGCTACAACTACAATACTACCTCATCATATTCATTTTCAATCAAGTTCACACAGTTTTAAGTCTATTAGCAAAAAATCTAGATCTGAAATCTCTATGCCTGATTGAGAAACCGTCTGTAAGTGAATACAAAAAATGTTTTACTAGTTATTGTTATGTTAAAGTGTCAAAAAAAAAATGTGTCATCTATCTGTGTATGTTTGTGGTTTCAATAAACACAAAAACACAATATCCAACACTCATCAAAGATACAATGTTACTAGTTTTCCTTGACGGGTATCATCGATCACCATTCATAATCACACGTCATATAGCCATTATTACAATTACATTACAGTATAATGTTATATAATCTATAGGTATACTCGAGTGTTACTCTGCATACCCGCGTGCGTTTTAAACGGTTGCACATTGATGATAATAAGCACTATGAGCATTTTACACTAGTCATCACCATCATCATCATCAGCCTGTAAGCACCTTCTGCTGAGTAAAGGCCTTCTTCATCGTAAATCCCTTCGGTCCATTTGGTTAATTTAACACTGTCTCTGAGTACGGTTTGACCTATTCTCCGATTAGAGGGGTTCCAACATTTTTGTATCGAGCCCGGCAAGCATACTGGTACAACATTTTGAAGAAAAAAAACGTATAGTGGTGAAAGCCATGTCAATCGAAAGTGTAGATGCTTACAAACAAATAGTATTAAAGGACCAAATCTCTAAAGTATTTGGTTTCTGTGATATTATCAGTATAGGTGATCACATAATTGTACAGTTACTAGTTATATATAAACAGTTTTACTAGTTTCAGAAATGCACCTTTTTCGATTGAAGTATGTACCTACAGCTATACCATTTTGTAAGCGCCATATTGGTTGCGAATTAATGATTTTTTATTACCTCCTAAGTACTCACTACAGAAACAACTAAACATAATTATGCCTTTAAAAAACAGCCTTCATTCATAATCCATCACAACGTCACGAAAGCAGTTCAAAACAATACAAAATTAGCATTTTCTCGGGAATTCCATTCGGCCGCCAACTTTAGTTGAAGAGTAATTAAATAATATTTCCTAATTGCTGCGTTCACGTAATTTGGTCTCGATCTAATCTAATGAGACATGCATTGTCTGACAGGCAGTGCTTCCGCGGTGCATTGCAAGGATATCTTGAGGTGAGCGGACACTGAGGCGACACAGTCGCTCTACGCATTAGTATGCATTTAACTAAGGCGAGATTTTTCGGTCGATTTCGAACGGATGAAAAAAAAATATAGATCTCGTTTTAAAATGAATAGTATTAGTCACGATAACATAAGGTATCAATCTGTCACACGGTTCCACTCGCGTTGAAATTTTAATCTTTAAAATTTGTCTACCCCTATTAGGACTAAACTTTTTGCAGTCAACCCTATTATTATCAGCGTGTTCACAATGAAACAGCGCTTATGCCGATATAAAGTTTTTTCTATTATCACAGTTAACAGGTATAAACAGGTATGTCGATACCTGTTAACCCAGTAGTTCGTCCAGGTAAATAATAGTCACACAATAATTGCACATTATCTGTGTTTTATACTTTAAGTCCAGTATAAATTTGTCTTGTTATCTTCATGTTGCAATCTATATAAATAAAAATGAATTGTTGTTCATTAGTCTGATTAAAACTCGAGAACGGCTGAACGGATTGATCTTATCTTAGTCTTGAAATGTTCGTGGAGGTCTAGGGAAGGTTTAAAAGTAGAGAATAAATCGAATAATTGCCGGGATATTAATTTTGAATAATAACCCGTGCGAAGCCGAGGCGGGCCGCTAGTATTAAATGAAAAAATAATTTTTCAAAAATAATTTAAACTATTCTGTCCAGGATTTTTTATGTCAACCCGTTTTTTATATATTTTCTAATATACGAAATTGATTATAAAATAAGTTTGATTATATTATCAACCCAGTGAATGTCGATGGAAGTTATACCATTATGACTATTTAACACCAACTACCGAACTGTATAAAAAAACTAAAATTATGAATATAGAAAAACTTTACAGTTATAATACATGTATTTTAATTAAAAAACTCACAACAAACTCTATTCAATCAAAAATAAAACTGAATATACGAGATATTAGATATAGTTTTAGAAATAAAATTAAACTACAGTTACCTAAAACGCGCACAAATTATGGCAAAAAAAACAATACTGTCGGAAGGTGCTAAATTATTTAACAACTTGCCAAAAACCATAAAGGAATGTGATCAATTGAAAACCTATAAATTGAAACTTAAAGAACATTTGTGTAACCTATAGCTTGAAGTATCTTAAAATCAAATTTAATTATTAGTAGTTTATAGTAAAATGCATTATTTTTATAGTTAAATAAGATAAATAAGTTGTACAATTATTTAAGGTACCAGAGGTTAAGTAATATTTATGTAAAACCTAGATTAATTTTATCATGTATCTCATTTTAAGTGAACCATTGTGTTTTATGAGAATAAAGTTCTTTAAACCTAAGTTACGGATCGTAGACTATCATGTTGTAATCTCCAACAGTCGTAAGTGGCAACACATGGTAGGGATACAGGTGAGATTATTGTCAAAGTGAAGTAGCACTTGAAGAAACCATGCATACCAGATACTAGTTAAAAATTGTGTAAAGTGAATTGGATAAAGTTCATGAACCATTGCGGAGCGAATGATTTACGTGGACGAGGAATATAAACCGGCATGTTCTGAGCACTTTAAGGAGTTTGGAGGACATGTGCCATTCACCAACCCGCACTTGGCCAGCGTGGTGAATTAAGACATAATCTCTCTCGCCAAGAAAGAAGTCCCTGTGTTCCCTGCAGTGGGAACGTTAATAGGGTGATGATGAAAAAAAATAGACCTACCTTTGTTGTGGTTCTGTGAGGGCGAACCGGTATATGAAGTTGATGGTATAGTAGAGTGTGAGGTAAGCTAGGAGCTCTCTCCACACCAACTTGTACACACTGCCGCGCCATCTGTGGAAGAAAACAAAGCAACTTTAGTTAAAAGTTTCCGCTGAATCGTAGAAATAGATCTATGGGCGAAAATATGTTAAATTATCACAAAAATCAACCAACTCGCGACTTCCAGTGCAAAACTTATGGTCAATCTTAACGTAAGTATAAATTTAGGCGCTTTGATCTTTGGAACTACTTAACGGTTTTTCAGGTTTAAGTTTGAAATACGGTGATGTTATTTTAAATCAATCGTCAGAATAGAATAGCGCGAGAAAAAAAAGAATAATATCTCCTTAATCTAAATTTAGAATAGAAAAAAAACAATTCTAAAACCCTAACCCCAAATCTAATAGAATTCAGACAAGACAGACTTCCAGTAAAAATAAATAAGTACCCTTCCGGTTGCGAACGGTCACTAGTTGAAGATACCTCGAGTAACTATTGCAATTCTGACCAAATTTGACTGTGAGTAACTTCATGAGAACTGGCCTGTTTCGTTTCTGGCATAGCACCCTAGACTAATCTAATAAAGTACCTACCTAAAAATAAAGTATAAAACTAAATTCAACGTGAAGTATGTATTTGTGTGTTCAAATCACAATAAAAACAAACGTATTATTAGTCATAGAAAGATGTAATCACGTGTACCGTGCGGTGTCCGTAACTACCTACATATTATATACAACATTTTGTACCAATAAAAAAATAATAACAGCGCGCATTTGCATGATTATATGTATGCTGTTTTCCATGGTATCGTGACTGATGAAAAAATAGGTTCTTGCGTAGAAACAGAAATGTAGAAAAAAAAACTATTTGACTCTCTCTAGCGGCTGAAAATAAACTTTCCTCTTAACAATTTGTACACCAAAATTTGCTATAATAACAACATAAGAGATGAAAAATAGGTTGTTCAGTTCGCTGCTCACACTTTTTACACTGAGTTCAGTGTAAAAAATGTAAGCGAACTGGCAAGACAATGTTATTTCCTTAATTATTCTTAGTTTTTTAACCCCCGACCAAAAAAGAGGGATGTTAAAAGTTTGACATGTCTGTCTGTCTGTTACATCATAGCTCCCGAACGGATGGAGCGATTTCAATTTAGTTTTTTTTGTATGAATAAAGATATATATTATTTACATAATATGTATTAAGTAATTAATTAAGTGCTGTGGGTATGATAAATAAATAATTGAAAGGTGAGTTTGGCCCGGGTGTTCTTAGACATGTTTCATGAAAATTGGTTGAGTCGTTTAAAAGTTATGGGGGTGAGAGTGGGGAAGGATAACAAAAAATCTGCAAATACATATACTAGTGTGGGGTATCAAATGAAAGCGCATCGCGTCTACATTACATAATATTGTGTTGTTTTACATTTAAGGAAATGAACGCACTGAAATCGGGGGTTTATCTTAAATTTTAAATTTAGATTTATATTTAAATTAGCTTTAAGTTGACCTTTCCATGCATTTGCGTTTAAGGAAATAAACGTTTTGTCTTTGACTAAATTATTCTGAAAACTTTACAAAAATCCGTTCAGTAGATTTTGAGGTTACATCGCAAACATAATATACAATGCGAATGCGTCGACTTTTATTTACTTTTTTTTTTCAACTGGCCCGCCCCGGCTTTGCACGGGTTTTTATTCAATTTTTTTTTCACGCCAATTATTCGATTTTATCTCGCCTTTTAAACCTTCCCTAGACCACCACGAACATTTCAAGACTATGATAAGATAAATCCGTTCAGCCGTTCTCGAGTTTTAATCAGACTAACGAACATCAATTCATTTTTATTTATATAGATATGTATATATGTAGTGATATAGATATTCCATTTCGCTTTTGGTATGTAATGGCGTCTTTAAAGGATCTTAAGCCAATATATAATATATTTAAAATTGAAGTCTCAAATAAGGATAAAGGTAAATTAATCTACCCAAATCAATAAATAAAAAAACTTATTTCCCGAAGTGAACGCACGCGCAGAAACCCGTTATTGGGTGTCGTGAATGTTATGTTATAACATTCAACCAAATCGTTCACTAGCTTTAAGTAAATCTTAGTTTATTTTTATTTTTAAGTTAACTTATTTAACTTGGCATAATCTTCACTATGATGCAATGCAAAGTAACAATTTTTTATTTTTTTATTTTAGATAAGCCTTCATTTGACCACAATCTTACCTGATGTAAAGTGATGATGTGGTCTAAGATGGGGCATGAAGACCTAGAAGATGGCTTCTTCGGACCACATTACGAAACACGAAAAAATCGCTTCACGCACTGTCCCAGCCCGGAGGGTGGTGACAAGCCGCGGCCGAAGCCTCCCACCAGAGACTGTTCTTAGCACCACCCGGAGGTCACGTGTAAGGATTCAGAGGGTTACCACTTACGGACGTGAACAGTCAAAACCTCTTTAATTTAGATTTACTTGTTAGGGCTCCGTATCCATAGGGTCAAACGGAACCCTATTAAAGTCAAAGTCAAAGTCAAAACGTTTATTTCCTTAGAAGCCTATGCTTACATGGACAGGTCAACTTAAATCTAATTTAAATAAAAACTAAGAATTACTGAGACTACGGCCTCTGTCTGTCTCTCTGCAAAAAAATAACAGCTGAATTATTGATAAGTTTAATACAATGAAGTTCGTCTTTTGAATTTCCCACACTAATGAAAGTATACCTAAGCCATCTTGAGTCGGTGCCATGTTAATGTAACAATTTTAGATTTGTTAGTTAATTACATGAAATTTATATAATTTGCGTACTTTGATCCTTGGCTGTTTAGCGCCGGGTCAAGGTTCAACCAGTATATTTTTTTTTAGTATTTTGATAGATAATAACCTATAGCTGTGTAAAAAAAACAAACACGGTATTAAAGAACATAACGTAGATGTCTTAGACGTAATCTAAAAAATACATTCGGAATATATTGACCTTAAATAAAGCATGCTCTAATGATAACAACTTAGACAGGTTACGTCGGTAGTTCTATTTTGCTTTTGAATAATAATAAAAACTTTAACTAGATTATTGTTATTTGTGGTTACGCCTGTTAGAATGGAACGTAATATTCCGTGTTATATTTCTAGTGAGTTTCAATAGGTATTTTCTGTCTTTCCAACAAAGAGTGGCAATTGTCATTATTCGATAGCCATTATTACAATTCGATACGTCGTTATTATGTCGCCAATAAAATCCACATTCGACACTTCAACCACGTTTCTCCGATTTTACGCATCGACGCCGACGTGTTGCCAATAATTATACCAATAGGACATTACGTAATGTCGCTATTTTTTCTACAAATGAACTCTAGGGTTAAGGCCTACTATTGACATCTAGTAGAAAGTCTCAGAACTATTTTATGTTCACAGCTGTAATGTGTGATACAGATTCGATATTAAAATGTTATCGAGGTAAGAATTGCGGACCTGAGATAGAGCATTTTAAATAAATCATAAAAAAACTAAATTGAAATCGCTCCATCCGTACCTCTATATGTAGTAGTCAAAGGGCTTGTTGGCAAAATCCGAGTAAACTACCTATGCAATGGCAGTTAACTAGTTTTGACTACAATACGTGTCAATCGTAAGTTATGTCGGTTTGTCACATGGGACTGAGCTAAATAGCTCTATATTTAACAATTAACTAATATAATTCAGAGATAGTGAAACAGGGCCTGAGTAAGTTTGTAGCAAATGTTCCCTTGGATACTTAATATAGCAGATATGAGCAGAGATTTTCTGTTGATTTTCCGTCAGTTTACATAATAAATAATATTAGTTGTGTAGCTATGTATTTTGTTCCTTTGATGCGGTATTGTTTTCGTTCACAGAGTTCTTTTACTATTTTGTGTTTTACCCGTGAAAACATTTATTAAGCTTTCTAATGTTATATTGATTTTCTACTTTGTATTTGTAGGTTTGTGGTTTTCCATTAAAATAAACAGAAATTCTTGTTCAATCGCCTATTGCCAACTCAACTACTCGTCAGTAGCTACGAAAGTTTACAAAAAGCCAGGGTACGCAGAAATCACTCATCGCTGTTCAAATGGGTTCAATCGGTTACCGCGGAAGACCAGCGTTACAGCAGATTAGTCTGCTGTAGCATAATGCTGAGTGGAAGCGCTTTTTGTTACCATCTATGTACTAAACAATTTATGTGTAATATGTTGTATATTTGTAACAAAATAAACATTTTATTATTATTATTATAAATGTAGTCGCAATCTTTTCCTCGCTCTTATTGAGCTATGCTTCATCGCCATACTCGTGGCGCATTAGTTCCGCTGCTGATTACGAGCTCGCGGTAAATGTTATTGAATCAAGATATTGATAACCGCCATGTATTCATTTCTGTGTTTATCGGGAAATCCTAAAACTCTATAATATTTGAGAAAATATAACATAGATTGTCATCATCATCATCCTGTCCTTGTCCCACACCACCCACACACATGTCGAGGTGCAAATGTATTTTTCTTATATTTTCCTCTAATAAATAAATAAAATAAATTATTTTGTGCCACAATTAGAACAACTAAAACTAGAAATGGGTAAATGAAACTACATTTAGGCAACAGCAACATAAATTTTGACATATTGAACAAATTGTATTGGTGACGATGGGAAAGAAATGTCACTATGAATCACAAGTAACCATCAATTCATAGAAAGAAATACCAAGTTTATATATTAGTAGGATGTCTGAGCGATTAGTAGAGGAGCAGACTTTCTCTGAATAATAAATTTTATTGACACGCCAAGTGACAAATATACCTACTTTCTAACCAGTATGTACTTTGATTTATCCATAGCCGTTATTGTGATGGTATTTTATCGCGTTGTAACATTTATAACATATATAACTCAATATATTTAAGTAACAACAAATTGTACAAACCGCCGATTGTACAACAAATGTGGCTAATGATTGTTATTTTAAAATTAATATGTTATTAATTATGCATTGGTGTGCAACAAAGATATAATCTATGTTGTCTATCTATATATTATATATATAGGCGCTCAATTCAATTCAATTTCTTACAGTTGGACTTCAGCTTGCAGCGTCAATTTGAGAGCGAAAGAGAGAGAAAACATTTATTGACACAACACACACATAACCAGTAAAATACAGTTAACTAAAATCAAATAAAATATTTATATCATCATCATCATCATCACCCTATTAACGTTCCCACTGCTGGGACACAGGGACTTCTCTCTTGTAGAGAGAGATTAGGCCTTAATTCACCACGCTGGCCAAGTGCGGGTTGGTGAATGTCACATGTCCTTCAAACTCTTTTAAAGTTCTCAGAACATGCCGGTTTCCTCACGATGTTTGCCTTCACCGTTAAAGCACGTGTTTAAAGCGCACATAAATTTCTCAAGAAGAAAAATCCAGAGGTGCGTGGCGGGGTTTGAACCCACGACCTTCGGAATGAAAGTAAATATTTATATAGGTAATATTAAATGAGTACTATCTAACTAATCATATAATATGATCGAATGTGTTGTGCCAAAAGGTGTTGCCTCAGCATTATGCAGATCCACCATTAGGTGGATTTGCGCTGGTTTTCAGACGAGATCTAATGACAAACAACCTCACGAGTGACAAACACTTTGCGAGTGTCAAGTTTAATAAAACTATGCAGTGATAAAGATGATACCCAGCTCATGTTTCATGGTGTTGCTGAGTATAGTTAAAATTCTTTAGCATAGGACCGTGGTGGATGGCAAGAATTCTGGGGGCCTATGTCCAGCCGTGGGCTAAAACAGCTCCGGATGATATATATTTTTTTATTAGCTTTGGATGCAAATTGACAACAGTAGTTACTTTATAATAAAGAGAGTGTGCTTCTTAAGTTAATTAGAAAGCGGGAAGTGACTTTTTTATAATATTATAAAAATATACATAATATTAATATATTTTAGTACTGTTCACACCACATGAACTCACCCAAAACTTAGCAGAACTTGGAGTATATAAGTTATATAAAATCGCCCAGATCCGAAACAAGAAAAATACATCATTTTTATAGAAGAAAGGTAACCCGGATCCAACCAAAAAATAGATAGGAGAAAAAGAACTGCTATCATAAAAAAATCAATTATGCACTTAATCAGCGTAGAATTTTTCCGTTAATAGCTTGAAAATACTGCTGGTTGGACATGAAAAGCCCATATGCCAAGATTAATGCAGCGATATGTAAGTCGAGGTTAGATATCGTCTATTATGGAGGCGGTCGGTTACGTGTCTAATGAGCTTTGTGGCTCCAGCAGTTATCAATCCAAGGTTCTTAATGCAGCGACACACAAGTGGAACATCAATTCGCACGCTCGTTATGTTTTTCAAGTTCCCTATGACACACCACCGAGACGTCGCGTTCACCGTTGCGGCTGATGTTCCTTCGGTATTTTGCTTTGCAAGCGCCACATAGAACGAAAGTTAGTCGCGCGTTTTTTATTCAAAAGGTGCAGAATATGTCGCTAACTGGTAGCCTCCTGGCATTAGTGATTGTACGCAGAAGGGGGTCAGTTAGCCACGCATAGTACTGTCCTACGTCACAAATGACAACACTGACTGAAGCCGATGAAGAACGTTATTATCAATCAGTTATAAAACACTGTCATTCTGAACGTGGTTTTGTCATAGGTATTATTTTAATTTTACGAACGAAATTCTAGACGCTGAAGGCAGAACAGGCGCCGGCGCCGTAACTTCCGCAGATGTGTCGCTACACTTATTCTTATACAAAACAGCGAAAACATTGTTAATGTATGACTCCTAATGAGGTGTTTTATAAAAAATGTAACGGCTTGTTACGTATTATTTTTACTACTTAATATCGCATTAAGCTGTCGTAGATAGAGAAAAAGCAGAAAAAAATTACTATATTAGTAATAGATTGTAAAATTTTAAGTTTATGTCTACACAAACTATTTTATCACAGATTATTTCATTTTAACTGTGTATTCGTGTTAAACGTCCTACCTACTCAAATTCTTCTAAATATGATTAATTAGACAAATATCGAAAAAAAAAGACAAATAATTTTGGATCGACGTCGATGTCGTTTAAACTGTTTAAATTCGGTCCAAGACAGGAAATTTAATACAAACTTAACCTGTTGGACACAAAAATCCAAGATGGATGAATGAAAATATTTATATTTTAATAATATAACAAGTTATGTTGGTAGTTATTTGTGCTGAGAACAGAGATCGTACCTACTTGTTTTGAAAATGTTCACAATAGGAAGGACGTGCATTCTTCTCCGTTCAAAATATGTTTTTATATTTGTACCTTTAAAAATAAAACTATACATGATATTAGTAATTATATACCTTTTCAGTAACTGAATTAACACTTTATTGTAGGTAGGTACAAAACCAAACTATTAACAAGAATAGGCGAGAGGACTACATGAAAATTGGTATTCTTTTTAGTTCGTCTGTTAGAACGTCTAAAAATACTGAAAACTTACATATTTTTGATTGATTGGTTTTGGTTTATGAATTTCATAAATAAGTAATTTATGCAGAGCATCTAAGTCCCGGAGTGGGGCTTGTGACCTAAATTCACGAAAATATAAATAAAACCAACTTGCTAGCAATAACATTAAAAAAAATCGGATTAGTTTTTGGACAATTAATAAGTCGGTTTAAAATTATGATCTATGTAGCTAAATAAATCTAAGGTTTATCGTGAATGCAAGAAAAAATTATGTTTTGATAACTGCCTTTGACACCTTAAAGTCAGTGTTTGCTGAATCGCACATGCGCAAATTATGATAAAATAATTGTAGTCTTTATTCATTTCTATGTTGATGATACAAAAAAAAGCTTATCATTAAAATTAATCAGTCAGATCTATGACAGAAATATAATCTAGAATTTGTAGCTCGGGGGAGCTTATAGAGTTACGAAAGGTAGTGTTAGACTAGATTATTTAATTTTAACGTCAACTGCTCAATAAATAATTACAGTCATTCACAAACTAAAGAATGTTATTAATAAATTTATTTTCAAAAAAATATTGTCATAATATACATTTTTATTTACAATCTGTCTTGATAAATCAATGCAATACATCCTAAGAGAAATTTATGGGTGAAACATTTTGAGCAATTAATTGTAACAGATCAGCGAGCACCTCGATAATTTGTTACTAGTCTTATTGTATACAAACGATGTATGGGTGTAACATTGTCAAGCCTTAACGCAAGAATGTATAAGAATTGCGTAAACCTGACATTTTAACAAAAAATTAACGCAAAGAGTCTCGAAAGGGTAAAATTACGGCACTGACCCTATATTAGACCTTATGACTTATGGAAGCTCTAAAAATGACCAGCTTCTTAAACACACTAGTCTAGCAGACTGTACGATCTAACTTCGTGGAAGTAAACCCATGAACTTTATAATCATTATTTGGCAGCGGATGTTCAGGTAAATTCACTCTTGCACTTAGCATCAGCTGTACAGAGCGCCGCACATTCGCAAGAACATTAAATACACAGAAACATAGAAAATTTCAAAGAAATGCTGTTAGTGTTGTCCGCATAATACCGCATGCTACGTTAAACGATTGCTTAATCTCAGGTACTTTCCCCATCACGTTCGAATTAACATTTGTTTTCGCATTCATATCATACAGAGGATAAGTTACGCGAAATTTTGGCGCACTTTATTTATGGCACCGAGCATGCAGTGGCACGTAGGTGAATTTTCCATTGGCCATGGATCACAATGGCCGCGCTATCAATACCGATTACAGGAACTGATCAAGGTTTCCGTTCGACATGTTACTAATTATAGATTATTTGGTTCTGCGCCTACCTGTCATGCACTTAAAATTCAAAACTACCGTTATTTATTTTTTATAGGAATGCCTATAGCTTACAGAAACAATTTAAAGTAAAGCGGAATACACAAAAAATTACCAAAATCAAAAATTTATGTTTTGTTACTTAACATACAGAGTGATAAGTGATTTCTGATAAAAGGTAAATTATTTACCTTTTAAGCCAACCTTAATTAGATTACCCAGATTTTTTTCTGAATTATTTAAAAGTTTTCTAGTTTTATTTTCAATAATTCATATTTTTTACCAGAACCGTCCGTCCTCAAGTCCTGATTTTCTTATAATTTTAGGGACTTTATTTGTGTTAAAGTCGTAAATGATCAATGTTAATCACTTTGAGTCTAGACAAAGAAAATACTTTCTACATTGTACCGTGTGTAAATGGAAAAGTATGGTACCTAAAGGTAATTGGTATATAATTGATTACATTGAATACCGAAAATGCCCACCAGTTCCTGCAAATAAAATTCAATAAGTAAGTATTTATCAATACAGTACTTCTCGCACGGTACTTTCAGTATGCCTTTCCTTTAAATGCATTACCCTCGTCAAATTCATATTGACCTTCGCACACTGTCAGCGTCGCTCACTAATTACGCGCCTCGGCAAAACTCCGACCTTGCGCATTGCTACTCAAAATCCATTCATTATCCAACAATTTTACGACTTTCAACTTACATAAAACAATACTTCTACAAAATTTATCGCACAAACAAAAGAACCACCGATTATAAGCCCTACAAAAGCAGCATAAAGTCCACAATCGTTAAAATCCCAACCGTATAAATTCAAAATTAAGCCACTCAAATCAATTTTCTTGATTTGTCTTGCAACAAAAAACCTTCAGTTAAGGTAGAGTTTTTGCTTAAGTTAGTTTTGTATTTAAAAGGTGCCATTGTAAACAATACTGGGGAAACGCAGATTGTTATTGTGTCTCTGGGAACGTGGAATGGCGATAATAATATGAGTAGGTAATAATAATAAATAAAGAATAGTTGCCCGCAGTTTAATGCGTTTCGCTCCAAGTATTTCACTTTTACCGGCGCATATGTGTATGAATTACACCTGTGCGGGCGAACAGACGCGTCACATGTCAATAACTGTAAACTAGGGCCTCGGATTCCTATCCGGGCTATCGCGTCTGTTTACATTTATTATAAACAGTTTTTCCTTGATCTAGGTGTTTTCAATAAAAAAATCTAGATTTAAATAGATGCGGGTGGCATGGACCGAGAATATTGTATGGTAGTAGGTGCAGGAATTTATATTTATTCGCTTGTAACACTTTAATGTAACGTTAGATGACATCAGATGTCTCTAGCTCTAAGCTTTTGTTACGGTAACTACCGTATCAAAAGCTTAGAGCTTCCACACGACTAAATGTTGCTGTGGATTGTCCAGCAATTTCTAGATCGTAAATTAGGGTCATCTTTTTCAATTAAAAGACGGGTTAAGGCATCGCTGCGGATATTCTTTAACGATTCTATAAAACTAGCAAAGTCCTATTCAGCTACATCAAGGAGCTGGGATAGTTAAGGCTCAGCATACGCCTTAGAAACCTCACCAGTGCTAAACCAAAACGGACTAGGTGTTTTAAGACCCATCGTTTTAATGCCAGCTGTGTTATATTATAAAGCGGCATTTTCCCTGTCTCACAGATTTGTCGTCTAGTACGAGAAGTAATTTTAATTAAAGTACAAGCACACATATCAGTGTATAGATAGATATTAGGTACATATTTTTGTCTGAGAGCATAATAATATATTTGGTTTATCATATGCACAAAAGACGGATAATCAAGCATAACGGTCAATGAGAACAGGTTATTTACGATTGAAATACTTGCAGCAAGTCAAACAGATTAAATACCTGTTTCATACAATGCAGCTGTCTTGAGATAGGAATCAGACATGTTTAGCACGAACGAAACTTAGTAATACGTGAGGTAAAATGAGAGATAAGAGGCCCTTTATACGTATGAGAAGCCTTTTCTAGCGATTTCGTTTGAATAAATTTGTCTAGCTATGCGATTTTGTAGCCCTATGGCTGTGCCCTGCATTATGATAGTATAGTACATAAATATATATTTCGCCTCGTTTAAATGTAACTTATGTGCTACTAGTTATGTGTTTCTGGAGATGCAAAACGGGATGCATTTTGTCGAATCCATTCAGGCGTTTGCGCGTGAAACGAACATATTATACATACATACATTCATACAAACGTTAACGTTTATAATTTTAGTTAGTTGGGACGGAGTGAGGAGGTACAAACAAATTCCATTTATTAAGACAAAGAAGTCTGGATTTATTTATTTATTTATTAAAATAGGCTACACCAACAGAATATATAACAAACACTTTAAAGTAATTAATACACACATTATTATACTATTATTGGATTGAACATAATTATATATTTTTAACGAGTTTTTTTAGGAAATGTATATATCACCATCTTCATCATCCTTTCAGCCGTAGGACTACCACTGCTGGACAAAGGCCTCCTAACTAGCAATATTATGGTACACCTATCAGTCCGTTGACTTCCAGTAACTAGCAATATTATGGTACACCTATCAGTCCGTTGACTTCCAGTAACTAGCAATATTATGGTACACCTATCAGTCCGTTGACTTCCAGTAACTAGCAATATTATGGTACACCTATCAGTCCGTTGACTTCCAGTAACTAGCAATATTATGGTACACCTATCAGTCCGTTGACTTCCAGTAACTAGCAATATTACGGTACACCTATCAGTCCGTTGACTTCCAGCACCTAGCAATATTATGGTATACCTACCAGTCCGCCATTTCGATAAACGTGGTTATGCGGCCAGTGATGATACGCATGTCAACCAGAAGATTTTTATAGTTTTTAAACCCTAATATCTCAGAAACTATATAGCTGGCGATGGTGACCCAAATATCTCAGAAACGTTAACTTGCAATATGAGACTTGATATATAACTTGATATATCATAAGTATGTAATATTTGTATGCTCATTAAAGTTAAGTAAAAAAAAAATATATACTAGCTGACCCCAGCAAACGTTGTTTTGCAAAATGAAAAATATATGTTGGCCGACTCTCAGACGTACTGAATACGCACATTTGGTAAAAATCGGTAAAGCCGTTTCGATGGAGTACGGTAACTAACATTGTGACATGGAAATTTTATATATTAGATATATGTATAAACACGTATATTTGTTTATGTATTGTAGGTGTATATTTAATCTAAGACCATCATCCGGTCGGGTGAAACTAAATAAAATGCTGTATGAACCATAACTATTTTATGGTGTGAATCATTTATTGATAATTAGTTTTAAGCAGTATCCATTAAGGACTTTTAATTACGACGAACAATGTCATTAGGTAATACTTTATTCTAAGGTCTTCAGTTCAACAGTCGTTGCACGAATAGTCCATTATGATTACAATAGCAATTATAATTATTTTGCAGAATGGCGATAAAATATGACTCATTATTGTTTAGATGAAAGAAGAAGTTATTGTATGCAGCTTATGGCCGTCATTTTGTCTAATCTATAAATAGTTCGCATTTATTTAAATGTTCACTTGTCATAGTTCCTCTTGATATTCCGCTTTATTGCATTCGTGTTATTCTTTTTTCTTGTTTCATTATCATCATCTTCCTGCCATGTCCCTTAAATCCATCTTAAAACTTAACCCTCACCTCTTTCACACACCCTCTCGCGAAATCATGTGATGATGCATGAAAGTCTGCTGAAGAGATTTTAGTGACTGTAGCTTACTTATCAGAATAACACATAGAATCATTGCGAGTAATTTTGACCATGTAAGCATAGGCTTCTAAGGAAATAAACGTTTGGACTTTGACTTTGACCAAATTTGATCAGAAGATTACTTTTTTCCTAGTATATATGACAAAAGCTACTTTTTACAGCGAGAATCTATTTTTCCCGAAATCTATTATAACGTGAGCAAAGTAGCGGGCGGACAACATGTTCAATATAATTCGCGATGAGAAACACTATTTGCGAAAATTATAAATTGTATTTTTTGTGTATTTTTGGTCACATCTACGAGCCAATGTGTACCTTGTATATGCTATACAAAAATACTTAATTTATCTTATCCCAGTGGCTACATAAATTCACAAAGTTCCTATAAGGAATTTCAAGGTCGAGGTTCATTTACAAGAGACTACGAAAACGTAGTCTGTACAGCTATTATCGGTAAAAGACCGATTCGAACAACAGAGATTATATGTAATTTTCCAATTTAGGCCTTTGCGCGATTATTTGGGATGTATTTTATGTGCCTTACGAGGTTCAAACGAGTATTTTTTTTTTAAAACGATATAGTTGCGGCGTCCTGCGATGTTACTCGTGTTATAATATAGATAAAGATAAAAAAGATAAAAGATATTTATTTTCCTACCAAACAATAATAGAAACAGGAATACTTGTAAATATACACAAAAATTTCAATATTATTTGGTAGAAAAACTGGCTCTGTCTCAACATGTGCCAGACTACTAGCATGCTTCCGACAGAACCAGAATATATAATAATGAATAGATTACAGCGGTTAGAAACATATAATACATACTAACTGCCTATTTCACAATCTGCGAGTTAAATAATACAATCAGCGTTGCCCTGGACAATGTGCAGGGCAGCATAGTGCTGAGGTTAGACCCATTCTGTACACAATACAGACACATCCCTTCGTATTATTTTATTTCTTTTGTGTACAGAACAAAAGAAATAAAACGTCTTAGTGTAGGTACACTGTAATGTTTTATGTGTAAATAAATAAACTTTGAACTTTGAACTTTGAAGGTAGCGGGATGGCGGTGTTTACAAGCTGCTACCGACCGAAGTTACTGGAAGTCTTTGGAGAGAGGGCTTTGCCCAGCAGTAGGCGTCCTACGGCTGAAATTATGATGATGAGAGCTGACAACTGTCAGTGTCACTTGACGGACCAAGATTTCTCAATATTTTAGAGACGCAAAATGGCGTTCAACTGAGAAACATCTTTTTCACTTTATATTTTATTTAACTCGACACTGGCAAATTGTCACTTCGAGCGCAAAGTCAAATTACAAGAAACTGAACTGAACTTAATATTTTAACACATGGATTGAGAATTTACGCTATTTTAAACACATATGGACTTTGGCTGTTGATAGCCATATAGTCATGGACGCCATCAAATAAAAGAAGAAGAAGAATATTTAAACCATTGACTATTTTACTCGTTTATAGTGATAAAGGATCTAAGTATAAAGTAACAAATATAATGGAAATGCAGATTAAGAGCTATCGAGCCTTAGAGTTTTAGTCAAATTAGTTCAGTTGATGAAGCTGCAGAACCGTGATGTTTTACTGTAGGTCTTATAAACAGACTAGCTTTTAGCAGGCTACAACAATACACAATATCTAATATATAAAATTTCCATGTCACAATGTTAGTTATCGTACTCCTCCACACCGAAACATGCTTTCCGAAATCTAATATATAAAATTCTTCTGTCACGGGGTGCGTAATCGAACTCCTCCGAAACGGCTTGACCGATTCTCATGAAACTTTGTGAGCATATTGAGTAGGTCTGAGAATATGCCTACATCTATTTTGGAATTTGAAAAAAAAAAAAAAATTTTTCAAAACAACGTTTGCTGGGGTCAGCTAGTAAATAAATAAAATGTCATACTATTTTTAATGTGCTCGTGATAGGCTTTGATTTGATACCCCACTCGAGTATTTTACAGATTTTCTATTCTATTCAAATTGTACAATAAAACCTTCGTCTTGAATTATTCTTTTTGCATTGATATCCATTTTGTAGCTTTTAAGTGAATCCCGAACATAAAGTCAGACAAACGTACCTATTTAATTTATAACTATGTAGGTAAAGATGTATTGATACATACTTTATACAAATACACATACTTCTTCACTTCGTCATTTAACATGACCTTATTCTGAACTGAATTGAAAGTTCGTCAACAAATGTTACGTTAAGCAGGTTTTAAATCAAGTTCGTTTTTATGTTTCAAGTAGAACACGACTGATTCCGCTATTAATAAGGTTAGTGCAATATTTGATGAGTTGCAATTGTATTCATCTGTAATAGTTAATCTCCTGTGTCAGCAATGCACTGCATTAATCTAAGCCAGCTTTCCTCGTTTTCTTTAAACACGTATTTTAATAGAATTAGTCTGATGGCTTACGGTGGATGCAAGCCGCTGCTGGCGAAATTACTGGAGATCTTTAAGGAGTCCAGCAGTGGACATGCAATGGTGATGATGATTTATAGATTTTTCCTTATGATTGAAATGTAGTGGAAAATGAAGCCAAGTCATCCGAATGCTTCAATCATTTCAATAACTTGACGCTGACGCTAAAACATTTTCACGTTTATAATTTATACTCGAGGTATGAAGTACAAGTTTAATTTATTGACATATTTGATTGACCTCGTTAAGTGATCTTGAATTATAGATGACGGCACGATATTACTTTCGCCAGCTCGTGTGCCAAAGCCCGAGGCGACAACCTGTCGCCTCGGGCAATAAGGATGTTACTCTAGTACGTAGGATAGAGCAAAGTCACTAATATACAGTATTACTGTACCTCTATAAGCTCTAAGCTTGTCACGGGGCTAGTTGTTGCTGTATGGATTGTCCCGTAAAATTTATTTGATTAAATATGTATTTATCGCACTTAAACGAGCTTGGCAGTCAATATTTTTAACCCCCGACCAAAAAAGAGAGGTGTTATAAGTTTGACGTGGCTGTCTGTCTTTCTGTCTATGTGTCTCTTTGTCTGTCTGGGACATCATAGCTCCCCAATGGAAGGAACGATTTTAATTTAGATTTTTTTTGTATTAAAGGTGAGTCTGGCGCGAGTGTTCTTAGACATGTTTCATGAAAATCGGTTGTGCCGTTTAAAAGTTATTGGGGTGAGAGTGGGGAAGGAAAACCGAAAATCAGCAAATATATCTCGAGTGGGGTATCAAATGAAAGCGCATCGCGTGCACATTATTATATATGATGGAGTTTTACTTTTAAGTAAATTAAGGCATAGGAAACGGGGGTTTTTCTTAAATTTTATATTTATTATAGATTTATGTACCTACAATTTTTTTTTTGCTAATGTAATAGTAGACATACACCCTAAAACACCTGGGTGAATAAAGTCTACTAAAAGTATACTTAATGCACGTGGGTGAATAAACTCAGGTGAATTACGTCTACTGCCCCGTTTATTTTCAGTAATGATTACTCAGACTTTTATAATGAACATTGGGACGGACAGGTGAAACTAAATAAAACTATTAAAAAACGTGCAACCTTAATCTCGTCAAGTAACTTAAACAGTAGCAAAACTCTAATTTAGTCGCGCAAAAGATACATTAAGCTATCAATCAATTTGACACTTAATTAATGACCTATGGAAATTTTATGAAGCTCTTACTTAAGCGTTGCGGTATAAGACCTTTTATATGCTATTAACTATAATAATAAATAAATAAATATTATTAGTTTTTTTTACTATACATATTTAACACCCAGATCAAGGAGAAAGTGCTTGCAGAACATACAAACACTTTCACCTTTTGCGGGAATCGAACCCGCTACCTCTTGCGCCGTAATCGGACTCTCGGCCACCGCGCCACTGATTTGTCGATTTGAAATGCAATTTTTCCCAGATATTTGCGAATCTTCAACCTCAAAGTGACTTGACTGAAAAACTTGTTAATTAGTTTGCAAATATAGAATTATACATATAACTATTTGTATGTCCAGTTTAATATTTCGAGCTTCTTCGACTGACCGCGAAGTGAGTAATAATTAGTAAGTAATTTAAAAAGCAGTATTTCGGGATAATCCTGTTTTCGGTTTTGTCGCGCAATAGCAATTTCAATTTTAACTTATTTAAATTGATGTTTTGTTTGAAAATTAGAAGAATTTAAGTTTTTATGACATACCTATCGAGGGTGTAGTAGTGTTAAAACCTGATAAATCAAATATGTAGATCGTTTTAATAGCCTTCTAGAATCAGTATTTTTTTGCTCTTTCTAGTGATGTTTACAGTTAACGTATACTAATTTTGGTTACTTACAGGTAACCAAAATTAGTATACGTTACAAGTGTAAACCTGATAAGTATCAGGTTTTATCACTGCACCCTCGATATTTTTTTGTGGTTGGTTATTAAAAGGTTATATATTTTTTTTAAATTAAAATATCCCGATATTGTTTTATTTATCAATATAAATAAATAAAATCACATAAATAAATTTATAAATAATCACATTTTTTTTTTCTCTTCGTTGTAGTGCAGCTTTGCATAAAGTGTTGGTGTCCAGGCTTCTGAGTAGGCAGACGAAAGTCCGTATCTATAAGACCATAATCAGGCCAATTCTTATGTACGGCTGTGACGCTTGGACAGTAACACTTAAAGAGGAAAATAAACTTTTAGTGCCGGAAAGGAAAATTCTCCGCAATATCCTGGGTCTAATACAAAGGGAGGATGGAAGTTGGAGAGTCCGATACAGATCTGCCTAGTTAGAGGTATCTATAAAGATTAACACATTTGAATATATAGTAGCATTTTTGTATAAAATAAGAATTTAAAAGTACTTAATATGGTATTAAATTAATTTAAAATAAAGATAAAGTGTATAGGTACGATTCGTCTATTTTAAATTGTTTGTATAATTCAGATGGTATATATTTAAAATCTCAAAGAAAATCGGTTTATTGTTTGAAGACACAGAGAATTATTATTAGTAGTTTCTCGTATGTCCCTTCCTACATTGCATTGGTACCTAGGTGGAACCTGAAACTTGGATCAGCGAGCATTTTGAGTTGAAAAGTAAGATAATTCGGAAATAACCATGATTATCGCCTAAATTTAGGGATCAATCATTTAATTCTTCGCAATCCACTTTAGCGAAAAGGTTGCCTGATCTTAAAATTTAAACTTTCGCATTAGCAACATAAAACACTCGCAGAAGCTCAAGTCCACCGGATGAAAGTCGCGTCCAACACTCAAATAGAGCTAAGTAAACCAACTAACTTTGTAAACACAGCGGTGTTTAAATGGATACAAAACGTCACAATAGACGAATGCTATTGTATGTATAATATGAGGTTCCGGGCGATTGGTGGCTGGTTTCGTCACGGTTGAGACAAGCGAACAGCTGTTCACAACTTACTTGCAAAGGATTCGCCAGAAGCAACCGAAACTGCTACCGTTTGGGACTTCACCAGCGTAGGAAATAGTCATGGTTCACTCACTTTTGATTGTTTGAGCACTAGTTTGAGTTTGTTTGAGGGTGGAGGGGGGTGGGTGCACAGTTATTTAGTCACATTATGAAGGCGCGCACGGTTGTCAGTGCGCGTAGACTCGTGCGCGGCGGGATGTCGACTGAGTGAGGTTGCGTCGCCACCTCGCCACGCGGGACGCGGGCGCAGGCTTCGCAGCCTTCCGCCTCATTCCTCTAGTAGATGGCGCTGTTCTGAATACAGCCTTCTGATGTTTACGAATTCTTTATGGGTTTCTGCGTGTTCTGTTTTCTTCTGCCAGTGTCAGTTACATACAATATTTATATAACATGAATATACTATGAACAATAAATGTTTCTCTTGCTTTATATAAGAGGACAGAATTAACTACATCATTGTAGTCTTAGTTTACTCCACAGAGAAGGTACTTTTTAATAACGGGTTTACTCTTTTCAGGTTTTCTATATAAGTTGCTAAGAAAACATAATACCTGCTTACTATACAATTTCCGATCTTTTTAATTTAAATTTCTAAAATATTTATAGTAATCATGTTGGTGAACAAGTTCTTAAAATTATAGGTATAGTTCCAAACATGGAACCAGATTGGGTATAATATTTATTTATACTCATATTAGCTTTCGAGCCTGTTAAAATAATATCACATCTATAGAACCATATATTCATATTGAATTTTTTATTAATAGTTTTAAAATAATAGCTTTATTATTAACTGAAACATAAATAGGTATACTTCAATTTTTTTTATATCTTCAGAAATAATTTACCTAATTTTTTTCTTAAATTTGCTAAGTTACTTTCATCTGGTTCTAATTTCTTTTGGTAGTTTCTTAAATATTTTTATAAACAAGGGATCTTATCTTCGTTACACCTAGCTTCTTGTTTAAATTTTCTGATCACTCCTTAGTGCTAGGGCCGTACAACTTGCTTAAACATCTCCTAAGGTCTCGTCTGAAAATCAGCGCACCTCCGCGCTCTAAGTGTGGGGTTGCATTATGCTGAGGCCTTTTGGCACATCTCACAAAATTATTTTGTTATTTGTTGTTTTTCTTTGTTTTATTGTATTTTGTGTTGTGATGTGTCAATAAATGTTTCTCTTGCTTTCTTTCTCTGCTTATACAGAGTCGTGACACTAGGACATAGGGTCTACCGGGGAGAACTAGCGCATGACCCTCCTCCACCCCCAAAAAATCATGTCGGTGCATGTGCCAATCATCCTGTATATGTGTAACTATTGTTGTGTTTGGTGTACAATAAAGTGTTGAGTATCACCAATCGTCATCATCATATTGAGCCAAATTAAAGACACGATTATACATAGTTCATCGAAATTTCAGCCACAGGAGGCCTTTATTGAAGCCATCAACATAGATTATGTTATAGTTTTTGTTTTAGTTCACCCAAACAGACATATGGCTATAGATACATGGATATTTACTCGCATTGCATCGCATTTTTTTATACATAATGATTATAGCCGTGTTGGCTAAGTGGGGGCACAATCAACTTTCAATCCAAAGATCAAACCCGGCCACGCACCTCTGGATTTCTCTTGTCCAATTTATGTGCGCTTTATAAAACGTGCTTTAACGGTGAAGGTAAACATCTTGAGGAAACCGGCATGTTCTGATAACTTTAAAGAGTTTGAAGGACATGTGACGTTCACCAACTCACACTTGGCCAGCTGGTGAATTTAGGCCTAATCTCTCTCGCAAAGAGAGAAGTCACTGTGTCCCAGCAGTGGGAACGTTAATAGGTAATGATGATGAATTATAGATACAAGTTGTACCAACCAAGTTCATGTCGCAGCGACCGAACTGGACAATGCCCAGCAATAGTTGAATAACTGGAACGTGTTGGTGCTGACATGTGACGAGTTCGATTCCCATACAGAGATTTGAAGAGGCACGCACTCTCATCGCAACGATATATTTTGATATTCATATATCTAAAAGGAATTTCGTGACGGCGTTATTAGCAAGTGCGTCATTCGATATACCGTTTTTCGATAAAATGGCAACAGACATTTGCAAGGGCGTATTTTCATTTGACATTTGTCGCAAAAATATCTGGTCAATCCACACAACATCTAGACCCGTGGTAAGCTCTAACCTTGTGTTATGGGTACTAGACATCTGATCAGCTAGTCATATATATAAAATTTCCATGTCACAATGTTAGTTACCGTACTTCGCCGAAACGGCTTTACCATTTTTTAACATATTTTATATGTGTATTCAGTAGGCCTGAGAATCGAGTCTGAGGTCGCCTACTATCTATTTTTCATTTTGCAAAACAACGCTTGCTGGGGTCAGCTAGTTATATTATATACTAGCGGCCTGCTCCGGCTTCGCACGGGTTATTATTCAAAATTAGTATCCTGGCAATTATTCGATTTATTCTCGACTTTTAAACCTTCCCTAGACCTCCACGAACATTAATTTTAACATTATTCAAGACTTAGATACGATAAATCCGTTCAGCCGTTCTCGAGTTTTAGTGAGACTAACGAACAGCAATTAATTTTTATCTATAGATTAATTATCGCATTACATGATTTTATTTTAATTCTAAATGGGTTATTTTGTGTGTTGTCAACACATGCCATACAAACGTGACTTATGTTATGTATGCCAAACGTGTGGTGTTCTAATGTTCTCAGTTTGCGTCTATTATTATTATTAAGGTAGCATTTGTGTTTTTGTACTGATTAACCAAGCTTAAGTTTTTGTGAATGTATTAATACTTAAGTCAGCCTAATAGATCTTCATACAACCGGAAAGGGTATCTGAATATTAACCTTAGACAATAAAGCGATATCTTAAAAAACTTCCGAAATTTTGGCACCCGAGTTTTGGTTTGGTACGTTGGAGAGGGTTTTGAAACTTTTCAAATATAAATCTAAATTTAAAATTTAAGAAAAACCCCCGATTCCAATGCTTTAATTTCCTTAAATGTAAAACATCATAATATTATGTAATGTGGACGCGATGCGCTGTCATTTGATACCCCACACTAGTATATTTGCAGATTTTCGGTTTTTCATGAAACACCAAACTCACCTTTCATGCAAAAAAAACTAAATTGAAATCGCTCCATACGTTCGCGAGCTATAATGTCCCAGACAGACAGACAAACAGACACGTCAAACTTATAACACCCCTCTTTTTTGATCGGGGGTTAAAAAGGGCTTTCAGCACATTTCGCCTTCGCCCTTTTATCCGGAATATAATGGAATATCCCGAGAACAGATATATTTTTTTTCTGCGGTAATTGTAAATGTCTTAACCAATGGATAGAATGAAATCAGTTCAGCCGTTTGAGCACGAAAGAGTAACAATGCAAAAGTTGTTTATACTAGTAAGATAAAGTTATAAATTACTAGCTGACCCCAGCAAACGTTGTTTTGCAAAATGAAAAATAGATAGTAGCTGATTCTCAGACCCGAATACGCATATATTTGGTAAAAATCGGTAAAGCCGTTTCGGAGGAGTACGGTAACTAACATTGTGACATGGAAATTTAATATATTAGTAAGTAATTAGTAAAGTTAGTACGAGTTCTAGGATGTAAACCACTAATCATTCCGAATAGGAGAATTAATAGTATGTAATATAAAAAACGGATTATCCCATTAATACTTTATTGACAATTATATTTACTAAAACATTAAATGTCAAGATATTCTAACTATAATAGAAATTCACAAATAACATACAATACAATATATACTATAAAATATTTTTGGATGCAAACCTACATACATTTCATATTATACAATATATTTTTTTTTTTTAGAACCGTAAATTAATATCACATAATCTAATTCGTTAAATTAAAAGTCAGAATAACGGAGTAACCTATCCTTAACATTAACTAATTTAATATTATCTATGTATGTATTTGTAACTTAATATTTCAATTTCAGTAACTAACCAACAAAAAGTGAAAAAAAAAAATTAAACTTAAATTTAATAATAATTCATAAACTGACAAAGCAATCATTCTGACAAAATTAATAGATCAAATTCGTCTAGAGAGTTACTATCTAAAGGAGTACAATTTTAAAAATAAATTTTAATCATTTATTAATTTGTAAGCCAGGCACAGACGAGTTCAACAAACGAAAGCTAAAATTACTGTATATACTAATACACTTTGTCAATGAATTACTCAAAATAGCGTATTTCGGATATTCTTAAATATATTGAGCGTATAGCATACATAACAAGGCGAGCCACAAATATTTTGACAGAGACTTAGAACACCTATTTGAATTATTGTTAATATTATACATAACTTACGAATTTTATAGATCAAACGATTTTGTGCGTCGTTTCCAACTCAAAATTAAGTAAACTTGATTGAAAAAAAAAACAGTTTTATAAATAAGTTTTTATTTAAAAATCAATCTTTTATTGGGCGATCCAATTTCACTAGATCTTGTCAATGTGTTTTATAAGAATAAGGTTTGTAATTAAAATATTAAAAATAAGTATAAAAAAAATCAAAGCTGCATGTTTTTTACTTAGTACTACATACACAATGTAATATTGTATATTTTTCATATAAATTATATTAATACATCCACATTACATTGAAGTTTCATACAGATGCCTACTCTATCACATAAAGATTATAATCTAACACTACTATCACATCAAATAGTTGAAAAAAAGTCGATATTTATTTTGCAGATTACATTTTATTTATATTCTAACGAGAATGGGCCACCGCGGGGGAATTCGCCGCCAGAGGCGCTAGTGCAGCGTGAGGTCAGAAATGTCAAACGACATTTTATCTGTGGAAACATTTATTTATTTCCAAATGAAAATAAAAAAAAATATTTGTATTTCATTCGGTGATTGACAGTTATGCTCACTATACAGCGGCGCCCACTGGTGGGCAAACAACGTGCCCCTGATTGGTTTGGCTTGATTTAATTTAGCCACATTTATTTAGAAGATGTATAACATGAATGCTTAAAGTTATCGGAAATGAATTTAACAATAATATTTTTATTCGAACATATCACATAATTATAAATGCTCGACGTCAGTTGTTTTATGTTTTAACTTCAAAACGAGGTTTATATATTAGCATAGAAAAATTCGGCAGATACGTTGCAAGCTTAGTGCTCGTAGGTAGAAATAATTTTGAACCTATTTAAGTCATCGGGCCGTAGGGTAGGTATACGATATCTTACATTAAAACTTCAAATAATCTACAACAAATACACAAACCTCTTAGGAAGAACACCAATTTGACACATGACATCAGGCTGACAGTGACAAAAGCAAGATAGTGACGTTTAGTTGTCGAATAAGTTTTCTGTTGCGACCTCCATGGCCCAGTTGAAAGTGGACAGCGAAACGCGAGCGGCGTGCTCCTCCACACCTATGTCGACGAGGCGGGCCACCTGTAAAACAAATATAAATAATAATATCACATCACCATCACCCTATTAACGTTCCCACTGCTGGGACACAGGGACTTCTCTCTTGACGAGAGAGATTAGGCCTTAATTCACCACGCTGGCCAAGTGCGGGTTGGTGAATGTCACATGCCCTTCAAACTCTTTTAAAGTTCTCAGAACATGCCGGTTTCCTCACGATGTTTGCCTTCACCGTTAAAGCACGTGTTTAAAGCGCACATAAATTTCTCAAGAAGAAAAATCCAGAGGTGCGTGGCGGGGTTTAAACCCACGACCATCGGAATGAAAGTAATAAATAAAAAGTAAATAGTAAAAAAAAGTAAGTAGTAAGTAAAAAAAGTAGTAGTAGTAAATAGTAGTAAATAATAATATAATTTTAAATATTTCCGGACAATTCACATAACTATCTAGCCCCGTGGTAAGCCCTAAGCTTATGTTACGGGTATCAGAAGTCTAGATCTTATATGCTTGATATAATAGACATACATGTATAGATATTGTCAGACGAAGGAGAAAGTTCTTGCAGAATGCAGAACATACATACACTAGACTCCTCGGCGGGAATCGAACCCACAAACTGTTGCGCCGCAAGCGGAACTATGCCCACCGCGCCACTGAGTCACTCGGAATAGGTAGTTTATCTCTTCTAGTGAGTGTAGTATAAGGCTACTAAGGGAAATGCTCAGAAGCAAGGCAGCAACGTCTGTCTGAGCATAAATAATCTATTTTTCACAAACAGTAGCCTATGTGTTATATAGGATAAACAGCTGATGTAAGAACCAGTATGTTTGTTTACTTATTTTGAGTTTTAGACTTCATTCCATTTAACTTCCAACTCTGACATTAAATTTAATAGATTATTATAATATAGTTAAATACCAGACAAAGCCACCCTACAACAGCTAAAATCTGATAATTATTTTTTTGCAAATACAATTAAGATTATTTATTATTATTAATTTTTTTGACATCCTGCCATTGTTTTTGCAACAGAATGGTGTTTTGAATTTATTACTAGCTATCTTCACCCCAAGTAACACATAAGCAAAATAACAGTACACATTTAGAACAATTTTACAGTTAAAAGTTGAATAACGTTTGTCTATGAGCTTTGGGTACAGCCAAATGCTGAATAAGGTTGAGATCGGTAGCTTAAATTTTTTAACGCTGAATAAATTCTGTAAATCTGTCCTTCCCTTCTTTAAGCTTAAAAATCAGTACAGACTTACTTAAAAGTCAGTACTCAGCTAGTAGTGTTTAACCAACTAATTGCTGAATAAACTATCACCTTCTGAATAATATCGTTGCATAATTATATTATAGTGCTTGATACTGAACAATTGTTTTTATTTTATCTTCAAACTGGATAAGATTCTATGATTTACTAATTATTAGCTGCTGAATAAACAATATGATTTGTGTTTTTATTCAGCTTTTTTAGGTTTAATAGAGAGATCAAACTAACTTATTCAAATTAAAGACTACATTTCTATTGTTATAGCGCCCAGAGCTTAATACCAGCTTAATAAATACTATTGTACGTATAGGCATTTGTTTTTCGCGTGGTTGCCGTGCGATGAACAGGGTTCCGTCCCCCAATATAATAAAACAGCATTGCGATTGACGCAAGAAGATTGTGAATCAGATGGCAGCTGTACAGATATCGAAGAAGAACACAATACCGAACAGATCAAAAATTTGATTGATTTCGAGATAAAATAAGACAATGGGCTGTTGAATATCTTTAATTAATAAATTAATCGTGCTATCTTTAATTAATAAATAAGCTATATTATTTTGAAGCAGTAGTTTTTGCGTGAAAGATCAAAAAAACACCCTCACTCACTTACACACATACAAGCATTTAAATATTAGTTGGTTATGCACGATGCTTTGTTGCAAATGGTTAGATAGATAACCCTAAAGGTGGAGGTTATGTTCAACAGTGGACGATTACTGGCTGTTAAGATTGTATTAATAGGTATATATTAATCATCATCTTCCTGACCTTATCCCACATTACGTGGGGTCGGCACAACATGTTATCTCCTTCCATTTCCCTCTATCACCCCTCATCTCAACACTCACCTCTTTCTTACACATATCATCTTTCACACAGTCCAAGGTAATAGGTCTATATTAAGGTGATTTGTAAAGATTCAATTTATTATGGTTTATAACCTTATCGTCGAACTCCGGGACGCTGTGGGGGCCGCCGGCGTAGACATTGGTCCAGTGGCGCGCGGTCTGGCAATACAGCTCCCTTTAAAGCAAACAATTCTAAATAAGCATAATTTAAAAGATTTAGGGTCATCATCATCATCGTCATCTCAGTAGGAAGTCCACGGCTGGACATAGGCCTTTCTAAAAGATCTTCAGTTATTTTGGTTGGCAGCGGCCTGCATCCACTGCGAGCCCGCAGCCTTCACCAGGTCGTCTGTCCATCTATTTGGTCCGTTCTAGAACTTTTCGACCCATCATCTTCTACGAATCTCATCACTTCTGATTCGAATCCGTGGAGAAACCCCGAGTATAGCCCTGAGCTCCTCCATAGCTCTATGAGCGATTCTGAGCCTATTCATGAGACCAATAATAGTGAAGCACGACGCAGATTTAAGGTATCAACATGTTACTGAAAAAAGCCGTGAAAAGCCAAGTTGGCTAAGTGCGAGAACACTCGACTTTCATGCCGAAGGTCGTGGGTTCTAACTCTGACACGCACCTCCGAATTTTTCTTCTTGAAAAATGTATGTGCTCTTTAAACTAAACATTATACCTTACAGACAATCATAAATACTAAATATAAAACTTATATGCTTAAGTAGGTAGGTAGGTAGTAGGACGTTCACAACTGACTATCGGTTTGTTTTATATATTTATTTATCATTTAATTTTAATTAATAATTGATTTTTATATTGACACTGATGATGATGATAAGTTTGAATGACATAAGAATATTGAATAAAATTGCTTTTCTTTTTTTAATGTAATTTGACGCAAACCCAATTTGCAGTGCCTCTCCGGGGTGCATGTACATATCGACTTAAGATGTAACAATTTACCTATATCTATATAAATGTACATGTGAGCAAATAAATAAATAAATAAAAAAAACACGTGCTTTAACGGTGAAGGCAAAACATCGAGAGGAAGCCGGCATGTTCTGAGAACTTTGAAGGGTTTGATTGAAGGGCATGTGACATTCACCAACCCGCACTTGGCCAGCATGGTGAATTAAGGCCTAATCAGTCTCGTCAAGAGAGAAGTACCTTTGTCCCAGCAGGCAGTGGGAAAATTAATAGGGTGATGATGATGATGATGACTGAAAAAATATCGTAAGAGAACACACTCATAGAGACGAATGGTAGGAGCTCAAACTCGATGGAGTAACGTAATTTTATAACGTAGTTCCTATGGCCACCTGTCAGTTCCTTCATGAGATCAGCTCTGTCTGCAGGGAACAGAGTGGCATTATCTGAGACTGCTCCTTTTTGGTACATGGCGGCATAGTTTTTATTCAGAAAACTAGCTATTTACTCCACGGTTTTGTCCGTATTTTATGGATTTACCTGCGGGAACGACGTAGTGTAAAAGTAACCTGTAGCCTTCCCCATAAATAGGCTATCTAACAAGAATTATACAAATCGAACCAGTTCTTCCTGAGATTAGCGCGTTCAAACATTTAAATACTACTTATACTTACTTGTGGTGCTTGTACTGAGTGGCCACCACTGCATCCTGGGGATCATCGGGCTCCGCGGACGACAGCAGCGCCTGGGACAATACATCACAAATTAACCACTCGTGGTAAGCTCTTTTTTTTTGAAGTGAAACTTCTTTAGAATCGTTGTGATTTGAAACCGGATGAAACGGAAATGGAAATAAGATTGGCTTACCTGTCGGGTAAGCCAATCTTAAACGCTAACAAGGTTAAGCAACGCGCGCGCGACGCCAGTACTTGGATGGGTGACCGCCCGAACAAAATATTTTTGCGTAGTATTTTTTTTTTTTGTTTTTTTTTATTCTTCTTATTCTTTTGTCGATTTACTGAAGTTTCACTTCTATAGTGTGTGAATCGCACACACACACCTTTTTTTTTTTTTTTCTTTAGCTTATAGTTTCCCCTGCAGGGCAAAGGCCTCCCCCATATCCCTCCAAGTGTCCCGGTCCTGTGCAGAATGCCACCATTCGCGGTCAAACGCATCGAGGTCGTAGCTAAATAAATTGATTAATTAATATTTCCAGACAACTCATACAGATCAATTCTTATTATACATTTATCTTTTCGCGTACGGCGCGGCATCGGCAGCAGACAAATGCATTCTCAGTAAAAATATAATTTAAATAGTTCCAAGTAACAAAAATAGTTATTTTACTCAGTATTTTTCGATTATTCAACTAATCACTAGGATTTAATACATATTTAAATAAGTTCTTCAAGATATAACCGCTTGACTTTACAATCACAAAATCTGTGTAAATTATTCAATAATACCTCTAGAGTGAAATGTTTGATGCAACAGGTTACACAGAAACGGGACTACTAAGTTGTTGATTATGCTGAACTTTGTTGAACTCATAATCTCATACTATTACGTCGATCGATTTAGAACGAATGGTGTATTTTGGAATTGTATACGTAAAATAAAATTATTTAACGCATTTCGCGTTTCCCATATCAGACTACACATAAATCTAAATTTAAAATTTAAGAAAAACCCCCGATTCCAATGCCTTAATTTCCTTAAATGTAAAACAACATAATATTATGTAATGTGGACGCGATGCGTTTTTATTTGATACCCCACACTAGTATATTTGCAGAATTTCGGTTTTGCTTCCCCACTCTCACCCCCATAACTTTTAAACGGCCTAACCGATTTTCATGAAACATGTCTAAGAACAATCGCGCAAGACTCACCTTTCATACAAAAAAAACTAAATTGAAATCGCTCCATCCGTTCGGGAGCTATGGTGACACAGACAGACAGACAGACAGACACGTCAAACTTATAACACCCCTCTTTTTTGGTCGGGGGTTAAAAATGACTACTAGGTATTTGCCTACTAGGAAAGGAATGCATGCGGCTGTTTGAAATTTGGTGACCTTTCATAATAGTTAAGTTTAATAATCCCAGAACAAGAGACGGATTCCTTGCAGCCGCTATCACATTCAACCGAAACAATCCACAAAATCGGCTCAATTCAATCACCTAGGTGCGAGTGCTGATAAATCTCAGCGAATATACATCGTCGAACATCTTTCTGCCGAGATCAAATCGCTTCATGATGCAACACGAATTCGCGCATAAGAACTAGGCTATAAATTTGTGTGTGTGCGTAACGGACGCACATTTGTGAGAACATTTGAAGGCTCTGACCGCAATGCAATTGATAACGCTGATAACTAAATAATTTGTAACTTAGGTACTTAAAATAAGTATTCGTAGTAAGATTTCTCAATTATAATTTAATATCCTCTGTATTTGAATGAACATTCATATTTATTATCAGAATACACGTGGTCTTAAAACGACAACGAATTTTATCAAAATGTATTGCTTCTAAACTATGATGTAATTGTGTTGACTTTGACATGGTTGAATAATAGTATATACGACACAGAATTATTTGATAACAGGAACAATGTTTTTAGAAGGGATCGTGAAAATAGTAGGTATAAGAAAAAGAAAGAAGGTGTGAAGGAAAAGGTGGCGGAGTGCTTATTGCAGTTTCAAGAAAATTTCAATCATCTAGAGTTTTTAAGTTCGAAAGTGAATGTAAGGATATTTGGGTAAAAATCAGCGGCCAAGGCCATAAAAACGGAATTTACATTTGTGGAGTTTACTTGCCTTCACCCTTAAAAATGATGACCTTGATACACATATTAAAAGGGCACAACTCGCTTTGGATAAAGGAAATCATGTTGTAACCCTGGGTGACTTAAATTTAAAGGACATAAAATGGAACAAAACAACAGACCCTCATATGCCAATTACGACTCCTACTTTCGTAAATTTTAACTTTATTGAGTTTATCTCTCTGAATGATCGTACTCAATTTAATTGTAGAAGCAACGATATAAAAATAGATAACTAGACTTTGTCCTCAGTAATAAACCAGTAACATATCTTAGAAAATGTGATAATCCCCTAACTCCAACAGCAGGTATTAACCACCCCTCACTTGAGTGAATTATACCTACATTTACCAATAAATTACTTGCATACATTAATATAATCTAGACCAAACTTCTTTAAAGCAGATTTCGATAAAATTGTAGAGCACTTAGACACTTTAGACTGGGACAAAGAATTTCTTAACAGTTCTAATGTTAATTAATTAACTGAAGTGTTTAACACTCTCCTCCGGGATACCATAAATAAATACATACCAATGAAAAAATTATCTTCATGCCATTACCCTATTTGGTTTTCACGAGAGCTAATAAAAATGTACAAAGAAAAATATAAAGTACATTATCAAAATAAAAAAATACAATAACCCTTTAGATTTAGTTGACTTTAAAGATTTAAGAGAACAATGAAACACAAAAAATCTGCTATAAAAATACATAAATAATATTGAATATTACATTAAAAAAATGCCCGAAGCTTTTTTGGAAATTTATCAAAAGCAAAAGAGAGGGTGGCGGTACTTACCCTGCACAAATGTACTACGAAAACAAAACAGCTACTTTATTTAGGTCAAGATTTAAGCAATTTATTTGCCGAGAGTTTTAAGAAATGTTTTTATGAACCAGTTCAACATCCACTTCTACGTAACAACTGCAATGATTAAAACAAGTGCACATCACTTTGTAAAATAAAGCTTAGTAGTGATGTGATGACATACATAATTGTCTTAATACACTCGACATTAACAAAGGGGCAGGAATCGACGGATTACCTACTATCTTTATATATCATCATCCTTGATACATCCAGCGAAATTGATATTTCTGACCCCTTACCTAAATTAAAAAAAAAACATTTGCTAGACTTAATTTTATAAAAAGTTTTACCTCTTTGTCTGATTTATACATACTTTTCTGTGTATGAATTTAAATTTTTGTTTCCTTTTGTTTTAAATATAGTTTTAATATAATATTATTATTTTTTTCTTTTGTTCTTTGTCCACTGCTTATTATATTTTGTGCTAATGTAATTTTAACTGTCTGTTGCCATTTTATATTGTACTCGATGTGATGCCCTGTTATTACGAGAACACATCGCATTTAATCCTTTTAGTCATGTTAATTTTCTGTCCTTTCTTAAACAATAAATTTTAAAAAAAAACACAAAAACACCCAGACCAAGGACAAAGTGCTTCATAACTTACAAACTCTTTTTTGGTCGGAGGTTAATTACCAGTATAGACAGTAGTATTGATCAAAATAAACACCAAAAAAAAAACCAAAAATGAAATCGCTTCATCCGTTCGGGAGCTATGATACCACAGACAGACACAAACTTATAACACGCCTCTTTTTGGTCGGGGGTTAATTACCTGGATAGACAGGAGTACTGTTCTGAGTGTAAGTGCGGCCGCCCACTGGTCCTTCAGGATGTCCAGGCAGATGTGCCCGGTCACCGAAGACACGTTCGGGTGCCAGATGAGCGTAGAGAACCGTATCTGGAGAAGAAAGCATTCAGAAACAAACTTGTTAATGATACTAAACCCCAACTTCACCATTGTATGCTACAAATTAAGTTTTATTGAACCGAAATCAACCATATAAAAACTACAATTTTATGTCCATTTGATCACAGTTTAGGCTGACCTGATCGCGTTTATAGACAATGGTGAAATCGGGAATAAGTTACAAACAAAATTAAAGTATGATGTATCCCAACGAATACTATATAAGTAGAACAAGTAACAGCTAAATTTTACCACATGATAAATATCGCTTTATAGTGATAAGGGCGCCCATTATACCACTTGTTTTGTTTATTATTTTATGTAGTGGCATGAAGCGAGAACTCCATGGAGCGCTGTTTAGTTATACAGGGCAGAATGGAGGGACGGAGGTCTTGTGGTCGCAATAGAACAAGGCTTTTGGACCTTATCTAATCTCTGACTCAGGTCACCATGACCGCCTGCCCCCACAAGAAAGCTAATAGCGAACTATGGCGGCGCATCGCCACAGCAACTACTCAACAAAAGGAACTACTGAACTGAACTACTGAGCAGCTACCATAACCACGACTACTTTGTCAAGAGTGACCGTCTAAGAACTTGCTGTATTGGATGGACAACCAAAGGACCTACTGAACTGAACTACTGAGCAGTTGCCATAACCACGACTACTTTGTCAAGAGTGACCGTCTAAGAACTTGCTGTATTGGATGGACAACCAAAGGATATCTACTGAACTGAACTACTGAGCAGCTGCCATAACCACAACTACTTTGTCAAGAGTAACCAAATCAGAAGTTGCATTACATTGGGTGGACTGAACGGATAGGCGTCAGGGATCTTGATCTCAAGCTGGAAGTGCCCCCCCTCGTAGGGCGTGTCGAGGGGGCCGGTGATCTCCCCACGCAGCTCCGTCCAGCTATCTCCCTTCAGCGCCACATTGATCTGACCTCCCACCACCTGCAAGATACAATTATTTGTATTCTCTACGTATTAAATGTATTTACAAAAAAGCTATGTATCATATAATCATACTTGTCGACCCGACAGACGTTGTCCTGTCCCACGTCTCAAAAAACAATATTCAGTTGACAGTATTGTGAATCTAAACTCATCCCAGATCCCCTTGAACACACACAAAAAATTTCATCAAAATCGCTCCTGTCGTTTGAGAGAAGTTCAGTGACATACACACTCACAGAAGAATTATATATATAACGATATATAATCAACCTAAGACCCATAAAACAAAGCTCTGCTTAGTTTGGGGGTTAGGTGGTGCTGTGTGATTAGTCCGGATATATTTATTCCATTTATTTGTGAATAATAGTGCCCTGTGTTACCGCTATTATATATTATTGGATTTTCCCAAGGTAAAAAGTAGCCTATGTCCTCTCTAGGTCAGGCTCTAGGGAATATGTGTACCAAATTTCATTTAAATTGGTTCAGTAGTTTTTGCGTGAAAGAGGAACAGACATACAGCATTTATAATATTAGTATGGACAAGGCCCGTTCCTCCTGAATCCTAGCTATTGCTGAAAACCGCAAAACCATCCAGTCAGTAGTTTTATGAGTGTTTATCTCAAACAGATAAGACAAACAGACGCGGCAGGAGACTCACACACACACACACACACACACACACACACACAGGGACACCGGGACTCTTGACAACAGAGGTTTTTTTTATTTTTACTCTCTTAGGGAAACTAACAGCTATTTAAATGATAAAGGTATAAAAACAATGTTTGCTTCTAAGCTAATTCAAAGTTTCTACAAACAATACAAGTGTACAAACATAACAAACATGCACTCTTCACAAAAAAAATTATAATCAATAATTAAACTAAACAATTCAAAATAATAAATTACATATAAAAATTAAAAGCTAACAAATATTACAAAACAAACTAAATATCGTTTAATCAAGAAACAAACGTTTAATTTCATTACAAGTAGTAATAAAAAAATTTATTACAACATTAGCAGCAAACATAGAGTTAAAACAGCTACTAGCTCTTTTATTGAATGCATTTTGCCTAGAAACGAGACATTGGAACATGAAGAAGGTTAGGTTTACGAAGAAAATTAGAGTTCGTTTTCAAAAGAATCTGCTGCAAAAGTGTTGGACAGTCAACAGTAGGTACCTTCCATTTACCATTCGCCACGTTCATTAAATAACAAAAATCCGCTACTTTCCGTCTTACTTCCAACGGGAGAAAGTGAAATTTGGAGCATCTCTCTTTATAGTCAGTTAGATAATAAACCTTAGCTTTAAATTGAACATGTCTCAAAAAACGCCTCTGTATCCGTTCAATCCTAGATATGTATGTCATATGGCAAAGGTTCCATGTTTGTGAAGCGTTTTCTAAGTGACCTTGAACGTAAGCACAGTAGGTATAGAATTTTAATCGTTTTACTAGGTAGGTACTTTGAAATTCAGATGATATTCGGAGCACAAAGCCAAGCGCCCTGGATAGGTACCTTGTTTACAATTTCATCTACTTGCCGATCAAATAGAAGTTTATCGTCAAAGATAACCTCTAAGTCACGTATATGACTAACTCTTTCCAAATTTCTAATTTATTATGCGCACAATATACCTCAAACCTAGTTAAGTCACTCTGTAGGTTAGTTGCATCTACAGCACTCTGTATAGGACATAGAATCTTCATATCATCAGCATATAATAATATATCCGAGTATTTGAAGCAAACAGAGACATCATTGACGAAGATGGTGAAGAGCAAAGGTCCGAGCAAGGAACACCTGATGGAATATTTACTGGTGTAGAACCATTCAATAGTACTATCTGGCATCTGTTCCGTACATACCTCTAATACCAATGAGATTATGAGATTATTCCTTAATTCATTCTGAGGTTCGTATTTCGAACTCCCACTTAGCCAGCATGGTGATTTAAGGCCTTATCTCCCTTGCAAGAGAGAAGAGAGAAGTCCCCGTGTCAAAGAAGTGGGAATGTTAATAGGGTATTGATGATGTTAGATTATTTTAGGACCATAGACATCTTCATTATAACGCGGGCCCTGATAGTACATAAGAAAAGATGAAAAAGTGCCAAAATGAGAACAATATTTACATCCAAACAACTGTCCTTGTACATACTTACATTCAAACAAGCTATATTTAGAACAATGTCACTCTTAAATCACAAAGAAACTGTAAACTCATCTTGACTTCATGAATTTATTAAATTTAATATTAAAATTAGTTTCAAATCAAGCTACCCTTTTACACACACAATATGTAGCGACTAGAGTTTTATTTAAGATACTATGTAATAGAGTTAAACTAGGGTTTTCTAAAAAGCAAAACCTATGCTTATCACTTATTTAACGTTGAACTTTACAAAATCTGATTGATCGAGATTTTATTTTGCACTGTTAGGCAAATCTCCAGTTTTGCCATATCTAATGCAAGCAAATACCTATTTTGCCCTTAAGATGTATTGGATGTCTCAATATCACTTTCATTCAAATAAGATGAAATGTTTCTATTGTAAAAAAATATATTTTATTTGGTAATGTAATCAGTCATTGCAAGCTTAAAGCTCATCATTGCCCAGTAATATTTAAATGATCCATTTTGACATTAGAATCAAACTCTTAAAACATCTCTCTCAAAGTAAACATGGATTTTATGATTTTGTTTTAAAATAGATGAGTGTCATTACAGTGAATGTGTCATATGTTTCTAAAGCTTAACCCTATGTTTTTGAGCTAGCTCAACTCTTAGAACAACACCCATTAAACCTTGGATTACAAGTAATAATAATAATAACAATAATAAAATTATTTATTCAAAGAATAAGGTGTACAACGACATATAGGTCTTAGAAACTATAATATATCTTGGTCTGCTCGGGTTACAAACATCATTTAATATAAAAAGCAGCTATTAATTATAATAAGTAGCAGCTGTGTTTAGAAGGTGCAATCTAGACTGACTGACAACGTAGGTACTTACTAAGGCTAATACTAATACTAATCACTATTACTATTTAACTCACTACTTAGGTACTAATATTAATTACTTTATCTACATAATTACTTTTAATTTGGGTTTGTTAACCTAATCTATTAGTTTGTAACATTTAGCCCATTTATCTATGATGCAACAGTTACAAGATACAAAATAATTTATTTCCAAGGTGTCATTTTACAAATCTTAGAAACGTCAACTAACAAACACTTAATGATAAATAGGAAATAAATTTAAGGTCTGGTTATTTATCTGGTTGCTTCACTTTTTTAACACTAGAACAGAGAAGCGATATAAAACTAGCTCATCATAGTCTTTTTTAAATTTGTTGTTTAGGCATACCATATCCCAAGCAGTTTTGTTGTCAATGTAATCAGATATTTTATAATAAGCATTTTTTTTACAAAGATTTATTTTAACAATATTTTGAAATAGAGTGTATGACAACTGTTGCAATTATTTGGTAATCCTGTTATTGTGCATATTTGATTGAATGGTCAATGGCAATACAACATTGTATGCCTTGGCATATCATGAAGGAGTGTCTCAGATTAAGGTCAATTGGACTTGATTGAACCCTCAATATGACACCTATGTAGTTTGGACCATGATTTAAAATCATTGAAACACATTCCTTTTAACTGAATGATATCAACTAATCATTATTTCATTTAAATTATAATTAAACATCTATACTTATTAAGTCGACTCAGCATGTGTTCAAAAGGAAAAGGAAATTCTTCTCATTGCTAAGCCAAAACCGACCAGCAGTAATACTATATAAAACAGCAGAAATATGTTTATCTGAAATATAATATAAACTTCTACAGAGTCCTCATGATACCTTTGGGGTTGACATTTAATCAATCAAACACACTTAGTAGACATCAATCTTTTAAGGCATTATAATGAAAACAATATTGGTAGGTACTTTCATACACAGAAACATGATTCTAGTAGGATGTCAAAAATCTTAAATGCCTACATACTTCCAAATAGGTTCATATTCTCTAAAATGTCTACATTGTAATATATTACAAAATCAAATCAACAGAAATACTGCTAAGTCAGTAAGAGAAAATAACGTGAATGCTGAATCATGGTGCAAATAATAGTTATAAATAAAATAGAATTGTTCATGGCACCTATTGACATGTTAAGTAGCACAGTGCTTTAGAGATAAGTCGTTGAATGCGTTTCTGCGATAGCTATCCTATGCAAAACGGGACAATTAATATTAATGCGACACATTTTTTTTTTGTTTCACATATCGATTTCTTACCTCTTCACTTTTTAGGACTTCTCTGAATTCTCTCTTTATACGTTTTGCTGCAATATTAGCCATTGTGTAACTACTTCACAAAAATTTATCAATCAAAACAAGAAACACCTGACGACTATGGCGGTCTCTAGTTTGTTGAAACTAAATTCTTGTTATCTTGTTTTGTTTTGATCGCCCTAGATAGATTCGGCTCGACTTTGACAATGACATGACAGCACTTTTATATGAAGAAAGTTGCCGCAAGAAAATAATATTGATTTAAAACAAATATTGTAATCTTAATATACATAAATCTCGTGTCACAATGTTTGTCCTCAATGGACTCCTAAACCACTTAACCGATTATAATAAAATTCGCACACCATGTGCAGTTCGATCCAACTTGAGAGATAGGATAGCTTAAATCTCGCAATTTTAATTGATTGCTAGTTATTTGTCTGTTATTATCTACAGGTTAACAAAAGTGTAAAATAAATTTTAAAAAAAATGTGTGTGTGAGTCAGCTACCACGCACGATTGGACTTTACTCCTTATAAACTATAATTATGTATATCGAATAGAACAGCAATACCTCTTTGCGCGATACTTCGTAGTCTCAACTACGAAGTTTCGCGCAAAGAGGAGACCCCGAGAATGAGATACGCTGTGTAATGTATTCCATCTCATTCTTTTACACGTTCAATCCTACAGATATATATGTTTGTCTCTTTCTACGTAACGCCTCAACTTATCGTGTTACACTTTTTAATTTTACTCCTCATAAAATTTCCGTACCGGGCCTTATATCTCAAATCGTTTCATAAGGAGTAAACTCCAATAAATGTCTTTCTAAAGGTTGTCTATGATTTTTCTTGATAAAGCTATTCATACGTGGTGGTAATACTTTTTGAGCTATTGTCTATGTCTCGAAAGTTCAATATTCATTTTTATAGGTTGTCTATGATTTTTCTTGATAAGCTTTTCATACGTGGTGGTTATTATATACTCTTTGAGCTATTGTCTGTCTCGAAAGTTCAATATTTTACATAGTTTTCAATCATTTTTTTCTGACATGAGTTTGAAGTAATATTTTTTATTTTTTTTTAAAGCTTCCGTGAAATAGCGCAGATTATGTATATTCTATATAAAAATAAAAATGAATTGTTGTTCGTTAGTCTGATTAAAACTCGAGAACGGCTGGGACGATTGAGCTGATTTTGGTTTTGAAATGTTTGTCGTAGTCCAGTGTAGGTCTAAACGAAATAAGGAAAAATTGCCGGGAACTTTTTTTACCCGTGCGACGCCGGGGCGCGGGCCGCTAGTACCTCTATATAAAAATATTAAGAGCTATGTTAACTTCATGCAAAATGGTTCATAATCTGTAGTGCTTTAAATAACAATTTAGTTTTTATGGTAATAATGGACTAAAAAAAGGTGTGTGTGCGATTCACACACGATAGAAGTGAAACTTCAGTAAATCGTCAAAAAAATAAGAAGAATAAAAAAAAAACAAAAAAAAAATACTATGCAAAAAGATTTTGTTCGGGCAGTCACCCATCCAAGTACTGGCGTCGCGCAAAGTTACTTAACCTAGTTAGCGTTAAAGATTGGCTTACTCGACAGGTAAGCAAATCTCATTTCCACTTCCGTTGCACCCGGTTTCAAATCACAACGATTCTAAAGTTTCACTTCAATAAATATCATACACTAGTATATGTCACGCCCCACGACTTTGAACGTATGGAGTTTGTTTTTTTAGCTAAATATCGCTTTCCTGAAGAAAACACATAAGTTAACGTAAAGGTATTTTGAAGACCCACGGTAACAGAAGTGCTGCATTGCATTTCTGTATACTATACATATTGCATGAACCGTATATATTCCGGGGCGCGAGATGAAGTGTGTGAGATGTACAACTGATTGAGTTAGTATATCGTGACACAAGAAAAACTTTTCGTAACAAACATTTGTTAATGAACGCAGGTAATATAATACCGATATTTTAGTAGAGAAAAAATATGTAGTAGGTTTATCTCACTTAATCAAAATCGCATAGAAACCTTATCTTGCTAAATGTAGGCATAGTAAGGTACTATGCCCAAAGTTAACACTTTTAACACTGGACTTAAGCACTTTCTGACTGTCATCACTAAGTACTAAAATCGTAAAGGTAATTTATATTAAATAATCTGATTGTTTCTTTCTGGCTAATTTTGGCAACAGTATTATAACGGTTTTGAAATCATCTCTTTATTTTATGTGAACTTTTAAATAATGAAGAATGCTTACTGCTGTTAAATTATGGATTTCTGTATTCTCTGCTAAAAATAAGAAATACCATTGAAAGATTTGTTTAATACGATTAAGTATTATTTTCTAGATTTATTCCTTCAAAATAAAAATCGGACTTGTAGTTCCTGAGCTATTACGCTATTAGAGATAACCTCAGTCAAGTATCTAAGGCGGGACTCTTGATTTATGCATTGTATAAATATAATATATCTATATTTTATCAGTAAGGACATTCCTCAATATATATTTCGTATGGTTTGTTAAAGTCATTTTTAATAATTTCATATGTAACAGTGCTGCCATAGTCGATGTGATTTCCGGTAGGATTAGTTGATTTTAGTCTATGGCAACGTGTCATTCAGCATTCAATTAACTCATTCTTGGGTTCAAAGTCTTGTTCATTATCAATCAAACAGTTCATGTTCTGTTCATTCATTCGCTTCACAAACGCACCTCAAAAGGGCTTTGCTATGGTCGATTATATTGGAGGTGTTTAATTTTTATTATTTAGCACTGTGAACACACATATCTGTAGTTATTATAACTAAACGTGAATGTATAATGATGCGTCCCGGACGTTGGCGTGAGTGATTTGACTGTTGGTGTAAATATTATCGAGTTATGGCGAGTGCTGGCAGTGTGTGGTTTAAGATATGATAATTTTCTCCGATGCCACCGGGTTCCACCTATGTACCTGGCACTTGAAGGTGCGTTGCATGTTTTACAACTTCGTACTTTCTCCTAAAGCCTAATTTTGGTCTTGGTTTATTTATATTATGTTTGTAAGTAAAGTTTCATTCATGGTTTTGTTAAACATAAATAACTTTGTTTGGGGCTATAATGGGCTTGTTGTGCAAGAATACAATCTCCTTTATGCTTGTCGATTGATAAACTGCTGTGTGTAACCTGAGATCTATTAGGAAGTCATTAGAATGAGCAAAGTTCTTAGCATTTTCTTGAGAAAGGGAGAGTGCCTATTTTAAAATGTTCCTAATTTAGGCTTACGTATCTCAAAGTCGTAAAGGATGGTGAACTCAAGCTTTCTAATTGATATTGTTTGTTTATGTTATCGTTTTCTGTTTAAATGTGTAAATAACTATTAAAATTAGTTTAAATATCCAACAAAAACCCTTCTTACTTACATAGTTGGGATTGTTTGTTTATGTTGTACAAATAAACAATAAAAATACTGGGGCTTCCAGGGACCTATATTTAACACTGGAGCTATTTTTAAATAAATAAAATGTTTACCAGTCAGTACCTATAAAGATTATTCCCATTTTTTTAATGAGTGCATTAAAGTCTTACTCACCTATATTTTATCATCAAGTGCATTTGTTAATACACATACATATATACATAATCCAGACACCATTTTGAATTAATTTTAGATTAAATAAATTTAGAGGTTTTTCTATTTGTTAATGTCATTGCCCTCATTATGACCATATCTTAGGAAATAAAGGTATTAAATACCGACAAATATTGTTTTAACAAACTAGATAAATATTTTTTTTTATTAAAAAAATTCAGCTTTTTATTGAGCAAATTATCTGATCTGAATTAGCAAATAATATGACCTGATTTCACCAACCACTATCTCAACACCTAATCAATTGTCATTTTGTGTTTGTTAATAGCTAAAACATAAAAATATGTGAGATTATTCTAATGAACTTATTTTTGACTGTCCGTGGAGTTTTAGTAATATGGCATTGTGTCCACTTCCATACCCATTCCATATCCATACCATTCTCCATAAACACCATTTTCAGGGATGTCAATAATTAATCCAATGAAGAAAGTAGAGCATACAACTTAATATCCACCACCCTTCGTAAATAATTGAACAAGAATGTAAGGAAATCTTAAATATATATGATATTTTCCAATATTATAGTACTCTGGAAATTTTCTACAAATATTTATGGAATACTATTTGGATATCTAAGCTTAGAGCTTTCATGGGGTAGCATTACCTTACTGGGACAACAGCCATATATATATGCATATGTCCATGCCAAATTTGATCCAAATCAGGCTTTGCTCGCAATAATTTAATTTCCTGCGAACATTGGTCAATAACCACTGTAAAAAATGGCCTATGTGTCATTCTGATATGTAAGCTATATTATTTATTATTGTAAAGTTTCATCAAAATCCATTCAGTAGTTTTTGCTTGAAAGCAACAAACACACACGCATACATACAAACTTCCGCGCTTATAATTTAGTAAAATTATTCAAATATAAGAATCCTAGAAGATGAATGCAAGAAAAGAACCTTGCTAAAATTGTTTTTGATACCATTGGTTTTTGAGTTTCCAGGCAAAAGTTATACTTAACTCCATTTCATTTCTTTTAAATTGTTCGCCTTGGAACCTCAGTGATTATGTATTTTTTGCACATTTAGCAGCATATTTTCTAAAATAAAGAAGTAATGCTATGTTTGTATGCTTTCTTGGCTAAAACGATGTCGATATTCGCCAATTAAGTACTTTCGGCGTAAATCTGAAAATCAAAATGAAACATTTACAAAATTATGTGCTTCAAAACGAATTGTTTTAAAGGAGCTTTTATTTTAAATTAGCCTAAAGGTTGAGTTTGATTGGATTTAACGATGTTTTACGTTTATGAATTTGGCTTGTGATATATAAATCGTACAATGTGGTGAATTTTGATAAGACGAGTCGTAAAATGAAACTACACCGGAGACCGTAGCGCACCCGCATATTGTAACAGCACACCGTGACCAATAAATTCTATTCGGTTCCAGAAGTGTCCCTAACGCTTTTACAAACTTCAATCGAATTTAATAAAATAGACGATTAGTTCCGCTGTAGCCGTCGCATTTTACCTACGCCCTTGTCTGTTCTAATAATCAAAATCGTGATGTATAATATAGGTATCTTTGTTGCGCTTTTCATTCTGTACCTAGAAGCAGGTATAACGGCTCCTTTTATAAACCGTGTTACAGATTCAGCTGTAGCTGTGTTTCTACCATCAGCCCTCCTATGCTTAAAAGTAAAAGTAAAAAGTAAAAAATTCTTTATTTGACATAAAATGAGGTACAGTAACAAAACTAAGGTCCCATAGGCTCCCGAACTAGTTAAAACTCTATTTCAAGAGCTAGTGGCTTTTCCTATATGGACTTATTACAAATTATGCCAACAACTAAAAGTAACTTAAAAATCATCATCATCATCATCATCCTGCCCTTGTCCCACACTATGTGGGGTCGGCACAACAATGTAAAAAGAAAATGATACAATAAGTTCTCCCGCAAATTTATAAGAATGTGTAAATTTCTACTAGTGTTATATAGGTACATATTATAGTAAAGTAGTTTATTTATTATACATAATTATAGTATAAGGTATAATAGATTATATCTATACCAAAAATATATAAATCTTTCAATCAGTCTTCCTGATGTCATTATCACAAGAACCGCGATAGCACAGTTGATATTTTGCAGATGTCCAGTCCGTTAAAACGTTGTCTAAATCACATTTTAAATGCAAATGCGGAAATCAAATAATCTCTTTAAGAACGATCATCTAAGAAAGATCAGAAATGAGACGGGGTTGAGTCGAATGGGGAAGATGTTTCCGCTGTCTGTGCGCTTATCTTTAAAACTGCTCCACGGTTTGAATGCTTTACGAGGTAGAGGAAAAATGCACCTTGTATTTGTATATATTTGCGGCCGTGCTAAGTCGGGTCATGTAGCTAGTTATTTCAAAATTATCATCTAAAACCGCGCTAAGTTATCTCTAGATTAATATTAGAGATGCTCCAAAGGGAATGAGCCGGCCACGTTCAGTATTCCAAATTCTCTTGGCCGTACATTAAATATCATCCACAGTTTGTGGTTGCAGCGATCGCCTAGATAGCGACGATACATTATATATTCACGTAGCCACTCCGAGCGTTCCATAAGTCGATTCCGAACCGATATCGCGGGATGGGATGGGATGGGATGCAAACTTCAGTTTCAGCGTTGCGGTATTTCGGTGGCGTGGGTTTGAATAACTGTATCATTCGCCACTATTCAAGGAATGCTGCTGTCGTTTTGATTTTGGTCCCTGCCAGTGGGTAATACTAATCCTATAAGGTCGATATTGCACGATTCATTATAGTTGGGGAAAATGAGGGTTCGATTTCGTGGATATACGGGCAGAATTTAGAATTATTAGAACGATACCAATGTATAGAATGTCTCGAAAAAATACTTAGCCATCCATTTACATGTGTTTACAAGTACAAGTACAAATAAAAGTTATTTTAATAAAAAATATCTGAGATAAACTAATATAACTAATATTAGTTTATATCAAATATTTTTTAAAATGAAGTCTTGAAATGCATGTAAGGTATTGTTTGTAATTTTCTGAATCTAAGGTCGAGAAACGTATAGAACAACACGGCTTTTGAAATAGGTACTACAACAACCACAAAAATTGATTAGATTTCAATATTATTCCGTTTTTTACCAACTTTTAGCTAACCAGATCAACGAAGTTAGGTACGTTACAGATTTTCTAGGACCATATCTGATTGTATATAACTAGCTTTTTCTAAATTCACTTTACTATTGCCACGTCGTTAAAATATCTTCGTTATATCGGAACACATAAAAGGAGATTTTGCATGTTTATGCTCCTCACTTAGATTTATGTTTCGTACATACGGGAAAGGTGTAAAACATTATCAGGTAACAAAATTCAAATGCCCAATAATAAAATAAAAAATATATATTTCCAGACAATTCACACAACAACATCTAGCCCCGTGGTAAGCTCTCAGCTTGTGTTACGGGTACTAGATATCTGATATACTTAATATAATAGTCATACATATATAGATATTTTTATTGTAAATATATAAACACCCAGACCAAGGAGAAAGTGCTTGCATGGATAAGTACCAATAAGTAATCTAGCAAAAATAATCTTGCTCTATAATCTTCGTAACATTAGATTCTATGTTGATATATCCGAATAAAGTACGAAATAATAATTTAGGTTGTGTATATTTCACAGCCGAGCCCACTTACACCACAGCCACCGCTTAATCATAAATTCAATTAACAGCCATCCTAGGTTACGTTTCTATATTAAAATCCATGCGTTAGGCGAGCGAGCGCAGTAAGCTCTCCGTGGCCTCCGTGAGCCTGATAGCCTGGTATCGTATAATTTGCCTAGATTATTCCATCAAATGGCTGAATATCGGCGAACGGCGCCGTTAGTTCAGAGGGTAGGATGTCAATTTAAGAGGTGATTAAGCTACTTGGCTGAGGAATAAAGGTATATTTTTTTATATTACCAACTAGCGGCCCGCCCCGGCGTCGCACGGGTAAAAAAGTTCCCGGCAATTTTTCCTAATTTGCTCACCGTTTAGACCTACCCTGGATTACGACAAACATTTTAAAACCAATATCAGCTCAATCGGCCCAGCCGTTCTCAAGTTTTAATCAGACTAACGAACAACAATTCATTTTTATTTATATAGATTATATAGATATCTAGCGGCCCGCCTCGGCGTCGCCCGGACTAGCGGCCCGCCCTGGCGTCGCACGGGTAAAAAAAGTTCCCGGCAATTTTTCCTTATTTGCGCACTGTTTAGACCTACCCTGGACTACGACAAACATTATAAAACCAAAATAAGCTCAATCGGCCTAGCCGTTCTCGAGTTTTAATCAGACTAACGAACAACAATTCATTTTTATTTATATAGATACTAGTCAACTCGACAGACGTTGTCCTGTCCCACGTCTCAAAAAACAATATCCAATTGACCGTATTGTGAATCTAAACCATTCCCAGATCCCGTTGAACACACACAAAAAATTTCATCAAAATCGCTCCAGTCGTTTGAGAGAAGTTCAGTGACATACACACTCACAGAATAATTATATATATAAAGATATATAAGATAGATATAGACTGAGTCTCCGACACCATAGAACGGATTCCGGATCCGTCATAACTATACAACTCACACTAGGGCTACTTATTCATAGGCATTTTACGCGTATGTTTATGTCATGTGTGTTTGACTAATTTGTTCCATTTTACTTTGTTTGGGTTGAGAAATTGATCAATAAAGATCTTAACATACATAGTAGGACCAACATTAGTATTGTCAGTCAATTGCAATGCACCCAAAACGATCAACCCTTTAAAAAATAAAGGAACTCTAAAATGTGTTTATTACGTGTGAAAACATATGCCCATAGATTAACGAATAATACTACACGCGGTAAAATTTTGCATGTCACAACCTTAGGCACGTAATATTTTAAACTAAATATATTCCGTTGCATGTCCTGTGCTTATAACGAAGGTTACCTGCTGTAATCTAGTTTACATAGCGAATAGCTGAAGTATCGTCAAAGCTGCTATGCCATGCCTTGAATTTAATACGCCAGGGAGATGCCATGAAGTGTTCGATGAAATGTTCCGAACTTGCCATACATTGACGAATAAATCAAAAACTGCACCAAAGTCTTATAGTTAGGAATTTGATGTTACCGAGTTCCTGAGGTTGTATGTCAACTATTGAACTGATTGAAAACTATTTTATTGTTGTTCAGCACACGTATCGAGTATTTTCCCGCAAGAAGTCATTAAATACTAGCGACGCTAGTTTGAAACCGACTAATAGTGTAACGTTATATTATTGGTTATTTAAGATATACTAGCATTTGTTTGTAAATGTTAACCCCCCGTAAATGTGTAAGTAGTAACTTTGTTGTATTGCTAAGTACACTTATATTGTTGTAATAACAACAAAAGAGATGAAAGCTGGGTTGTTCTATTCGCTTATTAATAACAGGGCTCTAAACTCAGTGTAAAAAATTGAAACGAACTATTAAAACAATAAAATTATCTTTAAGTTGACCTGTCCATGTATGCCTGTGCTTCTAAAGAAATTAATTTTTTGACTATAAACTATAATAATTACAAAAATACTACAATGCAAGGTGCATTGCAGTGCAGATCTCAGTTCCCCCATCCAGAATGAGAATTACTCAACTAGAAAGTAAGCAACTTCAAGTATTAGGTATTTTCCGAAATCTCAACGTTGCATTATCCGCCCGGCATATAACCCGATGGTTTTAAGCATAAACATAACAATGTTAGCATCATGGGCTCTTCATTTGTTGATCTAAATCGTTTCGGGGACCCGGCGCCCGTTATCTTATTTGCGGAGAGGCGGGACGTCAACACAGCTTCCGGTGGCTTCGAACCCTGCTATTCAAATGCGTCGTGGGGTATGTCTCAACATTATTTAAAAAGTTAATCTTCGTAGTAGTGGCTGGGTTTACTTGAATACTGTACTAGGAATAATGATATCATTACTTAATGGAAATATGTATACTACTTTCGTTTGACGCGGTTTGAATTCAGATGCGGGCGATGTGGCTTCCCGAATGCCACTGTAGTGCTCTAATTCGCTTGGCTATATGGGTGATCCCGTAATTAAACCCTAGAGACGGCTAGGGTATCTACTCTGAGCCTATTCATTTGGCCTATAGTGAAACTCATGTTTCGGTAGTAATGGAATACTTAGGGTTTGATAACATCGTAAAATAGATGCATTTTACCGCTATGTAGGCGCATCAAAAAGCTGTATTTACGTATTTTGTCACTGTCAAAATGGCGGCGTCATAGTACTCTACTCTGAAATTTTATTTTTATATGCTATGTCGGCACTATTTTGTTTGTCTTTCTGGCGCTTTGGCGGCAGCCGCGGCACGATCAACTACCATCTTACCGATATAGCCAAAAGTGATGAGAAAATCGGTTAACTCATATATTTATAATACAGCTACAAGAAAGTCTGAGAAGAGTTGCTATTTTTTAAATAATAATTGCGGTTAAAGACTTAATGTCATAACTTTTGAAATAGTAGGTTGTGTAGGTGTTTAACTGGATGTAACAAAGCGATACCCTGAAATTACAACTGTATTTTATAAATTTCATTAGATACATCCCTCTGAAGGACACTGAAGGCATAGCATTAGGGTTTTTACCCTTCGTACGTAACCCTAACATCCAATAAATCATTCAAAAAGGCGGTTCCTCAATTACGGCTCTAACTACAGAAATAGTGACTCCCATGATAGGTATTTACTGAAAACATTTTAGCTGACTTCCTAAAGATAAAATTCCTTATTTGGACCGTATTTTTTTGTAGGTGTTATTTTTTTCTCCGTAAACGGGTAACTATTTATTTATTTATTTAATTTAATTTAATAACTAGTACAGATATTTCCAATTAAACTAGTTAATCTAAATTATAACAAAACACATTATTATAACAAAGACAATGTCAAGTTACATAAAATTATAATACAAAAATAAAAATAAAATTAATAATTAAAATAAAAAAATTAAGAAAAAATTTTTATGTAGATTGTATATTCAAGGTTAATATGGATTATCCATACTTATATTAACAACGCGAGTGTAACTCTGTCTGTATGTTCCTCATTAACGAAAAAAGTACTAAAACGATTTAAATCATCATTTGGACATTTGGACGTTGTTGTGGCAAGACGTGTTCTCAGTAAATTAAATATTAAATCACATTGCTGATTTTGCGACCTACTTGTACCCGCGGCGACAAACTGTGTCAATCGAGGTCGTATATCCGCTACAGTGTTTCCGTGAAGATGAATAAATCTACAAATTAATATTATGGCAAATTCGGATAGTCCGTTCAACCGCAGTCGCATGATGACGCGCACGCCGCCCCCCACCCCGCCCACACCCGGGCCCTCGGCTGCCCGATACGAAGAAATGCAGATGGTCCCTACTACAGATATTCAAAACTGGATGTCCGCCATCGAGCAATACCTAGCTGAGGTAACGGCTACTGCATCTGAGGGTAAGCTAAATTCCGACCAGAAACTTAAAATTAGCAGTTTGTGCCGAAAAGTGAGTTACTGCACTTCGCAACTAGCGGTCGCTTATCAAGCCCTAAAGACTAAAGCTGTTGACGCATGTAATACCATCCAAAGGCAGCAAGATAGCGTTGCACAAAATGCTAACTTAGAGGACCTCTTCAACGCACAATCGCAACAACTAAAAACCTTGTTGGTCACAATGGATCTTCCAAAACCCCAGTCCACGAACGCTTCCTTTGCTGATATGGTCAAGAAAGGCTCTAATGACTTCATAAAGCCGCAAAATGTCAGCTCGGTCGCTATTTATCCGAAGGATAAATTGAAGAGCAGCGAGGACACAAAAAACCTTGTCCAAAAAATAATTTGTCCCGAGCAACTTAAGCTTCATGTAAGAGGCGTCCGTAAGACGCGAAATGGAGGCGTTATCATCAGCACCGACACCAAGGACGACATCGAGAAACTGAAAACCACCGTAACATCACAGAACAAGGACTTAACCATCGATGACCATCTTAAGAAACGGCCCAGAGTCGTCGTCATCGGAGTGCCGACCTCAATGCCGGAGAATGAAGTGTTTTCCTGCATTTTTAACCAGAACCTGGCAGATACACTACAAGATTACGACCTTAAGAAGTTTATGGCCTCAATAAAACTTAGCCACAGATCTGGGAGAAAAGACGCACAGACTTGTAATTATGTAATAGAAGTACCTGCGTCTATACGCAAAGCCCTGATTACTAAGGACAGAGTCTTTATAAATTGGTCCTCCTGTCCAGTGAGAGATTTCACTTTGGTGACACGCTGCTATAAGTGCCAGCAATACGGACACGCGGCTAAGTCATGCAGAGGTCCAGCACAAGTATGCGGCCACTGTGGAGGTCAAGGCCATTTTTCCAAAGAGTGCCCCAAGTCAGCTGACGCTCCAAAATGTGCCACCTGCTCGCACTTCAAAAAGCCGTGTGACCACCCTACAGGCTCCATAGACTGTCCTGCCAAAGTAGCCGCTGAAAAAAGGTATATAAACTCTGTAGATTATGAAGGCGCCTAAGAGCGCCGTTTCATTGGATATTTTTGACCTCCTATTGCTTTTTGGTTAAATAATGTTAAATAGCATAATTTCTGATATTGATGACTTTTCTATAGCGGACTCTAAAATCTGTGAAGTAGAAGATTGTAAATCTTATATTTATTCGTATAAAAATCCATTAACAGTACTAACACAAAACATCCGCAGTATTTATAAAAATTTTAATGATTTTAGCATTTTCTTTTCTAGGTTAAACATTGAATGTGATATAATTATACTAACAGAATGTTGGCTTTCCAAACAATATAACCTTCCACAAATACCGGGTTATTCTATGCACTCAAGTCATATTATTTATCCTTCCTTTATTGAGTGTTTTTCCTACATAAATATAAATTAATTAAATTGTATTGATGATGTTGAATGTAATCTTAGGTTATATTATTATAATTTCTCCTATTTTGTCTCCTTTGTTTTACATGCACTTTTTCTATACCCGGTTAATTCCAATTTGTAATAGGTCTCCCGCAATACAGGCTTGCCTCGTGCGGGGACCGCTGCTAAGTGAAATTGTAATGTGTGAGTTGTTAAATAAATATTTTTGTATTTGTATTTTGTATTTGTTTTGTATTTATAATCAAAATGATGGGATAATTGTTTACGCAAAATGCCACCTTAACATTACTGTAGAGGAACCTACCTTTAAAGATTGCAACAGACTTTTGATCAAAATTGGGTCTGATTTTGCTATATTAGCACTTTATAGGCCGCCATCTTTTAAAAATCACTCAAATTTTCTTGATTCTTTAGATGCAGTTTTGAAAAAACTCGTGTCTGTTAAGAATATAGTTTTGATTGGGGACATTAATATTAATATCATGCCTCAAGAAAATGCTCCAGGCTCTGAAGAATATTTAAACCTTTGTTGTTTTCATGGTTTACTTCCTGCACATACATTTCCCACACACAATAGTGGTTCATGTTTGGACCACATCATGCTGAAAACCAAATTTGCCTCTTTATCACTTGTTACTAACTCAACAATAACAGACCATAGGGCTGCTCTAATTGCGCTTAACTGTAATATAAATAAAACTAACAAGACACGCACTATTACAAAATTAAACATGAAAAACCTTGAAGACGACTTACGTAGCATAGATTTTGCTCCAGTTTACAATTCCGCTGACCCGCATTTTTGCATGTCATATGTCATCAAAACGGTTCAAGCAGCAATTAATAAAAACTCGCACCTTCTTTTAATAAACAAGAAACATCGTAATTTAAAACCTTGGATAACGCCAGGTCTTATACGTTGCATAAAGCATCGGGATAAACTACACATGAAAACCAGATCTTATCCCAATAACTTAGTATTGCAAACATCTTACAAAAGATACCGAAATTTCTGCAACAATATCCTAAGGAAAGTTAAAGTTGAATTTGACAAAAAAACGTTGAAAAATGCGGGAAATGACAGCAAAAAAGTCTGGAATTGTATTAAAAATATCTCAAATTCAGCAAAACAGCGTGAGTCGTCAAATTGCTTACTTCAATCTTGCTCAACTGAAATTGAATCCGCTAACGTAGTCAATAAGTTTTTCATCGAGGTAGGTCAGTGTTTGGCAGAACAAAATCACACACAGATCACTAACTGCACAAACTTTTTGGGTAATAGCTTGCCCATGGAATCATCCTTTGCCTTACTTGATACTGACGAGGCTGAATTAAATAGTATAATGTTGTCTTTAAAAGATGACTGTGCAGTTGGCTGGGACAATATTTCCACAAAAGTATTGAAATATAACAGGCATATCTTGATTCCGCCACTAACAAATATTTTTAACATGTGCTTCTCTCAGGGTATTTTCCCAAATTGTCTAAAAAAAGCAGTAGTAATACCGGTCTATAAATCTGGAGCTAAAGACCAGATAACAAATTACAGGCCTATATCTTTACTCTCGTCCATGTCTAAAATATTGGAAAAACTTATAAATTCACGTCTTGTAAACTATCTTGATAAAAAGAAAATTTTATCAGACATGCAATTCGGTTTTAGAAGTAAATTATCAACATCAGACGCAGTACATCAGTTGACCAATCATATTGAACTAGAACTAGATAAAGGTCAACACACCATTGGAATTTTTGTAGATCTTGCTAAAGCTTTTGATACCGTTTCAAATCCCATACTTTTGCACAAGTTAGAGGCATTGGGAATAAGAGGCACCCAGCTTAAGCTTTTCTCAAGTTACTTAGAACACCGCACTCAATGTGTTAAGATTGGTGACGTCATTAGTAAGGACCTTGAAAACACTGATTATGGCGTCCCACAGGGTAGTATTTTAGGTCCAACTTTATTCTTAATTTATATTAATGACCTTTGTAATCTTAAATTAAAACATGGCAAAATAATTTCCTACGCTGACGATACAGCTCTTCTCTTCTCAGCAGATTCGGAAAAAGAAGCGTTTATGCATGCTCAATATGGCTTTAATTTAGTTAATAAATGGCTTCATCAACATCTCCTCACCTTAAATATAGATAAGACGAGTTACATAAAGTTTACAATGCGAAAACATAGATTAACAGAGGCGAATTATCGATTATATGCACATCATTGTTTAGTACAAGATTATAGCCCGTGCACATGTCCAGAGATAGCAAGCATTGACAAAGTGAAATATCTAGGCATTATAATAGATAAAACGCTCTCTTTTAGACCGCACATACAGGCCCTTGGAAGCCGTATTAGAAAGTTAATCTTTGTTTTTAAAAATCTTCGTCATATAGCAGACGAAAAACTGTTGAGACAAATTTACCTAGCTCTATGCCAATCCATTATCAGTTATTGCATAACCTCATGGGGTGGCGCAGGTAAAACATTGTTACTAACAGTCGAAAGGGCTCAAAGGGCAATACTTAAAGTATCTACTTTTCGACCGTTTAGATTCCCTACTAACAGTCTATATAAATTATGTGAAGTATTATCTGTTCGCCAGCTTTTCATAATGAGCACTGTTCTGAAACAACACGCATCTATTCCACCGGATATTACTATTAAAAGAAGATATGATAGTGTTTGTCCAAAGCTTCTAGGCAAAAGGCATGCTTTTTCTCACAGATTTTACAGTTTTCTAGGACCTTTTTTGTACAATAAATTAAATAGAGCAATACACATGCATTCGTGTAATTTATATAAATGCAAAAAAGTAGTTCAAGGTTATCTACAAAGTTTGTCATACGATGACACTGAAAACCTCTTATCCGTTATAAAATAAGTAGTTTTTTTGTAAGTCAGCAATTTGTATTTGTAATCTAGGTTAAGATATGTAAGTGTACTAATCCAACAACTATGTCAGAGCAACATGTGCATTAATTTAGATATAAACATTGTTATACAGAATAAACTTAGGAAATAATTTATGCCTGAAAAACAGGATTCTCCTAGTTCAGGCACAATAAATGCAGCATAGCTCTAATTAAATTTTAAGGATTTTTGTCAACTTTAGCTTTAAGTGATTTTCTAAATAAATATTTTTTTTTTATTTTAAATGAAATTTAGTACCTACACAGATTTTCTAGAACCTGAGAAAGGACAACTTTTTACTGCGAGAAAATGCCATTCTGCGGGAAAAGCCATTATAACGCGGGTAAAACCGCGGGGCACTACAAGTTGATTATAATTCGAAAACTACAGGTCTGTGCTTTTCCTCGTAATATAGCTTAGCTCTGCTGGAGAAGCACCCTTATTGCACCTGTATTTTTATGAAAAATCTAACTTTTTAAAATTAAAATTGTGTAAACTTTTTTAAACATTGTCCCGGTTTCACCATCTTCGAGTAATTGAGAGCATATAGCAATTTTTTTCCGTCACTGACAGCTGTCAGTTGACTCGATAGCTCCATGGTATTGCTACAGCGTGGCAATGTAGCCAAAACCCACTTGAACTATATATAATTCAAATGCGTCTAGTCTAAAGCCGCCCAATGCAGTTCTGTATTCTTGATAATAGTAGAGAATGGTAGTGTATGTAGTCTAAATGAACAATTACCTGGTTGTCCAAGCTCCGCTGGGTATTTAATGGATTCTAATTAGAACTATAAACTTTTTTAACCGTAAAAATACACACCCACTGCTGCGACCCAGGAATTTTCTCTCTAGGCGTGAGAGATTAGGCCTGAATTCAACACGCTGGTCAAGTGCTGGTTGGTGAATAGCATGTACTTCAAACTCTTCCAAGTTCTTGGAAGAGTCCTCCTCTTCCTTTCCTCAAGACGTGTGTCTTCACCGTGTGACTTGTTAAAGCACGTGCTTAAAACGCACATTTTTTTTAAGAACATAAATCCAGAGGAGCTAGAAGAACATTGTGATATTCACCAATCCGCACTTCTCCAGCGTATTGAATTGAGGCCTAATTAAGTCAAGTATTGTCAAGAGTGAAGTCTCTGTGTCCCAGCAGTGGGAACTTAAATAGGGTGCCTTAGTATTGCGATAGCTATAATAATAATAATAATTTATTTCCAAAAAACTTAATACATTGGTTACCATAGACAATGGTTCCCAAACTAGGCAAAGCCTGTACTATGGGAACCTCCTTCCATATGTTACATATCAATAGCACATAATAAATTAGTGTTATATTGAAAATTATAATAATAATAATAAAATCTAAGTACACCGTTTGAAAGTAATGAGAATTAAAGAAAAAATAAACAAATTTATTATTAATTAAAAAAAGTTTACATTAACAGAAATTATAAAAATACATTCTGAAAACCCTTAGGGGTTTAAATAAATTTCTATTTAAATTATTAGTTTACAAAACATGATTAAAAACAAAAAAATTAAATATTAAGAAAATAAAATCAAACAGTAGACATGAAGCATTGCGATATTTTAATATAAGTATTGTAAAGTGTATGTGCGCGTTACGTGTTTGGGTATGTGTGAGTGTGTGTGTGGGCGTGTGTGAGTTTGTGTGTGAAGCGAGTGTATATGTGTGTGTATGATAATAAGTGAATTTATGCTCCTGAAGTCACCGGTCTCTAATGAGTCCGGTCAGCAGAATAACTAAGTTTTCTACGGTTATTCGTAGTTTATTGATGCTCTACCTAACAAATAACAAAAAATCCTCTGTTTCCTTATAGTCTAAAGATAACAACCACTTCGTAGTTTTAAATTTACATTCGAAGAAAGGCATCTCATGTATACTTCATGTTTTGTTTTTTTTATTATAGAAATGATTCGACAAATAACTAAATTGACGTTTTATGTATGCAGAATATTCATATTGAAGGATATTTGGTAATTTCTCCTCCGGATGGGGATCGTTGTATCATATGGAGTCAATTTGTGTTTTTTAAGTATTGCCTGTAGTATGTATGTCTGTCTGATTGACAATAGCTTACAGTCAGCATACAATTGAGAAGTTGGATACCTATATGGCTTAAACAGCATGACTTTGAGAATGGATATTTGAGCTCGTTCTAGGGATATAAAAGTGCTTTTGTGAGTACCGCCCCATACAGTTATACAATATTGAAATATAGATTGACAAATTGCTTTGTAAACTATGGTAATGAGACGTTCATTAGCAATATACCTTTTTTTTTTAATATCCACGATAGTTTACGTACTCTTGCCTTTATTAAATCAATATGTGAGTCCCATTTGCAACGCTCGTCAATCATAACTCCAAGGTACCTTATTTCGTTAACTCTTTTTATTTCTGGGCAGGTACATTTAATTAGTGCTGTGTGATTATTACAATTGTGAAGAAGTAGGTTGAAGTCATTGGTCGGTCTTGTAGAATTGCTCATAAAAAATGTCATGAATTTCGTTTTATCAATGTTAAGAGTAAGTAAGTTATGATTCAACCATGTCGATACATTAGCAACACCTAATTCTGCGTTTGATTTCGCTTCTGACCAAGTCTCTCCGTGTGAAATAATAGAACAGTGTCATCAGCAAAACTGAAAACGTAACCATTTGAAAGGATCATGTTACAGAGGTCATTTATATAAATCAAGAAGAGTCTTGGGCCGAGAACGCTACCCTGTGAGACTCCAAAGAATATAGGAGAGTCGTCTTTTTACTCTTAGAGAACGATTACTTTAGTAACTTCTAAAAATTTCTAGTTAAAGTCCACGTATTCATTTTTCGACTTTTTAAGAATTTTGCCACAAAAGTTTCGGTACCTGGATAGCTTTAGCACTCACTCTCACTCACTCTCAGATAACTACCTTATGCATATAGATCGGGATAGCATGTTGTTTAGACAATTTAGTCGAGCTCAGGTGAACAGACCTGACGCTTAGAGGGAATCAATGCGAGACCATTAACAACCAACCTACGCGCAACCCTGTATATGATAATATACAGGGTTGCGCGTAGGTGTCTCATTATCTGCGACAAGCTTTGATATCGTAATCGGCTTGTGTGAACCTATTATAATGTAGATCTAATGAGGTCTAAGTATACCATTAGTGGGATTTGCTACGTTGTATTTGGTACCTATATTGTATAGGTGAAATTTTTCCATTCTTGTCGATATTTTTAGATTTATATTTGCGGTAACAAAGGATTTTCTTATATAAAAGTTCCTCATTATCTCAGATTAAAGTAACCATTGTATCATTATTTGACTGTAGGCAAACATGGGGACTGGAGAAATTTAAAAATGGTGGTTACCATGATTTGATGAGTTTTGAGTATTACTTTTTTATATGCCTAGGTAATGCCGTGATTATTGCGCTTGCAACAGCGTCGAATTATAGAAAAACTTAAAAATTATTCATCAATCAAATCAAAATTACCAGTTTCAAGCTTTACGTCACTGTTGCCGAAACCGCTTTCCTGAGCTTTTAAGTAGCATAAAAACATAAAATCCCTATTTACAAACCCACTGGTTTGACACAGGGACTTTTCTCTTGCCGGGAGAGAGTAGGCCTATATTCAACACGCTTGGCAAGTGCGGTTTAGTGTATAACGATTGGTGTATCCTTCAAACTCTTCAAAGTTCTCAGAACATGCCGGTTTCCTAACGATGTGCGCCTTCACTGTTAAACCACGAAATTCTAAGCGCATACAATTTTCTGAATTTAAAAAGTTAAGTTTGTAGGTGCCTTTCAGGGTTTGAAAGTCGAGTGTGCTGTCGTAGCTGTCTCGTCTTCTTTTTGGTACATTTTTGGTAATTTCCGGGTATCTCTGGCAACCCTAAGTTGTATCGCGAACTAGCCATACTACTTAATACTTACTACAGTACAGTTGTATTGAACTCGGAGGAATGCACTCTCAGCGTTCCCATAAGTGGATCAATTATTGTTGATGCCATTACGTAAGATACTTAGCTTGCTAGCTCTCGGGCTAGCCTCAATCATACATTTCATTCGATTTAGGTTATTGGTGGGTACTAATTCAAACCTTAATGGTTCAGTGAAACCTGGTAAAGACCTGGATGAATACATTACTGTTCCGGCACTTTTTCGTCGAAGTCCGCTAATGAGACTTACGTGAGATTTGATTCTAGGATTTATCGACTATAACCTCTATTACTTTACTGTTATTATTGTCTGTTTGTGATGTTGTTATCTCAGTAATTCCTATACTGTTTTCTTAATTTTGATATTCAATGTAATCAATAAACAAATCGAATGCGATTCGTTGAAATCATAATTATTTATAAATTTCATATAATAAAAAGCTACTTTCACCGCTAAAAATGACAATTTCCTACAGGAAAATCTATAAAAACAGGCAATAAATCTATATAAAGCACATATATGTATATACGAAAAACTTCTCAACTCTTCAAAAAGCTCTTAAAGCGAGTACTCTTTAAGAGCCCTGTTAGGAAATAACTAATAACAGAACTCTCAAGCACAACGGTCTAATTAACTAATTAATTACGTCCAGCTCTGTCTTAATACACAGATTGAGTTTTAATTTATTGTCTACTAACGGCCCGGCTTTCGAAGGTAATGTTATGGAGCGCTATTTTGGTGTCTCGATGGCAAATTATTTGTTGTTGTGATAATGATGACGATATTTGCCATTGTGGGTCAATATCAGAGTTTTCTGTTATTTATTTATCTAATCGGTACATAATTATTATAAATTGAAGTCCCCAGTAGCGTTTGTCCGTTTGTCTAATATGCCCGCGAACTCAAAATCTACTGAACGTATCTTTATATGGTTTTCAGCAATAGCTTGAGTGATTCAACACGAAGCATTTTGCTTGAGAGCAAAGCCGGAACGGCTCAGCTTGTACGAATAAACCAACCCCATTTTAGATAGTATGCCGCTAGCATACGTTTGTCCGCGTCGATCACAATTACTTCGTTAGCCTTAGTTAGAAAGAGACAAAATTCAACTTAAAAAGGTTTGCGAACTATGTTGCATAAGAAGGTATATTTTCATAATATACCTTCTTATGCAACATATTTATCACTTGAAAATATTAGTATTTTACGACAGGTAACACCAAACAAGTGTTATAAAAGTTAAACATTTATTTATATTAATAAATAAATATAGAAATAAATCTTTCCGGACAATCCACACAACAACATCTAGCCCCGTGGTAAGCTCTTGTGTTACGGGTACTAGACATTCGATAAACTTAATTTAATATCAGACATAATAAAAATATTGTTTGATTATGTATTTTCATTTTCTAAAGTATCCACCGAGCAATACTAAGTTTATTTTTATTCCGTGTCTGCATGACTGATTGTGCAATACCCCACCACCTCCACCCAAGATTTGTCATTTAGCTATTTCCTCTCAAGATAGATGGGAGAGATTCCGTATCAGATTCCTTTTAAATGCGCTACCGTTCAAATCTCCGGGCGAAGCATGTCTGTTGGCAATCTTGGAAAGGGGTATGTGCTATGATTTTATGTTAAGAAAATCATGTTCTATTATAATATAAAGTAACTGTCTCAGCAATCGTCGTTTTGCCATAAATGCAACGCAATGTGTCATTTATCAGGGATACCCTTAAATTAACAAATAAATATCATGAACGGCTTATTTTATTCCGACTTCTTCACCGATTGACGATAATCGGTGAAGAAGTCGGTATTTCAAATTGTACATTTTGTTTTTGATATATATAATAAAATATCTTCCTCTTGAATTTACCTACCTTGTGCTGAATACTGCGTAGCAATCCGCTCAGCAGATTTTGGGTTTTTCCTGAACATAAGGGCATACAGACTCGGCGGGGGACTTAATTTATAATATAATGTGTATATCTATACTTATATTGTACAGCTGAAGAGTTTGTTGGTTTCTACTGATGTAATTATTTTATTTATTGATTGCCAGGTTATCCATAAAACACTGGCAATGCTGTGGCGTGAAAAAAATCAAATAGAATAGAATAGAACTTTTTATTTGCCATATCACATGCTAAAATCAAATCAAATCAAAAAGTTTATTTGTATCTAAAACATTTATACATTATACATGTTCAATAAATGGAAAAATAATAAACCAAACAAGAAAATACATTATTAAATATGAAATATATAATTATTTAATAACAAAAGAGTCCCAGCTCAGCTTTTGCAGGTTTTGCAACCGGCGCTGGTATTCTGCTGGGGCCAATGGGACCGATTCACTTGGTTTCATTATTTATTTTAAGCGAAGTGTTACAAATACATACCTACAATAATTTACTAAATGTAGGAAGAAAATAAAATTATACAAATAAAATTAAATAACATTACATAAAAAGGAAAGAAAAACAACATGGTGTTACAATAAAATTAATCAGTTAGTTATTATGTTTGTTAAATAGCACTCGTATCGTGTCTGAGAATTTCCTGCTCATCTTGCCAGTTAAGTAAAAACGTTTGCTATGTTTAAAATGAGATAAACCATTTAGGTTCCTTATGGGCGGTGGGATATTGTTCCAACATTTCGATGCAACGTTACGTTAGTTTGTAATATGTTTAGATAACTACGTGAAAAACATAAAATAATACATTTCAATTATTTTCCGTAAGTGAAGTTTTGAACTCGTTTCTAACTTTGTTATATTACGAACCAATTTATGCCATGACGCGTAATTACATATGATTATTGAGATGAACTATTTTGTTCTCTGAGTACTTACAGAAAAAAAATATTAATTTTAGTTACTGTGTGAAAAGTTGTTACAATTATAACGCCGTTTCCACTAGGGCCTACTTGCAGGCAAAATATTCTTGAACTCTTTAGTATTTGTCATTATTTAAATATCTTCTTATGTATAAAATTTCCATATCACAATGTTAGTTACCGTACTCCTCCGAAACGGCTTTACCGATTTTTACCAAATTTTATATGCGTATTCAGTAGGTCTGAGAATCGGCTACTATCTATGTTTCACTTTGCAAAACAACGTTTGCTGGGGTCAGCTAGTTATAATATATTTTTACACATATTGAGAAAGTACATCGGACACTTTAACCGCGCTCCGCGGGTTAGAAAGATAGTGTATATATAAACTTATATCAGATAATTAAAGTAGACTCCCAGTCTAGCTTTTTATTTTCTACTTAGGAAATAGTAGTTTCTGTATTATTTAAGTCTAGAGAAAAATGTCCGTTCGGTAACCTAGTCGAAGTTCACAAAACTTCAAAGAACCATGAATAATCCGGATATATTTATTTTAATACTAGTGGCCCGCACCGGCTTCGACAAGTTTTTATTAAAAAAAAATTCCCTGAAATTATTAGATTTTTTCTCGCCTTTTAAACCTTCCCTAGACCTCCACGAACATTTCAAGACTATGATAAGATAAATCCGTTCAGCCGTTCTCGAGTTATAATCAGACTAACGAACCACAATTCATTTTTATTTATATAGATTTGTTTATTTTATTTATCATCATTTTAAATTTCGAATTATCAAAAATTGTATCAAAATATGATGACTCACGAATGTTTTAATCATAATAGACCGCATCATAGATCCCTAATATTTCTTTGTTAGGGGCGTCACGATAACTGGGGCGGTTTAGATAGGGGTGCAAATATCTGAATGGGACAGATAAGGCATATTCACATTTAAAACAGCTGTTTTCAAGAGGGTTGCATAGTTGCATAGTTTCGATAAAAATTGTTTACAGTTTACGCTTGTATGGTACAAGCGATTTTACGAATCAGTTGATGATAATACGATTTTATGGCGCGATGTCAACATTCGGGATTCTTTATGTGTTCTGGGTAATGATGTTAAACTTGAATTGCTTTATGGTATCTGGTGATGCTAACTAAATAGTAAGTGCATGTGTAATCTTCTACACAAAAATATGAAAAGGTGCGTTTCCATAAATTTAAATTTTTTTTGGAGGAGTTTCAACATTTTTATACTTATCTACCTTTACATTTAATAAGTCACCGTAGATTTTTTTACTTTTCGTAGGTACATTGATTTTTGTTTAAATTTTAAATGTAAAATTGAGTACTAAATTTTTACTTTCACAGTTTGAACATGCAGCGGAAGTCTTTTATAGTTTAATAACTTTGTACAGAACTTTCTACAACATGGAGACAATAGGTCTCTATTTTCACCTTATAAAGGACCAGCGTTCGCTTTATTTTAATAAGCACAGAAGACCATTAAAACTATAAAAACGTATATTATAATAAAGCAAGATGTGGAAACCCTTTTTAAATTAAAAAAAATATATATATTTCATGACAATTACAAAGTACACTCACAAATTAAATAGACACAATTTTATTTTATCGCATGGTAAGTTGCTTAGGACAGCGCCTCAAAACCCGTAGTTTATCGTGACTACCCTAAATTAAAATTTAAGTTTCTATAGATTTTTTAGTTTTTTAAGTTTAATATTAAATACGAAAGAAAGTAAAAGACACGCTTTTTAACACGAAATAGTCTGGTACGTTCCTCAGTTTATATGTAAGTTGCATTAATAAGTGAATTGGTCATTCTTAAATCCAATACATCCATACTAATAAAATATTGGTTCCTGAACGAACCAATAAACATAGTCGGAAACCTGTCCTTAGTTATTTAATTATTTAATTTGTTTTAACGTCGTTAACAGTACTAAATAGTGATAGAAATTGTGTCATAACCTCTTAGAAGTGTTTCCTGGAATTCTGCCATACTTGTGTTGGAAAAATCACAAGAAAACTGGACATCAAGCCTGGGAAATATTTTGCCTTTGAAATCCAACGGTAAAAACACAGAAAACACTAAACTTTTGTAAATAAACCGTGAGTACGATAATTTACACAACAAGTAACGACCTCGATCACTATAGAGACGAAAATAGCATAATCAGCTGTTTGTCATACTTTTGAAGGCTGCTCTTGACAAGTGACAGTGACAGATAATAACATAGGCTTTCGTTCGGAAATTTTATATATTTCTTATTTAAGAGTGTTGCCCCATCTGCACCGAATTCTACCATTGTAATAATGATAACTAGAAAAATGACAACTAAAATAAATACAAACCAACATCATTCAAATGATATAAAATCGATACAGGAAGACCTGAATAAATCATTGAGACTTAACAAGCAGCTCTTAGATGAACAAAATGAAAGCGAAAATGACTTCAAAAATATGCTATCTAAAAATAAACAACTTAAAATTAATATGGTTAAAATGGAGGATGAAATAGACATTTTAAAACAAGAATGCATGTTAAAGGATAAAATTATATCCAAGCTACAAAATGACTTTCAGTGTTATGAAAATACAGTCACAGAAAACAAGAAACTTGCAAACCTTGTGGAAAAGCTTACATCCAAAGTAGATGTATACGAACAAGACTTAACTAAGTTGAAGAAAGATAATGAAGAAAACTTACTTAATTCACAAATATCGAACGATTCATCAAAAGGACACATGAAAGAAAACATAGAAAATGAAAAAACTATAGCTAACATAACAAAAGAACTGGTGTCAATAAGAAATGAACTTAAATTCAAAAACGCAGAACTAAAAACGCTACGAAAGAAACGAAAACGATCTATAACAGATAAGAATGAGAGTATAACAACTGAGATGTCATCACACCGAGCTCAAAATAAGCTTTCTAAGCTGCAGGTAAAATATGATGACATATTAATTGAAAATGACAATAACCTTAGACTGTTAGCAGAAAATGAGCAAAAACTAAAGGATCGATTAAAAACTCTCGAAAAAACGTGTTGCACTCTTAGGCATTCTTTCGACGCTCTGAGCATAAAAAATTATAACACAGAAAATGAGAACAAAAATCTTATTAAATCAATGGACGACATGGAGCAAGTACTGAAAGGGATAGAAGGGACAGAAACTAAGGATGATACAGATATAACGACCTCGAAATATGATGAAAACACAGACTCAAAAGTAGTAAAACTCAAAGTTCGGAAAGAACAAAAAACTGTAATAATCGTTGGTGATGAATGCGTCAGAGGTCTTGGTAGTGAACTATGCAATAATTACCAGATTAAAGCAAGCACATGTTGTCACGTATACGCAAATGTTTCAACAAGTAATTTACTAACTAAGGCTCGCGATATAGCTGAGGCACAGAAACCAGATATTCTAATATTGATGACGAGAAGGATTCTTACTACACCAGAAATGAAAACATATATCAACGGTATTATCAGCTTAAACGACAAACTTAAATCAAACAACGTTAAACTCGTATGTCCAAATTTACAATATAAAGATTTAACGGCTCTACAAAACAAACAAGCAAATGAGATGACCTATAAATGGAACTCGAAATTACACAACTACAAGACATTTGAAACAAATATAGATATAATGAACCTGAGCAACATAAGCTATAAAATAGCCCCGAGAGCGTTTAAGCACCTGGTGGTGGAATTTGTTGTGACATTAATAAATAATTTTTTTCAGACCCCATTGACAAAGCGCGCACCGCGTGCCGTATTTTAGATGACAAAGATCAAGATGAACACTATATAACTATATGCCATCAAAATGTTCAAGGATTAGAGAAAAAAACGCTGGATCTCAGTATACTACTTGACTGTAACAATATAGACATTTTTTGTGCATCGGAAACCTGGTTAACCAAATTCAACATGGATATATGTAATATAGATAACTATAATATTGTAAGTAGTAGTAATCGTAAGGCATACGCTCGTGGCAGCGCCATTATTTATGTTAGAAATACTGTAAAGGCAAAGAACAGACAAGACGTAGTAAAGCTCTCTGTGGATAAGGAGTTTGAAGTGAGCTGTGTGGAGCTGAATGACATTATAATTTTGGTCGTTTATAGATCGCCATCGGCAAGGGAGAATGTTTTCATTGACAAACTTGAGGAATGCCTTTCTAAAATTAGTACAAATAATAACAAAACGATAGTGGTATGTGGGGACTTTAACATTAAGTTTTCTGTTTTTGATGGTAATGATAATGTTTTAAGTGATGTAATGAATAGTTACATGCTTAAACAAAAAATTTTTGACTATACAAGAATAACAGAGACGACTAAAGTCCGGAAATATTTATTTATTTATTTATTTATCAGACTAAAAACTAATGTCATGCCTAAGACCACAACTAGAATTATAAAACATAGAAAAATAACAAACACAAGGATAGATAGCCTTAAGCAATCACTTGTTCAGGTTCTGCCAAATGATTACTCCAGAATACAAAATACAAATTTTAATAACATATTTGCAAAAATCATGGAACAAATAAATATAAATCTACCACTCCAAAATAAAACAATTAAGACTACGACACAAAAAAAACAAAACTGGATTACAAAGGGTATTCTTATATCTAGAAATAAACTATTTCTTTTGTATGATGTCCTACAAACAAATAATAATGATCGACTAAGAGAATATGTTAGTAAATATAGTAAAATATTTAAACAAGTTTCTACAATGGCCAAAAGAAATAATTTGAGAGACCGCGTCCTAAAATCAGATAATATTATTAAAACTACATGGTTAATCATTAAAGAATGTACAGGAAAACATACAACATATAACCCGGAGGATATTAAACTATGCATAGAAAATGGTAAAATATTACAGGATAACGAGGCAGTTGCAAATAGTTTCAATAACTATTTCGTGAATGTTGCTCATCAATCAACAAGTACATTACAGTCAAACTTACCACAGGCTCTACTATACGTTGATAGATTTATTATTGAACAAAATATTAGTTTAAACAGTGACATTAACATTTTTTATGAGACGACATATATAGAAATAAATAAAGTCATAAAAAATCTAAAGTGTAAAACCTCCACAGATTACTGGTTTCTATCTTCAAAAATGATTAGGTCCATCGCTAATGAACTTACTGTTCCCTTGACCGATGCGATAAATAACTCATTAAATTCTGGAACTTTCCCTGACATCCTTAAGCTAGCTAAAGTCATTCCGCTCCACAAAAAGGGGGATAAGCGTGATCCACAGAATTATAGACCGATATCGCTATTACCGATCTTCAGTAAAGTGTTTGAACGAATAATGTTCACAAGACTGGAACTATACTTAAATGATAATAGGATACTCAGCAATAGGCAATTTGGTTTCCGCAAAGCGCACTCTACCACGGATGCCTTGTCAGAAATTGTGAAAAATATTCTAAACGCTCTAAATTCAAAATTGAAAAGCTTCGGTATATTCTGTGACTTATCTAAAGCCTTTGACTGTGTGAATCATGATATCCTTCTTTCTAAGCTCGAACGGTATGGTATCAGTGGTAAGGATCTACTTCTGTGCAAGTCTTATTTGTCATCCCGTAAACAAATAGTACACGTAAATGGCTCCACATCGACCGAGCAAGACATAAGTATTGGTGTCCCACAAGGGTCCATCTTGGGACCGCTTTTATTTTTAATCTATATAAATGACATAAGTGCATGCACTGCTGATGAAAATGTTGACATTTACATGTTTGCTGATGACATATCTTTACTAATAAATTGCAATAAAAATACTGACATTAACACTAAATTAATCAACGCCATAACAAAAATCATTAAATGGTTTGAGTGTAATAACCTGTTACTCAATACCACAAAAACAAACCTGACAAATTTTTCTTTGTCTACGAACATGGTAGATGCCAACACAATCAATGATGCAGGTATTAATAAAATTGGTATAACAATCACAGATAAAATCAATTTTTTAGGCATACAAGTGGATTCCAAGCTGTCATGGAAGGTCCATATTGATGGTCTAGCAGGTAGACTAAGTTCAGCTTGCTATGCCATCAATAAAGTAAGGGAGCTCTGTGGAACCAAAGCTGCTAGGACGGTCTATTTTGCCTATTTTCATAGCTTAATGAGCTATGGATTGCTAGTATGGGGAAACGCATCAACATCCGACAGAATTTTTAGATTACAAAAAAGAGCTGTGCGATCGATATTAGGCTGTAAGCCCAGAGACTCTTGTCGAAGCCTTTTTTCTCAATTAGGTATTCTTACATTTACAGGTGAATATTTGTTGCAATGTCTTTTATACATAAAAAAAAATAGGCAAAGTTTTCAAACCTTGTCGGCAACCCACAGTTATAACACAAGACACGGTGGCAACATTATGCACCCATCATGTAGATTATCCAAAGTTTCAAAGAGTTTTATTTGTTCAGGCATAAAAATGTTTAACAAATTAAGTGATAAAATAAAAGATGAGAAGGAAGATATTTACAAGAGTAAACTTAAAAACATGCTTATCCAAAAAAGCTTTTATACGTTTACCGAAGCTTTGGAGGATAAACAGCTGTTGTAACCGGTATGTTTATTTATCTAGAACTACTTCAGAACAAAACCCTATAATAACCTGACATTAGATTCTTCTTGACAATAATTAATATTTCATATTTATTAATAGTCGATTTAAATTGACAATGCCCCTTTACAGCAGTTAATAATATAGTAAATAGTATAGTATTAATATTGACATTTTGCCAATGTATTCTAATAGAATAAGTTACTTCTGACAATGCCCTTTTACAGCAGCTTTAACATTTTACATTACAAGTCTTTTACTATTTATCTATTTTTAATCTCTTGTGACATGTTTGTTAGATTTTTTATAATTATTTTTTAATTTTTAATTTCACAAATGACAATGCCACTATACAGCAGCATTAATTTATTTATTAATATTGTTTTTGTACATTATGACATGTCTTTCAATTTAATTATTTAATACCTATTCCTAATTTTAGTAGTTTTTAATTTGACAATGCCACTATACAGCAGTAACAATTAATGATGTTTCTTATTAATTTATGATGAATTTGTATTGGATTTATATTGGATTTTAATAGAACATTGTTTTAGTTGACAATGCCACTACTCGGCAGCTCTATTATTAAGTTACATCTGAAATTGAACGTCTTGTCTGCGTCTTTTGCTGTATGTTCTGTGTGTGTTTATAATAATAATTAGAAATTTTTAACGAAATCAAGTGTACAATGTTGCCTATGATGAATAAAGAACTATGAAACTATGAAACTATAAATGCGAAAGTAACTATGTCTGTCTGTCTGTTCCTTTTTCGCGCAAAAACTACTAAACCGACCATGGGAAACACCGCGGGGCACTACTATTGAGAATATAGTTTATTAAACCTGATGATGTGGGAAAAGGTAACAACAACGTCCACCCAAGAATCCAATCCGAGGTAGCCTTAAAGTAATTTTTGAGTAGCTGTGCGGCACCCTCTTCAAAGAGCTCCTTTGAGTCTGGAGCTCGTCTGAGCAAGTATTATGCAACATTCTCCGACACGAAAATCATCTTTAGTCTTGCGGAAATGGAAGGCCCAGACGCGAAATGACACTTTGCCCTTTTAAAATGTCTGGACTTTATTGGGAAATCATTTCAATGGTAATTAGCATGCGCGTCATTACCGGAGTATGATGTAGTTAAGTTAGTTTTTGTTATATTTTCTCCGTGAAAAGTCTTGTTTTCTAACGTAAATAGCAGATTTTGAGCTATCTACTATTATAAATCAGTTTAACAGCAGTGCGCGGAATAATTACAAACCTACTATTCCAGTAACATTTGGTGTCATCTGCGGAAAAAGTCCTACTGAGGAGTATGTTTGTATGCACCTATATAACGGCGAAAAAATAACAAATATAGGAAAACGTGGATAATAGAAAATAACTGAAAACCACAAGGCCGATTATTAAAATATTTATATGAGGCCAATTTGCGAAGACTAGCTTTAATGTAAAAATAAATCATCATAATCCGTTCACGTAGAAAAAAAGTTCTGAGGTAACACCGTATTTAAGTACATTCTTTTCTATTTCTTATCGCTCTTCTATGAAAACTGTTGATTCACAGAAAAATGCTTATGGCATTTTTTTAGATAATGTCACAATGAACAACTTCTGAAAAGCCCTCTTTGAGCACCGAGCGACAGGTATAAACAGAATTTCGTTAGCTTTGGACGTTATAACTTTTTTAAGCCAACGCGAAATCAAAGTCTATTTAATTATGACATCTTCATCAACACCGCCATAAATTGTGTTTACAAGAATTCAGCTTAGTATAGGAATAATTCCCTAGATTGTGCTTTAAAATGTCTAAAATTACTGAATCATCCACATACACTTTCGTGATCAAATAATTGATTAATATACGACATTTTAAATTATAAAATAATAATCTAATCGACAAAATCCAGAAAAAAGGTATCGATAATCTTACAGATTTAATCGGCTTATACAAATACGTCACACGAAACAGCTATACAGCTTGCTTGCAGTCTGAATTTGTGTTTAAACACCTAGGCAACAGGGACCCGGCAAGCTCTCAGGTGAGCATGTACATAGTATGCGCGCGCGGGCTGTGCCTATGTACCTGTTATCAGAAACCCTCTCAGGTTGATAAACGGCAGTGGGAGCTTGCAGCTCGAGCTAGCTTCACCCTGCCTTCTGGACCTAACTGAAACGTTTCGTCTCAACTTACGAATCTCGTAAAGTGCGCTAACTTTTGCCTTCCTAGCGGAGCAAGTCGCGGTTTCGAAGACTTATGTGATTTGAAATCGGAATAGTTCGGAGCGTTGGATTTTCATTCGGTATTTAGTAAACTTTTAAAGTGAAACGTGGACAATCGTAATATCGTGTCGTGATATTTTTATCTTCGGATATTTAAACGTATTTTTCAAACAATTGAACATTGGTGAAGAATTACCCGAAATCTGTTGTAAAAAGCAGACAGCAGATTTTTTTTGTAAGTACAGTTTTAACTTGTGAATATATTTCACTACACTTTTTTATATTTTATATTTATCTGGATATAACAATAAGATATACTAAGGAATTGAAAGACGATTTTAAGCAGTTTATGGTGAAATAGTTTTTTTGCGTGGAAGCCTCCTTCCAGCGTGTATTGCCGTAGGTCAGGCATGTTACGTAGGTCAGTCACAAACAATATCTGTTTTATTTTGATAATATTATTTTAAGACCCAGGATAATTAAATTATGAAACACTAAAGTTGGTTAACATTTAGAAAAGGTTTTAAGAATTTTGGTATGATCTACAATTAATTAAACAATGTTTTCATTCTTTCGATTGTTTTTCAATGAAAATGCTCATGGATATTTCTGTTTGCTGCGGAGATCCACAAGCAACATATAAAATATCTCAAAAACACTGGCCACTCTATTTAATTAAATTAAGATAAGAAAATAAAATTAATAGTTCCTATCGGCAGTCGTTAAAAATACGGTTTAATTGCATTCAAAATAAATTCTCATTTGAGTTAATTTCCATAATTAAACAGTAAGATTTCACTCTTAATCTAATTAACTTATTCTAGAAAACCTAGGTCGGTAAAACAAATTTGTTATATAACTCAGTTCCTTTGAGCAATACAAGTAATTTGTAATATTCTTAATGCATCATTCCTGTTTGAGGAAGAGTTCTGTTCGTAGCTCCGTCGTATCTACAGGTGGCCATTATATAATGTGCTCGAGGTATCTTCTCAGTGGTAGAAATAAAATAAATAAATAGCCTTCATTCAGATGTTAATATTTTAATTGAACCTAAACTTAAGTAAACTAATTTAATTAAACTTATGCTAGTATTTCTTACAAGTTCCTTGAAGATCTGTTTGACAGTCGGCAATTAACTTTTTTATCTACATATTACTACATATTTACGACTATAATGTCTACAAAAAATACTACATATTTTCTCTTAATATTAAATATATTTACGTCCCCGCTGCTGAGACACAGGGAATTATATCTTTTCGTTGGTAAAATGTTTAAGTTTGATTGCTTAATATACTGTACTTCTGTAGACTACATAATAATCTATCAAATCATATTATGACCGCATAAAGCGCCAAAAAAAATTATGAAAATCTGTCTAAGTAAAAAAAAAATACGGCTATTTGAATTTAACCCTTCTTTATAAGAAATCTTGAAATGTTTACTGCAGCTGGTCTTCAGGTTGTGCAAGATAATATAGTTTGATGATAATTATATTCTATGTAAATATGCATTCAAGTTAACAACGGCAACGGTAAAATAACAGTGGTTACCTTACTGATAAACCTTCACATGTAAATATATATATATATATATTTATACCACCACCCAAACTCCATATTCACACTGGTCGTTCTTACCAAAGTTGGGGACATGCATAGACGAAATCTTAGCTTTTATGAAATAGCGAAGGTCTGGCTGTACTCGGATCTAAGGCAACTAAATGAAAATTATAAAAATACTACATTATTATAAAAGTGTAAGAGAAGTTTGTGGTGAATAGGACATTACCTAAACCTTCATTACACATCCACTGTTAGAATTATATTCGTTGACATGTCTTAATCCCTGGTTACCTAAATTTACCTTTATCTGTAGCAATTCCGCCGAGAAAACCAAAATGTGATGTTGAATGTTTTTAGGTATAACTCAGGGGAACGAAATGTGTAGTTAGTCAAGAGTCACGTTAATTAGTTTTTACTTCGGGCTCTTGAAAATAGGTAGTTTGAAAATCTAGTTTTCTCTTAACTATCTATCAGCCTGTTAGCACCGTCTGTTGGGTAATGGCCTCTTCTTTATCTCGCCATCTTTTACGGTCCTCTGGAAAATTAAATCAAGAAGATCTTCAAGAATCTTGAGGATCTTTGTCGTCATCGTTTTTCACCTGATTACTATTGGTCTACAATACAACACCCACTAGACAGAAAAAAAATGCAAATACAAAGTTTCGTAAAAGACTTGTGGGATACAATCTAAGAATGCAGCCGACGACACCGTTGGCAGATACAGAGACAGTTTCCATTCGAGATTTTATTTGCCCCAATGGCTATTTGTTACTACACTGTTACTCAGCTTAAGTCGTGCAAATAATTCAATAAAAAATATTTTTTGCATTTACCTTAGAGCAAGAGAGTTAGCGGATGTATTAGAAAGGAGACGCATAAATGTAGCTTGTTTGCAAGAAACGAGGTGGAAGGGATCGAAAACTAGAGAAATTGGGGCAGGTTATAAGTTTTATTATTGTGGGACAAGGGCAGGATGATGATGATGATGACCTAATGCCGCTTCAACTAGCTTATCCGTAAGTTCTAGAGGTATTTTCCAATAGCTTCCCAACTAAGTTGAAAACGATTACTCTCCTTCTTAAATTTGTCCCTACTTAGCTGTCTTACGTAGACCTAGACAACCTGGACTGTCGGTCAAACATACGCCTCTGATTCTGAATTCTATCACTAACTTTCTTTTCGATCTAGGACTGTATCTGGTTGGTTCTGCTCGTACAATATAAAGTAATTCTTGTGGCACTTAAAACAATAATTTATTTACCTCTATTTTATTTAAAAAAGGCGTAATGTGATAACGCGAAACCTTTAATTGTAATTCTACCTCCTAGTTCTTGTTTAATATATTCACTTCTGCCTTTGTCAGCAGTACAAGCAGTACTTTGTATGAAACGGATAACTAACGTTGACTCGCCTAAGGCTTCAGAGTTAATCTGTGCAAAGGCGGATAACTTCTTATTTGTCTTAACAAGCATATTTAATTACAAAGATCTCGTGTAATTAAATTGCATTCTCGCATCGAGATCTCGATAAGCAACGTTTCTTATAATTTGGAACTTGCTATATTTTCAACTGAATATGAGAATTGGGAGAGAATAGATATAATGAGAAGGTTAGAAGTTCTTTCCAGTTCCACACTTGGTAGGTTTGGCGATCGCAGTATCTGGTGTTGAAGTCTTCTTCTTCTTCTTTTATTCGATGGCGTCCGTGACTGGCGTTAAAGTCAAAGAGGACGCTGCTGTCTGTGCCAAACTAATCAAAGTGTTGGTTTACCATCTCATATATGTCACATCTGTCAAACTTCATGATCGTTACATGAGAACAAGTGGAATTATGCCAGTCACAAACGCCATCTAATAAAAGAAGAAGAAGAAGAAGTGGAATTATCCTTACCTCAGGATTAAAAACACGCGCAAACAGCAAGCGTGGAGACAATTCAAATAAAACGGGGTCCGAGTCAATAAGACCAAAACTTCAAAATGTTAATTTGCAATTTTTAATTTAGTTCCCCGAAGCTGGGGGCGAACGCTCGCTTTTTTGCCAGCCGTGTATCGTCAGAGACAGAAAGCCTTAGTCCAAAATTGAGGGTCGTTATGAGGAATATTATTTATATATATTTATCCATGTCTCTATTTGAAAGAACCTTATTTATTTACCTGAAAAAAATATTCCAATTAACAACACATTATTTAGCTTTGTTTAACTATTATTTGATAAATTGTTTCTGAATTTGCCCTAATGCCTAATCATGTCATTTTAGGCAATTTAAAGCAATCTGCGGAATTATTCCAACTGAGCTGAATTTTTGTATACACCTTTGTAACGGCGTCTTGAAGACGAAGATGTCAAGAATTGTAATCATAGAAATGTATAATTAAAAATTTCATTCAGTTTTTCTCAAAATATCTCGACATATCGCTCGGAGGTTATAGAGCTCTATAAAAACATTGTTCGTCGTGACATATCTACAAAAAAATACTATTAACGTTATTCACACCACATTTGCGGTCAGGAATCAGCTTTTCAGTGTGACTGTACTGGTACTGGCAACAGTAGCCTGCGGTCGCGAACAGACTTTGACTGCAGTTCGGCCACGTTTTGTGAATTTGTTTCGGAGTCCATAACGGATGACGGGTTATTTAATTTTCTGTGTACACATCCAGGTATGTGCGGCGTTCAGAGCATCGTAATATATGTATTATGTTTTGCGATGTTAGTTCTACCTTTAAATTTAACCTTAGCTGCAATGATTATTGATTTACTGATATTTATTAACTTTATTTCTTTTGGACCAGTTCCTCACAATCATTCAATAATAATAAAACTCTTAATTAAACACCAAGATAAATACATATGTGCATTTCCGATATAATAATCTTCTAGAAATAGGTATAAAGTACATCATTGGACTAGAATTACAATTAAAATTGGTAAGGATTTTAGCTATCACAGTTTTGAAGTTCTTTATTTGCAACCTTATCGTTTATAACATGATGTTTCTAAATTATGAAGTCGTAAAATCTAATTTTATCCCAGATACTTACTAAAAAATTCGTCATATTTAAAACAGAAACGATCAGATTAAATGTGTACACAGCCCAGACTGAATTAAATAATTCGCTACAAACTTAGCGATGCGCAATAGACAACATAATTGAAAATAAATTAAACGCATTGCAATTATACGGGTACTACCTAAATTGCATATCTCAAAATAGTTTCATAATATTTGCGTTAAACGCGCCTTTGACAGATTATGTGAATATCCGAAATCCATTGACAAAATATATTTGAAATGCAATTTAATGAAAGCGTGCTTTATTCGAAGCTCATTCGACAGTAGGGACTGTACTTTTAATTCGTTTAGTTATGCTCTTCTTGTTTTCATCATGAGTGTGAATTGTTTTTAATGTTTAATAAACGTCTGTGTCATCTTTAACGAGTTTAAGCGCTTTAAATAATAATATGTTATTTTAGCGCGTTCTATTGTGTTAGTTTGAAATGCGAGCAGCTCTCTTTGGGCGTGAAATTTGTGCGTGTGCCATTTTTTTCGTGTTTCGTATTTTGGTCCGGAGAAGCGAGCTACCTTCAAGGTCTTCAACATGCTCCATCTAAGACCACATCGTCACTTTACATCAGGTGAGATTGGTCATCAGATTGGCCATACATCAGGTTGATGGTAAAATGAAGACTTATCTAGTCCAAAAAAAAAAAATATCTAAAGTTATTACCGAGTCAAGTCTTCTTGGTTACGATATCTGCTCCTAAATACTCGTAGCAGGTCCACATCACCTCGAATGGAGATTTGATTGGTGTACCTTAGTCCTCAACATATATCAGCTTCGGTATTAAACCAACTTAAGCCTTCAGCTAAGCGGACGCTTTAGCAACGCGGCACATTTTTGCCTGAAAACGTCGCGCTTTGTGGGTGTTTAAAGATCCATAGTAAAGTATGCGTCCTAATGTATGCGTCCTTCGCGTGGCAGACGCTCCCGCTACGCAATAGATTTTATGTGTGATGTGATTATGATGGGAAAGATCAAACTTCATACTCGTCATCACCGAAGAGATTTAAAATCACTCAATGTTATACTCGAAAAATACTGAAAATACCGAACACAATATAAATAAGTAACTTGATATTAAATAATTTATGAAGGAAAAGATTGCGTCGAAAGCTATTGGTACAGTCATCTTCAAAAATGTTCCCGCTCCACGCGTTTAAAAGTGTTTTTAGAACCTATCTAGGAGTAAGTCGTTCCAGAAACTAACAGCTTCTTTGGATAATAATGAATGTTGAACGTATTTTAAATATATTTTTACTGCTACTACTTTCCCCAACAGTAAGGGGAACTCAGTAACTAGCGAGCCAGGAACTGTAATATACACCACAAAGGGCATATCGTACTGATATCCGCTGGAGTTAGTTCGACCAAGTTCCAGAATGACCAGATCAAACCAGGAGTGCATTATCTTTGTGAAGTATAGCTGTCATATTATGATGATATTAGTAGCTTTTCACGTCACGGCGTTGCCCGTGTTAAAAAAATTAAGAAAAACCTGCGCGTCCAATGTTTTAATTTCCTTAAACGTAAAACACCATACTGTTTTGTAATGTGCACGCGATGCGCTTTCATTTGATACTCCACTCGAGTATGTGTATTTGCAGATTTCCGGTTTTTCTTCCCCACTCTCACCCCCATAACTTTAAAACGGCACAACCGATTTTCATGAAACATGTCACAAGAACACTCGTCAAACTCACCTTTCATACACAAATAACTAAATTGAAATCGCTCCATCCGTTCGGGAGCTATGATGTCCCAGAAAGACAGACAGACACTTCAAACTTATAACTAGTTATAACACACCTCTTTTTTGGTCGGGGGTTAAAAAGGCGTTGACTTACTCGCCACACATGGCAGGTGAAATGACGAGCAGAAGAATATTCACAAATTCCGTTAACGACATGAGACAAAAAGATTCTTAAAAAAAAATTGTACTTTATGTCAAATCTTTGCTAAAGCCATTGGACTTTCTGACACTCGTTCAAACAAACCCCGGAGATATATCACGTTGCGGTCGCATTCACATTGTATCAATACGGGCCGGGGCGGTCGAAGCGCAGTTTTGTAATTAATCCCGTCCGGTACATTCGTGTGGTCACCTCGATGAGAATATTATTACTTCCTCGTAAACAAGGCAGCTCTACTACCATTGCCTATGCGATTGAAATTTCTCCTCGATTTCGCTGCATACTACCATCAAACCTCGGTTTCCTTAACTTATGACCCAGATGGAAAATCTGCTTAGAAAAAAATTAAATAATAAATTTAAAACGAAGCGAGACGGAACACAATGTGTTTAAAAATGCGGTAGAATTAGTTTATGAGTTTAGTAGTTTTTGAGTTAATCCCGTACAGACTAATTTTAAGTACGGACAAACGCGGCGGGGGACTTTAATTAATAATAATAATAATAAATCATTTATTTTCTCTCACAAAATATTACATTGTTTTATGCAGTAACCTTATATCTATGTTACATACTATGAGATAACATCTATTTTGTGACTGGTGCCAATGGTATACTAAAAGCCTGTGTTATACTGGTCACCAGGTTCCACTCCACGGATTCACAAGGTGGGCTTTAATTTATTGGGAAAGTCTAAAAATGTTACTAAAATAAAATTTAATAAAATATAAAATTAGAAGTGGTCTAAAACTTATCAAAATACACTAAAAATGTGCCAAATTTATTAATTTGATGGCTTCAAACGGTACCTCATTTTAACACTAATTAAAACAACCATGATGACTGATGAGCTTTTACTTAATACTTAACATGACACATTGGATTGTCGCATGCACGCATTGTATCAATACAGACAGCAACTCAGTTTCGTAATTAATTCTGTCCGGAGCACATTCGTGTGGTCACTTCTCTGATTATTATTATTACTCGTAATGATTTCGCGTGCCATTTCGTCTGGCTTTTGTTTAACATTGATGACGGATGTTGTATTTCATCCAATAAGGAGAGATCGGAGTATACATTTAGTTACTACTGGTGGCTCTGAACGCAAAGAGAATTGCGAAAAGAAGTGTTATCTTTTAAAGCTACTTCTCATTTATAGATGATTAAGTAATTAACATTTTATACTAATTAAAATAAAAATTTAAAATTTAAGAAAAATTCCTCATACCAATGCCTTAATTGCCTTAAAAGTAAAACACCATAATATTATGTAATGTGCACGCGATGCCTTTTTTCGTCAAGAGACCTTTTACCCGCTAGAAAATACCTGTTTTCTTATAAAAACTGCCACAGAGTAAGGCAAAGCTGCGGGCGGGTACCTATTATTATTTACATTTGTGAATACAAAGTGTAAATAAATTATTTGCCATACTGCTCTGGCTTAGATCATTGTAATATGTAAAGTTCGTAATATATTCTTGTAAAATGAGATCCGAAGCTTTATTTGATTGATTACAGTCAATCGAGACGGTTGCGTCTGGTGTACTGCACCTGAGGCGGTCTGCGAGGCTCGTGCTCTGCGCAGTTGTTCAGAAAAACCGTTTATTTATTAATTCAAAGGAAAATCAATGTCTAAAATTATCACTATAAACTAACCTAGTAGCAACAGAAAGCTAATTAAAGATTTTCACGTATAGTCACATAATTATTATGTACATCAAAAATTGAACATAACCCAATGGACACAATGAACAGTACAATATAATAATATTTCTAGTACAAAATAAAACAAAACCAATATACATATAACCTATTAACTAACAATAAAAAAACTATTACCTAGTCGCTGCCTGACTGAGTTGTCTCGCTGTTATTTTAGTAATCTATCTGAGACTTACGTCATTCACAGGAGATATTTTTAGTGTCTATTAGTTTTCTATCCCGAAATATAAAAAAATAAACATGATTGTGGCACTTCGTAAAAATATATAGCCACGCTACCCAGAAGCCAGGTCTGCAGTGCCCTGAGAGGCATTGGACAATTTTACAGGCTGCCACAAATATACTCGCTTGCCCGTTTTGAAGAGTCCATTCGCCGTGATGACTCATCACAGAGTATTATATAAAAACCGCAGGATAACACTATAATTTACAACAGTTAAAAGATTAAATATAATTAGTTTTATATACAAGTTATAAATTGTGTAAAAGAAATGTTTTAACCTCTCTGACCCCGAAGGCCATCTCACTAAAAGTAGCTGTGTGTCGACTAATCATCTTTGAACTAGCAAAAGGCAACATGTCATAGGTGAGGGTACAGTAATTTACAGGGTGCTCCTAATTGGCTGCGGGCTGCCGTGATGGAGTGGACCTCATGGCTGGCTGAGGCAGTTGTAACCAACTTTCAGTATACCGGGTCGCAGCTTTAAATGATGGCGTTGGTATAGGCTTGTTGCAATTCCTCCGGAGATCCCATAGCCTCTTAACTTGCAAGGATGGTGGCCACCGAGCAGGTTACAGTGGGTCATCATGTAGACAACCCCACATAATCACACTGCCTCCTAATGATACCGAAAAGCAGATTCCCTCAACGTTTAAAAAAGGATTGATGCAATAATACATACAATACCGTAGCCAAATAGCAAAAAAACGGAATCCTGTAGTTATAAAAATCTAAGTGATTAGCTTGTACAGTTAACAGCAATTGAAACTGATGAAAAGTCAAAAGTTACTTACTATTGTTGTTTGTTAGATTTCGTAGTAAAGGAACGAATAACGTGTCATGAGTGAGTGATCACGTTTATTTCGATCCTCGGTGTTAAAACGACCATTTTCTTTTGACCAATTAAAACTGCATTTGAAATTGACATTTTAGAGTTATTTATTACATCTGGCACATCACGCTTTTGCTGTTGACTAAACTAGGTAGGAACATAAAGAAATAAACTTAAAGTCAGCATTTTTTTTATATTACGTGTTCATTAGTGGTATATTGATAAATTTGGATATTGTTATAATCTTTTACTGATACAAAGCTGAAGAGTTTGTGAACGCGCTAATCTAAGAAATGGAAAGTCCGATAAAAAATAAAAATATATTACTGTTTGATAGCTTTTTTATCGAGGAAGACGCCGGAAAATCTATAAAACATGGACAACGCCATGGCGTGAAAAACTGGTCTACTCCTGAGAATCCCAGTTTATTAAACATTTACCAATATTTGTTACAATCCAATAGGTTAAGTGAAAAGATTATCTCTCAAGATTATGTCTCTATAGTCAAATTAATCTAATATATAAAATTTCCATGTCACAATGTTAGTTACCGTACTCCTCCGAAACGGCTTTACCGATTTTTACCAAATTTTATATGCGTAGTAGGTCTGAGAATCGGCTACTATCATTTTGCAAAACAACGTTTGATGAGGTCAGCTAGTAATCTCTAAAATGCGGTAGATCTTATTATATAATATAATGTTAACACCATACTGTTTGACTGCTTCAGTGGCGCGGTGGGCGAGGGTCCGCTTGCGGCGCAAGAGGTAGCGGGTTCGATTCCCGCCGAGGGTGAAAGTTTTGTATGTTCTGCAAGCACGATCTCCTTGGTCTGGGTGTTTAATATGTATAATAAAAAATATCTATATAATGTATGACTATTATATTAAGTATATCAGATATCTAGTACAAGCTTAGAGCTTACCACGGGGCTAGATGTTGTTGTGTGAAATGTCTGGAAATATTTATATTTAATATTTATACATATTTTTCCTACAATTTCGACAGATATTATTAAAACACCCACCATCAAATCTATTCAAAGAGCACAGCAATTAGTTTTAAATCAAACCCTATTCATGTTGCAGTTACGAGTAGGCTAGTATTCACATGAAGTAATGGAAATAAACTCCCAGGCTTCCATGGTTAATAGATCGTGGGCGTCTTTCAATCAGCCGAGTACATGTGTCTTTTAGCAATCAAATCAAGACATTCAAATGCGGGAAAGAATTACACAGCAATTTTCTAATTAAATTAAATTGCCTGCAGCATTATGGGTTCAAAGTAGATCATAAATATTTTTGTCTTTTTTGCGAGGGGAAGCGTAATCGGGAGCGCAGGTGTGTGGCGTGGGGACGGACGTGGAGCGTTGCGGGCCGCGGGTTGGGCAGGCTTGGGTATGCTGAGTTGCGGGCAGCGGGTTGGGCACCTCTGGGAGAAGTTTGCGGCATCATAAGTATCTATTAAGTGCAAGTGCCTATCACTAACGGGGGTCGAGGCAATCTAGGCCACATTGGAGAACTTTCCCAAATAAATTCTCCAAAATAAAGATAGATTTACGTTGGGAAGTTTGTTTATATACTTTTTTATATTAAGAACTAATTCTGTATTTTAAGCTGGACAACGTTTTTGTTTAGTACAGTTTAAGTTTATGCCTTTAAACTTACACTTTTTAGACATGGAGATTAAACATAGATATAAGATACATATGATACATAACGGTAAGTGCTCTTGGAATTCGGCACACAACATCATAATCATCATCCACTGCTAGACATAGACTAAACTTGACATAATATCAGAGCATATTCAAAGAATCTACAAGTTAATTTCATACTCGTAGCCAAATTCATAACCTGCTTAGATATATGAGTCGATGACAAATATATTATAGGCATTAAAAAGTGTCCATAGAGTTATCGTAATTAAATCTCTAGTTTAATTAATTAAAGTAGCATGTAGTTTGCGTGATGTGAAATCTACATACTAGCTTCAACTACAATGGGGTATTAACCCTTTCTACCCATATATGTACATACATATATATATGTACATATATGCGACGTGATGCCCTTTGCGTGCCTATTTAGGTTTTATGGCTAATTTACTTTAAAGTGGAGTTTCGTATTCAACTTTCTTTAATCTATGTTTAAGAGGCGGAGCAAAAGGCTCTAGTGTTGGGTGGGGAGAGCATGTTTTTAATTTCTACTGGCGATATATTCCTTACTAGTGGCCCGCCCCGGCTTCGCACGGGATTTTATTAAAAAATGTTTCCCGGTAATTATTCGATTTTTTCTCGCATTTTAAACCTTGCCTAGACCGCCACGAACATTTCAAGACTATGATAAGCTAAGTCCGTTCAGCCGTTCTCGAGTTTTAATCAGATTAACGAACAACAATTCATTTTTATTTATATAGATATATCGCCAGAAGAATAGTATATTGGAATATACGCAAGGAGGATCTTTTCAACATTTTATTAATAATTGAATTCTAGGTTTAACTACTAGACTGACCAATAATGTTAAACAAAACCGTTATTTTTTAAATATTTTTGCACAAAAGGATTAAGACGCATCCGTAACCTTTGCACTCACATACTGGATAAAAATCTGTATGTTTTTGACTTACAGCCTGTCATTAAACGATATTTAAAAGTGGTTTTGTATAAATAAAGTTAAATTTTATTATAAAGCAACTGATTTCATATCCATCAAATGCGGATATAACTCTGTACTAGCGTCTGCAACGCGGGATTATTGTTACCTGAAAACGAAACGCTGTGTGGTCGTGGGGGCGTGTAGAGAGCCATAGTAAAGCATGGGTAGAGTCCGCCGCGCGGCAGACCGCTCCCGCTTCGTAGTCGCTTTGGTCATAGGTTTGACCGAAGCTTAAGGGAAGCAACAATATTTTTATTATATTTGCACTTTTATACTTCAATCTTTTACTTGTTTAAATCCGTTAATATCCTGCTCATGACACAACCACTCGTAATGCTTATTGAAATGGACGTATTATCACACGCCCGTAATTGACTCTTGTCAGTAGCATACTTCACATACTTGGAATTAAAATGACAAAATCAGTCTGTATAGTGCCGCCAACTTCGCTGTAACTCTGTGTAAACAACTTTTTCTCACAATCAGTATTTATTTACACAAGCATTTTATACTGTGTCGGAACGGTCGATTTGTTTGTCTATTGGGGTTTTCGCTAGCATAGTGGTATACTAATAGGTATTGTGACTGGCAGCTCTGAAACGGATAGAACTATTTAACGGCATTCTGACTGTAATTTTAACTAGAACTTTGTTTTACGAAGGATTTTAATATGTAATCTCCCATACATCAAATCGTGATTTTGACTTTACTTATTATAGTTTTTTTTTAATTGCAAAATGTGTATACAGTTTATACACACGGAACCCTAGGAGTATTATGAGTACATCGCATACTTATAATAAATAAATACATCATAATATAGTAAACATATATATTTTTTATTATACATATGAAACACCCAGACCAAGGAGAAATTGCTTGCAGAACATATAAACACTCGATCCCTCGGCAGGAATCGAACCCACGACCTCTTGATCCGAAAGCGGACTTACGCCCACTGCGCCACTAAGACAGTCAATTTATTAACGCCTTATGCCAGAATATTAATTAACGAAATTGACGTGACGTGACGTGACGTGACGTGACGTGTTGACATGAATTTTGTTAACGTTTTATTTAAAATGTATTACACACATTATGTACACAGTAAATATATTTAGAGGTACAAGAAAGCTGGCAGCACTGTTAATGTACAAACGCCCTTAGTCACATCGTTACCTCGAAGGGCCCTCCGCTGAACAAAAGTTACGCTTCCGTCGACAATACTCGCGATCCAGCTTCTAGACTTGTGTCAAGGTCTTTGAAATGTGATGTGGCGAAGTTGACGTACTATCTAGATTAAATCTACCCTTTGTTAGGACTTGCTAGCTGAAACTTTATGCGAAATTTGAATCTCGTGTTACTACCTACCTAGTAAGTAGCTTTGGCGTTGTTGCCTATGTTTTATGGTAATGTCTGCGGTAGTTACGTTTTTTTTCGCGGTAAAGGTAGTCTCAGACTAGTAATTGTATGTAAGAAAGACGCCGACGGGCTACGCAACGAAAACGTTGGAAAGTTTTCGATAGTCGTTAGTTAATAAAAATATGTACAGTCAAGCTTATAACCTCCTTCTTTTTCAAAATCGTGTAAAAAAAGGTAGTTCTTTGATCATTTGGCTAAACAACAGCGATATAACGTTACTCGTTGAATGCTCTATATATAATCTAAGATTAAAATTATAAAAAAACCCCATTCAGAACTTTAGTTCCCATAAAAGTAAAACGTCACTATTTTGTAATGTGCACGTGATGCGCTTTCATTTGAGACCCCACTCGAGTATATTTGCAGATTTTAGGTTCTTCTTCCCCTCTTCCTCCACTCATAACTTTTAAACGGCTCAACCGATTTTCATCAAACATATCTAAGAATAAGAATACTGGCGCAAAAGTCACCTTTCAGACAAAAACTTAACTAAATTGAAATCGCTTCATCCGTTTGGGCGATATGATGCCACATGCAAACACACACGTGAAACTTATAACTTTTTTGGCGGGGGTTAAAAATATAATATACTGTCGAACATAATAACCTCCTGCTTTTTTAAAGTCGGTTTAAAAAGGTACATAGTTATTTGATCGTTTGGCTATACAACAGCGATATAACGGAACTCGATGAATGGTCTATATAAAATTTACTTTCCATATTATTTTCCGTATGAGAATAGTCTTATATTAGGTCCTTACATATGAAATTGGCGTTTTTCGTACTGGCCACTTTAATCACAAATTTCTCCTCTTTGGTTAGGAATTCCAAATTCAAATTTGTACAGCTATAGACTCATGTATTTGTGCTTCGATGATCGTCATTCATTTGTTTTTTTTCTTCTGTTTTTTTCTGTTTGCGTCACTCATTTTACAAAATGGAAAACTTAAAATATCGCATTATTTACGAGTACGAGTTCCGCCGTGGCACTAGTGCTGCGGAAACAACTCGAAGGGTGAATGATGTGTATGGCGGTCGTGTTGCAAAAGAAAACACAGTTCGTTTTTGGTTCCAACGTTTTCGTTCTGGAAATTTCGACTTGCAGAACAAGCCCCGTGGACGGCCTGAGACTCAAGTTGATAATGAAGAGTTGAAGGCTATTGTGGAAGCGGATCCATCGCAAACCACGTCCGAGTTAGCTGCAGGCTGCGGTGTTAGTGATAAAACTGTTTTAATTCACTTGAAGCAAATTGGGAAGATTAAAAAGCTTGAAAGGTGGGTACCTCACGAATTGACTGAAGCAAACCGGCAAACGCGCGTCGACTGCTGCGTTACATTACTAAACCGGCACAATAATGAAGGTATTTTAAACCGAATCATTACCTGTGATGAAAAATGGGTTCTTTACGATAATCGGAAGCGCTCAGCGCAATGGTTGGATCCTGGCCAGCCAGCCAAATCCTGCCCCAAGCGAAAATTAACCCCAAAAAAGTTACTTGTAAGCGTTTGGTGGACTAGTGCCGGTATTGTTCATTACAGTTTTCTCAAATCTGGCCAGACTATTACGGCTGATGTCTATTGTCAGCAATTGCAAACCATGATGGAAAAGCTAGCGGCTAAACAACCTAGGCTGGTCAATCGCTCCACGCCACTGCTGCTTCACGACAACGCTAGACCACACACTGCGCAACAGACGGCTACTAAATTAGAAGAGCTTCAATTGGAAAGTCTAAGACATCCTCCGTACTCCCCGGACCTTGCTCCAACAGATTACCATTTTTTTCGAAATTTGGATAACTTCTTGCAAGGGAAAAAATTCAACTCCGATGGGGCAGTCCAAATCGCCTTCAAAGATTTTATTGATTCCCGTCCGACTGGTTTTTTTAGTAAAGGGATCAATGAACTACCTATAAGATGGCAAAAGTGCATAGAAAATAATGGTTCATACTTTGATTAATTAAATATATTATATTAAAAAATATTCGACTTTTTGTTCCTCCCATACAAAACGCCAATTTCATATGTAAGGACCTAATATATAAAATTCAACTGTCACAATGTTAGTTACCATACTCCTCCGAAACGGCTTATCCGATTATTATGAAATTTACATCAGTAGGTCTGAGAATCGGCTACTATCTATTTTACATTCTGCAAAACAACGTTTGCTGGGGTCAGCTGGTTAAAATATAAATACGAAAGTTCATTTGTTTTGGAGGCTATCCTACTACTATTATAAAGGCGAAAGTTTGTAAGTATGGATGTATGGATGTTTGTTACTCTTTCACGTAAAAACTACTGAATGGATTTGAATGAAATTTGGTACACAGAATCTCTAGGGTCTGAAAAATAACATAGGCTACTTTTCACCGCGGGAAAACGTCATTCCGCGGAAAAATCCATTACAACGCGGGTAACACCGCGGGGCACAGCTAATTCAATACAAACTATCAAATCTTTCCTCTTATTAAGATGACTGTCTGGAATAGTTAATCCCCATGTGGAAGAAGTAATATGTTTTCAAATTAGTTGCCACTGTATTTTACGGTTCATTCGCTTATCATATTATATTAGTTAGGAAAGTTTGGTTGGAGCTAACATTAACACGGCATATATTTATAACGAGTCATCATCATCATCATCCTGCCCTTGTCCCACACTAGTCGGGTCGGCACAACATGTGTTTTTCTTCGATTTCCCTCTATTACCCGTCATCTAACACTCACTCCTTTCTTACACATATCTTCTTTTACACAGTCCATCTATCTTTTCTTTGGCCTCTTATATATGAGTAAATTGTGTTTTTTTTTTGTATGTATTTACTTGAAAGTGAAAACTTCTTTAGCGGCGTTGTGCACCTTTCGGGGTGGGTAGAAATGGCATACACGCGTCATATCGACACGTGACCTAATCGAAAATTCGAAAAGACAGCGGGAGAGATAAATGCTTCCAAAAGCTTCGACCAAACCTGCGCCACCGCGACTGCGAAGCGGGAGCGTCTGCCGCGCGGCGGACGCTATCCACACTTTACTATGGCTACGCAACTACAAAGCGTATGTTTTCAGGCAATAATGTCCCGCGTTGCAGACGCATCTGCCCGCTATGACGCATAGGTTTGGCCGAAGCCCTAACCTCACACCCTAACATGAAACTCAAAAAATTTACACTTTTTTTTTGGTATCATGATTTAAAACGGGTAACATACCATGACTTGACGGTTTTTGAGTTTTTTTTTGGTTTTCGCTTCTGACACAAGTACTTCTTCCTTCCTTCCAACGTAATACGGCAAGAACTTGATGATGATGTTTTATTGTTACAGAGTGGTGTCATCGGTAGAATGGTGCAGTAGGCGACATGTTGTGTGTCATAACACTGCTGGTCGCCTGGGCGTCAATGCTGCAGGCACTCGACATATGTGAGTCTTTACAATATATTTAAAAAGTTGCTTTTCACGCCACGGCGGTGCCCGTGTCTATTGAATATCCCGCGGTGAAAAGTTATATCGAATCTAGGTTTACGCAGAAAATCAGTATTCGTTCTGAGATAAATCCGTTGTAACAGCTTAGGGCAGTCAACACACCACTCGCCACGTTCATAAGATAGCCCGAGTGTGCAAACCTTACTTCTTTAGTTCTTTCCTTCTTAACCCCTTACCTCTATTTGGAGAAAATTAAATTTGGAGCATCTCTCATATTTCGAAAGTAATCCTGAACTGTAAATGTACGTCGTAAAACAGGGACTAATACTTGTGATGCGTAATAAAGGTGACTGCGAGCGTATGCATCCACGAATACGAAGTATTTGGGAGTATGCCTTTGTTCTGTACCGAGACAATACTGAAAAAGGAGTTATTTTTCATATAAACACAAAATAAATGGAAAAAAAAATTTTTAGTTACTCATGTATGTAAATAAGTAATTTACCCGTAAATAACAATGCTGAAAAAACACAGCAACAAACATAGTCCCGTTATAATTATAAAATCATATATTCAAATAAATCTTCCTTGCACGGTATACCATATTTTTATTCTTCTTAGGATAGATTTCTCAATCTTTACCTCTGATGTCTACTGTCCAATTTATGAAAATAATCAAAAGTAACCAGGAAACCGGGCCCTAAGTTTGACCATGTCAAGTAAGTATGCAGTATTGTTCATAAATCCAGTGCCTGTCGTACCTAACCCATCGCTCGCTTCCACGTTGTTTGTAGAGCTATAGAACCACCCACTGCTAAAGTTTGGCAGACAGACAGGTAGGTACTTAGTTGACAACGGTATTTAAATCGTAGGCAAAGTTCAGGATCCTAGCACTGGGAATTCTTAATGCCTTTGAATTATTAATTCAAGCAGTGTTTTAATCGAAGTCTACCTTAAATGAGAACTGCTTTCAAATACTTAGATGTCGCGTGTTGCACAGAGGTATGGTAAAGAAAAACGTTAAACAAAACATAAAGCTGGGTCCACACTTGTATCATTTCGGCGTATCGTATCCCCGTCGCGTATCCTCGGCGCGTGTCATGATCGCTAGTTTGGACGCAAACTGATACACGTTAATGATACATGCCGTATCCGATACGGCCCGATCCGCACCCGATCTCCAATGATCGCGTATCAAGATACACCTCGTATCCGATACGCGTATCACGGTAGTATGGACGTATTTTGATACTGTATCATGATACTGTATCATGATACTGTATCGTGATACACCCCGAACCATCCTGTGTCGGTTTTTCCGCGATCATCAAAGGGGATACGCGTTGCATTGAACAAGTTTGGACGTGAATGCTTGATGCAGTGCTGCCAAACGACGACCTCTGTGGCTCGGTGGGCGAACGTCCGCCTGAGGCGCAGGAGGTTGCGGGTTCGATTCCCGCCGGGGGACCAGATTTTGTACGATCTATAATTTCTGGTTTCGGGTCTAGGTGTTTTCTATGTATCCTATATGTATGTATTTACAAAAAAAAATGTATCTATGTAGTATATCCGTCACCTAACACCCGTAGTACAAGCTCTGCTTAGTTTGGGGTTAGGTGATGATGTGTGAGTAGTCCGGAAATATTTATTTTATTTATATTTAATGCTGCGGCAATTACCGTGTTCTACGGCTTTCAGGCCAAAATATTACACAATGCACTGCCTACGGCTGCAACCCTGTAGCCGTAGCAGTTTCTACGGCTATTCGCAAATTCTACTGTAATTGATTAAATCCGATGCGCGAAATTACTCACTTCTCACTGACCCAAATATGATTTGACAGGAGATCGAGAGGAACAGCACTTTGGGATTGTCGATTTTAAACATCGGAGTAGCTAACTGTACCTATTCGATTAATAATCCAAATATACCGAAAGCCAACATTGCAAAGTTGTCTATGGTTGTATGGACTTTGTTACTCTTGAAGTTACTTGTTACATTTTCTTTTTGAAGCGTCCATATTTCTAAAGTTAAATTTGATACGCTGAAATGATACAGTATCACATAAAAGTATAAAATTAGCGTCCATACTTATGATACGGATACTCGATACGCCACGCCTGATCGTGATACACCGAAATGATACAAGTGTGGACCCAGCCTAAAACTTATTATATTATTCTAACTAATATTCTAGTCTACTTTGAATAGTGTTGATTATTCACTCACGAACTTATATACATATATACAGAGAATAGAGATTCTTATCAAACTTAAGTGGAACCAACTTGTGAGCTGAAGCCTTCATAAACTTAAAAAGAATTGTAGTATGCGTTCACGAGAAGAAAATTGCGAGGTGAGAAACATAAAAAACTCCGCAAATTGATTCTACTTATTTAATAGCAAAAGTTAAATATCTACAAAATTCAATGCAGGTATTTGATTCGTAAATTAGAAAGTATGTAAAGGTTTTTATCATCTTAAGCACCCTATTTTACGTCCCACTTCTGTGACACAGGGACTTCCCTCTTGACGAGTGAGATTAGGCCTTATTTCACCACGCTGGCCAAGTGCGGGTTGGTGAATGTCACATGTCATTCAAACTCTTCATAGTTCTCAGAACATGCCGGTTTCCTCTAAAAATAAATATTTCTGTACAATTATGCAACATCACAGGCCCCAAAACAAAGTAGTGCTTATATAATATATAGATGACTGATCTACTGCCATATCTGTTATTTTTATCAATAAAAAACAAATTAAAAAAGCTTTTATCAATTCATAGGTACATATTATGATCAAACATTCAGACACGAAACTATGAATTTTCGATCGCATAAAATCTGCGACCTCCGAGCCTATCTTTACCATTTTTTAAAGATTAAAATACTTATAAATTCAGGTCATTCATCTATATAACGTACCTATAATTCAAGTTTTGTGAAGCAGTTGAAGAAAATATACGGTCGAATTGAGAAACCTCCTTTTTTTTTGAAGTCGGTTAATAAAGGAATGTAGAATGAAGTAACAACTATTGCTTTTGAGTAGTAATTTCTTTGGCGATGCTGGGGTTTCATAAAGTACTCGTAATAGTTAAATTTTTTGGTTTGTTGTTAATAGTTCATCTTTTGGTTTATGTATATAAATTATTTATAATAGTTATTGTTATTAATGTATGTTGTTTAGGTATTCATGTGTAGTAATGTAACGATTGTTTTTGTTTAACGTCGTAATTTGTTAGGTATTGTGTCTTTTGTCCGCAAGGGCTTTATAAATAGCTTTCTGTTATTTAATTTACCTCCTTGATTCGCTGTCTTAGCTGTAGGCTTTCGTTATAAATAAATAAATATTGTCATTAGAAAACCTTAAAACCTCGCGATTCTATTACGGAGCTCGTCTTACGGCTCATCCCACAATAACGAGCTCGGCATTGTGAGACCCTCCACAATCACATGACTTCTTCAAATATATATATATATATATATATGCAGAAATATGCTATATAATTATATCAAATCGCAAGTTGCTTGTAACGTGAATATTTTGCTTCACATAATTATCCAAGCAGTGAGATAAGCGCAGTAAACCATTATTAAACACTTCGCCATTGTCGATCAGCCATAAAACAGCTGCCAAACATTAACACCCGCTGTCCTAGTTTACTGCAATTACCGATATTTTACGCATTATTTCAACTACTTGGCGTTACTCTGATAATTTATTAACCAGAAATCCAGTAAAGCAGCGAAATTAATATATTTATTGACGCTATATAAATCATAGACGCTTTAAACCCCTAGTTGTAGTCATAATACGCGCGTGTGTACCAAGCTGACGGCACGTTTTAATGAAAATGAGTTTTATATGTACGGGGGTAAAGCTCATTGTTTAGTGTTCGCGTGCGCCTAGGGGAGATGGGGTTCGCGCAGCTCTCGCCGAGAATTATAAATTCCAGACGTTGTTGTCGTCATAATTATTTCAATTTCCAAATTGAAGTTGCAACTTTGCCGAACTTCCGTGAACTTTCGCCGACTTCGCCGTTTGATGGGATAAATAAGTTAGGTATTTTCTTACGCGCACCGTATTCGCATGCATAAAATTGGGGTGTTATCGTGGTATTAAAACGTATCTTATGTAGCTACAACTTTGTGTTTGCATTAAGAATAGTATGCTACTCGCTTTTCACATATAAACCGTCTTCGCTGTAATTGAGTTTATTGACTTTTTGCGATTTACTGTTTCAACACTAAAATACATACATATTTTTAAAGAAGTTATGAACTTAAACAATATTGCTGATTAATCAATTTTCTGTGTTTTTATTCTATTTGCTACTATCATTTTGTCTATTAGTTTAAATGTTAAGAGAACATAGTAATCCTTAACTCGATGGGGCTATGTATGTCCTTTAAGGAGTAGAACGGTGTTCTTATGGCACCAACCAGCTCCTTCATCAAATCAGCTCCAGTCATCAGAAATTATGACAGTTCGAATAACGCGCAAGACCATTATATTGCAAAAGCATAAAACCGCGGCTTTAAAGTTACCCGACTTGATTACAGTAAATTATGGGTCAGGTAAAACTTAACAATAGCTTACTAAAATAATTCCGTTGTTCCTAAAAATAACGCTTTCAACTAAACAAACATTCAAATTCCTCAGCTATTTTGGTTATAGATTAGTATTCTGAAGTTTATTTTATTACTTAAAACTAATATTGCTGAAAGATTAAGAAGCAGCACTACAGAAATAACTATATATGTATCTATATATGTATGACTATTATACTAAGTATATCAGATGTCTAGTACCCGTAATACAAGCATAGAGCTTACCACGGGGCTAGATGTTGTTGTGTGAATTGTCTGGAAATATTTATTTATTACAATAGACGTAATTATTCGTATAAATCCAGTATTTGAGTTTCCATCGTAAATTAGCTTGAATTCATAAATTTATGATCCACTACAATTCAAACGGTGTCAAATTACACTCGTATCCGTTTGCTCAAGTTTCTCAAATGGTACTTATAATACTTATTGCTCACTTCGTATTGACTAAAGTAAATAAGATGAAATGTCATAGTCATAATCACTAAACATAAGAAACCTGTTCGAATGATGAAAGAGAATGTTGGCACACCACTATACCGTCTTTGTCGCATCCCTAATCATTTCCGCTTCATCACTCTCTTAAAATTTACGATTCGAACGCCATCACTGCTTCTTGCACTAAAAAAAATCATATTAATTACAAAAAGTGTCCACCTAGTGCCAGAAATCCTGTGTGCGCATCTTCTTCTTAAAATCTTTTTTCACTCATCATACTAATTCATAGATTGTTGAGCTTCAGTTGTAAGAAGACCGTTTCATAATGAACCGTGTCGCATGTACGTATCTAACAGGGCTATATATCTCTACCCTCGAGAGAATGCCCCTATAAAGTGGTCGCCGCCACAGGATGGGAATATTGAAATGTAATAAACTCTACTATAAGACGACCACCACAATTATTGCACATTACATCCAAGTTTTCAATAAAGTTTATGGGCCCGATAATTATTGTTACGATCGAGGCACACCTATGCACAATACTACTAACCCAACGACTTAAGTTTAATTAAATTACATTACGAGACCTGACGATTTCAGTTTGAGGCCGTCGACATTAAAATAACGTAGATACGGAACGGCGGGTGATATTCTACGCGATACCGAATGGAATTTCCTTTCGAGGGTCATGAGAATAACAGCTTTTTTAATGAGACCTTTCACAAAAAAAATCTTTTAGTATGGACTTATACACCATAACGTTTTGCAATAGAACACTAATTGTAACAGAAAGTAAATACATAAATAAATTGTGCAAAATGTTGCACTCAGAGCTTTCCAAGTACCAGTAGACCCATCCAAGTACTGACAACGTCCGACTTATCTTAATTTTATAAATGAAAGGTAAATTTACTATTTATGACCTATTAAAAAAAAACTACTGACTAGATCTAGTTCAAACCGATTTTCGGTGAACGCAAGGTATGTAATGTACAATATAATAACAAAAATTTTTTTGAAGAAGAATCGATAAACAACACTACGTATAGGTTTTATGAAAAACTTTCAGAGTTTCAGTTCTAAGTTAATAGGAACCCTTAAATTTCTTGTTATTTTTTATTATCGTATATTAATTTTAATGCGGTTCACAGAATACATCTACTTATCAAGTTTCAACAGTAAATAGTTCTTATAGTTTCAGAAAAAGGCACACAGACAGATATGACGAATCCGTATTTTGCCTGTCGGCTACGAAACCCTAAAAAGTACTGCGTCGGTAGTAAAATTGTAAAAACGGATTTTGCTTTTTATGCTTGATAAGCCTTCATTTGACCACAATCTCACCTGATGTAAAGTGATGATGTGGTCTAAGAAGGAGCTTGAAGACCAAGAAGGTAAGATGGCTTCTCCGGACCACATTACGAAACACAAAAAAATAGCTTCACGTACTGACCCAGCCCGGAGGGTGGTGACAAGCCGCGGCCGAAGCCTACCACCAGATTCTGTTCTCACCAGAGATTGTTCTGGATTCCGCTTTATTTGTTTTATAGATATTGCGCTTTATAGAAATATGACACCCAAAGGTTTTTGGTTGGTTTATTCAGTCTGTATCTAATTAGCATAATTAACCGACGCACGGCACGATGCTCTGTTACAACAGTTAGTAAAAGTTATGCCTTCTAACCACACTAAGACTTAGGTTTATTACAGAATTGTAGCGTGCACTTCAGCCATACAATGTCGATGCACTTCATACATTTGTATGGAAGCTACAGTGTCAACGTCACGCCTATAAAGACCCCGTTGGGGCTATATTGCTTCACAATGCAACAGCACTATGCTGTTAATTTCATTGTTCTTGATACTGCTGAAGTACTGTGAAGTGAGCCCAATAAATGTATGTGTGGTTACGGCACAGAAACAGAAAGGTTACGTTATGTTAGCAATATGAAATATTCAATACTACTTTAGGATTATTGAAGAGCTTATATATATATATATATACCTATACCTCAGTTGTCCATGTTTAATGGATTATCCTGAGGTGAAATAGCCTATAGCCTTCCTCGATAACTAACAGTGAAATCATTTTTCATATCGGACCAGTAGTTTCTAAGATTAGCGAGATCAAACAAACAAAACTCCTTATAGTATTACTTTCCTTATTTCATTCATTTCATTCATTTATTTGTTGCTCCATGCGGTTACAATAAAGGTGTTAACATAATAGATAAGTAGTAAGTCATACTGTTTTGTAAAGTACACGCGATGCGCAGACAGATAGACAGACAAACCGACAGATAAACTCGACAAACTTATAACATCCCTCTTTTTGCGTCGGGGGTTAAAACAATAATTCCTTTCGACCCATGGAAGATGTGATGTGAACAGCAGCCGTGTTTCCACCAATTGTTCCAAGTTCTCAGAGTTCTGTTGACTCAATCGTCTGACTGGGAGGTGAGGGAACCGCTACTAATTTCACCTTCATTAAAATTAATAAGACCCTCTGTAGGCCGTCTCGACTTCAAATCAACACGGATTTTGATTAACTGAGAATATCAAAGTCAAAGTCAAAACGTTTATTTCCTTAGGCGCTTAATGCATACATGACCAGGTCAACTTAAAGCTTAACTTATCTAACATACTTCTATGTTTCTTCATAAAATGCATGTGTTTGATAGATTCCGTAATAAGTAAATGAGAAGCGTCAGTATTCATAAAAACACAATTTACCTTAAATTTATCTAATATACTAGCTGACCTAAGCTATAACGTAATTTGCATAAATCAAAATTTAAAATTTAATAAAAACCCCCGATTCCAATGCCTTAATTTCCTTAAAAGTAAAACAGCATAATAATTTGCAATGTGCACGCGATGCGCTTTCATTTGATACCCCACTCGAGAATATTTGCAGATTTTCTGATTTCCTTCACTCTCACCCCCATAACTTTTAAACGGCTCAACCTATTCATAAAACATGTCTAAGAAAAGCGCCAGACTCACCTTTCATACAAAAAAAAACTAAATTGAAATCGCTTCATCCGTTCGGGAGCTATGATGTCCCAGACATACACGTCAAACTTATAACACCCCTCTTTTTTGTCGGGGGTTAAAAATGAAAAATAGATAGTAGCTGATTCTCAGACCTACTGAAAACGCATATCAAATTTGGTAAAAATCGGTAAAGCCGTTTCGGAGGAGTACGGTAACTAGCATTGTGACATGAAATTTTTATATATGATTTAAAAAAATATTTTTTTTAATCTTTATGTAATTTGTCAAAAACGCTATCCGCCATATTGGTGGAGACGGTGACGTCACTACAATAGTACACAACGTTTATTATCTGTCGTCTAATACTTGTCTTCCCAAATATTAATAGTAATATTAATAATACTGGGTATTTCGAAGTTGTATTGTTACAAACGAATTGACGTCACGAGCCGAAACAGCATGGCGGCTAGCTTTTCCGCGCGCAAATTAAAAGTCATAATATTGAAAAATGGCGTTCTCGTTCAATTTTTCACTTTATTATTTTATTTAACTCGACACTGGCAAATTGTCGCTTCAAGCTCAAAGTTCAATTGCAAGAAACTGAAAAGTAAGCTTTAAGGCATTGTGTAAGGTTTGTTATATAAAATTTTAAATATTACTGGTTCATTGACCTCAGGATTAATTTAAACCGTTTTTTAATCATAACATTTCCGGACAATCCACACAACAACGTTTTTAAAAGATGGCGTAATACCCTATTTAAATTCTTACAAGCTTTTAAATCGATTTCAAATTAAATTATATTTAAGAGATGGCTCATACTACAACTAGGGTTCCTTGAACATTTTATACACATGAATAACAAATATAAAACAAAAATCCAAATGTTGTCCAAAGGTTGTCTGGTCGAGATCACTTTTAGTGATAAGGCCGCCCATTGTGATACTATTATATGTATATTTTTTTTTTTTGTAAATTGGTGTTCAATAAATTGTATTGTATTGTACTTATATAATTTTTTTTTGAAGTGTAAAAAGATGATGTCACCTATCCAAGTAGGTACTGGCCTCGCGCAATGTTGCTAAACCTTATATAATTTATTTATTATATTTTTTTGTATTTGTTGATAAAGAGCGGCAAGAGCAACATCATCCCTCAAATTTTCAAATCGTTCTTGATTTTGAAACACGGTTCTTGAAATACAGCCCGGTGACTGACAGATGGATTATTTATTTATTTATTTGTTGCATCATGTGGTTACTTATAGGTGTTAACATACTTAATTCCCTGACATGAGCCCCGTTGGGGCATTACAACTTCAACTTGACTTAATATGTATCCTATACTATATATACCTAAATAAACTATCTTATTAATTACGAAGTCTCATGTGGGGGATTTCTCTTCGCTTGTTATTTTGTCCTTTAATTTTTTGTCTGAATTTTAAGCACCATTGTGACTATTCCTGAAAATCTTTTACGTGCTTCATGTTGATAGATTATTTCACAATGTTATTTAATAGCTGCTGATTTCCCTATCTCTCTCTGTAGTCGGTCCCTCATGTCTGAGGATCGTGGTCAGCATCGGAGTTACATCGGGAGCGGATAATCTGTCTCCATCGGGTTCTGTCCATCGCATTCCCTATAAAAAAATAAACAACATTTTTTTTAATTGAATTATTGGGTAATCAGCTATCATATTTGCTAATGGCAAATATAGCAAGATATTTGGTGAATTTGGTAAATTATTGTAAAAATATAATTTTTCGTCGTTGTAGGAATTTAAAATTGAACTTAATATTTCGAGCTGTGTACTTTATTTGGACATGGTGACGTCATAGCAATCATATAGTCTCCTAATCAAACATTATTACATACACTAGTATAATTACTAGTGTATGTAAAATTTACGTCTGTACGTAATCGTACAGACGTAAATTTTTGTCAGTAACCAATTACAGGGACTCTATCATTAAAATAATGACTCTATTCATGTCATATTAAAGTAGATGATCCCGGCAGCCATAATTGACTAACCATAATTCTTTTTTATTACAATTTATTTACAGGACCTTAGTAATAAATTACATGGCAGTCCTTCGACTAACTTGTACACTGGTAGAATATGCTAGTCCGTCGATTATATAACACAGGGTGGTTTATAATGGTGGTTAATACACGATCAAGAAACTTTTATGGAAGTATCGCTTATTACTGAATATTTGATTTTCTTTGTTCCTTTGTAATTAACTGTTCGGAACTTCATTTACGATTTGTGTGATTAATAACTTCGTTTAAGAAATACGTTAATTTTGAAGCTACATTTTACATTAAGTTGTACATGTTGAACATAGAACGTGGTACTTTTAGAGGCTCTAAAGGAAGTTGAGTTTGCATGAAGTGAGGGCCGGCAAATATGTTCTAATTCGTTTAGTTGATACATAAGAGAAAAAACTATGTTCCGGCGTCTGTTTTTGTCCCTCTCTTCTTTTAATTGAGAACGAAAGAACCGATTATAATTCTATTTCTTTTGCTTGAAAGGTGTGTTACTCAAAAGTGTTCTTGGCTATGTTTATTAAAAAACCGTATAGGTAATAGAAGTGGAACGTTATAATTCTCATTGACATTAATGAATCTAAAATCTAACGTTTGACTCCCGTTAATTGCTTCAAAATGCTCTTTTTGATAAAGCCGTGTTGGCTCAGCGGGAGGACACTCGACTTTCATTCCGACGGTCGTGGGTTCGTTTGCCACGCACCTCTGGATTTTTCTTCTTGAGACATTTATGTGCGCTATAAACACGTGCTTTAACGGTGAAGGTAAACATCGTGAGAAAACCGGCATGTTCTGAGAACTTTAAAGAGTTTAAAGGACATGTGACATTCACCAACCCGCACTTGGCCAGCGTGGTGAATTAAGGCCTAATCTCTCTCGCCGCGAGAGAAGTCCCTGTGTCCCAGCAGTGGGAACGTTAATAGGGTGATGATGATGCTCTTTTTGAACGAATCCAATACCTATCCCGTTTGAGAACCACGCGAAGTGCCGTGTGACGGCGCGTAGAGCCAGCGATCAGTATTCAGCCAAAGGCATTCTCACGGTGATTCGAGCGAGTTGGAGTATTGTAATATAGTTGGACATTTCAAGTAGCCCGTCTGTGTAGTTTCAAGTGGCGCCCCTTGACGCTTGCTCGCGCATAGAGCTGTGCTAAGAACTATTCAAAAAATGGAACATTTTGAAGTAACAACTTGTATGTCGGAAAGCTGCTGTCCAATGAGTGGTGTTGACTACCTTTTTTTGGACTGCCCCGTGGGATTTTGTCATTTTCCCTCGGTAAAACTTAGTTACTCTTCAGTTTAACCGTCTCAGAGATAAATTGAAACAAAATGAATGAATTTATATTTTTACAATGGGCGGCTATATTTTCCATGCGCCTGTAACTGTAACATTCTAAATAATCTAATGTATAAAATTTCCATCTCACAATGTTAGTTACCGTACTCCTCCAAAACAGCTTTACCGATTTTTACCAAATTTTATATGCGTATTCAGTAGGTCTGAGCATCGGCTACTATCTATTTTTCATTTTGCAAGGCAACGTTTGCTGGGTTCAGCTAGTAACATATAAAATAGTTTTAAAAGTGAAATACCCCCGATTCCAAAACCTTAGTTTTCTTGAAAGTAAACTTTCGCAAAAGTTACCTCTCATACAAAAAAAAAACACATTGAAATCGCTTCATACGTTCGGGATGCCACAGACAGACAGACACGTCATACTTATAAAGAATCTCTTTTACGGTCGGTATTAAAAAAAAACAAACAAACAGAAACTTGAATATACTATACAATAAAATTGTATTTTGATATCTATCGGTTATATCCATATGAATTACAAACAGACTGCAATTATATTTAATTGCATAAATACCTCCATTCCCTCGATGATTCCGTATGCACACATTTAGACATTACCCTGTCAGTATAAAAGTGTCAGCGTAATATCTAACCTGTATAATTCCTTGCATGTCATGAGGACAATCGGACCCACCCTCAGGTAATCATAGGTGCGCTGCGTGGTACAGTCAGTGCCAAATGGACATAAGCGAAGTCAAAATAATAAGTATTTTGATATACGCATTTCAGATCAGCAAATAAAGCTTACAAATGTATCTTCATAAAAACGTTTGCATACTATCTTTGAGAGTTTTAACCACCGACAAAAAAGAGGGGTATTATAAGTTCATAGACAAAGTTTTTGTTGAAATTCGGTTGACCCGTTTTAAACTTATGAGGGTAACATTTTGGGAGGAAAACCAAATATACTCGAGGGGGGAATTTTTGTGCTAAGAAAATTTTGAGCACCATGAAACAATGAACCTTTGGTGGTGGTGCTTACAACAATATGACGTTTCCAACTGCGTATAAAATGGCTCCTTCAGATTATTCTGACAACTCTAGACGCCTATATAAATTAGTCGCTGACTGTACTAAACTGCCGCTGAGCTGCCCTCATAAGAAATGCATAAACGGCGAATTGACTTCGGCCTTGTCTTTGACTTAGAGATTGTTTCACAATGTCCTAGTAGGCGAGACAAGGGGATCCGTGTAAGCTCCTTGTATTACTACTTAGTTGACTGATCAATTCATTGTTGCTGCTTCACTGCTACTAGTTATAATCTCCGAGTAAAGGCCACAGGGGCTAATCAGCGGGAGTTAAGCACAGCGCTGTCTTGCTCAGGGACACAATATTCTCTGTGAGTGTCTCAGTCACGTTTAATTTATTAATTACTAGCTGACCCGGCGAACTTTTTTCCGCCTTAGACGCCATAAATGAGCAGATTTTTGATTTTATAAGGTTAATTGTTAATCAGGTTTCTTAGATCCATCAAATTAATTATTTTAAATGTATTGTTTATCAATAAAATAAGATTGACAGAAGAATCCGTTTTACCCGTCATTTTTTTTTTCATCCTCTTTGACTAAGTACATTTGCAGCACGCATTCAGTCAATTCTATCTCAAATGTCTTAAGGTTACATAAAAAAAGTTTAATAATTTTATATTATGTTAAGTAATTTTAAATTTTCTTATTTTCGCGCAATTATCTTAATTTTTTCTTTCATAAGAACCTTCTCCTGATAATAACGAACAAAATAAAAAAATAATTAGCGAAATCGGTCCAGCCGTTCAGGCGTGATGCCGTGACCAAGGGAAATATGGATTCATTTTTATATATATAGATTTTATTGTAGTCCTTTGCACAACTACGCGACCTCATTATTACACAAATTTTCAATAGTTTTCAATAGTTTTAAGGTATATTTAATTTGTATTAGTTTAAGTTTGTTGTTATTGTTTTTGTAAATATTTTAATTGTACATTTTTGTGTAGTAATAAATTTTTTTCTTTTTTTTTTCTTTCTCATGGCGAAACGTTTTTTTAGTTACTACGTTGTAGTCTCTCCCGCGTCACAGTCACTTCCGCGTCGCTGACGTGTAGGCTTGGCCGGAGCCTTTAGATAGTCGCTGGAACTTCTCAAAGATATACTCAAATCAAGTACCTTATATGGGGGCATGATATATTGTATAGTTATGAAGTTTACCCTCAAATGGATTGTAGGTATCAATAGGGAAATGCAAAGCAACAGTCAATTAAAAATTACTGCAAACTGTTTGAAAAAAAAAACCAGTTTTATTACCTACTAGCTACCTAGTTATTTGATGTGGTGCCCCCAAATTGGTTCCATTCAAACTTCATAAGATGCCTCTAAGTTGTTTTTTTTTTTTTGAAATACTGAAAATTTTATTGTGAACTGTTGTACAAAAGATTTTATAAATAAAGGTTATAATGTTTATTATTTTTGTCAGATATTGCACATTTGTGGTGTATGATTTAAATGGAATTCAGTTGTTTTTGTGAAAACATCTCATAAACTAAATATAAGAATATTTCCGCACAATATCAAATCCATTTTCGTTTACTTTAGTCTTCCTAACTGATTTTACCAGCGCTACCGTCCTGCGTATGAAAGGGCCCAATCATTAATCAGGTTAGAGGTACGGTACCTTGCGAGGGTTTCGGTCAACAATCAGAGCTTTCCACTCTGCCCTACATAGGATATGTAAATATGTATGTATATAGTACAAAATGTTATAATGTTAGACCTTCCGTGCAATGCACTATTTCGTATCACAACATTATTATGCTGGGTGGATTTTTGAGGTATATTGACTGTTAGATAGAAAATTATTTAAGTATTACACACACCAATAAACAAAAATACAAATTTATTCATAGTAAAATTAAACCGAGCATGCGCAATGGGCGGTCTTATTGCTTAAAGCAATTTCTTCCATACAAAGGTTTTGCATGAGAATAATTTAATTCAGGAAGTTTGTGACTGTTATAGTAACAAACAAACTGTCTTTCGAGACTATACATATTTTTTAAATATATTCTAAACTGCGTTTACCGCTTTTGAAAAAAAAACAGACATTTAAGAAAAATGCTATTTTGCCAAAAATATATTTTTTACCCCAATCGATCCTATTTTAAGATAAATAAGATGTATTTGTGTATGTAATTTACCCCGTGCGATGCTAAGTTGAGGACGTGGGACTAAGTGACTCGAACTTGCAATTACATAGTAAATGTGATAACCATAAGTCATAGAAGTAACCATCGACCTATGTAAAATCAACAAATAAAAACTCTAATGCTAGTGTTGAACTCCTGCGTCGCAAAATTAACGTAATTCCTGTCATGTTATACGAAATGATTAATTATACGGTAAGATAAAACTATTATTAGCCTTATTAAATATCATTATAACTAGTTGTATAAACCCGGCAATTAGCGACCGAAGACATTGTCTAGACGGTACGAGTATTGACGATTACAGTCCCCGTTTTGTGGCGATATGATTAGTCCTAAGGAGACTAGGGAGTCGTGAGTAGATGCGAAACTCAAGCGATGTAATGCGAAGGTGTTATTTTCTGGATCTTATGGGTGGGTACACCGCTTCGTCACGTAAAGCGTTACGGCGCCAACCTGTCCTGATAAATGGTTTTTGTTATTCAGTAAAACTTTTTTTGGTAGGTTTAATTTAAATGTTCTTAAGTTAATTAAACTGAAAGTTTAAATCAAGAGGACTCGTTTCAAAAGAATGGCCGACTCTACTAAATTACCTTTCTACGATTATTGATTACAATTTACTCTCTTTAAGAGAAAAGCTACTCTTTACTCATACATCAGCGGTAGACAGGCTCATAGTCTCTTACTGTAATATGTTAGGTAAGACTTGGTCCGTGGTTTATAAGTTAAGGAAGTATTTTCCCACGTTAAAAACTGCCGAAAATTTAAGACTCGAGAAAGGAATCTAAACTCCTATGTAAAATTAAACCAGATACATGGCAACAAGATTAAGATTATGAATTTAGTTCGGCTGAGTGATGTATGAGCATAGTACAGCCGACGACGTCGACGTTGTATTTCCTAAGTATCAACACAAGAGTATATAGTTACATCCTATATTTCTCTCTGTCTTTATGATTCATTCTCTCCTCACCGACAGTTATCAAATGTGATCGTGCTCTTCTTAAAAAAAATCCATCCTTTGAGCAGTAATTAAAAAGCCTTTCAGCGAGATTCATATCTATTAACCACTTGTCTCGTAAAAACGTTAATTCCCTGCTAATAATTACCTGCGAAGCGATCAACGATACTTGAATTAAATTGCTGGGTTTACAATTACTACTGCTGATTCCAGGCTGCGTTTGTAGGTACTCACTTAGCGCTGTCCTTCTAATTGAGCTGGGAATGTGCAGGGGAATTGCGGTATTGTTACCGCAAGATTTCTTTCTATTCTTTCGCTTAACTAAAGGGGAGAGATTTCTTTCTCTTCTTTTACTAACTGAAGACGTGAGATTTCTTTCTATTCTTTCACATAACTAAAGACGTAAGATTTCGTTTACTTAACTAAAGACGTGAGATTTATTTCTATTCGTTTACTAAAGACGTAAGATTTCTTTTACTTAACTAAGTCCGTGATATTCTTTCTTTCTATTATTTTACTTAACTAAAGACGTGAGATTTCCTTCTATTAGTTTACTAAAGACGTAAGATTTCTTTTACTTATTTAAGGACCTGATATTTCTTTCTTTCTAATATTTTACTTAACTAAAGAGAATTTAGGGTCTAGTTTGACTTCTCTAAAGTCTAGTAACAAAGTTTCTGTATTGATCAGTATTCTACGGGAGTAATACAATGATAATTAGATATAAAATAATTCAATATGTTCTGAGAGTCTGTCATTAATCTTTTATAACCTTTTGATGAAATTATTTCTCATGACGGCCTAACAGACAGACTAAACAGAATACCTATTTTTAACCCCCGACTAAAAAAGAGGGGTGTTATAAGTGTCACGTGTCTGTCTGTCTGGAACATCCTAGCTCCCGAACGGATGGAGCGATAGCAATTTAGTTTTTGAAGTGAAACTTCTATAGAATCGTAGTGATTTCAAACCGGATGCATAAAGATGAAACGGAAATGGTAAGAGACACAAATACAATGCTTTATTTAAATTTCTGCTGAGGTATTGCTGTATTTTATTTATATTATTTTGTAACATACTTTATGTAATACGCTTTATTGAAGTAATATAAATAATCGAATAATTACAGATATATTTTTGTTTCTCTTCTCATTTAAGCAGATGCGCTCATTTACCCTTTTTTTCTATTCGATATATATATCATATTATAGTTCGTAAGTAGTAGACTCCAATCGTGCGTCGTAGCTGACACACACACACTTTTTTTTATTCTTCTTATTCTTTCGTCGATTTACTGAAGTTTCACTTCTATCGTGTGTGAATCGCACACACACCTTTTTTTTTTTGTATGAAAGGTGAGTCTGGCGCGGGTGTTCTTAGACATGTTTCATGAACATCAGTTGAGCCGTTTAAAAGTTATGGAGGTGAGAGTGGGGAAGGAAAACCGAAAATCTGCAAACATACTCGAGTGGGGTATCAAATGAAAGCGCATCGCGTGCACATTACAAAATATTATGGTGTTTTTCTTTTAAGGAAATTAAGGCATTTCTTAAATTTTAAATTTAGATTTAATGTATATTGTCATGCCTATTGCCAAGAAATATGTATAAATTCCCTGAGTTCAAGTTACATCAAGTTTTACGTTGAGGCGAAACACAATGTTACTATAGCCTGCAATCTTAAACGATTTATGTTTGAATTCAAAGTCTGTTCGTTCAAAGATTCATTTTAATTTGTAAAAGACACGGTGAAGCGTAATCTTGACTGTATTGTTTAGTTTAATATAAATACTTCCCAGAACAAACGTAGCATTATTACAGCATAGTCTGATATAATTATTGAAATACTGAATACTGGAAAGGGGTTTTCAAGAAATGAATTTAATATTTAATTGGTTTTGATTAACATTCTCTGTTATAAAATAATTCAGCGCATTCTCAAGAGATTTTGCTCTGGTAATTAATTTTTTATTGATGTCTGTTATTAGACATCTCTATCTTAAGCCATCGTCTTCCAATCAACCAGCCCTTTGCCTCGCTGTGGGATAGAAAATGCTTTGAATAAATAACCTGTAGAAAGGTTCAGTAAAATGCTCGCAGTAGCAATGACACCTTGCATTTCTAGGAATGTTTCCATAAACCTTTCGCAACGCCTATCGCTGTTACTGGATTTCCTCGAAATATGTACATATTTTTCTGCGACTGCGGCTTAAACTTAGGTGTAAATCCTTGACCTTTCAACGAGCTTATCCGCCTTGTTATGTCGATTCAAAAATATTTGTACTTACATATCAAACGAATTAGTAATACCGTTAGGTTTTACGCCATTTTAAACTGAGTATGATATGACAAGAATGCTCTATCGAGACCAGCATAGGGAAGAACTGAACCGTTGATTTCAGTAATGATAAGGATTTACCCTATGATAGAGATTAATAAATCCGTTATTAATTTCGTTATTAAAATATCTAAGCAGGCGGCAGAACGTGAAATTACAGATTTAAGTCAATTTCGCATTAAAGCGCATTTATGCAAAACGTGACAGAAGTTAAAAAAGCAAAAGTCAATCATTTATTTAATGAAGCTCAGATGATAACATTGACATGTATCGTAATTTTATCACCACACGACTACGAGTGTAAGTGTTAATTTACACAAATCAACTAACAACTTGTAGTTTAAATTTTGGTAGAACGGGCTTACGATGTGAATGCGTACACATGTAGTAGGTAAGTAACAATCACCGTGAGGCATTCTCAAGTCTGTGAGCTCTCCGGTTCGCGCCCCCTATTCTTCGCGCGCGCGCTCTGTGACGGCATTGTGCTCTGGCGTGTTTGTAAACATGCAAGGCGCAGGCCCACCGCGGCGCACGGTAATAAGCTTCGCTTTGTGAGAAAGTGTACGTGGTTGTATCCACTGCAACCCACGGGGAGGCTTCGCAAGGATTGACATTATTGATACATGCTTGGTTAGCTCGAATAAGCGGTTACATAGCTCAACGTATCCACAGATATATAACCCACGACTATGTACAACTCGCAGACGTCTTTCGATTCCCCGCCTGCTCCATCTCCCGCAGTGAATTATTCTGTATTACTGCGTTTCGTGTTCAGTATCCGAAGAATTGCAGTGGCTCGTGCGTAGCCTCTGTGAGCCGTGTCATTGTTCTACTATGTGTTTCACTGAAAACTGCTACAAGCGACCTGTAAATAGTCGCGGGTTATATTCGTGTTCTCCAGTTGAAACGTAGACCTACGACGCTGACAGCTTCGAGCTATGTAACCGTCCATTCGAGCAAGCCAAGTACTTATCAGTGTGTGTTATACCGTGTGTTTTGCATTAGACACATAAAATGTATCTGACATTTTCTTACAATGCGAAGCGAAGACACGTGCGTTCGTAACGCCGCGGTGGGCTCGCGCCTTCACTCATAGGTCGTACCCAAAGGGTACCCTCTTTGTCATTACTGAAGTTTGCGCTTGCCTTCACTATGCTTGTCGCGTTAGAGCGTGCTCGTCATATTGTATTCAGTTTTAAATGGCGGTAAAATTGACGGTTCATTAATACGAATTCGGTTTTTATGGAAAATAAACTAATTTTCTAACATTGACTAGCGGATAAGCTCGTATTACAGCATTTAGTTTATTAGCTGAATTCATACACAGGCATAAATCCGTTAAATAATAGATCTAGCAATAGATTGAATGATTTTGACGGTTTGTATGCTTTGGTAGCTTTTGTCTGTGTTGTGGAGACGGCACGTGCAAGATAATGTTTATGAGTTCGAAGAAGAAAGAAGACGGGAACTAGACCTTAAACGTGACCTTCTTCTCAAAGCCAAGTCCCCCTCCAATATTCAATACAATTATTTTAATGGTACCATAACGTGTGCATCTTGCGATCGCAGGTTTGACGCTAGAATTGGGAACATTAGCCACATAAGATCTAGACATTGCTAAGAAGGTCACCACTATAGCCGAAATCGGCTAGGTGTATTATTATTATTCTGGGTAAACAGCTAACCGTACCAAATGTGACCCAAATCGGGCTTACCTCCCAATAATTGTATTTTCAAACGAACTGGAAAAGCGTTAATTAAAACCGTAGCCTATGTGTTATTCCGATATTATTGTGAAGTTTCGTCAAAATTAATTCATTAGTTTGCCTGAAAGATCGAAAAACACTTACACAAACTTTCGCTCTTATAATATTAAGATTTACAGCCGGGCGAGTCGGGTCGCTACTTTATAATAAACAATAACAACGAAACGGTTCCCAATTATGTTTGGATCAATATAAAACAATTGTATCTGTGTACTTTAGGTGCCAATATTTTAGTAGTACGGCTTACTACCTTACCTCCTTTCTATTTTAAGTAAAGTTTTTTCCATCCTAAGGTTGCCTGGAAGGGATCGCTTTTTAGCGATAAGGCCGCCCATTGTACCACTTGTTTTTTATTTATTTTGTTTTACGTGTTTATGTTCCTGTGTTGTGTACAATAAAGCGTTTTTGTATTGTACTGTATTGTAATTGTCCTGAAGCAACCCTTTACTTGGTGCTATGACGTTACACTCGTAGTACACACAGTTTCTTCAATTTATTCTTGTTTTTTTTTAACTCAATTACATAATTACAGTTATTATTTTTTGTTAAAGCCATACCATCACATCTGGGGGATTTGAAGGTACAAAACAATCGCTTAGTATTTTTTTAATAATATTTAAAATCCATGATTTGTTATTTGTCCAAAAGTTGACGTTGTAGTAAAACCTATTCATCTTGTATAAATCTTGAAATATCATTTATTATTAAGATGCTAAAGTTTTAAATGCTTCTCCTGAAAAATTGCATTTTCTCAAAAGTAACCGGTCTTGCACCGGGGGTGCGATACGCTTTTGCTAAATTTATAATACCATTTCATCTGTGGAGCTAATAACTATTTTATTTGTTTATTTTATTTTATTCGGAAATCAAACAGTTTTACTTACTAACTAAATCACAAAACAAACAACTCAGAACCATTTACATGTTTCCTGATGTTTCCACATAGCGTGACCAATAAACAAAAAAACACAACTTCACAACTATACAGCTATTATTATAATTTAGCCTGCACTGTCCCACTGCAGGCCAAAGCCTCCCTTCCCTTCTTCCACTCTTCGCGATTCAAGCCTATATAAGACCAGCGCTTCGTGTCCTTGACCTCAAAGACACGTAGCATTATACTGAGCCGTATCCTAGTTCTTAAACCTCAATCATTACCAACCTAATCTGTACTATTAGTTTAACATATTATGTAAGATGTTATAGTTTTTGTATGATCGTGGTTAAAAATAAACATATTTCTTTCTTTCTTTCTATATAGATATACATAATAAACTATTTGTAGAACAAGCGCCTTACAAAAATCCCCATCCACACAATAGGCTCTCAAGCCGGTACCTCGAGTTAATTCGGCATTATCATTGCCTCACAAAGCTTATAGGTCAAATGCAAATGGGATCGCGTGCGCCCTTCTGCTGAAAACTTGAAAACAAATTGCTTGTATCGTAAACCAAGGAATATTATTATTATACATGTTTTTAACCCTCGCAGTTCATACTAAGTTTTATTGGTATTGTGATAGAGTATAAGTTTGTTTGTATAATACCCCTTCAAGCTTTGTCTAAGCAACCAATCTTTAATCACTTCAATCAATAACGTTTAGATGGGAGTTAAGATATTGAAAAAATTAAATCTAAAAGTTAATTTTTAACAAAAAATTTTAATGTAAATTTCAATAAACGATCAAATGAAAAAAAAAACAAAAATACATTAAAAAACTAATATTCTAGACGTGGGTTAGAGTCCCGCATCTCGCTCTGGCAGGCTACGTTACTTCGTCTTAATTTTTTCTGCACAACTTTAGGATATTCGTTTCAACCAATAAGTGGGGTTTATCACTTTGTAAAAATCATAAAAGGTTTTTTAACATTAAAAATATCAATTGTGTCATGTGAAATATAAGACACAACTGCCATCGTTACCACCGTCGTAATATTCCCGGTTCCAGATAAGGTTCAAATTTCGATAAAGGCGACGACATCCTATATTCTCTCTCGTAGCTTACGTAGCCAATTTTCTTCGAAAAACTATCGAAGTCTGCGGAAATGTGACGACATTGTGGGTAGGAACCATGAAATACTCTAGCGAAGTAATCGAAATGTCGTAACAGGGTATACAAACCCAAAATCTATGCATTAGTTCTAGATACAAAATACCTAAGCAAAATGTAAATCGATAGTTGAACGTTGCATCGTGCGTTCGGAGATCGCTCAGAACAGCGGCTCACAATCTGCTGTTGTTGATGTGGGCTAAATTGGACACTTTTCCGGGCATCTGTGAGCAAACTTTGCCGATATTGTGGGAATTATTCAAATTCAGATATTATTCTAATCTATCTGCTTGGTGTTTTTAAGGCCGTGGCAATTATTAATAAATAAAAACATATATATCCGGACTAATCACACAGCATCACCTAACCCCAAACTAAGCTGATACACTACATAGATCATTTTTAACCCCCGACTAAAAAAGAGGGGTGTTATAAGTTTGATGTGTCTGTCTGTCTGTGTGTTTGTTTATCTGGGACGTCATAGCTCCCGAACGGATGGAGCAATTTTAATTTAGTTTTTTTTTTAATGAGAGGTGAGCCTGGCGCGTGTCTTCTTTGATATGTTTCATGAAAATATTGAAATATAGATTTATTATTCGTAAATACATAAATATGATACATAGAAAGCACCTAAATTCGTGGCTTTCATTATATAACAATTATTTCGGTTCGTTCTGCAGTGGACTTCCAACGAAAACTCATAAAGACACTTTAGAAAATAAGAAACTCCTCAATCACGATGAAGGGGTTCGCCGATGCTTACCGCGCTGGGCAGGCTGATTGGTGAGCGCAGTATTAAGTGATGTAGTCCAAAAAACGCTGCTGCCCATCTTGTGTTTAGATTCCCTTGACCGGTTCTACGGTGCTCACGGAAGACATAGGAGGTATCATTCTTATGCCAGTTTCAACCACTTGGCTACTTCTACAAGGACATTTTTGCCTACAAATCAATCACAGTATATTCTATTACCTACCATTAGTTCTTTTTAGAAAAATTACTTATTTGAATGCTTTAGCTAAAACAAATTGTGGAGAAAGTGTGATCGAACCCGATAACACACTTGTAGGTATGCAGGAATAGCTACCGTGGGTGTTAAAAAAGCACCTATTAAAAGTTATGAAAGTTTGAGCACCGGCGCGCTTGTGCGTGGCCCGTGTGCTAAGCCGTTGCGTGACACACAGCCGTCTAATGAATAATAAACAGTGTGGCCGGCTACTCGTTCATCCACGAAACGCAATATTCTTAAACATGGATTGAACGTTCAAATGCACACGATATCGCTTGCTTTGTGTATTTTGTTAGACTTGTTTAGATCCCTTATCGGTGGCGTGGCGTGGCGTGCTATCACTGGGAATTACGGATATGATTTGGAGGATTTGCCTTTTGGTTGGGTTACTGATGTTCGATATTTAAATGAGTTTTGTAAATGTTACTAGATTTTCTACCTCGAATTTATGGTACCCTGGTATACTCGTACTTGTGATTCAATATAAATAATTATATTTTATACACTCTACCATAAGTATATAAATATGAGACGTCCAGACATTTTTCCTCAGCGAGAATAACCTTAATTCACCACGCTGGCCAAGTGCGGGTTGGTGAATGTCACGTGTCCTTTAAACTTTTTAAGTTCTCAGAAATGCCGGTTTCCTCACGATGTTTGCCTTCACCGTTAAAGCACGTCTTATGAAGCTCACATACATTTTCAAGAAAAAAATCCTGAGGTTCGTGCGGTGTTTGAACCCACGACCTTCGGAATGAAAGTCGAGTGTGCTCTCTCACTCAGCCAACGCGGCTTTTTATCCACAGTACTAAGTAGCTTGGTCTCTTCGCGTAAATCCAGCTCCATACATTTCATTACCTGAGAGATTTTCATTCAATTCGGTTGAACCGTGAAGTTGTAACAGAAAATTGCCTTTGATCGAACAAGTATCAATCCAACCGCTCATTGTCTTAGCCCTTAAATTCTACTACAACGAAAACAATGCATTGTTGTATAATACGTTTTTATGTGCCGTTGTATCGAAATTCATACAGCCGTGCCTAAGGACCAACTATCCATCATCGTTATCGCATGTAAATTTCGTGGGCATACAGGATCGGCCTGTCGGTGATATCACACAGTTTCATTACTACTTCTTTCCATTTTCCATTGTTGTCGGTTTTTCACGACAGTTGTACAGTTTGAACCCGCACGCTAAGCCAATGTCCCCGTGGCTTTACCACTAAAACACTCGCGTGATGATGCCGCTATTATTTTAATTACTTGGTAGGGGTCGTTAACTTTTTTACTCAGTAGGTTTTATATGATACAATCCGATGCGGGGAAAACCGCCCAGAAAATTAGAAAATGACTGGTTGCTTATATGCGTGGTCTGTGGGTGTAGTGTGAAGGTGGATAGTTAGGAATTGTCTTTGACTTGTTTGATGGGAATGTTACATTGAAGGACGGCTTGCAGTATTATCTTTATTTGCAGTTAATCGTCGCTGTACCATAAGTACCAACCTTAAATTATGATTAGATCTAAATCGATATGTAAATTAGTATTGTGAAGTATTTAGGATGCTTACAATCTTTTTGGAAGCTTTTTGACACATTCAAAGGTGAGCTGGAAGAGAGCGTTTTTTGATTTTAACGGTCATACGCAAATTTTAATTGTTATCCTACTAATATTATGAGCGCGAAAGTTTGTGAGGATGTATGTGTGAGTGTAAGTGTGTTTGTTGCTCTTTGACGCAAAAACTACTGCATGGATTTTAGGAAACTTCACAATATTCTTACATATCAGAATAACGCGTAGGCTACTTTTACCTCGGTAAAATACCACTTTTTGAAAATACAATTATTGCGATCAAGGCCTGATGCGAGTCTCTGTCATGGAAATAGCGGTTTTCTCAGTAAAGAACATTATCACCACTGGAAAATTTAATATTACGCGGTCAAACCCACGGGCGGGCAGTTAGTATTTTAAATTTGGCCAAACATTCGGCAAGCTTGATTCAAGTACGAACCAGTCTCACAGACTAGCAGATTTTTGAGATACCTCATTTGGCATGCCCTGAGCAACATGTGGTTTTTTTAGCAGACCGCAAGTACCATTAACAAGTGCTCAAAGACTATAATTACAGGATAATTGCGGGAAATTAAGGACTGAGTAGTCGTTTACTACGTAGAAAAAAAATTGTATGTCACCGAAGTAATATTGTATAATTATACGTGAATAGAAAACCTTGCGTCGCTTTTGAAGTAGAAGTGCATGAATACGAGCCGAAAACGGCCTTAAAAATATATTTAGCTGATGTCGATTTTTGACATCTTCATCGCAATACCGTTATAATAGGTGTAAACAAAAATTCAGCTCAGTAGGTTCTTCTCCGCAGATTAAAACTAAAATTACTGGACTATTTGTAAACTACTTCCATTAACTGAAATTAAGCTTCAGAAAAAGGATTCTCCCGAGATTTAAAAATATCTTTCTACTGCTCCACATATCTACTACGAAGCGAGTTTTAAAATTGGATTTCCGATAGCAACCGTAGGCTTCTCGCTACAATATTACTAGGATAGGTCCCATAGTAACAGCATGCTTCTCGCGCCACATCAAGAGGTGACAGACACTCGAGTTTATCATACTAGAGATATGTGTTGGCGTTCTCCCCATAGTTATTTCATTAGTTTGTGGAATATTCTGGAAGTGAGTAGGGTGTCGCCTCTCATGTATAACCCGAGAGCACCTAATGCTATTGGGCTGGTGCCGCGATCGATGCTAGTAATTACTGCTTATACTGTACTATGTAGCGTCGCTTCTGATAGAATCATGAGCATAATACTGCTGATGCTTTTATATGCGTTTGTCTGATCAAATCTCGCTAAGTGAATTGCGATACACTACTCGGTTTCTGATTGAAGTGCAATTTTATTAGCATAACACTGCGGGCTGACAATCATTGTGCGCTTCGATATGGATTTTTACAAGCCTTTATTTAGTTTCACGTATCCCAATGTTTTCTGATCGAATGCAAACTGTAGATACATTTTTCGGTGTCTGATTGAAGTGCTATTTGTTAGCATAATACTGACGGCCAACTATCATTGTGCGCTTTGATATGCATTTTTACGAGCCTTTATTTAGTTTCACCTTTCCCCATGTTTGTTTCATCAAGTTGAAAGCACCTTTTTGGCTTATGAATGTGGTACGATATTGTCCGCCTATGACAATGCAATATTGTAATGACCTAGGGCTGTTCTGCTTTTTACTTGTTTAGCCCGTGTTGTTCCAAAGGCATCACCCAACCCGCTCCAACAATCCCTGTCCAGTGCGGTTTTCCGCCAAAAATCCTGGAGTCGTTTCGCCATCGCTTTCGTGGCCGACCTTATCTGCGACAACTACGAGGTAACCGTCGAAACAAACATAACCGCGTTAGTCGTTATAAAAAAACTTAAAGTTGATCAAAACTTTTTTTTATTATTTTCCGATTAATGAATTTTAGAGCACCTAATGCCATTAACCTCCTCGCCTCGATCGATGCCAGTAATTAATGTTTGTTCTGTGTAGCATCGCTTCCGATAATCGTGATTGAACTCAAAAGTCAGAAGTTATAATAAAAAAAGGCTTCGTCTTATATAAAACCTATAACTATTTTTGAATTCGGTTATAAACTAAACAATTTATTGACATATATCAGGTAATTTACATATCACTTGTTAACTCACTACACGAAATATGGGACAACCTGGGACATTATTAGGTTGGACCAGATCCATCCCCATCAATTAGCCATCACATCCAGGGACAGCTCGACAGTACAGGCTTGGCTTTTAAGTCCGATGGCGTTAATTTTCCATCAATCTGCTGATGGAATAAAGTAAAAAGTTATGTTCCATACAATAAAGTACTTACAATTAAACATTCACAGTGAGTGATCGTTCGAAAAACCGTGTGAACTGTGCAGAATCGAAACCGCTATATGGGCATGTGTCTGAAATAAACTAGTGCTAATATTATTATTATTATATTACATATATACCAGTATCTAACTACTGTAAGCTACTCCGGACTTGTAAATCGTGAAAGAGGCCCTACGTATCAGGATCCAGTGATAATATTCATATTTTAAGTTAAGGGGGTTAAGGGCTGGAATCACGTCAACCCTCAATAACCGGACAGGGTATTGACACCATTACGTTTATGCCACATCAGCTTCGAGCATTACCATTATCCCTAACCAACAAACACTTACGTAAAAATAACGCCCTATTAATGATAAATTAATGAGGGTTTGTTTATACAGGATATTTAAAGTGAAGTAGAGTTTTCAATCCAATTTTGCAAGTTACATTTAGGCATTTCACGTTTTATGGGTTTTATAGAATGATGACGGAGCTAATCTTGTACCTCTAGAGGCTGGATGGTGTTTATGTCATAAAAATACTTACTCATTTCCGTTTTAACTACACTCGGTTCCAAAAATAACGGCTCAGCCAAAAAACAAAATATCTACAGAACTGTAAAAGTCAGATCAATCAAATTAAAAACGGAATAATATAGAGACTTTTTCTGATAACATATTATTTAAACTGGTTGTAAAAGTGGTTGTTGGAGGAATGGGAAGGAATTCCTCAGCAGCGGCTCCGAACTCTCAGCATTGAGTGCAAACAGGCTGATGACGATAATGATGAATAAGATAGGCAAAGAGTCGTGCGGCACAATTCCGTTTTAGTAGGCATCGCGTCTGCGCCGGCGACGGCGCTTGCTGTTGATACGATCTTTCTGCGGCTCCATAATGTGTGCGATGTCGATTGAATATCAATTACGAATATGACTGTACTGTCGGCGTGAACGATCGGTTGTAGTCGGGATAAAACGAGTATTCTCGAATGTCTTCACCATCGAGCTTTAGCCAATCATGTAGACTGACTCAAATCATGATGGAGCGTTGCTATACTCGCCACGCTTCGCTAAGTTTTTCCAGCTACTACCAGCTTGGCAAGTTTCTCTTAATCGGGTTCTGCACCCATGGAAAGAGATGACGAATAATGTTTTGTTATACAATCTCGATTAGTCTCTCTGCTGAGCAAGGGGCCCCCAGCTTCCATTTAACCTGTCCCGGTCTGTGGCTACAAGACAAATCTTTAATTCCGTGTCACTAACACAAAGTGAGCCTACCGCGTTGCCGTTTCCCACAAGCGTTGCTGTTTTTCTTCTATCATGTTGTCATACTACTGAGCAATTCCTTGCGACTCAATGTTGTCTTATCGTAAATATCACTTTCATTCATAAATAATTTATTGCTGGCTATTAATGTGACATAACATATTATAACATTGTACTCTTATTAGTGACAGATATTTTTACTAAAAGCTTAGTGGCTCTCACTATACCCATTGTCCGTAAATCGCAGAACATTAATTATATCCTATACCGTTTTACCGAAGCTCCCTCAACTTAATTTATCTTGCTGGTCAATATAAATATGTTAAGCTGAGTGTACGTCACGATATTTCTCGGACTAACGGAAGTGACGTAATAAAAGCACAACTATAATAGCAAACGGCCCTGTCAAATGATCACGAGTAATGTACAGACGAGTCCAATTGGATGAATTTATCGATATTAACTGCATTTAACTGCCTCCCAAGTAATGGTAACCTATTGTATACGATATAGGATTATCTATCGACGGTTATTAATCCATGCAATAGCTTCTGATGAAATCACCTATATATGTATAAATAAATTAAAACGGATAGTTTTATATACGCGCCGTATAAATGCCATGAAGTTTTATTTACAACAAAACGATGTTATGAATAATGTTTTATCGTTATGTACCATCGACGACGGCCCGTTGTTTATAGAACGCGCGAATTGATTCACTGTCTTCGTATGTTTGTCCTGTTGTATTTATTTTTGTGTTCAATAAAGAGTATTGAATTGTAAAGCAGGAATAACGAATTCTATTACACAATTTATTCTCACTCTCAAAACAAAAGCGAGTTACACTATTCATTTTGAAAACTGGTTTTACTCATGACCTTCCGACGTTTCTATTCATCTTAAGAAGGAGGCGCGCGTTTTCGACAAGTATGTTAGAAACGTCTGACTGACATAATTTCGTAGCAATAAACCCGTTTTCAAAATGAACAACTTAGTCTTTCCATCAGACTGTTCGATCGCTTAAGGTATTCATTAGTTTAGCCGAAGGACGTCCTCTTCTGTATTTAAGTGTACACTCTCGGTTATTTCGTTTCGAATCCGGAAAGCGGTCTGCACCCACGAAACGAACTAACCACGGCGACCGTTGGCCAGCGACAAGCAGTTCACACGCCTTTAGTCTATAACCCACTAAGAGGTAAAATGAGGGTTCTGGGTCGTAATGAAAGTTTATTAAGGGGAATGCGATATATTTACTCTTATTTGAGAGGGAGACAAAGGGAGAGATAGTTATATAAATAAATATAAATATTTCCGAACTACTCACACAACATCACCTAACCCCAAACTAAGCAGAGATTGTACTATGGGTGTTAGGTGACTGATATACTACATAGATACATTTTTTTTTTGTAAATACTTACATATGATACATAGAAAACACCCAGACCCGAAACCAGAAATATATGTTGATACAAACTATAACTCTTGCAACAAACATTAAACTGAGTATTGTTCATGGTAAATAAGTAACAAACCCATCGAAAATTAACTTTTCTCTACCTAACGAACAAAAATTTTCGCCGTTAAAGCCGTGTTAGCTACATGGGAGGACACTCGACTTTCATTACGAAGGTCGTGGGTTCAAACCCCGCCACGCACCTCTGGATATTTCTTCTTGAGAAATTTATGTGCGCTTTAAACAAGTGCTTTAACGACGGTGAAGGCAAACATCGTGAGGGTTTCCTCACGATGTGTGAAGGACATGTGACATTCACCAACCCGCACTTGGCCAGCGTGGTGAATTAGGGCCTAATCTCTCTCAGCAAGAGAGAAGTCCCTGTGTCCCAGCAGTGGGAACATTAATAGGGTGATGATGATAAAACACAAATTTCAAAGTGATCGTGCAGCGCAATCGATTGCTAGTTGGATTTTAGCTAAATTTTTCGTAACGGGGTTAATGTATTGTATTGTAATTATACTTAATACTCTGGCCGTAGTAGGTACAATTAATAGTATTCCTGTTTAAGCACATGTTTTTTTGGGCACCTATTCATTGAGCACCAAGGTGTTCCCATTTGAGCACCAATCGATATTTTCACAAATTCACGGAAACAAAAAGTAAATTATGTTTTTATTTCCCTTGAGCACCTACGGTGTGGCAGCTCCTAGTGATGGACTAAACTGGTTTATAATCAAAAATATCGATAAAATTGACAGTATTTTTATTACTATGTTAATTTTGGGAAACTAAATAATAATTATTAATATCTAATCAGCCATGTTATTTGGAGGGTACCTAACTTACCCAAGACATAAAATTTGTATTGACATAAGGTTTGTCCAAACCCATAAAATAATAATTGTCTCTTAATAAGATTATTAACAAAACATTTCGCTAATCTTATGGTCATAAAGTCATAAGACATTGTAAGAAAAGGCCACTTAAGTAATAAAACTAAATTTAAAATTTAAGAAAAACCCTCGATTTCATTGCTAATAATTTTCTTAAATGTAAAACAACATAATATTATGTAATGTGGACGCGATGCGCTTTCATTTGACACCCCACACTAGTATGTCTGCATATTTTCGGTTTTCCTTCCCTACTCTTACCCCCATAACTTTTAAACGGCTCAACCGATATTCATGAAACATGTCTAAGAACACCCGGGCCAAACTCACCTTTCATACAAAAAAACTTAATTGAAATCGCTCCATCCGTTCGGGAGCTATGATGTCCCAGACAGACAGACAGACAGACACGTCAAACTTATAACACCCCTCTTTTTTGGTCGGGGGTTAAAAACAAGTGCATTTGATAGAATTGATGTCCTGAGTCACGTAGATACTACTATCAGTCCAAACAAAGGAACAAAGGCACTTGTAACGCACATCACTCTTCAAACACTTCTTATTTACTAAGACAATGTGCTATTTGTATTATATTGGGAACGAATTCTTATCATTAAAGTACTGATAACAGGGAACGCTTTTTAAATGAAGACGAGATTCTGGCCGGGTTCACTTGGATGAGTTTTTGTATCAATTCATTTGAGTTTTTCATTAAAAGGGGAAGATGCCGTTGCATTAAAATGTATATAAAAAAATTCACCGTATAATGAAAATATATATGACTATTGTACTACTAGATAGATGAAACGTTTATTTGTAACACCAATCACACACAGACAATAATCGAGCAAAATCACAAGGATACATACATGTATGTAAACTTAAATTAGTTAGGTTAATATGATTAGCGCATGTGTGCGTTGCAGTGAACCAAAAAGGCCAAAGCTCAGCTGAAAGTAGCTCTTTTAGCAAATACTGTTTTTCAGCTGTCACCATTAAAGTTATAAGCTAAACGAGATAACGTTTTTAATACGATTTTGTAAAAATATGCTACTCGCACACTTAACAACGCTTAAAAACATATCCCAATATTTATTTAAATTTCAAATTACAATACGAAAGTGGATTATGTTGTCTGAAGTCGATAAAAAGCCGTATATTCCGTTATCTAACATCACTGGAAAATAATTAACGTAATGCAAAATAATTAAGCAAACGTTTAATTCTATTAGTCAGCCTACAAAGGCTTAACATATCCTTTGTCCATTAAATTACTACGATGTATTGTTCGAAGCAAGGTGTTAGTTTCATCGGTCAGCGTTTCTCAAACCGTGTAACGTGGTGAACGATGCAGAGGAACCACGGAAGGCGATGATGCAGCTTCGAAATGACGCTCTTAACAGCGATAAGTTATTCCTTTGCTCTTTATTTATGTGTCTTAAAAAAATAAGAATACGATTACGTAATGTTAATTCTTGTTTCAACATCTCTGAGTAAGCATTGACGCTTGAATATACAGCTACTCAGACATATCAATAGTTCTAAATTTTCAACATTCGATTTTTTTCCCGGAGATTGTGAAACAACAATTAAAGTATAGTGTAGCAGCTGTGGTAATTAGGTCTAAATTTACTTACTGGGTGACCAGTAGCTTTTATTTATGCTTATATGTAGTGATACTTCTTTTTACATCGATAATTACTACATTAACGGTTTATTCTCAGCCTAGTCCCTTAATATGATTTTTATACTGACTTTGTTTAATTTGATCACATAAGTAAAGACTTATCTAGACTCATTTGACTGTATACGTCTTGTCTTGTTTGTGTTCTTGACGACCTCTGTGGCTCGGTGGGCATAAGTCCGCCTGAAGCGCAGGAGGTTGCGGGTTCGATTCCCGCCAGGAGACCAGTTACCTAATTCCAAATATTAATATTAATTTGCGAAAAGCAGCCAAAGTTTGAGAAACCCTGCAGCAGATAACACGCTAGACACGCCGAACAGTGACGCTGTATTAACCTGAACCAATCAATGGTTATTGGTATATAAGCCACGGGTGATTACTGGCTTTGTGTGAAACTGTTACCATTGTGGTCCTCAGACGTTCTTATCAGCGCGCTGTTATCGCCTTTGACAGTTGACTGACGAATACGGGTGCAGGCTAACATCTAAGCTACGTTGGGCTAAGGACCACGCTACAACTAAACATGTGGGTCCAACTGTAATCTTTACTTTATCTCTCGACGCAAAATAGCAGAGCGTCTCGCTGTGGCATCATAGCTCCCGTTTGGATGAAGCGATTTCAATTAAGTTTTGTTTGTATTAAAGGTGAACAAAATGCGACTGTTCTTAGACATTATTTATGAAATTCGGTTGAAAGTGGGGAAGAATAACCAAAAGTCTGCAAAATATACTCGAGTGGAATCACATCTTGCGCGCATTACCAAATAATATGATTTTTAACTTTTAAGGGAACTACAGTTTTGGGTCGGTCTTTTTGTTTGTTAACCCCAAAAGATGTTGCAGAACTTATTATGAGACCTCATTAAAATATCTCGTCAAGCTCGAGCGTCTGTTTTAAGTTTTTTCCCTAAAAAGTAATGTTTGACAGTGATGCGCTCCTCCGGGGCTTCCACAACCTCAGTACCTAACAGTACCTATAGACAGAATTATTTCAACCTTCGCGTCTTCTTATTCGAAAACATAATACCTTGTGTTACGCCGTCTCCAGTCGCCGCCTTCTCCGTTGATTTTCTGCAAAAAACAGCATTATGTATGTATTATTTTACCTGGCGAAGGTTGTTCTCGCATTCCCATTCCAGTTTCCATTGTTCCGAAGGCTGTTACCGAGCATTATTTAAATTAAAACCGTGCATTTTCGCGACCACGGCCGCGTTTTTGTAACTTCCTTGTTCTCCAAGGAGTTTTAAATATTCAAGGTGCATTCTGTGTATTTATACAGCCGAAATAAACAGATTTTATACTAATAGGTAAACAGTCAAAGTCAAAGTGAAAACGTTTCTTTCCAGGTCATGTCAACAGATTTATTATATCTATATATTTACTTTTTCTTTCTCGGATTAAAGTGGAATCGTCCTGACCCGATAAATCCAACATTAATAGGCATTTTCGGTAGGTACTATAATTTTATTTTAACTTTCAAAGCTATATTCAAGTGATCAAGCATTTCCACCTACCAGTAATATAAATTGATTATGATTCCTATAAATCATATTTACGAACAAGATTAACAAATTACCTTCAATATTAGACTACTTGGGCTATTACTCACTCCCAAACTGACGAATAAACACAGGCAGTAACAAATTGCTGAATTCATTAATGTGATAAATGCAAAGATTATTACGTAATTTATACGTCGTCGGCAGGTCTTGCCTTTAGCTATAAATCTAAATTTAAAATTAAAGAAAAACCCTCGATTCCAATGCCTAGGTTCCTTATAAGTAAAACACCATAATATTAAGTAGTTAGGGCACGCGATGCTCTTTCATTTGATACCCCTCTCGAGTATATTTGCAGATTTTCGGTTCTTCTTCCCCACTCTCACCCCCATAACTTTTGAACGGCTCAACCGATTTTCATGAAACATGTCAAACTCACCTTTTATACAAAAAAAAACTAAATTGAAATTGCTCCATCCGATCGGGAGCTATGATGCCACAGACAGACAGACACACAGACAGAAAGACAGACACGTCAAACTTATAACACCCCTCTTTTTTGGTCGGGGGTTAAAAATGGCGCGGATAGATGAGCAGGCGAAGATTCGCGTTGGCTCGCTAATGTCGTCGTGATCGGGTATACGCGATGTTCTTGTCTCCATTAACGAACAAACGTTGTATCGCGTTGAGCGCTGCAAGATTTTGAACTGAGGCTATTGTAACCACGGCCACGCTTAACATCTTCATCGCCCGAATACACGTTGACACGAATATTCATGGGCCGCTAATGCAACCGAACAATTTTAATATGAATTTAAATAGATAATAGCTGTTTGTCTCATATGAGATATTCTGTGTGAGACAAGCAGCGACGCTATTTCAACTACATATTACATTTTTATATAAAATCGATAAAAACGAATAAGAAATTAAACGAATAAGAAATCGTTGGATGCATACATTTTTCGTCAATTTATTAACTTTTCGTTTTTGTATTTTGCGTAGTCATAACCTTCTGTTTCTATATTTATAATTCATTTAATAAAAAACGTATCCTACCTACTTAAATACTTAATAAAATTAAATATATGTATATTCAGATAATCTAGCTATTACACGCTAAGTACTTCTAGAAATAAACGAACTAGCCAAGTTAACAATATTTACAGTTTACAGTTATCGTAACAGAATGTAATATGAGAACGAAGATGGATAACTATAAAAAAATATAATTATGAGATGGACTCATACTACACCTGCTGTTCCGTGTGCAGTTTACAGAACGAAAAAAGTTTACGTTTACGTTGTTGTAAAACGGAGCCCCCATATATATTTATTTATTAAGTATTTTTAGTATTTTTTTGTAATAATGGCAACAGAAAAAAATCATCCCTCAACATTTCAACACTTTATTCATTTTTGGTCTGGGTGTCTAATATCTTAATATATATAAATCTCGTGTCACAATGTTTGTCCTCAATGGACTCCTCAGCAACTTAACCGATTATAATAAAATTCGCACACCATGTGCTGTTCGATCCAACTTGAGAGATAGGATAGTTTAAATCTCAAATTATAGTCGCAATTTTAATTTATTGCTAATTATTTGTCTGTTATTATCTACAGGTTAACAAAAGTGTAAAATAAATGTCTTTCTATAGGTTGTCTATCATTTTTCTTGATAAGCTATATATACGTGGTGGTAGTATAAATACTCTTTGAGATATTGTCTCTGTCGCGAAAGTTCAATATTCAACATAGTTTTCATCATTTTTTTCTGACATGAGTTTGAAGTACTTAATTATTTATTTTTTATTTTTTTGTTAAAAGCGTCCGTGATTATCTATATTCTATCTATATAAATAAAAATGAATTGTTGCTCGTTAGTCTGATTAAAACTCGAGAACGGCTGGGACTATTGAGCTGATTTTGCTTTTAAAATGTTTGTCGTAGTCCAGGGTAGGTCTAAACGGTGAACAAATAAGGAAAAATTGCCGGGAACTTTTTTTACCCGTGCGACGCCGGGGGCCGCTAGTGTATTATAATAATAATAAAAGCTTAGGGCTTACCACGGGGCTAGATGTTGTTGTGTGAATTGTCTGGAAATATTTATTTATATTTATTTTTTATTTATCTATCATGGTTGTTGAGATACAGCCTGCTGCCAGACGACATAGTCTCAGTCCCTTACGTACGGTACGGTGAAAATGCAATTACGTTTAGGTTTGTTTTACAATTCTCTCAGTTTTAGTAAACAACTAATGTACTCTATCAAAGCGAGAGCGAAAACTATTCCCAATCCATCCTTCAATTATTCCTTTTCACTATGTTTTCGAGGGTATCTTTAATCTACGAATATTGCGTTAGGGGCCGCGGTGTACACCAAACACAAGCAGGACTCTAATGATGCTCTAATAAGCCTATTGTTGAGCCTTTCTATGAAGTCGTTTCATATTGGATAAGCAAATAAAAATGTTACCGTCGGCAGCCATGCATTTGTTTAACCGTGTTTTATTCCCGTGGTTCGAGTATTAATGTTTGAACACGGAAAACGCGAGGTGTGCTTGTGGTTTCAGAGATATGAAAGGCCCGTTTTACGTCTACGTACGGGATTGATATAGGTTTGCAGGTGTTCTAGCATTATGCTATAGCAGATTAGTCTGCTGTAGCATAATGCTGAGTGGAAGCCCTTTTTGTTACAATCTATGTATCTATGTTGTATGTTTGTAACAAAATAAACGTTTTATTATTATTTGCAGTGCCCCTCCGGGGTGCATGTACATATCGACTTAAGATGTAACAATTGACCTATATCTGTATAAATGTACATGTGAGCAAATAAATAAATTATTATTATTATACAGAGTTCCATCGAAATTCATTTTTTTAAGTTTCAATTGAGCATCGATGCGTAGAAAGTGTATTTCGTGTGTGTAATGAATTACACCTACCTCTAGATCACTACTGGATCTATGCCCCCTTAGACACTTACATCATAATAAGCATTACTAATTTGTATTGTATTAGTAGTGCCCCGCGATGTTACCCGCGTTATAGTGGATTTTCACGTGGAATGCAATTTTCCCGCGTTAAGAAGAAGCCTATGTCCTTTTTATGGCTCTAGAGAATCTGCGTACCAAATTTAATATCAGTAGTTTTTGCGTGAAAAAAGAACAGACAGACAGTTACTTTTGCATTTATATCATTAGTATGGAAGTATGGATTTCAATGAGAATCCACTGTCACTTTGTAAGAGTACGCATTTTTATTTTAAAGCCAAAAAAGTACCAAAAAAAAAACACTTCTTTGCCTACCATGACTAATGGAGACCATATTGCAGTGCTGAATGGCCAGAAATGTTTATTTATAATGATTATTATTCCACCCCTCTTCCTATAATAGCCTCACCCTGGTATACGCGGCGGTATATTACATCAACAACGGTTAAATTTGATCCTTCATTTTATGTTGAGAAAAAATACCTCAATCTTTTTAGGTAAGATATTAGTACCATATTGGGTAGATGACTCACAATAATTAGAACGTCATTAAGATAACTTAAAAAAGTTTACATATATATATTTTTATCTTGTAAACGAAGAATCACGACGATACAGTAATGTGACGTAATGCTTTCTAGCAAAATGTACTGAACGTATACGTCAAAAGCCCAAGCTCCGGAACCTTGATGCTCTTCATACATATTTGCTCTTTCTTATTAAATTTTAAAAGCTAAAAATAATTGTTTAGTATTTTTTATAGGCTTAAAGACTAACTAAACAGAACACCTAATACCGATTTTATACCTATGATGAGTTCTTAGGGTGTTCCCTGACAAATCATAAGTAGCTGACATACCAATTAATTTGCTTGCATTGACATTCCTTTTGTATTGTATTGATTTATTATTTATAACTTGATTATGTGTTATTGACTAAGTATTTGCAATTTGACATATTTATTAAGTAATTGAATTTGATGATTTATTTGTTTTGACATTATTAGTACTGAAAAACAGTGTAACCAAAATGGAATTGTGACGTATAATTTTATTATTAATAAATGACTATTAATGACCGATTTGTACAAATGATAAATTAATTATTAAAATTTGTATTCCAAATATGCTGGTCAAGTATGTGATACATTTTTACTATGATGTCCTGTTATCTTGTAATAACTACCATACTAGTGGAAAATATGTTTATGATACTTATTCTATATTATAGACAACCTCTGTGGCTTAGTGGGCGAAAGTAAAAAAAGGGTACGATTCCCAGATTTTGTACGAATTACAATTGGTTTCGGGTCTGGGTGTTTTATATGTATTGTATGTATTTACAAAAAAAATGTCTCATTGTAGTTAGGTATGGTGTGTGATTAGTCTGGAAATTATTATTATGTTTATTTATTAACCTCCGACCAAAAAATAAGGGTGTTATAAGTTTGACGTGTCTGTCTGTCGATCTGTCTGTCTGTCTGTCTGGGACATAATAGCTCCCGAACGGATGGAGCGATTTCAATTTAGTTAGTTTTGTATGAAAGGTGAGTTTGGCGCGGGTGTTCTTAGACATGTTTAATGAAAATCGGTTGTGTCGTTTAAAAGTTAAAAGTATACTCAAGCCGACTGAAGTATCAAATGAAAGCACATCGCGTGCCCATTACAAAATACTATGGTGTTTTACTTTTAAGGAAATTAAAGCATTGTATTCGGGGGCTTTTCTTAAATTTTAAATTTAGATTTAAAATTTTTATTATATATCCATGTGACATTCTACTTTCATCACCATAATACAGTTCCATTCCTTACACGGGCCGCCGCCCGCATGTAGTCCGAAATATATCGACGGAGTGTGTTCGACAAGTTAATTCTATCTGTTGCCAGCACACGAATTCTCGAAACGTTCCCCGCTGCAACCGGGCTTCCCTCATTGATATGATAATTTGGACTTTGATGTGGTTTGCTTAACTTACCACGCTTGGAAGGTTCCACCTATTACAGTATTTATTGTTTTGTTGCAGAAACTGCTTCCAGTACTACGTGATAAAAAAAATATAAGTTCTTACAGTACTCAACTTTTCGTTTTTAAGTTTTATGCTTCCAAGTCACATGGTTATTTAAATTTATTTTCACACTCATTGTAGTCCGTTACTAAATGAAACGAGATTTAATATGATAGAAAAAAAAGGTATAACGTTTACGGCAGTCTGTCTTGTTTTTCAAACTCTAGCGAACACTGAAAGTTATTTTAATAGGAACATATTCAAGTAGCAATTCTCTTTCTCAACCGCTCAAGCTTAATAAGCAAATTAACTTTAAAATAAAACTATTATTTAAAAAATTAATTACTTACAAAACAATACAGCATCATCATAATCAGCCTGTTATCTTATCACACACTGCTGAGAAGAGAATCTATAACTACCGCCAATTAAAAAAAACTATTATTTAGAAAATTAATTCCTTACAAAACAATACAGCATCATCATAATCAGCCAGTTATCTAATTACACACTGCTGAGAAGAGAAAATATAAATACCGCCAGTTTTAAAAAAATAAGTCTCTTTATACAATTATTTATTAGTCCAATACCCGAATATGTTAATAGCGCAGTAGAGTTGCAGCGAGGCAACAGTAACAATATGAATGGAGGCCGTTAATGGGCTGGGCTGTCGGCGGCAGAGATTGCAGGCTGCCTTAATAATGGACCCTCTAATGGTCTTAGTCTCAGCGTTTGACTCCAACCGCGGTATCGACTGTTTAACAAGCTTCTCATCGGTTTGATTGTACTGAGTTTGAGCCGGGTAGTCTGTATTGTGTTAAAAGGACTTTCAGTGTCCGTTAGAGTTCAATTTAACTTCTAACCCCGCTCACTCATATTGCTTTTGTTGCCTCTGTGATATGTATAAGTATATACTGTAATAAAGCTGCGGCTAGTCAGAAATAAATGGGGTATTCATTTGTAACTTCTGTAATTTTACATTTCAAATTAGTGATTGAAATTATTGATTGATTGATATATCGTCCTCCGCGTCGTATCCAACGATGGCGAACTCCACTATCAAGTGAATGTGGCTTGCAAAGCGGGATTTTGGTTTACTTTTTCTACCAAACCTCAGTTACTCGGGACGCGACGCGCGAGCGTCAGCAACACGGGACATTCGTGCCTGAAAACGTCTCGCTCAGGTGTGCAAAGAGCCACATAGTAAATGATAGTGTCCGCCGCGCGATTATAATATTTAAGGCGTATGGACAAATACATAATTATGTAAACATTGCCTGAATCTAAAATTATATTGTATTGAAAGATACAGACAGATACTGTATTCCTTTGTGGTTATGTTGTTAAAGTTACTCCAATATATTGTAGTAATTTAATGTTGCTGTGAATTGTGCAGCTATATTTATTTATCAATTTACTTTATGAATGGAATTCAGATCAAGCACCGAGCACCTCTCGAAATAAATAGGCTTACGAACATTTCCGTTAATACACGTACTTAGATTGTCTTAAATTCTGTGAGCACAAACACTTAGCTCACTCTGAGTAAATATCGCCTACTCTTCAATTTATACTAAATACTAGTAGTGCCCCGCGGTGTTACCCGCGTTTAAATGTATTGTCCCGCGGAATTACATATTTTCCCGGGATAAAAAGTATCCTATGTTACTTCTAATACCTCCAAGAATATGTGTACAAAGTTTCATGATGATCGGTTGAGTAGTTTTCGCGTGAAAGCGTCACAAACAAACTAACATTCACATTTATAATAGTATAGGATTCATCTTAAGTTTATATTATTACTTGCTTTAACCGCGTAATAAGGGATTTTGTCGCGGTAAAAAGCAGCTTTGTAATTTACTGGGAAAGCAGCTATGTTCGTGCCAAATTTAATCTAAATCGGGCTTCACTCGCAATAATTGATTTTCCCGCGAAAACTGATATTTTACCGCGGTAAAAAGTAGCCTATATGTTATTCTGATGTATAAGCTATATTGTGGTAAAGTTTCATTCAAATCCATTCAGTAGTTTTTTCGTGAAAGAGTAACAAACATCCATACATCCATACTTACAAACTTTCGCCTTTATAATAGTACTAGCTGTGCCCTGCGGTGCTACCCGCGTTATAATGGATGAAGTACTCTTAACCAACAACATATTTATTTGAATAAAGATTAATATTATTATGTTGATACAACTTAAACAAATTATTTTGACCAAATTAGGTACCATAAAAACGGTTTTTGTGAGTTAATCTTAAAAGATAGACATATACTATGGCGGGCTGTTTTTTAGATCATTAAAAGAGCTATTATTCTTTAATACATATTTTTTGTGTATCTTGAACCGTTTTCACGGCGCACGCAACGGAAGGCTTCAAAGATGAACAATTTCTCCCGTTTTTTACACATTTACCACTATATCTTTGCTCCTATTGGTCGTAGCGTGATGTTATATAGCCTATAGCCTTCCTCGATAACTGGACTATCCAACACAAAAAGAATTATTCAATTCGAACCAGTAGTTTCGGAGATTAGCGCGTTCAAACAAACAAACAAACAAACAAACTCTTCAGCTTTATAATATTAGTATATAGTATATAGTAGGATACTTGGTGCGCCCGCCTTTTCACCCGGCAGATTTTATCGCGGTAAATGAAGCCTTTATTTACTGCTTTTAACCTATCTGCTCTGAAAGTACCTACCGTCTTTTAGTGATTAAACAATAGACATTCCGATTTAATTTATGACTGCTCCATAATATAAAATTTTGTCATTAATTAATAACTAAGCTTTTAATGCTCTGAAGCAATTTTGAAATTAATCTCCCATAATCCATACTAAACGGGCAAAGCTGCTCTAATTATTCGTAAATTGGGGCGATTATTGGCACATTATAGTGAACAAGGCACTCGTTATTTGTCCACACTTTGCTGTGCCAATTTTCCGCAATAGATGTCTCAAATGTGCTCAATATTACTTTTCTTGCCATAAATCTTTAATCCGCAAGAATCCGTTAAACTGAAAATAACCGAGCACTTACAGTAACCGCCCGCTCCTATATGTTTTGCATTCGCTCTTCCTTCCCTGTTTGCATACTAGAACCACGAGTGTATCGACGAGGGTGTAAATAATGCATGCGACATCGTGGGCCCATTAGTCAGGACGACACGACACCAACAACGGCGCTCCATCATCGCCGGTGGTCGGCTGCGGCTGGTGTTACGTGTATAATGACAGTTTATTAATGTCATACCTACTGACGTTGTTGAAATAAATCTGTTTCAAACAGGTAGTTTATCGGTAGTCTTGCTGCTCTCAATCAGGTGTACACGATCATGCTCGGTTTGAATAATGATCAAACCGTAATTGGTGATAGTGTCGCATCGTATTCTCTTACTAGAAATAAAATATTAATTACTATTTCGGGGAGAAGCGGCGACCATAAATGCACCAGTATAGGGGAGCTGAGCTGCTGTCGAGATACGGATCCTCTGAGATACAGTCTGTGTTTAGTTCAGATGGGTCCGTTACCTTGGCTGTATGTAAAATATGACTCGTATGCTTGGTGCAATTAAACCTAGCTATGTTTAGTTTTAGTGTAGTATAGGTCGTCTTTAAGACATCGTACTAAAGATAAGTTGTGCCTTTTGTAAAAAAAACTACAATAAAGCTATATTTATTATTTAAATAAATAAGCTCTCTCAATCTATTTTTGTCGCTTCTCTAAAACTGTCTTGGAGAGATTGACCGCACTCGTCCCAAAACAAGCTAGATATTTGGATTGTTTAGGTAATATTTATTTATAGAATTCAAATTGATTTTTTAGTTGGTATGTACGATACGATACATTGCTGGCTCAATACCTTCGAATCTAAACATCTTAGGAACGTGTCTCCATTGAAGCAACTAAGACAAATACTTCTCAGTAGTTACACGCTTGACATAGAGTTCAAGTCACGTTGGAATGCTTAGCTAAAACTATTCTGCATATCGCTTCAGCTCATGTAGTATCTGAGAAATTAAAGGCCCTCATAAACTCTATAATACTTAAGATGTTCTCCCGTTCTCCGCTTATTGGGTGTGGTAGATTATTGTTTTTATATTAGTAATGGGCCCTGTCTACCAAAGAAAACTAATAAATTAAGTGCATTAAATCAACCGGCCCCATAGGCCAGTTTTTTGCGGGCCCGGTCTACTTAAGAGCCTCAATTCTTATAATTATATGAATCTCAGTTTAAAAATTGAGAAAAAACCTTGTTTCCAATTCCCTAGTTTCCTTAAAAGTAAATAATATTTTGTAATGTGTACGCGATACGCTTTCATTTGATACCCCACACGATTATATTTTCAGATATTCGGGTTTACTTCCCCACTCTCACCCCCTTAACTTATAAACGGCTCAACCGATTTTCATTAAACATGTCTAAGAACACTCGCGCCAAACTCACCTTTCATACACGTCAAACTTATAACACCCCTCTTTTTTGGTCGGGGTTCAAAAAGATAATGAAGAATAAATACTTGGATGTCGTTAAGTGTGTTTGTTGCTCTGTTACAAGTAGTCCAAGCTCTGCTTGGTTTAGGGTTAGTGGGTGAGTGCAAGAGAGTTCACAAAGAGTGACCGCAAGGTACAACGGTATGTTACGAGTAAAAGGTCACATTGAGCATTAAACCAAACAGAGCGCCCAGCATACGCAAGAATGTCACAAATGTTGAGGAAATGATCGTAGAACCACTGAACACATTAGGGTTGATAGATCTTTACTTCGGGGGGCAAAGTCAAGGGTTTGCGTTGGGTGCTTAAATTTTTACGATTTCATTTATATCCAAAGTATATCTTGGAACTTTATTAAGGATCGATTTTCAATCCTCTGATACCATCAAAGTGAACTGTCAAATGTGCGAAAATAATGACAGATAGAGCCGATCTAAACTGAGAAAGTGTGCCTAAAACGACTACACATTTTGACCACGTCATTTAGAGATGCCACACCAATAATGGAACCCTATTTTGAAATAAGAAAAAGGGTCTATTTCGGTTGCGATATAAAATTGTTTTGTTTCGTCTGATCCGTGATATTTACAAGTCCCGCGTCTGTCACGGCCCTCCGGAAAAGCTACCGATATTAAAGGTGGGATAGGGTGGATCGTTAGATCGATCTGGGGCGACATTTACGACTCCTGACGGATAAAAAATACAAATATGTAAGCTGTATACCAAGTTTACTGCTGAGTATTATGTGAAAAGATATGTGATGTGGTAGAGTTAGTGGGCGTTTTGGTCATATTCATCGCTATAATTTAGTGAACAAATATTTATTGATATCCATTTTCACATGCGTCTGTTATTGTATTGGATCTGGGGTTTGGAACCTTAGTGGTTTCGGGCATATGCAATTTTCTGTTACGTATCCACACTTTTCACTCGCAAACATGGTTACCCGGTAAAATATCACATATTCTCGCTGTTATATTATGTATATGTAGGATCAATCAATAACAGAAAAAATGTGAAGACATAAAATCGATGTAACTAAACAAAACAATAAAATAACCACTATATTTATGTATTCGTATGTATACTAAAATACTGAATACTGAACATTTTTTTTTAATACCATTATTATTATTATTTTTTTTTTTAAGTAGGTACTATTATTGATCAAAATCTTTGTATAATAAGGTGGGCTTAGGCATTTTCTACCTGACAACCCGTATTGGTTGCTTACATCGTTGGCGTGCTGTTATACAGTAAATATATGAAAATTATATAAGGAAATGAAAAATTTTGCAAAGCTTTTTTGTCGAGAAAGGCTATTGGCTATTTTACCGCGAGAAAATACAATGTTCCCGCGGGATTATCCATAATACACGTAGCGTGAGAAGTTATCGTGTGTTGTGTCACAAACTTAGACCCTATCGAGGATAGGGATGCTTGACTGCCTGGATTATAAATAATAATAATAATAATAAACATTTCCGGACTACTCACACAGCATCACCTAACCCCAAACTAAGCAGAGCTTTTAGGTACTATGGGGGTTAGGTGACTGATATACTACATAGATACATTTTTTTTTGTAAACACTTACATATATGATACATAGAAAACACCCAGACCCGAAACCAGAAATTGTAGAGCGTACAAAATCTGGTCCTGGCGGGAATCGAACCCGCAATCTTCTGCGCCTCAGGCGGACGTTCGCCCACCGAGCCACAGAGGTCGTCAAATATCCAGAATAAATATTTGAGGATTCAGATGACAGCTTATTAAAATAGATTAGGTACTTGAAAGATAACAGACGTGTAATGTTAACATTTGTTCACAGCACAATGTATCGCACCACTGGGTATGGAGAGCGGCCTCATCCCGGACAAGGACATCTCAGCTAGCTCCTGCTACAACGACGGCAACGTCGCCCCGCAAATTGGACGGTAAGTACAGTATTTTATTACTACTATTCAATCAAACTCTTTCAAAGAGGTTAGGGTCTTTTTGGAGGTTTTGTCTGTTCACGTCCGTAAGTGGTAACCCTCTGAATCCTTACACGTGACATCCGGGTGGTGCTAAGAACAGTCTCTGGTGGTAGGCTTCGGCCGCGGCTTGTCACCACCCTCCGGGCTGGGCCAGTGCGTGAAGCGATTTTTTCGTGTTTCGTAATGTGGCCCGGAGAAGCCACCTTCTAGGTCTTCATGTCCCATCTTAGACCACATCGTCACTTTACATCAGGTGAGATTGTGGTCAAATGAAGGCTTATCAATCATAAAAAAAAAAGATCCCTTCGTCTACTCAGTGGCGAAAGCTTACCACCACAGACTGTAACACATGCTCATCGTAACGGGTAAACGTACACAGCGTTTGAGCTTATCCCCCAAAACTCATCATAAGTATATACATTATTTTATTCGGAAAACAAACAGCTTTACTTACCAACTAAATCACAAAACAAACATAACTTATAACCATTAACCACCAAACATGACAAAAAAAACATGCATCACCTACTTATACCCCAATTTAAAATGTCTAGACAGTAATAAATACTGAGAACTGAGAAAACAAATAATAAAGAGAAAAGGAAAACAACAAAATTGGCAGAATAGGAAGTTACTAAAAAATAACAATTAATTAAACCAGCGTTTTGTAAATAAGCTACTGACTCTGCTGGCTCTTGTAACGAACAAGTCGTTATCGGGTATAATAAGCTAATGCTAGCTAGAAATGTTATGAAATAGAGGCTCTGCAACAGTACAGAGATTTGTCAATAATTTGTATAGCAAAAAGAGGTTTCTAGTCCAATCCATACTCACATATCCTAACGCTGTACTCACACGGAGTTGTGTCTTACTCTATCGAATCAGATTTTTTGTGGGACAGTATTTCAATGCTAGAGTTCACACGAGCATTCGGTTTTGTCAGATCTTAAACCTACATTACTCATCATCATTCATTACTATTAGGGTATTTCTACATGTAACGTCTTGTGAATACACGGCGTTCTGTTCCGCGTAATGCTAAATATTACCCATATCATATAACTATTACACAAATACTTTCGTTGGTTTGTACAATTAGGCTGTCACTATCATCCAGGCTCGGCATCGACCATTTACTTCTTCAAGTAAATGCTCCAGTGTATACTTTCAGGTTAGCTCGAAGCTAAAGGGTACCTGAATCATTTTGACACAGTCATTCATTAAACTTTCTCAGCCTAAAACAGTAGTTTATAAGGTCACTAAGGTCTCTGACCTTTCCTAACAGCAGTTGGACTTGATACATCACAGATGCATTCTATAAGGGTCAGGAATACTTTTGCAAGTTATTTGCATGCGCGTGACCGGTTGTGTAGAACAGCGTATTTAATAGGATTCTAATTTAATTCTAGACTGCTAGCTGTATAAGTAGTTTCTGGGACTTTTAGGTTTCCTTGCGATCACTTAACTTCGAGTGTCTTCGAATTGGAAATGAGGTTTGATGCTTGAACCAGCACTTGGAAAATGGCACCTTATTACATAAACTCTGTTGTCTTCTCGTCTGTTCCTCCGTTTCTGTCTGTCCGTCTGGTAAACTGACTTTATCTCACATACGAGTCCAAACTCCTTTTGAATTTCCTTTCATAACGGAGGTTCTATGTTTCTTTCAAGTCCTCCATGAGAACACCTCTATGTCATCATAATACTACATCATATGATTCGTAGAAAATTTTTGCACAATCGATAACTGGCAAGTTTGTCTAATTTAACTTTCAGATTTTGATTTCAAACACATATCAAATTAAAATCAAGAAAAATTAATTTATATTCGTATATGAGCCCATACTACAAACGTGACTTTTACGATTTAATAGTCGCTGCTATGATTAAAATAATAACTAAAAAATAATCCTACGGGGCCATATTCCTTTATATACTTAAGAAGTATAAGAACACCTTTGGGGGAGATCAGCCGAATGCCAAGTTGCCGTGCTGGACTTAGTAGATCGCAAAGCCATGGGTTTGACAACGCTTATCAGCCTCATGGGAGTCATTGGCTACTGCATCGTTCACTTCAACCCTTAACCATTCAGCCCAAAGGAGAAAGTTGGATTATAAAGGCATACGGTTTAGGTTAATCATTCAGCAATATTGTAGTTTTTGTTGATGAGGTGGTCACTCAAATAATAATAAATAATAATACTTTAGAAGAAAATGCTTGATCTTTTCCCGACTCCTTTAACAATTATCATCATAATTCAACGAATTCTCTTCACATCCCTAACAAATTATATAAAATAAAAACCTATGTACATACATCTTAAATTACTCTATCTAGTGCTGAAAACGGCATACATAACGGATCTTTCGTTCAGTAGTTTTTGAGCTTTATCGCGAACATACGGACAGAGAGACGCGGCCATGGACTTTTATTTATAATATGATCGATAATACTGGGCTTTGTGATCTAAATCGACACTGGGCCGCCACGCTTGGCAGGAGAGTTAGCGTTAGAGAACAAGCGCCTAAACAAACGTTTATTTTGCAAAGCAAACTGCAGTTCTTGAACAAACTGATCTCTACAGGCTGCCGCATACCAGGACGTCCAGGACATGGCTAGGTAAAGACCACAAACAAGTCAATTCGCCCAGTTTGTATTCATATCTTAATTGTGAGAACTGACTTGAAATCCTTCAGTTCAAAGATTAGACGGTTTACCGTCTACGCTACCATCTACGCTATCTAATATCAACTTCTAATATCAACTAATATTATAAATGCGAAAATCAATATGCTCAGTTTGCATTCATATCTTAATAATTGTGAGCACTGACTTGAAATCCTTTAGTGCAAATTTAAGACGTTATCCTTATCAATATCAACGAATATTATGTTATAAAATGCAAAAGCAATTCTCTCTGCCTCAGTGGCGCGGTGGGCAAAGGAAAAATATTAGTGGGTTCGCATGCCGCTTTCCCGCCGAGTTAATATGTGCGATAAAAAATATCTACATATATATATACTATGTATGTATACTAGCTTGATACGCCACGGCGATTATACCGCGGGCATGACATTTTCCCACGGTAAATGGGCTATTCAATAAAAAATCTAATCGGACAAACAATCAAACATAATAAGATTATATTAAAGTATAGCAGATGTCTAGTACCCGAAACACAAGCTTAGAGCTTACTACGGGGCTAGATATTGCTCTGTGGATAGTCCGGAAATATAAATGTGTCTATATATTTTACTCGTATTTTCAAGATAAAACTACTGAACTCATATAAATAAGGGTATAAGGATTAAATAAGGAGTACTACGTAATTTTAAAAAACATACTGTAATTCATTTTGAAATTAATAACTTCTTTAATTTTTAAGTAAGCAAAAAAAGGATACGGACTAGGTACTTCCTACCTTGTCTGTAGGTTTTATTTGAATAAAAAAAGAAGCACGGATTGCCTAGGGACTTCTAAGGTACAATATACTTCGTAGGTTCCCATCACTTCATAATTTTCGTTCTATTTTCAACTAAACTCGCGGATAGGGATGAATACTCGGTGTCCTTATTCGTAGCAGTCAGCGGCTGAATGACTTCATTAGCGGTGCATGGGACAATGAGACCAGCACTATGATGTCAGCGTCCAAATGAACCGGGATTCCACTGACGTTCCTTCAAATGTTTTCATTGAAATCACTGAGCGCGGCTCGGCGTTCGCAACTACTTATCAGATCCCTGTTTAAAATGACGTTTAAAATGAACCGAGTAATTTTGTGTGCTTCGTTGGTGTTTTGAGCATTTTTTTCATATTTATACCATTGCGGTAGTTTAATTTATGAAGCTGAAAGTAGAGGAGTAAATTGTGCGCATCCACCAGGAAATAGCTTTCTTATAGCACAATTAAAAACTCGGAATCAAACTTGTGAAAATAACCTATGTTTTGTCATCCTAAATGTTGTCTCAAAAGTCACCAATGCTATCGTGTCCGCTATGTCTTATAAAAATGTAAACCAATCCACCGCTTCCGAAGTAAAACCTGTAATATGGCTAATGACAAAATTATGTTTGCTGCTGTATTTCCTGATAACTACAAACCGAGTATTCCTAATCGGTTTCTGTCCATTCGGTGTTGTAAGGGTTCTTTGTACCTATTTATGCTCGCCTTTTATTACGAAGGGGTGGTATTGGTTTGAGTAATAACTGAAGCGTAAATGAATTAATAGTCATCACCATAAATTAAAAAATAATTTGCTGCTGTATTTCCTGAGAAATACAACCTGAGTATTTTCAAGAAAAAAATAAATTAAAGGTACTTTCTAGATCTCTGTGATCCATCATAGTCCATATCGACACTTAGTATCTGTTTTCTTTTCCAACAATTCATAATTTTGAGATATTCATCCACAAATCAGTTGAAATGGTATATTCCACCGAGCGGTCAGTCGCTGAATGACTTACTAGCGGTGTGTGGGACAATAGTGCCCAGCACTATGACGTCACCATCTAAATGAACCGGGTTTTCATGTCCATACAAATGTGTTTAATGAAATCTCTGAACGCGGCTAGTTAGAGATGGGATTATTAACTGATTTTGTGTTGTCTGTTTGTCAAGTTTGGTGTTCTAAGTCTTCGTTCTGCCTATTTATGGCCTTCCAGTGGAAATCTATACTACGAGTAATATTATAAAGCTGAAGTGTTTGCTTGTTCTGACAAAGAAACGTGCTAATTTAAAGACAATTGGTCCGATTAGAAAAAATATTTCAGTTTTAGATAGGTAGCCTATTTATCGCAGAAGACCTTAGGCTGTTTTTTAACGCGGGAAATTAACATGTCGTGGAGGGAAAATCCAAAAAAACACGAGTAAAGCTAGTGCCTAATAGTTAGAAAAATCTGAGTGTTAATTATTAAAGAGTCATCAACTCGTCACCATCAAGAAATAAAGAGTTTTACAGAAATAATATGTATTTCCTGATAACCACAACCTGTGTATCTCCAAGGCAAGCGTGAATACCTTCTTCATCGTTGTGATGCTCGTCCACAGCGACACAGGCCATCAATACAATACAATACAATACATATTTAATATAAATTTAAAATTTAAGAAAAAACCCCGATTTCAATGCTTTAATTTCCTTAAAAGTAAAACATACATAATATTTTGTAATGCACGCGATGCGCTTTCATTCGATACCCCATTCAAGTATATTTGCAGATATTCAGTTTTCCTTCCCAACCGATTTTCATGAAACATGTCTAAGAACACTCTTGCAAAACATACTTTTCTTACAAAAAAACTAAATTGAAATCGCTTCATCCGTTCGGGAGCTACGACGTCCCAGATAGACAGACAGACAGACCCACAGACAGACAGACACGTCAAACTTATTACACCTTTCTTTTTTGGTCGGGGGTTAATAATAAGGGTATAAATAGCTAAAAAGGAAAATACTAACAAACTCTGCGGCTGTGCTATATAATTTATGCATATATTTCAGATATATTGATACGTACAAATTGCTGGGGAGCGGTAGATCATCATCGGAGATTGAATCAGGAATAGGGCATAAGCTACTATACTATATTCAAAGTCAAATTACCTTTATTGCATAATTACGTGTAGTTTAAATGGTAGGTATAATTATAAACGTTTCAGCAAAACTTACCAATACATACATAAATATTTGACGAACCCTAATATTCTTAGAGCACTTGCAAGATGAAACACAAACACAAGCACGGTTGCGCGAAGGTAGGACGAATATCAAAACATTTCTACGCATTTCTTTACTTAAAATGATAAATAACCACTTAGAGAGTGCAAACTCAGCACTGAGCATCAACCCGGCATAAAAAACTCTTCCATTCAACTACAAACAAGCCGTGACTTCCGATTACTTTCCTAAGTTCTGAATGGGAACTGTGAAGAAACAGTTTCCATGAGAAAACAGTAGTTTTTCACGTAAGCTAAAGACAAAACCGACACGGGCTGTTGAAAACTTCAACTAAACAACTTCTCCATCTCCAATAAGTCTAAGGAATGCTGTGAGTTTTTCACCATTAGACTTGTTCCATTTAAATAGAGACTTGAATTGATTTTAAGTTAAAATGTTAATGAAAAGGAACTGTTTATTGGTTGCGTTTGTTTGGCAAACACTTAACCTTGATCAAAATGATTTAGATGATTTTCCTTGATGGTAAAACGGACCTTATTACTGAGACTCCGTTATCTGTGTGTCTGTCCGTCTATCACCGGGATGTATCTAAAGAACCATGATAGATAGATAGTTGAAATTTTGAGGGATGATCTATTTCTCTTGCCGCCATAACCCTAATACTAAAAACACAAAGTAAATAAATATATAAGGGGCCTCCCATACAACTAACGTGATTTTATAAAGTGAAGAAGCGACGTAGAAAAATGTGTATAAACTGTACCTAGAACCCTTGGTGTAGTATATTGGTATTGTTATATTGGTAATTTATTCGTCGTAGGTAACATTATGTACACTTGACTTCGTATTACGTACATTTCGTACTTATTTAATTTAATATTATACCAGGTACTAGCGACCCGCCCCGGCTTCGCACGGGTGCAATGCTGATACTAAATAAATAAATAATAAATATTTCCGGACTACTAACGGACTTTTCGTTTTTGTAACATTACTGTCGGCTATGAAACACGACACCATCATGGTTATTGGCACTGATCTACTTAATACAACATAGAAATACACAAAATTCACCAAAACAAATCACCTAAAATTAACTAAGCAAGAAAAGCTATGACACATCCAGCGATTCAATTACTGTCTCTTTTCGTCTCTGGCAATTTGAACTTGATTAGGGCGTCTCGCTCCCACCCTTCTTGTTTCTTTGAAATTTTGTCTTCCTTTGAGCTATAAAAATATCCTTAATATGTTAACCGCTCAGAGAACCTAACACGCAGCATGGAATATGAAACGAACACAAAGAAGACACATCAATTTCTACTTACAAACAAACAGTGACTTACAATTACTTTCCTACGTTAGAGTTCCCTTTAGGAACAAATATTTTATATTATTATCTAACTGTGCATACAGGTGTGATTGTAAGAGCGATAAGTTTTCTCATGTCGACAATTTTACTTCGTAATATGTGATCGACATATTAATGTAAACAATGGATCCCAAGCCTGGTTCTAGTAATAAAAATACAGCTTATTTTATGTCTTGGAAAATAACTAGGGTGATAAGATATTACTTGTAATAGTAAATATAAAGTTTCCTAAAATTAGAACTAGAAGACACTTGAAGCTGCAATGCCACACCGTCCTTGTTTAAAAGGGAATAACAACTAATTTAATTCCCATTCGAGCACTTTAAATGTACGTGCTCATTTAGGAACCTTTGGTGCTCAATGCATATCTATGCAACTACTGAACGAAGTATTCCCGTTTTAGCATTTTTCGTAAGTTAAAGACAAAACCCACACGCGCTGTTGGAAATGCCTTATTTACAAACTGCAGCCGAAACGCGCCGCCAACTTCTGGAACTCCAACAAGTCTTTGGAATGTTGGTAGTTTTTCACCTCAAGCCTCGAGATTTAAGTCCCATTTGAATCTTGATGTCTGACTTGAAAAACTTTCAAATTCCAAAGATTGGTGCTTCTCAAACTGCGTTTTACAAATTATGAAAATGTTGAACTAAAAACTTGAACTAGGTTCATTATAGGGTGTTATTAAGGTTAGGTTATAGTTTTACTCTCATAAGTGAAAAGTGTGTATTGATATAATGGGCAGATTTGAGGAAGGAGGCCATAGGGAGGAACTTCGACATAAAAGGACATATCTAACTACATTGAGTTTGGGCTCGTATGAATCCTGTGACTAAATATGTTAACTCAAAATCATTTTTAGTAATAACTTTGTACCATTTTCTTTACTGCATGCTTGATGCATGACTAATTGTATCTTCTAATCCACAACAGACGTTAGTGGCAACTCGTGGGGCTAATTGTCTCAGATTCTCAGTGATCTTCACATTGTTTATGCGATGTTGATAGGCGGATTATAAAGCTTTGATTGCACTCGGCGATACAACGCGCAAATGACGCCCCGTCAGTGCGCTGAACACAAAGATGGCTTCAGTTATCGGGCGCGGCATCATTATGAGCAATGTCCTTATTCGCTATGTGACGAATGTCGGGCTAAGATACTGTGTTTAAGATCAATATGCATGTACAAACAAAAATCACAGTAATTATTTTTATTTTGAGTCAGCATTTTAATTCGCAGGATTCATACGAGCTTAAACTCAATGTAGTTAGATGTGTCCTTTTATGACGGAGTTGCTATGGCTTCGTTCCGGCTGCTTCCTCAAATCTGCCCAATTCATTTTATTATTTTTTTATTTTTATTCTATCAATACTCTCTTTTTATTTCTGATATCATAACTATAACCTACTACGAACTAATAACCAATAACCTTTATAATATCGTATAGATATACTTAAGCCAGATACTATGAATAGCTAAATGCCAGTGACTCGTAATGTTCCCAACGGAAGATAAGCTTTGTTTTGTGCAAAGCAAATAATGCTGAGTTGGATGACATCTTAGTCCACTGTGCATGCTTATAAGCATAAACTATGTAGTCTTTTAAATAAAAGTTATTTATTTCAAAAGTTTGACAGCTAAATTAATTATTTGTTTCATCTGTATTGTATTTACATAGCGAATAAGGCAGTAGCGGCCGGTCATTAAGCTCATTGGCGCGCGGCGTACTGCGCCGGCAATGGTCCGTGAATGCTTTCGTAAATTGATACCCATGTGTGGCTGCGAGCTGAATCGCTTTATAAATTAATGTTTGTGTGCCGAGGAATGATTGCACGTCGAGAAACGATGGGCACTTGGAGGGTCCTGGGAAAATCTGTACGATGTACAATACAATACTCTTTATTGAACACAATATACAATAAAACACAAAAAAGATGAAAATATACAAAAATTGTGAATTAATGGGCGGCCTTTTCGCTGATAGCGATCTTTTCCATTCAACCTTTGGCTGGGCACAAATCATAAAGCACGAATAAGTCGGGAGTAGGAAATTGATATGGAGAAGGAGATACGAGTATTAATAAATGCAATACAATATTAGAGGATTAGACGTAGAGATGTGGATGTAGAGTTCGAGACTGCACTTGTACTCAAATTGTGTGGAGACAGCAGGCTAGGTGTATGCGTGTTAGCTAAACGTACATCATGAATCGATGTTGAATGTTTGTGTGTGGAGGAATGATGGGGAGTTAGAGAGTATTCGCAAAATCTATGCGATCTGCGAGTTGAGTCTGAAACCGCGTTATGTGTTATTTGCCGCTGCCTCAATCGAAAGACCATAAACTTTATAATTGGCCTTCAGTAGGCATGTAATTTTTGTATGTATTCTATTATTGTATCTAGCTGTAAGTTTCCTAAAATCGTAAAACTAAAAAATTTAATTAAATAAATTACTTAAGAATGCGTGTTGTGGTGGGTGGAGGTGAGCCTTGAACTATGTTTGATAGATTGTACGTATCGATGAAGTTAGCTTTTCTAAGAATTTGTATGAAATATTATTTACCCCATATTCTTAGACTATGTTATCAGAGAAATGATTATCACTCAAAGTCAAAATCTAAAGTTTCGTCTTCATTGAAACTTTACCCGTCACAGATTCTGATATCTACCTTGTAGTGTTCTAAAAACCCTGCAGATGAAGCCAGCGAGTTAGTAAGTTGTTTTTCAGAAAGTACCGTACACCGCGGAGTTTGCAACTCCACATCGCCCGGGGGAGAGAACTTCACGTCAAAAGAATTTTTGCGCGCATATTAAAACGTGGTTATTGAGGATTCCCCAGCTGATATTAATGACGAAATATTAGATGTTGCGCATGTAGCAATTTTGAAACACTTTGCGTCAATTTCTCTACTTTGATCTAAGTAATTTTTTTATAACGTATTTCCATTTTTATTTGGATATTGTTTTTTTTCGGTATTTTGATTAATTTATCTTTGTATAATTCATTCGTAGAGGTTTCCACACGCTCCTTGAAATATAGTATCCTTTCAGCCCGTAGAAGAAAAAATAAAATAATACTTATAATATTATAAGTCATTAAACTGCTAATATTTGTAGAGCAGCAAACTTTAGGCTGACCTTATCCACTATCTCAAAAATAAAGTAGGTACTATCCATCAGTGGTGGTGGTGAGGCTGAGTCTAACAATTCAAATCAAACGAAGATCAATGGATTATACGAGTAAATTCTAGCGGCCGCACGCCACGAAATAGGCTTCCCGCAAAGACTTGCAGTCCTTCCAGTAGCTTCGTTTGGCAGCAGCCTTCAACTACCGCACATCCATCTACTTGGTGGACGTCCCACTCTGCGTTTGCCGATTCGTGGTCTACATACAATAACTTCCCGTTCCCAAATCACATTTAAAACACCCAAACTACTATTTCCAGCAAACAGGTTGCCATACTCAATGGCCCTAATGGTCCCTATCTAATTGCTAAATCACGGCGCCGCGAGCCTGGAAGTGCGCTGCTCTAAAAGCCTCAACACGTTACCGTGGCTGCGGCGCCATTAGTACTGCAACTATTGCACTCAGCTCATTTAAAGAACGTTTCAGAACCTCGGAGAGGTTCGATATATTGCTTTACAGACCGCGCTAGTTGTTGTCCTGGGTGAATTAACTCAGGTGAATCAAGAATACCGCCCCTTGTTTAGGATTTCATTTGTACAGATTGGTCACTGCATACTCAATTTATGACACCCGCCACTGCGTATTCGCGATAATCTCAAATGCTACTGAACGGTTTTACTAGCAGTTTTCAGAATTTCAGCAATATGCAGAAACCGTCTGTAGAATCAAGAGGAAGATTTATCACTATCACTGCAGAATGAATTAAAGTCACTCGTCGCCTCTGACTGAATGTTCGCGATAATTTTAAATTCTGAATAGAATTTTCCTTCGGTTTTCAGCAGCAGATAGATTGATTTAACAGAAAGGTTTATTATGTTAAATATTCCACGTTAAAAGTGTAGTCGATCCGGTAGACTTTTTCAGACAATCCACACAGCAACAGCTAAGAGCTTACCACGGGGCTAAATCCCCGTGGTAAGCTCTTAGCTGTGTTTGGGTACATACATAATATAATATAATAGACATGCGTACAATTAATACAATACAAAAATACTTTGTTGTACTTTATAAGCGGAAGACGTATGTATGTATAAATAAGGGCGGCCTTATCATTTATTTGCTTACATAGATAGATTTAGATTTTTTTAGACATAGATAGATGGAGAAGAATGCTCGGAGTATCGTGGACTGAATTCCGTACCAATGAGTCCATACTTCGAGAACTCAGCATCAAACAGCGGTTGTCATCTTTGGTACAGTCTCGTATCCTCACTTTCTTTGGTCACGTATGCCGCCGAGGGGAGGTGGCTATCGAGCGACTTGTGGTCCAGGGGAAGGTTGAGGGCACCAGGCCACGAGGAAGATCCCCTATGAGCTGGACCGACCAGATAAAAGCGGCGATAAAAGGCTCATCATCACTGCATGAATGCACCAGGAAGGCGGCCATCAGAGAAGAGTGGCGGCGTGTTGTGAAGCTTGCCACCAACACCTGAAATGATGACCACGACCACTCTGTCAAGAGTGCAACCGAAGAAGAAGAAGATAGATTTATTTTAAAATACATCTTAAACACCCAGACCAAGGAGAAAATGCTTGCAAACATACAAACACTTGTCTGATCTGACTTAATTCACAGGAAGGTATAAAAACTCACTTAAATTGGTTAAGCGAGCTTACCTCGACAATTAACTTGTCAATTAATATATATCGTTTAAAATCTTAGTTCCCTGCCTAAGTTAGCATACATTCCGCAATGACATCCGGTGCCGCAGTAAGAGGCAGTAACTAGGACAAGCACCGGCGCGGCGCTTGCAAGCGGCGAGCCGCGACTGCTTCTGTATTGTTGCTTACGCTTATTAAAATTACGTACGGAAACTCGTATAACGATAACGAGTATTTAATATTTTGGTAACGTGAGCGTAATGAGTAAAAGCTCATTCCGAAGGTCGTGGGTTCAAACCCCGCCTCGCACCCCTGGATTTTTCTTGGGAAATTTATGTGCGCTGTAAACACGTGCTTTAACGGTGAAGGCAAATATCGTGAGGAAACCGGCATGTTTTGAGAACTTTAAAAAGAGTATGAAGCACATGTGACATTCACCAACCCGCACTTGGCCAGCGTGGTGAATTAAGGCCTAATCTCTCTCGTCAAGAGAGAAGTCCCTGTGTCCCAGCAGTGGGAACGTTAATAGGGTGATGATGAGCGTAATGAGGGAATTATTTAAACTGAGTTTTTCAGGAAACTCGCAAGAACTGTTCAGCTTCATAATATGTATTTATAGCCTTTTACACCGCCATTGTCCCGCTTCTTTCAATTTTCCAGCGGAAATGTGGTGGGTTAGCGATGTATTTTGCTGGCTCTGGTCTTTCGGAGTCTAAAGAGATTCATAATTCATTTCATGAAAACTTGCTAGTAAAGTTTGTGAAATTTCTCGGTCTTGATTGAAAGTGATATTTAGATACTCATAGTAAACTAAAGATTGACTCATGTAGGCAAGTCATTATATCGCCCGTACATATGGGCGTGTGACAGTAACTTATATTTCTTAATGAAGTTTGATTTAAGTCCTGCAAAAGGGCAAACCAGCAATATTTTAATGAAGTAAACGATGCAAAGGATAACTTGAGACAGGTTGTGCGAATACATCGGCGTAATTAGCCCGGTGGCTATTTTTGAACGCATGGTCCGCTCGTAAAGTCACAAGCGATTCGGCAGGATTTTATTTATTATTTTAGTAAATAAATAACATGTGATATGATTATATTTCTAGTGTACTAAACGGATGAATGGAAGTAGCGCAAATATGGTGATAAGATTAGGGCTTTTACTTGTAGCAGAAATATAGGCCGCTCGGCGCTTTTTTATTGCCTCCTTAAACAAACTAGTGCGTTTTGGTGTAACCTATACTAATGCACAAAAAAGTGGACAAAATGAAAAATCCAGAGAGTAGAAAGGGGTTTGAACTCGCGACTTTTTCATGAGTGAAAACATGTTAGTACGAAATGTTAGTGGTTAATACTCAGTCTTGGAAAGCATTGCGCCGCGCCGGGCCGAGCATCCAGCATTTGTCAGAATGTTGCACTACATAATCCTCCATTGCTGTAGTGTAATCCCCACCTTGAGAACTGGAACGATCCTTATCACACTTAAAAGGACGGTAGCACCCACTTTTACTCGTACTACAAATCGTTTATCAATGACAGTTCACATAAAAAATAGAATAAAGTAAAATCAGTTACATTGTTATTTACTAAGATTTTTGCGATTAGCCAAACTTTATAATAAAATCAAATCTAAATTAATAAACATTAAATCAAGCTAAGGTAGTTAGGTACTTTTTCCTCCTAGCGATAAATCCTATAATCACAGTCTGAAGTATAATAATTAAAAGCCAACCTGTTACAAGCAAAATCTCTACTGAATCGGGTCGTTTTATAATATACTTTCCGTGCCGCGAAGGATTTAACTTGCAAACTCCAGCCGCTATGCCAGATGCTATCCCGTAGCTTTGCATCTAGGAGGCTTATTTACGTCACATAAAATAGATGATAAGAGTACTGAAACTTTACTACTTAAATATAGGTACTATATTTAAGTATGCTATAATATAAAAATTGTTATATAAAACCACAGGCTAGGAACATTTTTGAAATCACAATGTTTATATAAGTGTTCTGTAGTTTAAGATGTCCAGATTTTGCAAATTGAATTTAACTAGCTTTTCGGTTTTGAGTTGAGCTTAATAATATAAATAATATGTTCGATTTTGTGATAACACAGTTGATCTTATGAAAGTGGCCATAGGAATACATTTATACAAAGCAATAACCCAATCAAATATGATCTTGCATGATTCGTTTTGACGTTTATTTATGTTGTTTAAGATATTTTAGGAATTAGTACGTATTAAAACTTTTTTTTTTTATTATTGATAAGTAGAAGATGGCTTCTCCGGACCACATTGCGAAACACGAAAAATTCGCTTCACACACTGGCCTTTTCATCATCATCACCCTATTAGCGTTCCCACTGCTGGGACCCAGGGACTTCTCTCTTGACGAGAGAGATTTGGCATTAACACACCGCGCTGGCCACGTGCGGGTCCTTCCAACTTTTTAAAAGTTCTTTTAAAATGCTTAAAATGAAAATATGCTTTCCAGTTTTCCCTGTACAAAAAGCTACAGTACATATTTTTCGTGTTATTTTAATCTTAACATTTTAATCTTAGTCATATTAAATTCCCCCGGTTTTCCGTGTAAGTGGATGCAGCTACAGTCTGCGCCGGCCATTAGTCAACGTTTTCATGACACTGTATTGTTTAAACCGATCGATGCCGGAGCGCTCAACGTTCTCTGCCCCTTTTATTGTCCCTACTTCTGTTTACTGTTGAGCATTCGTTTAAGATTCAACAGTGCTTATAGATGAGCTATTAAAACGCTCGCATACATTTAAAACGCTGATACTTTGTTTTATTAGGTTTTGATTATAATAGCAATGGTTCGGAATGTGAATTTAAGCCTTAGTGTATTGATCTGTAGGAATTGTTAAAGTGTTTTCAAATGTAAGCTTTCATTGAGTTTCACTTGTCCCGATGTTGGCGTGTTATTAAATTTGAGTTTGACTTGATATGTTTTTTTAGCGCGTACGATGGTTGCTAGATTACCTAATAAAGTTAAAAAAAAGACAGTAATTGAAATATTAAATGTGTCATAGCTTTTATTGACAAGAGCGATTAGAGACTTCGTCTGTTTACAACGCGATGAATGCTGTGTATTTTTTATGTTGTACATATTGGATTTTGATGCTGAGTGCAAATAAACAATTATGGTGTCATGTTCCGTAGCCGAATGTAATGTAACAAGTAAAAATAATCCGTGTTAATATACTTAACACAAGCAAGTACTATTTTGCCATGGAAATTGTTCGAGCCCTGTTTTGCCTAATTTCACCTAGAAATCAGCTAACTTCTCATCAAATATTTAATATAACTCCGTTCAGTAACAAAAAATAAAAATGTTTAAAGGTGTAAAAAAAATAAACTGAAATACCTTACCCGAAAGAAAAATTATATCAATGTTATGATCAAGTCACAGGGTGTTCTTTTTGTTCTCTTTTATTAATATATCAATAAAAATATCCAGTAAAACAGGTCACTACATGTATTTCTTCATCTAGGAGTGAGAGGTTGGTTAATACAATACATCGGAAAATGTTTGAATTTTATATCACTGCTATACACTTTACATCTCTTTTTGTACAATCATGCCCTCAAAAATAACAAAGTTAAACAGTAAAATTACCAAACAACAAAACACTCAAAAATTTACGTAACTAAAGTCGTGTGTCCAATGGAACCACCAGGGGTAGCAATACTCACCTCTGTAGTTGCGAGCGAAGCGTCTACGTTTCCCTCAGGGCACACCGACGTAGTGGCATAAGGTACAGTGGTGCGTCAGGCGCTGAAGCAAACACTGTTTTTTGCACGAGTTCAAAGACCTAACATGGGTCCAATTGGGTTAACATATTACCAATAAAAGCAGATTTTCAAAGTTTTATGTAACAATTCCCTAAATGTTTAGCTACAAAGACAGTATTAAAGCTTGTTTGATAAATAAAATTGATTGTTTGTATCTTGCTTTGAACATTAATGTGTCGAAGCCGTAAATAAATAATGGATGTATTAAATCGATGGAGTGAGGCGATTGTAACTTTAGCGTTTTAACTGAAAGCTACTTTTCAATTTTATAAATTGTTATGTTATTTACGCGATCACATTCTGTAAGTTTTCTTTTGATAAAACTGAGATTATAATAATTATTATCGTCTTACTGTATCCGTGAACCAAGAGTGCCCCTTTGCATTTAGTTTGTCAGTAAAGAGTTCAGTGACAATCCATGTCGGTAAAACATAATTTACCAACATGGGACATGAAATACGAAAATTTCAGACTTTTACCGACCAAATTCAGTAGATCCAGCCCCAAGCGTTGCAGGCTTTGACCGTAGTACTCGTATCTTATTAAAAAATATAATATTTACGCTCAAAAAGTATTAATGACTCGTTTTCTCCCCAGCTTGAACCAGGATATCCGCGGCGGCGCTTGGTGCCCGCGCAACCAGATCACCACGGAGTCCACCGAGTGGCTCGAGGTAGACCTCCACTCGGTGCACGTGCTCAGTGCGGTCGGCACCCAGGGCCGCTTCGGCAACGGCCAGGGCCAGGAGTTCGCGGAGTCCTACGTGCTGGAGTACTGGCGGCCGAAGCTCAACAAGTGGCTGCGATACCGCTCCACTGACGACCAGGAGGTGGGTACATACTGTATAACGTTTTGTTTTTATTGAAAAACATGTTAATAGTTTATAGTGACCTTCTAGGTCTTCATGCCCCATCTTAGACCACATCGTCACTTTACATAAGGTGAGGTTGTGGTCAAATAAAGATTTATCTTGCATAATTAAAAATGTATGGCAATATTGACAATATACAATTATTAAAATATTTGATAAGTATGAGATTGACTAATACACTAGGGTTATTTCAGCGTTAATTAAAAAAAAATACACTTTTTGTCTTTAAAAATACAAAAAAAATGCAAAAAGAAAGGTATTAAATAAAGCAGTCAGCGGGCACCCATACAAGTAATTAACGCGCTCAAAGCTGCTTAATTGAATAAAATCACTTGCCCGGGAGAATTAGTACTAAATATTTGGTCCCGTATTGGTATCTAAAAAGGATTTCCGCAAAGTAACGCCTATAATCTATGAATTATTATATCATCACGTTTGTAATTTTAAATATTTATATTATTATCATCATCATCATCACCCTATTAACGTTCCCACTGCTGGGACACAGGGACTTCTCACTTGACGAGAGAGATTAGGCCCTAATTCACCACGCTGGCCAAGTGCGGGTTGGTGAATGTCACATGTCCTTCATACTCTTTGAAGTTCTCAGAACATGCCGGCATCATATATTATTATGTGTTTTAGTATTGTTGTTATAGCGGCAGCGGAAATACGCCTTCCCTCATTATTTCAGCTCTCTATCTGTCACGGTGCTGGAGACACAGACTGCTCACAGACGGACTGACAGACAATTAAGTCTCGGTAATAGGTAATAGGATCCTGTACCCTGTACCTTTACGCTTTGGGTATGGAACCCTAACAACACGCGATGTACATAATTTATGGACATAGGAAAAACAATTAATTTCCAGAACGTTAAATTGTTCCAGCAGCATATACATGTTACTACAGTGTCGTTGTTGCAACGGTGTGCTGGGAGTTATTAAGTACTTTTTGGTTGGATCACTTTGTCAGTATTGGCATTATCAAAATCTCTTTTAGGCTATTTGTTTAGTGCATTATATGCGTTCACGTCGCTGCTTAGCTATAAATGCGTTTGCCTTTCGGCACTGGCCAACATAGATGGGTATTTCTTTATCAAACTGAAAATGCCACACACAAACAAAAACAGGCCCTCATGCCAACGTATTTATTATTATTCAAACAATACCACATAATTCCGTAAGTGGAGTTTAAAGAATTTATAAAAACATAGGATGCTTGAAAATGCGTGCTTTTCACATTAATTTTAAGTTAATATGAGATTTTTGAAACAGATATTAATTCCGAAGTTCCGACCCGGAATTTTGCAGGGAGTTCGTCGCACATTTTATTTACTTTGAACGAGATAGAAATTTATGCACAAACAAGATATTAAATTTTTACTATAGAGAACAATGCTTTGTAAAATGTGAAATTTTGAATATTCCATTTCAATTTCTCCGCTTTATCCGTTAAGTATGTCTTAGCTGTGTAGCTGTTGTACCTTAAATGTAATATTTCATAATTAGTGCTTTAATATAAAATTCATAGTTGGAAAGTAAAGTTGATTAAATTCTTATTGTAAGATCTAGGTATCCGCCTTTTTTCTGCATTTTGTTGAAATTTACTATTTGAACGGAGGTAATGAAGTATTACATCTCTACACTCGTTATTTATATTAGAAGTATGAGATATTTTTTCGAACTTATAAAAAATAATAATAGTATACAGTTATTTTATTTTATTTTTTAACATGTTAATTAGGCTCATTAAGTTAATCGCGTTTGGCTTGAGCAATACTCTCTCGCATTGGTGTTTTCAACAACTAAAGTAAATACCGCCGTCTCGATAAAAATCAACTCTTAAAGATGCAAGAGGTTATTAAATATAATTTTACTTATCGAGTCACAAACTACACTAGCCCAAGAAGAGTGTTGTATCGTGCTATCAACAGTCATCAGAACAATCATTCAAAACATGTAATTTCGTCGACGCGATCGAAAGCTCACAGCTAGCAGCCAACCAATAGATATCCCTTGGTATTCCACTTACAATAGAGTCTTATTTCCTTAAATAATCTACACTGATTCACAATCCGTTAAACAAAACATGTATCAGCATCTGTCCTTAGCGCCCTATTTCTTTTCTGTCGATGCTGGTGTCCCAATTGGAAGTATTCTGAACTTCAATCAACACGACACAAACAATGTTGAGCGCTGTAAGTGGGGCTTGATTGATGCCCAGTCAAACCATGTCGGGATCTGTCGTTAGGTTGTATGATGGAATCGAATTTGTTTGTATACCACGTGACTGATAAAATTGGACTATACAAAAGGAAACCTGCTGGGACACTTCTCACTTCCAGCTTAAGGCTTCGGCCAAACCTATGCGTCAGCAGAGCGGGAACTTTTGTTCCTAAAATACTTCTACTTTGATGTCGCGTATGTGTGTGGAAAGTGTCATAGTAGCGTCTGCCGCGCGGTAGACACTCCCGCTTACGAGTCAAAACACACAAAGCGGGACGTTTCCAGGCTACAGTTTCCCGCGTGGTGACGCGAATTTTTAGCCGAAGCCTAAATGATGTCAAAGGGTGCTGAAATTATTAATTTGATTAATTTTTGCAGTGTTAGCAGAATATAAAGTAAAATATTATGATTTTACGTCATAAATTCAAATATTCGTTTATAATTAAAATACGGGAGTAAAACTAGCATTTCAAACAAACACTCGAACGCACCATCACTGGTGCCACACAAATTGGAGTGGCCTATCCATCGTGATGGATGTCACCACTCACCAGAGCCGATAAAAATAAACCGAACCTCATGTTGATGTAAAATTTAGATATGCAGAAGCCAATTTTGGTGTTTTGATCTTTATGGTTTTTAATTTATGTAGGTCATTAAAATTATTTGAAGTAAAATTGTGCTTTATCTTACAAAATATATGAATATATATATACCTTGTTACGCTGATATTTTATACAACAATGTGTTTTTTTTTTACAAAACGGATTGAGCTCTCAATATATTAAAACTACCTAAATCATTTTTCTTTATATAATAAAGAAGGCCAGACCAATAAGATGTGCATGCAAAACATTAAAACGATCCATATATCACATATTTCTGCATACTCATCTAACTGTAAACAGAATAATCCTAATCAGTCTGCTAAAGCTGGGCAACCCTTAATGCAAATGTATTTCCGCGTCCATCACTGCTCAACGTATATTCGCCAAACGTGGTTCGGTCAGACGAGACAACATTGATTAACCCTTATCTGCGAGCGACTAGACATGCTGCTCATTGCCGCTGGAATTGAGCTCCTTTGTGCCTCGGACACTCCAAACAGCCCGTGATAGTCCTCAAATGGATACACCATACATATATCTGTTGCATATCCGCTGCGGTCCTGTGCATAGTTTGCACAAACCATCAGTCATTTCAATATCGGACTATGATTACGTTGTCTACCGATAGGTTTGACGTTTTGCATCTGTTTGCTTTTTAATAAAATTCCTGAAATGTAGCTGTAATGAACGTGGACCGCATTAAATGGATAACAATTTAGATGCGGCCGGCTCTTTGCTCGTCATTTCGAATTGGAATAGATTTTATGCATATGACATTTATATTGAAATGCGATTAATATTCTGCGGTCGTAGGGATCGTCAATGGTTGTGGGTGTTTTTGATTCGGTTTTCAGAACAGTTTGCCATTAAATGTTATAATATAATATCAGCAATAAATAGTTATTAAGGGCTTAGAATCCGCGTATTAAGAATACCTTAACAAGTCAGAAATTGGTCTATATCTATCCGGATAATGTCATATGAAACAATTGAGACTAAAGTAACGGAAGTGAAAACAAAGTAAGTTTAAATTGAGTCATTGAATTGTCTACCTTCCCCTTTTCATTTCAAGGGCGTTGAGCGTCCTTTGGTAATAAAATTAATCCGCGATAATAAATCCCAACTCTCGCGTTTACCTGTGGAACTTATCAGTGGAATAACTAACAGACCTGCTTTCCAAGGAAATGTTGTCCGGTGGCGCTGTCATCTAGATAATGAGGATGGAGTGCAAATTCAATAAATAATTGAGAATTTACCGCCAGCCGGCCGGAACACGGAACGCGGCTAGGCGCTATCACCAGTGTCCTGATTCTAAGAAGAATGGTATACGGAAGTAGCGCTATAACTTAAAAACACGAGCTTTTATTATTTATTTAGGTAATTGATAATAAAAGTTATCTTACATCAAAATCCTCTCTATAGGAATTTTTCGTCCAGGAATATTATCTTCTCCACGTCTCTTTTCTTTTGTAAAACATGATTCTACGCACAGCCCTTCTAAAGAAATAATAATAAATAAAGAATAAATATTTTCGGACAATCCACACAACAATATCTAGCCCCGTGGAAAGCTCTAAGCTTGTGTTACGGGTACTAGACATCTGATATACTTAATATAATAGGCGTACATATACTTAGATATGTTTTATTATACATATTAAACACCCAGACCAAGGAGAAAGTGCTTGCAGAACAAAAAGAAAACAATGAACAGAAAGGGCGTACTGAAGCGGCGTCCTTTCCACGGTGCGTGTTTTCCACTGTTTACTGACTCATTAAATTTACCTCTTGTCTGCTTCGTTACGTGCGCACCGTGGAAGGCACATTTAAAAAGCAAGAAAATAAAAAACAGAATTTGAATTCTAATCTAATGAAGGAATGTTTTGTTACCAGATTCTAACCGGCAACACCAACACGTACCTCGAGAAGAAGAACATCCTGGACCCTCCGGTGTGGGCGTCCCGCATCCGCTTCATACCGTACAGCTCGCACCGACGCACCGTCTGCATGCGCGTCGAAGTCTACGGCTGCTATTGGAACGGTGAGTCCTCTTACTTCTAGACCCTCACTTTTCAGGAACAATCCGACGATTTTTCTGTTCAGCCGTGAAATGACCACTTCTAAACATTAGCTTTCTGCATGTAACGTTGCCATACTGGTCAAGCTTGACAGGACGGTAGGCAAGCGCTGTAGTTCATCTTGTGTTCCAAACGCTTCTGGGCCTCGTTTGCTTTCCTGGTCCGGGTTTTACGGTGTCCACGGGAACATACCAACGCCGATACCCGGGGCGACATTCCAAAGATTTTATCCGAGATATTCCTTGCCTGTGAAATTTGCGCGATTTTTTATGAATGACCAAGCTCTGTTGTCATGTTAGCATACTTAAATATGCGGACAATAACGTCAGTGAGTTAATAGCTCTTTCGTGTATTCGTTTATTTTACAGCGAGATAGTGGCACCTTCATGGCGCGGGAGCTATACCATCTTATGTTTCAACTTCCTGACTTCCAAATGCCGCTGTGAAAGTCTATTAGCAGCGGCATAGATTGGGTGCTAGATGTAGTTGACAACAACATATGAGGACCGCGTTCTGTGCATAGTTTTGAACTCAGAAAAGCTTGCAAATTCTGATTCCGGATTAGTTAGTTAGCAAGTAAATGGACTAAACAAATGTTCATATCTTTCAAATGGCCAAACCGATTTCCAAAAGACTTGCTGTATCGTTATGCATAAGTTATGAACAGCCTTCACAGCCGGTGACGTTTTGTTATTTTCCCTGGTGTCTCAGCTAAAAGAATCTGAGCATATTAGCCGGTCCTCACATAGTGCATACTCAACTTCCTTTATCGCCTGCTCTCCTATTGGCGAGGTTAATTTATTTTTTTCTAGTGGGCATCTTGCGTGATGTTTCGTCCTCCGCTCGCTTTTGCTATACTATAACTATTACCGTAAGGTACGGTCCTTGTGCGCTCCACGGCCGTGAATATTCAAGGTCTCCAACAACCTACTTTTATAAGTTTGTACTTTATTTTTACGGTTGGTCTTGTGAAATAGTTTAGTAGTGCTGTAGAAAAAAGAAAGAACTGTCCTCAAACTTTATGTTTTCATAACTTCAAAAGCTGGAATCGAAGGATTTAAAACTCTTAATTAGTAACCGATAGTTCGAATTGATGTGATCGTCCTATTGGATTTGGAAAATAAAATATATTATTATATTAATAATGAATTAAACAAAATTAGATGCATTAAATGAGAATTTATTATTTTTAAATGTTCTCTTTTCGTCGTAACACGTGCAACTTCTTTAAAATATAGGGTACCCAAAATTTATATCGATATTTTAATTCAAAAATTTTAATATAACGAAGAAATGTTCTTCAGTTCTTCTTCTTAACGCTCCGTGGTATATAAGAAACGCTCCGTGGTATATAAGAAACGCTCCGTGGTATATAAGATTAACGCTCCGTGGTATATAAGAAACGCTCCGTGGTATATAAGAAATGCAGACTTACATCGGGACCTCAAAGTGGACCTAGTCGCAACTACCATCAAACGTTATGCAGAAGCTCACGAAAAAAGACTTCATCAACATGTGAACGTCGAGGCCATCCAGCTCCTCGACAACACGGACATAGTGAGAAGACTAAAACGGACAAAACCGTTTGAGTTAGTGTTTTAAATTAATTAGTGTTAATGTTAGTGCAGTGAGTGTAGATAACAATTTTATAGAACACAAGAACATAGTGTCTTCCCCTTAAATAGAGACAGTAAGCAAAGTGTTAATGGACACATTCTTTATATTACTCAACATAGCAATTTAAGTCATATGTAAAATTACTAATTAGCCTTTATAATGGCTAGATCGTAATATTGTTGTAGCATCTTTATTTGAGTAGCTGCATTTAAAAAAAAAAAAAGTTCTTCTTCTTACTAGATAGAAGAAGACATGGTGAAGGTAGCAGGCTCACGAAGGCTGCTACTGACCGAAGTTACTGGAAGTCTTTGAGGGAGGCTATGTCTAGCATTAACGTCCTACGACTGATGTGAAGATGATGAGTCTTGAAGAATTTTAAATAAATAAAAAGAAAAAAAATCACTTCCGGACAATCTACACATTTAGCCTCGTGGTAAGGTCTAAGCTTGTGTTACGGGTACTAGACGTCTAATATACTTAATATAATAGACATACATAAATATATAGATTTTTTTAATATTTGAATTCCACGTAACACAAAAATCGTTAAGTCGGCTTTCAATATGTTTGTCATTTGGACGCTTGCCTTAAGCGGCCTGTTTAATTAACTTCGCTTCACGAGAACAGAAAGCTGTTTATTGCCTGGCAAGTTTCGTTTGGAACGTAAACATAAATTGATCGCCGTATGCCTCAGTGTAAGCATACTTGCAATGTTTCTCATTCCTTATCGATTACCACACATCACACATCTGTCATCGTCCTCATTATATTTTCACTCGTATGGCGTTCTCAGCTGTCCCTCCTCAGTCCCTAGATTTTCAGTTGTTTCGGTAAGAAACGACCTGCATCCACCGTGAACCCGTGGCTATGTCAAGTCAAGAAGTTTATTTTTATTTTTTAAAGAGGGCACTGGACGTGCTTAAAAATGTCAACATACATGAAGCTGAAAAATTTTTATTCGTCTAGGGGGCATTTTATTCAACATCAGAATAAATCAAAATTTAAAATTTAAGTAAATCTTCCGATTCCAATGCCTTAATTGCCTTAAAATTTTCGGGTTTTTCTTCCCCACTTTTACCCCTCATAACTTTTAAACGGCTCAACGGTTCATGAAACATGTCTGAGAACACTCGCGCAAAACTCACATTTCATACAAAAAACTATATTGAGGCAGACAGACAGACATATCAAACTTATAACATCCCACTTTTTGCGTCAAGGGTTAATAAATTACAATTACCCGTTAAACATAGAAGTAAGACAACCTTCGGAAAACTTCAATCTGCCGGCTTATAGTTTATTGATTAGTTAACTTTTTTCTGACGCTGGAAAAAATCAAATGTCAAATTATTACTAATACGTATAGGCATCAAGAATAGTCACTTCGTGACAAAGTCAATTACGAAATACCCATACTCCAAGGGCGAATAATTTCCACGGGCTCGAAGCGTAAATAAATCAACAGCTGGTAATTAGGGGTACGTCAAACCGGGCCAGGTTGCTCCAATTAATTGTTTTCAAATATTACTCCGAAGTAATAAGGGTTATTATTTATATTCACTAGGATTCGACGGTTGTTTGATAATATTCGGTGTGAGAGAATGTTTTTGCCTTTGATTTGTTGGATATCTTTTTGTGTAAACACAGTCTACGTACTACATAATATCTTATACATAAAATTCTCGTGTCACAGTTTTCGTTCCCGTACTCCGCCAAAACGGCTTTACCGATTTCTACCAAATTTTATATGCGTATTCAGTAGGTCTGAGATTCGGCGACTATCTATTTTTCATTATGCATAATACAAATAATTATCATTACTTTAGCTGCTAAATTGATCAAATGCTATATATGCTTTATCATGCAAATTGCTATGTACGTTATATCATTTTGATATACATAGCACCCAATACGTCGACTTTTAGGCTAAAATAGGATACATAAGTCACGTGAGAGCACAAAGCGTGGGTGGATTAAGATGTTAAGATGTTATTTTCACACATTTGACAGTCAGACAATATGTCTAAAGGTCAACCTATAGGCAATAACTGGAACTATTCATGTAAACTTACGATCGGACCGAACAAATGGCACAAGCCATCGACTAAAAAAAATATCTACCTTCTCGTTCTTAAAGTTCCCCTGCCGTCTCATCTCGTAATATGATCTCTTCACCCACCTCCCAAGTCCATTTAAATTACTTACGCGGTTTCTATGAATAAAATAGTGGGTTTATGCTCTCCATGGGAAATAACCCTGCCTCCTTCGATACAAGCCAACCTAAAACAATTTGTATGTGACACCCACATTCTTTATTCACGGACACTTGAATGCTAAGCTATTATTTTCGTATAAATAATAGTAGTATTTTCTTGACTGACAGTCGTTGCCGCACTTTATGAATATTGTTTTCGTCGCGATGTTTTTGTTTTTTTTTCTACTAGGGTTTTACGCTACGGCGTTGCGCGTATTTTATGGTTTTTCCCGCGAAAACGTATTTCCTCGTGGTTAAATGCCATATGGCCTTCGTCGATTTAAAGGCTAATTACAAGTTTCTGAAATTACCGCCTTCAAACAAACAAACTTATCAGCTTTATCACACGAGTATTAGTATACATTTGAGAGAGAAGAGAGAGAAAACATTTATTGACACAACACACACATAACCAGTAAAATACAGTTAAATAAAATAAAATATTTATATAAAACTACTAGCGACCCGCCCCGGCTTCGCACGGGTGCAATGCTGATACCGAATACACGGGTATAAAATATATAGCCTATGTGATTAAAATCGACAGTACTTCTCCACTATTTAATGAATGTTATTATACATATAAACCTTTCCCTTGAATCACTCTATCTATTAAAAAAAACTGCATCAAAATCCGTTGCGTAGTTTCAAAGATTTAAGCATACAAAGGGACATAGGGACAGAGAAAGCTACTTTGTTTTATACTATGTAGTGAAATACTATTCTAACATAAATAATTGAATGTGTTGTGCCAAAAGGTTTCGCCTCAGCGTATGCAGATCCACCATTAGTGGATTACGCTGGTTTTCAGACGAGACCTAATGACAAACATTTGTGTTATTATTATTATTCAGCCCGTACTGTCCCACTGCTGGGCAAAGGCCTCCCTACCCTTCTTCCACTCTTCGCGACTGAACGCTGTGTCAGGCCACGTGATTAGGTGAGTTTCCAGTTCGTCCCGCCATCTCATCCATTTGTATTGTGATACTATAAACACAAATTTATTTAATACTAGTCGATCCGACAGACGTTGTCCTGTCCCACGTCTCAAAAAACAATATCCAGTTGACCGTATTGTGAATCTAAACCATTCCCAGATCCCCTTGAACACACACACACAGTGACATACACACTCACAGAAGAATTATATATATAAAGATATCGATGAATAAATGAAGTTTCTTTAGTCATTACTAAAGGTCGGTTCGGTAAGGGGCGGTATACTTATTCACCTGAGTTAATTCAACCAGGTGCATTAAGTATGCTTTTATTAAACTTTATTCACCCAGGTGTAATAATATTGTATCGTCTCTGTTTGTATATAAGTAACTAGCAGCCCGCCCCGGCGTCGCACGGGTAAAAAAAACTTCCCGGTAATTTTTAAAGTTTTTTGTTGAAATTAAGTTATGTCAAAGACAATTTTATTTACAATGAGGTACTCTTAACCAACAACATATTTATTTGAATAAAGATTATTATTATTATGTTGATACAACTTAAACAAATTATTTCCATCAAATTAGGTACCATAAAAACGGTTTTTGTGAGTTAATCTTAAAAGATATTTACATATACTATCACGGACTGTTTTTAGATCATTAAAAGAGCTATTATTCTTTAATACTTATTTTTTGTGTATCTTGAACCGTTTTACTGCGCACGCAACGGAAGGCTTCAAAGATGAAATAATTTCTCCCGTTTTTTACACATTTACCACTATATATTTGCTCCTATTGGTCGTAGCGTAGTGATGTTATATAGCCTATAGCCTTCCTCGATAACTGAACTATCCAACACAAAAAGTATTATTCAATTCGAACCAGTAGTTTCGGAGATTAGCGCGTTCAAACAAACAAACAAACACACTCTTCAGCTTTATAATATTAGTATAGATTTAGATTTATTATTTTAAGAAGATTAAGGTAAGAGAAAACATACTATGCAATGCTCAAATTGGTGTAACCGATAACAAACATAAACTTGGTTCGGGTCAATTGGTGAAACGTTAGTTTTTTGTTTTATATTGGTGTATGTGTGGTTATAATTTTTCGTTCAAGCTAAGAATTAGTGTAAGAGCAATGCTGGTTTGCCAAGATACATACACCAACTTAACCTTCTTTGGTCATATGATAGGAATACAACAATTCGACTTATGTAAATGGATCACATACCTACTCAGTTACAACATAATTACGACAGAAGTCTGCAAATTCACAGTTAAAATGTGTAGCGTAACTGTATTTTTTTAAAGCTAGAATTCTATTATTATGCTATTCGAAAGAGCAGAAAAAAACTAAAAAAACTGTAAACTCAACTTATTTTACGTGTTTTGGTGGTTAACCCAATTGAACCTGCAACCGACGATAATGTACAATATCTATGCTATATGCTAGGGTTTAGTTCTGAAAATAACTTTTTGGATGGAATTAGTTACCTGTTAACGAATTATTAACTACTAACTAAGCGACAAAATATTATCAAGTGACTAATTTTTTAATTCCCCACTCGACCATTCAGTAGGGAGCCGACCCCGGGCGGCAGATTATTTCGTGATCTTAACCCCCCTCCCGTACCTCCGTGCCCGAGTGACGCCTGACACTCCACAACGCATAGTTAGCCGCCGAGCGGTATATAAAAAAAAATTGATAGCGTGATATCTTTTGAATGGAATGTCAGAATCAAATAATTCAAAAAGTATAAAGGTATAAAGGTTTTAAAGCAATCTTACATAATAAATTATTTATTTTGTTAAGGATTGATACCAAGATACAAATAAAGAGCCTTTTCAAACAGTGGTATTTTAATTTTTTAATATAAAAAATCGCTTATTGTCACAAAACTATAATAGTCAGAGATATGATGAAACGACGATTTTTGTAGATAATGATAAGTTCTACAAAGTTGTAATACATCACTCTGTTATATATTCAATAGTTTTTTCCAGCATTCGCGATTAAAGAAAGATTTTAGGTTTTTTTTTTTTTTTGAAATCGCTTTTTGTCACAAAACTATAATAGTTAGAGATATGATGTAACGACGTTTTTTGTAGATAATGATAAGTTCTACAAAGTTGTAATTCATCACTTTGTTATATATTCAATAGTTTTTCCAGCATTCGCGATTAAAGACAGATTTTAGGTTTTTTTTTTTTTTAAATCGCTTATTGTCTCAAAACTATAATAGTTAGAGATATGATGTAACGACGATTTATGTAGATAATGATAAGTTCTACAAAGTTGTAATACATCACTTTGTTATATATTCAATAGTTTTTCCAGCATTCGCGATTAAAGAAAGATTTTAGGTTTTTTTTTTTTTTTTAAATCGCTTATTGTCACTAAACTATAATAGTTAGAGATATGATGTAACGACAATTTTTGTAGATAATGATAAGTTCTACAAAGTTGTAATACATTACTTTGTTATATATTCAATAGTTTTTCCAGCATTCGCGATTAAAGATAGATTTTAGGTTTTTTTTTTTTTTTAATCGCTTATTGTCTCAAAACTATAATAGTTAGAGATATGATGTAACGACGATTTTTGTAGATAATGATAAGTTCTACAAAGTTGTAATACATCACTTTGTTATATATTCAATAATTTTCGCAGCATTTGCGATTAAAGAAAGATTTTAGGTTCTTTTTTTTCACCATGGGTTACATTATCGGAGTTTGGTAAGAAATCATATTATTTTTGAAAACTAAATATAGCCTATGTCACTCAGGGATAGTGTAGCTTTCGAATGGTGAAAGAATTTTTTAAATCGGTGCAGTAGTTTCAGAGCCTATTCGAGACAAACAAACAAACAAACAAACAAAAAATCAAACCTTTCCTCTTTATAATATTAGTATAGATTAGTATAGATTAATTTAATTCATCGTTTAATTTTTGTTTTTATGCTTGGTAAGCCTTCATTTGACCTTAATCTCACCTGATGTAAAGTGACGATGTGGTCTAAGATGGGACATGAAGACCTAGAATATTAATTAAATACGTATATTTTTTTGATTCTAATGAGTAATGACTAAAGATCGGTTAAATCCTCTAATATCGCCTAAGGTATTCGAAATAGGTTTAGCTAGAGCCAACTGACAAATGAAAATTTACCTTAAATGTAACTTATTTCTTCAAGTCTTATAAAAAACTCACTACACCGTATTCTAGTTAAAAGGTAAATACGAAATCGGTGATTCAAACGAACTGGTCAAGCAAATCCGCTGACCTTCAAATAATTTGATTATTATATTTGTGAGTCCCAACTAATATTTCTATAGTCCTGACGACACACAACTTCATAAATTCATGCAGGCGAAGCCACGGTTAAAATTTAGTGGTATCTAAATATCCTTGTAATGCATCAAAAGTATAAATACTGGTTCTGTATTTTTCATTTTATATTGTAAATCTAGATATTTAGATACGATAGCTACCGGTGTAGTAACAAAAATGTTAATCTATGCGGTGTAACAATCAAAGTCCCTTCAAGCAAACATAGCACTTAATTGAAAACATTGAATGTAATAAACATTTAAAATCGCGTGCAACCTATAACAGAGAAAGTGTACCTATATCATCTAATCCCATTTTCAATTTTCAAAGCGCTATCTCCCTACCAATAAAGCATTCAGTCTCGATTGCGTACTACGTCTAGAACTTAAATTAAAGAACTGCCGGACCGTTCATTCCTACGCGAAAAGCTCTGCCCAGACAAAAGATCTAACGGTTCATAAATACAAATACGGAATTGTTTTGAGCGAAATAATTTCTCTGTGCAATGGGGAACAGGTTGTGCGTCTAGCTATATTTTTACTCGAGCGCGCACGACCTTTTAAATTACTGTTCAAAAGCTTGTTCCCGCATCGAGGATTTGTGTCGAGTTTTTATGGCCTGGCTACACTAGGAAGCCGGCGATTGTAGCCCGCTTCTAGCTTGAACTGATTTCTCCTGATGTTTATTAGTAAACTATTATTTTCAGCGGTCCTTAGGCAACCAGATTTACGCCGCGCTTGCTAATTGGCTGCCCCATTCTAGAACTTTCGGTTTGTTTACGTGCTATAAGGCCTACTCACTTCCACTTTAGCGAAATAATTATTTTGGAAATGTTGCCTACATTTTTTACTGTTTTTCTATGTATTTGCGCATTTCTGTGTATTGTAAAGAAACCCCGATATGAAGTTTAACTCAGTGGGTTTCCAATTCATGAATGGCTTAAATTGGCTTACTTCAGGAATGCCCTGCGACTATCCCCTGCGAAGGAGATAGTTGGAATATTTTACGAAACGCACTAAGCGACCAAACGAGCTAAGGGAGAGCATTTTTGAAAAAAAAGTATGTATCATTATGGAGCCTAACTATGAAAAGGCAAAAATCGTTTTATTTTTTAAATGGCTACTGTCCACAATATTGTCAAACAAGCTTTCCGATACGCGGCTTTACAGGTTGTGCTGTGGTTAAAAGCTATACTCGTTTTCAACTCGGCCAATCAAACGGGCTAGCCTATTCGGAGAATGGCTGCATATACAAAAAAACGCAATATTTTATTTACATATACTCGTAGGAGTGAGTGTTGAGATGACGGGTGATAGAGGGAAATGAAAGAAAAACACATTTTGTGCCGACCCGACTAGTGTGGGACATGGGCAGGATGATGATGATGATGATGACTCGTAGGACGAGGGAAATGTCTCGATTGTCCTGTGTACGTTTGAATTATTTGTATTTCTAACTACTTGTTGTCCGTGGCTTCGATCCGCGTGTAGTTCGAGCTATATTATATATTTTACTCGAAATAATGTAGCCTTTGTCCTATTCAAAGCCATCATCACCATGCCTATGGGAATAAGTTTGAGCTAAATTGTCTTTGAAAATGTTAAAAACATTAAAACATTCGTCATTATCAATATTATTAGTATGTAAGTACACTTATAATCTTAAATAAATGTTCATTACGTTACATTGCTTAAATGCAATCGAATCATTTTAGAAACAATGCTACCCTGCCAGTTCGAGGTTTCATTAAAGAGCTTTTTTCACCAACTATGCTATATCAGACATATGTAGAAAAACACCGAGCATTGCCCTCTCCGAAGCCTTTTGAGTTGTTTTTCAGCGATTTGAGTAGTCATATATATCATAAGATCTTAAATAGGAAATTAGCTAGTAATACCCACAGCCTTGTGGGATGACGTGTATGAAGACTTTGTATCATCATCATTAACGTTAAGTAATCCTAGTTACATTCCCACTGCTGGGACACAGGGACTTCTCTCTTGGCGAGATAGATAAGGCTTTAATTCACCACGCTGGCGAAATGCGGGTTGGTGAATGCCTCATGACCTTCAAACTCTTTTGAAGTTCTCAGAACATGCCGGTTTCCTCACGATGTTATCTATCAACGTTAAAGCACGTGTTTTAAAGAATAAGAAAAATCCAGAGGTGCGTGGTGGGGTTTGAACCCACTACCTTCGGAATGAAAGCCGAGTGTGCTCCCACTGAGCTAACACGGCTGTTAGTGAGCTTTTATTGATAGTGCCAAATCTAGTGAAGCTTCACAATTCCGATCTGAAGCCACACACGGTAAATACGAGTAAACATTGATTGATTGAAACTCAAACCGAGGCCACGGCTTAGACGGTATCCCAAGTAACAGTTTGTATGTACCCTGACTTCCATGGGGATGCACTTAGGCATATAGAGAGGGTGCATAATCTAGTCTGAGAAGACGCTCTGTCTCTTTACCGTAACAGACGTCGTTTGATCTGCCAGCCCCGGTTTTGTAGGACTTGCTATTTGCTTGGTATTGTATATTCCTATGAGTGCGCTATTCTCTAGGGGAATAACCTACTTATTTATTGAACATCCAGCGTTCTGAGACCTTTCAACAGTTTGAAGGGCGTGTGACATTCACCAACCGGCACTCGGTCAGCGTGGTGAATTGGAGCCAAATCTCCCTCGTCAAGAGAGATCTCGGAGTCCCAGCAGTGGGAACGCAGTGGTGCATTATGCTATATTGTTACGAATTACGGATAGCTACATCTTTACCACAAAGTATATATGCACATACATGAATCATAATGTAATAATGTCTTTACTTTAGTATTTTTAAAGTATATTTTGTTTTGTGAAGCTGATGATACACAATTAAACAATTTCTTTATCATTAACATCTACCAAATTTTATATAATTATTTCTTATAGATCCAATATGTCCAAGTCTTGAAAATCTGATTTCTGTATAGCCGCCCAGACCACAGCTTTAGAAGCCATATTAACTATAACAATCTGTTTTCTTATTTATAACTTTGACTATTAAAAAGTTAATAGTCAATATTAATGTCCGCGTGTTTAATAACACTGAACTCTCTTAAAAGTTCAGTATGGACATTTCGTGTTTACCCTTAGTAGAATTAAATTTGTGGGTTTCATAGTTGTGAAGACTTTTGTAGTTTCTTCGGGAAACAATAAAGAGAAAGAAAGAAAGAAAAATATTTATTTGTGTACAAAAATAAGTCAGATAACATTATTAAATGTACACAAATGGGTCGACACTCAGCATGTGCTGTACAAAAAATGCAAATAAAAAAAATAAAAAATAAATGCATTTACGTAAACCTGTGGCTTATGTATTGGATTTTATACGAGAGAGGGCCCTTTTTGGCCTCTTGCCGCTACAACAAGCTATTTTGCTTGCCTTTCTCAATAACGTATCCATGTTCATTATTCGATGATTCTTTAGTAAAGCACCTCATATTTATAATTTATATTTTCGGACACTCCTCACAACAACATCTAGCCCCGTTGTAAGCTCTAAGCTTGTGTTACGGGTACTAGACATCTGATATACTTAATGTAATAAATATACATATAAAGCTATTTTTTACTATACATTTGACCCCTCAGCGGGAATCGAACCCTCTTGCGTCGCAAGCCATCGCGCTACTGAGCCAGTCAATATGCCATCCATATTTCATATGACATCACTGGTACCACTTGCTGATGTTGCACTCTTATTAAGTATAGTGAAGGAAAATGCCTAATTTTATGTGTTGTGAGTCAAGTTGAAATATTTTTTTAAGACACGCTAAAGCTTGCTAGTATACACACCCCATTGCACACATTGTCTTTAATTATATATTTTTTTGTTTATGCTTGATAAGCTTTCATTTGACCACAATCTCACCTGATGTAAAGTGACGGTGTGGTCTAAGATGGGACATGAAGACCTAGAAGGTAGACGGCTTCTCCGGACCACATTACGAAACACGAAAAAATCGCTTCACGCACTGGCCCAGCCCGGAGGGGGTGAGATCTACTTATAAGCTCTAATCTTTTTATTACATACTAGCGGCCCGCCCCGGCGTCGCACGGGTAAAAAAAGTTCCCGGAAATTTTTCCTTATTTGCTCACCGTTTAGACCTACCCTGGACTACGACAAACATTTTAAAACCAAAATCAGCTCAATCGGCCCAGCCGTACTCGAGTTTTAATCAGACTAACGAACAACAATTCATTTTATATATAGATAGCTAATATAACGCAGTCACTAATTGTGAAGAACCTACATTTGGCGGAAACTGAGCGAGCATTCAAACTAGAAAACGCATTTATTTCAGTGTAATAAGTTTATTTATTAGAATTATTTTATATCTGTATACCTTAAAACACTAGTTTAATAGTGGTTTCGTGCTTTAATCGCATAAATTTACAAACTAATCATAAATATTCTCATCGCGAAAAGGCCATAGAACATTGACACGAAGTTACTAAAAAAAACATTAATAAAAGCTTCCTATGAATCGAGGTTCGGCACAATAGCTGATTATAAAGTCTTATGCGCAAACGCGGCTTTCTAGAACGTGCAAAGTTTCTATTGCACAAGTAATGCAAGTACACATTACCAAGAGCAGACAATAGAGAAATCTATCGTCTTATTCAATGTAACTTACCATAACATGTTATGTTTTATAACTTCTTAGTTAGGTACTATTTTATAACATCGCAGATAATTTCGTTCAACAAAAGCTATTTAGCTATTTCAGAAATGTTAAGCGTAGTACCGTAGGAGATTACAAAGGTTTCTTTACATGTTACCATCTATTAACCCGACCAAAACTGTCTGGGTCATCATAACTCCCGAACGGATGGAGCGATTTCAATTTAGTTTTGTATGAAAGGTGAGTTTGGCGCGGGTGTTCTTAGACATGTCTCATGAAAATCGGTTAAGCCGTTTATATGTTATGGGGGTGAGAGTGGGGAAGGAAAACCGAAAATCTGCAAATATACTCGAGTGGGGTAAATGAGAGCGCATCGCGTGCACATTACAAAATATTATGGTGTTTTACTTTTAAGGAAATTTAAGCATTGGAATCGGGGGTTTTTCTTAAATTTTAGCAATTAAAACCTCGGTTAAATAGCTACTTGATTTTGACAGTTAATCATTTTTGTACTATACCGACAAAAAACACTCCTTTTTTGTAAAAACACCTCATTTCTTTCCAATCTTCAAAAAGCGATGGTTGTTTCAACTTTCATTGTCAATCCAATTATAAAAACACCACCCTCTTACCGCAAATCGTATCATAAAACACTAGCTAGGGTAGAGAGAGCATTCGTATAAAACACCAGACGAGCTCCGAATCTTTTATTTTTTTTTGAATTGGTTAAAAACGCCACTAGCCTCCCCCAAATATTTCACTCAGCCGGGTCCCCAGGGTGCGGGGAAACTGTAAGGTGTGCTGCATTAGCATACCCCACCCCGCTCGGATCAAATAAAATATTTACAAATTGTACGATGTGTTAATGTGGTACAATCGATATCGCGTTTTGGCCTTCGGCTGGTGTATGCTGACCTGTCATTAGGGTTTCTTGTAATTTCATAGAAGCCGCCGTCTGTTTCTTTGTTCCATGATGATTGACTTTTACACCCGTTTTCACAAAGGATCCGTCTAGGTATGTCTAGGTAAAGTAGCAGTCATTATCAACATATGACATTTCGCAATGCGTGTCATATCACCATCACCAGGTATTGGCTTTGTACCGATTTTAGGGAGCCTGTGCGTCCAATCACATGAATCCGTGAGACGTCCTGGTCATGTTTGTGAATACGGGTGTTAATGTAGGTACTTCAACCGCATTGTTTTTCAAGTGAGAACCTGAGGTTTTTGCTACTGTTAGAACTCAGTTGATTATGTTATATTTTCGTTCATCTCTCCGTTTAATTGATTATAAGATAGGCTCAATATTACACATATTTAAATTATCTTTCTTTATGCACCAAAACATGCCATGATTGAATCCTTCTTAATTTAACAAGTATCAACAAGTTCAACATTGCCTCACAATTTAATGCTTCTCTAGCGGCACTCTCAAAGATATATCTCTACTCAGATCAAGAGAAAGGTTCGGCAAAAGCAGTGGTCTCACTTGCAAGACGGGAATGCACGTACAGTTTAGCAAAGGCATTTCTTTTCTTAACTTCCCTGAAATAAAAATTGCGACTTATGCCTTTGCGGGAAAGATAAAAGAAAACACCATATTTTACCCGCAAATATTATAAATAAACTTCACGTAAAATATGGATACCTTTTCTAGATCTTGAAAGATGTAGAAACGTTCTGAACTGTCTATGAGGAATTCCTATTTACCTTCTATTTATTACCGTTTCACTAATAGCAATAGCATGTAAAATGTTAAACTGTAAACGAATATTCTATCGAGTCCATTAAGAATTAGCCACTTATAAAGCGATAGAAAACTTCATAAAGGTAACAATTACTTATTTACCGCTTACCTAGTGCTCAAACACATCAAGGCAATAGCCGTCTAGCGTGCAACAGTGCACTTCAATCTAGAATATTTACAGTGTGAATTATAAATGTTTTTTTGTCGTCGATAGCTAGTTCTTGCCTGTCCAAATTACAAGTGGCTGTCGTGTGAATTATTCCTTCACATCCTTAAGTCGTCGAACTCTGGGTGACTATGACTAATAGTTGGCGGCTAACGAATTGCTGTTGAATATTCTAAGAATACGTCTGTAAAAGCCTTTTACAAGTGTTGGGGTATTCGTTATTTAGTTGTTTGCTATTGCTGCACGCTGGAGGCGAACTAATTGCATCTAACTTCTGCGTTTTAAAACTCGTTTTGTAGGTTAGTTTGTGTTAGGTTGAACATGTATTCGTAAAGTTAAATATAAATTGCTAGGTAAAAGTATTTTGAAACTTCTTCAATGAACTTCAATTTATAAGGGTGGGTCCATTTTATTATATGTAATTCTACTAATTTTATAAACGCGATTTAAGTGTGGATGTAAGTGTAAGTTTGTAAGGATGTAAGTGTGTGTTTGTTGCTCTTTCAAGCAAAAAATTGTTCATGGACTTTGATGTAACTTCACAGTACTTTTTATTTTATTTTATTTTTTATGATCGATAAGTCTTTATTTGACCACAATCACACCTGATGTAAAGTGACGATGTGGTCTAAGATGGGAAATGAAGACCTAGAAGGTATGGCCTCTCCGGACCACATTACGAAACACGAAAAAATCGCTTCACGCACTGGCCCAGCCCGGAGGGTGGTGACAAGCCGCGGCCGAAGCCTACCACCAGAGACTGTTCTTAGCACCACCCAGAGGTCACGTGTAAGGATTCAGAGGGTTACCACTTACGGACGTGAACAGACAAAACCTCCAAAACTTATATAACATCATCCCTGTAAATTTCAACTCTCTATCTACGGTTCCTGAGATACAGCTTATTGACAGACAGACGACAAAGTCTCAGTAATAGGGTTCCTTTTTACCATTTGAGTAAGTACGGAACCCTAAAAAGGACAACAGAATCCAGATTGGGCTCGTCTCTATGAATAATGAACTTTTGAGTAACAAATGACTTACTAATAAAACCTAAAGTGATGTAATACATTTTTGTTTTGTGTTTAATGTTTTTTAAACGTAAGATTAATACGCTCTACACAAAAGTCTTATTATTGTCTCTACGTAGTCGCCGGCATTGAAAGTACGTGGCACGTAAAGTCCTAGCAAAATGCAGCTGTCTTCCCACACTAGCAATAACACAATACCTGCCACGGGCAAGCAGCTCCGTAAGTCCCGTAGTCTTATTGGCGAAGGTGAATCGGCGATTCCTTCGCGTCTGTCGCCGGGGCTCATTTAAAAAGGCTCACACGTAATAGAAAATTCCAGGAACACTGTTATTTTTATCGAAACGACGGCTACTGTTAGCCACCACACCCGTCGGGCAGTCAGGCCAGTCTAATCATACGTCTGTTCACGTTGTAACTCTGTCTGGAATTACGTACTTGAAATTTAATTTATATTAACGATTGTTCGCGTGGTTTACAAGCATTCAAGTGCAGATACAATTCTGCACTGTTTCATTTCTTTACGTCGCAGTTTCAAATCAGCCGTAATGATTGACCGATTGGGTAAATGTATTTATTGTTCACCAGACAAATCGAACGTTTTTAATAGTCATTGTAATTTATTGATGAATTAATTAAACGTTACAACTGATTTTTATGGTGGTTACCAGTGCCATTGAGCATGTCACAAAGGTATAAAATAGCGAAACGACTATAAAATATTAGATAGAAAACAAAAAAGGTAATGAATTTATAATAATGAAAGTTATTATGTTTAGTTAATCGTCAACACCCTATTAACGTGCTGCTGGGACACAGGGACTTCTCTCTTGACGAGAGATATTAAGCTTTCATTCACCACGCAGGCCAAGTGCGGGTTGAATATTGCCACATGTCTTTCAAAATCCTCAAAGTTCTCAGAACGGCATGTTCTGAGGTTTCCTTACGATGTTTGAACTCACGACCTTCGGAATGAAAGTCGAGTGTGCTCCCATTCAGGCAACACGGCTTATGTCAAGTAACATATCTACACTAATAATATTATAAAGTGGAAAGATTTGTACCTATTTTTGTATGTTTGTAATGAATAGGCTCAAAAAGTACTGGGCCGATTTAAAAAATTCTTTCACAAATAGAATGCTACATTCTTCCAATTTGACATAGGCTACATTTCATTTTGAAAAAAATTAGGGATCCTTGAAAAAATTTGAAAAATGTAACCGAAGGTGTAGAAAAATGAGTCTAAAATGTCTTTCGTCGAATGCGCTGCCGAAACTATTACCCATAGAACAAAATAATGTACAACAATATTGGAGAACATCATAATGTCTACAAAAACTCCGCGGTAGCAAATGTCCAACTTTTGTAGTTATGTCACTACAACAACTTTTTTCATTTTAAACATTAATCTTATAAAAAATCGAATAATTTCAGGGAAACTTTTATACCCATGCGAAGCCGGGGCGGGCCTCTAGTAATAAATAAGTCAAGAATTAAATAATAATATATCTGTAATTTGTTATCGCCATTCAGCATACACAAGTATCTTAATACAACATTTACAAACTAGCTAGCCTCTCTCATTTAGCAATATAACTTATCTCAAACCACTTTTGTTCCCGATGTTTTGAAATCTGGATTAATATACAATTTCCCCATAAATCAGCACCTAATCGTCGATAAATCGAGCCGATATCCGCTCAGCGATCTATAAAATGAAACAATTCCAACGCAGAGACATTCACAGCTACACTCAGGCTTTAGTCTCAGCTCTCCGCTTAGCTGCATTTACTCTCGGCGTATATAGCTCAGCTTAATAGTTGCTATTCTATAATAACTTATGTCAAGTGCCCCCTTGTGGCCGTTTTGCCGGTTATAAAACAAAGTATGATTAAGTCGTTTTATTAAAAGGTTTATTACGCTACGGTGCACGGGCACGGGTGACTTAGCTGAGACGATATTTTGCTTGAAAAGGTTCCGTTTTCTGGTTTCACTGTGATTATAATACTCTAATTTTAATTAGCCTTGCGTGGTCGGTATGATACATGCTATGAGTTGGGAAATTATTTACTGCGATAAAGTACTGAATCATGTTTGTTCGCAAGTTATTGGGGCGAAAACTATATGTCGATTAGTTTCCGCGAAGTTTTATTACATCGGCTCTTCATTTGGCCTATTTAGTTAGATATTACGTACGTACTGTTAGATTATTCGTCAAGTTCCATACATAAAGAGATGTACAAGTAGAACTGTTGAGCGACTGAGCAATATGTTCTCTATGTAGGTATAAGTTAATGTTTACTAGTTTTTATTAATCATCATCATCATCATCATCACCCTATTAACGTTCCCACTGCTGGGACACAGGGACTTCTCCCTTGACGAGAGAGATTAGGCCTTAATTCACCACGCTGGCCAAGTGCGGGTTGGTTTTATTCATATCAGCTTTTATTTAGTTTCGCCTGTCCCAGTGTTTGTCTGTACTTAAACAAAGTTAATTTTAATAAACTTCCCGGCTTTTGAATGATATTAAATTCTGCATAATGATTCACGTACAGTGAAATATTATGTTGACACTAGCTGTCCACCCGCGACTTCTCCCGTGTTATTATAGATTTTTCCCTCGGTAAAAAGTAGCTTTTGTCATTTACTTCGAAAACAGCAATGTTCCTACCAAATTTGATCTAATTCGGGTTTTACTTGCAATAATTGATTTTCCTGGACACTGAAACTGGTATATTACCACGGTAAAAAGAAGCCTATGTGTTATTATGACACATACACTTACATCCTCACAAACTTTCGCGTTTATAATATTAGTAGGATAGAACTGATCTGAAGGAGCTGCAAGGTGGTCATAGAAACTCCGGACTTTGCCGTTGTTATATCACCATCTTAAGTATCTTCATCGAAGAAATCACTAAGCTTATCTACCATCTGCTGCAATCTCCGGAGAATAGATTTTATTGAAACCAGTAAAACTTCCTGGAACTTACTTTTTCATTAGCATTTGTCATTTACAGTGGTGGCAAATTGCCCACCTGATGCTAGCAGCTCGCTTTGATTATGTAAAAACTTAGTGGGTGTTCGTCTAGGGCTATCAATTTTTCATCCGATTATGAGACTTATAAAAATACGGTATCCCTTGATACAATCATGTTTAGTACATTCTTGTGAACAGTGTTTCTTAATTTGTTGAGGTACGCAACACAACAGAATTGAAATCAACTTATTATGGAGCATTGAAATACGACTTGGTAATTTTTGTGCTTAGAATCCTTATCAAATTTCTCTGAGGGATCGGAAGTGCAATTTCCAATCCTACTACTATTATAAAGGCGAAAGTTTGTAAGTATGGATGTATGGATGTTTGTTACTCTTTCACGTAAAAACTACTGAACCGATTTAAATGAAATTTGGTACAAAGAATCTCTAGAGCCTGAAAAATAACATAGACTATTTTTCAGCATTCCGCGGGAAAATCCATTATAACGCGGGAAACACCGCGGGGCACAGCTAGTAAAAAATAATAACCAACAAACAAAGTACATATATGTTGAAAGAACAATCACACAAGTTAAATAATGAAAATGCGCTATGGCATTTACGTAGGCACGAGTTTATGAATGCCGTAATATAAGTCATTTCTACTGACTGACTGTTTACTGGTAAACGGCACGACAACGTTGGAAAAACTAACCTATAAACATAGTTTGTGTATCATTGAGTTCATAAAAACCTTGGTCTTTGTAGATTCAATATACATTTTGTCAAGTTTCCCGTTTTAAGGGAGAACTAACATGAACATCTTGGTGCAAGCAATTTCCAAAAATGCCTACTTCTAATTTCCACCTTAATTCAATGTTCCATTGTGTTATTTTGTCTGCCTCACGAAACTCCGCAATTTTAGCCTTTGTTACATAGTTTCGTGACACCCCAAAAGAATTATAAATATGCTTTCTAGTCTAGAACGGTTCATGCTTACACGCCATCATCTGATACTCGAATTTTCTGAGTAACCCGAGCCTTAATGCTAGTGAACTTTAATTCGAATCTCGTGGGCCCGATATGTTTGCTCTTTGAAAACTGTAGTTGGGCAATGTTATTTTATTTAGTGCTTAGGCATTGTTTTCTACTCAATGGAGATTATATGGAGCTGCTTCTTCTGAACTCTTTACACTATCCTTATAGTTAGAACGTAGAAAGTTATTTTAAAATATATTTTATGTCAAAGAGATAAGTCCCCGTGTCCGTATAGTGGGAACGTAAATAGGGGCGCTTATGTTATCTTTACTTTGTATCTAACATCAAAGAGCCGAAAAATGGTCAAATCGTTGCTAAATAAATAAAATGTAAAACAGGAAAAGAAACCGAGAAAATGACAGTGCTCGCTCGTTTGAAGAGACGGACTGAATTTGTTAACAAGCCTTTCTATGTTTAATTAATTATTTCTTTAAAATTTCTCAGATATAAACATTTGTAAAATAATTAGAGTCCACTCAGCTAAGCTTAAAAGCAACCTAAGGCTAATTTATCTTCTGATGTTAAATCGAGCAAATATAACGCGTATAGACTATAGGCGCCTACGTAGGTGTTTATTTTTAGTACTATTTATTTAATTCAAGTGTTATTTAGCTTTAGCAAATTTGGCTTTTCTTAGAAATACCTTACGCCTGATCATCCATAAAGCACAAAGCCGTACACAGGAAGTTTTTATAGTTTATATATGTAGAGCATCTTAGGAAACACATCCACTTCCACCGACAGGGTTTATGTCAAAGAAGTATTAAAGTAGTACTGCTGTAATAGCGAACGTTTTATGACCCCCTCGTATATCACGCCTAGATTAAGGCTAGTGCTCCGTATGGCGTTTCTGAAGGTGCACAAAGTACTAATAAATTAAGAGCTTGCTCAGAGCTATAAATAGGCTCACTCTGCACTATACAGTGTGGCCTGAAGGGTAAAAAATATGAAGTACTAGCCAACCGTTCACGACTTTGCAAGGCTGCAAAATTATCTTTATGAATATATCTTTAATTGTTGCTGAAAACCATACGATATCCGGTCAGTGTCAAAATTTTGTCTCATGTAAAGATAAAATATATCTGTTGGTTGAGACATGGAGTATACATAAATAACCAGTTTCTTTAACGAGTCGTAATGAATAGAGCTATATATCCCTAGTCTTAACACTGTGAGTGTTTCTTTGAATAATATCACAGGGCTAGCTTGTTAGTTCTAAGTGATTTGTTTGTCTGGTTATGCAAAACAAACCGTCCACTCAGCTGACCGTTAGTACCCTCGGCACATTCGTGCATTCATCCAGTTTCTAGGTATCCTACAATCAGCTCTAGCTTTCATGGAAACCGCTATTAGTATTCCACGGCGAATAACTTCAAAAAGTACCCGCTCGCTTGAGAATGCAGTGTCCGTCCCCCCGTTCCGTTCCGCGACAAAAATACCATGTACAGCGCAAAAACTGCACTCACCGTGTTGAAGGTGTGACTCAATGAATAGCGATTTATTTATATTCCGCACGCATTGCGCCGCGGTCACGCCGGAAGCCCGCGACGGCCTGAAAGACCCCACGCCACTGGCTCTGAACGACACATGTCACGTCTCCATTTTAAATAGCATTTACAGATGATTGGCGCATTGGAAATTAAGTTTCGGGTTTGCGTCACGCTAATTGGCAATTGATCGCTGTACGACTGCGGAGTGAGCTGTAGGATTTCGGCAGTTCTGATTGGTATGCGTTTGAATGAGGCTCGTGATTCGGAGAGCGATGCGTTTAAAAGCCGGTCATTCGATGTTTGGATATTGATTATGCTAGTATGATACATTTAGTCTAGCGGTTAGTCGAATGACTAATAAGTTTACCTTTCATAGATCTATTTATGGGTCAAGCTAAGCTATGTCCCATTTATAAGAAAATTGAACTATGATGTGTAAAACTGTAATTGATTTATTTAATTCTTGTCTAATTTCGATCATTGAGCGCCACTAGTTGACCATTAAATTGTAGAGAAATATAATTTAAATAACTTTGCATTAATCAAGCTACATATTTCTCAAATATAACAACAATTGCAGTTATTTCTACCTCACTTCCTCTCTTTGCTTCGTGGACCTCAATACTGAGGGTCATGACCACCCCTCAGTATCGCTTTCTCCCTTACGATATTTTTCCGTCTGTTACTGACATGTCTGAAACAACTGTCGGTGTGAGTCAACATCACTTTTTTTTTTATGAGCCTGTGGTGACCCACTGCAGGGCAAAGGCCTCCCTACCTTCCTTCCAGACGTCCCTATCACCTGTTGAAGTAGTCCAATCCCCAAGGTGGGCGTCAAGTTCGTCTCTCCACCGGCACCGTCGCCTTGGTCTACCGCGATCAACATCACTTACGATACATAAATTTACCCAATGCTAATGACACATAGGTAGATTAGACAAAAACATTGCACCGTCCGCTTTCTATGTAAATGCGACGAGGCACCTGCACTCGTATGTTTTGATTAATTCGCCTGCAATACATGACTGTTTGAAAAGCCTCGGCTAAATAACTATTGTTCTTGCACAAACATTATTACGTGAACTATTCCATCCGATACATCCAACAAGGACTCTATCTACACGCATTTGCGCAAAACTATGTAATCAGTGTACACAATAACATACGGTATATGGCATCTGAAGCTTACCGTTAATTAATTGTAATGTACGAGTATCTTAATAGGTTCTGAACTGATATAAGCGGATTAATTAGTTAGAGTGGCTATAGGCTAGCTGAGCGGAAACGCTCTTGAATTAGACTGCGGATCTGCTGTGTCCGCTTAAGAATAATGCGAGCGTAAATTGCTGCAAGCTTTATACGGACGCTAGAAATGTATATAGGGTTTTTTAGATTAAAGTGCAGACGTTTCATGCCTGAATTGATGATCATGCTAATATTCTACAACCGTAATTACCAACTACGTTTATCGGTACAGTAAAGACTAAAACATACCTTTATGCTGAGAATATAAAAAATGAAAATATATAAAATGCTTATGCTACAAATCCTAATAGTATTTTATTGGGTGTTAATTTCGTGTATTCGAAATTTTACAATCTTCTAATCTAAAATTGCTCAATGCACTTCATCTCTACATTAACTTTAAATCAGGATAGATATAAAGTGTAGTTTAGGAGATCGTCTTGCCAACGTTTTCGTTCTATCACTAGCGTTTACCCACTGTTATTGCAGAGTCGTCAACAATAAATCTTTTTTTTTTTGGGATTAATTCATCCTTTGTATCTTTGTGTATCTATTGTCTTCTAAACTTTTACTCCTTGCATGTAGGATGGACCTCTAATTGGATGCAGAGAGAATTTCTAAAAGATTGTTAGAGTTGATATAGCTTAAAAAAGGTAACAAACACAAGAAACCACAAGGGAACTTTAAATTTAAATATTAGTTAGGTTTTGATTTATTAAACCTGCATCATAATGAGCGACATATGTATACAGTTCTGTTCCTCTTCATGGCTCGGCGCTTGATTCGCGACAGAAGCGGCATATTACAGAAGGCAGAAGATAAACGGTCAATTATTCAGTAAAGGTAAAGATATAATGGACAATGACAGGCGATTATATCTTAGTTCTTGCATTTTATAGATGTCTGCGTCTTCAATTGGTCAATAAACCCCGCCATGTTGAACAAAGCCTGCTGTGATTGGCTACCGTGGACGTCGTTCGCATTGTAATTGCATCTTGCATTATTTTACAACCCTGTGCACAAATTACTAATAGTAGGTTAAGAGTCTGTTTCGTAACTTCTAGGTATTGGACAACTTACCAGAAAATGTACTTTCTCACGTACATATTGATATGAGCGAGTAAGCAATAAAGAGTTTGACAATCATAGTTTCGAACCGCTTGTGTCATTCTATCAAAGAACCAAATATTTCTGTACCATTCAGACATCTTCTAACCCCAAACTAAGCTGAGCTAATACCGTGATTGTTACGCGACTGGAATACTATGTATTTTAATTATTTATCATAAAAAATGGCAGGAATTGATTTCAACAGATTTTCTACTAGTAGTTTTTTTTAGACTAAAAACAATTTTACTTTATTTCCACTACAAATTGATGAGAGGAAATAAAGATAGATTAACAGTAAATTTTCAATAATTTTCAAATATCTCCAGTGATTTCAAATTCCACTTGATTCAATTATTATATTTTATAAAACTACCGTTCTGAATCCCAGTGCTATTTAACATATTAAACCAAGCCAGTCAACTGTCCAGTTATTTGCAGAATCTGCAATATCTAATTCTCATATTCCATTGCACAAAGCTTCGTTCGACTTGCGAAAGCCCTCCGGTTCGAGGCCAATTTTCTATACTGTAAACAGCGCGATTTCATTTTAGATTTCTACCTTTGCTTATGCGAATGTGTTATTCCAGCTGGCGGTTCAGTGTACTTGGTATTGCAATGTGCACATTGTATTTTGGGATTTGAACCAGGAACAAACATCATCATCATTATTTCAAACAATGGAAGCCAAATGGCCTATAATTGTTAACTTTGCTCATAGCCTACTAAGTCCCGAGGAAATAAGACCAGGTTGTGATTGTGTTTCTCACCCGCTGTGCTTCTACAAAAATAAAAGGATATTTTTTATTATGTCATCGTAAAAAATCACCTGGACTTCATGGGCTTAGCGATTACCTGAAGCACTAAAGTACTTGTGCGAGTACATTGGGGATCTAAAGTTTAAAATCATGTTCAGCTAAAGTTTAGGGAAGACTAATGCTGGTGTATCCATGACATTGCTGTTGATTTTATGGACCTTAAAACGGTGTAATAATAAATGACTCATCAGTCTGTCGGTCACAGAGAAATTATTTGTTAATAAGTACTTATTGTATGATATTCTAATTATAAAAAATATTTTATTGTATGATATTCTAATAAGCGTTATTTCCTGTCTCGAATTAAAAGCGTATAGGCGACGGGATAATGCTTTGTTTTGCTCAAATTATAAAGATATATTTAAAAACATGAGAATTAAAGATAAATTCTCAGAATTCGAGTAGTGACGACTTCAAAGCTGATTTGCCATGTTTAATATAATCGCCGAATATCAGTAATAAGCTTACTGATTCGTTGATATTGTATGTTAACGATCTACACGCCTGGAAGAGATGATCCTAGTCTAGACTGACAATTGTACCTTGACAATGTCTACATTTCACGTTTCTACATAAACGGTTACGGCTGCGCTTGCGACTATTATGTCATAGTTTTACTTTGTGATTGCAAAATAATAGTATATCATTGAAATATGTAACATAAGTAATGTCTTGTAGAATTTATGATTGAATAAATAACGCCGTGAGGCGTCTGTAATCCAAAATCTTACAGATGGAAATAATTCCAAGGCAACAGAAGTTTGGAAGGGATGCTATTACACAACAACTTGAAGCTGGAAACTGGCTAAAGTTAACGAAATCTGTAGCACAATCACAGTCTTTCATTCGATAGTTTTCCCGAATTCCTGCGACGAAATCTCCGACGGATTTCTGAAACCCTGCGATATATCTTTAGAAACATAAATCACTGCGATTTGTTGCAAAAATTTATCCGCGATTGACTAGCCAGCGTAAGACGTGTAGCAACTTTACCATGACCAACCGAAAATTCGTAAAAGTCATGGTTTCAATGGACGCCTGTTTCCGCTAAGGCGAAACAAAATATTCCTTTGTTACTGATTTAGTTTGTACATGAACCCGCTGTGAGAAGTAACAGTGCCCCCTAATTTACGCCTGCGTCGCGTCGCGATTATTTTGTGTTTTGTCCGACGTATAATTCCATCAGCGCCGCTGCTATTGTTTTATTGTCGTTTAAAATTGAGCCACGCTTTTCGTCGTTGTCGTGTAAAGTATTAGCGCTTTGTTGCAAAAACTGAACAGTGAAAAGTACCGGAAACGTTTGTACATTGAAGTTTTTTCTGAAATCCTGGTTCAGAACAATTCTGGATTTGATAATAATATCCGACTTTTACAGGCGTTTGATGACTGAAAAACTTCGCTACTCATCATCATTTCAGAGAGGAAGTCTACATTGGTCCTCTCATTGGGTTGGGGCTGGTATAGCCTCTCTCTCGAGATCTAGTAATCTTTACAAGAGGCCTTAGCTACCAGTAGTTTTGCCGCCTAGGTACCCGTAAGAGGTATACACCTACTACGTCGTTGGTCCAACAGATATCCTAGCGCGTGGAAAATGTAAAAGCGTGGTTTTTGTTGTAATTATAATTAAACTTTACAGCAATATGGCATAAGAAAATGAGATTCTATTCCCACCTATCCTATTATTCTTTATCTAAATCTTAAAACATTCGTTCACACCTTTCCAGTTGGCATCGTCTCGTACACCATGCCGAAAGGCGACAAGCGCAGCAACGGCGTGGAGCTGACCGACATGACGTACGACGGCCAGTGGGGGGAGGAGCTGCGCGGCGGGCTGGGCCAGCTCGTCGACGGCGTATTCGGCGGGGACGACATCCGCGAGGCCGCGAAGAACTCGGCCTGGGTCGGCTGGCGAAACGACTCGCGACCCAGCCCGCCAGTCATCGTCTTCGAGTTCGATAAAGTCAGGGAGTTCAGCGCGGTGCATCTGTTCTGCAATAATAAGTTTATGCGGGATGTGCAGGTTAGTATTATATGTAATAGTTTAAGGTAGTCGGAGAGAGAGTAGACATCTGTTGAGAACGCCATTTGTCTAGCAGTGTAACAGCATAAGCAGGAAAGACCGTGTCCTAAACAGCTTGGTTCAGCAGTCTTTTATGGAGTTTTCAATATGAATAAGGTTTTTTTTCATGGTAAAATGTCCGACGACATACGCGAGGCCGTGAAGAACTTGTTGTGTGCTTATTCAGATAGGTCCAGTAGAAAGATCCCGCGCGTTAGTGAGTCACCCCACCCGCCCTGCGCCAACGCAGATGCGTGGCCAACTATCTAAATTTAAAGAATTTATTTTAAAAAGTAAAAATGTTACATAATCATTGCACCGACACAATATTACTTGGGTATACTTCGATAAATGTAAGAACTTGGTAAATATGGTTTACACAGAAACTTTATTATTTACAACTTTTCAGTACTTTCTTTTTATTGTTTTTCTCTTTACTACAATTAATTTTAACAAAAACGTGGTCATACTTTTCAAACCATTGAATGAAAAATCCTTTTTACATGTTCTCCCACCCAATTATAACTTTTCTAAGGGACCAACTATGAGGTTTATAACCTGCTATACAATAAAAACATACATGTTTAAAGACGTATAATGGTCGGTCATACAAAAAATAATAAATACGCGTCAAATTTAGAACCTCAGCCTGTTTTTTCGTTGTTTGATAAATATACCACCTTTGAGGTTTTAAATATCTCCAGCATACTTCTAATGGCCAATAAGCCGCGATTACTTTGATATACAAGGATTCCTTTTTTCCTATGTAACAAAAATAAGTCAACCATTCGTAAATAGGACATATAAATATAACGCACCATTGTCGCCGTAATCCTCGGAACTCAATAAGAACGTATACCTACTTATTTATTTGCCTTTGCCTTCAAACATAAACAGGGTGTTTTTCATATCCAAATTGTGGAAATATTCTTGCGAATGATGGGGTGTAATCTTGGATAATTGGCGGCAATCCTCCCGGCTGGCTGCCTCCGGTTATAGGATGTTGTTAATGATCAATGTGAGGAGTGATTTAACTCACTGAGCAGAGTAATGAGTAAATAATTATGTGATATGTATGGGGGATTATTCTAATGTTTATGCTTGTTATGATTTTGATATTTAACTTTCATTTGACTTGCAATATTAGAAATATTGTTTCGACTTACAAGGACCAGATTTGCAACAAGCTTTGAAGCAGATTTCTTCCAAATAATCTTGTTCATACGTTAAAACAATTCATAGTCCAGTAAAGTAGTCTCTTTGGCTGAATTTTTATATACACCTTTTATAAAGGCGTTGTTCTAATTAAGATGTGAAAAATCGACATTGTTGTCTAGAAATTTTCACAATTCGCCCAATCCTATAGAAGTTTTAAGACACTTGAGTGATTTCAAAGATAGATCTTTAAAACTAAGCATGGATTCAATGTTACATAGATCTTCAAGTGCTTTAGATTTCAACACAGAAGATAAGAATATTGAAGGGATAGTTAATTTCTTAATCAGGGAGTTTACAACAACATTACAACTAGACCTATTTCGGCAGGTATTCTCCGAAGCGATAATATCATTCTCGATCGGCGGTCGCCACTTTCAAGACGAGCCGATCCACTACTCCTTTCCCGGAGACAGCATCTTCGAGCACTCCCGCAACGTGTCGATCAAGTTGCACCACCGCATTGGAAGATGGGTCCGGATTGAGCTGCGGTTCTCTGCGAGGTGGATCCTTATTAGCGAGGTCGTCTTTGATTCCGGTAAGTACTCTTGCGGTGTATGCCCGCCTGGTAGCTCACGTTTAGTTTCCAGCTAGAAACTTTGATGAAAATGGGATAATCTTTGAGTTAAGTGGAGGTGGTCTTAATTCGAGTGAGTATGCTTACGGTTTATGCTCGCCTGGTAGATCGCCTCTAGAACTAAGAAGAAAGTATTTATTCAAAATAAAATTATTTTACTTGACTGTAGTGAGATTTATGATCATGAGATAGGTAGTATATCATTTCTAGAAATATAGAAATTCAAATTCTCTCTTTGTATTGACTCTGGTATTGGCTCGCGTAATTGTTCTTGTTTGTGCCTACGTTAAACTGGTAAATCAAATATAAAGACTGGACAACCTACATTGCATCTTTATCTTATCCATTATATACATATTTGTTCACAGACGTAGCCCAAGGCAACCACACACCCGAAAGCCAGAAACCCCCAAACAGCACCAACAAAAGCCAACCAGAGCCCAACAAAGAGGTTCCAATAACCACAGCGCGACAAGAAGACCCCCTATACGTGGCCATTATCGTGGGCGTTTTGACTGCGTTGGTGATACTGTTGGCCGTGGCGATATTTCTGATCGTGCATCGGCATCGGCACAGGAAGTGCTTCGCCTCGCCCATCGCCAAGTCTACTGTGTCGCAGAAACGCACCCTGGACAGCTACAGGTAAAGATGACGTTTGACCGATATCCAACACAACGACAGTTTTAGATCCATTGTTGGTCCATATAAAATTAGCTAATATAACGATAAACGATGCTTCAATCGAGTCACTGTCATTTGTACAGATTTTGGCTTATTCACCTTTGTCCTAAACACTAACCATCGAATTTATTTCACAGTGGTTGCGGCACATCAATGAGCAACAACAAGATGGTGCTGGATTGCCCGCTGGAGATGAAATCCGACGAGTACCAGGAGCCGTACCAGGCGCTGAAATGCGCGCCCTACTTCAGCTACAGTACCGTGCTGCTGGAGATGAAGGACTTCGCGAAGGACGGCAACGTTTCTGGATACGAAGGTGAGCTTTTTACCTAGTAACTGTGACATATTTGTATATCATCGATGAGCAACAACAAGATGGCGGTAGAATTTCCACTAAAAGTTAGAAATGAATAACTTCTTGAAGGACGGCAATGTTTATGGATACGAGGTCGAGTCTTTCTCTCTCTCTGTCTGCTTTCACAATTTTAAAATAATAAACAATCAATACGACAAACGCTCGACTTCGGCGCTGCAGTGATCCGACCTGCCAAATAATAAGGTTCGAATCAACAGCTTTGTTTATTTGCTCCGTGATTGTTTCGTTTAAAGGTTTCGAATCAAATATTAAAGTTTATTTAACCCAAATATCACACAAGTATCACTTAGTACAGCGCTGGCCGCTTTATCACGTTTTTTTTAATTGCGGTCATTATGCTAACTAAGTTCGATGCCCTCAAGATACGATAATTTAATCCGTAAATGTCCTTGGGCCCCCACAGACAGTTCCAACTACGACTACGCAGTGCCCGAGCTGAGCTCCGCGCCGCTGCTGACGAAGCGCCAGCTGGCTGACAGCCTGTCGGAGCGCGCGGACCGCTTGGAGCTGGAGGCGCGGCTGTCCGCTGCCGGCTCGCTGCGCTCCAAGCACAGCCTTAGGGTACGTACCTACATCTTTATATATATAATTCTTCTGTGAGTGTGTATGTCACTGAACTTCTCTCAAACGACTGGACCGATATTGATGAAATTTTTTGTGTGTGTGGGATCTGGGAATGGTTTAGATTCACAATTTTGGAAAAAAAAATGAATAAAAACCCGTGCGAAGCAGGGGCGGGCCACTAGTAACTAAATAAATAAATATTGCCGAACAATCCACACAACAACATCTAGCCCCGTGGTAAGCTACCTCTATAAGCTTGTGTTACGGGCACTAGACATTTGATATACTTAATAATAATATACATACATAGATAGATATTTTTTTTATTATACATACTAAACACCCAGACCAAGGAGAAAATGCTTGCAGAACATACAAACACTTGACCCCTCGGCGGGAATCGAACCCACCGCGCCACTGAGGCTAGTACTAACTACAACTAGACTACGCAGTTCTAGACTTGTATGTTTGATTCGTGTTCATTACTACACACTCCTACTGTGTTTGTTTTCAGTACTACATATACCTACTCATTTTTTTTTTTTTATAAATATGTGTAAACGCCACTGCTCTCTATAATTAAAAATAATCTGATCCATCCAAAGGCTGCCTGGAAGAGATCGCTATTAGTGATAAGGTCGCCCATTGTGTCATTGTATAAAACATGTATCTCCTTTGTATGTTCCTATATTGTGGTGTTGCAATTTTTTTTTATGCTGGATAAGCCTTCATTTGACCACAATCTCACCTGATGTAAAGTGACGATATGGTCTAAGATGAGACATGAAGACCGAAAAAATAAATATGAGATACAATAAAGAATTTTGTATTGTATTGTATTGTATTCCCGAGCTGAGTCCCGCCGCCGGCTCGGTCCGCTCCAAGCACAGCGCTAGAGTACGTATATAACTACACAGTCTGCTATAGATGCGACATGGCAGCTAGCAGACCGTCGGTCGTCGTCGTCTATCAGCTGACCTGGTCCTGTAAGGTTAATACAAACATATCCGTAACTGGTGCCCCTTTAAAACTTCCTCTTTTTATCCTCATTCCAAATTTTATCCATTCGGGTCACTCCAGAATCTTTTCGTTTTCACCATTACGTACCAAAACTGTGTGGGTGAAACTGCATCTAAGATTGGCATAACATGGAAGCAAAATACATGTTGTGCCGACCCCACGTAATGTGTGTTAATGGCAGGAAGATGAAGATGATGATGGGCCAACATGTAATGTCTTTATGTCAAATTAGTCAGGTTAATTCTGTTTTTAAGTTCGGGCTTTAATAACATCTATTGTCTTTTTTAGTCGGCGAGCCAACAAGAGGTGCTTGATGACCTAAAGCGGCGACTGGAGACGACCAACGTGATCGAGTTCCCGCGACATCGCCTGCGCATGATCTCCAAACTCGCCGAGGGGGCATTCGGGACTGTGAGTTCTTAATATCCTTAACTTTAAATATTAAGAAAGAAAGAAAGTAAGATAAATATTTATTTGTGGACAAAAATATAACAGAACATTATTAAATTAAACTTAGATAAATGCACGAATGTAGACACAGCGCTGGTTTTCAGTGCCGCCCGTCTTGGTGTTGAGCACAGCAGCATTGCCAACACGCATTTATAAAAACATATTTTTAAAAAACATTAATTACTTAAATAAAACTTTTTTTAAATCAAATAACAGCTTTTCATAATATATGAAGCAGAAAACATGTTGTGCCGACCCCACGTAATGTGGGATAGGGTCAGGAATATGATGATGAAATAACAGCTTCTCAAAATATTATACAATAACTAAACGGACGGTATACATAAGTAAGATAATCTTTACAGGACTTAGTACTACTTGTTAAAAAAAACAGCCCTTCCCTGTTAACCCCTATTTAACAAAATAGGGGTTAACAGGAAAGGCTCGGCACGCTAAATGCACTAAATGTGTGATGTAATGTTTAGTGCGTATTTGTAAGGTATTGGTGTTTATTTACAACATGGTCAAACCTAATTTAAACTAACGTTATGTGACTAAAATGAGAGACGATGTATGGCCCTTATGTAATTTAAGTCGAATGACGTCACATTAATTAGATAATTATGGCATCGCATCCTTCCTGATACGATCCTATAAAGAAACCATTTCTTTATACGTCCTCTCCATACCTCGTTGAGTGACTAGGCTTATCCATAAGGCCCAAAGTCAAGCACCATATTACAGATCCTTTCGTTTTCACGTACTTAGATAAATAAGAGAATAGAATAGAAATCATTTATTTGCAGCTAAACACAAATTACAACAACATAAAAATTTATTTTAAAAACTTATAATCATAGTTACACAAATAATTTGTCTTCAGCACTGCAAAATGGACCTTACTCAGCATAAGTGGGAAGTATGCAGTACAACCCACGCTGGTCTTCCGTAAGAACCATTTCTGTGGCGGACGTGATACGTGCGTTTAAGTTGGAATTGAGAGATTGAAATGCCTCTAAGAATATGTGAACTACCGTTTGCAGCATTAATTGATTAATGTGTTATTGTTATAGGTGTACATAGCGGAAGCGGACGGCGTGCCGGAATACGACGGCACGGTCACGGCGGAGAAGCGGCTCGTGGCCGTGAAGTTCCTGAGCCACGACGCCTCGGTCAACGAGAGGTACATCATGTATGACGCCTTTAGATATGTGTCCTACTCACTCATATACTAGCTTTTAGGTATCTCATACAAACACAATGGTTCTAAACCATTAACCTATCTATATCTTTATATATAAAACTTCTGTGAGTGTGTATGTTACTGAACTTCTCTCAAACGACTGGACCGATTTTGATGAAATGTTTTGTGTGTGTTCAAGGGGATCTGGGAATGGTTTAGATTCACAATACGGTCAACTGGATATTGTTTTTTGAGACGTGGGACAGGAAAACGTCTGTCGGGTCGACTAGTCTATCTATATAAATAAACATGAATTGTTGTTCGTTAGTCTGATTAAAACTCGAGAACGGCTGAACGGATTTATCTTTTCAAGTCTTGAAAAATGTTCGTGGAGGTCTAGGAAAGGTTTAAAAGGCGAGAAAAATTCGAATAATCGCTGGGGAAGAAAATTGTATAAAAACCCGTGCAAGGCCAGGGCGGCCCGCTAGTACATAATAAAATTGATCTAGGTTTAACATTAATATTACTTAACTTCTGGTCTGGTCTGGTTAAAACTGTGTTGGCTAAGTAGCCTCCTTACTCGACTTTCATTCCGAAGATCGTGGGTTCAGATTCAGACCATGCCACCCAACTCTGGAATTTTCTTCTTCAAAAATCTATGTGCGTTTTAAAACACGTCATTTAACGGTGAAAGCAAAGCAGAGACCTTTGAAGAGTTTGAAGGACATGTGTCATTCACGAACCCGCACTTGGCCAGCGTGGTGAATTATGGCCTAATCTCTCTCCAAGAGAGAAGTCCCTGTGTCCCAGCAGTGGGAACGTTAATAGGGTGATGATGATGATGCTGACCCGTAATTTTACTTTTCTCTTGCAAACGAAAACTCATGACGATACCCTGCATTTAAGTTTCGCTTGACTAATCGCTTCTTTGCATTTTGTAATCCGGAACATTGAGGCTCAATATCTTGGCACTTTATTAATCAAAAGCGAAAAATAGATGTGCCGTATTTTTTGACGCACTGAACAGAGTAGGTATCTATATTTTTGTAGTCAATTTCTCGTACCGTAATTCTGTGTTCGATTCTTTTCGAACACCTCAGCAGCATCAGCGATTTGTCTTATGAAGGTCGCACGGTTATTACCTTGAACTGAGCTAATCTACGTAAGACACAAGCAGCGGTCATCCGTGTCGCACTCATTAAAATCATTCGAATCGTTAATTACGTATAAGCAATAAATCTATTGTCAAGTGATTTCGGTTCTATTATTCAGCATCAAGAAATAGCTAGCCCGATTTCCTACCGTAAGTTTATAATTAGATAATAGAGATAGATAACAACTGTATTAGAAACTCAATTGCGCAATCGCGTAAATACGGATGATACAAAAAACTGCAGTGACCATCAGACAAATCCTATTAAAATTAACTCACTTTGGAAGAACTCGCTTCAAATAAAAATAAGCATAAACGTAAAACACAGTAACAAACTATGCTCGGAATCGAAACATTCTATGAATCCGTAAACATTGTTTGAAACAAAAACTTCTGAACTTTGTACCTATAAGCTTTGGACTATAACACTTGTTGATATTCTTTGAACAAACTAGCAGAACTTGCGAGCTACAACTGGCAATTGAGTTTCATCCTTAATCTTGTCCTTGTAAGGTTCACTTTTATGTGTACCATCACGTCAGAACTTTAGTCAGGCATCTGTTGTTCTTCTTTGCTACGAGTATAATATTTCTTATTCGTTTTTCCTTTAACTTTGGTTTTATAAGAGCAACTAACGACTCCCCGCGGCATTGCCCGGGTTTCATGGATTAAGAATAATGTATTTTCCCGCGGTAAAACGTACATATAATCCTTCCTAATCTCTCTGTGAAAAAAAAACAGGTATAAATAGTTTGTTGACACTGGGTTTTATGGGAATCTAGGATGATGTGTAAAACTCCTTATTCTAAGATTAGATTAGACAACATTTTATTGCACACCACATTAAATACACAAAAAATAAACAGAGAAAAAAAATTAAAAAAAAAAAAAAATATTTCCAGACAATTCACACAACAACATCTAGCCCCGTGGTAAGCTCTAAGCTTGTGTTACGGGTACTAGATATCTGATATACTTAATATAATAGTCATACATTTAAGATATTTTTTATTATAAATATTAAACACCCAGACCAAGGAGAAAGTGCTTGCAGAACATAAAACACTTTCACCCATGGCGGGAATCGAACCCGCTACCTCTTGCGCCGCAAGCGGACCCTCGCGCACTGCGCCACTGAAGCAGGCAAAGTCAGAGACTTAATATATAATTATAATGCTGTAGTTCAATGTAAAATATTCTTAATTTTTATTTTTTCTGAAAAAGATTATGACGCATCCGTTACCTTCGCATGCACGATAAACTAAAAGTGATGTTTCACTCATTGAAAATAATTAAAGCCCTTATAGTTATTTACGGAATGGTAATATTTATTTATTTATTTGAGGAAAATCAACAGATAAGATTATCTCTATATAGTTGCAACAGAAAGCTAATTACAGATCTTCGCGTTTGCTCACAAATTAAACATCAATAAGTAAACACACCTCGATGGACACAATGAACAATACAATATAATAAACATACTATTTTTATTTACAATATAGTTTTACGACACTGTAATATTGAAAATGTGACTACTGCCAAAGCAAAACACCTGATTAACAAATGGCTTTTAAGTCTTTGTTATGACTCAACTGAGAATTTGCTTCGTATTGTTTCTTGATGCTTTTTCTAACTCATTCAGGTTTTTTCTTTTTTGTCTTATCTCATATATTTCTAGTATTTAAGAGAATTGTTTTTTTTTGTATGTGTGAAATGTTTTAAGTTAAGTTTGGTTAGTCCGCAAAATCTGATCTGATAATTTCAATATTGATCTCCACGATACAGGCTTCGCCTAGTGTAGGAGATCGCTGGTTAATATGTATGTATACTGTAATTTTCTGTTAAATAAACATTTTTTCATTTTTTTCATACAAAAAAACAAAAACCAATATAACTACCTATTTACTAGCAATAAAGTAATATTAGCAATGCTAACGTGTCCATTATGTTCCAGAGAGGAGTTCGAGCGCGACGTGCGCATCCTCGGCGCGCTGTCGTCGCCGCACCTGGCGCGCGTGCTCGGCGCCTGCCGCACCCCGCCCCTGGCCGTGGTGCTGGAGTACCTGGAGCTGGACCTGTGCTCGTTCCTGCGCGCCGCCCCGCCGCCGCCACCGCCCGCCCTGCAGCACATCGCCACGCAGATCGCCGCCGGCATGCAGTACCTGGAGGCGCTCAACTTCGTGCACCGCGACCTGGCCGCTAGGTGCGCCTCTCCTTCATATTCATCATCTTCCTGACCTTATCCCACATTACGTGGGGTCGGCACGACATGTTTTCTCATATTCATTGCCTGTTCTTCATATTCTTGAAGCTAAATACGTGGATTTCTCAAAATCAATCCGTGCCATTCCGCAAGTACTTGCACGGGTGGTCGACCCGCAAAGGCAGCGTGCGTGGCAGTGTGTTAATCGCCTTGGGACTAGAACTCGTATTACTGGAGCTTCAAACCTATTTCAAAGCAAACAAAACATATGAGAGTGTCCCTCAATCAGCCCCTCAAACGTACAACTAGTAGGTCCTGGCAACTTTTAACTACTAGCGGCCCGCCCCCGGCGTCGCATGGGTATAAAATTTTCCCGGAAATTATTCGAATTTTTCTCGCCGTAAAAACCATCCTATCTCTCAAGTTGGATCGAACTGCACATGGTGTGCGAATTTTATTATAATCGGTTAAGTGGTTTAGGAGTCCATTGAGGACAGACATTGTGACACGAAATTTATTTTTTATTTTATTTTTTTATTTTTATTTATTTAGGACAACAAACAATTACACTACAAAAGTTAGGCAACTAATATTAACTTAAGTCTATTTTATATTATAAGTGTAATCAACACCGTTGTCCGCGTATTAAATTATAATTATGATATAGGGCAAACCGTAATACTAAACCTAAGTAAACTACAATCCAGCGAACACTGTTAGAGAACAGTAGAAAGTCTAAGTAAGGTATACTAATCAATACATTACTTATGAAGTGTCTTTTAGTCAATTATGAAGAGACAGACATACATAATTTATATATATTAAGATTATTTTATTTTATTTTATTTATTTGGGAAACAAAAAGCTTATAACTAAGATAAATTAATATAAACAATTTCCAGGAACTGCCTCATCGGCAAAGCGTACCAGATCAAGATCAGCGACTTCGGCACCGACAATGAGGCATACTCGCAAGACTACCACAAGGGCGCCGGCCGCGTGCCCTTGCCGCTCCGCTGGGCCGCCTGGGAGAGCGTGCTCCTCGGGAAGTACACCACGAGGAGCGACGTGTGGGCCTTCGGGGTGACCCTGCATGAGATATACACGCTCTGCCGCCGGCGACCCTACGACCACCTGTCCGACGCCGAGGTGAGTGTGCCTTTCAGCTCAGAGCGTGACGCATCGGACTCATTCATTACGCCTCCGCTGGGTCGCCTGGGTGAGCGTGCAGCTCCGGATATCTCTTGGATAACTCACCCCCATTTCTTTCACATTTCATGATCTGCCCCTACTTGTTGTTATTTATTATTACTGTTATTGTTATTTATTACATAGTTCATGATCTGCTTGCTGACAGCCATCGCCCCTAAAAAAACTTTTGTAAATAATATTTATACATCTTGTATTTAAAATCTCTATAACGCGTTTAAAATTCGATAGCTGTTTTCATAACTAGTTCTGACTAGCATGTTACATGTCTAGAGTTGCGGTCACTAGCAGTGTAATGTATGCCTAAATAGCATAGATATGCACATTGCACCACTATACTTATTTCTTGTTTAGTAATAAACCTACCTTAGTCCAACACAGTCGTTTCACTCAAGCCTCCTAACACCGAACCCTACAGCACTCTAGGGGACTAACGGTCTAGGGAGTCTAGATTTTGTACTTTGTAGCCGCGGCGCCCGTCCCGGCGGCGAATACTATAAATAATACCTTATTACCTAATTTAATATTACCTATGACGAGTTCATAGAGTGCCCTCTGACAAATCATAAGTAGTTGACATACCAATTAATTTGCTTGCATTGACATTCCGTTGGTATTGTATTGAATTTGTAATTGATTTACTATTTAAAACTTGACATAATGTATTTATTATATGTGTTATTGAGTAAGTATTTGCAATTTGATATATTTATTAAGTTATTGAATTTGATGATTTATTTGTTATGACATTATAAGTACTAAAGAACCAGTGTAACCAAAATGTAATTGTGACGTATAATTATATTATCAATAAATGACTATTAATATAGCCGTGTTGGCTATGTGAGAGCACTATCGACCTTCATTCCGAAGGTCGTGGGTTCAAACTAGCCGCGCACCTCTGGATTTTTCTTCTTAAAAAATGTATGTGCGCTTTAAAACAGTAGCGCTTTAACTCTGAAGGCAAACATCGTGAGGAAGCCGGCATGTTCTGAGAACTTTAAAGAGTTTGAAGGACATGTGACATTCACCAACCCGCACTTGGCCAGCGTGGTGAATTTAGGCCTAATCTCTCTCGCCAATAGAGAAGTCCCTGTGTCTCAGCAGTGGGAACGTTAATAGGTTGATGATTATCAACAAAATCTAATAAAATAAAAAAAGTTTATTTGTATCTAAAACATTTATACATTATACATGTTCAATAAATGGAAAAATATATAACCAAACAAAAAAATACATGAATAAATATGAAATATATAATTATTTACATACAAAAGGGTCCCAGCTCAGCTTTTGCAGGTTTTGCAACCGGCGCTGGTATTCTGCTGGTGATGATGATGATGACTATAAATGACTATTATTTTTATTATTTCCACAGGTGCTCGAGAACCTGACCCACATGGAGAGGGACCCGGCGCTGTTCGAGGTGATCCCCCGGTGCGGCGCCCCGCGCGACCTGTACGAGCTGATGCTGGAGTGCTGGCGGCGCGACGAGCAGGCGCGGCCCACCTTCGCGGAGATCAGCCGGTGCCTGCAGCGCCGCGCGATGTTCGCCACGTGACGCACGCCCGCATGCGCCGACTGTACGGACACGTTCGTTTGCTCTTCATACTTTTAGTAACCCCATAGACACTGATAACGGGAAACTTGTAATTTACTTGTAATTGTTTTTGTTGATTTATTTGGCATTTGTAGAAAAAACGTTTGTCTTCTTTGTTTGCCATTCTCTCTTTTGTATCTACGGATGAATGCTCTTCTACGAAAACATACTGGTCTTCGTAGAAGATCGTTTAGTTTAGATGCGACTGCCCTGACAAGTTTAAGTTATTCTAAAGATCGAATATTCTCAGTGTAAAGCTCTTTTCTTTTGAGGAAATTAGTCGTCAGCTGTAGTATGTTAAGATATCTTAACATTTTCTATACCCCAGGATATACTTAAGCTTGAATCATCGATGCTGTAGTATTATAGGATGAGACACGTTCTAATTGTAATACTCTCAGCGTTTACCCTAATTGAACGTAGAATCATTTCTGCTGTATGTAGGGTCAAGTTATTTGTATTAAAATTCAAGATTAACAAAAAGATCTTGTTTTTACACCATACTCCTCTCGTCGGATACTAATTACATTATACATTAGACACATTTAAGACAAAAAACATTCTCTGACGAATCCTTCAAAGCTTGACGAAATTTAGGAAGAGTTGCTTGATCATAGAGGTTACGTTGCCATAAACCATATAAAAAGTAGTGGCGCCACCTATGCTGAGTTTCGCGTATTATCCTCTTCTATCAGCAAATTAACTTGACACTTAGAACGTAGAATCATAATTGCAGCTGTAGTATGTTGATTGATTCTTTATTCTAATACCTACGGATATCTATTATAATACTATAAAGCTAAATAGTGTGTTTTGCTTGAACGCACTAATATCGGGAACTATCGGTTCGATTTCAATAGTTATTTCAGTGACGGATAGCCAATTTACCGCAGAAGACATAAGCTTTTTGAGAATTGAGACAAAGTGACTTTGTGGGAGCTGTAGTATGTTTGTTCTGGTACTAAGTCTAGTCAGGTCCGTGTACGTCCTAGAATTGAAAACAGAGTCTTTTAATTCAGCTGCTTTTTGCTATAATATGCTGAGATAGTTTAATTAATTTTTGGTTCTCTCAACGGCTATCGTAAATAGTCCAGCAGATTATCATTGAAATTATTGATCCTCTCTGTGGATATCTTTATATTTACGTTAGTAAACGTAGAATAAATAAATGAATAATAAATATTTCCAGATGACACACCCAACCCCAAACTAAGCAGAACTTGTATTATGGGTGTTAAGTGACTGATATACTACATACATATTTTTTTTTCTGTAATTACATACATATGATACTTAGAAAACACCCAGACCCGAAACCGGAAATTGTAGATTGTACAAAATCTCCCGGCGGGAATCGAACCCGCAATCTCCTGCGCCTCAGCCGGACCTTCGTCCACCGAGCCTCTCAGGTCTTATTGTAGTATGTTTAAACGTATGGATTGATTTATGATTTTAATGTTTCATGAAATACATTAATTCATATCGTGGTATAAAAAATATAAATCAGTAATCTTATATCAGTTTCACGTGTATTACATATTTAGTAATTTTTTTATAGTAAAGCATACCATGTTTAGTAATCTATTCGTACTTTTTATAGTACATAGCTCATAACCCCTCAAACAAATTAATACATGTATATTGAATTTAGTTGAGTAGTTAAAACGAATATTTACTACATTTACGAATTCTTACACTGACATTAACTTACTTATTAATTAAAAGTTGTTGTGAGAAAATAAAATTATTTTAAAATATTAAGTACATAACCATAAATAAAGTTCAGTAATTTTAGGTTTCCTCTGCGCAGAAAATCCTACTGGGCTAATTTTTTGGATAATAATAATTTTACTGAACATTTTTATTGCATTTTTCGTAGATAATGCCACAACGAACAACAGTTATAAGAACTTCTATGACCTCCAAGTCTTGAGATATTTGCGAAAACATGAGTTCGTAACCTTTTGACTTTTATAATTTTTTTTGTCCGCCCGTTTTAAAATAAAGGATTTTTGACATCTACATCACAACGCCGTCATAAAGGTGTATACAAAAATTCAGCTCAGTTGGAATTATTTCGCAGTCAAAGTTTCTAACATTACTGGGCATATACACATAATAACATTTTAAAAGTTTTATTGTCGATCTCTGCTACTGAGCGTGATTCTTCCGAGGAAATAGGACATAGGCTAATTAATGTGGACTGTCAAAGTGGTTCGAAAATTTATACACCATTTAGAACAAAAATTAAAAATTCTACTTTAAACGTGGAAGATGTTTTGATAGAGGAACTCAAAAAATTAAGTGAACCTGGCAGCTTACATTTTCCGTTCGTGAATTTCCTCATGTTTATACAAGATCATTTATCATTTTTCCATTGTTTGGTTTAACAAAACTTAGACACGTGATGGTTAGATGTGTCAGTTCGGTACGACTATACACTTCTAAATCCATCTCTCACATAGAATTCTTTGTAAATTGTTGAGACATAGTAGTGAAACCAGTCGGAATATTGTAAATTAATGTTAGTTTTATAAATACTACATGCGTTTTTCTCACTGATTCGGGGTCACCCAATCAGTGAACTATTCGGTTCCACCTTACACTTGAATGGACCTAACTTTGTATAACACGATTATTTTGGCCTAAATTATAAGTCATAACTATATTTTCGTTCGACAATAAGTGAGTTTTATGAAAAAAAAATTTATTTATATAAGAAATATAATGCCTGACCATGTAAACTTAATCTAATAAATGCTCATTTTCACCAAATTATTTCTTCCTATCTTAAATATTATTTATGCGTATATTTTTAATTATAGGCTTTATTATGTAGGTACTTAACTTTTGTATTACATATTAAAATTTAATTTGATATACATTTGATAAAGACGTTTAGAAAGGTCAAGTCAATTTTAAAGTATCAACGGACTAAAGCATTTTAGGTAACGTTAACCTAATTACTGGATGAAAATGAGCAAAACATATGTATTCCATTTAATCTAACGAATTGCCTAAGAGATTCTAAAAACGATGAGGCTTTTGTTCCTGCGACTGTGACTCCGCCGATGTGGATAGAGTTCATTTTAATATATAGTTTAGGGTAGTCTGAAAGCGGCCGCCCGGTTTAGAAAAAAAAAACATATTGAATCTATTTACCTTAATACAAACGTCATAATATTTCAGTGTAGCTATTTCGCAGCGTTGAGTCGTATTCTATCTTACATTTTAATAATAAACACAAATATATAGAATTGATTATAAAATCTAAAGATCTAATCAACTTAAAGTATATTAATGTCGTAATAGAAAAGAAAAAAATGTCTGTCTATGGTAAGGTTGCTTCTTGTAGTTTCGCACAACTAACGTAAGCAGTTGACTTTTCTTGTAGACGTGTAGCTTAACACTCACGTTAGCTTACCTTTCACTATTAAGCTGTTTTTATTTACAAAAGGACAGCCATTTTAGACATAGCGTCTGCAACTACACAATAAATATAATTTAAACGAAAGATCCACATATAACAACCGATATAATTATACAAACACAAATATAAACATTATAAACACTTACACCCTAAATCTATTTATTTTCTTATTCTCACAAAGGATTTCCTAGCTAATAAAGTTATTTAGGTTAGATGTAGCGTCTAAAGAAATTCTAATAGATATCTAATGATAGTCATCTATTTTCCGTAGTTGTGTGTGGTTAAGCGCGTTTTGGACGAGCGAGAGGGGATCACAAAACGTCGAGCTTATATTGAACGTTAGCTATAAAAAAAACTGTTAAGATGCTAATAAATAATAAAATAAATTAAAGATATTTTACAATAAGGGCGGTTTAAATTTGGGCTTTTAGAGACGGCAAGCAGGACGTTTGCAAACGGCACGTCCCGTCACGCCCAATTTAAAAGCACCGTAAAAAAAACATGAACGTGGCATTACAAGATTACTTTGGGAGGAAAATGTTTAAGTGCCGGTTTCGTTTGTCCAAAACGCGCAGATTTGATTTAGATCGCAATCCTGACAATATTTCGCGACGCGTTTCGCTAAAGTCGTGTAGTCTGCATTTGTGTACACCCGGTACTAAAAATATTGCAGTACAAGTTATATAGATATTAAATTTATGAATTGACATACAGGTGATTCTGTAAATTCAATATTAGTGTACTCAAAACTTTACAATATAAGGCAATAGTTTAGAATTTACAAGTTGACTGCGAACTGATTCGAAAGTCAGAAATCTGTTCCAAAGGAATCTCGAAACTTTACAATTTTATATTGTTATACAGCAGTGTTCGTGAGCACTCGAGTGTATAAGATCACTTACTTAAGTACTTATTACTGTATAATTAGATTTACGGAGTGTACCCAAATGTTAGCACTTAGTTATATCACTAGCATTACCCCTCTCGTGGACCTAAAGCCTAATTGTTAAGCATTTTAAGTAACTCTAAGTAAATTAAGTTGCATTGTAGGTGTTACTCTTTTATATCACAGCGTAAAGTGCATATACTTAAGTAAAATATTAATTTTTATATTAATCATTAAGATATCTAATGTATTATTCTAAGCCTTATAGATATCAGCTATTTTCTCATGTATTCTATTTTTAATTTATCGTTATTAATTCCATATTCTATTATAGTTTGTAAAGTATTTAATCTAATTAATGTAATAAATTATAAGTATTATTTTGGACTGATTTTAACGCACAATGATTCTGTATCGGCCTGCGCACCAACTTATAACATCGAAATAGTATTTTTGTTTTTGTAAAATGTACTTTAAATTATTTCTAGCTTGTATGTGACATCGAAATTCAATAAAAATTCGCTAAATGTTGGAGTTGTGGTACTTATTTGTGAATTTTTGGCATAAAGCGCTCATGTTTTGTATGTACTTTATGTTCACTTACGGCACTAATAAACATTTGAAACTAGATTGTATGTCGGAATAACGATGTTTCATTTCTTGTGGAGAACATTTATAGATAGGTTTTATGCGTTATATGAAAGGTGTGCTGGAATGCCTTGCGTATTAAATTATTATACCTGTTCATACTAACTTTGTATATAAAAGTTATTGATCAAATACTTTGATAAAAACATATTGATGTAAGAAAAATTCTGAAGATAATAAAAAAGTAACTTATAATAAAATAATAATGGGTCCCCGTGTCCCAGCAGTGGGAACGTAAATAGGGTGATTATGTTTTTTAAATTAAAAAGTATCACTGCCACAAACAAAACGAACATATCAATATCTTTATTGTGCAATTGTTGCAAAAAAGGAGACGAGAACTTCGTTCAACTCATAAGAATTAACATAAACTCATATTTCTAATAATAAACCTCATAATTCAAATGTAAATTGTTACATAACACTAATAAATTATTGAGTAAAGTGTATGAGCTTCGTGCGACGTGTTCCGGCACACCTTGTAGAAGAGACTGAGTTGATGCTTCGCTCGCTCGCTTTACGCTGTGATCGCTGTTGTACTTGGAACCAATGTAGGATAAGCGCTGCGGTATGCTGAAGGTGATACAACTTTATATAATGAGGTCGAACGCATAAATAAATATTCCCGGACATACACTTCCGGACTAGTTACACACAGTTCCGGACTATATTCATTTAAAAATTTGGTACGATCTTATTTGGAAACAAACATAATGATATAATATACTAGCTTATATATATATATAGCCGCTTTAAAGTTAGTTTTGAATTAAAAAAAATGGCCGGAGCCCACTCAGTATTTCAAATTCAAAACAATTTTAGTTATCGTTACTTTATAAAGATACATGTTCTCAAGTATACAACTTGGGAGTTGTTTTGAGCTTCAAATCAATTTAAGTCTGGTCTCGAAATTGGAACTATTTAAACATAACGGTTCCAAAGAAACTTGTTATTTGTCTATTAAGCAGATAAAAGATTAATTTATGATCTCAAAAATCGGAAAAGACTGACTTAAGGAACAAGGAGATCTCAGGCCCCTGATGAAGACTCTTGATTTGAAAATCGAAACGTTGTATTTGTTAACATCAAAAGGTCCTAGTAACATAATCCAAACTTTTTTTATCATAGAGTCATTACGAATCACTGGATCTCTGTATTAAGTACTTACTTCAAAGCTATTAGCTGCTTCCCAAGCATTGCTACATATAATTTACTTGCCCAGGAATTAAACATGATGTTTAAGTTTTAAAAAGAATCACTCCTATCACGATTCAATAGTGTAGAAATATAATTAAATATTGATCTCATTTTAAGGAAACCTGAAACGAAATACTAATGTAAATCACCTTTAGTATGTCGGAGCTGTATATAGATTTAAGAGAAGTCTATCGTGTTAGCATTTCTTTCTGTCGCCTTATTTCCCCTTAACTAGTACATGTAGGTATTAAGAATAGATCGCCCACAGTGAATGTAATGTATTCTTAGTGAATGTAGAGTAATGATAGAAGTCTGTACAATAATGCCCTCGCCTTATAGACGCTCTGTAACCCCTACGCGATAGAACCAATTGTTATAATGTAAATACGCGTTCTAAGCTGAATATCTCTATGGAAAACTCTTATTCCTAAATACAATGGTCCAAACTTCACCTGCTTTTTAATTTGTACTATACGAATATACAATTTCTATATAGATAAAATAATTAGATTAGCTAGATACAACTATGCTTTAATGTTTATTTAATAGATGTTTATTGTATTTGTCAAAATGCTTAATTTTCATAAAGTTTTATGGAAAAGGTTGATACCAAATGCAGTATTTTTATTTTATATCTACTCTACATCTTTGTACCCGAATAAAAGCAATAATGAAACTGAGTGGTTTTATTTCACGCATTTGAGAATGGTTAGCAATAAGAGCATAGCTGGTGTTATCGCGGTATTGTGTTGGGAGTTTACAAACAGTGCTTATCAGGGTCAAAAAAGTTCCACAACTTCCTGAAAGGGACGAAGGTTCCACTTTAGACTCAAGTTCAGCTGCAGTCATTCTTTGGCGGATTTTGCAATGGGGAGGTTTGCGTTAGTGTGGGTATGTCTGGCTCTGACGCAGACGGTTCTGGCCGTGAAGGTCAAAGTAGTGATGAGGTCCGAGGAGGCGGACTCCAAGGTGGAGGATGAAGAGCATACGGAAGCTTGGGTCCGGAAGACTATCCTTCCCTTCTTGAAGCACAAGAGAGGACATACTGACGAGAAACTGGTAAGAACCAAGGTTAGAAATCTTTTATTAAATTTTGAAAACAAGTTTTTCTGTCGGATCGAAATTTTCTTACTGGTAACAAATTGTTGAGAGAATAGAGACAGTGATCACAAATTACTTTTGAACATTCAACAGATGATATACGTTGGGTAAAGTTGACAGAAGTAAGTTACTAGTTAGCGAATGTTTGAGTAGATGCTGCTAGTATCGAGTACAAATGCAAAGAAAAATAGAAGTTTACCTATTTCTTAAACTTTGCAAGATATTTAAAATAAATAAAAAAAAAAAAATAAAAATAGTTTATTTGCATGTACAAAAACATTGTTAGGTACTAAAAACTAACTAAAACTAACACTTATTCTAATTTTTAAACAAGTAGTGATAGTACCCTAGTCTAAGCTCTGTCCCTCGCACTAGGTCTCGTAAGAGCCTGTATTGTGAGGTTACAGTGTTTTGAGTGGGACCTAACTCTATTATATTTAAAGTAGGAAGTATACTTATTTATAAATAAACTAATATAGTTAATAGAAGAATTCGTACTTGATTATAAGTAAAATGGAATACCTATACGTGGAAACGCGGTTTCGAGTATTTAAGTTAAAGTGAGTATGTTTATGTGCGCATCATTAATAAGATTGAGTATGTTTGTGGACGAGTGCATATGTATGTGTGTGTGTGTGTGTGTGTGTGTGTGTGTGTGTGTGTGTGTGTGTCTGTGAATGAAAATAAGCATGAGCATGTGTATTGTAATTATTGATTTAGGTGATCTAAGCTCTATGGAGAAAACAAAAGAATGTGGGTGGAGTATAGATACATATATATATATAAATATATATATATAAATATATATATATATATTTTTTTTTTTTTTTTTTTTTTTTTTTTTAAGTTAGTAATTTTTCTGTTTCGTTATATGATAGACCTGAAAAGAAATCGTTTAGTTTGTTCTGAAGATTCTTATAATTATCACTACTTATGTTTAATATTTTGTTTATTTTGTTATATAAATAAGGGCTAAAAATTTTGGTGTTTTTCCTTCCAAATTTAGTTTTAGTTATTTGTACTTTGAAAATGATATCAGTTCTTCTTTTCCTCTTCTCTAATAACTTATTATCTATGACCTTAGAATGCTGTTTGAGAATAATATCTTTCAAAAATAGTTGACGAATAGTTAAGACAGAACAATTTTTATACAGAGTTTCGGTAGGGAAGTGGCGTGGTTTAAAGCTGATTACCTTAAGCAAAGATCTTTGCGCACGTTCAAGTTCTATGATAAGCGTTTTGCCCGCCGAACCCCATGCTCTGATGCAATATGTCATAATCGATTGGGCTAGACTTCCATAAACTTTGATCAGATAGTTAAAACTAAGTAAATGCCTTAGTATTTTAAATGTGTATATAAGTTTACGTAGTCTACCCGCCAAACCATGTATATGTTCAGCCCAGGTCATGTGCTTATCTAGAACTACTCCTAGATATCGGATGCTTGAAGTTTTTTGAAGAAATTTGCAATCGCAGTTACCAACTCCCGGGCATGTTCCACTGTGAATTTTCAGTTTGAGTTCGTTAGGTTGCAAGCTATTGTTAATTGTGAATGGAATGTATTTCGTTTTAGCAATGTTTATTGTTAACAGGTTCAAACTAAGCCATTTTGAAATAATGTTTAAATTATGATTTGAAATAATCTCCAGCTCACTCCACGACCCTGCCTTCATGAGAATTACAGTGTCATCGGCATATGTAACAATTTTAGCATTTCTGAGCTTCAGTTCGCATAGCTCATTTATATAAGTTAAAAATAACGTCGGGCCAAGAATACTTCCTTGGGGTACTCCATATTTTATATTAGTTTCCTCACTGACTTGATCCTCGATTCGGGTTTTCTGAGATCTATCGTTTAAAAAACTTTCTAGCCATTTTAGGGCAGTACCCCTAAAACCGTAGACTTCAAGTTTAGCTAGAAGAATTTTTGTCGAAACCGTATCAAAGGCCTTTGCAAGGTCTAGGAATACCCCGATTGTTCTTAGGCCAGCATCTAAGCTACTATTTATAAATTCAGTAACTTCCAAAACTGCGTTTTCGGTGCTGCGACCTGATCGAAAGCCATATTGATTTGAAGATAAAATGTTTTTATGCTCCAGATAATTTATTAATCTTTTATTCATAAGCTTCTCTAGTATTTTAGAGAATACAGATAGAAGGGAAATTGGCCTGTAGTTACCAACTTCCTCTTTTTTTCCACCTTTGTGAATGGGAATGATAACAGACCGTTTAAGTAATTTAGGGAAAACTCCGGCGTTAAAACTAGCTTGGCATAGATTTGTTATTGGAAACAGCAGTTGAGGTAAGCATGTTTTAATGAGATTTGCTGTAATTTTGTCCCATCCTGGAGCAGAATTATTCTTTAACGAACTAACTATATTGTAGACCTCTGTTTCATCAGTGTCGAACAATACAAAGGATGAAATTTCTGAACGAATGTTTTTAGAAGAGATGTTAGCAAGAGAAAGTTCCGTTACTTTAAGTGAAGTAAGAATATTTTGAGCAAGAGTTGCACCAATATTAGCGAAGTAATCATTAACTTTTTGTAGTGATTCCCGTTTAGTATTAGTGGCGTTTAATAAAGATTCGCAAGAATTAGCTTTTTTCGGAAAATTGCAAACTTGTTTTATTGTTTTCCATGTCTCCTTGCTATTTTTTAAATTTTTATTTAGTTCTTGACGCTCGTAATTTCTTTTTAGTTTCTTAAGGATTTTATTACAAATATTTCGATAGTTAGTGTATAATTTCTTGGTTTCCAAGTCTTCGTTATTTCTGATTTTCATATGTAATTTATCTCTACGTTTAAGACAACGTATTAGACCAGGTGTTACCCAAGGCTTTAGGTTAGATTTATTCCTAGAAATAATCTTTTTAGTGGAATGTTTTTCTACTGTCGACATGATAACCGCCAAAAACTTTTCAAAAGCCAAATCCAAATCTGAACATGTAATGACGTTGTCCCAAGTTACTTTTGACAAATCATTTGCTACAGCTACGTAGTCTGTTTTAACAATAGTAACATTACTATTATTATTTTTAGTTATTTTAGACAATATATTCAAAAGTATAGGAGAATGGTCTGTTATGATTGCGGGTAGTATTAAAACCTTAGCCAGGGCCCTTGATTTAATCATATAATGGTCGAGGAAAGCCTCCATCCTCGTTTTTAAGGTGTGACCAGGTAGGATGCCGTGACTCGCAAGTAGTGTTTGATATTCACTAGATTTTTCATGTACCGTGGGATCATCGTTGTTCCCCGATATATCGATGTTAATATCGCCTGTTATTATAATATTTTGAAAAGATTTAACGGAGTTGAGTACACTATCCAGACCCCTCAAGAAATTACTAATACAGCGGAAAGATGGCGATCGATAAATTGCAATAATACAAGTTTCAGTACCTATTGTAATCAATAGACACGTAGCCTCACTCAAATCAGGTTCAGTAACGCAAATTTTTTCTAAACCATTTTTCACATAGATAATCAAACCGTCATTTTGATTAATCTGGGTCCTATTTTGGTAAGAAGTGTAATTTGTGATTTGAGATGGTGAAGCCGACTGTAACCAGCATTCAGTGAGAATTAAAAAGTCAAAATTAATACTAATACGATTTAGCAGAATAGAGAAATCATCAAAGTTTTTATGAATGCTCCGAATATTCATTGTTAGCATTGAAATACTTTTGCTTTTGCTTATTGGAAAATATTTTTTGCAATCCTCAGGTACGTCAACAAAGAGTGATTCAGATACATTGACTCTGTCAATGTCATCAGAAATTTCTCTTAAATTATTCATATTTTTATTTTAGTTTGCAATAAAGGCCCACTTGGGCAGATAAAATATGTAAAAATTTTATGAACCATCCTGTTGCAAATCGTACTGAGGTATACAAAAAAAGTATGTGTTTTATGTGTGCGTAATGGTGTGTAGTGTAAATTTACGAGGAAATCTAAGTGACAAATTCTTCTTAAGTGACAATGTATGCAAAAATTTAATAAGTTAGTGAAACAAAATAAAAGTAACATGAAATACAGGAAAATGTGTTGTTTTCTTATAATACTAAAACTAAGATAAAAACTTATGTTTACCAAGAAGTGGTGGCAACACCTATAAAGTCTAAACAAATAAAGATTTTTAGATGGGCTCAAAACGGCCAATACACCATATTGACATCCTAGTCATTTCTTATGCACGCAGTCTCTCTCTATAGCTTTGAGTTGCTCTTCACTTTTTATTTCTATGACCGGTGATCCATCATTTTCTTTTATGAGAACTTTTCCTTGCGCCGTCCAGCAGAACTTCCATGATGATCTTTTGATAAAATTCCTTGCTAGATAATGTATATGCCTAGCTTTTTTGGTCAGCAGGTCATTTACGTACACAATGTTTTTTTGACCTGGTATACCCAACATTGATGTGTTTAACCAATCATTCTTGTGGTTTTTGTTGTAGACCTTAAAGGCCCGTAAGAACTGAGATTTCTTTGAGTAAGCATTAAACTCTATTATTATAGGATTAGGTCGGTTAGGCTTCTGTATACGATAAGTTCTGCCGAGGTCACGAGAGTCGTACTCTAATTCCAAGACCTTGAAGATTTCTTTGATGACAGTATCCATCTGTTCTCGGTTCTCAGTCGGTACGTTGCTGATTTCAATGAAATTTTCTTTGATTTTCTTATCTAGGGTTTCCATCTGCTCCTCCAAATAGTTAATGTGATTTTTTAAATCTCTCTCACTTGTTTCCAAATTATCCATACGTTCTTTAAGTAAACTTTGTTCCTCTGATATAGCACTTAGTGAAGCCTTTATTTCAGAATTAACAGTTAATAGATTATCATTTTGGTTTTTAAGTGTACTTATTTCGTTGCAAATTTTGGTGAATTGAAGGTCTTGGCTGATTTTAATTTCTTTGACCATTTGTAATAAGTTACTATACGCATCATTCGTGCAATTAATACTTTCCGCTGATTCAGAATATTGAGGCGTAGTACACACTTGGCTTAGTTTTATCTTTTTTCTTATCGCTCCACTAATTTCTTCTCTATCGGTTTCGGGGCTAAGAAAAATCTCAGGGTTGGAAACGGTTGCTGACAGTGGAGAACTAAAAGGCGGCGACCTTAAAACCTTACTTCCTCTTGCCTTAAAACTAGACATTGCTATGGCTATCTCAGTTAAGTAGCTGCTAATGCAATTCAAGTTAATGCCTCAATTAGGTAAAAGGCTTTCAACAATCAAATCAAAGAAAAATCAAAGTATCTGTCCAAATAATCTCATACAATAGTTCCAGTAACAAATTTTCACCAAAAATAAAAGCAAAAAGTGAATTGCCTGGATGCAGATCCGATCCCACGCCACGCCCGAGGATAGATTTAAGGCGAGCGCCCGTACCGCTACACCAGCCGTGCTATGACTGTAGGGTTGAAAGTTCAGTACAGATCTTCTTAGTTGCAATTCGCAAATGAATAAGTAACAATGGCAAGCTAATGACTCACCGCTTAAACAAAGGAATTACAACTCACTGTTTGAGGGCGATGGCAGGCAGTAATCTTCTATTTCTTCAATTTTTTGCCTTTTTATTGAAGTTGAAAGTTTTTGAGTGCAATAATATTCTGCCCCGTGATCACACCTATTGATAGGTACAAAAATCCGGTGGAAATAATAACTTTTTACACACTTTGCGAATTAAAACTTGGGAGACAAATAATAACGCGTCCGCTTTGTTTCGTGGTTTGTACCGGTCATTTCATCAAACTCTCACTCAAGTGCTCACCATCATCATCATGGTCTTCTTGAGTTTATCTCACATGACATGGGGTCGCACAAACATGTATTAACAATAAACATCCATTTCTATCAAACGAACAGTTTTCGTAGTCTACATTAGTTCCAGGACCACTGCAACCTCACCATTAACTCCTTAGGCAGGTCTTTTACAGCTAACAAACACTCTTCCACCCGAATAGAGGCACGTGCGATTACAGTAATGGTTACAGATCGAGTACGAGGAGGAAAAGCCCTCTACAACGGAGAAGGCCCACGCCCTACACCCGAACGAGATGATCTTCCCGCTCATCTACCGGCAGATCCACATTAACAGCATGTTCAAGTTCGGCGGGAACTGGTACACCTGGTCGACCGAGAAGAGGACTGACGGGTCGAGGGCTATTAATTATTATATCTGCTATGAGGAGCCGAAGAGATGCGATGAAGTTGGATGGGTAAGACACTCTACATATGTTAAAGTTTTAGTACCTAACTGATGTGATAAAATTTCTCAAACTTTATATACTTTTTTATACACACGAATGTTTACAATTACATTTTACAAAATATGTTACCTTTAAATTTCATAACTAATGTTTTTCTTCATTAAAAAGTAGCAAATCGTCGATGTGCCCCGACTTCGCACGGAAATTCGAAATTATACCTACTTAAATCATGATAAGTAGATAAATTAATAAATATATAAATTTATAATTTAAATGTTCATCAGGTAGATGAACATTTAAATTATAAATTTTTGTATTTAGACTTAAACTTAGTATATTTGAACAACTGTGTACATTGCTAAAAAAACATTTTCTTATATGAATATTAAATTATCTTTAGTTTAATTACCTATATTTGCCATGGTGGAAGGCACAAACTCCTCGAGCCTTATGCCCTATGAGCTAAGACAGGTTGCGGATAATGACGATTATAATGACAGGCAGCGACTTCATGCTAAACTATAAAGTTTGGAAAAAGTTGATAAAGGCATTTCAACTTTTTTCATTTTTAACGTCGTGGTTATACTATCGTTCAATATAGAAACTCAAAATTCATCAAGATCATTACCTTAATCATAAACTAAGTTTATTGTGTACTGTTGTGCTCAAATGTGAGTGTGTTGTAGGAACGCACGGACACGCCCCCGAAGTGCGCGTTCGAGATCGACTCGGTGATGTCGGAGGACCGCGCCTGCATCTACAGCTTCGGCATCGAGCCGCGGCCGGGCGGGGCGACCTGCGATGGCGCGGAGCAGATGAAGGTACTACTTGAATAACTTAATATAAATAAATATTTCCGCACTAATCACACAGCATAACCCCAAACTAAGCAGAGCTTGTACTATGGGAGTTAGGTGACTGATATACTACATAGATACATTTTTTTTTTGTAAATACATACATATTATAGAAAATACCCAGACCCGGAACCAGAAATTGCAGATCGTACAAAATCTGGTACCGCGGCCGGAATCGTAACCTCCTGCGCCTCAGGCGGGCTTTCGCCCACCGAGCCACAGAGGTCGTCAAATCGTAATAAATATTTGGTTCTCCATAAGAAATTATTTTTCTATGCTTGAGCATTAATTATAAAATTGTTTTTGTGGTCTTGTTACGAAAAGAGTGTACGTATATTGTTCCACTTTGTGAGACCATAAAAACTGTGAAGATGATATGTGACAGAAGAAGTGAGTGTCGAGATGATGGCTTTTATAAGAAACTAAAGAAGATGTTGTAACGCTGGTGCGTTACAGAAACTCTCTATAAGATAGAGGAAATGTCCTCGAACATATTTATATAAAAGTAACTGACCCCAGCAAACGTTGTTTTGCAAAATGAAAAATAGATAGTAGCCGATTCCCAAAACTACTGAATACGCATATAAAAGTTGGTTAAAATCGGTAAAGCCGTTTTGGAGGAATACTGTAACTAACATTGTGACATGGAAATTGTATATATAAGCTAAATAAAAAAAAATATTAAAATCAATAATTATAATAGTATCCCGCTGCCTAACATCAAACGGGGCACATCTACCAACTCGGCGGTGGTGGCGGTTTCTTTAAGGAGGTTTATGGCCGAAAGTGGGAATGGCTGATTTATTGAGGACGGGGACAACATCATCATCATCATCATCCTGCCCTTGTCCCACACTATGTGGGGTCAGCACGGTGTTTTTCTTCCATTCCCCTCTATCACTCGTCATCTAAGCACTCACTCCTTTCTTTCACACAGTCCATCCATCAACAACACAGACTTAAAAACAACAATTGTGACACAGATCAGCGAGATGGTGAAGGCGTGCGGGCCGCGCATCCGCTCGCTGTGGCGGTTCGCGCGCGCGGGCCGGCGCCCCGCCGCCGCGGCCAAGCCCGCCGACGTCAACTCGCTCGTCTGCGAGGACGAGGACGAGTGCTACATCTCGCTCGAGTACCGGGTAACTTCATCCATTACAGTTTCATCAGTGTTTCAATTAGATTAAGGCTCTTGGCAGACGTAATCAGTTCTTATTATTATTATTTTTCTTTTACAGCATCACCAAACCCCAAACTAAGCAGAGCTTGTACTATGGGTTAGGTGACTGATATACTACATATATACATATTTTTTTTTGTTAATATATTATATACATATATGATACATAGAAAACACCCAGACCCGAAACAGGAAATTGTAGATCGTACAAAATCTTGTCCCCCGGCAGGAATCGAACCCGCAACCTCTTGCGCCTCAGGCGGACGTTCGCCCACCGAGCCACAGAGGTCGTCAAAAAGTCCGGTGGTTTAAGCGTTCCGCTCTCTTTAAAAAAATATTTCTCTTGTATTAGCGTTGTTCTGTACGCGGAACGCTTGAACGCAAGACTCACACTGACTCTCTTTTGTGCATTTTTCGAAATGATCATTTAGATTTCTGTTGCTGTCTATCTAATGGCAATAATTGACAGCGATCGTAAGGCAGCGCGTTGCGTTCTCGTTGTGGGATGAGTTTTAACATGCAGACTTCGAACAAGTGCTTTCTAGATTACATTTACACTTACTAATACGTAAGTAAGATTGTGGTCAAACTAAGGTATATTTTCCAAACGCTGCCAGCTGGTCGTTCATTCTATCAAGCGTTTCTATAACATTCAGTTTACAATGAGCAATAAAATAAAGAAATAGTTTATCAATACATAGAACCTCTTCCAGTACACATATATCCCAATACTAACTTCCGATCTCCCCACAGATACACCACGACCGAATAACCTTCTCCCTACACGAGCCAGCACGAGGACAAACCTTCAAGAGCGTTCTCAAGCGAGAGATGGAAGAGAGCGCCACCGCCGCGGCCGAGCGCCCGCGCAAGAGCAAACTCAAGAAGGCCGACGAACCACCACGCAAGAAAATACACCTCAGAACAAAAACCAACCCCGTGGAGGGGAAAGGCATCGTCAAGGAACGAAATGAAGACGAATACAGCAATAGGAGGACTATAAAGAACAAAATCAAGATCAGAGACGAGAATACTGAAGAGTTGTCGGAGGGTAGTTAGAGTTTTATTTACGTTTCGTACGATGACGCGACGCGACCTTAGGCTGGTTTCGTAGTGACGCTTCTCTCCTCTAGCTTCGCGTCTCTTGGATCGTTACATTGTTTAGAGCTCCCGCCGCTATTGCCAACTTCGGCACCACGTCTCTGCAACCATTATCCCTTCTATAACTCGCAAACTCTTAAAACTCGCTATTTTGTAGTAAGACCTTTTTTGGAAATAAATATATATTATTTGTATTTTTTATTTATAGAATCCGAAATACTACTATAATACCATAGATTTAAACAAAGAGCCATTCTTTAATATTCGAACGAAATACTATAAAATGTGTCTGCGTTATATTGCTGTACTTCATATAAATGTGCGTCAACAAATTCCAATCCCTTATTTATATCTACATACAATTACAATTATTTCTTTATACATATTATTCAGTCGCATCGCAATTTAGTAATAATAATTGAGTTGAATAAAATCCGACCAAGTCTGAATAATTTTGCATATATGGTAAGGTGCAATATCGTAATTTTGTGATTCAAGAAGTACCTATACACTAACTCATTAGAACGTAGGTAAATAATTAATCTTAAAGAGTAACTTTGAAAAGTTCTAAGAATGGTATTAATAAGATTTTAAACTTAAGTTGTAGATTTGCACACTTTTCTAAACAATGGGCTAAAATTCAATCGCTTTTTTGTGTATAGTTGGCCCTCGAATAGAGTGCTGTTTTGGAAATTAAGATGCGAAATTAATTTCACTAATTGTTTGTTAACTTTGAATGTGCTTTCAGTTATATCCACCATAGAATTACGTACAACTAGATGTAGTGAAAAATAATATATATTAAATAATATGAAATTATTACAGCGTTTTCTTTGGAGAAAATTCTGTACCTATCTGTTACTTTAATCTTCGGCCAAATCAGCGTGAGCAAAGCGACTGCAAAGCGGGAGCGTCTGTCGCGCGGCGGACGCTACTAGTACTAGTGCCCTTTGCGACCACAAAGCAGACGTTTTCAGGCAAAAAAGTTCCCGTAGTTTTGGTTGAAGCCTCATACTTAAGCGTCTGTCTTCTTTTAAAACGGTCCCACTAGACACAAGCTTTCCTGTCTTTATAAAAGAAGGTACAATTCAATTTATAACATATCTCAAAAATATTAAAACTTCACAATTTTGGCGTTGGACATGTACAGCCACTGTTATAGTACTGATATTACTCGTAAAACGTAGTGATTATATACTCTCTGATATTACGCGAAACTTAAGGCAGATGACGCTACTAACACGGTAAACGATTTATTTTTTTATTTTTTAGGGTTTATTACGTTTGTGATCTTTATGGTTTATAAACTCTTTTCCAGTTTCGTCAAGCTGCTAACCTAGAATCAAGAAACTCATTTATTCTCTGTTTACTGCTAACGTTAATGTTGCCCTCTGGCGCGAGCAAATCGCAGTAATATCCCCCTATTCAAAATTGATATGATGACCCTAATCTATATATTTTTTCACCGGATTAATCAGTTTCGAAAAAATGCACTTAGTTTTTTCTTTTTGCTATGCTAAGCGGATTATCCATTACTAACGAGCCAAAGAAGCAAAAAAGAAAAAAACTAAGTGCATAGGTGGGTGTAACAAAAACGAATGGTTGGAATACACGAGTATATTGTGTAGTTTCGCTTATCTTAATTAAACAAACCTAAGGTTTCTTAAATTTCATTTTCGGTAGTTTATACCCCTTCTCTTCGCTGTAGAACTTCTTATAATTAGCATTCTTGTAGTGGAATGATTTCACTTTGGGGTCACGATCATCGTATTTTTGCGGCTCCTTCTTCTTGTCGTCCGCGGGTTGGATCGCTGCGGCCTTTTCCATTTTACGTTTGCGTTTGGAGGCCCTTTTGGAGGCTTTGCTATCTGGGATGAGCTTGGTGTCGTCAGCCACTTCGGGGGCCTCTTTCGGGGCCTCTTCTATGGCCACCGCGTGGGCCTCCGCTGCGTCTCTTTGGGCCTGAATCTTCAGCAGTACTTCTGTCTTTATGAGCTCGTTGCCGCGACTCAGTGCCGCTACTTTTGCTTCCTTGTCCTTGAAATCTTTGATTTCATCGACCTGAAAATAAATAAAATAGAAATGTGAACATTCGAATTATTTAGTTATTCGAGTTATTTACTATTTCTATATGATTAGTCTTTTACATTCACGGCTTTTAAATCGTAGACAAAAATAGTTTTCTGTAAATTTCACAAATGGAGGCCACGGGTCGGCAATCGCAGCGTATGACATCTTATTTTTATTCCATTTTCTGATTGTGTACAAATTGTAAAACTTGACTTGCCATGGCCTAAATCTAACTACTAGGTGTACGATCATGGTAAAAATCGCGGGTTCACGATGAATGCTAGCCGCTTCCAACCTTAAGAATTGGAAATCTTTGAAGGAGGCCTAGGCTAGCTAGACATACTAGCTAGAATTAAAAGTAGCAGTTACTGACCTGAGCCAGTGAGCGGTAGCAGCGGTAGCGATCGTACGGCGGAATGAACATCTTGGCGTCCACATTCAGAGTTGACACCTGCAAATAAAGTAATATAGATTATAATTACATGTATAATTATATTATATAGATTATTTAGACTGCCTCAGTGTCGTGGTGTGCGAGGGTCCGGCAAGCTTTAGCGGCTTTTGTTTGTACGTTCTGCAAGCACTTTCTCCTTGGTCTGGGTGTTTAATATGTATAATAAAAGAATAATAAATATCTTTGTATGCATGTATATTATATTAAGTATATCAGATGTCTAGTATCCGTATGTAACACAAGCTTAGAGCTTACCACGGGGCTAGATTTTGTTGTGTGGATGGTTTGGAAATATTTGGTACACTGGTTGTCATCCGTTGTAAGGAGACTACTCCTGCCACTACTGAGTCTATTTTACTGCAGGAAAATGACAAGTTCAGACTAAAAGTTACCTACCTCGGACTTGCCATAAAAAGTGATCGCTATCAACTGCTTCAACTTATTATGATGGGGATGATATCGGGTAAAGACTCCGTGAGAAAAGTGTAAACTTTACACTGCAAGGGCAGGTGACTGTTACTTTCTCACTTTTTCGAAAGTAAAACTCGGCGGTTCCGAGTTCACCCGAGTCATTCTTCTTAAAGCGTGACGAAACAGCCTTAATTACAGAACTTCAATTTCATAACAGAGGACCTTTCAGGCATAAGGCCTCGACTAAACTAACGCGTCAGCAACTCGCGTCATTTTTGCCTAAAACATTCCGCTTTCAAAACGTAAGGGTAGCGTCCCGACGCTCCCGCATCGCCGTCGCTTTGGTCGCGCAGGTTTGGCCGAAGCTTTATCAGAAGGGTAAGTAACAAGTTGTTTTACCACGGGTGTCGCAGTTTTGGCGGGGTCGTCGGGCGCGAGCGCGGTCACGTCGGGCTGCACGGCGGGCCGCGCCTCCTCATCGCCCTCCATTATCGCCAAAGCCATGTCCAGGTTTATCTGCTCCTCGCTGGAAACATGCGTATTTATACATTTATTGACCGCGGTATATTTATTGATTCACACACAAAGACTGAGAGGCATTTTCACCATCGCAGAATAACATGACAATGGTTAAAATAAAGAGCAATCTTGTCAGTCAGTCGTCAGTTGTCTTGACAGCTCTATATTATAACAATTGAATAATTTTACTCGCAATTAGTGAAACAGGCTCTTAGAGTGATGCCTTGGAGCCGCTATGTCGCGTTCTGTCAGGTTTAAGAAAACCCCCGTGCGAGATTTTCTATCCATCGTGCCATCGATTTGAAATGTTTACGTTATCAGACAAGGATTGTCATTCTGACTGTCGCATTAGTGCTACCACCTATAGTTTCTGCACGTTCCCTAGTGTCGTGTGAACTCACGAGCAGTCCGTGAAGTGCGAAGGCGCGTTCATGTTACCTTATCAGCAGCGTCTGCCGTAAGGAAAACGAATGCCTAGTACTAATACAGAGTTCACTGCTCACTCCTACAATGTTTACCCTAGAGATCTTCTTCTTAATCGGTACACTCTTGCCAGAGTGGTCGTGGTCATCACTGGAAGTTTCCACGTGTGACACGCTTCACGGCTCGTCTCCATTCCTCCCTAACAGCCCTAACCCTAGAGATAGTTATGTAATAAGTGTTGAGAAAATAAATATGTTATTATTATTATGAATGGAGTGAATGGTGTGTGTGAACTCACGTGCAGTCCGGCAAGTGAGCCAGGTCGTGCACGTTGTGCGCGTGCTGCGGCGGCACGTTCATCATGCTGCGCACGCCGGACGGCACCTCGTACAGCACCGGCTCCGGCGGCAGCTCGCGGCACTGCGACAAACACGGGTTACATATGTATAGTAAAAATAACCGTATATGTATTTCTATTATACTAAGTATAGTTTCATAGTAGTTTATTCATCATAGGCAACATTGTACACTTGATTTCGTTAAGTTCTAATAATTATTATAATCACACACAGAAAATACAGCAAAAGACACAGACAAGACGTTCAATATGATTTGTAACATAATAATTGAGCTGCCGAGTAGTGGCATTGTCAACTAAAACTATGTTTAATACAAATAATTCTATTAAAATCCATTATGTTACAAATCCATCATAAAATAATAAAAATCATATTAATTATATCAGACGTCTTGTACCCGTAACACAAGCTAGATAGATGTTGTTGTGTGGATTGTCCGGAAATATTTATTTATTTATTTAGTATTATATATATAACTAAACAGTATTTTAAATAATTAAAATAAATAAGTCATTTGTTTAGTTTTTTTCATGTAAATAGCCCTTCTTTGATCACAATAGTAAGAGGCGATACAGAGAAGGATCGACCATCAAGTATCTAAATGTAGACATTGATAATCTATCTTTAGAAAATAAAAATGCAGAATTCCTAGCTTCATGGCAAAGGTAAAGAGCACTTTAAAAGCTTACGAATTTTTACATATTAATAATACTTATGGACGTAATTAATAACCCTAGAAAGTATGAAAGTCTAGAGGAAACGGAATTGCGTTTAAAGACAAGGCGTAAAGACTTAAATCAACCAAAGAGCACTAGCTGAAGGGTATCAAAACATGGCTCACGATATCAAGCAATTCTATTAAACTTTTCAATTCTCTGCCTACTGACTGGAAAAAAATTGATAGACCTACTATTTTTAAATCTAAACTCAAAATTTTTTTATATAAAGAATGTTTTTATTCTGTTGAGGATTTTTTGACGTATAATTATGATAATGTCTATTTGATTATTGTGACATTTTCTTTTTGCTATTTATTAATTTTATTTGACATTCTCTTTATATATTGTTTGTTTTAATTTACTTACATAAGCTAAGGAGTTTTATTATTTTTCATTCATATACGATTGTGAAATTGTGACTGAATAAATGAATTGAATTGAATTTGAATTGGTACTAAAATTGAGAGGTGGTGTTTAATTATTAACACATATCATAGTTCTTACTAGGCCTCTTTGCTGAACAGACGTGCCTTTCAACAAATATCATTATTAATTAATTTTGCTGAATTGTGACCTCGAAAGCTATCTGTGTCATACTTTGATTTGTATTCTACTGAGTGCATTAGTTTGTGGAAATGTTTCAACTGTAAAAAAAAACTGTTATATAACGAAAATGAACAGTCCCTTTGATAGGAGTAGTAGGACGGCTCGCACGCCGCCCTCCACCCCGCGCCCCGCCGCGCCGGCGCCTGCGCCCCCTGATGAGTTGGAAGTCATCTCAACGCCCGAAATCCAGAACTGGATGACATCTATAGACCAGTGCCTGAACGAAGTGTGCGCTATTGCAACAGACGGAGGAAAACTTAACACAGACCATAAACTACGCATAAGTAGTCTGTGTAGAAAAGTAAACCACGGCGTTTCTATGATGGCAGTGCAGTACCAGTCTCTTAAAACTAAAGCTATAAGAGCACACGACGCTGTCAGCAGCCTTGAGGAGCAAGTGGCAATATCGGAACAGCTAAAGGATATTAAACAACGCGTGTCAGCTACAGAAACATCTGCTCTTAGTCCTTCTACTTTTGCCGACATGGTTAAAAAGGACTCAAAAAGTTTTGTTAAGCCGTTGAACCTAAGCTCTGTAGCCATTTACCCCAATGACAAACAGAAAACCAGTGACGAAACAAAATCTATAGTCCAACAAATTATTCGGCCGCAAGAGATGAAACTACAAGTTAGAGCTCTAAGGAAAACAAGGAACGGTGGAGTTATTATAAGCACAGAGACCCGGGACGATATTGAGAAGTTGAAGAATCTTACGCAGATCACGAACTCTGGCCTCTCAGTTGACGAGCCTTACAAGCGTAGACCTCGACTAGTCGTCTTAGGGGTGCCCACATCTATGCAGGATAAAGATTTTTTCATGTGCCTGTACAAACAAAATTTGGCCGATACAACAGAAGACCTATCCTTAGAAAAGTTTCTGTCAGTCGTGAAAATCAGCCATAAATCAGGCAGGAAAGATTCTGATTCCTGTAATTTCATCATTGAAGTATCTGCAGATATTCGGAGAGCTCTAATTAATAACGAAAGGGTTTTTATTAATTGGTCTTCTTGTCCTATCAGAGACTTTACACTCGTGACCAGATGCTATAAATGCCAACAGTACGGTCACGCGGCCAAGACATGCAGGGAGACCATATACACTTGCGGCCACTGTGGTGACCAAGGCCACACCGTGAAGGAATGCACTAGAAAGGGGGATGAGCCAAAATGTGCCACATGTCATCGCTTTAAGAAACCATGTGGACACGCCACAGGCTCTACAGAATGTCCAGCAAAAACATTGGCGGAAAATAGATATATTAATTCCATAGACTACGGGACTCCAAAAAAATAGAATCATTGATTTGAATCCTATAACAATTATTACGTAATAGTGCAACAGTTACTAACACAGTTATACCTACTAACCCACATTCTAGTTTTTGCAAACTCAGCTGCACAGCATGTTTATATTTACTTAACTAGGTTATTTTAATTAGACACTAAATTTTTTGTTATATTGATGTTCTTAGAAATACTGCTTATTAGTTTATTTATCTTGCCTATTGTTTATGTCTTTTAGCCTGAGATACAGGATAACCCTAGTTCAGGCTCATGTATTCCATACCTATTTTAAACGTTTTTATACCTATAGTTATAAGTGAATTTTGTTAATATTTGAATAAAATTTATTTATTTATTTATTTATTTAATTGATACTAAGTGTATTTTAAATACTTATTTTTCTGCAATGTGCATTTGTGCAAACAAAATGTATATTGTTGGTAAGCGCTTACAGATAGAATCATGCGATGTATAGCTAGGATGTGTATCTTGACGAAGGGAGGCATCGGCGCACAGCAGGCGTTGATGCCCTGCATCTCGCGCGGCAGGCTCTCAGCCAAATTCAACAGCATGTGGTTCGGGATAAGGTACCTGTGAAAGAACGTACAGCATTCGAGTAAAATATAAGATTTTCAACTGATAACTTCATATGGGTCATCACCAGTGATCGGAATTAGGTGGGCTCAAATACCTAAAGTTCAAAGAACAGAGGCGAAAATAAATGGAGACTTCCTAACTACAATAATTTTATTGGACCCAATTGGGACGAAAATGGAATACTTGTCGCAGTTAGCATGAATATTTAATATTCATGTTTTTATAATATTACGAACTAATTCAAATCATTTTTAACCATCCAAACCAACAGACCATCTTTTAACTTGAATCTTTTAATCATCTTTTTAAGCTGTACTTGAAAAACAATCTACAAAAAGAAATCGTTTAAAGATTGAAAATATGGAAAAACTCATAATAATTTATTTAAATACTTCAGACGATGACAAAGAAAACTCCATGATGGTGATGAAACATTTAGCTATTCAGATTAACTGTCAAATTTCTACACAAACTGAAATAATCTTTTAACTTTCAAAATTTTTCCGTTGATTTTTAATGATTGTACAACATAAATAAATGGTGTAATAAATAATAAAAAATATATACTCTCTCACTGTTACAGCGATATATTGAATCGCATTTGAATAAAGTAACAAGGTGTAGAGCATCAAAATTCCGGTGTGAGGGATTGTGACGTATAAATTCAGTATAATTCGTACGATATTTACTACTGTGATAATATGTTACTTCCTGAAACACAGTTTATAACTAGCACAGGAGGCAAAGTCCCAAAGACTGTGTTAATAATAATAATAATCATTTATTATTATTATTAAATACTTTGGTTAATTATGTAATACTTTGGTTTTATTAAATGAATGACTCTAAGCCACACGAAACTTTAATTAACAGTATCCAGTCTTACTCGTTTTTAACCCCCGACCAAAAAGAGGGGTGTTATAAGTTTGACGTGTCTGTCTGTCTGTCTGTTCCATCATAGCTCCCGAACGGATGGAGCGATTTCAATTTAGTTTTTTTTTTGTATGAAAGGTGAGTTTGGCCCGGGTGTTCTTAGACATGCTTCATGAAAATCGGTTGAGCCGTTTAAAAGTTATGGCGGTGAGAGTGGGGAAGGAAAACAGAAAATCTGCAAATATACTAGTGTGGGGTATCAAATGAAAGCGCATCGCGTCCACATTACATAATAAGGAAATGAAGGCATTGGAATCAAGGGTTCTTAAATTTTAAATTTAGATTTATTCGAATGTCTTTCATAAATAAAATCAAATCCTTCAAAATGAAAAAGTTCTTTTTTTTAAAGTATTTTAGCCTATTGCAAGGAGGTACTCACGAAGGCCCCTCGTCGAGTTCCCTGGCGTGCTGGTCGCGCCACTTGTACAGCACCTTGAGGGCGCTGAGCTGCTGCGAGTTGAAGGACTTCTTGGAGCGGATGTACAGCCCCATGTGGCAATGCTCGTCCATTATCTGCTTGTTGTACGTCTGTAGACAAGAATATTGTTCGATTATTATCAAATTAAATGAATATCAGGTGTTTTGTGTTGTTAACAGAGAAGTGGAATCCCAGCAGTGGGAATTTAAAAAGTGGTGCTTATGATGATGATGACTTCCACGTCCGCTCAAAAAGGCAGCTTGCTAGCGTCCAGAGCCCTATCGAGTCGGCTTTCAATGCGGAAACCTTGTTTCCACACAGGAAGCCGGAATGTATGCCACTAAGACAGATTGCAGGTACCTACAGAGTGACTCTACAAGCAGTTGGGACAGAGATAGCAATACAAGGTTAACAGATTAAAAGAATCGTAGAGCCTAAGGGTTTATTTCACAAAATCCGAGTAAACTAATGGTTAGTTACGTCAATAATACGTGTCAACGGTTAGTTATATCAAGAGATATCCGGCTTTATCACACGAGACTGATATTTCGCTCAGTCTCATGTGATAAAGCCAGATAGCTTTATAGGGAAAGTCTATTAGGTGGCAGCACAAATGCGACAATTGGAATGTCAAATATTGTCTGATAGCGTAAGACACAATGTTAGAATCAATGGCACCATTCGCTAACACGACCATGTGCACGTTATATTTTAACCAGTGTCTTATTTTAAGAACAGGAATCATTTATTTGCATAAAACATGAGTGTATACTTACTTGGTGGTAAGTTTTATAAAAGTGTTCTACATGTTATGCCAATACTGGCGTGCAAATTTGAGAGGGCACAATGCATTTGTTCACAAATGTGATATGTCTATTTAACAAAAGAATTGTGATTTGGTTGGTTTGTGATTTTACTCGGAGATGGTGAAACAGGCCCTAGGAGTAGTAGTGCCTTGAGTATTAAGTCCTATGTCCTATATAATAACTACAAAATTGTAATAACTGAGAAAGCTGTGTTGTTCTATTCGCTTCTCAACTCAGTATAAAACTTTGAAGCGAACTGTCAAGACAATGTTATTTCCTTGATATTTTAAACAATTTTGTTTTATAAGGGTCTAGACAGACGGACTGCAATTCAACTGCAATCCGACTGCAAAATGGCAGTTCAGATGCAGTTGGAATGCAGTTGGCTCGACTGCAATCAAACTGCCCGTCGACGTGCAGTTTGATTGCAGTCCGTCTGTCTAGACCCTTAATGTGCTTCTAAGGAAATAACCTATACCACCTATATACCTTTATACCTTTTGACTTTGACTTGATGAGTGTATGTATGTATAAGACTTACCAGGCAGCTAGTCTGGCGGCTGTGCTCGAAGGCGCTCAGCACGAGGTTGGGGCGCATGCCGGCGCGCTCCAGCAGCTGCTGCCGCATGGTGCGGGCCATGTACAGCAGGTAGTGAGTGTCAGTGCGCGCATATGCGAGCAGTTCTTCAGGCAGCGGCCGTATGCGCCAGTCTGCCATCTGGTGTCTGCCCAGGAATAATTATTAGAAATTTACACGTTATAAATTTACTTAACGCGGCTAAGAATATACTAGTGCATTATTTAAAAAAAAATTATATGATGAAATTGATGTCAATCGACAAAATAGTTGTTTAGCTCCTGACCCAAATATCTTAGAAACTTAATAAACACGTTTTATTTGTAACAAACTTAAATTTTCGAACCATCTTTAGACAACTGTTTGTTAAAAGTTATGGAAATAAATTTGTTATTTGATTTGATAGTATGTACTTCTTGTCAGTGTCCACTTCGCAGTACCGGGCCAGCAGGTTCTTGAGCGAGAGGGAAGGCAGCTGTAGGATCCGGCCGGCGTGGAAGGTGACTCATAGACACATAGTGTTGAGAGTACGTACTTCTTGTCAGTGTCCACTTCGCAGTACCGGGCCAGCAGGTTCTTGAGCGAGAGGGAAGGCAGCTGTAGGCTCCTGCCTGGAAGGTGTCTCATAGACACATAGTGTTGAGAGTACGTACTTCTTGTCAGTGTCCACTTCGCAGTACCGGGCCAGCAGGTTCTTGAGCGAGAGGGAAGGCAGCTGTAGGATCCGGCCGGCGTGGAAGGTGTCGAAGAGGCCCACGATGTACACGCCGAAGTCGCGCTGCAGCCACTTCACGTCGCTGTCGGCGCCGTGGAATACCTGGAACGTGTTTAAGTAAGAATTGGAGACTGCAATTTTTGTCGTAAGCTTCATTATACATCAAATACGAGTAGTATATTTTATATTATAGTCGATTCTCGTTAATAATATTACTGCAATGTATTATTAGCGATGCAATGATGTGCAATGTTGTTATTTAGTAGGTATTATTTTGTAATATATATGTTAATGTGTTACTTGAACTATTTTTATTGTGTGTTTTTGTGTTATGTGGTCCGAAATAAACGTTTTTTAATTCTTGGGTGCTCGCGCCGCAGAAAAGAAAAGAGTTTCTTGATTTTGTAGTTGCAGATATATCTTTGAGGAGTCTTTCAAATCGAAAAAAGATTTTCTTGACCATAGAATTCATAAATTCCATAAACCCAAAAAGGCGATATTCATGTTTGCGCCAGTAGCGCCATCTGCGCTGCGTAATATTACAATATCTTGAAACATCAAAAGATTAAGAGGACTGACAACTAACACGAACTTTTATTTATTGGCACTTTCAACCATCGCAGCGCCACGAGTGTTCAGTATCGGAACTAAAACTATCAACAAGCTGAAGTTAAGAAAAATTTAACCCGCCAGCGCCTTTCCTTTTTGGGATTTTTTACTGTCTATAAGCCTTTTAAGTGATAATGGTTTTATGGAACTTTAAATCGAAATCCTAAACGTTCAGTCGGATCGAAAGTGAAAAAGAAAACTATCAATGATATTTAAATAACTATTCAACCATACCCCATATTTTTTCACTTTAAAATGGCCGCCGCTTCGTAGTCCCCATGTTGAATTTTCATTAGCGTCATGTCTTAAGTGACACTCGCCGTAAAAAGAGGAATCGATTGACGTGTGTATCATAGAAATTGGCCCAGGCGTTTGGTCTGTATAATGGGACAAAGGAACATACATATCATATTATGTGTCCACTCCTTAACGTTGCGCAGTTGGGTAAAAAGGCGGCCAATATCTACGCTATTCTATGTCTATGTGTATAACATTTACATATACTTTGAATACAGCTTATAGTTGAAACGCCGCATTCAAAAACGGCGCTGTTTTATAAAACAGCTAGCCTTTATGTAAAACGGCGGATTATACAATCCGACTGTGACATATATATGAAACTACAAGTTTCAGAATAATTTCCGATATATAAATTCATATATTCAAAAAAACTCCGTAGGTACTTCTATTCTTCCAGTAGTTTATTTGCTAGTGGTGCTATCTGTGACATGATATTTACCCAACTATATTGATACTCGAATTGGATCTTAAACTTCTTTACTACAAACAAAACATTTTTTTTGTTATTATTTCCATGCCAGCCATTCATCAGTTATTTGCAAACCAGTTCGGGATTAACAAATCCCGCTCTATTTAGGGGGAATTCGATACCTACATTAGTCTTTTGATCTCACCCTTCGACGAATATTTTTGTAAGCTCTAGGTAGCAACTGTCAGTCGAGATGCCCAGGGCTTTGTGTCCCACCCTTCCAACTGACCCTTCCAATTAATTTTGCGAATTATCAACCGGCAATGTTTTCTATGCATCTCTGTCTTTTTTATGTGTATGAGCGAGATGGATTCTTGATTGCAATTATTGTGTCGAATAGCTTTGCAAGGGAGCTAGGATTGTGCATATATGACGTCATATAAATGAATATCGGATCAACGCTGGCGCGGACATGCGATATTCAAATTCAAATCATTTTATTTCAGACAACATAAATATTGTTTGATGTGTTTCCTGATACCTACAATCTGAGTATCTTCAAGTCAAGAGTGAATAGGTACCTTCTAGTCTAGATCTTTGTGATCCATCCTCGTCCACATCGACACTTACCATCAGGTGAGATTGTGGACAAACAAAGATCTCACATACATCAAAAACAAAAAAAAAAAAGCTGTGTTGTATTGTGAAGGTATTGCATGTTGTGATAGATTGCAACCGTATTGTAAGGAGATTATTGCTGGAAGCTGGAAACAGGATTAAGGATTAAATAAAAGATGCATTTACAATAGCCAGTAGTCGCCTAGTAGGTGATAAAAACGAAAGTTTGCAAGGATGTATGTGTCTCAAAAAATAATAAGAGATTTTGATGAAACTCCACAATAATGTAGCTTACATATCAGAACAAAAATTGAGGGTTACTTTTATCAATTATTGCGAAAATAGACGGAGTTCATCAAATTTGGCACGAACCCAGCTGTTTTCCCAGTACCAAAAACTACTTTTTATCGACGGAAAATATATATTATTACGCGTGCAAAGGCGAGGCTGGACAGCTAGTTATTAAATAAACCAAAGATAGCTTTATCCATTTATTCAACATATTAATATTAAAGATGTTTCATTTATAGCGCATTAAAAGGGTGTCCCACAATTTCAATTCACGTGTTAGACGCAATTGCATTCAATCGGAGATGATGAGGGGCCATTATCTCTAACTCAGTAAGTGACGACGAATCGGATGCTGCTGGATGCATTCTAATCTCGCAGCGGGCGTTTATGAGGGGGCAGAAATAAACGATACAATTTGCAAATCAATTTTTCAAGGTGTTTCACTGTTGGTATATAAAGCAGAAAGAGGCAGGCACCAGCCTAACATGTTTTGTTCTACAGGATTTTTATTTGGATGCCTCTATTTTTTCCCCTAATCTAAGCTCTCGGTCATGTTTAGCCTCATATCCGTTGTTTTTTTTTTTTCAACCCCTTTATACAATTTTAATCACTGTTTTGTTAGTGATTATTAATACTAAATGAGATAGGTTTTACTTTAACTGGATACCTTTCAAAGTAGTCAATAAAAAATATATATAATTTAAGGCTGCTTGAATTTTTTTTTTAATCTTAAGGGTCTCATGGTCATTTTGAAAGAAAAGACGTGAAACATGATGTGGGACGAGGTCAAGATAATGATAATGACTTTCAAACACACAGGAGCGCTCCCTGTGGCATAAATATGAATAATTCACTAACCTTGACCTTCTTGGGGTCTGAGGTGTCGTACAGTTATAAATGCTCTTGGATCGGGATCCATTCAATGAAGTCGCGTTCATTGTCCGTCGTTGTCCGACAGGGCCCTAAATAGGATCACACCCACCTTGACCTTGGGGTCTGAGGTGTCGTAGAGTTATAAATGCTCGCGGATCGGGATCAATTCAATGGTGAAGTCGCGTTCATTGTCCGTCGTTGTCCGTCAGGGCCCTAAATAGGATCACACCCACCTTGACCTTCTTGGGGTCGGTGAAGAAGTCGTTGAGTTTGTGCACGTGCTCGCGGATCGCGATGGTGTCGATGATGAAGTCGCCGCCCCCGTCCGTCGTTATCTGGATCAGACAGGTGATCCCTGCGAACAACACGACACATCAAATACTGCTAATGCCTGACACATCAGTTTAGGGTCATGTAACATGTCATGCGTCCGGGTTGTAACGAGAAAAGGTTTGTTCCTTTTTTTTGCCCCCTAAAACTTTGATATGGATAAACTCATTTTCAATAACCAATTTTTGGACAATCTGTACCTATATGATTCATATATTTAACATGAAACTAAAGATTAGGATTAGAAACGAATATTATAAGTGCCAAAGTAAGTTAGTTTGTGTACCATGTTTTTTCTACATAAAATAATTTAGCATTATTGAGATTTACAATTTTTACAGTAAACGACTCCGCAAAATGATTCGAATCGTCGATGTTAAAAGGTTGCCTGTAAGCATGCTGCTGTATGCGTTCGTTCGCTCGCTCACGGGATATCACTAATAAATAAAAACATCTACATTCGATAAATTTGACTCGTACAACATCAGCAACTGCAAAAGTCAGTCAGAAGCAGTTATCTGACGACTTACCGACCTGCGTTCTCCATTCAAAGTCTTCATCATGTCTGACTTAAAGTGACCCTAGGAATATTTCATCAAAGAAACAAAAAGAATTGAACGCTTAGCATTTTTAGGTGACATTTGTATGAAAACGCCCACGTAACGTAGCGTCGGACTTAAGACACAAAAATACCCGCTTTACTTCAAGTCGTAAGTGTAGAGGATTAACAGTTTCTTTGCACAGCCGCAAACGATAGAATATTGCGCAACAAGAGTCCTTCAAATCTATGATCGTCGTTGTATAGTCCAAAAAACTGGTATCAACCTATCCGAACAGCTTCTTTCCCTCCCCTTTTAGCTACAGTATATCTACTGCAGGACTTTAACCTTCCTATACAAATAATAGCGGAGCTGCAATATGGGGAGTTGCCATACTCGGCACGCTTAGCAGGCTGGTTAGCGAGCTCAATATTTACTGCGTACCAAAATCGCGCTGCCCATCCTTTGGTCAGTTTCTTTCCCTAGGCTGGGTCTTACTACCATGGGAAGATATAGGGAACAACATTATAACGCCGGGGCTCGAGGCAAACTAGTCTAGTCGGAAAAAAACAGAGCACCACATATTATGGTATTATTTATGGTTCAATATTAATCGCTTGACCGTCGCAAATAGGTGATGTGGCGGCGACGACAGACTGGGGTGTAGAACGCAATTTAATTTGCAATATTGCAATGCTATCGTATCAGTTATCCTATGGTAGTGTATATAGCGCGTTGACGTAACATTTGCTGGCTAGAACATTTTTTTAGCATGCGGGTTGTATTTTAATTTATGTTTTCAACAAGCACAGCCACATGCAATAGTTACAAACGCCCATTATATATTTTGTATTGTTTTAGCTTGGTGTGTGATGAAGAGTTATATTATTATTACACCAATAATTTGATTTGGTCTCTAATATAAACCTAGCAGCGACAAATGCTAGAAAAGAATATTGGACTAAATGCCTCACGTTACTTTGCGTTCACTGCATATCGCTCAGGCAAGATACCCATCGCTTTTGAATAAGATTACTCACACACATCAGACTTTTGTAAGGCCGTTAATCCAACTGATTTTTACTTTTGAATTCTCCAAATCGTGTTAAGTGTAAAGTGACACTATATACATTTGCACAGCAGATAAAGTATAACAACGCAAAAAGACCAGGTATACATTATTCCAGCCGTATGACACCGAATGCTGCACATAGGCCACACACATAGCTATGTGTGTGGAAATCTATAGATTTCCAGTTGTTTCGGTTGGAAGTGACCTGCACGCACCTCAAACCTACGGCCTTTACAAGTCATCCGTCCACACAGTTGAATACCCACGGAGTGCGAGTTGGCAGCCCGCAGTCTCCATTCGAGAAGAATTAGCTCCTTAATAAATATCGCTTAGTTCCTATTCTAATTATAAAGAGGGAGCTGGCATCGGTAACGAGAAGTTGGCTTAGAAGTTATGCTGCATTATCTATCTAAAAACTCGGCCTTCACCAACCAAACTCCTTGTTTTGTTGTAGATCTCCGTTCTTTTCTCCACAAAACTTCATTGTTTTGCCCATGAGACGTCCACTCCTGGTCATAGGCCCTCTAAATATAAAGGCGGTTAGACCATAAGCCTCGTTTGTGTTTGGCAGGACACCAGGGCCCAGCTGGTGTGTATTGTGTTCGAAACACTATTTTCCTTCATCATCATCATCATCATTTCAGCCGTAGGACGTCCACTGCTGAACATAGGCCTCCCTCAAGGACTTCCAGTAATTTTCCTTACACAGTTTCAATCTCCGAGCCAGCTGTCGCCTAACATAACATTAAAAAAATAGGATACATTTGCTTTGGAAATCGCATATAGTCTATTTTATGTCAGATATCTTTTATTGTCCTCTGTATACAACCTGGTAAGCTGTGTGATGATGATGGTAGATCAGGTACAGCGCTAGTCTTATCAATAGTGTCGCAAGCAAAATCCTACAATGGGCATATAGACCTTCACGTAGTTACTATGCCTTTATCAATCAAATAGACAAAATTCGATGATTAAACCGACCATTTATGTCAATTTCGAAGACACAACGTATGTAGATTAGACAGACATTTGTAATTATGAGGCTGAGTGTAAAATGCGCAAGCATTGCCATAATATCGGCAAAGAGCTATGTTGGAAATATTGAAAGTTAGAAAGTGTCTGTGAGAATTTCCTAATTATTATAAGGGCGGATAGTGGTGAGCTACTACTAGAAATATGTTTAGTCGGTTCTGTAGCCAGACAAGTCAGCAAGACATACAAATTTCAGTCGCAATTTCGGATGTATTTGATGGGGCATGCACTGCTGTGCATAGGTTTTCCTCAAATACAAGCAGGGATATAGGGGAGGAGATAACCCACGCAGGTCCAGTTCAGGCCAGAGAGAAAATCATATTAAATGTAAAATGACAACGCGTATGTTAACTTTGACAGCATCTGCAGAAAAAAACTAATATACACTGTATTCATCCTGATAGGAGGTGCAAAAGAACTGCAATAGTTACCTTAATAGCTGATTCTATTAATTCTACTGCACCTATAAGAGTAGCTAGTAACTCGTACTTTGCGCTCGACAGCACAAGCACACGTGCCTAGTTCCTTCGACAGCCTAGTTCCATCTATAACATTGCTTGATTCCTTGACAGCACCTGAAATATTTCTAGTTCCCTTAACAGCACCTGCTATATTGTTAGATTCCTTGACATCACTAGCTTTCCTAGTTGGCTTGACAACATCTAAAATTTTGCTCTACTGCTTGATAGCACCTGAAATATTTTTAATTTCCTTGACAGCATATGAAATATTTTAAATTTTTATTTAATCAGCACCTGAAATATTACTAGAAGACTAAACAGCACGTACAGTACGACTCACCTTGATAGGACCTGTAGGAGTGGTGCTCCACGTCGACCGCTATCTCGTCGCAGGTGCGCAGATGGCGCAGCAGCTCGTCCAGAGCCGCCTCAGTGTCGACTATAGTGAGCGGGGTCTGGTCGAGGGGCGCGGGGAAGGCGGGGGAGGGGCCGGGAGCGATCACCCAGCTCGGAGGGTGGTAGAGGTCCAGCTCTACGCTGTAGGGGTGCTCGTAGCTGTGAAATAGTGCTTTATTAGTATATGCTTTATTAGTATAGTATATCTTTATAAAACTCGTTTAGTCTGCCTCTGTGGCGCATCGGGCGTTAGATCCGCTTGCGGCGCAAGAGGTAGCGAGTTCAATTACTGAAGTAGCTTTGTGTTACCACATCAGCAGCAGCCAGCATTACTCAGACGATTACGAAATTGCTATATAAAGAAAAGTCTATCTATAATAAAAATAATCACTTATAAAACAATGGATAAACATTGTATTTAACTTTTAACTTCTTCTTCTAAAAAGTAATCAACTAATTAGATTAACCTTAAAAAAAATAAGGCCTTCAAATTGAAAAGTTGTAGAACAAAATATGTTTGCCTGATGCGTGTCGTAAACACCCCTTCTGCTTTAAATATAAATTTTGATACACATAATAATAACCATTTTTATTTCTTTTTTTCTTCGAGTTTGACAATCAACTATTGGGGTTGTAAATACCTATAATAAAAACATTATTGAGGTTACTGAATGTATGATCATATATTTCAATGTATTATATTCATTTTTTATTCATATATTCATTTCAGTTGTGTATTATATTCATCGTAATGGGTTAAAAGTACTAAACGGGTTTCCAAGGTCGCAATCATAAGCCCTGAACAATTAAACAATAGAGATTCCCCCTCGATTTTTGGCTCGTGGCAACCCTATGATTTACAAGAGACTGGGTTTGAATCGCAAAATACTTGTATGCGATATAGAAAGGAATGGGCATGATGACTACATAAAATATTGCTTTATCAATTTAATAAGAAAGTGCATAGATGATTAAAGTTTCGATTTCGGACAAGTTTCGGAAAAATATCGAATTCCGATAGATTCAGTCGGGCTTTTATTAATAACTAGCTGACCCCAGCAAACGTTGTTTTGCAGAATGAAAAATAGATAGTAGCCGATTCTCAGACCTACTGAACACGCATATAAAATTTTGCAAAAATCGTGAAAGCCGTTTCGGAGGAGTACGGTAACTAACATTGTTGCAGGTGAATTTTATATAAATTAATAATAATACATGTAAAGTAACAATTAACTAATAAAATATTATTAAATCTCAAACAAAAATAAGCGATTGGGTAACTATGTACCCAACTGCATAGTGCGCCATCCGCATTGTACAGGATGTTGAGCGCCAGACGTTTTATGTTGTTCGGCTTGTCGGATATCCTCGGCATCCACTGGCTGTGGGTGATGTCGACGGGGTCCTTATAGTTCAGCTGTGGGCGTGGGAAATTCAACAAATATATATATGTACTTACCCAACCGCCTCGCCATCCGCATTGTACAGGATGTTGAGCGCCAGAGGTTTTATGTTGTTCGGCTTGTCGGATATCCTCGGAACCCACAGGCTGTAGGAGTTGTCCACGGGGTCCTTGAAGTTGAGTTGCGGGCGTGGGATGTTCTTCGCGCCGATAAGAGTCGCATCGCCCACCTAGAAAATATATTTATTAAGTACTATAGAAATATGTCTATTATATATTATTTTCTTTGATGATAATGAGTCCCACAGGTACAGTATGTGATCCTAGAATGCCACTTAAACTCAAAGGCAAGATCTACAAAAGCGTGATCAGACCTGTTGTAATGTATGGATCGGAGTGTTGGGCAGTAAAAGGGAAGGATGAAAGAAAAGTCCATGTAGCAGAGATGAGGATGTTAAGATGGATGTGAGGGGTAACTAGAATGGACAAAATAAGGAATGAGTATGTAAGAGGCAGTTTAAAGTAGCACCAGTTACGGATAAGTTGCGAGGTAATAGATTAGCGTGGTATGGGCATGTCATGAGATGAAAGTCATGTGACGAGAAGAGCGTTAGATATGAATGTAGATGGATATGTGAGAAAAGGTAGGCCGAAGAAAAGGTGGATGGACTGTGTGAAAGATGACATGTGTAAGAAAGAGGTGAGTGTTGAGATGACGGGTGATAGAGGGAAATGGAAACAGAAAATGTGGGATAAGGTTAAAAAGATGATTATGATGATGATAATGAGTACCCTTGACAGGCTCACTTGAAAATTACGTGGTGCTAAGTAAATTAATAAATAGTTCCGGACTAGTAACACAGAATCACCTAACCCCAAACTAAGCTTGTGTTATACTTGTACTATGGGTGTTAGGCGACTGATACTTCATTGATATTTTTTTTATAAACACATACTAACATATATTACATAGACAACACCCAGACCCCAAACCAGAAATTGTAGATCGTACAAATATGTTCTCGCAGAGGGAATCGAATCGAACCGGAATCGAAGAGGTTTATAATGCAATAGTATTTGTATCTTTTATGTAGTAGTTTCGGTTATTATGAGTACAACTTTCTATCAGAGCCCAAGCTAGATGCGGTACCTGGGAGGTAAAAGTAAGTATGTCCTTTTAAAACAGAGTTCTATGGCCATCTTTATGCTTCTTTCGTAAGAAGATTAGCATCGTCACACCATTACTGTTCAATCTGATACCGAGGAGCAAAATTAAATATTGAAATAATTTTTTACAGAGTAACATCAGAAAAGGGACAACTAAATATAGGCTGTCTGTACGCTTAAGTGTTTTAACTTCTCAATTAACAATTTTAACTTTTCTTTCTCGGCTTTAGATAGGGTGATTCAAGAGGTTTAGTATGTACAATATGTACCCCTTCGTTTAAGTCTGGGTGTGTAGCGCGTGGCTATAGTTGGACAAAAAACAATGTTACAAGCTCAGATAATACCATAGGGTCCATTTATCTCGTGAGCTTGAAAAGGGTGAGGGGAAGGTAAAGTCTAGTAAGATTATCACGTGAGACTGAAAAGGGGGAGAGGAGGGTAAGGTCAAGTAAGATTATCAGGTGTTTTTTTCCGTCAAACGTGCAATTTCTTTACCGAAAAACGACACGTAGTGTGATCGGCAACCTTTTCTATTGTCATTTTTTTCATGGTCCTTAATTTCAGGATATAATAGGATTATACTTATTCGCCGCAGCATACATACTCAGGAACTCACTTAAATGTTGTAATGGGGGGCTTCAATGCGAAGCTGGGCATGAGAAGCGATAATGAGTTGAGAGTGGGGACTTAGATTATGGGTAACGGAACCGTATTTCCTGGAGAAAGAAGGACTGTTCATGATGAATTCTTTCTTCCAGAAGCAGCCTCACAGGAAGTGGATCTGGATTAGTCCCAACAGTTTTACGAGAAATGAGATCAACTTCATCATGACCGTAACGGGTATTCAGTGATGTCTCTGTGATTCACAGGGTGAAATTCGATAGAGATTACTTCACAGGGTGAAATTCGATAGAGATCACTTAATTGTAAGAGGATGTTTGGTAACGTCCACGCGAGTAGGACGGATACTACTTAGGCCCAGATCGAAAACCCCGAGAGCTTTCTCTCGCGCTCTCAAATCGCTTTGATTACCTAGAAAATAACTCATCGGTGGATGAGATCAACAAGTTCGTAGAGATTGTCCATACGGTCGAGTCTCAGTTTTTCAAGACTCACCGTACCAAAAGAATTTAGAGACTCTCTGAAGACACCCTTGACCGTATCGCTGAACGATGCTCGCTTAAACTGCAATCTCCCGATGACCCAGTCCCAGTCCCATAGACAGCTCAAAACCTGTAATCAGTGCGGCCGAAGACACAAGAGCCAAACTGACCCGCCATTACACCGAAGATATCCCGGACATCAGCCTGTACGAGATTCAAATGGCTCTGAGACAGCTGAAGAACAATATGGCACCGAGTGAGGACGGAATGCCGATAGAGCTTCTGAAAGCGGGTGGATCATCTTCACTATTGGTCTCATGAATAGGCTCAGAGTCGCTCAAAGAGGGCAATCCTCGGGGTTTCTCTACAAGATCGAATCAGAAATGAGGAGATTCGTAGAAGAACGCGGGTCGCCGACTTAGCCAAACTATTAGTTACAGATTAGCTCTTTGAAGTGGCAGTGGCCAGGCCAGAACAGAAAGTCGCTGGGGCTGAAATGTTCTTGAATTGAGACCACGGATCGGCAAGCGTGGCGCAGGACGTCCACCAACTAAATGGACGGACAACCTGGTGAAGGCTGCGGGCTTACGGTGGATGTAGGCCGCTGCCAGCCAAAAATAATAGAGATCTTTGAGGGAGGCCTATGTCCAGCAGTGGATGATACTTATTCTTAATACCAGTTTTTTAAGATAAAATTCGTAAAACATTACATTCGTAATTAGGTGGTAACTCTTAAACCACACCACAGAGAAGTTTAATTTTTTTTAATGATCACGTGATTAATAGACGCATGATTAGGCTCCATAAACAGTTAAGTTTTAGGCAGCAGATCAATTACTTTATAATTATAATAATGTAATCTTGGCCATATACAACCTCAGCGACTGCGGTAATTGGCTTTCATAAAAAACAATTGGATGTGGAATGTAGCTGTACTATCCTTTCATGTGCTCTCTGGTGGCCAGAATTGCCAACCTTGTTGGTGAAGGTGCGAGAGCTTGTTAGGCATGTTAAACCCCCATTTACATAGGAATAGGATTTGGCCACCGATGGTCTGGTTTTGAGCTCATCACGTCTCTTATCGAGCTCTTGAAGACGTATATTTTCAAAATTCACAACCTTAATTACCTTATAGGTAAGCTTTAAAGTCTTGTGATAAATATTTGCAATAACAGTGTTTTTTATGACTCAGTTGAAGGATTCTTGGAGGCATCGGCGTCGTTTCTTGCAATTGTACTTGTATTGTAATAACGAAGCTGCGTAACAGGAGTACTCAACTCAAACAGGACTATGTGGCGGAATCAGCAACAAGTTTTATACCTTGATATATCTACTTAAATGTTCAATACACTCATGTTTTAAATTTTGTGAAATAACGATGTTATTTTGTGATACTTTTTTGGTCTGGAATTCTGAACAAAAGATTCATAAGTGAACCATGTAGCTACTAGCCCCTATATCCAAGGTATGCGAATTATACATACATACTTATAGGGCATGTATGCAAAGTATCGATAAAAAAATCGATAGTAGCCTCGCATGAAAAACTACGGGTATATTATTTTGGCAGAGTCCGCGTTGGAACTGCTCGCTCGGCTGGTTGACGCCGCTCAGCTTGTCGATGTTGATGTTGATGCGGTCCAGGAGACTGTCGTTAGTGATGTGACTATCGCTAGTGTTAGTTGATGTTACGTTACCTTGATTTTAGCGATGACGGGCGCCGTGTTCCAAGAGGACACGTTGTGCCCGATTCCGCGCAGGAACTGCTCGCTCGGCTCGTTGACGCCGCTCAGCGTGTCGATGTTGATGTTGATGCGGTCTAGGAGACTGTCGTTCACGTCGATTATCTTGTCAGTGTTGTTGTCGTCGTTTACTTTCACGTTTCTGAAAGTGGTTTTTTGATAAGCGCGTTTGTAGTAACTTTGAGGATCAAATACGTCTAGCAATGCGAGTTAGAGAGGAGCCTGCCGTATGCGTGAAAGAAACGTGAAGACCGTCGCGGTGACGCGTTACGTAACTATTAAACAATATATTATTTCATATTCATTTATTTACCAATTATAACACGGGGCTTTATATAGGGCAAGTCAAGTTTACATAAAAAATTGTATTTAGTCTAGGTATATTACAAGTCCAACTTAAATAAAAAAAAAAATTAATAATAATAATAGCTAGCAGAAACACAAACATTTAAATTTATATAATATTAAAACAAAATCTGTTCAATAATCATACAGTGTTCAGGTGAAGTTTTTTTTCGTTGTTGTTATGTGCTACTGATTCTACTTTTATGCTACTGATTCGACTTAGTATTATAGATTATAGATTTAAAGTTTAACAGTTCAATATGGCTGTGAAATTATAATAAAATTAATTTCAAAAAACAGGCTCCTGTTTATCCCGTGCAAATACATTATTCCTCGGAAAAATCCACAAACGCAGTCATCGAAAATCTTAAATAAATTGCAGTAGAAACTTACCCCTTAAGCTTCACCTCGGGAAGCTCGGCCACCACAATCTGATTGGACTGGATAACTACATTTTCACTTATCTTGCAAGTTATGACACCAAAATCGGTGTACGTCTTATATATGTCGTAGGACGTGCCCACGGGGAAGCAGTTTGATGTGCGTATCGTTTTGTTCACTCGGATCAACCCATCCTGGGAACAAACCTTATTACAATCGTCATTATTTCTGCCATAGGACCACCACTGTTGGACATGCCTCGATTAAAAATGAAAAAGTCATAACCACAGAACACTAAAATAAGGAGAAATGTTATGAAGCGCAGTTTGCGGGGGAGTTATTCACAATGTCATCCCAATCAAAGGCTTACGATTCCTGTGTGCTTGTACTACGCAGGCCGTAGGCCTTTGATTGGTTACAAGCACTAACAACAAAAGCGAATTGAGGAAACGAAAAAGCATTAATAGTTGAGTGGTTTGCGTCAAAAGTGTCAATTTCCTGAACAAATGTACAGGATTTGGCGACACGAGCCACGCCCCTCGTGGTATCTCTTACTTCATATATCTGTGGCGATAACCCACCATGCCAATCTAATAAGGGTTGGCGGGTGCGAGATCGTAGCCTCGATCGTATTTGGCAGGGCGATACCACGAGCCGGTGATCTCTATGATGGTGATTATGTAAGTTAAATTGGTAGTAACAAGAGCTGTTGATGCAAAGGATTGAGAAACTATGAATAACTGTTAGGACATAGTTTTCCATCGTCACGAAATACCGCGTGACGTCTTTTTCTTTACGTAAACTGCCATAAGCAAGTAAACTGAACCTTCTGGTAATTTCATGAAGTCTTTCCTTCTGTCTACATATTGCACTGAATATTTATGTGCCGGTTTCGCACAACGAAGTACATATGTTTTACGTTTTTTACGGCGTTTGAAAAATAAATATAACGTCTGGTTAAAAGTAGCCTTTCGCGATAAATAGGCAAACTAACACTGATATAATTTTTGTGCAAGCACACAAACAACTCTTAAGCTTTATAATATTAGTATCAACATACTGTAAAGTCAAACGACATCCTCGTGGTATTGAAATTTGAGAAAATATATATAAATAGCGCTACTGAAAATCAATGACATTTCAGTACATAATTAAAAACGAGAAGCCGAGCTCTGGAGTAATAAAAAATGCAAGCTTGCATTAATACAACTGTGGGGAAGTCCGACCGCGGCTGTGCTAAGCCTCAAATAGGTCAACCAATCAAATCAAAATGTTAGTTTTAAGCAGCCAGGATATTTTTGTTATTGTTTATCCGGACGATGTTTCAAATCTGATGCATATCTAATATTATAATGATGTATTAATTATTATAATGATGAAGAGTTTGTTTGTTCGCTTCAACGCGATTATCTCAGGAACTACTAGTTTGATTAGAAAAAAATATTTCCCTGTTAGAGAGCCCATTTATCAAGGACGACTATAGGCATTTCCAGGCGGGTAAATAAGTAGTTCTCGCGGTAAAATCTATAAACACGGGAAGCTTATATACATATAATAACTTCAAACAGAGCGTATTCAACAATTGCAAATCGAGAATAAAAGAGAATCCAGACCGATACCCAACTAACACCTCAAACGCATCCCTGGCCTGTTCCGACCGTCGGGAGCTGTCGGAAGCGACCAACGACAAAGCTGGTCGGGGTCTATGCACTTCTGATTTGAAGAAAATGTAACCCATACCAACCTGACACTACACAATCGTTCGGTGGGCGGTCTGAATCCTGTATTCCCTTATATCATTATTTGCGATTATCGAATACGCGCTATCTGAAGTCATTATATAATAGCTTTACATGCCAATAATGCGTTTCCCGTGTTTTTCATTTTCCCGCTAAAACTACTTATTTTCCCGCAGTAAAAAACCTATAGCCGTCCTCGATAAATTGCTAGATAGCACTGAAAGATTTTTTCAGTATTGGATATCATCATTAAAGTCATCACCCTATTAACGTCCCCACTGCTGGGACACAGGGACTTCACTCTTGACGAGAGAGATTAGGCCTTAATTTACCACGCTGGCCAAGTGCGGGTTGGTAAATGTCAACATGTCTTTCAAACTCTTACAGTTCTCATGTCATGCCGTCTTTCTCACGATGTTTTCGAAAAAAATCTTGTAAATATACACAAAAATTTAAATATTATTTAGTAGAAAAACTGGTTCTGTCTCAGCATGTGCCAGATTACTAGCATGCAAGTAACCAGCGCTGGTCTTCCGACAGAACCAATTGTTGACGTTACGGACAAACATAACAAGCACACAATTACAATAAATACACAAGCAAGGAGGAAGTGAACACATACATCAATTAACTAAAACAAAGAAATAAAATAACATAAATTGTCACAATTAGAGATTTTTTTTTTTTTTATAATATTTATTATCACTATATCTATAAAATGCTAGAGTCGTGCCTATGACTTTCCTGCTCCTTCTGGTGGTCGAACAAAAAGTACTTTATTTTTTTTTTCTAAAAGAATATAAGCTTCGCAGGTTTCTTATCGGGGGTGGGATGTTGTTCCAGCACTTGGAAGCAGCATAGCGAAAGCAGCCTCTAAAACAGGCAGAGCTGTGCCGCTGCGTCGCTAGCTGCTTAGAGCACTGGCGGGAGTCACGAGATCTGGAGCTCGACAACCATGTCAACTTATTGTAGAGATAGGAAGGAGATTTAAAAAATACAACACCAAACATGAGACACGCAAGGTGCAATTTACGTCGGTGCTTCATTTTTAAGATAAAATGCCTATTAAGAAAAGACGTGACAGAACTTCTGTTGGGGATATCAAAACAAAAACGAGCACAGGCATTTTGGACTCGTTGTACTAGTCTTTGCGTCCTGCAGAGTAATCTTGGTCCAATTACCACGTCAGCATAATTGAGTTTGGACAAAACAATTGACTCTACCAGCCGAATACGCATGTCTGGACTGAGGTATGGTCTCATTCGGTAGGGCACTTTGAGTCTGTAGAAATAGTTCCTAACAGAATCCGCAACATGTTTGTTAGCGCAGATTGCTATCTATAAGCAGGCCGAGGTTTCGGGCCTTGTCTACTCGCTCTACGACTTCATCCATTAAAACTACATTTTGAGTAGGACCCAGACGCAGCAGTTGATGTGCTGTACCAAATAACAGGTATTTTGTTTTTTTTGGATTGAGTAAAAGACTATTCGTATTAGACCACTCTGCAATATTGGCTAAGTCTTCATTGAGGATTTCTATTGTTCTGTCTATGTCAGATGGCTTGCACGAGATATATACCTGTATATCATCTGCATATATGTGATAGCTACAGTGTTTTATGACCGTTTGGACGTCCGCTGAAAATATGTTGAACAAAAGTGGACCCAGAAATGACCCCTGAGGTACCCCGCAATTTACAGGCAAAAACTCAGACATCACATCATTACCATCTTGTCGAGAAACTTTCACGCACTGATATCGGCCACTAAGATAACTGTCAAACCAACGTAAAGCTCCATGGTCAAGTCCATAGTAATTTAGCTTTGATAATAAAAGATTTGTATTCAAAACATCAAAAGCTTTTGAGAAATCAAGCAGCACGAGCAGAGTACATAACCCTTTGTCCTGCGCGACGAGAATTGCATCTGTAACGTCCAGCAGGGCAGTCGTGGTACTTCGTCCTGTTCTAAATCCCGATTGTACCTCAGGCAGTATTCGATTATGCTCAACGTAAGCGGCCAACTGCTGGCTAACAACCTTTTCTAAGACTTTAGACATGCAAGGCAGAATACTAATTGGTCTAAGCTCAGTGAACATAGTCGGATTAGGTACCTTGGGCACCGGCAGTACTATAGACCGCTTCCATAAGTCAGGAAAAACAGAAGAAGTTATTGATTTATTAACTATAGCAGTTAAAGTAACAAGAGACTCAGGAAGCGTCAGCATTAACATGTCTATGCCAATCAGATCACAACCTATTGCCTTTGATTTTAGACTAAGAATAATTTTACTTATATGGTCTGCACTAACTGATTTTAAAGTAAAGATTGAGTTATTGAACTTATGGAAATCAAAATAAGTAAGATTAGAAATAGTTACAGAAGTACTAGGAATGGTTAAAAAGTGAGTGTTAATAGCATCAGCATTTTGTAAATTGGAAGGGAGCTCAGAATGAGGCTTAGGTAAAAGTGTAGTTTTTAAATTTTTCCAAAGTGTTTTAAGGTCATTAATTTTATTATTTATATTGATATTGAAGTATGCTTTTTTATCGTTGTATAGGAGCTTGATTAACGCTAGACTTAAGAGATTTATAATAATCTTTTGTTTCTCAGACTTGTTTTTTTGGTACTCTGAAGCCGCCTCGTCACGCAACTTCATCATTAGTTTAACGGTATCAGTTATCCAAGGGTAAGATCTTGTCTGAATTTTCACCGTTTTTAAGGGCGCATGTATGTCAAATATAGCCAAAATACTTAAACATAAGACGCTGAGTATATCATTAACGTTAGAAAGTGAGGAAATTAAATCCCACTCAATAGTTTTTAAGTGAAAATTAAAGTTATCAATATTAACATATTTTAATGGTCTGTAAGTAATCATAAAAGGTTGTGGCTTATTTTTCTTAATATTAAATTCATAAAATACGAGATAATGGCCGTAGAGCGTTCCTATCGACTCAACAGACATCTTACTGGCTTTAAGATCAGTGCAGACAACATCGATTAAAGTTTGTGAGGTGTCTGTAAAGTGACCAAGTCATGTCGTCGCAGTGTTTTTGGATTTATTATTTAGCTGAAAGGTCTCCGTATAAACTTGAACAGGTTCCTAACCATTTATAAATTTTATGCAGAAAAATATTAAAATACATCCGTAACCTTAGCACACAGGATTCGAACCTGCATCTCCGGGATCCCAACGTGCTAGCAATTACACCAACGCGTCATTACGTGAAAGGTCGAAATTTTTCTGCACTTTGTAATATCGAGTGAAGCCCCGACAAACGCCATGTCGTAGAAAATCTAAGGACTATTCTAGGTTCCCGACCATTAGCGAAAAATAAGGCAAGTCCGAAATCTTTAGTTTTTTCTCCACACGTTCCAATTACATACGCTAAATTAAATAAAAACTGTTGAAAAATTACCTACATGCAAACAAGACAAACGTCAGAGAGTCGTGTTATCGCCAAGGTTAGGATAGAGAGTAAATAAAAAGTGATCGTTATGCATAGTATATAATAAAAACAATATTTATATGTATATACATACGATAGTCTGCGGATAAATTATGAAGGGCAATCAAAATAACAAGTAGAACTAATATTACATTAAACTACCTGGGGCCCGCCTGTCTGTCCGTGCCAAATGTTATTTATATTATCTGCATATCGCAAAGACAATCATAAAAATAACGCGGCAGAAACCGATGGGTGCATCTAGTAAAGTTATAACCTAAAGAAATATTTAAATTGTGCGCAGAAAAATATAGGTATTTATTTTTTGGTAATTTATGTTTATTATCCAACAGGTATATTATATTTGTTATTTAAATTAACGCATGTTAGTATTAATAACTCAACCTAGATAGTTCCTTAGTTGTTCATCAACAAGATAAATGGACATTAACAATTTGGAAAGTATTTGCATGTGATATCATATATTATTATAATGCATTTAAAATAAAACACAATAAACCTCTCGTTCAATCTTTATTAAATATAATTCATAAATTGTTACTAACGGTATAGCAAAATTAATACTATTGCGCATCAAATTGCTCGTCTAAGCAGCAGCAGCGGTAATTCCCATTGCACATGCACATGTATTGACCGAGCTAGTTCTCGTTAATTAAATATTAAGGGAAAGTGGAAGGAAAATCGATATTGCACTCTACGCGGCGGTCTTTTCATACAATTCTTTCGTTCCCATAAAAGCTACTGATGGCATAAAACTACTTTAAGGAAGTTGACTGAAAACTGGTAGCTATGGAAGGGAAGTAAAGTACGACTAGTTTGATCGTTATAGATTTAAGCGGGACACTAGAAGTAGAAACTGAAAAATAAAATCATTACAGATCAAAGCCTACAACCTGAGACTTTTGACTCTAAGAAGTACACTGCAGAACAAAGCCCTCCCTATATCACAACAAAGCCATCTTCCAGCTAACATCTAGGTCTTTATGCCCCATCTAAGACCACATCGTCACTTTATATCAGGTGCGATTGTGGTCAAATGAAGGCTAGCATTTAAAAAAAACCGGCCGGGCGCGAAAGTAGATGGGAGACAATATTCTTGCGCCGGTGCCCGCGGCAAGTTATACCTCATTATAATATAACATTCGACGTAGATTATGGAATCCAAGAACGCCCTCCATGGCAACCAGAAAGATTACAGCTGGACAAGGCGAGTGTCACGAACGAACGTGCATTTCGCTCATAAAACGAATTTCGTCACTTTACAACATATCACGCATTTCAAAACAATAATATTTACACTATCGCGAGGGTTAAATGAAACTGGTCGGAGTGCAACCTTGAGGTAACTAAGGCCAAGGGCCGGAGACGTCACGTGTGATATGAGCTTTCGCAAGCTTCCCTGTCACGTGGCTGGTTTAAAGAAGATTATAGCTATTTGTGAACAGAACTGGTCTGCTCGTCTTTTTATATGACTTTGCGATTTGCATGGATATTTGTAGGTATCATACGCCCGGCCATCGGCGCAAGAATCCCCCTTACTCCTCCCATTGGCGCCTCAGAGCCCGGCAAGGGAAACTAAGCCAACCCGCCTGTTAATCGCGGCGAGTATTGGCAAACCCCCTCTGAATGAGCAAGTGCCATGACCTGCAAAGGACACTTTTCGCCGAAACCAAGACTACATAATCTATCTGTTTAAACGTCACTGCTCTCTCTTGTTAACAAATTTCAGATCCATCCAAAGGTTGCCTGGAAGAGATCGCTGTTAATGATTAGGCCGCCCATTGTGTCACTGTATGTAATATGTATCTCCCATAAACTACACCGTAAAATCCATGTTACCCGTTATAATTTTAATATTTTTTAATTTCCTGATAATTAAATAAGCACCACTTATAATAAAGAAATTAAGATAAATTTTGCACAGCTGTCATCCCGCCCTACACCAATTAAACAAAGTTGACTTCTCCAAGTATCTTATCAGAATGTGATATGATCAGTTGTTGTCCTTCCTTTGTGATAACAGCTGAATTGTATATTGCAATGACTACCTCATGACTGTGACTTTACAAGTTCCAATTTATCTTTTTTTAATTTATTTCTTCTATAGAAATACACTTTGAAAATTTTAAATATTAGTGGAGTTTAATTAGAACTTTTTTTTCTGTAAAAGTGCAATAATCAGCTTTGAAAGACATTTAATATTCATAGATATTATTTATAGTTATTAAGAAATGTGTTGGCATAACATTGTATTGAGTTCTGTGTAATTTTCAGAATTACGAGACATATTTTTACTATAATGAACATAGTCAAATTCATTTTAGGGCTGGCATTGCCTGACCTGCATCTATGCAAATTTAAATAATGTTAGAATAAGATAATTCTGAGGAATGACAAGCATGGCTATAGATAATGTTGTAGTATTGAATTGATGAAATCTTATTGTTTACCAATACTTCCATGTTTATTTGTCTTCAAACAACAGCAATAATTAAAACTTGAGGTTCCATAGAAATGATAGTTGCAGAATATAATGTAAGTGAAGAATAACCTAGCTGTGCACACAATGAAGTAACATTAAATTGGGGGTAGACTCATATAAAAATGTGAAACACTTTTGCTAATATATTTTGTAAATTGTAATATTTTGGTAAACTCGTGTGATTATTTGTAGGTATCTTTTCAGTTTTCACATCAGAGCTCTCATTAGCAAAGACAAATTTATGCAATCTATATAACACACTTAAAACGACACTTTTTGAAGGTTGACTCCATACATGACCCCAAAATAAGGTCACATGTCCAATAATTTCAATTTTGCCAAGGACTTTCCCTATATGTTATCTTTAAAAAGTGTGCTTCGCTTTGTTAGAACCAAATAAAACAGTTTCTAACACTTCAACAAATTACAAATGCAGACAAACACATGCTGAAAATTGTTGTCACTGAAATCACTAAAACATTTAGAGGAGGTAGATGAAACACTCACCTGCACAGCGTTGGTCAGAAGTGGATGGAACTCCGGTGCCTCAGGATTTAAAACCGAATTCATGTTGTAAAATAGGATGTGTGAAACAACAAAAATAAATATACGCCTGTGAAGGCGTGAGCACCGACCGACCACAAGCAATGATGGATGGATGATGAACTACAGTACAAATGAATGAACCAAAATCGAATGCGCTTTCTTGAAGTTGAGCTGAGCTGAGACGTACGTACGTGCTGTCAAAATAATGAGCGGGCTATTTCACCCGCAGAACAAACAACTTTTTTCTTATCTGTGATTTCACCTGCATTGTGGTTTGATACCATAGACAATTTAACTTGTCAATGTGAATGACAGTCATACATTTCAAAGTCATCGTTCAAATTGGTTGTTTTGATTAAGAAAAACAATAATAGCAAAATCATGATGAAAATAAATGTATAAAATGAAATAACTACGATAGAAAACAGAAGTTTACGCGTCGGGAAATAGATTTCATTCGTGTTCTAACCTTCGCGTTGATTTGTTGTGACCAGATCGATCAAAGTATCATAAATAATTTCAGAGATTCATACCAATTTCTTCTTCAGAGATTCATACCAATTTTCTTGAAGTTTCATAAATCCTATCGAAAATCATTTTCATATTAAGTGTGAAAAAAGTAATAAGAGTAATTTATTCATTATGGCAGCAACAAGTGCGCTGTATGTTGCCGTAGTATGTTCGTCGAACATGAATCGCAGTATGGAAGCACATGCTTTCCTCATGAAAAAAGGATTCAATGTGAGGTCCTACGGAACTGCAGAGAAAGTGAAGCTGCCGGGTCAATCAGCGGACCGCCCTAACTGCTACGCATTTGGAGTTCCCTACAATGACATCCACAATGATCTACTTGTGAAAGACAAAGCATATTACACACAAAATGGGATTCTGAATATGCTGGACCGGAACCGTCGAATTAAGAGTTGTCCCGAAAAATTCCAAATCTGTGGAGAAAGATTTGATGTTGTAATAACATGCGAGGAGAGGGTGTATGACCAAGTCACTGAATGGTTTGGATCACGTAGATCTGTATACAACCAGCCCGTGCATGTTGTCAATATTGACATAAAGGATAACCACGAGGAAGCTACCATAGGCGCTTTCCAAATCACAGACTTGGTAACCAAGATGGCAATGAGTGAAGACTTGGATAATGAAATTGATGAGATCTTACACAACTTTGAAGCAGAGAGCCACAAACCAATTCTGAATTCTATTATGTTTTACTAAAAAAAAAAGAGCTTTTCACGATTGGCACAGTTTGAAGATTAAGGCGTCATGCAAAACTGGATTTCTAATATTACAAGCCCTGTTTAATAAATATATTGATTAATCAATAGTTATAAATCATAAAATCATTAATAGTTATTAAAGTTATATGTTAAAGTAACTATAAAATACATGTTGTATTTTGCCAAATCACACTAAAATATGGAACTTATATAAGTATGAATTGCAACTATTTATATGAAATAAAATAATATATAATATCAATTCATATTTTAACATATATTTTATTCATAACTTTATATAGTCTATGTACTTCTAGGTTTAGATTGTAAATTAAGTTTAACTACTTTGTACATCACTTAACTGTGAAGAAAATTAAGTATAGCTTTTTTCTTGATATGTTTTTCTATAATAAAAACTAATTAGTTGTTACATTTCTATTTTACATTTCTATTTCTATTTGTCTGCATTTGTAATTTGTTGAAGTGTTAGAAACTGTTTTATTTGGTTCTAACAAAGCGAAGCACACTTTTTAAAGATAACATATAGGGAAAGTCCTTGGCAAAATTGAAATTATTGGACATGTGACCTTATTTTGGGGTCATGTATGGAGTCAACCTTCAAAAAGTGTCGTTTTAAGTGTGTTATATAGATTGCATAAATTTGTCTTTGCTAATGAGAGCTCTGATGTGAAAACTGAAAAGATACCTACAAATAATCACACGAGTTTACCAAAATATTACAATTTACAAAATATATTAGCAAAAGTGTTTCACATTTTTATATGAGTCTACCCCCAATTTAATGTTACTTCATTGTGTGCACAGCTAGGTTATTCTTCACTTACATTATATGGAACTTATATAAGTATGAATTGCAACTATTTATATGAAATAAAATAATATATAATATCAATTCATATTTTAACATATATTTTATTCATAACTTTATATAGTCTATGTACTTCTAGGTTTAGATTGTAAATTAAGTTTAACTACTTTGTACATCACTTAACTGTGAAGAAAATTAAGTATAGCTTTTTTCTTGATATGTTTTTCTATAATAAAAACTAATTAGTTGTTACATTTCTATTTTATTTTAACATAGTTTCCTGTTTTATTAAATTATGTGAGCCCAGTTGGTTGGTGGACTGGTTTAGTATTTTTTTTTTGTGATTAGCATAGGTAAATTACTAGTTTCAAAGATTAAATAAAGAGAGTAGGAAGAAGAGTACCTACATCACCAACATTTCAAAGTACTCTGTGGTAAACATTACAAATATATAATTATAATTTGAATCCATGTCAGGCTATTAAAATAAATTCAATGTACATAATATTGTGAGAGCCGGCACTAATTTTCATTTGTATTATAATGCCTTATACAAAGTAAAACGAACCTAGACACCCCATAATCTATACCAATACCTAGTTTGAAGAGCTATGATGTTGAAGGGATAAATTAATTTATGAATTTGCACACAGATTCTCTACAGTCTTTGAAAGGACATAGACTTCTGTTACTGCAGGACAGAGGGTATATAATCACTACGCTGCAGGATAATCCATGATCAGTGCTTGTACACGAAACAAAACAAAATCTTTCAGCTATAATACAATTTAATATAGTAAACTAATTGACAAAAGAATAATTAATCATTATGAATACATAAACAAACAATTTCAAGGAATCATTAAGAAGGTTATGAGATGGTAAAATAAAAGTTATAACTAGAGTCAAGAACAGAATTAGCTTTTGATTGTGGTATAAAAATCTGCATCCCATGCATCTCGGCACCAGTTAGCGACGTTCACCCAGGTCAACACATTTCATTTATTTATTTAAATAGGCTGCACCAACAGGATATATAAAAAACACTTTAAAGTAATCAATACATATATTATTCAACTATGAGCACAGCATTTAGGATTGCTCACACATACACTGCGCGGGCGTTCTTTTTGCTGTAGTATGCATGCTCCCATGCATCTATTCCAAGCAGAGGGATGAGACCTGAAAACAAATATTTAAATGTAGCAAAAATAGCCTTCATTCTTATTAAGCATTCTTTCTTAAAATAGCCGGCTTTGAAGAAAATGAATTAAGTAAATAAAAAAGCCTCCTGCCTTTGCCCAGCTGTGGGATACAATATTCAAACACAAAATGAGTTGAGTACCTACCTACCTAAAACTTTATTCTACATTATAGGTTCTAATATTTTATAGACGTAATGTTTGCGAGATTGTTTGTGAAGTTGTAGGGGGGTAATCTCAGGATCTACAGAACCGATTTGAATGAAATCTGATACACCGATTCTATAAAGCTTGAGAAGTGACATAGGCTTTATACCGCGGGAAAATCGGGTAACACCAGGTTGTACTGCTAGTTTTAAAAAACATAATAAAGTACGTATCTATTATATAACAGACTTCCTAGCGCCCGCTAAAGTATTTTTTTATTCTTAGGTAGCGATTCATAATAAATTAAGATCATTAATCCTGAATCAATGTGCATTTAATGATCCTTATGATTTATGATGATTGGCGAAATTTTGAAGGGTAGGTAGGTAGAATGAAAATATTTGTCAACAACAGGTTGTGCAAAAAATCACGCCCAGCCGGATTGTAAGCATGTTAGACATACACATGTGGCATCCAGCTACTTATAAGTAATTAATTACCTATCGATAATTACGTAATTTATTAGAGGAGAAGGTGGTAATATGGCCCCATATGCGTATCTCAACATCGGGAAGCGCCATGTATGAATTACTACATGTATTAAGACGAATACATGCTACCGTAAATTTCAAGTCAACCGAGAGAGCTGCTGTGCTGTGCTCGTAGTTTGACATTTGTCAACTTAGGTGTTTGTCAACACGTTGTTTCAAAAGAATTTTCTCCCGCAATAAATCTAATAAACGTTAGATAAAACCGTGTTTTGTGTGGTCTGATTGCATCGAAGAGAAAGGATAGTAACCCATCTTTAATATTTGGAAGGTAAAATCTAAATATTTGTACCTGGGTAGAAGTCAGAATAATCGACCGCAACTCACATGAAGTCCGGGTAGTAACGTTACTCACCTGATAAGAAAATGTTACTCACAGGAATAATAGGATGCTTTCACATTGAAACAACAAATAGGTACATATTTTTATTTATTGTTAGACTGAAACAACTGTTAACATCAATAAATGTATTTTTAACAAGTTCGCCACCGAAAACATGCTTTAAAAACTCCAACTTACTCAAAACAATTGCTTAGGCGGTGAAAATAACAAAACAAAAAAAAGGAAATTTATTACTTAAAATGGAACTTTAATATATTTATAACAACTGGTAACTTAAGTTATAATTATGTAATTCTTTAATCAAAATATATATAATCATCGTCATCAAGAAACACAAAATCAGTCTAGCAGCAGCTTTCATGTATTCTCTATGCTATCTTTTTCTCCTCGTATGTTTTCTGCATTTTGTTTTATTTTTTCACGGTATTTTCTTTGTCTCTCAGCATTCGACATTGGCGCCATCTAAAAGTAAGCATGTAAAGTCAATTAGTTTTAATTTACGCACAAATATGTTCAAAAAGTCCAATCCATTAAATATAACAATATTATTAATAGATTATTCCAGCAGTGGACTGTCGTGGCTGATGATGATGATTCCAGAAATAGATGCCAGTATATTTTATGCATATATATAAATATATAAAATAATAAATTCTGAAATTCTTCCTTTTTTTTGAAGTCGGTTAAAAATACGAACAAAACTTAGTGGTTCGGCAGATGAAATGAGGTTTCCGTTCGGAGTGAACAACTCGTTATTGATTGCAGGTTCAGTTACTGTACAAACTGATTCGTTTTACCAAGTGTTACTCACAAATCTATAAAATCCTGTGAGTAACAATTAGCAGTATGAACTAGCCCTAAGTCATGAAACGTTATCCACAGGAAGAAAAAATATGGATTATAACCTCTAAAATGCATCGTCATAACAACAAATATCTTACCTTGAAAACAATGTCTCTGTGTTGTGTTAGCACCAAAACATACTATTTCAGACTGTGTATCCAGACCTGCGTAATTCACTTTAGAATTTATCTCACTCACTAGTTTTTCACAGGAATATTTTGGTAAATTTTATTTGTGCGCGCACTTTTTCAACCAAAACATAATGAAGTGACAACATGGCGGTCTCAAAGGTTACGTGATGTGTAAGTAACAGTGTTGATAGCATAAAATATAATTGCGATATGGTAGAATTCCTTTTCGGGAGCGTTTAAAACACCGTTATCTACCTGGAGTTATTCACAGGATGATGTTTGGGATTTTTATTATAAACAGTAATTAAATAATAATAGACATAACAAAAATAACAATTACATGAATAAAAACAATAATTAAGTCACCGGTTTCTACTTAACAGTGTATAATATTGCAAAAATTGCCTAGTATTGATTATTTTATGATATGTAAATTTTTAATACGCAATAGGACACTTTCATTTTGTATGGACGTTAAATTAGTGACTTTAGTTTGCTAATTTTTTTTTCGGTATAGTTATATTCTAAACATAACTAAAATGGCTTGTTTTCCTGTAAATTAACTGTCCTTTAAACAAAATTGGTTATAACTTGTTATGACCGAAACTAATCTTTAAATAAGCTGAAAACGGTCGAGGACACAAAGTTTTAAAAATCATGTACGATTATTTTGACCTCTACCCACCTATTGTTTTTGAGATTGTCTTTAATTGTTTAAAATAAGCGCTTGTTGAAGTGAAACTTCTATAGAATCGTAGTGATTTCAAACCGGATGCAAAAAGATGAAACGGAAATGGTAAGAGACACAAATACAATTCTCATCAAATTCATTTCTTTGCGCGATACTTCGTAGTTGAGACTACGAAGTATCGCGCAAAGAGGTATTGCTGTATTTTATTTATATTATTTTGTAACATACTTTATGTAATACACTTTATTGAAGTAATATAAATAATCCGAATAATTACAGATATATATGTTTGTTTCTCTTATCATTTTAGCAGATGCGTTCATTTACCCTTTTTTTCTATTCGAAATATATCATAATTATAGTTCGTAAGTAGTAGACTCCAATCGTGCGTCGTAGCTGACACACACACACACTTTTTTTTTATTCCTTCGTCGATTTACTGAAGTTTCACTTCTATCGTGTGTGAATCGCACACACACCTTTTTTTTTAATATGCCCCCCTAATATTGCTGGTATTATCGCCCCCGGGGGCCATATTAAATGTATGAATGGTGACATTTCAATAAAAAATATCACAATGTGCATATATAACTAAACGTATTTCGTTGTATTCAGATGCCGCGATTATTATTTCTACGAAGCCAAAAAGAAAGGGACAACAATGGCATGCCGATAAAATGAAACTGGCTGTCCAAGCAGTGCAAGCTAATGTAATGCCCAATTTTCTAATGACTAATGAACTAATTTTCTAATGAAATGTGGGCAAATAATGATTTGCCCACATTTCACAATGGAGCAGAAGGCGATTATTATGTCTGCGACTGCTGTCGCTAAATAACATACCTACATTTAATATGGCCCCAGGGGGGCATATTTACCACACGTTTCGTATTTCTTTACTTTTAGACTAATTTCAAAAATATTAAAATTTGTGAAAACTGTTACCTATGTTTTTATTTGAAACATAATTCCTATTAGGTACCCAATTTGGTAAGGTACCTATCATTTGATTTGAACTGAATCTAAAAATATCGTAGGTAAGTAATTTTAATTTAATATTTTTAAAAACTAATTGGGGGCCCATATTATTACCTTCTCCTCTATTCTATGTAGGTCGGTTCTAGAGGATCCTGGTTGGGGCAAGTGGCCACTTGCATTTTCTAATTTGGGCAAACTGTTGTTTTTCAACTCTAAAACCTTTGTACGTACACAGTTTAAACAATAATATTTTCTTGTTCTTATTCATAACTTTTACGTAATCAGCGAATAGAGTATAAATACGCTAAGTAGGTAAAGCTGAATGAGGTCGAATTTGTGTAGGTACCTACTGTTATGTTGCTGATAAAGGTTTAGCTTATTTATAACTAAATAATTGACAGAAAATTGCTATTGTTGCTTATTGTGTTACTTTGGCGTTAACGTGAGAAGTTTTGACCGTCTATTGCACAGGTTTATTGTCCCCGTTTTAACCCCTGAGTAGTGTTCGATTCATTTAGTTTTGCGCTGGCTACTATGCTCTCTGCTAACTCGGTTTGTTGACAGTAGGTACATAACATAGTTTCCATTTCGCCCCCAAAGAAAGGAAGTCAAGTGAAATTGGAACGCTCTTATTTAACGTTACCGACACGATACTGAACGATACGATACGATTATCGCGTCATAAATCCTCGACCGATCAAAGGTCCATGTAGGAAATGGTGGTAGGTATGTTGTTATTTCCTTAATGCTAAAATATAGTTTCTTCATAGTTTAAACTTTTCTATACCGCTTCCGGTATTTAGAGAAGACAATTATCACCTCAATACCTCGCTACAGCAACTCGGTGACCAGATCAGAGCAATGAAAGAAGCAGCTCAGCAAGAGGTGTCCTTAAATACACACGATGTACGCCAGTATACCGTCTCATACTTTTGTAATGTACATAAATTTGACGTGTCTGTCAGTCTGTAAGACTGTCTGTCTGTCTGTCTGTCTGGGACATCATAGCTCCCGAACGGATGGAGCGAATTTAATTTAGTTTTTTTTGTATGAAAGGTGAGTTTGGCGCGAGTGTTCTTATGACACCAGCTGAGGTCGTGGCCGACCGCCGACTAGTGTGATTGAACAGAAGCGCCTCTGTTCACACTAGTCGGCCGCCGATTCCGATATGAATCATAAAATCTGAATCCGACAGACGACATAGTGGTAACGACCTCTATGTCGTCTGTTGGATTCCGATTTAATCGGATGTCGGTGCATAAATTTGACGTGTCTGTCAGTCTGTAAGACTGTCTGTCTGTCTGTCTGTCTGGGACATCATAGCTCCCGAACGGATGGAGCGAATTTAATTTAGTTTTTTTTGTATGAAAGGTGAGTTTGGCGCGAGTGTTCTTATGACACCAGCTGCGGTCGTGGCCGATCGCCGGCGCCGACTAGTGTGAGTGAACAGAAGCGCCTCTGTTCACACTAGTCGGCCGCCGATTCCGATATGAATCATAAAATCGGAATCCGACAGACGACATAGTGGTAACGAGCTCTATGTCGTCTGTTGGATTCCGATTTAATCGGATGTCGGTGCCTCTGTTGAACAGCGCCATTTGCGATCATATGCGAGCGTTGACCCGACAAGTTTTATTTTCCGAAGCTTCATATAAATGATCTGCCGCTACGAAAAACGATAAAAAATCGTAATTTTATTAAAGAGAATAATAACAATAATAGTCATAATAGTAATTTATTGATAATATAGATTATATGGTCCTCGAAACCTTGCATCATAATAAATAGTATATATGGCGTATGTTTGTTCTTCTTTATCTATGTATCTACGTTCTTATGTATCTTTATCTAGGTAACTATTAGAGGCATCCGTAGATGCATGTGCTGAAGTCTTTTACTTTACTCATGTAACTGCCGACTGCATAGTGAAAACATTCAAATCTCTCAACATCAAATACACAGAAGATCTTTGGAATATCTCAACAAAAGTGCTAGGTAATATTATTAATGATATTGCCCCCCTACTGGCCTTCATTTTTAACAGCTGTGTCGATGTTGGTATCTTTCCGGATCTCATGAAATATGGCAAGCTTGTCCCTCTTCATAAATCTGGTACTCAATTTGATCCTGCAAATTATCGGCCTATCTCAGTTCTTCCCGTAATGAGTAAAATCTTTGAAAAAATTATTTTAACACAATTAATTAATCACTTTGATCGCAACAGACTTCTGCATAGCAATCAGTTTGGCTTCACCAAAGGTAGATCAACTACTGATGCTGGAACACTATTGATAAAGCACATTTTGGCGGCTTGGGATAGAGCGCAAAATACTATCGGCGTGTTCTGTGATCTCTCCAAGGCTTTTGATTGTGTCTGCCATGCAACACTTATAAATAAATTAAAGCATTACGGCATTCACAACAAAGCCCTTGAGCTCCTACATTCCTACTTGACCGATAGAATTCAAATGGTTCAAGTAGGTAATGAAAGATCCCCAGGATCAAAAATCGAATTAGGGGTTCCACAAGGATCAATACTTGGGCCTTTTTTGTTTTTAGTATATGTAAATGATCTCCCGTATTTTGCTAAAGACCTTTGTGACATAGTCTTATTTGCTGATGATACTTCTTTATTATTTAAAGTTGATAGGAATAAAAATAATTTTGACGATGTAAATAACTCACTGTCACTAGTACTAAATTGGTTTACGGTTAATAACTTATTGCTAAACGCAAAAAAAACTAAATGTATTAAATTCAAACTCCCTAATGTTAAAGAATTTCCTACAAAAATCATAGTAAACGATGAAATTCTCGAGCTCGTTGACTCAACAGTGTTTCTAGGTTTACATATTGATTCTCGTCTACAATGGAAACCCCAAATTACAAACCTTGCAGGTAGACTTAGTTCAGCCGCTTATGCAGTGCGAACAATGAGATATATCACAGATGAGGGTACAGCTAGACTGGTTTATTTTAGTTACTTTCATAGTATTATGTCATATGGTATCCTACTCTGGGGTGCTGCAGCCGATATTCAAACTATATTCGTGCTGCAAAAAAGGGCTGTACGTGCAATATATAAAATGAAACCACGTGACTCCCTCAAAGAAAAATTCAAAGAGATTAACATTCTAACTGTAATCTCACAGTACATTTTTGAGAACTTGATGTTCACCCACAAGAATAAGCATTTGTTTCTAAGAAAAAGTGACGTACATAGTATTAACACTAGAAGTAAAGAAAAATTACTAATTCCTACTTACAGACTAAAAAAACTAGGCAAATCATTTATGGGTAACTCTGTACGTTTTTATAATAAGCTTCCTCATAATGTAACAGAGCTTCCTATTAGAAAATTTAAATCATTTATTAAGAGAAGTCTAATGAAAAAAGCGTATTACTCTATAAATGATTATATAAAGGATGATGCAGCTTGGATAGATGTTGCTTAGTTCCACAGTAACAGGCTCTAATAATTCTGGTTGACCAGGACTGATATGCTCATGCTAAAATAGCTTCCTTATATGACAAACATTTTTTTTATTGTAAATGTTAAACTTATAATAGTTACCTATAAATAAGAACTGTAATAACTACAAAATTGTAATAACTGATAAAGCTGTGTTGTTCTATTCGCTTCTCAACTCAGTATAAAACATTGAAGCGAACTGTCAAGACAATGTTATTTCCTTGATATTTGTTATTTAAGCAATTTAGTTTTATTAATTTTAATTTTAAGTTGACCTGTCCATGTAGGCTATGTGCTTCTAAGGAAATAAACGTTTTGACTTTGACTTTGACTTTGTATAAAATATCTATAAATGTATTTTAATCTAAGAACTAATTTTGTTCGCAATCAAAATCAAAATCAAATCATTTATGTTTACCGAATAAGTTTATTGTGGTAAGATGATTGTTTGTTAGTGCTTTTTGTTTTTATTTTCTTCGTAATATATTTGTGGAAATGTTTAAGGTAGTATTTTTAGATTTTTGGATTTTGTTTCGTTTAAAATAATCTTATTTATTTATTTATTTATACTTTGTGCACAAAAAACAATGTACAGAGGAGGACTTAATGCTAGAAGCATTCGATACCAATCATCCTGGGCGTGCAAGAAAACAAATCAGGCACTAATAAAACTTATTTAAATATGTATATATAAACTTAAAAAATGATGAAGTATTTATAAATACATATATATATATATATACCTAAGGAATATTTATACATATATCAATATTTACAGATATACCATAAACAATACATAAATTTGAGAATGGTTGTAATCATAAAAATACATAAATCATAAAAGCTATACCTAATTACAAGCCTTGTGATTGTGAACATTTTAGCAGCTAATTACGGTTAGCTAGATGTAATGTATTACTTATTGTTTGTAATGTAAATTTCTCTTCTTTCTTTAGTGACAGTCTGTGTATATATGTAAGTTTTATAAAATGTAAATCCGTTTTCGGCCTTATGACATAATTATAAGTTATTTTTATATTACTTATTATTTATTTTATATTATTAAAGGGCTGTGGATTTTGTTTGATAAATAAATAAGTCTCAATATGGGTTTTAACGTGGTTGCCCAATTCCACAATTTTTTCCAATTGGATAATCTTTAGCACGCCTCTAGCGGCGAAATTTAGAAACTGTTTAAGAACGACACTTTCTTTGTTTACGTCTGATTTGTATTTATTACTAGCGGCCCGCCGCCCCGGCGTCGCACGGGTAAAAAAAGTTTCGGGCAATTTTTCCTTATTTGCTCACCGTTTAGACCTACCCTGGAATACGACAAACATTTTAAAACCAAAATCAACTCAATCGTCCCAGCCGTTCTCGAGTTTTAATCAGACTGACGAACAACAATTCATTTTTATTTATATATATAGATTTATGTTTTGTCCTGACGTTACTTGTAACGAAAACTATCAAAGTGTCGTTCTTAGACAGCTTCACAATTAGATACTAGAGGCGCTAGTTAGAATCTTTGCATCGCCTATATTGTAAAACGTAGTGGAAAAAGCGTCAAAATGGCGTTTAACTGAATAACATCTTTTTCACTTTATAATTTTAACTCGACACTGGCAAATTGTCGCTTTAAGCTCAAAGTCCAATTACAAGCAACCGAACTGAAATATCACAATTAATTTAAATGTCAAAATCTGAAATACATTAATAATTCATATAAACAATTAAAATAATGTCTAGCTTATAACTAAGACAGATAGACTACATTGTATGCTCTAAGTGCGCGTAAACAACACGATAGTGGGATCTAGGGCACATCAACCTCGCCCTAATGGGTCAATAATCTAAGAGACAAACAGTTTTCTGTCAGATAAGAACAAGTTTAGTGAACCATCGTTCAGAATTATATAGAATACTAAATCATAACAAAAATGATCTAACCCTCATTTAACATAAGCGATAAAATTGTTCCATCTTTGTTAAACTAACTCAAAAAACTGTTGCACCTCATTTCATCCCATCCCATTCTACGATTCGTCATAAGTAGGTCGCATCGCATGTTTAGTACCTTGAACCGAGCTTATCTGCGTAGGACAGTGCACAAACAGCGTTCAGAATAAATTACGCAAATTACGTGTTATGCAATAAATCTATTGGCGATGCAAAGATTATCTGCACGTCTCTAGCGGCGAAATTTAAAAACTGTCTAAGAACGAAACTGTTTATTTGTTGAAGTTATATCTGACTAGCGGCCCGCCCCGGCGTCGCACGGTTATAAAATTTTCCCGGAAATTATTCGAATTTTTCTCGCCGTAAAAACCATTCTTGAACTCCAACGAACATTTAAAAAAAGTTGAGTTATGCGCTTAGCAACACATTTTGCAATTCATTTTTATATATTTAAGATTTAAGTTTAAAATGAAAAAAGTTCTTGTAGTGACATAACTACAATAGTTGGACATAGGTATGCTACCGCGGAGTTTTTTGTAGACATTATGTGTTCTTCAATATTGTTGTGCAATATTTTGTTCTATCGCTAAAAGTTTCGGCAGCGCATTCGACGAAAGACATTTTAAGACTCATTTTTCTACACCTTCGGTTACATTGTTCAAATTTTGCCAAGGATCCCTAATTTTTTTTTTTCAAAATGAAATGTAGCCTATGTCAAATTGGAAGATTGTAGCATTTTTTTATTTAGGGACTGACACCCTGGGTAAGAATATTTTGGCACCCACTTATGGAAATCAAAATCAAGTGTGTTAGGTAACTGTTTTCTGAACCAATGTGGACGTGTAGGTATTAGGAATATTCTATCTTTCCTTTAGCGTGACCCAGGGCTAAGGACGCGACGTATACGTAGCAAGTTATGTTAAGTTAAGTAGCTCCGGGAGGAGCCACCCCAATCCATACCATTATAGAGGTAGGTATCACTTGTGCCCGTAGCATGGAAAAGTTTAAATGTTATGTAAACGGTCGTAGCCGTAATTTTATGCGCATACGTTAGATTGAACATGGACTCAATAAAGTACTGTTCTTTATCTAATGCATTGATTTACAAAATAGTTTGTTTATCCTTATTGTGTAAATGCATTGATTTACAAAATAGTTTGTTTATCCTTATTATGTAAATGCTTAAAAGTGTTAAAGAACGTTTTACAAGACAACCCGAATATCTGCAAATATACTCGAGTGGGGTCTCAATATCAAATAGTATGACTTCTTACTGCTAAGGGAAGTAGAATGTTCGATCCTATTCTTCTTCTTTATTTACGTAAAAAGTATTATTTAAGATTTAATTCGTGAGAAATCATAGACAAAAAAAAAATATCGAAAATCAGTGAAAAAAATCTACCGAGTAAGTTATTAAATATCAAATTAGGTAATACATCAAAGGCGTGAGAATTGCTTTCTTGGTCCCAGAAATTGATTTCATGCTTTTTTTTTTTGTTCAGTTCAGTTCAGTAAAGTTCTTCTTCTTCTTTAAATAGATGGCATTCGTCAGTTCAGTTCTTGTTCTTGTAATTGGACTCTGACAATTAATGACTATTTCGCCGATGACGCGATTTTGGCGTTTTAATTGTCAGTGTAAGTCAATACATAATGTCAAAGTCAAAGACAGACGTAAACATTACCAGGGCATAGAGTAGTCAGACAAGCAAGACAGAGGGGAAAGTGGGTGGTAAAATTCAGGAGGTTTTGCCCGAAGGGTGGTAATCTGCAGCCAAATAAAGGTGTGGGGGTGTAGTTGCTTTGTGAAAGTCTTTGTGGCTTGTGCGATTGCGCAGTGCAGCGCCCGCCTTCACTGTGGAATAGGGCCACAGGGTGGTTGTTTCCAGCGAGTGTGTGAAGGACAGATGCCTCCTCGAGGGATGGGGCGCGCCTTGGTAGGTAAGCTCAGGCTTGATGTCGATATTTTGTGGGATAGGCGCGAGCCACATCTATGTTTACTGTGCCTGTGTCATGTTCGCTTCCATAGCTTGTGTTTCTACTTTCATCACATGCATTTGCTGAAAACGATCTGTTATTGTTTGTCATGACTTTAGAAGATCCATTTTACGTTGTTAAAGAGTAAGTAATAATGTATCTGCAGTTTTAATGTTTGTGCCTTTAATCCAAGACATAATGATACCTTATTTCAAAGACCTACTTTATAATGCCAAATCCTTGAACTGGATTCTATTTCAACAGGTTATTCCATGTTATTATGCAATCTAATTGTAGTTACTGATCATTTAAATGGTGTAATACAGTATAAGTTACTTGTGAAGCTTTGAATAATAAGCAATTAAAACATTTATAATGAGTAATTTGTATTTAGGATTACTAACAAAGGATACACATCTCTTTTAATATAATAAATTACAACAAAAGTATTGTTATTGGACAAGTGCATTAATGTAATTGGTATCTAACAGTGTTAATTAATAAATAAATGGTAGAAAATAAATGATTTATGATCTAGTGTATACATATAATATTATAATAATATAATATTATAATGTAAATTGAGGTACTCTATTGTATTGGGAAACATCCTGTAACAATAGAGTAATTGTTGTTGAATAAATAAATAAATAATATCACTGTTGTTTTGTGCAGTGAGGTGTTCAAGGCTTTGAACAAGACACGTGGGCTGTACCTTCGCTGGCAGGAGATATCAAAGGCCCCCGTGGCTCCCAACAGCCCAGAGGTGGAGTGGACCTCCACCGAGCTCCGTAACGCACTACGCAGCATTGAGTGGGATCTTGAGGACTTAGAAGATACCATCAATATCCTTTTCAATACAATAAACATACATATAAATATAGACTCATTTAAATTAGTTCTAAAATTGAAATCGGTAACTTCTGTGCATTAAGCAGCCCCGCTTTATATATAGGGTGTGCCATTAATATTAGATAATCCATTACAGGGTGGTACCTATCAGGCTACAATAAAATCATATAGTTGACGATACTGCAATAGTGCATAGCTACAAGCTTGATAACCTTACAGGAGTTAAAAAAACTTTCTAATTTTATCATTTCAAATAATAAACATAATTTATTGAAGGTTAAAAAAACACCATGTTTTCAGTCAGTGGTAGACAATTTGAGGGACAATTATTTAGTAAGTACATATTTCGGGTTTTATGACACTTAAATTTCAAATTCGCTACTTTTTGCAGTATCGCGGTAGGTATTACATATGGTATAATAGTTAAACATTTCTGAAATTTACATTTTAGGCTAATTTTCCTAATTCTTTTCACAACTTGTAGTTTTTTCAAAACATTTAAAAAAAAAATTATGGTACTGTAGCTGCCCATTGTCTTAATTACATATCTGGTTTGTGCCGATTCTTAAAAGGTGTGATAGTTTGTATCTTAGCAAGCGATATTAGCAAAAGAACTAATAAGAACTAATTTTTGTAAATTTTCCTAATCCTGCAGTTGCTCTCTCTTTATTGAGATCTCATTATTGCTTAAATTACATACGTATAAACACATGCGACTGGAAGTCGTATTGTTACTTTATGAATTATTCGTTGAAATTGGCATGGAAAAAAAGTCCAACTTGGTCCAAGCGTTGTTGAGTTATGCGCTTACCAACACATTTTGCGATTTACTTTTAAATTAAAGATATAATGGTCATTAAATTTGTTATACAATTAAATTTTTAAATTATAAAATAACAATTATTGTAATGTGTTATAGGTACCTGTTTGTGTAAAGCCTGACCTAGGTTAAACTAGTTTTAGAAATTTAGCTCTACTGTTTGTTTGAAAGTATTGCAGTGCAACATTTCTTGGGATTATAATTTTCATAACGAAATGTTCAAGCATAGTTGAGAAGAACTCAAACAAATTCAAGATCGACAACCGAGAAATCTGTGATAGACGGACTTTTATTGAAGCTACTAAGCAGGAAGTAAAGGTATGTTGTGTTGTTAATATATTTTATTTCCATATTTCTTTGATCAAATAACACATAACAACTAGCTGACCCCAGCTAACGTTGTTTTGCAAAATGAAAAAAAGATGCTCAGACCTAACTGACTACGCATATAAAATTCGGTAGAGCCGTTTCGGAGGAGTACGGTAACTAACATTGTGACATGGTAATTTTATAATATTTGTCACATGTAATTTTGATATGTTGAAAATCTGTAAGGGTTTTCCTAACAGGTTTCAGGCCATGGCGTCATTAATGTCAGTATCAAAGAATAGTTTCCTGATACATATAGAAACGGTTAATGTTTCTGAGAACTTTTTGGGTTCAATAGCCTACTGTCCCACTGGAAATCTATGTTAGCGGACATTTATACAACATAAAAGTCTCAGTAACAATTTGTAATCTAAGAGAGTTCTTTGGATGGCAGTATATTACAACAAAATGAAAATAAATTATTTATTTATAACAACAAACAACAAATACAACGGGATACATAGTCAAAACGCGACGCGGGGAAAATATGTTTTTAAAAACTATATTTAAAAATAAAAGACGAACAATTCATTCAAGAGTCGATATTAGACTGTTTTAATTAATCAAATTCCTTAGGTCTAGACATCTTATCAAATACCACGAAACGCCTACGCAGTCTGCGATGCAGGTGCATTTATGCGGAGTGTGCGTTCCGCGTATAGGCCAGGAGCCATAACTCCTCCCTCCTTAAGTTCGAAATCATCTGAAGAACAATTTTGATTCGGAGGATGATTTCGACCTGGGAAGAGTTTACAAAATTTAACATTGAAACATTTTTTATATACGAGAAAAGATATAAAACCTATAACTAAAATTATATATAAGACAATGGTGCCTATGCTAACACTCTTCGTATTCACTACACTATCACTCTGTATTTCACTATTTTCCAACGCATATGATAAAACTTTTAGATTTGTTAAGTCAATTCCGTTCAGTTTCACTGGTTTCACGATTTTTGTAGTCTCCATCTTCAGATTATCAGGAAGTGTAACTAATGGCAGCTTCGGATAAGAAAGGCTTTCTCCAGCAGCTGTATGTTTTCGTAATCGGTGCTTCGCTATATTATAATCGCAATCATCATCAATAGTGAGCAAGTAAGTGCCAAAAATAGTGTAATGTAGTATTTCATTAGCGCATAGTCTGGTAAGTTCAACAGCTGATTTAGAGTAAATTATCCAACGGTTTCTATGGATTGGTTCGATCTTAACATCCTCAAGTTCTATGGGTATCTGTTTACATGGGACGTTTTTAGAGTATTTCATCAAAGCAAGGATACAGGTGTCTTCAACGGGTACTATGGTCTGCGCTTCATCACATAGGTAAGTTTTATCTCCAATGGTACGACAGGGGGTAGACAGAGAGTTAGATTTCAACCCCTTCACTATAAGGTATGGATATTTAGGCAATATAATTAAGGTAAGATTGGTCTCAGGTTGGGTGACGGGTAAAGGAACAATTTTGTAATAAAAGTAAGTATCTTTCTTAACTAACGGAATTTCTATAACAAAAGTTATCTTACTATCCTTAAAATATGATTTTAATGTCATAGACTGTTCAATTTTTATAATATTATCAAGAGTTGCCTTAAATATAAGTCTATCGGTTTTTTCTATAACATTGAGAATTTTAATAAGTTCATTTGAATTAATTACAGATTGATGTAGTACTCCTATTTTACTAAAAGCTAAGATGTTTTCAATCTCGTTCAATTTTGCATATATAATCTGAAAGTTGTGTAAAAATAAATTGTAAAGATGTATGATATCATTAGTGTAAGTGGTAATCGAAATATCGCTATTAATTTGATTAATTGTAGAGCTCAATTGTGCGAGATTGTCAGTTATCTTTGATGTAGAATTCGTAAACAGTCTCATCATTTCAGCTACAAGAGTGGTTTTCATTTCTATAGAGTGTTGGCGAGAGTTTAAACTTTTTATTACATTGTCATATTTAATTGCATCATTGTTATCCAAGTTGCCTGTAAGGGTTTTTATTAAAGATCCTAATGGGTTGATGAGTCCTCTCTTTTGACGATTACTTGGAACAATTTGTGAATATTTTTCAAATGTAATACTCAGGACATGGTCGACTTGAAGCTTTACATCATTAACGTAAATTAAAGAAGATGTACTTATGTTCGACGGAGAGTTAAAAACTAACTTATCTAATTCTCTATATCTATTCGCATTTAAATCTAAATCTTCCTTAATAAGCCTAGTATCTAATATCTTAATAACTAGCCAGTTGTCATACGACATAAGAGCGGTTCCTTCTCTGACCGGGAGCACGCCGGGATTCTTCTCAAGCTTCTGGAGCTGAAGAGCCTGGGTCATTACTGCTTGGGTCAGTAGCAGGACGAACCTGTGGAGGACGTCGTATATCTTTAGCTGGAACGTTAGTGTCTCTCGCATTATTTTCTTCTGTAACTACGTTTCTATCTATCTTTTCTTTTACCTTGGCCCTATGATACCTAGGTTTATCTTTGCCTCTATTAACACCCTTGATAAAGACAGTTTCATCAGTGTCTCCTACTTGAACTGATAATAATCGCTGGTCATCGTTGTAATTTTTACCTAAAGCGTTTAATCTAATTTGAGAGAGTGCGTCTGCATTGTTATTTTCATTTCCGTTCCGCAGGCTTACTACTGCCTCCTTGTTACGCAGATCAACAGGAATTTTTAATAGATTTTCAGAACGTGGTTCAACGCAAACTGTATATGGTGGACTGTAAATTATGGGAATTTCAGCGTTACTTGTTTTCAAAATAAGATTTTTCATATCGATGTTAGCATCCAATTGTTTCAATAAATCTGAGCCGATTAGTCCTCCATAATTACTATCAACATTATAAACATAAAATTTGTGAGAGTCTGTACTACGAAAAGTTTTCAAGAGCGGAATGTGAATGACTTCGTTATGAGAGCTGCGCGCGTGAGTACTAACTATCTCAAACGGTTCACTATATTTTAATTCAGAAAAATGTTTGTTGGCAACTTCCGGGCTTATGAATGATTTGGTGCTGCCAGTATCAATCATGAATTTTGTACCAATTTCTGGAATTTCAATATGAGGTAATTTTTCAGCCTCATGGTGGTTAATTTTTATTACTTCCTTTGGTTCCGAAACTGATAACTGAACATTTTTATTTTCTGAAACATCTTGTGAAGCTGTGGTACAATTAATTTTGACAATTTCATATGCAGGTGCTTTTGGATAGTTATATTGAACATAATTTTCCGGGTCACAGTTATTATCCACAGCGTATTCCGTGTATTCCGGCACGGTTAATTCGTTGGTATAAAACAAATTATTTGATGTTCGTGGGGCTACATGAGCTGGTTTTAATTGAGGTGAAGTACGCATTGAGACGTCATTATCATAAAAATTATCAGGTTGCTGTTGTTGGTGTGTCTGTGGAATACCAAATTTGTATTGGGGTTGATTATTAAATCCGAATTGATTATTGTTATTCACAAATGGTGTATAACCTGTCGGTTGTGGGTTACCGAATTTAAAGTTAGATTGTTGTGGGATACCGTATCTAAAGTTAGCCTGTCCTGGGATACTATACTTAGAATTGTCCTGTCCTTGGATACCATACTTAAAATTGTCCCGTCCTGGGATACCATACTTAAAATTGTCCTGTCCTTGGATACCATACTTAAAATTGTTCTGTCCTGGGATACCATACTTAAAATTAGCTTGTCCTGGGATCCCGAACTTAAAGCCTGATTGATTTTGGGGTGAAAAATTCGGTACTAAATTATTGTTTTGTGGAAAAAATGGCTTTAAATTTTGCACTGGTTTTATCTGAGTTGAATACTGCTGAGAAATTAAATTTCGATTTTTATTACGTGAATTATATTGGTTTAAGAAATTCACTTCCTCCATAACTATAGTTAAAGCATCTTCCAACTTATCACATTTTTGAAGTCGCACTACACGTATCATGTTCTCCGGTAAATTATACAGAAAAACATTTAAGGACATGTGATTATAAATTGTTATTTTAGCTTTTCTAAGACCATCATCATTAATTAAATTTAACTTGGCAAACAAAGTGCTTCTGACATTCTGAATACGATTACAAAAGTTAAGATATGATTCGCCATGTGAAATTTTAAGATTTTCCAACTCTATAGCAATGCACTCTTCAGACCTAGGGTCGCCGAAATGCTGAGATAACAATTGTTTTAATTCGTTCCATGAAGTCACATCTTGACGCTCACTGATAAGGTGGGCGGCCTTGCCTATCAGGCGGCTGGTTATGGTATGAAATATATATATGTCTTGTGCCGTATTTTGGAATTCTGATCTAAATGAATTAATAACATATTCACTTTTCTTTAAGAATAAGTTTAGCATTCTTTCATCACCATCAAAACGAGGGATGATATCAATTATTTCTCGAGGAATAGTGCGTATTTCCTCCATTTTTCTTAATTTAAATTTATTCTACACAATATTATAATTACTTTAACACTTTCAAGTATTTAATTTATGGATTTATTTTATCCAGTTATATATTTCACATTAATTATTTAATTCATTTTAATTTATTTTATTTCAATTAAATTTCTTAAAACAAATATTTTATTTCTTTTAATTTATTTTAACTCTTTTCACATTTAATAAAAATAATATTAAAAAATTACATATATATTTTCTTAATTAACACACTGATATAACTCCTATAGATGTTGTATAGAAATTATATATTATGACTAACTTAACTAATTACACAGCCAATGGAATAAGAACAGGGATAGGCAGGATAGTGAAGAGGTCTACTCACAGTACGCTTTTCCCCATTTCCTCCAATTAGAGCTGCTGCTGAATGTTGTTCACGTCACCATATAACCCGATCGAACGCGCGACAAATTTATTTAGGTTTCGTGGATATCGGTTCACGTTAATACGTTCGCGAAACAGTTTTACACTCGGACCGATGCGAGGTCCTCACAGGTGCAGGATAATTTCGCGCCGATATCCTGTCCGCAGCGCCAGACAAAACGCGACGCGGGGAAAATATGTTTTTAAAAACTATATTTAAAAATAAAAGACGAACAATTCATTCAAGAGTCGATATTAGACTGTTTTAATTAATCAAATTCCTTAGGTCTAGACATCTTATCAAATACCACGAAACGCCTACGCAGTCTGCGATGCAGGTGCATTTATGCGGAGTGTGCGTTCCGCGTATAGGCCAGGAGCCATAACTACATTGTGCCAACATATTATTAATATTTTTTTTATAAAGCATTTGGGATTTTTATGCTCTTGTATTCATAAATCTGCTATTTCTGGTTTATATAACTGAATAAGTTAAAACACACAATGTATGCCTTAGTTAGTTAAACAAGGATGAAAAGATTTTATTGAACTGTAATTAAACAGATTTAGCACTTATTTAATGTGTCATTTTTATCAATAATTCTATTAACCTCCTATATTACTTACTGATATAGAAAGAGTTTATAATATTTTTATGAATACAGCGTTAAAAGTTAACAAATATATCGAGGGTGCTGTGTTAAAGCCCGATCAATGCGAATACATACGTTTTATTAGCCTACTGGAATCAGAGTTTTTGCTCTTTCTAATGATGTTAATAGGTAACGTACACTAATTTTGCACACTTATCGGGGTTTAATCACTGCACCATCGACCTCGATATGCTCTAGATTATTTTGTGACTCTCCATTACTACACAAGTATTTGTTTTCTTTTTTTGTTCTATTTTTATCTGCAATCAGTCTACAGTCTATAAGCAGGTGTGCTGTCTTATGTCGGTTAGGGAATTGGTCCAGTGATCATTTCCCTCATCATTGTTTTGATCGTGCGCCTAGTTCCATAATGTGTTGTCTTTTCAGCCTTTTGGGATAGGTCATGTTGGTGAGTAAGTACGCAAGTATTAATTATTTTTTTCTTTTCCCTTATTATTCAGGTAATGAAAGGGAAGATGAGTCTGAACAGGAACCGCGACAACGACGGCACGGCCCGCGAGCCGCTCCTGGGCGAGGAGTCCCCGATGCACTTCGGCAACTCGTGGACCTCCACGCCGAAGTACAGCAAGTACTCCAAGCTGGCCAGCCAGACCGACAGCCCTAACCGGTTCGACGCGTATGACAGTGACGTCATGTCCGTCAGGGATAAGATGCTGATTAGCCAGAATGATCAGCTGCAGGTGTGTAAATGTCAAAGTCAAAATGTTTATTCCTTAGACGCAGAGGGCATTCATGGACAGGTCAACTTGAATTTAATTTCAATGAAAACTAAGAATGGTCAAGTAAATAACATTGTCTTGACAGATTGCTTAAATTTTTGACGCTGTTAAATAAATATTGCTGTGTATGTGTTTTATGAGATTTTTTTTAGCTTCATATGTACCTATGTTTGTCTGTAATCAAATCTTGAAGTATGGGTTGGACTCATGCTGCACTAGGGTTTCGTGTACGATTCATTATGCAAAAAAAAATGTGGAACAAAATATTTTAAAAGTCCAAAAAAATGCAGCCAGAGCGGTTGCCTAATATAACTAACATGGCGCAACGTTGCTTAAATTATTAAAAATCACGTTTTCTATATATTCTACGTATTGTTTTTTTTATTATGTGTTTTTATTTAATGTTGTTATAGCGGCAACAGAAATACATAATATCTCAAAATGTCAACTTTCTATCTTTCATATTTCTTGAGATACAGCCTACAGGCTGGCGACACACGGACATAAAGTCCACGGAGACTCAGAAGTCGTCTTACCCTTTGGGCACGGAACGGATATACTTCTATAAATAATAAAGTCCAAAGTCAAAGTCAAAACGTTTATTTCCTTAAAAGCACATAGCCTACATGGACAGGTCAACTCAAAATTAATAAAACTAAATTGCTTAAACAAAAAATATCAAGAAAATAACATTGTCTTGACAGTTCGCTTTAAGGTTTTATACTAAGTTGAGAAGCGAATAGAACAACACAGCTTTATCAGTTATTACAATTTTGTAGTTATTAAAATTTTGGAGTTCTTATTTATAAGTAACTATTATAAGTTTAACATTTACAATAAATATATGCTTATCATATAATATTTTTAATATTATCACTTAAAGTCATTTTTGTATATAAATGGGCATCTCGTGACAATGGTACCCTAAAGTGTAACGTATCATCTTATATTTTCATAACTGCCCTCCATCCAAATATACCAAGTCTGTCTGTCTGTCTAGGAGCTCCCGAACGGATGGAGTGATTTCAATTTAGTTTTTTTTGTATGAAAGGTGAGTTTAGCGCGGGTGTTATTAGACATGTTTCATGAAAATCGGTGTAACCGTTTGAAAGTTATGGGGGTGAGAGTGGGAAAGGAAAACAGAAAATCTGCAAATATACTCGAGTGGTATCAAATGTTTTAATTAAATTAAGACATTGGAATCGGGGGTTTTTCTTAAATTTTGATTTATAAGAATATAAGTTATTATTAAATTGTAAACCTAACGTTTCAGGTGATCAGCGAGTCTGTGGGATCGCTGAAGACAGTATCCAAGCAGATCGGCATTGAACTCGACGAACAGGCAGTGTAAGTACCTTGAGAAACTTTATGAAGGCTTTGATATAGTATATCTTTTCCCGTGTTTACCAAAACAATATTTACGTGTGGTTGTACGTTAATTATAATCATATCATGTTACTAATTTCTAAACCCCAACTCGGATGGGTAGCGTTTGGAAAACTACGTCACGTCTTTTCGTCGAAATTACCGCAGTGCCTCAAGACGAAAGTCTTCAATCAATGTGTGTTGCCAGTGATGACATACGGATCCGAAACGTGGTGCTTCACTATTGGTCTCATGAATAGGACAGAATCGCTTAAAGAGATATAGAGAGGGCTATGTTTGGGGTTTCTCTACGGGATCGAATCAGAAACAGAGGTCGCCGACAAACGGATTAGCTCTTTGAAGTGGCAGTGGAGATGTCATAGAGTACGTAGAGCAGATGGTCGTTGAATCGGAAAAGTTCTAGAATTCGTTCACCAACTGTATGGACGAGCGACCTGGTTAACGCTGCGGGCTCACGGTGGATACAGACCGTTGCCAGTCGAAATTAATGGAAACCTTTGAAGGAGACCTATGTCTCCTATGGAGACCTATTATCATGTGGGCTTACTTTTGACTACAGTCTAGCAAGAAGGCAGAGACGAGGTCAACGATGGAGCAAGTTTGCCCAGAAAAAGCCTATTCACTCTGATCTTAAAGGTGGTCGGGTTGTATTTAATCGGAAAAACAGACTTCGGGAGAGAATTCCACTCCTTAGCGGTGCGAGCTATAAAAGAATTCGAGAAGCGTTTCGTGCGCGTTGATGGTAGGTCCACTATTGTCCAGTAGTGGAAGTCCAACGGCTTAAATTATGCTATATATATAATATAGTAGTTATATATTATGATATAGTAGTTATATATTATGATATAGTAGTTCTTAACTTACCGAGTTATGCCGTGCTGTGACTTCATATGGCTTTCAGCCTTGAAAATGACTTTTATTAAGTAATAATAATAAATAATAATAAGATCATATATTTACCAAAGCAGAGCAAACAAAAAATACAAATATCAGCGAAGCTCAAACTAAGCAAATCTGCTTGTATCTTGAGACTTCGGAGTGCTGTTTACAAAATGGCGGTTGGTATGCATGTAAGAGATAATGAGATACATGGAGTAGTTTTGATACTAAATAAAAAAATATAAATTCATATTATTTAATTGTGCAATCTTAAATTAACAAAAATAAAGGTGTAGTAATGTAATTGTTTCTATCTGGGCTAGTTTTGTTAAAATCAATCCATTTATTTAACTTTAGGAACATTGAAGAACACTTAATTACGTCGGAAAATTAAAGGATCCATACATTATTATTTAAAAACGAATTTAAATAATGCATAAATAGTCGCTCTTGTAGTTTTTTTAAAATTCTGGCTTTTCTTATTTCAGGATGCTTGACGATCTGAACACAGAGCTGGAGAACGCAGACTCCAAAATGGACTCGACCATCAAGAAGGTGGCTAAAGCACTACACATGAATAATGGTAAGTAATGTCTATGCATAGATATGTGGAACAATTTATTTAAAAAAAAGGTGTGTGTGCGATTCACACACGATATAAGTGAAACTTCAGTAAATCGACAAAAGAATAAGAAGAATAAAAAAAAAACAAAAAAAAATACTATGCAAAAAGATTTTGTTTGGACGGTCACCCATCCAAGTACTGGCGTCGCGCAAAGTTGCTTAACCTTGTTAGCGTTTAAGATTGGCTTACCTGTCGGGTAGATCGATTTGTCTGCCAATAAAACTGTAACTCCAATCACTGTAGCTTCAGTTCAACCATTTAACTGTGCCGAAATATCGGAAAACTCTAAAGACAATCATGGTAAATATCCCGTTATAAATCCAAATAGTATTGATAACCATGATAGTTTCAAAAGTTATATTTTGAGTCTCCGTAATGCCTTTGAGCAAAATGTATTAAATGCTCTATATCTTGTCACTTTCTTATTAATTTTAAGTATAAAAGAGGTGTCCAGTATTTTTGGACAGACTAACAGACTTAACAGAATATCTATTTTTTAAAGATTATCTCGCCTATTGACTCTTTTTAGTGTCTACGGGCTGGTCATACATGGACAGGCTCTTAAATCTTAGTAATATAAAAAAATAGATTATTGCTTTCGCAAAAACATACAAAATACACCAATGTTTGAAACCTGCTAATATATAGTTCAGTTTGGTTCAGTTTCTTGTAATTGGACTGTGCGCTTGAAGTGACAATTTGCCAGTGCCGAATTAAAAAAAAAAGTATAAAGTGAAAAAAAAATGTTCTAATATATAGTTGCTCTATAGTTTTATAATGATGACAGTTACAGATTGTTCATTTCTGATCAAGATCGCTAAATGTCGCAATCTTGTTGAAGTTTTTGGCGGTATGTCATTAGAGAATTGCAGGCCACTGAGTAAGTTTGTTTTGCTGCAAATAAACTTGGCAAATTAAATATTTTAAGAGTGGGGTGTATACATTTTTTATGTTTTTTTTCCCCTCAAAATTATATACATCACGTTCTTGAGATACTTGTAAAGTCTAAGTAATAAGATCAAGACCCCCGCACCACTAAACAGTTAAGGGCCCCAGTTTTTTTTTTCCTCAGGGCCCTCGGTCACCTAGCTGCGCCACTGATTGCTTGTTTATTATTTCAATTAATTGTTAGGAGATTCCAGACTAATGTACATTTTTTAATTTCAGACCGGAGGCAATGGGCAGCCATTGGGGTGCTTATAGGCTTATTGTTCCTAACACTAATCTTGTTTATAATCCTTTAGATTGAATTCTAATATTATCGGCTGAAGCGCACTTAGGCCTAAGTTTTGTCCAAAGAGCACACAATATATGTTTAACTTAAATTATGTTATTTAAATTCTATAAATATTTTGAAATTTTTGTGTAAGCTCAGAGGGTTTATTCTCGCTTGATGACATAATATCGCTTTAGAGAAATGTCATGGTCAATGGCAATTTCACTTATAAACAATAGTAAAGTTTTTAATAATACAGAAGAAGAAGAAGACAGTTTATTATTATCAATTAAAGGTTAATAAATAATAAGTAGAACCAATAAATGGAGTCAAATAACGAAAACGAAATTTGTTTTCTAATTTTTTTTAACCTAACATAACGAAGGACTTTTTAAAATTTTATTTGAAAATAGTGGATGTTATATATTTCAATAGATTTCATATTTGTCTTCTACTTCTTTATTTTCATAAAAATTCGTGCAAAGATTCCTATAATAGTTATTTATTGCGATACATATGTCATCAATGCGAGATTAATTAACCAATTTTGGACCTGTAAGTCACAGACAGCACTGTAGTGCATTTTAACCGTTTAAATGGTTGGTGATGATCATATAATAGTGCGAGTTACATTTTCAAATTGCCAAAATAGAAGGACACAAAGAAAATTGTGAAATTATATGATACAAGATACAAAATTATTTATTTCCATAGTTTGGTTTTACAAAACTTAGACACGCATTATGCATAGGTAATATTAAGCAAAAACATTTTAGTTAAAATTATTTTTATTTTTAGGCAAAATCAAAGCATACTGTTTAATTAACGGGGCTTTAACTAAAATGTTTTTGCTTACTATTTATCCATAAATATGTAAATACTCTGTATTTTCAAACCGCGCTTTAGTCGACAGGACCAGATATATTTATGTAATAGTAGATATATGTAATATATATTAGCCAAAGTAGCAATTTGTTATATAGCTGTTATGTTTTACATTTAGGTTGTTTTTAATTATGTTATTCCGTCAATATAGTGTAAGTTGTGTAAGGATAGCTGTCTTAAATAATGCCTAATATTAAAATACATACATATAATATTATAAATAGGCAGGATCATAGTATTTAATAAATATGTAATATATATCATGATAGGCAGATTTTATGAGCCGAATAATTATTAATTTATGTTTGTTTTTCTTTCATTTTGAAAGATATATCTAACATGATTCATTTCACTTCAAAATTATGACAGTTGTTTTCTAGAAGAACAAAATGATATATAAAAACACTATATTGTTTTGTATATACAAAATAATTATGATTAGTATCAATCATTACAAAATTTTAAATGATTGTGAACTTCTGATGTTATAAATATTCTGTTTATGGTATTTTTCTGATCATGAAGTTTGTTGGTTATTCCTGCATACACATATAGACAATGATGCTAAAATGATATGCAGAAATGTAATAGGGATGACTTAAAAAGAAAAACTTGTCCGTCATTTAGATTATTTCATATAATATTTATTTATTTTTTATGTTAGATAAGCCTTCATTTGACCACAATCTCACCTGATGTAAAGTGACGATGTGCTCTAAGATGGGGCATGAAGACCTAGAAGGTAGATGGCTTGGTCATAGAATAATAAAGGCTTGGTGATGATATATTTTGTTGCATACAAAAAATCAAAAATGAAGATTAGTGCATTAAAGTTTCGCGTGACTTAACGGTCTTGTGCGGTTTGTACTAAATTTTTACGTCACGAGCCCCACTAAAGGAACTTTATGTTTGGACTTTTTCATTAAATTGATAAAGCGTGAATGAGGTGTCCAGTATTTTGGACGGGCTAACTGATGAACTCAAAAGAATACCTATTTTTATATGTAGTCATCATCATCCATATTCCTTAAGAAAACCAAGGCTCCAGCCCTAGTTTAAGATATAAAACTCACAGCGATGGGAAGATTGTGCAACATTCTGATATTGTCAGACTGATGTATGGAAATGACGTCTGATACGATCTGTCGGACTTTAAAAGCTATCTTCCATATTAATGTGTTGTCTATGCACGTTTGCAGTAAAAGGATCCCAGTAAAAAGCCAATTACAATAAGTGCTTGCAAAGCTGCCTTCATTTACTTATAGAATTATAACTTAGCTGGTAATGTTATAGAAATTAAAGCATTTGATCTCATAAAGAACAAAATTAGGATGGTGTATTGTAGAGGAAAATTGTAAACCTTTTGTATAAACATAATCTTCCTTGTTGTCATCCCGCATTATGGCCATTCTTGTTTTTTTTTTTTTTTTTTTTATGATGAATAAGTCTTCATTTGACCACAATCTCACCTGATGTAAAGTGAAGATGTGGTCTATAGGACATGAAGACCTAGAAGGTATGGCTTCTCCGGACCACATTACAAAACACGAAATAATCGCTTCACGCACTGGCCCAGCCCGGAGGGTGGTTTGGTTCTGAAACAGCCATTTTGAGTCCTATGCTGATATTTCTATCAATTCATTTAGTTACATAACTTACTGCAGTTGACATTTGTATAAATAGTGGTAACGTTCTATAGATCCACAGAAAAAAATGCAACAATCACATATTTCTTTCTTCTCTTCTTTCGAAGCAGTCTGTAAACATAGTTTTTTTTATTTAACTTAAGCTGAATAATGATATTTATCTGTAAATTTCCTATAAATATATTTTTCATAACCTTCTTGTTGGTAGGCAGGTACGTCATTCGTATCATTAGACCTAATTAATAAATACCTTAAGTACTATAATAGTATAAAATACATTACAATAATAGTTCTCAGTATCCGTAGAATATTGTCAAAATAGATTATATCCAGGTCTCAGTTTAGGGTAGGGGAGAGGGAGCATAGTGAATTATTTATTTTTCAAGAGATGTAACGCCATTGTTATTAAGGTTGGCTTTGAAATTCTGAAGAGGCCCACGAAGGTTGTTGTTTTAACTAGAATAGTGTATAATAATATCGTCAAATTTTTGCAAATGCTTATTTGCAAAAATTTGACAATTATTAACTGTTCCATGGAGGTACAGAGGATATTGACACGGGGTATAATGAGGTGCAGTGGATAGGTAGTTGATTTAAAATTGGAATAAATGTCATATAAAATGAATTATCTTTGAATAGATGGCGCTGCTATCCAAATGAACAGTGACTCCATATAAGCAATATTCATTATTTAGTCAACGTAAAGTTTTAGCAATAGTGCGTAGAGTGTTGTCGAAATATCACATAAAACAATTCTTCCGTCGAGAAAATCACACACAACGAAATAAGAGTATTTATAAATACGAGGGTGAGTTATTAAGTGATATGTAACATTTAAACTATAACATACATAGGTTTAAAATCTATAATGAATTGAGGGCAGCGTTTCCATTGTATTTTGATAATAACTCACGGATACAATAAGCCCACCGGTTACAGGCGCGGGGCACGAAACGATGTATGTATTAGAGTCACAGTAAATGAGATAGATATAGGCATCTATCCACTGTGCCCTCCTTTCCCCTACATAAGATTAGAAATAGGCTGATTGGAAGCATATAATTCTAAAAATTGAGGTCTTAATACAGTTTTACTAATTAGATTGAATTGCTAGATTAGCCGCTTAGAAATTGCTAGTTGAAGTTTTACATCGAGTTAATTCCAATTATACATAGAAAATTTAATCAAAATGTATTACTGTATCAATTATAACAATTTGATAAGGCAATGTTGCTTGTTTGTATTGAATCAGAAATCTAAGTTTATTTGTATGTATAGCACAAGTGAGTTTACACGAGCATATATTATTTATTGTGATGTTGTCATGCACTTTTAAAAGATAAAACTATGTTTTTTTGTGTATTATCAATTATCACATTCCTTCTGTTGAGATAATACATTTAGATTTCTACTGTATGAGATAACATTAACAAATTTTAGTGGATTAAAGATGTGTTCCCATTAAAAATTAAAAAAAAAAAAATCCGCAGCGTTTGAACATTTAAATACCATGTTATGTAGGGCTTGTCTTATACATAGGTTTAAATGAGTTATATTAAGACATTATGTTCACTTTGATCCTTTATATGATTAGGTACCTACTGTAACCATGTATTTGTTATTACCATTAATTTTAAGGCAATCGTTCAATGGAGTAAATATGTGATACACATCAACTTGTCTTTCTATTTACGAGAAAAATATAAACATACCTGTTACTAATACGAGTACTATTCAAATTCTTGTCTTGACTAAAGCGACTGCGTAGCGGGAGCGTATGTCGTTGCACACCTACTCGATCAGAAAGCGGTACTTTTTAAGGCAATGTTTTTTTTTTTATGCTCGATAAGTCCTTTTTGACCACAATCTCACTTGATGTAAAGTGACGATGTGGTCTAAGATGGGACATGAAGACCTAGATGGCTTCTCCGGACCACATTACGAAACACGAAGAAATCGCTTCACGCACTGGCCCAGCCCGGAGGCCGCGGCCGTAGCCTACCGCCAGAGACTGTTCTTAGCACCATCCGGCGGTCACGTGTAAGGATTCAGAGGGTTACCACTTACGGACGTGAACAGACCTCCAATGTTCCCACGTTGCAGACGCTCCTGTTTCGTAGTTGTTTCCCAAGTTGCTGACGTAAAGGTTTTGTCGAAACCCTAATGATGAAATCAGTTCTCATTGATCACTCAAAATTCTAGTTAGTTTTTCCCCTAAAGGAGTGTCTGCGGAGGACAATAATCGACCCTGCCAAAGAATTAGGTTACATACATTTAATGTAGTGTAATTTATTAATATTTTCTTTGCATACATCTTTTCAGTAAGTATTATCATTACATGCTTTATCTCATTTTCACAGGAGTTTTGAAGATATAAAAATACTGTCAGTTCAACGTCTTTATTTCATAAAATTAATAAAAAACATTATTTATATAATAAACAACAATAAGAAAAATATATCTAAAATAACTAGATGTCTTAAAAGCAATATAATACTTTTATTTTATTGTTCTTAAAAATAGAACAGTGTGGTTGTAACAGTTGTTTTATGAACAAGAGTTCATAAAAGTCCGACAAATTATTAATATTGATGGATATTGTGGATAAAAAGAAATTATCGAATTCCCAAATATACGAGCGAATTAAGTTCCGAGTACTACGCCTTGCTGAATATATTTTATCTCAAAACATAATTATGTATTGTCATAACCAGGACGTGAGTTATTTATTATGTAATGTATGGTTACACACATATATAAACTCTTCACCAATAAGTAACACGAGACAGCATAACAAGATTTTAATAAGATACACGGACCGCTCAAGCAGTAACAACTGCTTCGGATGGTGGGGAGCTCGGTGAAACTGCATCATGCGGTCAAGCAGTCGCCAGGCATACACTGACTGCTCGAGCTTTCGACTGCTCTCGCGCAGTTACCCCAACCCATCATGATGTCAAATCCATAATGTTTCTAATTTGAAATGGCCAACTGCTCGAGCGATCAATGGCAGCCTCAAGCTATTGACTCTTCAGTGCAAGAGCGGTGCGTGTATGTTGATTACTAGGTTACTTTTTATACTATATAAGGCCTCATTTGACCACAATCTCACCTGATGTAAAGTGACGATGTGGTCTAAGATGGGGCATGAAGACCTAGAAGGCTTCTCCGGACCACATTACGAAATATGAAAAAATCGTTTACTGCTCGAATTTGGCCAAATTTGGCTTCGCCAGCTACATTCGGGCACACTATAGACAACAATAGAACAATCCAGGTTCGTCTTTGTCGGATACGACTCGGAGGACGATATATTTATATGATGACTGCTCTGGCAGTCGATGATTGGCCCGCCATAAACCTAATTAGAATTCAGTACAGTGGTTTTATTTCTGTTTTTTATTAGGTACTATCGGAATCTGTTAGAATCCTATGTTTTAGTTTCAGAAGAATCTGTGTTGTTTATGTTTGCTGTGGCGCGTGTGTTGTTGGTGTGTTCCACGGGACTAGCAGCCTTGAATTCTGCGTATATTTCGTCGCATTGCCGGTTCCGAAACCCCTGGCCATTGTGGAAGTTCTTCAGCTTCTTGAGGGCTTCGTAGAGGTTGGATCCAGGAGATGCAGTGCTGCTTACATCCTGGAAATGGAAAGGAGGAATGGTAATTGAGGCACAAATAAGAGATGCTACATACTGTGTCTATATATTTTCCGATGGGGATAGCATATAAATTAGATGAAATCATTGCAGTATTCCGTTAAAAAAAATACCGAGTTAGGATTAGTTACCATTGCAGCAATGATGTAGTAGTCGGGGTGCAGGTAGCCCTTCTCCACGCCGTAGTTCAGCAGCCGCATGGTGCGGTTCATCTGCAGCTCGGTGACCTTCGAGTGCATGATGAGCTCACTGCGGTAGTCACCTGTAGATTAATTTGTCTCCGTAAGTAATACCACAGCTTTGGAAACGAACACAGGTCATCATAGAGTTGATACCATATTGATATGTATAAAACATTCCATTAGCTATTCAACATTATTTTATACAATCGCTCAAAGGTCAAAATTTCATAATTATGAGCAAATATGAAGCCGTTAGTTGACCACTTCTGGACATACCTAGGCCTCCCTCAAATATTCTCAGTTATTACCGTTGATAACAGCGTCCATTATGAACCAAGTCTACGTCGATACAATAATAATATCCGGTTTCAATATTTAACTGACCGTCTTCGATAACAGCTTGCAGGATCGATCCCATTTTTTTTGTGTTGCGTAGATCACATATTTAGAAAGGACATGTATTAGGACATAGGTTACATTTACAGCCGCAAAATATAACATTTCTGCGAGAAATCCATAAAAGCGCGGGCAACTCGTGTGAAAAGCTGAAGTCAATAATTTGTACTTTATCGGAAATAAAAACGTTTGCCGGAAAATCCACACAGCAACATTCTCCTGTTGGTAAGCTCTTAAGTTTGTGTAGTTGTACGAGACATCTGACTTACCAATGAAGCCCAGGCCGACTGAGCAGCGGTTGAAAGGCGCGGTGTGGGCGCCCACCTTCCTCCAGCCCCGACCTTCATACACGCGTCCTTCGTTGCCGATCACGAAGTTGTACCTGGAGAACATAGGCTACATTAAAAAGGGCACCAACCATCGATTTGAATGCAATCTTTCTATCTAGCGTGGCTGAACAGGTATTTTTAACACAGATTTTAGTCTGTTAGGGGGGCTATCTACCATTTTGTGTGATTTTAGATGACTCGAGTGCCTATCACATTTTACTGACTAAAGTGTGTGGCAACTTGGACATGTTAAGGTGCCATCCACATAGTTGCATTAGATGGTCAACTACACGGTACTTACCTCTGTCTATTATTTTCTGTACCTATAATGAGAAAAATACGTTCTCACTTCTGTCTCAGGTGAATTTATAGACTTCCTTTTCATCAGGGTTCACTTTTGCCCCCTAAGTGGAATTCTCTTAAGGGAAAAGAGGATTAAGCCTCAAAGTACTAGGAACCTCTATGTAAAAGAAGTTATTAGATAGATATAAATATGGTAAAGTTTAGTTACGCGATATCGCAGGGACAGTCGCGGATGTTCCACGCCTGCAGGGTGCGCAGTTCCGCGGCGCAGGCTGCGAAGCGATGGCACTCCTGCGACACGGTGTGCTGTACGATGACTAGGCGCAGCGGCTCGTACGGGGTGGTCGTTGTCACCGTCTCGTATTTTTGTGCAAGCCACATCTCCCTAGTTATGTTCCACTCGTGAGGTGCTGGAAGAGAGCTGTGGGTTAATCTTGACGTTCTTAAATATTTTGACTTTGGAAATTGTGTAGGAAAATGTATTTGTATTTTATATTGTAATCATCTTTTTGTTAGCGACAGAGCTAAACAATTCAGTGCTGATAATCTTTCATTGGAGAGAACTGATAATTAATTCAAAATGCAATGCCTTGATAACTGTTTATTACAAATATAACTTACACCTATTAATAACTTACACTTATTGTATAGTATAACTTTTCGTGACAGGTGATTATATCAAAGCTCGTCATACCATTTCTTGCAGAATACCTATAGCTAAAAACTGCTTTTGGGCAGTCAAGTAAAAATATTAATATACTTCTAATAATAAACAACTTAGGCGCTTAACAACCAAAAATAATAAAAACAGAAGTGTGGCGAACTTACACATACTTTTTTTCGTGACGAATTTACTTTGTGACAAATGTACATACAACAACCCTTCAGTACTTACTCTCCCCATACAGGGGCATGCCAATCACAGTAACAGGACTTCGTCGCCGAGACACACCCCTGGCTATGTTTCTATTTTTCTGCTTCGTAACAGACAGTACTTCAATTTATTGGCCGATGTCTTCAAATGGGTCTCCAGGTCGGCTTTAGAAGATGATGTAGTAGTAGCATGACCATCGCGACCTCGTCCAACGCAACCAGGCACCAGTGTAAGTAGACCTAGCTGCCAGTACTCACAGATGTCTTCAGGGGGGTCGCCAGGCTGGCTGTAGTAGATGATGAGCGCCATGATGTACGCGACCCCGGTCAACGGAGCCATAACCAGTTAGTTAGACCTAGTGACTAGTTCTCACCGATGTCTTCAGGGGGGTCGCCAGGCCGGCTGTAGTAGATGATAAGCGCCATGACGTTCGCGACCCCGGTCAACGGAGCCATGACCAGTTAGTTAGACCTAGTGACTAGTTCTCACCGATGTCTTCAGGGGGGTCGCCAGGCCGGCTGTAGTAGATGATAAGCGCCATGACGTTCGCGACCCCGGTCAACGGAGCCATGACCAGTTAGTTAGACCTAGTGACTAGTTCTCACCGATGTCTTCAGGGGGGTCGCCAGGCCGGCTGTAGTAAATGATGAGCGCCATGACGTTCGCGACCCCGGTCAACGGAGCCATAACCAGTTAGTTAGACCTAGTGACTAGTTCTCACCGATGTCTTCAGGGGGGTCGCCAGGCCGGCTGTAGTAGATGATGAGCGCCATGACCCCCGCGACCCCGGCCAGCGCAGCCATAACCAGTTAGTTAGATCTAGTGACTAGTTCTCACCGATGTCTTCAGGGGGGTCGCCAGGCCGGCTGTAGTAGATGATGAGCGCCATGACCCCCACGACCCCGGCCAGCGCAGCCAGGCACCACAGCCTCTCTGCCCGCGATGTGCTTTTAGCCAGCTGCCATAGGTAGCACGGGAGCGCCACATCTGTGTCATGAACACTATGATTTAGTAATCAAGATCGATATAATATTTATGTTTTCGATCCACAAAAAAAAAGGCCCACCTTATATCATTGTAATGTTTTTAGGAATAGCTTTTTCGTTGGAAAATTAACGTTAGTGGAATTAACGACACATCGTAAATGAAAATAGTTGATGAAAAATTTCGCATCACACAGTATCACCTAATCCCAAACTAAGCAGAGCTTCGTGAAAATGTATAACGTACAAAATCTGGTTTCCCGGCGGAATCGAACCCGCCACCTCCTGCGCCTCAGGCGGACCTTCGCCCACTGAGCCTCAGAGGTCGTCAATTATTTATCCTATATTTCAACTTTGAAGTTCTGGTACAGTGAGTACTTACATGAATCTATCTTTTTTCTCTGTTTAATTATTCCGACAGCATGGAAGCACAGACTTCATTTTTAACCCCCGACCAAAAAAGAGGGGTGTTATAAGTTTGACGTGTCTGTCTGGCTGTTTGTGTGTCTGTCTGTCTGTCTTTCTGTCTGGGACGTCATAGCTCCCGAACGGATCGAGCGATTTCTTAAATTTTAAATTTAGATTTATATCTGTGGGTATTATGTGGTGCTACTAGGTTTTAAAATGTCCGCCATCTAATAAAAGACAAAAACATTTTTCTATGAAATCCTTTCTGATATCATAATTATCGGAGTAACTCCAATTTCCCGTAAAATATTTTATCCTAAATTGTAAATTCCTATGAGCAAACTAAATTATGCTCTAAAAATTTTGAATGCACAATATTAAATTCCAGCTTAAAATAATTTAATAAGGATGTTGCATATAATTAAATTCCACTCGATACCATTGTGCAATGCTTCAGTTGTATCTGTATTCATATTAAAATATCGTTTTATACAAAGATTTTCATTAATTGCTGTTGGGAAGATAAGTTTTCAGATAGCAGTGATGTAAGGAATCTCAACCATTTAATAATTCTGAACTTCGGAATGAAAGTCATTGAAAAGGCTTTGTCAATTTTAAGTTGACGGTAGTGCTATTCGCAATTATTTAATGGTACTTACAATAATCCTACTATTATAAAGGCGAAAGTTTGTAAGTATGGATGTATGGATGTTTGTTACTCTTTCACGCGAAAACTACTGAACCGATTTAAATGAAATTTGGTACACAGAATCTTTAGAGCCTGAAAAATAACTTACTTTTTACCGCGGGAAAACGTCATTCCGCGGGAAAATACATTATAACGCGGGTAACACCGCGGGGCACAGCTAGTTTTATAATATTATGTTTCTTAGTAGAGTATAGGTAGGGAGCTAATCCGCAACGGGGGGCTTGGTCTTAGTATCGTCCCTATCGCCAATAATTCTTATCAGTCAGTAAACATGTAAGAAATTCTTGGAATATAAGAATTAAAACCAGTCTTGTAACAAAATAAAAGACATTTAATTCCTTACTTATACCTAAAACTTATTTTAGAACTTATTATAATAAGGGCCGATTTTTCAATCGTCAGATAAACAGTCAGATAGCCTTTATTCGTCGAATAGCAATATTCATGGTTTTTCAATGATCAGATAGTAGTTAACTGTCGAATAAGGTCCCTATCAGAGAAATAAAGTTACCTGCTACTTGAAGGACCAGATAAGGTTCTATCCCGCCCATAAGTTTGACGTTTAGGTTATGTTGTATAGTTTCGTTCGTTTTATTTTGTTTGATAAAACCGTAAAACGACATAGGTTCTTCCCATGATTTGTTATAAATGGATGTATTATGATGATGGATAAAGCAATTGACCACTTATCAATCGAGGAAGAACAAGAAATACTTAATTATCTATATCCTTCTGATAGAAAAACCCGAACTTTACGAGAGAGGCCTGATGATTTAAACACATGGAACGACACTGAATTTTAGAGAATGTTTCGGTTGAAAAAAGAAACCATAGCCTACCTACTTACTTTCATTGATTGAAGAAATAAATCATTAGTTAAATACTGGTAAAAATAAAAGAAAGAAAAGTTAGAAGTATACATAATGTAGTACATCTGAAATACTGAATTTTTTATTGAAAATCCACAACCAACTTGCTATATTATCACTGTCATTACGTGCTCTAATATTCTAGTCCAGATGTATTGGAGCATATTGCCACACTTTATCTTCAACATCTTTGATATCGGGGGCAGTAGAAGTTCGGCCACCTGTTCTATACAACTCCTGTCTAAGGACAGTCATCTTTTTCTTCGTAATTTTTTTACGCCTTAGTACTTTCATTTTAATGTTGTAGCCGTGCGTACTGCAGTTTCACTAGATGTCTCATTATGTAATATGCTGTTGCAATTTTGGTCCATGCATCATCTTTGTCTTTGTTGGTTACGGCGTCGGTTTTCTTGTTTTCGATTACTGACCGATATTTAGTTACCAACTCGGTCAGTAAACGTACTTCTGAACTACTGAAATTAGTAGCACGTTCACGTTTCTTGGATAATTCCATTTTCTGATTCATTTTTAATTCGCAAAAGATAATGTAGAAATAACAAGATTTGAACTGACTGAACTGTCAAATACAGTTTTGTTGCTATTCTTCACTAACACGTTGAATACAGTATCTGTGTATCTCGCTTGCACACAGATGGTGTGAAGTTGGTTTGGATAAACCACTGATAGTTATTCTCTATATAATAGACGATTGAAAAATTGAAAATACTTATTCGCGCGATAAACAGACGGATAATTTTATACGCTAAATAACTATTTGACGACTTAACTGAGGATTGAAAAATTGGCCCTAAAGTAGTTTTTTCTAATGCAATGCTTTTTATTCAAAGATCAATTTATATACAGTCTATCTATCTCTAGTTTTCGTATTCAGTAATTACGATATATTGTGCAAATTAATTATCAAAGCGATTGCGAGAACGGTTAGATATTCGTAATTTTTTTTTCGAATATTTAAATCCGCATCGACACAAGGTTTATGAGTGTAATGTAAATTGAACAATATCACTGTCACCGTCAGGATGGCGAGTCACCTGTCGTATTTAACGTGGAAATGCAGAAACAAAATGGCGTTCAACTGAGAAACATCTTTTACACTTTATAATTTTATTTAACTCGACACTGGCAAATTGTCGCTTCAAGCGCAATGTCCAATTAAAATAAACTGAAAACTAACGTGGAAATGCTATCCAAAAATTGCTTTCCATTTGCTTCTATTTGCTTCCTTCAATAAGGGATTTGCTTCCTTTATATTTCTGACTATGGCTTAAAACCTATGCTTAGTAAGACGAGGTTTAAGCTTCGACCAAACCAACGAGACCAAAGGGACTGCGAAGCGGGAACGTCTGCCGCGTGGCGGACGCTACCCGTTATTTTGTATGGCTTTGCGCACACATACGCGACGACAGACGCTACCGCGTAGCGTCCCGCTTCCCGCGTTGCTGACGCGTAGGTTTGGCCGGAGTCTAAAAATGGACTCGATTTTGGAGACCTATCTTTACTATGCCAGTTGTACAGCACACTATAATTACGTACGCTATTTAAAACATCCTGATCTCTTTTTATATAGAGGTAATTATCTACTACAATAGGGCCTAGACATAGCCATGTCAAAAATTTTTTTTACTAGCTTACACTTGTACTTTATAGGTACATTAAAATGAAAAATAAAAAAGGTTGAATGTACGGATGGGACATAAGTACAGGCAGCGTCAAATTCTTATGGGCGTCTAGAGAAGTTAAAATAATATGAAAAACATTTTCACATAATCTAAATTGACAATAAAAAAAAAACCCTGATATCAAAACTTTTTTCGCCATAAGTAAAAAATCAAATTATTTTGTAATGATGACGTGATGCGCTTTCAATTGATTCCCCACTCGAGTATATTATTAGCACACATCATCAACTTTTAAACGGCTCTACCAATTTTCTTCAAATATGTTTGAAACACTCGAATAATTCACCCTTAATAAAAAAAACTAAATTGAAATCCCTTCATACATTCGGGAGCTATGGTGCCACATAGATACGTCAAACTTATAATTATAACCCTCTTATTTTCAGTCGGAGATTCAAAAGAGTTTGCATGTAAAATTGTTAAAATGAAGTAGCTTTGTTTGCCTAGAGAATTTTGAACGCTTTGACCGCTTATTTATTTATTTATACTTTGTGCACAAAAAAAAGCAATGTACAGAGGAGGACTTAATGCTAGAAGCATTCTCTACCAGTCATCCTGGGCGTATAAGAAAATAAATAAGGCACGATCAATATAAAAATACATATAAAATGATAAAGTATTCATAAATACATATAAATATATATACTGCTTAAGTATATCAATTTGGTTTTATGTATTATTTATTTCAATTATTTTAACTACACTTTAATAAACTAAACAATTTGACGCTGACTGTACATTTTACATTTGATACAACATATTTGTTTCTAAGGGCGTTTATATTATTTATTTCTTCTTCTGTCTTTCTGTCAAGAGATCTTAATACTAGCAATGATGTGAAAGATCAAATTTCACAAAGAATGTCACATAGTTCTACGTCTACTTAAAAACGAGTGCATTTATGCCTTGGACTAAATATTATACTAATACTTATTATTAATTAACATCTTTATATTATATAAAATTACATTTTATTTATTAATAACATGGTTAAAGTATTTATGAAGTACATCATAAGAGATGAAAGCTGGGTTGTTCAATTCGTTTCTCAACTCAGTGTAAAAATTGAAGCGAACTGTCAAGACAATGATATTTCCTTGATTATTCTTAGTTTTTATTTAAATTAGCTTTAGGTTGACCTTTCCATGTATGCTTATGCGTCTACGGAAATAAACGTTTTGACTTTGACTTTGAAGCCTGGCATAAATAACAACTAGGTAGTCAACCATTTTGAAAAAAAAAAAACGTAATTTAGTGATCAGTTAAAAACCCATGTCAATCGACAGAGTGAATGCTAAATAAAGTGTTAAGGAACTAAACCTCCAATGCGTCCTATACAAACAATTAGACCCAAATATCTCAGAAACACTACTAGACTAGTACCTATGCGAAAATTTCGGAACCCTTTAGGCATGAAAACTCACATGTCAGAGTATATCTGAGCTCTATCTATACAAAAAAAAAAATACAAAATGTTTTATTTTCATTACCAGTGTTTACAATTTTGCACAACAATATTGGAGACCTTCTGTTATGTATGGAAATACTTGTATTAGAAGGCACCCTCTTCCGTAACTAACAATTATGTTCACTTAATTTTATAGCACCACGAAAACATTTTGTGTTAAATATCAACAAACGAAACAAAACAGTAACCTAAATATTTATAAATACATTTTTCCTAATTGAAGGTAGCCATGTCAAGATAATGTTCATACGTAAAGCGTAAGTTCAAAACAATGGCTGCTATGGTGTATGGTACAAGTTATAAGAATGTACCGAATTTTAAACTTTGAGTGTTTGTGCTTTGATGTGAAATGTTTAATATGGAATTAAAATTTATCAGTATGAGTGAATGTGTATGTGAGTAATATGTGTGTGTGTTTGTGTGTGTGTGTGTGAGTTGTGTGTGTGTGTTCGTGCATGTGGGTTGTGTGTGTTTGTCTGTGGGGGTATGTGGGTGTGTGGTTGTGTGTGTGTGTGTGTGTGTGTGAGAGAGTATGTTAGATGAAAGGTATAAATGCAGACATTAGCTATTTGTAACAAGAATATTCTCTGTTTCGTCGTAGCTTAATGGGGTTAGATAGGTTATTAAGCTACATTTGCACTTGTAGGTATTCATGGAGTAAATGTTTAAAATTTTATTTAATTTATTATAAATATTAACAGAAAGTGAGTCATACTGGCGCGCTGCAAAAGTTGTCTTGGTTTGTTTTTTATTTATAATATTGTTTTTTTTGCTTTTTCTGTTACTTAATAAATTTGGGTTAAAAACTAAGGATTTATGCAACTTGATGGTTATATGTAATATGAATAGTTTTCTAATTGATAATGTATCTTGTATAGAATATAGCAAAGTGGTTGGGTATCTACGATTTTTAAAATACATAACTTTTAATAATGATCTTTGTGCTCGCTCAAGATCCAGAAGTTTTGTTTTAGTAGCTCCACCCCATACGGGTATACAGTAAGTTAGAATTGGTTGCGCTAATGAAATATAAATTTTTTGAAGTAGTTTTTGAGAAGTTACATGTCTAAGATTTTTAAACAGCCATATGAGTTTTCTTGTTCTGTTCATAAGAACTTCAATATGTGCGTGCCAAGAAAGCCTTTGATCTATAATGATTCCAAGGTATTTCGTCGAGCTTACTTTTTTTAAAGAGGAACAGTTGCACGATGTATTTAACATGGAACAGCTATGAAGTTTTATCTTATAAGTAGATGCAGGTTGACCACTATTATACTTTGAAAAGCATATATAATTGGTTTTTTCTAAGTTAAGAGACAACAAATTAAGTTTTAGCCAATCTGCAATTTCTTTCAAACCATTTTCTGCTATGTTTCTTACTTGATCCCATGATGAACCTGTAAACACAACTGCAGTGTCATCAGCGTAAGTAATTATGTTTCCGCCAGGTATTTGAAGATCACACAGTTCATTAATATAGGCTAGAAACAAGGTAGGCCCAAGAACACTACCTTGAGGTACACCGTAATCAATGTTAATACAGTCGCTTTCTACCGTATTTATTTTAGTTTTTTGCTTTCTTGAATGAAGATAACTTTTAAGCAAACACAGGGGAGCCCCTCTTATTCCGAACTGTTCAAGTTTATCTACAAGAATGGGAATGGAGACGGTGTCGAAAGCTTTTCTTAGATCTAAGAACACAGTAAGACATTTCTGTTTTTTGTCTAACTGCGATACTATAAGGTCAGTAAGTTTAGACACTGCATCTTCAGTAGATAAGCCTTTCCTAAAACCATATTGGTTTTTAGATATAATATTATATTTATCAAAGTACCCTTTAATTCTACTGTTAATTATTTTTTCCAGAATTTTCGATATTGAAGTTAGCACCGAGATAGGCCGATAGTTACTTACTTCATCTTTATCTCCACTCTTGAAGATGGGAGTTACAATTGATTGTTTAAGAAGATGAGGAAATATTCCTTGTGCTAAACAAAGATTAATTAAGTGACAGACAATCTATATAATAGACAACAGATCTATATAATAGAAAATTCATTTGAAAAAAATATAATCAATAACAAAAGCCTGATATTTAATATAAAACTATATTTAGTTCTTAAATACATAAATAATCATAAACCTTGGTTTGCTGCTTTTTCGTTAAAAACAACCAAGAAATAATTGTTAAATTAGACTAAACAATTAGTGATTGTGTACACACCGTAGCAACAAAAAAGCCTTACGTTAGATATCCAACAAACAGTTTTTCCACAAGTGATTTGTGTATCTGCTATTAGATTGGTGTAGGTTAAAAAATGTTAAAAAAACAAGTTATAAAGTTATAATCTACGGAAAACTTTTAAGAATAAGAATAATATTTATTTGCAAACATGGGTAACAATATAATTACAAAAAGATGTTCAGTGATTCCAGTTCCATACATGTTTTGCTTATCTAGAGCATGCAAATATTTATGTGTATAATCAAAGAAAACATATTTAGGAAAACAGATAAAATTACGCAAAAATTAATTGTAAGTAAAATAATTTTAAATGTCAGATTCTTTTAAATTAAATTTCAATTATAATTTTATCAGTCAAAAATTCATTTACATGATAATAACATTTAGTGGTGAAAAGTTTATGGAGTTCGTTCTTAAACATTGTCATTTGTAACTCTTTTATATTATTGGGTATTTTATTATAAATTTTAGGTGCCATTCCTAAAAAACTTTTGCTCACTAGTGCTGTGTTTGCTCTAGCAGAGCACAGGCGATGTTCATCCCGTCTGCTGCGTGTGTGTGACGGTTTTTCAAATAAATTCAGGTTGCATTTAACGAAGACGGAAACCTCGAAAATGTAGAGCCTCGAAAATGTAGAGTTTTGTTATTAAACAGTTAATAAATGTACCTTATCATTAATATCCAATATTTATGATAGGTACTTTATTTACATACACTACGAGGACTGGTGAAAATATCGTTTAGAAAAAAAAAATACTAGAAACTTATAGGAATGGTGCCGAAAGGTAATAGGAAAATATCAGAATGGTAATAAAAAATTAGGGTAAATTTAAAATATTTTTTTAAAATGCAGTCATTAGTAGGTAATATTATATAATGTCATTGAAGTAGAATATACAAGAACGGAGATGTTACCAAAATGATACGTAATATTAACGTATCATTTTCGTAAATTGTGTTTCTCATTGCGAATTATATTGAATACCTATATCAATGGATACATATCACATTTCAAACAACAAACAATAGGCTCAGAAAATGAACCGTTTTCAAGCAGAAATTTGAAAAAAAAAAGGGTTTGAATAATTCCAATTACTTGTGAAGGATATATTTTCACGGATTATTGGTTATGGGACTTTTTGTAATATTACAGTTATGGGACACGACACCATAATTGTTTATAATTTGCACTGAGCATTAATATCTACTGTATTTTTATATAGACAAAATTCGCTGTCCTTAAACATAAAAAATTACTAAAGAAAAAAATTTGAGTGAGACACATTCAGTAATCCAAATAGGGTCTCTTTTTGTCACTGGCAATTTAAAGTTGCGAGAAGTCCTAATGACTTCTCGCCACTTCTTCCCACCCTTCTGCTGTTTCTTTTATCGTAGCAAGTCGTAAAAAAATCGAGTTCTGTGGCCTAAGACCCGAACATGGCGCGTCGAAGAAGTTATAAGTCACATTGTTATACAAGTTATTTACGAAAAAAAAAAATTATAGTTTTTTCTATTAAGTTTATAATTTTAACATTAATACGACAAAATTAGGGTATTTAACAGATCATTTTACGCATTACCACGCAGATGTTTTGATATATTTATCTATACTAATATTATAAAGAGGAAAGGTTTGATTTTTTGTTTGTTTGTTTGTTTGTTTGTTTGTTTGTTTGTTTGTCTCGAATAGGCTCTGAAACTACTGCACCGATTTAAAAAATTCTTTCACCATTCGAAAGCTACACTATCCCTGAGTGACATAGGCTATATTTAGTTTTCAAAAATAATATGATTTCTTACCAAACTCCGATAATGTAACCCATGGTGAAAAAAAAGAACCTAAAATCTTTCTTTAATCGCAAATGCTGCGAAAATTATTGAATATATTACAAAGTGATGTATTACAACTTTGTAGAACTTATCATTATCTACATAAATCGTCGTTACATCATATCTCTAACTATTATAGTTTTGAGACAATAAGCGATTTAAAAAAAAAAAAAACCTAAAATCTGTCTTTAATCGCGAATGCTGGAAAAACTATTGAATATATAACAAAGTGATGAATTACAACTTTGTAGAACTTATCATTATCTACAAAAATCGTCGTTACATTATATCTCTAACTATTATAGTTTTGTGACAATAAGCGATTTAAAAAAAAAAACCTAAAATCTTTCTTTAATCGCGAATGCTTGGAAAACTATTGAATATATAACAAAGTGATGTATTACAACTTTGTAGAACTTATCACTATCTACAAAAAACGTCGTTACATCATAATCTCTAACTATTATAGTTTTGTGACATAAGCGATTTTTTATATTAAAAAATTAAAATACCACTGTTTGAAAAGGCTCTTTATTTGTATCTTGGTATTAATCCTTAACAAAATAAATAATTTATTTATGTAAGATTGCTTTAAAACCTTTATATAACTTTTTGAATTATTAGATTCTGACATTCCATTCAAAAGATATCACGCTATCAATTTTTTTTTAAATACCGCTCGGCGGCTAACTATGCGTTGTGGAGTGTCAGGCGTCACTCGGGCACGGAGGTACGGGAGGGGGGTTAAGATCACGAAATAATCTGCCGCCCGGGGTCAGCTCCCTACTGAATGGTCGAGTGCGGAAATAAAAAAATTGTCGCTTGATAATATTTTGTCGCTTAGTTAGTAGTTAATAATTCGTTAACAGGTAACTAATTCCATCCAAAAAGTTATTTTCAGAACTAAAGCCTAGCATATAGCATAGATATTGTACATTATCGTCGGTTGCAGGTTCAATTGGGTTAACCACCAAAACACGTAAAATAAGTTGAGTTTACAGTTTTTTTAGTTTTTTTCTGCTCTTTCGAATAGCATAATAATAGAATTCTAGCTTTAAAAAAATACAGTCACGCTACACATTTTAACTGTGAATTTGCAGACTTCCGTCGTAATTATGTTGTAACTGAGTAGGTGTGTGATCCATTTACATAAGTCGAATTGTTGTATTCCTATCCTATGACCAAAGAAGGTTAAGTTGGTGTATGTATCTTGGCAAACCAGCATTGCTCTTACACTAATTCTTAGCTTGAACGAAAAATTATAACCACACATACACCAATATAAAACAAAAAACTAACGTTTCACCAATTGACCCGAACCAAGTTTATGTTTGTTATCGGTTACACCAATTTGAGCATTGCATAGTATGTTTTCTCTTACCTTAATCTTCTTAAAAATAATAAATCTAAATCTATACTAATATTATAAAGCTGAAGAGTGTGTTTGTTTCTTTGTTTGAACGCGCTAATCTCCGAAACTACTGGTTCGAATTGAATAATTCTTTTTGTGTTGGATAGTCCAGTTATCGAGGAAGGCTATAGGCTATATAACATCACGCTATGACCAATAGGAGCAAATATATAGTGGTAAATGTGTAAAAAACGGGAGAAATTATTTCATCTTTGAAGCCTTCCGTTGCGTGGGCCGTGAAAACGGTTCAAGATACACAAAAAATAAGTATTAAAGAACTAGCGGCACGCCCCGGCTTTGCACGGGTAATTATTCAAAATATTTTCAAAATTATTCGAATTTTTCGCTCCGTAAAAACCATCCTTAAACTCCAACAAACATTTAAAAAAATAAATTGGCTAAATTGGTTGATTTATGCGCTTAGCAACACATTTTGCGCTTCATTTTTAAACCCCGACAAAAAAAAAAAAAATTCAAAGGGTTAGAGTGGGGAAGGAAAACCGAAACACTGCAAAAATCTCGAGTGGGGTATCAAATAAGATATGGTGTTTTACTTTTAAGGAAATTGAAGGATTCGAATCGGGGGTTTTTCTTATATTTTAAATTTAGATTTATTTAGAGGTAAGAGAAAACATACTATTGATTGCAATGCTCAAATTGGTGTAACCGAGAACAAACATAAACTTGGTTCGGGTCAATTGGTGTAACGTTAGTTTTTTGAAGAAAGTTGGTATTATATTGGTGTATGTGTGGTTATAATTTTTCGTTCAAGCTAAGAATTAGTGTAAGAGCAATGCTGGTTTGCCAAGATACATACACCAACTTAACCTTCGTTGGTCATAGAATAGGAATACAACAATTCGACTTATGTAAATGGATCACATACCTACTCTATTATTATGCTATTCGAAAGAGCAGAAAAAAAAAACTAAAAAAAACTGTTTAATCAACTTATTTTACGTGTTTTGATGGTTAACCCAATTGAACCTGCAACCGACGATAATGTACAATATCTATGCTATATGCTAGGGTTTAGTTCTGAAAATAACTTTTTGAATGGGATTAGTTACCTGTTAACGAATTATTAACTACTAACTAAGCGACAAAATATTATCAAGCGACAATTTTTTTATTTCCGCACACGACCATTCAGTAGGGAGCCGACCCCGCGCGGCAGATTATTTGGTGATCTTAACCCCCCTCCCGTACCTCCGTGCCCGAGTGACTGACGCCTGCCACTCCACAACGCATAGTTTAACAAAAATTAACTCGTGATATCTTTTGAATGGAATGTCAGAATCTAAAAATTCTAAAAGTTAAATAAAGGTTTTAAAGCAATCTTACATAATAAATTATTTATTTTGTTAAGGATTAATACCAAGATATTAAAGAGACTTTTCAAACAGTGGTATTTTAATTTTTTAATATAAAAAATCGCTTATTTACACATAACTATAATAGTTAGAGATATGATGTGACGACGTTTTTTGTAGATAATGATAAGTTCTACAAAGTTGTAATACATCACTTTGTTATATATTCAATAGTTTTCGCAGCATTCGCGATTAAAGAAAGATTTTAGGTTTATTTTTTCAAAAAAATCGCTTATTGTCACAAAACTATAATAGTTAGAGATATTATGTCACGACGTTTTTTGTAGAAAATGATAAGTTCTACAAAGTTGTAATACATCACTTTGTTATATATTCAATAGTTTTCGCAGCATTCGCGATTAAAGAAAGATTTTAGGTTTATTTTTTCATAAAAATCGGTTATTGTCACAAAACTATAATAGTTAGAGATATGATGTAACGACGTTTATTGTAGATAATGATAAGGTCTACAAAGTTGTAATACATCACTTTGTTATATATTCAATAGTTTTCGCAGCATTCGCGATTAAAGAAAGATTTTAGGTTCTTTTTTTTCACCTTGGGTTACATTATCGGAGTTTGGTAAGGAATCATATTATTTTTGAAAACGAAATATAGCCTATGTCACTCAGGGATAGTGTACCTTACGAATGGTGAAAGAATTTTTTAAATCGGTGCAGTAGTTTCAGAGCCTATTCGAGACAAACAAACAAACAAACAAACAAACAAACAAACAAAAAATCAAACCTTTCCTCTTTATAATATTAGTATAGATAATAGCTCTTTTAATGATCTAAAAACAGTCCGTGATAGTATATGTCTATCTTTTAAGATTAACTCACAAAAACCGTTTTTATGGTACCTACTTAATTTGATGGAAATAATTTCTTTAAGTTGTATCAACATAATAATATTAATCTTTATTCAAATAAATATGTTGTTGGTTAAGAGTACTTCATTGTAAATAAAATTGTCTTTGACATAACTTAATTTCAACAAAAAAAATTAAAAATTACCGGGAAGTTTTTTTTTTACCCGTGCGACGCCGGGGCGGGCTGCTAGTATAATAATAAATCAGGGCCGACATCATGAGATTAAACTCATGATTAATCTCTTAAACTACACAATCCCTCGATTAAGTACCTACTTATATACAAACAACGATTATTTTTCAAAATATCTGACTAAAACTTACTATATTTTTTACACAGTAAAGAAACTAATTATATTTTTTAAACTAGGTAATAAGTAGAAATTAAGTAATTGTTTCAACTCTCACTTGAAATATATAATCATTATATTTTTATTAAGTATGAAAATAATGTAATAAATTGTCAAGAATATTATGTTAAGAATTCGTACCTAGCAAAAATTGCATTGTAGCAATACTAAAAACCGTAAATCAATATGTGATTTACGGTTTTTATATGATTATATGATATTGAAATAACATTAGGATGATTTTTACGTCGAGTTAGATACCTTATTCTTTCATGTGTTTTGGGGCTATGCTATGGAGTCTTTACACAATTATACTTACACTAGGTACACTATTTTTTATATTATCTTTATTATGTAGGTAAGCAATGCCGCACACATTCTTAATAAATTTGTCACTTAATTTACAATAAAGATATACCTTAAATGTATCCCCTGCCGCGTCTCTTAATGGTTGCGATTATCTCTAAATGACCTAACAGATTCTGATGCGGTAGAGAAAGATATAACTCCCTCACTGAGGCTTGTTAAATATAACGACATAATAATTAATTACGCATAAGTAACAGTATCAGTCAATCATTCGCAAAGATAGAAATCATGATCAGAAGAATAATTAAGTCAAATTTATTCTAATCATCTCTTATAAATCCTTCGCAGAACAGAAGAGATTAGATTTTATAGTTTTTGATTGAATTGTAATATAGAAACCATACAAATTTAGGAACAGACAAACACACACATAAATGTTTTACATTAAAGTAAAGGCATAATAACATGGCATATTCGAATTAGTACCTACTAAAATAAAACTTAATTCTATGGAGTATCTATTAAGACAATAATTTGCACTGTGGTAACTATGTTACGGTTATGTTCAAACAATAGATAATTTGTAGATATTAAATTATGTCCAAGCTGTTTTCGTTATATAATATATGGATGTTTTACATGGTGATATCCTATGTCGGCCTGGAATATCACCATCACCATGTAAATGCTAAAGTTATTGAACTCCAAACGCAGTTTATTTTACTGAGAGTTGTAAATGCTTTTGAGGCATTCAAGAGTGGTCGTATGTTTGCAGAGCCGGCCAGACATAAGCAAATAAGTACGAGTATATCAATGTATCCGCCTGCTTCATAGTTACTTTACATCTCTTGATTGTTGCAGTCTTTGCTGGAGTAATACTATAACAGTATTACAGGCATCGTAATAAGACTAAATTCCGCAGTAAGCCGGAAATATTCACAGCTAAGTCACAAGCAATTCGACGTATTCTGCGGATTCCAGTGTTTAAAATACTTTAATTCCCTCATTACGTGCCTCCCCGGAGTGATGATGAGCGGGGAGACTTGGCAGTGGCCCATTAGAACGTAATCCTTCGTCAGCACGCGGTGTTGCACCAGTGAAGTCAGCAAGGAGTCTACATGCTCGAACTGGATAGGTTTCGTTTTGTTTTTGGAGTAGTCTCCAATAAACATAATGGTGATGGACTTTGCGTTCCACCAACGCACCATGGCTCCGTTGACGTTGGCTCCACGACCTTCGAATATTAGACCATCGCCGGAGACCATGAAGTTGGGGCCGATGTCGTCCCAGCCGCGCTTCATGTGGTCTAACTGGATGTCGAGCACGGACTGGATGCAGGAGAACCGGTCTTCGCAGTAGACGGTCGCGCTGTGACCGATTAGGACGTAGCTGACGGGAAGGTTCAGGAAATTTACGGCATAGGGGGGCATCGCCTGCCAGTCTCCGCGGCGCAGGTACCAAGGCTCCTTAATGCCTAAGAAAGAGAATCCAATGTTATCTACGATATGGGAGATTCTACAATAAGTTTATCAATCAGCCTCGGTTAAATTTTGACGGGGTTGATGCCTCGAAATTTATTTCGACGAAATCAACTAGTCCAGAACTAAATCTAAAGTCTCGAATGGATAATATATCAATTTTATATTCTCACAAATGTGTGATGATGCATTATAAGAACTTCAATACATAACTGTAAGCTTGGGTAGTGTTTCCACGGTCCACGACATTGCGGAATTACGCACGAAGCGCCGTGGGAAGAATCACATCTATGATTCTGCGTTCGGCCTAAGACGTGGAAGAGCACAACGTGGTTTACAACTCTTCAAAAGTAGTGACACACTCTTAGAAGAGTCTGCGGTGCGATACCGCCGTTAGCCGTCGGTTGTGCGGGATGATCCATAAAATAGCGGACCGTGGAAATCTACATTTATAAGCCTTTGAATAAACCAAAATCATCCTAGAAGTTCAAAACATGCAACCTACCAAGGTTACAACCTAACTTTGCTTAGAAAGTAATAAAGAAGAGTTTACCTAACTCAAGCCTCGTCTGTGTCTTTGGGAGTGTGTATCGGAAGAAGTAGACCGCCAGCCCCACCGCCACCACCAATGCCCAGCAGATGAACACCGCAATGCTGCATCGCAGCGTGTTCCGTGCTGAGATCATCTCGAGCCCCAGAAAGCGGGCTGAAACAACGGAGCCCAGGTTTTACTCGAGTTAGAGCTCTGACGCCATGGCGACGACGCTGGCGGCGTGTCCAGTGCATGCCAATAAACGCCAAACCGTCGCCACCCAGTAGGTAACTTAATAGGTAGTATATATTTCAATGTAACTGCTTGGTACCGAAGCCAGCGATGAGGCCTTGGCGTCCTAATAAGGCACGGCACAGAAAGAGACTTACGACCAGTTACGGAACAGAAAGGAATAGGTTCAGTTTTGACTGTGATAAAAACACAAATATAGACCGATGGTTATAATATTATAGGACAAGCCAGTGGAGTGCCAAGTGGAGTAAGGGTATGTTATGGTAGATGGACCAAATACTTCTTACTTCCTAGTTATGTTATCTACCTACTTGTTAATTAACCTAAGTTATAATAACCTTATCTATTTTTTTTAATACCTTAGTATATCTTTATCAAAACATGTTATGAATATAATTACCACGCCGCGGCTGTTGGTATGTTCGCGTTAATTTAAAATACTGAACGGATATTCAAGTAGTTTTCAGCAACCAAGTTATGTGTATTAAATTTCAAGTTCATCCATTCGCATACAAAGTATTTGCTACACGTATTTACAGATATGCGCGAATCTCGCAGGCCACGGAACAAAAAAATATCAAACAACACAAAAGATAAGTAAAATTGTGTAATGTAAAGGTAGGTAGCGGTAGATTTTTTTCACCTTCTTTTATTTCACCCATAATGTTTCCGGGTGAATTAAGTCCACTATTTTATGGTTATAATTTTTTTTATGAAGGCCAATTATTGCAGTCGCTGAGTTTCAAAACGGCCAAGACTACATACATTATTATTATTATATTTCTAGGTAAATAAAGCGAATAATTTCTAGCCCCTCTATTTTATATTTTTATACACATATAATTATTAACAGATACCAGGATAGCAGAAACAATGAAGGGGTATTATATACCCTACTATACTCCGTCCAACCAGCATAGAGCATATTTACTAACAAACCATCTGACAGTTCAATCAGCTGATGCAGGGGTAAAAAACATTTTATTATAATTATTTTGATTGAATCAATGCCTTTATGTTGTTTATGTTTTAATTTGTATAATGTCATATTAATTACTGTAACTGGTGTAAGCCGTGGTAATTAAATAAATAAATAAATTATTGAGGTTAGCTCTTGCCTGCGGATTCGTTTGCGGCCTACGGCTATACGTAATTTATTGTCCTTATTCAATTTTATTGAACCAAACATTATAAAACTTGACTGCAACAAACAAATTAGTACCTGCATAACCTATCAAGATATACCATGTAGTGGCTACTATCTTGAGCTTTGATGGGTGTGTCTCTGGGCTATGCTAGATATTTGATGTAAATTTATGTGGCACAATTAAACAAGACAGCCTAGTGAAATCAGCCTACTGGCAATTTTTAATCGTTACCTATTCTTAAAGAATGTAATACAAGCTAAAGGAAGATGAAATAACTATAAATGGAAATTAAAGGAAATATTTATTTATGGATCATTCATTACATTAGACTTCATTTTATTTTTTCAATACATGTGTCTCTCTTCTAGGACAATCTACTCATCATCACTGTTACTATAAAAAGTGATAAAAAAATAAAAGGATGTCTTACAAATGTAAGACATCCTTTTATTTTTCAATACATTTCTCTCTCCTATCTAACACCACTAAATAGGGTAAGCTGAAACCAGCTAGCAACACTTGCTCTTCGTTCCTTTCGTTCCAAGATAATCCTACATCAATTACATCATTACATCAAATATCTAGCATAGCCCAGAGACACACCCATCAAAGCTCAAGATAATAGCCACTACATGGTATATCTTGATAGGTTATGCAAGTACTAATTTGTTTGTTGCAGTCAAGTTTTATAATGTTTGGTTCAATAAAATTGAATAAGGACAATAAATTACGTATAGCCGTAGGCCGCAAACGAATCCGCAGGCAAGAGCTAACCTCAATAATTTATTTATTTATATAATCACCACGGCTTACACCAGTTACAGTAATTAATAAGACATTATACAAATTAAAACATAAACACCATAAAGGCATTGATTCAATCAAAATAATTATAATAAAATGTTATTTACCCCTGCATAAGCTGATTGAACTGTCAGCTGTCAGATGGTTTGTTAGTAAATATGCTCTATGCTGGTTGGACGGAGTATAGGTAATATTATAAACGATAAAGTTTCTGAAGAAGTGTCTAAAATACCGACAGCAAGAATGTAGGCATAAAAACATAGAATACGTATTTAAACTGAACCGAGTGAGTGACCGGGGTTTTTAGAGGCGTGTTTTCCTTGATGACGATGAAGGTACCTGTTCGCACGATTGATTCAAAGAGCGACGAACAAACTTGAACAAGGTCATTTGGTAATGTTTTTTAAGTGTTTATTTCATCATCAACACGAACATCTTTAAGTGTGTTATGTTGTACAATATTTCCGGATTTAGCCCCGTGGTAAGCTCTAAGCTTGACATCTGATATACTATATATAATCGACAGACATATACGTATTTTTCTAAATTCTAAAAAAAATCAAATGCCTAAAATAAATCCTACTTTGCTGAATTTTTGTATACACCTTTTTAACAGCGTTCTAATGATGATGTGTAAAATCGACTGATATCGTGCTGGCTAAATAAGTTAAAAGATCAAAAGGTCACGAATATCAGTTCTTAATAGTCATAATAATCATTTATTGATAATATAAATTCTAAGTCACAATATGGTTTTTAACGTCGGTCGTTCCCCAATGCCAAAACTTGTCATAATTATTCATAAATGTTAAAATCTGAAATATGCCTACATTAATAATTATAACAACAAGAAATATAAATATCAAGCGACCTGTGGCTCGGATGTCAAATAAATCTTTACCTGTTGTGTTGTTCGTCGTACGACATTATCTACAAAAAATGCTTTCTGTAAAATTTACCGTTTTCGGAGTAGCGCGTTGAGAAAGATATTAGAATGTAATCGAATACGGTGTTGTAGCTATACCATACACCAAATCGTGCCCAAACTATTTTGCTTTGTTTAAAACGATTTTTAACCCCCGACCAAAAAAAGAGGGGTGTTATAAGTTTGACGTGTCTGTCTGTCTGTGTGTCTGTCTGTCTGTCTGTTACATCATAGCTCCCGAACGGATGGAGCGATTTCAATTTAGATTTTTTTGTAAGAAAGGTGAGTTTGGCCCAGGTGTTCTTGGACATGTTTCATGAAAATCGGTTGAGCCGTTTAAAGTTATGGGGGTGAGAGTGGGGAAGGAAAACAGAAAACCTGCAAATATACTAGTGTGGGGTATCAAATGAAAGCGCATCGCGTCCACATTACAAAATATTATGTTGTTTTACATTTAAGAAAATGAAGGAATTAGAATCGGGGGTATTTCTTAAATTTTAAATTTAGGGTTATTGACACTTTTATCAGTTGTACGCCATTTTGACAATCCAAGTCACTATAGTCAATCAACACACAGTCAAAGGTGTATACAAAATTCAGCTCAGTAAAATTATTCCGCAGATTAGAATTTAAAAAGGTCTAAAATTACTTTGTAATAGGTAGGTACTTCTATTTATGATGCAAATTGACGCTTGAAGTTCATCATCATCATCATCCTGCCCTTTGCCCACACTATGTGGGGTCGGCAAAACATATTATTTTTCTTCTTCATACAAACATACATTCCTTATGTCCTGTCTTAGAGGTTATTAAGCCTTGTATTTACTAAAACTTCTACCTCTGGCTAATCTAACTGAATTAGTAAATTACCAAATAAGCCTAATTAGGCTTTATTTTGCGACTTTTTATATAGATAAACTAGGGTGAAAAGCTTTTATTGATCAGATTGAGAACTAATTTAGGTTTACGAACAACCTTTTTTTTCCCCGACCAAAAATGAGTTTGACGTGTCTATCAGTCTGTCTAGGACATCATAGCTCCCGAACGGATATAGCGATTTTAATTTTGTATGAAATGATTGATTTTTGTATGGAATCACCTTCCATACAAAAATCAGTCTGGCGCGAGTTTCATGATCGGTTGTGCCGTTTAAAAGTTATGGGGAAGGAAAACCGAAAATCTGCAAATATACTCGAGTGAGGTATCAAATGAAAGCGCATCGCGTACACATTACAAAACATTATGGTGTTTAACTTTTAAGGAAATTAAGGCATTGGTTTTTCTTAAATTTTAAATTTAATTTTAAGTGTTGTTCAACTCTTGTTTTACAATTTCTTCAAGTCGGGTTAAAAGATTATAATATTTTAAAATATGATTCAGTTGTGAATTTTTCAGAATAGTAATTTTCTGTATTATTATATTTATTATACAAGGCACACCTATATAACAAAATCATAAGAACCTTCAGTTTAGGCCGGGGTGGCGCAGTCGATAATTGCGAAACTAACGAAAGTTAGGTGTGAAGCTACCAGGGAAACATAAGAACCAGTGGAGTAATCTCTCATCAGTTAAATGAACGTGGGGGTAAAGGCTCAAATATATATAATACTCTACTTCCCTTTAACATTATTTTATCAATTTAAACCTTATGTCAATATCAATAAAGATTATATTGTAAGTATCACCTTGTAGTGGCATAGAGAAATGCAAATGGCCGCCAATCGACGCCGGCTATCTCTTTTCATCATATGCAATTTTCTCACCTGGAAGGCAATTCTCGTAAGCATGATATCATATCGAATTCGAAATATATCGGAGAAATAATATCACTAGCTGATATTATCTGGAAAAAGCGTTTGATATTTATAACACTGCCTGATATTATCTGGAAAACGCTTTTGATATTTACAACACTGTCACTTAGGAGCTCGACAGAATTTGACGAATGTTTACAGTAAATACATAGGCGTCAAATTGTGAACCCTTTTTTTTCGTTGATAGTCGGTCAAAAATTTAGTGATTTTTGTTATTTTGCACATTTGTACTAAATAATTACTGTTTTATGACAGAACAAAGGTTAGTATAGTGTTTTTCCCTGTCTTTATCGATTTATGTTGTGGTGTGCTTTATGGAATTTTGATAAACGTGAAAATGCCAAAACTAGAGGCGTTTATCCTAACAGTGACCAAAACAACGTCATTTGAATGCATTGGAAACAAATAAAGAACATCTTTGATGACGAGTATATTAATTCAATGATATTATTTATTGTCGTAACAAAAGTTTACCGATTTTTTAAGTTTCGCTACTTTTGTTCGAAATGACATTAATTATAAAAACAAATTCGTGATTTCGTTCAGCATACCCGTTTACTAAATTTATCATCTAGTTGAGAATTGCCCCCTGAAGTTCCCAGAACATGACTTGAAGGGTGGAGTCAGTGACGTCATAGAGAAATGCACCTGAAGCTTGCAGAACTTACACTATCTCACTTTATTGGCTATTTCTATTTCACTTGCACTTGTGAAGTCCTGGATGTTCATAGACAAGTGAAAAGTCGTTGACGTGGCATTTTAATGCGACTGCTTTGGTTGCTGAGATTAAACTTAAATTGAATACTACTTATGAAATTAGACTAAGTTAAATTGATTGAAAACATATTAAAAGTACAAGTAGGTATCTTTATTGCATAAATACATGTGGTTATCGGTCTTAAATATATCACATAGAACAATGTATTTTACCAATACATGGCGTACAATGTCATGTAACAGAGTAATTTAATTTAATTACAATTGAAGTCATCATCATAGAAAATTAATTAATACATTTATCGTTTTCTAGATATAGTTAGGTGAAATAAACGTACATACGCATACACATCCCTATTTACGTTCCCACTGCTGGGACACAAGCATTTCTCTTTTGACGTGAGAGATTAGGCCTTAATTCCCTACTCCGGCAAAGTGCGTGTTGGTGAATGTCACATGTCCTTAAAACCTTTAAAATTCTCAGAATATACCGGATCCCTCACGATGTTTGCCTTCACCGTTAAAGCACGCGTTTTAAAGCGCACAAACATTTTTCAAGGGGTGCTTATGCTTATGGAATGTTGAAGTCACGAAAAAGTGTATGAAAGAGAGAACTCTTTCTAGGCTTCTGTGCAGTGGCGTAGCTAGGTGTCCAAGGGCCCTGGGGCAAACAAAATGGCTCCACAACGTTCCATGGGGGATCTCGATCAATTTCTTTCGGAATATAGATTGGGTTTCGCTCTATGCTTCTACGCCTTGTTTTTTTAAAATGAATAAAATCCCTACTCTCCCTAGCCATTAAAAGTCAGAATCCGATAAGTCAATGTTTAACATTCGTAGGCATCCTGACCTACATAATTATATTTTATGTTAGTCGTTAGCAACTTGCAACTTATTTAGATTCCGAAGTTGGTGGAATATAATATGATTGCTGATAGTACTTTGGGGGCCCGCAGAGTTTGAGGGCCTGGGCAGTGCCCCGCCTAGGCCGCCGGTAGCTACGCCACTGCTTCTGTGTATCTCTTTCCGTGCATATTGCCCTGGTGACTGCGACTAACCGCGCAGGCTCCGGACGCACCTTCGAACTCAAAGTTACGTGGAGAAACTGCAGGCGGCAGCACTAATGCGACAGTCAAAACTTTTCACTTTCAAAATTATACGAAGTAACTATTCATTTTTTAAAACGCGATTTAATCACATAACTGGAGGAAACAAGAACTGGTGTATGTACTTTAGTTAATAAACTTGGAACTTAGTTGGAAGAAGACTGACCTCGCGCCGACAAGAGTTCTCTTGACACTCCATAGTCCGAAACTTCGAAAGATTATAACTCTAGTTATTTATGTGTGTAATTGTCGAAAATTCCGTTTTATAAAATGTTTATATTAAATTCATAGGGCTAGTCATTCAAAGTAGGTGCCACCATTTGTCAGCACTGTCGATGTGCACGCTCCCTAGTGTTCTACTGAGGCAGTTAACAAGCTAAGGTTTCCCTTTTCTGTCAGAACTCATGGTCTGTACTTGGATATGTCGCTAGCGGGATGAGAATGAACCTAGCGAGAAGAGCTATCCATGTTACAAATCCCAGCCGACAACTAGATGGTGCTAGCGTCCTTGCCAGGACTCATAATGCTCATGTTATAATACAATATGACAAGCATGTTTTTGTAAATGTAAAATTTATAATAAACTAGCGACCCGCCCCTGCTTCGCGCGGGTGCAATGCTGATACTAAATAAACAAATAATAAATAAATAAATATAAAGTAAATGACAAAAAAAAGTTATTGTGGGTTATCCATAAGAGATAGACATATACCATCACGGACTTTTCTGTAGACCTTTTCAATGTGTACAATACTTAGTACATAATTTTGATAAAACTCGTAGGGTTCAGCCTGCGTTTGCAATGTAAGCGGAAAAATGTAATTATTTACGACATCACATTAGAAACCTCAAAAATAAAAGTACTTCTCCACTATTTAATGAATGTTATTATACATATAAACCTTCCTCTTGAATCACCCTATTTATTAAAAAAACCGCATCAAAATCCGTTGCGTAGTTTCAAAGATTTAAGCATACAAAGGGACATAGGGACAGAGAAAGCGACTTTGTTTTATACTATGTAGTGATAAGAACTCCAAAATTGTAAAAACTGATAAAGCTGTGTTGTCTATTCGCGTCTCAACTCAGTAAATAAATTTAAGCGAAATGTCAAGACAATGTTATTACCTTTTAAAATTTTGTTTAAAAAATTAAGTTTTGTTTATTTTAAGTTGACTTGTCCTGTATGCCCTGTGCTTCTAAGGAAATTAACATTTTGACTTTGTCTGTAGCGATAGACAATGAGAATCTAAACACACTTAGAAGGCATGAGCACACTATTTACGTTCCGACACAGAGACTTACCTAAGTAAGAGATGCCTTTAATCCACCTTACCATAGTCATGTGCGAGTTAATGAATGTCACGTATTCTTATAAAGAACATGTGACAATCACCGAATGTCTGTTGTTTAAGTTATTATTATTGTAACTTAAATCTTGGAGAGACAACTAGATAAAACTGATAAAATTCATTGTTTAATAAATCGTCTCTTCAACTTGGAACGGCCACTGCTGTACGTAAGCCAAGATGAGCAATTACAGAGGGAGTTGACTCAGATGCTAATGCATCCATCGGGAGCCCGTAGGTTTGACCAAGCCAGCAGTTCATGACGTCCGGCGATACGTCTTTCGAGGACTTTTAGTCTAACATAGGGGCTGCCCACAGCCACTTATAAGAGCAAAGAGAATATAAATCACTATGTTGAAGATCTTATCTACGTATTTATATATATCTTTAATTCTATTCCATAGAGAAAACCACAAATCTCTTTCCATAGCTCTCAGAGCAAAGATCGCTCAACCGTATTGTCGATAAATTCTTCTATAATAGCCATTTATCAAATGTTTTTACGATCCTCACAGTTGCTCACACCAATAACATTATCTATTCAAAGTTTTTGCATTCAGTTTTAACCTATATCAACATTTCGTAGGCAACATAAGCATAATTGAAAATAACCGTTTTGTACCTTGCGAAAGGATTAATCTAGGCTATCTGAGTAATGATAACATGATAGTCTACCTCCAACTCGATATCAGAACTTATTAATAATGAGTATTTACCTGATTGTTTATGTTATTGTTACAGCTAGGTACTTATATAATGTGAGTAAATAATGAAAATCGCATTGCGTCATTCGCTAGTCGCCATGTTGGATTGTGGTAGCGCAAATACATAGCATTGAAATTGTTTTTTTTTGTGTTATTTATTTTATTGTTTCTGACAATAATCATGATGACTATATAAAAAAATATGTATTGACTTCAGTCCTTCTGTAAGACCGTCAAAAAATACTGCGCTCCAAGATTAGAGAATCAAAAGGGGAGGGGGGGGGGGGGGGGGTAATATTTAGCTAAAATCCAGTACAAATAGCACGAAAGCGTTACGTACTTAGAGTATCTATCAAGGTTAAAATAATAAAGTAATAATATAAAATCATCTTGAATCAATATAAACTGCTTAAATCCGTACAAAAAGTTTAAATTATTTTAGGTTTCTTTCATACAGACAGGCACACACAGTGAAGTGGCCGCAACTTCGTACGTATAGAGTTAGTTATTTGAACTTTTTAAAAATATCTTAGTTAGAAAACACAGAAACACAGTCTTTAATACAAACTTCTAACCCCCCTTTTATCCCCTCGGTGGAGTTTATTAATTCTGTTCTTAAAAGTAGGTTAATTTCTGAACATTAATTATTAATTAGGAACGCCTATATTAACGTCTTTCGTCCACCAGCAAGGTGGGCTGACGATATCTTTAAAGTCGCAGGGCGTACCTAGATGCAATTTGCACAAGACTGTGGAAAGTGGCGAGACCAAGAGGAGGCCTATACCCAGCAGTAAATGAAGTCAGCGGATGATGATGATGATGACATTATTAACATACTACTCTATCTATGTTGCATATTGATACAATTAAATGTATCTTTTGCTCCAAAACACAAAGGATTTTCATGCCTTTTGGGGGTGGAGTTTCGGAGACCCTATATGGAGCGTACCTCCCAAATTTACTTCAAAAATATAGGAATCTTCTAAAGACTTCTAACCCCATTAAATTGAATGTAAATAGTTATAAAAGGAACCTTTGTGCAAAATTTCAAGCCTCTAACCGCCAGTTTAGGCCCTGCATTGATATGTCAGTCAGTTTTTAATTTTTTATATATAGATGAGCAAAAATCAGGTTAAAATTTGCTACTTGTGAAAATTCGGTCATCGATGTCATGATGACCGAATACAAGATGTCTGCCTGTGATTGAAATGACAAAGACAGAAATCTTAAAACGCAAAACGTGTTTTACAACATAGATAAGCAAATAGATATCCAGTGGTATTTCGTGTGTAATTAAATAAAATCAAGAGCAAACAAAGGCGAGTCGCGGCCTTCGTCATAATTCGCTAATCTTTATTTGATCTCAGTGTATGTCTAACATAGAAATTATCATCCTTCATGGTAACATTATTATTCATCCTATTTTATCACTTATTTTGTTTTTCATGCACTGTTCTCTATCGGTTTATAAATTATAATCAAAATTTAAAATTAAAAAAATACCCGATTCCAGACTTTGGTTCCCTTAATAGTAAAAAGTTATACTATATTGTAATATGCACGTGATGCGCTTTCAATTGAGACCCCACTCCAGTATATTTGCAGATTTTCGGTTTCCCTACCCCAATTTTACCCTTATAACTTTTAAACGGGTCAACTGATTTTCATCAAACATGTCTAAGAGCACTTGTGCGTAACTCACCTTTCATACAAAAGAAAACTAAATTGAAGTCGCTCCATCCGTTGGGGAGCTATGATGTCCCAGACAGACACACAGGCAGACAGACACGTAAAACTTATAACACCCCTCTTTTTTGCCACCTGCAATACAGGCTTGCCTCGTGCGTGGACTGCTGGTTAATTATTTATTATTTTATTTATGTATAAAGTTTGTAGTTTGTACCAAGCGTTTTCTTCAATATAGCTTTATCTGTCTTTAAGGATATTAATGCCACTGCCTGCAAGAATAGCTCTCCATACCTTGTTAAAGCCTAGGTATTTGGCTTTTAGTTTTAGCGCTCAAATGAACTACCTTTATTAGCATGCCACTCCTGATTTTCGCAACGCAACTTCTGAGACATCACAATTCTAATTTTGACAGCTGTCATCGAAAATTACAGTACAGGCAACACCTTTCATTTGAACCCAATTGAATGCCAAGGAGTATTTTCAGGTTTGTTTTGTGGTTTTATAAACTTAGATTTGTTTGTCACCAAAATCCATCAAAACTCCGTTGTCAATAGTTAAAGTAGTTTTACAGCGATAATCACAATAACATAATGTCCCTCCCAACTATTAATATTGTATAATAATATATTCAATATAACATGTTAATTGAAGTGTCTTTCATTTGAATACCTGTTTATAAATACTAACATTAGCAGCGAGCACTAGGCTGTTGTGTCAAAAATATTAACAGGTGCTGTAAATGGACTAGGTCAAGTGCGATTCATGCGTATGCGATAAGGCTGGTGCTGTTACTGGACTACTTCACTTTTAGGGCCAATCTATCAGCGGATATACTGACATACCAGACATTATTTGCATATATTTATCGATCATCATCATCATCATCATTTCAGCCATTAGACGCCCACTGCTGGACATTAGCCTCTCTCAAAGACGACCAATCATTCCGAACGGTCGCCACTTGCATCCACCGTGAGCCAGCAAGTTTGACCAAGTCATCTGTCCATACGTGCTATGTGGCCTGCCCACTGCCACTTCAAAGAGCTAATCCGTTTGGCTATTTATCGATCGGTTACACAATATCAATGAATATTAAGCCTCGAGTTTGGACATGTGACATTCACCAACCCGCACTTGGCCATCGTGGTGAATTAAGGCCTTATCTCTCTCGCAAAGAGAGAATTCCCTGTGTACCAGCAGTGGTAACGTTAAAAGGGTGTTGATAATGATGATGCATAAAGCATTAAGCCGATTTCGAATTGATTCGTTTGTACTTCAGTATACTTGATTGATTGCCTGTGAATTTGATACCGTATTTGAGTATTTATAGTACACAAGTAGTGCCCCGCGGTGTTACCCGCGTTATAATTATTTTTACCGCGGAATGACACTTTCCCGCGGTTTAAAGTAGCTCCTCTCCTTTCTCAGGCTCAGGGGTTTTTTGTCGTTTTTTTAGAGATTCTGTGTACCAAATTTCATTTAAATCGGTTCAGTAGTGCGTGAAAGCGTGACAAAAAAACTTACATTCACATTTATAATATTACTAGTGGCCCGCCCCGGCTTCGCACGGGTTTATATTAATTTTTTTTTCCAAAATTGTGAATCTAGCCATTCCCAGATCCCCTTGAACACACACAAAAAATTTCATCAAAATCGGTCCAGTTGTTTGAGAGAAGTTCAGTGACATACACACTCACAGAAGAATTATATATATACCTAAAGATTATTATATTATTATTATTAAGTAAAGTATTAAGTATAAGTATTATACATATATAACCATGTAAGTAACTTCACGGTTATCTACAGCTGGGCAAACTCGGCACCAAGCATTATTAATTTATCTACTTTTAATATTGTACATAAGCTTGAGCGTCCAAAGAGATAATGTTGGTGACAAAGATAACGACTGAACCCAATGCAGTTTGTGAATAATTCGAATTAAATTAATTTTTCTATGTTATTTTTGATGTTTTTGCAAATGTAATCTAATGTAGTTTTATAATTTGTCCTATTTTGTCACTTCCTTTGTTTTCATGCACTGTTTTCTATACCCGGAGAAACCTAATTGTTACAGGTCTTCTGCAATATAGGCTTGCCTCGTGCGGGGACCGCTGCTAAGTGAAATTGTAACTTGTGTATTGGTAAATAATATTTTTTCTATTATGTGTATTTTTAACTCCCGAAGCAGATATATACATATTATGTGCATGTTAGATATATGTATATGTTATAAGTTTGACATGTCTGTCTACCTGTATCATAAGCTCCTGAAAGGATGAAGCGATTTCAATTTACTTTGTTTTTGTATGAAAGGTGTTTTGCGTTTCTTGAAAATCAGTTGACCCATTCAAAAGTAATGAGGGGTGTATATTTACAAAATAGTATGACTTTTCACTTTTAAAGGGAACTAAGTTTTTGGAATCAGTGTTTTTTTATAACTATTATAATATAAATTCATTATACGGTGGACTATTGACACTGATCCTATCAGTAAACAAGCAAATATTGTATTTGTGATTGATGTAAGGCGAACCTTGGTAATGTCGACGTCAACATTCATATGTTGTTCGACTAGTTGATGTCAACATACATATTTTTGCCCTAATTTATGGCTAAGAATAGGTTGGTAATCCCATGAAATAATAAAATAAATTTGATAAGTATAAGATAGTCTACTATACTAGATACTTCTAGATTATTACTATCTTAGTTTTTAAATTAGCTTTAAGTTGACCTGTCCATGTATGCATAAGCGTCTAAGAAAATAAAGGATTTGACTTTGACTCATACTACACCAAGAGTAACAGTTTATACACATTTTGCAATAAAATAACACAGAAACAGGCTATAAAAGTATTTAAAACTGCAAAAAGATGCAGACCTACCTACAGTGGGTACCGCACCCATCTTAATACTGGCCTCACGCAACGTGGTTTAACATTATTAAAATCCCGTTTTTTGTATGGGAGCCCCATAGATATTGTTTTTTAAGTATTTGTTGTTATAGGGCAACATAAATACATCATCCTTCGAAATTTAACTCTTTATCTATGACGGTTCTTGATGCTTCAACCTGGTGACAGACGGAAAGACGGACAGATTACGAAGTCTTAGTGATTAGGTTCCGTTTTGCTCGTAGGGTACGGACCCCTAAAATAGGTAGGTAACATTTTTTATCATGAGTAAGTATACATTTACAGTTCGTATACACCGGATGTCAGTGATTGACTAAAATTGCCATGTTTATTCGCTTGTATGATACGCGAGAAATCAGAAGGAACATAGAACAGCCAACTGAATGACAGAAATCATTATAAAAAGAAACATTAAGAAGATTATTTCATTATGAAGATAATGTATTATTTTTTTATTTTTTTTATTAAATGATGATAGAAATGTTTGTGTGAATCAAATATTAAAATCCTAGACTCTACTTAACAATGCAGAAATAGTACTATCTCTTTTTCCTAAGTTGATAGAAAATGATGATATTTCTTAAAATTTCCAAATTGTCGAGGTTTCAACGTAACCCTTTAATTTTTTCGAGTATATCGAACTATGAAAATATTATCTCTGGTTTCGGGTCTAGGTGTTTTCTATGTATGATTGTATGTAGTAACAAAAAAAAAATCTATGTCGAAGTGGGTATGTCAGTCACCTAACACCCATAGTACAAACTCTGTTTAGTTTGAGGTTAGGTGATGCTATGTGATTCAGTCCGGAAATATTTATTTATTTTTATGACATCAATGTCACAAGGACATGTATTGTAAAATACATCAAATTAAATCGTGTTCGTCTTTTTAACTACGAATAATCCTAAAGCTAACAAGTCACCCTGAAGCGCAAAAACTAAAGGTGACCCAATTGTTTGTAAACACACCAACCTTCAATATGTTTGAATACAATTAATGAGGGAGGCTTCTGTCGCAGCAGTGATCTAACTAAGGCTGGAGAGAAGATGATTGATTAATGATGAAACATCAACAATAAGTATTATTTCGCATGCGCGCTTAAGATTCAATTAGAAATATTGGCAAGTGGAGATTCCAAGTGGTAAATAAATAATTGTACAAATAAACACGGGATAAATTTAAAGTAAGTTGTTAACAAACAGTATACATAGGTAGGTACAGTTAGCGTAAAATTGATTTAAGCGATTTAAGCAAGAGAGTTAAAATAATTTTTAGTTTAAATATTGTATGCGCACAAGGTAGGCAAAATATCTGACTTCAATTATTTCATTTATACACATAGCATAATACATATAAGCTGCCTATGTGTTCAAAATTATCTAGGCAAACAAAACTTTCAAAGTCTTAGAAGAGTTTGCATGCTACAATTGATTGCTTCGTTAACCTATACAATTTTGAGTAATCTAGGCGCTTATACCAATTTGATGCCGACTGTACACTGTGCAAGATGTTATTGTGTGTATATTAAAAAAATCACACAGTAACATCTTGCCCCGTAATAAGCTTTTATTGCTATAGGTACATATTTTATAAAAAGTATTGATCTTTTGTTTCACTTAACCGGATGTCAACGATCAACCAATAACCTTGTAATAAGTATATTCGCAACGCAAAGAGAAAACAAAACTTCACTTACTTTTGACCATCTCCGCATTGTTGACATTTTGCGTGACAGACACGAACTTGGGTCCGAGATGGACTTTGGACTTGTGACTGACGTTCAGCTGGGCTATGGAGGGCACTTCGGAGACCGCCCTTTCATCCACCATGACCACCTCCGAAGAGGTGCTCATCCTTCCAGGACCCATCTCATTCGGTGTCAACTCCTTCTCACCGTCACTGTCACTCCACATTGCAATACAAACTCCTTTGTCCAACAAAATAAAAAAAAACAAAAACTCCTTCGTTAAGAGTATGTTCTTAAAACGTTCTACCTCTTTGCAGGGATGATTAGAAACTTTTTCGGGAAAGTGCTTGCGTGTTCTAACTTTTTGCGACGCGAACGCGGCGCGCGTATCGTCCACGATGGTTGGAGCTAAACTAACTTCAGACATTAATTTATAGTTTCCCAGAACATGACGTCATTATTGCAGAAATCTTTGTTTACAGCTGTGATATCGGTACAATTGCTATATTAGTTACAACATAAAGGATTCAAGTTATTGTTTTATGTTTATTGGTACCTACCTAGTAATTGTTTTTTTTAGTTACCTAGTGGTTTTATTTGTTATTATTGACTAAGCATATCTTTTTCCTTTAGCACCTACGAAAGAGTGCTGTGTGGTTTATTATAACCACCACACAATTAATACCTTATTGCTCAATCACAGCGATACAAAGTTATTATTATTGTGAAGGTAAATCTTTAATTTGAACCGATTTAAAGAAAGATAGAACGCATGTTTTCTATTTGTAAAGAACTTTTTGGTTCGAATGTTTTCTTTTCAAGGATTATTTTCCTATTATATTATTAAAACTAACAAGTTGGTAATTCATTTATTTAAGGCAAACGCGTTTATGCGCTGGAACTAAGGTTCTTTAATATATGTAAATTAGAGACAGTGGATAAAACCCATGCAGCATCGGCATGGGGGCTAACCTAACTCATTTTACTGAGGTGAAACATTCCTATCAGTCCATTAGCCCTACCACGAGGTCCCACAAACGACTGTTGGAGATTACAACATATTGCAATCCCATTCATTTCACAGTTTTTTAATAACTAAAATTTTATATTTATCTGTTTAATGTATGACTGCCTCAGTGGCGCGGTGGGAAACGACGGCTCGCTTGCGGCGCAAGAGGTAGCGGTTTCATTCCTCCGAGGGACAAGTGTTTGTATGTTCTGCAATCACTATACACAAGCGAGAGTGTATACGTGTGTTTGTGTGTGTGTGTGTGTCTGTGTGTATGTATGTGAGTTTGTGAATATTCATAAAAGTTAGTTCTGTCCTAAATATATTAAGTATATTTATGTTATAAATAATTCTATTTTTTTTTTACAAATTATGTTGATTCTATATTAGCCGAAGGAACTTAATTCCTACCTGGTGTCCGACACCACATGTTTTTATATTTTTACGTGTGTATCCGAGACAAAATAAGTTATTTGTAACAAGGAGCCCAGAAAAAGACAAAAGGCATATTAATGATGTGTTTTAATTTACACCATTTATGCGTTGGACGCGTTTGGAGAGAGTGGTGACTCATTCCGAGACCTTGAGATGAGTATTAGTCTACAGAGTTGCACAGGCTCAGCTCATAATTATCCGAGTTATTTGATAGCACTGTTTGTTTCCATATCTACAAGGAAAATCATTCGTTGTTTACAAGTTGTCAAACTTTTTAATATTCATTAGCCTGCATTTGTTTAATATAAGCCGTGTTGGTTAAATAGGTGCACACTCGACTTTCATTTTTCTTTCCGAAGGTCGTGGGTTATAACCGCGCACCGCTGGATTTTTCTTCTATAAAAATTATGTGCGCTGTGAACACGTGCTTTAACGGCAAACATCGTGAGGAAACCGGCACGTTCTGGGAACGCGAAATTGTTTGGTGAAACATACTTTCCCGTAAGAGGCCTATAATAGCGTTCCTCGATAAATAAGCTACGAGTATCTAACACTAGGCGTTTTTAACTTTTGCTGTCTCTCCGTTCATACTATTCATACTGTAACACAAATGCAAAATGTTACTTCAAAATACATTTACTGTTTATTAACTATTTGTTAAGTTAAAAAAAACTCAAAAGTTTACATCAAGAACAAAAAAATCTATTTAAAATAATTGAGTCTGTCTGTTCCCTACAGCGTCAATTACAATTGTAAAATCATCTTCAGATCATCTTAAAAGACATTAAAAACTACATGGAAATAGGCCTTCATACATCTTCTTTCTTAAAACAGGTGTAATTAACCTGTGAACATTTGGTTTCGTCCACTTTCTTAACGAAATTTAAGCAAAATCCCCTTTTTACCCCCGACGTAAAACGGGGCGTTCGTGTGTAAGTCAGTCCATCTGTCTATGGCAGTAGCTCCCAAACGGATGTACCGATATCGATTCTGTTTCTTTTGTTTGAAAGATAAGTTATCGGAGAGTGTTCTTAGCTATGTTGCAGTTAAACAGTTTCATAGATATGAGGAGTCAAAGTTGCATTGAAAAAAACGAATGATTACAACCCGTGTTGGGTACCAAATGGAAGGTAATAACTTATGCGTTCTGAAACAGCAAGTTTTATGTAAATTAGCCCCTCATTTTTGGTCCAGGGCTAAAAATTTACCAGAGAGTCAGTTTTGCAGGCCCAATAATAATAAGACGCCGGCCCGTTAGGAATATAACATTATTAAGTATACACATTGTTATTAATAATAAAAAAAACTTTAAAACTAACATGACACCATTGTTAAACGAGAAAAACTTTTTTTATTTGTAACAAGCGGCACGCCCCGGCTTCGCACGGGTAATTGTTTTCCCGGCAATAATTTGTTTTTTTTTTCTCGCCGTAGAAAACCAGTCTTGAACTCCAACGAACATTTAAAAAATATTGGCCAAATTGGTCCAGGCGTTGTTGAGTTATGCGCTTAGCAATACATTTTGCGTTTCTTATTTATATGTAGGTAAGAAGTAGATAAAATGTGTGAAAATTACCTAAATTCAAAATTTAAGTAAAATCTTACTTAACTTACATTTGTAAGTTAGTTGTTACGGTGTTCCTTCCCCACTTTCACCCGTTGTGCCCTGCAATGTAAATCGGTTTTTCCATTAAACATGTCTAAGAACACTTGAGCAAAACACAACTTTCTAACAAAATAAAAAATTTAATTGAAATCACTTTATCCGTTCGGGAGCTACGATGTCCCAGACAGACAGATAGACACGTAAAACTTATAACACTCCTTATTTTTGGGCGGGGGTTTGATGAAAATCGGCTGACCCCCCAAGTTATGAGGGTAAAAGTGGGGAAGGAAAACGAGTGGGATCTCATATGACTTTTTAATTTAAAGGGAACTAGAGTTCTGATTTCGGGGTTTTCAACTTTAAATTTAGATTATTAAATACTAAATAACGAAATGGTTTTTTTTAGTAATCTACACCGTTAGAATATCAATGGGGAAGGTATCCCGCAGATAACGCACTTCTGCTGATGATAATAATCCATCTTTATTACTTTCCCTCAAAAATATGCCCTAAAAAGATAATTTGATAATTGGCAATTGATTACTCAGCGTCATGTCTATCCAAATAGTCGGTATGCTTATCTCCGAACCGGGCTATCAGCGCTTATCACTCGATAGCGAATGTCATGCTTTTAATTATATCTTATTGTGTTTGCCGACGCGACGGCCTGAGCCCCTTAAACATGAAGTCATTGAACTTATGTAATAAATATATCTATTAATTTATTCATAAAACAATTATAAAATCGTATTTAAAATATTATAATGATATATAAACGTAACTAAACACTTAAACTGAATTAAAAAAAAGTGTGTGTGTGTCAGCTACGACGCACGATTGGACTTTACTCCTTACGAACTATCGAAAAAAAGTATTCATACATGTCTCAGGTACTTTTATGATAAAACTTACCGTTTTGCTGAAAATCGCGATGAACTCATTAATATAACCTTTGACCTTGAATAAAAAAATTTCCTTACATGGGAATGATGGGGAACTTCTAGACATTGTTTATAATTATGTTTTAAACAATTTCACTGAAATTCAGCTTGTTGGGACTTTATGTAACTTCACTCTCAATTTTTGGTCTAAATTGACCGGACTATTAGGGTTCCTATCTATATCCACAAGAACCACCAATATGTACAAACTAGGTAGTGTAAGTATATTAAGCTTACGAAAATGGTCCTTACATGATTCCCATTTAAGCAAATGCATGCGTTTGAATGGAAAAACGCATGCAGTTACCAGTTAATGCTCTTGACTGTACCTACTAATTAAAGTCCCCGCCGGCCGCGTCTGTCTGTCTTTATGATCGGGATAAACTAATAAAGTACGAAACGGATCTTTATACCGTTTTTTGCAATTGGAAGAGGCATTCAAGAAGAAGGTTTTCGCATCAGAACAAAGCCGGAATGGGTCACCTAGTTATAAAATAAAAGTTCATGAAGCAAAACGTCATGGCACTCTCCATTGTGAGAATCGTGATGATTAACACGTAGGCTTAGGGATTTCTTAACCTATGGTCCTGTTTCACCAACTCCAAGTTAAATTAGACATTGGTTAAAATATACAGCTATTTCGGTCAGTCACATGTGACAAAGCGAGATAGCTCATTATTATTAGCTAACCTTTTCTTAGTTTAGACGGATTTTGTGAAATAAGATCTCTAGAGCTTTGTTCACATCACAACCTCCGAGTAAAAAAGCTAATGGTTTGACGTCCTCTGTGGCTCGGTGGGTAAAGGCCCGCCAGGAGGTTGCGGGTTCGATTCCCGCCGGGGGACCAGAATTTGTACGATCTACAATTTCTGGGTTAGGGTCCGAATGTTTTCTATGTATCTGTAAGTATGTAATTGCAAAAAAAAGGATCTAAGTAGTATATCAGTCACCTAACACCCATAGTACAAGCTCTGCTTAGTTTGGGGTTAGGTAATGCGGTGTGATTAGTCCGGAATTAATATTATTATATTATAATAAAATGCTCTATCACGTCAACTGACAACTGTCAAGTTACTGACTGGCAGAGATTGCTGTTTACTTTAATAATTGACTATGTTTTTTTTATCATTTATTTATTTATACAGGGTTTTGTGAACATGTCACCCTTATATACTAGAATTGACTATGTCAACTCGGAGATTGTGAAACAATCCCCTAACGTACTTATTATTATTAAAATTATTTATATATGTTTATACCACATTATGATATTGATAGTTAAAGTACTAAGTTATATATAAATGTTTTGTTTTTGCTTTAGACGCGGCTTATCAACTGTAATTCCCGACCACATGGAAGGATAAATGTTTCGTGCCCGACATAATAATTCTATGGTTTTGATTTGGGTTACTGGAATAATTGTTCTTAGATTGTATTGTATTTCAATTGTTTTTCTTTTATTAAATTATTTATGCACGTCATACGAGTATATAACGTTACAGAAATTTACAGCCAAGATTTTATATATGGCACAGGTAACTAAAAAAATACTTTAAACTCTATGTTCAGTGCTAAATTAAAAAAACTTAGGTATATGTTTCACATCTCCACAGACTAGAAAGTTTACATAATTTTGTTACAATTTTTAACTTTAAATATAAAAACCAAAGCAAGTAAAATTAAAATTTTAAACTCAGGTTAAAACATCTAATAACCAAAACATACAATAAAATATTTTTATAACTAAAAATATAAGAATTATTTTGTAATACATACACTTTAGCAATAAAATAGAGGAGCGCTTTCAATCACCTTTCATCTTTATACATACATATATGTATATCATAAAATTTACCTACAAGAGTCTAACCTGACTGGCTATATGCTGCTAGTGAGAAAATCCTGCATGTATATCTCCTAGCCCCAATTGGAAGATATGTCAGACGCCTACTGACTTTTGTTTTAACATTAGGAAACCCTCTGGGGTACAAACGCCCCGGGGGAGACGTTTATTATGTAGTGATAACCCTAGGACCAACCTTAAAAAGTTAGGTGCAACCTGTCTTCAAATTAAAATTATTAAACGTAAATAAATATAAATACAATTTGTTTATTTCCTCACACAATCCTTAATAGGAATTAGGAATAAGGGTCTCTCACTCACGAACAAAAGATGTACCTAGTACATTCTAATAGAACACTATCATTTAAGTATAGGTTAATAGTTAATATACATAACTAATTTAACAAAATAAAACTAACTACACAATTAAAGGTAGTCTAAAAGGTTTAAGCTAAAGACAAAGGAGAGGCGGCGAATTTGACATCATTTCAATGCTTAGATAATGTTACCACGTTTTTTCCGTAAACTCCCCCCCGTATAACGCATTGGAATATGGCTTTTGAGTCAAGGCACTGTTACACTGACTTTGACACTCGCTGCTTTTCCAATCTATCAATGAAAAGTTTAATGTTCTTCATAACTTGCAATGTATTACTAACAGCCGTTTAATTGTGGCCTGGTAAATTTTGCTTTGGTAAATTTAAGACTCTTGTAGGGATAATTTAATCATTTGCAACATAATTTTTTTTACACGAATCATTGAGAAATAATAATTTTTCTTTGACTTGAAGATTCATGATTCATTCACCTCGAAATTTTATAACAACTTGTATAACTTCAAATGTTAATGTTGTTGCCTCTCTTATCAAAATAGCAAAGTTAAAGCTGTATAATATTCACTAGACTGAAAATCTAGCGGCTAAAAAAGCTCTCAATATACTAAATTTTCTTGAGTTCGCGTACATCTTCTTCAAATTCTGATGTCCTGGTAGAATCGAGCAGATCTTGGCAACGTGCCACCAGTTGCCGGGGGCCGGCCGTTGCTATGGCGACAGTAGGGAGGCAGGATGATGTTAGCCACCTTTAGCCACCCGTAACTAACCTACCCTACACAGGTACTCCTTAGTGAAAAGCAACTGAAGCGTTTGTTTGGTCTCCTCATTAAATAAATATTTCCGTAGGTATGGGAATAAGATTTTCAATATATTTATTTATTTATTTATAAAAAAACACACACATAACTTACAGATATCTTAAATCTAAAACGTTTTATACGGCACATTGAATATACTTAAAATAAAATAACACATCATATAAATATGTATTTTAGTTATAATTCAAGGCCAACCCCGACTTCGGTCATGAATAAGAAAATATTTAAAGTTAGAACTGTATACAAAGGTCATAAAGTATTGAGAAACAACAGTTTGCCCAAATTGGACGTATATGGCAATAACATTGCTTGTTCTATGAGAACAATTCTATGACAACAAAACATACATAATATAAGAACTGCATTAAAATCCTTTGAGTAGGTACTTAGAACTTTTACTCTAAAATTACTACTACTTAACAGTTTCCGTTTATAAAAATTTTTTAGAACTACCATTATACCTTTAGTTTGTTAGCATGTACTCTCTCGATTGACATCCGTTTCATCTGTTGATGAGACAGATGGAAAAAAACGGCGGACATTGTTTAATCCGTGGGTAAGTGTCAGAATATTTCGAAATTCTTTTCTTGCTCGAAAATGTATCTACAGCCTGCATCGTAAATAAATATTATTATTGTTTCTGAACAATCTACAGAGCGATAGGAAGGACATTTGTGACATTCACCTAGCCAGCGTGGTGAATTAAGCCCTAATCTCTCTCGTCATGAGAGAAATCCCTGTGTCCCAGCAGTGGGAACGTTAATAGGGTGATGGTGATGATGATGATGACATGTACATTTATACTATGAAAGTCTTTTTTTAATTCAAGCTGTGCAGTGATGGGACCATCACTAGGTTGGTCGGCATGTCAATGAAGTATTACAATGACATCTATTGTCGATACTATTAAGAAATTCAGGACTTCATAGGCGTGATTTTAGTGACTAAAAGCGGCTAGACTTTTGTTGGGGTAAAGTTCTAACTGATTAAAATAAAAATTCGGGAACTATGTTAGAACAAGTACAAATAATTTATTTTATTACAAACCTGTCTGCGTTTTTGTAAAGAACTAGGTTCATTACACCTATATTATGTGAAAAAAGAATACTTCGTGTTGCATTCTTTTGAATAAGATAAGATATCTATTAATGGAATTGGAGCTATCAATAAAAGCTGCGTCAAAAATAAGATAATGTGTATGATATAGGTACCAATTAAGTTACCTACGTTATTACAACAAGGCGGTTAGCTCGTCTTTTACGGGTTTTACCAGGTGAAGTTTAGTATTTTTTCTACTGTCAAAGGTTCCATAATAACGTCCAGGATGACTGGTAGAGAACGCTTCTAGCATTCAGTTAGGCCTTAATTCACCACGCTGGCCAAGTGCTGGTTGATGAATGTCACATGTCACAAACTCTTTAAAGTTCTCAGAATATGCCGGTTTCCTCACGGTGGAGCGTTAAAGCTCGTGTTGAAAGCGCACATAAATTTCTCAAGAAGAAAAATCCAGAGGTTCGTGGCGGGGTTTGAACCCACGACCTTCGGAATGAAAGTCGAGTGTCCTCCCACTTAGCCAACACGGCCTGTATAAACATGTACGCTGTTGTTAACCTTTTAACGACATAAAAAGTATAATAATTATGCCAATTAACAAGAAAAAATTTTGTTTTGACTAGGTCTTCTTCTTCTTACATTTAAATATTATAATATGAATTGTGTTTGAAATATGCATAATTTCTTTAAAAATAAAATCATTTTTATTTGCAATTGTATAAATTCTTTCTCCTCGGTCTGCGTGTTTAATATATATAATAAAAAAAAAAAAAACAAAATGTATGATATCAGATATCTAGTGCCCGTAACACAAGCTTAGAGCTTACCACGGGGCTAGATGTTGTTGCGTGAATTGTCTTATTTATCTATTAATATGCATAATGCAATAAATCACGTTAATAAATATTATGAATGTTATTTGTGGTACATCACTAGTCAAGACAAATTTACAAGTGTCACAAAAACAATCGCTGCGTGCCCATACAGTGTACAATACCGGGAAAGAGACACGTAGGTAATACGCAATATACTGTCATCCTTTTCACTCCTGTCTAGTCTATAGAAGGTAGGAGGGCCAAGCACTGGGAGTACTAGTCTGACCTCTTCATAGATTTTGCTGCCCTAGTAAGCGCGAGTGCGATTTCTTACCTAACCACGATTAAATATTTTAAATATACGTGCACTTGAGCGAGTTTAGAAATCGTGTACAATAATTTATTCTCTGCCATCTGAAGAAAAAAACAATTCCTTTAAAAAAGAATGAAGAAAGAAAGAAATGTTTGAAAAAAAGAAAGAAATATATGTTTGAAGATAGTTTTTCGAACAGTGTTGGGATCTAAACTGACCTTACGGCTATAAATAGGACATGGCTTGGTTTTTTAATGACTTAAATCAACGATTATATCGCACAATCGTCCTATAAAATATAAAATATATATATAGTTCTTTCAACGAAGCAAACACAGTTATGGTACTTCAGCACAGCAGTATGGCAGAGCCAGCATTATATCCCACAACTCTTAAATAAAACAAACATATACGCAACAGAGCGATTGTAAATGTATTTATAAAATAGAAACTACAAAATATCAATATAGCTTAAGTACAACGTTTTTAAGATTTCTACGTCAAAAAATTAATGCAACTATAACGAAATCGCGTTAACCAGCCAAACATTACAACATCCTAGATTTTCGCTATCCTAATCCCGCTAGGAACAGCCAAAATGAAATTCTCACTGCTTAGTAAGCAAAACAGTTACGAATTACGAAGTTTGTATCTCTCGAAATTTAATTTGTCTTCGGCCAAATTTTACGTGGATATCATCTTCTACTTGTATGCCTGTAATAGATAAAATACATTACTTAGATAAGTATATACCTACATTATAGAAGATAATTTCTCAAGAATACAGCGGATTTGAGCGAGATGAATAAAATATTATGCAAAATAAAACAACACTTAATATACTTTTGTCCTAGTCGGCAAACTCAGTGACCGATGACTTGGTAAAGACGAGTTTACTTTGAATTAATCAAATGCTAGTTGAAGAAATCGAAGTGGACGTCCTACGGCTGGAATAGTAATATTCCAGCCGTAGGACGTCCACTTCGATCGGTCACATCGGTCACTGAGTTTGCCGACTAGATCACGGTATTTTCATAAGTTTGAAAAAGTATTTGCAAGATTTTTGAATCAAGGATCTAACTTTTCGATAAGGAATCAAATGTTAATAAAAGAAGACCACTTAATATTTAAAATATTAATAAATAATTTTAAAACGACCTACTTAATAAGGAAAACTGATGCTTATAGTCCACCCAGATTACTTATTCCTACAGCGACGCAGAAGTAGTTTGCTTTGTTATTATACTATACTATAACTGGTCACCTCAGTCATTTACGATTGTCAGTTAGTCAATTTCTTTGTCAGTAAATAAATAAAACACACAGTCCTAGACTTTAGTTTTAGAAGACTTTGTTACAATTGTAGGTTAAGGTTAAATGCATTGTAGCATTTTTATTACACGTTACACAATATTGCAGTCATTAATGATATCATAATTACACAAAGAGATTATCCTTCATAGAAATTTTAATTATCCGGTCCGATAACGTTTTTGGATGCCGATATCCGAGACCATGTTTCGTTCTCTAACTCCGATAACGGATCGAACCATGTGTAAGACAGGTTTTTCTTACATGTTATATACATTTGTATTGCCACCCAAAACCGATGTGGGATCAGATAATGTGAAAACCACTACACTGACAATGATTTCAAGAGGTCTTCACTTAATGGTATTATTTGGATATACGTGAAGTTCTTGTCTTCGTTATTGGACAATGATTTTTGAAGCGTTGGGCGCTTCAAGATTCTTACTGAACTTTGCTTTGCAACAATGTACCCGGCCACACACTACGCGCCGATAGAAATATACGCCGTAGGCCGCAACATTACTGTAATACTCGTATTAAAAACGGGTTATTTCATAGCACATTATCTGGGGGAACGAAAGCTCTATCGGATTTGGAAAAACTTACCTACCTATCTTCAGATAGTAACAGATTTGCTAGAAGCATGCAATAAAGTAATAATTCCATTCCGATCCCTTCTGCTGTATTTACTGACAACTACTCAACCCAGCTAGAATATCTGCAAGACAAGAGTGATAGGTACCTTCTGATTCTTTTTAATCCAACCCCGTCCACATTAACACTTACCATCACATGAGAATGCGAAAAAGGTCTCATTTCCACAAAATAAAGAGTAGTAACACGAGTAAACTAACCTACTTATTTCTTCGTCTTCTCATCCTTTTTGTCCTTCCTCATGTTTTTCCAGATCCTAAAGAAGGCGTGGGTCATGCCGCAGCCGTTGAAGATGAGATAGTAGAGGCCGCCCAGCATCATCAGGGTGAGGGCGTAGACCACCGCCATGCATAGCTTCGGCACCAGGGGTCCCACTATGATTACCCTCGCGTATTCCACAACCAAGGCTTCTAATCCCCTGGATAAAGTTTTTAAGTTTTTATCATTTTAGCATCAGTATTGTTTTGTTTTATTATTTATCATCAAGTACTAAACCTTCTGCTCCAAGCAACAATACAGTTGGCTCAGGATCGAAGTCGATGGAGAGAAGTGGTGACAACCTGATGAGACGCTATAGTCACGTCCCTCAGTCATGAGGTTACGACTAAGAAGACTAAACCTTAGGCTGAGTAGTCTGTGTTTATTAGTCACACAACATACAGTAAAACATGGGAGATTAACTGATTATACACGGTGTAACACGGTCGACGGACTAAAGAAAGCTGGGAGCCAGGTGACCTAAATTCCTATAGATTTAACGCCCATGTATGTTCCCGGGTTTTTTATAGTTTTGGAGATTTTCAGCTTTTTAGGTATTTTTTTGTATCACCTGATACCAATAGATGATATTTTTAGCAAAATGTTCATACTATTATTACTATTATATAGTCGTGATTTTTGGCACAAATATAGCTGTATAGTGGCAAGTACTTACACTAAAATATACTTAAAACTTTGGTCTTTAATAAAGTGCTTATCACAAAAAAATACTTTCAAAATTGAAGTTTTTGATAATTGTGTTCTGTATAACTGTAATTTTTAATAAACTATTAGACCAAATTACAAAAAAAAACACGGAGTATTTTATACTCCTAACTATTTGAAAAACTGAACTAGTAATCTGGCTAATCACCTTTAAAGTTTTGTTTAATTTGAACGAGAGGTAGGTACACATAAATCCTAGTCCCATTAAAACCGTAACTTTCTAAGGCCAATGTACCAAATCCTTGTTTTACCCAACTATTATTACTTTTGGCGGCTCCAAAATAAGATCTTTACCGACTTCTCCCAGCTTCTTCGTTGATCCGCCGACCGTGTTACACCCTGGAAACGTTGCAACCAGAATATACATAAATACTACTTCTTGATGTACAATCTACTCGTCGACCTTGTTATATATATTTTTAATGTTTTTATTAAGTGATAAACATCACTTTGCTGGTTAAACTATTTTTAAATTTTATGCAGAAAAAAATGATGCAGATGCAGGTTCGAATCCTGTGCGCGAAGGTTACGGATGTGTCTTAATTTTTTTCTGCATGAATTTAAGAATTGTTATATATATTCAGATATTATAGATATTCTGATAATAAAGAGGTAAAGTTTGTGAGATTGTGAAGATTTTCTCGGAAACTACTAAACTAAACTGATATCAAGAATTTATTTTTGCTTTGGATACTTCACTTGGTGAGATAGGTGGAAATAAATACCTTTACCTTTAAAATTCATAAAACGAGAATCGAGCGGCGAGCGATGTACTACATTTGTATGAAAATGCGACCGTGCCCACGTATCTAACGTAGCGTCAAGCCTTAAAGATCTAGCCGTACCAGCCAGCGGTTTAATAAGCAAAATAATAGATTTCCTCGCTCCAATATAGGTATATCCATTCTCAGTCTATGGTCATTCGAAGTACAAAATTTCAGATAGCTGTGCATAAAAGCGCAACAGACAGAGAGGGTTACTTTCGCATTTGCAATCTAAGGATTACCAGAACGCATGTGAACAGATGAGCATCGCGAGCACGGAGTCTAGGATCTTGTTGGGCACGAGCAGCGCCAGCGGCAGCACGGGCACCATGAGCCCGCTGACCGCCTTCTCCACGAGCCACAGCTTGCGGTGGTCGTGGGGGTGCTCATACTGCGACGTGGACGACTTGAATGGACGACACTGTCAACAAAGGTGATATATCATCATCACCCTATTATTAACATTCCCACAGCTGGGACACAGGGAATTCTCTCTTGGTGAGAGGGATTAGGCCTTAAATCACCACGCTGGCCAATTGCGGGTTGGTAATATAAACCTTTGGATATCTTCTCTTTCTGAGATGTTCCTTCCTTTTATTAGGTCTGAAATGATGCCGGTAACACAATCCTAGAGTTGTTTTCCTTCATTTTGTTTGTGACTATTAAGGCTGTTGGCCCTCCATTGGGACCATCCGCTGATACCAACAATCCATTAACATGTACCTATATAATTATTGAAATATTCAAAAGAACGCCATAAAAAAATTGTGTGCGACTGAATAACATAATCCTAAGGTAAGTCGTCGCTATTCAGTATCGACTTACAGATTTTTTTTATTAGTAAATAAGAATTAGTAATATTAGAAATTAACGCTTTTAGTTTAGTATTTAGTAGATAAGTTTGGACTGCCTGTCCTAGATAGTAAACTCTCCTTTGTGGAGTAGTAAAAGTTTGGGTGGATGTTTTAGATTCATGTTTGTAGGTAGCACTATCACGGTCAACGACTGTATGGAATTGACTGAAACTTGTTTATACTCTGAATTAAGAAAAGCTAAGTCTACTTTTTATCGTCTGAAATATACATATCTGCAGGGAAAACCTTTAGATATACTGATGGCATTTTACTTACTGAATTTAACAATATTGTGCCTTGTTTACCACTGGAATTTGTAGCCGGAATCTGCACCTTCGACAAAGCTTTCGCTAAACTCAGCAAACGCTGAGTGCCTCCTAAAAGATTAACAATTATTCAATTAACGATCCAAACTATCAATATTTAATTCATAGTGCGATAGTATTTAAAATATATTTTGTAGCATAAGTTTAGTTCTTTCAAAAGACTGCGTTTTTCACAAGGTTTAAATAATTTTGCACAAAATAATTCCAATGTACTCGTAATGTTATATTGCAACTGGTATGAACACGTTCATGAAAATTAGGTAGGTTTTAACAGGAGACAATATATTGAACAGAAATGTAGGTGAAACCGACTTTGGTCATCGGTTTTCGGCTTTTCTAACATGTTTCTGGTAATCAATTTACACAAAAGACACCAACCAAAGGAAACAATACGAAACATCACCGCATAGAAATAATGTTAAAAATCTTTAGAAATTGTGTTTTTGTATAAATTTTGTAAAATACAATTTATGAAATGACAATTTTAATGAGTAGTCATCTTATAAAAATATTTTTTATGTCACTTAAAGAAGTAGAGAAATAAGTTTTTATTCAATTAAATCATCGGTCCTATTTTCACAAAATGGACTAAGAGCCAGCGTCTGCCACTTTACTTACGTTAAAGTATAAGATCTGAACATTTTTTCACGTGTTCTCACTGGTGTAGGGAACAATTGGCTCTAAGGGGGTTTCCAACCCTTCAAATATGTCAAGTTATTGAAAAAATATTGAATGATATAATTGTCCAGTAATATTCGTATATACTTTTTATTAATTATAAATTTTAAATTGCAGGAATACTGTCTTAAATGCATTCATGTACCTGAGCAATGCTCTCGCAGTACATTTGACTTTCTACGGCGTCTGGGGGAGCGTAAGACCCTTCGGATAGGTCTGGCTTTTAGAATAATGACTTAAAATTGACATTAGAATATTGTGTCTAAATCTCAGCTTTTATAATTTGACGTGAGAGAACTCAGGTACTGCACGCCTTGATTGCCTGATACCTACTGAAGGCACCGTTACTCCAGGTTCGTAACCCCCAAACATTGTTCCCTACACCTGTGAGAACACGTGAAAAAAATTTCAGCTTTTATAGTAGTAGTAGCTGATTATGTTCTAAGTGTTATCTACGTACATATGTTTCGTATTAGTTTAATATGTGCGATAATTAAATTATTGGTTGTGTGAATTTTATTCCTGTAACATCAATATTCATTCCACTATAAAGTTGCGAGATGATCTCGCGCGGCAAACCATGAAACATTGGCCTGCTTGGCAGCCGCGAACTATGATGTAACCTGAACATAAAATACTGAATTTTTTATTGAAAATGGAGAGCACGAGAGCCATGGAATGGTTTGCCGCGTCGGACAACGCTCGCACGGAATGGCGCGCTTAGTACTTTAAATTTGAAGTTTTGCACAGAAATATTCTCACTTTCTACAATGCAAGGTGTGTTTCCTAGGTGGAGCTCAGCGTGCGCTGAGTTTTGTAAAAGCGGCGAATAGGGTTCATAATCCTGTTATAACCTCGTGTAGCTTACAAGGGAATGCCTAAATTTACAATCCAGTTAGTATAATCTTAAAGAGTTTTATTAATAAATACATTTATTTTGCTCCATTTCGAAAGTCATCTGAAATTGTTTCTCCCACTTAAACGCTTTAGCGCTCAAGCATGGTGCGATCATTATGACACACCCAAACTTGTAGATTATCCTTTAATAACTAATTGTTTTACTTTTCTATTATACAAACAGATGTTTAATAGAAAAGTAAAACAGCCTATAATAAGGTAGGTAAGAAAATGGAGCTTATTGGAAAAATAACCTTGCAACTAATTTTCGGCCTAGTTTCGACTAGGCTGTCTTGCAGAGCAAGAGGTAGCGGGTTCGATTCCCACCGAGGGTAAAATTGTTTGTATGTTCTGCAAGCACTTTTCTCCTTGGTCTGGGTGTTTAATGTGTATAATAAAAATATCTATATATGTATGTATATTATATTAAGTATATCACATATCTAGTACCTACCCGTAACACATCAAGCTTAGAGCTTACCACGGGGCTAGATGTTGTTGTGTAGATTGTCCGGAAATATTTATTTATTTATGTATGTGGTTGTTTTTGTACTTAGGCATTTTTATTTCTTTACATAAACTATGTATAACAATAGTTTATGTAAAAGGTTCCCAAATTTTATTAGTCTCTTGTGAATTATAAAACTTATCGCGGCTTTACTAGGCATTACCAACCAACTACAATAAAGTTATAGGTACTAAATGGACACAATTCAAATTATTATTATTCGACTGAGATAAGTGTATTTAGGTACCTACCTAAGTTGATAGTTGGATACTTATTTTAGATTTGGTGCTGACCTGATAACAACAATTTTAAGCCCTTGATCGTACCTATCTTATATCAATGCAGATTATGCAGAAATGAGTAATCTGGATTACTGTATTATTATTGTATGATATTGAATAACAAAAAAAATAAAACGCTATTTACCGGCATTTTCGCCAAGAAGGTTTTAAGAGTTAGGCCACTAGTTGCATCTAGGTCTTACATCAAAGATAACTCTGTGACCTAATTGTACCTAAAATCAATAACTTGCCTTGCAGACACCTTCTTATGAGCCCTGTTCTCCTGGTAGCTCTCGTTGCTTTCGATCAATAAATTTAAACGCATGCGCGAAATGGTGCAGAAATTTTAAATTACATTCATAGATTTTAAATCTATGCTTTGATAACCGCTTAACTTATGTATGAAGCATTCATGTCACCAATACCCATACGCTCTTTGAATTTCCAATAGGCATGTCATAGCGCAATGTGACTCATTGGTGATTGATAACACACAAAATTACTTTATACAAAATAGCTTCCAACAAAACCTCAATAATGACTTTTAAATCGAGTCGTCATTGAGGGTGGCCTATGTCCAGCAGCGGACGTCGATTGGATGAAATTATTGTGAAGATTTGGTACGGGGCGATCGTTTGCGAAACTCTATGCCAATAAGCTTATGCTACGTACGTCCTACGTCTATCTATATACGTCCTATCTATGAAATAAGTCTAAATAATTACGCTGGGTCGCCACTGCTGACTCCATTCCAAGGAAACTTCACAACAACCATACAGTCTCCGTTTTTGTATCAGTGGGCGCTACTGTAGTGTGAGACATAGTTAATCTAGATCTGTCGGTGTCATTCATAAAATTATTCTAGTTTCGTTAGTAATAAACTCGTATTACCAATTCAGTACCTCACTGCTAATGCAGCATTTCAGGCGGCGAATTCATTAGACTAGTGGCCCTCATTACAAACGGGGAGGAGGCAAAGAAACACTTATGTAATAATTAACAATTTATTATCCCTATAACATCAAGTTTAAAACAATATACAGGCTTAATGGCAGACTAGTGTCATTATACACCTATTTGTCGTATCAAAGAATTTAGTCACAACATTTAACCGACAACATTATTTGATCATAATCGTAAATAGATAAACATGTTTATAATTTGTTAACTATTCAATAAATTAAAAGTTGTTCGTTAAAGTTTACGATTTAGGGTTATCAATTTCAACATTTTATGCTACTAATCGAGTTTTATTGAAAAAATCAACCAAGAAAAGTGACAATTTGATACCAGCTAGGCGGTAAAACGTGTTTGGCCTGACCTGATCGCGTTTATAGCCAATGGTGAAATCGGGGCTTATTGATCTAAAAGGTTCAAGTCCAGTGGGCATTCTACAGCTAAAAAAGAAACCTCAGCTGTCCTCAGTATCATACATAGCCCGGACCACTTTTAGCAACTCGCTTAGATTCACGCCAGTCTTAGCAGAGATGCCTATCACCCCTATCTCGCCCAACTCTTTAATTCGCTCGAAGTTGCTTCTAGCCTCAGGTAGGTCTATCTTGTTGACGACGATGCAAGCCCTGCGTAACGCTAAGTTAGCGTTGTACTGGGTCAACTCGTGCTGCAGCGTCGTGTATTGCAGCATCGGGTCAGCCGTGCCGTCGAGGAGGTAGATGAGGCCGCGGCACCGTTCTACGTGCTGGAGGAATTGGATGCCTGAAAATAAAATTAAAAAATCATGTTTATCTTACCGCTAGTAAGTTACTTATTAACAAATGGAATATTATATTGCGAGACAAATCTCATGGTATTATCTAGCCCTAGAAAATATGAAATACCAATTTTTTTCATTACCAGACAGTAATGTATTAAGCATTATTATTTATCTCCAGATGCCAGATCCATTGATCACAGTCTCGCTCTAAGGCAGAGTTATCGATTAGGATCCGCGGATCTTGGGCTCAAATAATAAGGACAGATCATTTGGTAAAAAATCGGTTCACTGGGAATGCAGGCCGCATCCGAGCAAAACAACTGCATGCTATGTATGATACTTGATCAAAAATATTACATAACATTTTATGTTATAACATTTAAGAGCCCTGTTACCCGTAATGAGGTTGGAGAAATAAAAAAAAATACTGACCTAGCCCGTGGTTCTTGTGCGATCCGGGAATGAGCCCCGGCAGATCGGCGATGGCCACTTGCTCGTAGTCATCATACAGCACCATACCTGAATACAAGCATTCACTTTATTTAAACCTCAAGTAATAAAGATCCTCAGTGCCATTCCATTATAATGTGTTGGCAGTGATTACCGATGAATCAGTAATGTAGTGCAGCACTATATTAAACCTAATTGCAAGAACGGCAAGTTCAAATGTTGCTCCTGGGACAAACTGTTATCTTTTTTTATGGGAGATACATCTGGATCTGGATTTGGTTCTCAATCTCACTTGATGGTAAGAAAAGTACACTCTTATCTTGAAGACTTATATATATATATCTTGAATACAGCAGCAAGGTGCAAATTCCAAAATTTTGCTGTGCGAATTAAAAAGATGTATGAGAATTACTTACCAATGTGTGGTTTGAGGGTAGTGAATGGATATGGCGCGACCGTGGGCCGGGCTCGCGTGAGGGCCCTCAGCAGGGTGCTCTTGCCTGCGTTGGGCATGCCCAGGAGCCCTACGTGGGCCATGGAGCGCACCTCCAGCGTATAGCTCTGAGACTCGCCTGTTGCCCCGTATTCAGCCACCTCTGGCTCCTAAAGACAATATTGATACACATTTATTTATTTAAGAAGGGAATCTATGTTCTGAGATATTTTATACTATAGTATACTATTAGTCAAAATAGAAACCAAAAAGTATCTTTATGTTATACATTACATTTCCTTACATCTTTGTTTCGTTAGTAAATGTTCAAAAATAAACGGTGTAACATGGTCAACAGATCAACAGCAGGTGGGTGATAGGTGAATAAAAATATTAGTTTTATGTGAACTAAGTCTCGGATACAAAACAAAACCAAAAAAGTTAAATATCTTCAAAACTATACATAATCGGGCAACATGCATGGGGGTTAAATCATTAGCTATTTAGGTCACTTTCTCCCAACTTCGATTTGTCACCATGTATATATATTTTTTCTATGCATCATACATCATGACCTGTTTACATGATAAGTGTTAGGTAGTCCAAAATTTTGTTATAAGGTTGGAAGCTGAAGAGGAATAACATTAGTACAAGCGTTATGTAATAAGGATGTGAATCTGAAAGCACAAAGAAATGGATTTACTGCACCTGCTCAGTATCTGTGAGAAAGAACTGGTTCCCGCGGCCGCCGGCGCCCCCTCGCGCGGCCACGAACATCACTCCCTCCTTGCTGAGGTCTCCCACCACACATCCGCTGCTGTCCTTCACAATCGTACCTGGAATGTAACATTTGTGTTGTATGGCAGTACATTCCAAAACGAGATGTCAGTGCAGTTCTTATTTACCTCAATCATTAACTACATAAAACATTTATGAACTCACCCAATGGGACAGGCACAACAACATGCTGAGCATTCTTCCCCGTGCAGCCTTTGTTGTAGCCCCTCTCGCCATGTTTAGCCTGCATCACTGATTTGCAGTGGTTCAAACTCTTCACTGTATGAGTGGCCTGGAAATTAGCATAGTTTGGTATATTGACCAGTGTGATACACAACACTGAACAGTTATGAACCCTTCACAAAATAAAAATCTAACCAATAACTGTTTGACTATGAAGATACACTTGGATACTATTTAGGTGGTTATCAATAAGTTTAAATCGCAAACAAAACTTTCATAGCTGGTTTATATAGTAAGTAGATAAAGTTTTCAGTATGAAAGCATTTTTAACCAGTTGTAGGAAAATTGTAAACATTTACATAACCTCAACTTACTTGAAAGATGACATGTCCGCCGCTGCCACCGTCGCCACCGTCCGGTCCGGCGTGGTCCTTGCACCAGGCACTCAGGAAAGAGATGCATCCATCGCCGCCGTTGCCCGCAACAGCCCGGATCCTAATGCTATCCAGGTAAAACTGCACCGACTGCCTGCTTGACTTTCCCTTCAAACTACGCAGTGCTTTTGGTGCATAATCACTGTAAGTTCTAATTCTACCCACGTTAGTAGTAATTCTCAATAATTTGATTAGACTTACAAGACGCATTGTGATAAAATTTCAAGAAAAATATTGCAGAAATTTCATCAAAATAAAAACAATGATGGCGCATGGTTACGGTGACTTTCTGAACTAAGCTTGACACTGACAACTTTGACAGTGAAATTTTAATCATGAGGATAAGTTTGGTAGAAATCGCATGAACGAGTTGGGTGGATCTCCCAGCAATATTCTCCTCCAACAAATTGAAAAACTTAATAATAGTTTGTGTACTTTGGTAGATATTTACGAAATTATCTACAAAGAAACAATAATACATTGAATAACTTCATTAATTTTTAAATAATAGTTTTATAAATAGACAAAGCGGTCTACCATCTTTCCCATTCCTTTATGAGACGATGCATCACCAGAGTTGGGACCCCTTTTACACCCGACTGACACAATATCATCATCATCATCATGACTGTCAGGACGTTTACTGCTGAACAAGCCACCCCCTCATAGACTTGCAGTTATTCGGATTAGAGGCGGCCTGCATCCACCTCGTACGTTTAACCTTTTGAAGCCTTCACCAAATTTTCCGTCCATCTAGTTAGTGGACGTCCTACGCTGAGCTTGCCAATACAGGGTTTCCAATCGAAAACTTTTCAGCCCAACGACCATCTGTTCCACGGGCAATATGGCCAGCCCACTGCCACTTTAAAGAGCTAATTTGTTTGGCTATGTCGGTGACCGTCGTTCTTCTACATATCTTCTCATTTCTGAGTCTATAATAAGTCTATAATATTAAGTCTATAATAACAATAACTTTACTGTTCGGAAGTTCATTGGCGAGACATAGATTTTCACCGTTACTGAGAATGACCCAGTTATGTCTAAAAGGAAGGAAATGTAATAAAAGCGGTAAAATCAAAACATTCTAATTTATTTCATTTTATGATTAAAAAAATGAATATTTAGACACTAACATTAACTCAATATTTAAAATTAGTTTACACAAATCAATAATACTGTGCCAAAGGGCAACTTTGGCAACCCTCCGGTTCTCGTTTCCACGCTTGCGTCAGTTAGTCCCGTAACCCGGAGATTCGAGCACGTTGTCGGCTTTTCGTAGTAGAACAGGCAGATCACTATTTTTTTACTAGTGAAAGCAACTCTTGGATCATTTTGATTTACGCGCGGATTATATATAAAAGAAGTTAAAATTTCAAAACCTTGTCGGACTCAGAGTAACCGTATGTACCTTCCTATTATCCGAATATTTTAAAAACATTTTTCTAGGCTATTAAGTATTTGAATTTATGCTATGGGGGACAATCGCCTACTAATTACCGTTATCATCTATCCATTCGGCAATTTCTTTCAACTTATTAAATTTCTTTATAATACTTACTGTGTTTTTAAATAAAACTTTGGATGTGGAAATTGGACCCATGATGCTTGAAAACAAATACTTAATTTTGAACGAGCTTGCGCACCTTAACGCAAATGCAATACAGCAACGCGAAAGTTTAAAAACATAAATATCCTGAATCAAAACTGCTTTGTAAAATTATAACATTACTTAAACGATTCGTAATTTGTTATTTTGAATTATTAAATTTTTCCCCATCAGTGGGGCATGTCTATAACACAAAAAGTGCAGTCTGCCCCATTATACCGAAAAAGTAAAGCAGATTATTTCTAATATTTTTTAATTTGAATTGCTTTTAAAATTAATTTAATTCTAAAGCCAGCGTTTTTTTTCGAAATTAAATTAGTTTTTGCTCCTAAGGACGGATTTTAACACTTTCTTCTAAAAATCATCATCATCTAAGTCTCCTTCATGATGTTCCAGTCATTTTAAATTTTTAGTGTAGTTAACTAACCTTAGAGATGTCTTTGTCGACCAAATGCTGTTTATCAGGTATGTACATACTGATTTTTATTGTTGTTGGACATGGATATTTTTTATCTTGCTTTGTCTCTGAGACTCAATATCTTTTCATATCGGTTTAGTAATTGAAATACGAGGTAGGAGATGGAGAGAGATAATTTACTTAATATTATTTAATTAATTAGCACGATTCATAGAAAAAAATCAATTACACTAATAAATAAAACGATAATAGTAAAACCATTAAAAAAATAGGATTTAAAATAAAATTCTTTAATCACATAAATGTAGGAAACCAGCTCTCGTCGAATTGTCTGTCTCTTTTAGACTGCCGAATGATAAGTACTATAATGATTATGAATCATGTTTTCGTTTAGATCATTTGCACTATTTAACGGCTCTTAATGCATAAGCGCCCCTATAAATACATTCCCACAGCTGAGACACATGGACTTTTCCCTTGATGGGAGAATAATTAACCACGCTAACCAAGTGCGGGTTGACGAATGATTCATGTCCTTCAAAGTTCTTAAGCCATCCTGGTTTCCTCATGATATAAGCCTTCACCGTTAAATCAGGTGTTAAAAGCGCACATTATTTTCAAGCAGATAAATCCAGAGGTGCATGACCTTCGGAATCATCGAGTGATCTCCCACTTAGCCAACTCGGCTTCATGCAATATTCAGCATATATTGAGTGATTCAAGATAATGGTTTTAAATAACTATATATTTTTTTAGAGGAGCGGTTATCAGTTTTTTCTGATTAAATTTAGTGCCGCGGTGGATAAAGGTCGCGGGTTCGATTCCCGCCGAGTGGTCAAGTGGTTGTAGGTTCTGCAAGCACTTTCTCCTTGGTATGGGTTGAATATCTATAATAAAAAAATATCTATTCTAATAAGTACATCCAGCACCCGTAAAACAAGCTTAGAGCGTTGACCCCCATCTCACCCCGTAGGCGCTGTAGAACCCAGGCAAGGATAACTCACCAGAAGATGGGTAACAGCCTCTTCTTAGAATACAAGATAAAACGGTGCAATGCCTTTTTTTAATTTTAAGTCTGAATGGGTAGTCTCTAGTATATCATTGGGAATTCTTTGTCTGAAGATGGAATTATGAATTTATAGATTTTGTCTTAATACACAGTTTATAATTTTTCATTCGATCTAGAGATACAATCCATAAAGAGTCACAAACAATCTCACAAACTTTACTTGAGACTAGACTTTTACCTTTTAGAACATCGAGTAGTAAGTATAGATCTGTGTTCTTATTTAGGGTAGCATCGAGGAGGACTTCATGTCAATGGATGTTGCTAGAAACTATCTGGGCTTTCCTGTGGACCCTGCATACTTTGCCGGCGTGGATTCCCCCGAGGAGCCGCCAGAAGAACATGTAGAGGAAAAACAGCATTTCGAGCTCGAACCGTCCTATCTCTTCGACCCGAGCAATTATCTGACGGTGCATATGTGCTATGTGAGTACACTGCTAATTTTCAACTTTTATTCGACTGCTTCAGTGGCGCAGTGGGCGAGGGTCCGCTTGCGGCGCAAGAGGTAGTGGGTTCGATTCCCGCCAAAGGTGAAAGTGTTTGTATGTTCTGCAAGCACCTCTCTCCTTGGTCTGGGTGTTTAGTATTTATAATAAAAATATCTATATATGTATGACTATTATATTAAGTATATCAGATATCTAGTACCCGTAACACAAGCTTAGAGCTTACCACGGGGCTAGATGTTGTTGTGTTAATTGTCTGGAAATATTTATTTATATTTATTATTGATTACAATGATTTTGAGTTGGTTCCTGTGGCGGCTGTTTTTCAGGCCCTGTTTAATGGTTTGCTCCGCGAGGTCGATACGAGCCTTATAAAGATAGTATAAGAATAATTATAAAGTCGCCAACACTATTTAAAATTTCATAGATATATTAATTTTTATTTTAAAAAACAATTTAAATAGCACTCTCATGTATTTCGCAGTTTGATTGAAAAATGTAACATCACCTACATCATGATGTCCACAGAATTTTGTAGTCATTGTGGAATCGCCAATGTAAACATGATTGAGTAAAATAAAGCCTCGAGTTTTTTTACTTTAAGACGATGTATTGAATCGTTGTAAACAAACGTTTCTTTTTCAGATGTTCCCCTTTGAAAATATTGGCGTTGACGGGCGTACCGAATTCGCTGTGTTTTTCGTACGTCACATTTTACGTAGGAACATTGTGGTTTACGTTCCGCAGCCGACGATGCCGAATCCCGTGAATGCTAGACCTAGGCGTAGGACACCGGAAAGGCCAGCTGCAAGGGCCAGGGACGCTGTGCACACTGCGTCAAGGCCTACAACCCCTGGTAAGACCACGAAGGTTCGCGAAGCTTCAGCCTCTGGCAAAGGCGAAGGCCGCGCTGTACCTAGCGTTTCAGGAGAGTACGTGAAAAAGGGGAACCGTGCTAAAGCTGGAAAGTCTGCACCAAAGAGAACCGACGCATATTCAGGTCCCTCAACATCTAAATGTGCCAACAAAAAGTCTACCAAGTCAAAGAAACCTATTGAACAGGAAGACCATTATGAACGCAACGATCGATCCATTTTCATAAAAAAGCTTTCTTTTTTAGTAACAAAAACGTGTTTACGACATATTTTCGAGGATTACGGTGTTATAAAAAAAATTACTGTAGTTCCTCATGGAAAGGCGTACGTACAGTTTTTAGATAAGTCAAGTGTAATGAAAAGCGTTAAAGCCATGAATGGACAAATGCTCTTTGGCAGACGTATGTATGTCGCCAGCAAGAAGGTTAACTTCTCTAGGAAGTCAAAGAAAAATAAGAAAGCTGATAATAAGAATTATGGGTTAATTGAGAAAACTCGTGAGGGTAGCTCTTCTCGCTTATTCGAGGAGGACTTCTCCGATTATTACTATAGCCAATTTGATGATTAAAAACATTAATTGGGCGAAAATTATGGTAAAAACCTATATTTGGTAATTAGTATTTTTTACATATATTCTTTATTTTGGAAACTCTAGTTTTAGTTTTAGTTCTTATTGATCCTGTAATTATAATAAATGTTCTGTAGAACCGAGACTAGATTTAACAGAAATTCCAAACAAATTATACTTATTGTAGAATTATCTACAATGTGTATTTTCAAACCTTGATAAATCGAAATGTGCGGATACACGACATAAATTTATCGATAAATATCGGGTATATAGTTTTTGTATATTGGCTATATACCTCTAAAAAAGATGATTTAATATTTTTTTAAATAAAAGCTACCGGTTTTTTTCTTCGTTTCTGTTTGAGTAAACGGTGTATTTTATATATCTTTAGATAAGTTAATAAAGCAGACATCAATACTACGATAGATCGTATTTTGATGATGTACGAGCTTAAACCAAAAAATAATCTTCCTGTTCGTCTGACCATGAATTTCTAAATATATGTAAGTTTTATAAAACGCTTTCTAAAACATGCGGCAATTTAATTGTCGAGGTCCAAAATGAAAATGTAAGGTCTGAAGGTCTAAAACTCCCCCATAAATTCAGAAAACTTTATAGACTCTTGTTAACTTAATATATTTTTAAAGTATTATCGAAACTCCTTGACTTAAAATTTAGTTCGTAGGGATTTCAAATCTAAGAATAAGGGCGGTGGGTGTGGTGATCAAAATTTACTTCCTATTGATATTTACTACTTATTCCTACCAAAGTAAGGAATAATCATTTAAAATGGACTAAGGTATATCATGTAGATGCCAAAAACATGTAGGTATATACCTCTATAGAAACCAAAGAAATTCTAAGCACTATTGTGCTGTAATAATAGTGCTACTGTTAATAACGTCTTGATATATCAAAAAAGAGCGATAAGGATAATTTGTGGATTACATAGGAGGACGTCTGTAAAAAAAATAACTAAAGTTTTAATATAATATCTGTTAAATTCAAAAGGATTAAATGCGTACCTAGTGTTTTTATCCAAAAATCTTACATAAATATTACTCTATGAACATTTTTACCAATCATCAAATCTTACTTATCAATCTATGCTATCTATATTTCATAAAGCAAATATACACAGTAAAATGATCTTAATGAAGATACATGTTAAATACTGGATGAAATTTCAAGAAACTTTAATTTTGTAATCACTGAGAAGATGTTGTAAAAAAAACTTTAGTAATGGTAATTCTTCTCATTTTCATTTTTAATGTTTTTCTGTAGGATCGTGATTTATTTTTAAATCTCCATCAAGTTCTGATATTTGGTCGTAATAATAAAAAACATATTTGTCTATCGAATTTAGCTTGACAACAGCTGCAGTCTAATAGTCTAGTCTAGGAACTTCAATAATACTATTATCTATTTCGGGATGGCAGTGTAAAACATTAAACTAGTGTACCTTTTTTAATATTTAATTTGATAAAAATTTAACACGGGATCTCTTTTTTTATTTTATTTAAAATATTTTAAATATTTTAGGTTTTATATAATAACTACTTCTATTTTGTTATTTGATTTATTATTAATCAGATATATCTATCGTTTTTTTCATTTAAACTAAAGATACTATATTTTAATCAATTATTTTACTAAATAGTAAGCTATATAATCTGTGTCGTATTAATCACAAGTGACTTGGAACAATTTAAAAAAAAATATGGATATTTGTTAGGGCTTAGGGTAGGATTTTTAGGAATGGAGAGTGCGACTATAAGAAAGTGTAAGTAGTCACTCTTAATAAAATTAACCACGTGCTTCTAAAATAGAATAAGCTGATATTGAAACAGTGATTATGTGATTGGTGCATTCCACATTATTTAGGCTGATTGTGTGTAGTTACTATTATTATCATAATTCTTTAATCAATTATGTAAAATTTTGTCAAGTTTTAATTATTTTTACTGGTTTGAGAAACCTTGATGTAAAATTTAAATATTTTATAATTTAATTATATGCTTTTTTTAAAATATTTATGTATAATATAATAATTTTAATTTTATAAAATTAATACCACATGTAATATTTTATTTAAATTAAATTATTAAAGATTTATTTTAATTTTCACCCAAGGGGTTAATGAGTAAATTAGGTATTATATAAAATGTTTATTGGAACTTATATTAGGTACTTACTATCAAGAATATATCTTGTATTTTCATATTAGATTAGATTTATATTGAACTTTAAACTTTTACTGATATTAATTATAAGTGATACGAGTGTGATTGTAATCAAAGAGATGTATCAATGATTATATTTAGAATTAACATTCCTGCATTTTGGGAAACAAAATTAAAAAAAAAACGATATTTGGGAATGTGTAATTTTTAACGTTTTCTACTACTATTTGTAAGTCTATACATATAAATATGACTATAGAGCTCTACAGTCATACCCAATACTATAGTCTTGACGAGACTAGCTCTATAGTCATATTTATAAACATATAGTCATATTTATATGTATCAATGAACCTAGAGAACCTAGATTTTTAACTTTTGTATCTAACTTAAGATAAAATATCAGTCCAGACTATGCTATAAAAAGTCGTCCAAAGGTTTAAGATTTTTATCAGAAATGTTTAAGGTTACTTAGCAAGGGATGTGTTTATTAAAACAGTGAAAGAACTGCGCGTGACGTGATAACAAAAGCAGATGTACTATTCTTCTTCCTCTATCTTCTATTCTTCTTCTTTTTATCAGACACATCCCTTGATATAAATCTTTGCATGATCCGATAGAAGTTTAAACTATAAATTTTTCGTTAATAAACATTACCTACTTTAAGTTTAGACGTATCAATAAAATTGTATTCCAACTCAATTCTTTTCTTTCCCTTATAACACAAATTACTTAAATCATCAATCAAAATTCTCATATATCAATAAAAAGGAACTCAGACAGTGACAGATACACAGAACAGATACTTTACCTATTCTTCAGTCTACTTTAGACTGTAGAATAGGTGAAGTATCTGACTATAGTACTACGATGATAGTACTTAACCTATTCTTCGGTCTACCTTAGACTGTAGAATAGGTTAAGTATCCTACATTACCTATTCTTCAGTCTACCTTAGACTGTAGAAAAGGTAAAGTATCTGACTATAGTACTACAATGACAGTACTTAACCTATTGTTCGGTCTACCTTAGACTGTAGAATAGGTAAAGTATCCTACATTACCTATTCTTCAGTCTACCTTAGACTGTAGAATAGGTAAAGTATCTGACTTTAGTACTACGATGACAGTACTTAACCTATTGTTCGGTCTACCTTAGACTGTAGAATAGGTAAAGTGTCTGACTATAGTACTACGATGACAGTACTTAACCTATTGTTTGGTCTACCTTAGACTGTAGAATAGGTAAAGTATCTGTTCCTCTATCTTGTATTTGGTTATGTTACAAATTGCTACACCTTGGATGAGAAATAATGCCTCAAAATGTGAAGGCACAGAGCCAATGTTTTACCGAAAATCACCACCGGAGGTGCTGCTGGACGTCCTTCGGATCAGACTCTACTAGTATTGGGTATGAGTAGTTGCTAGCGTTGGCATTGCAATTGGATAAGTATTTGCAAATATTTCACTTGCGAGATACAAGGTGTTTCGGATATGGTATATAAAGTGAAAAGACAATGGCGCACCAGGCAATCATGCTTTGTTCGATAATTTTTAAATATGCAGGATTTATGTATTTATTGTATTTCAGCTGCGATTAAAGAATCGAATAGACTTGGTAATTAATCTTAATTATTTTATATAAGTTATAAACCTCACTTTTTAGGTTAAACTATCGTCGGGGTGCTATCCCGGAAATGCAGGTTCGAATCCTGTGTTACGGATGTATCTGAATCTTTTTTGCATAAAATATTAAAAACACTTTACACACAGTATTTGATTATAAATTCCCATTAAAGTCAACATATCAATTAGGAACAATTTTAATGACAATTTTACATGAAGTAGAATAATGCAGTTTTGGGTTTGATTAGACTTTTTCAGAATTTGTCATGCAAGCAAAATATATTAAACTAAGTAAAATTAAGATGAATTTGCGATGTTGTTTGATGGGCAAACTCAGCTTTTGTTTAGCCAACTTCTTTTTTCGCCATGAGCAAGTGTATACCTGAATGACTTAATGATGCAATGTACCTATACTGATAAAATGGAGGTTAAAATTAATAGCGATTAATTTTATTGATTAACATTATCCTCTTAATACTCTAAATGAAAAAAAAATCCGATTCTAGAATTTTTGTTCACTTGGAAGTAAAAAGTCATACTATTTTATATGCAAGTGATGCGCTTTCATTTGAGAACCCCCTTGGGTAAATTTACAGATTTTTCGTTTTATTTCCCCACTTTTACCCTCATAACTTTGAAACGGGTCAACCGATTTTCATAAACGTGTCTGTCTGTCTGGGGCACCGTAGCCCCCAAACGAATGAAGCGATTTCAATTTAGTGTTTTTTGTAACAAATGTGTGTTTTGCGCGAGTGTTCTTAGACATGTTTCATGAAAATCTGTTGTATTGGTTGAAAGTTACCCACAACTTTGTGAGAGAGGGGAAGTAAAACCGAAAATCAGCAAATACGAGTATATACTCAATAATATAACAGCGCATCGTGTGCACATTACAAAATTTTATGGTGTTTTACTTTCAAGGAAATTAAGGCATTGGAATCGGGGGTATAATCACCTGTCATAGTCTAGTATTAGGATTTACTTTTAACTCTAACGCGTCAGATTTTATACTTTGAGTGCGTCAGATTAAATGTAAATAGACCTATTTTTTGTCAGAGTTAATGAATAATAAGAGATACAGAGACCAACGCAGGCCCTAATTTTCAATTGTAGCTTAATCTGACGCGGTCAAGTAAAATCATCAGTTAATATAATAAATAACATCATCAGATTCCATACGTTTAGAATAATAATTTATTTAAATACAAAAAACTACCGTGACTAAATAAGATATTTTTGTAGGTATTTTGAAGAAAACTCGCATCAGGATTATGAGACCATGGTAAGTTTTTGAAATATCTTATATAAGTACAAATCAAGATTGACCGAGTCCAGAAACGTGTTTTGCTATTCCGAGACTTGCTGTAAACTTGATAAATGAGTTTTTTTCGTTAAAACCCCGGGAATAGTACTTTTTTCCCAATAAACGTTCTTTTCCGTACTCCCAAGTATTATGCAAAAATCAGTTAATGAAGATTGTTTATATACCTACTCGTATGTTTATTTTGAGGTCTGTGAGGACAAGTTTAGGCGTTGTTGGAGTTTCGGGCATAATAATAATAGTCATAATAGACATATATTGATAATATAAATTATAAGTCACAATATGGTTTTTAACGTGGTTTCCCAATTGGCAGGCAGCATTGTAATGCAGTTGACTTAGCAGCGATCGTAATTGTTATAGTGATATGAAAATCATAGGATGATAAAGAATATAATTTATAATAAAATTACCTTTAACATGCCATTTTTCTAGTCAACTTTGCTATGACGACTTTAGTAAAAAAATTAAGCCGAGCTTTTATAAAGACACCTTAATATTCCATGATATCATTAAGAGAGGAGAAATATTTCAGGGAGGCATATATGCCTATAGATATATCTAGCAACGGACGTCCTACTCCTATCGTTCCATATTATTATGTCAATATTAATTATGTTAGTAGGTAAACCTTTTATTTATCTAATTTGGTTACAAAACCGAGTTCTGGGATATGGGAGTTATACACTTTGCTGACTCTCGCATGCCTGGGGCTCCTAATTAAATATTGATAGTAAATGTTCTGTCTGTTTTTATACTTATTATACTCCATAGCAAAAGCATAGGCACCCACTGCTGGGACATATTGACTTCTCTCTTCACGAGACAATTTAGGCCCTAATTCACCCGCTTATTACGGGTTGGTGAACGTAGCATGTCCTTCAAATTCTTCAAAGTTCTCTGAAATTGCCGGATTATTACCGCATTTTACGATACCTATACATTTTTGACAAATTATTTTTGAGGTTTACTATCCAAAGGGTAAAACAGGGCCCTTTTACTAAGATGGGTTAGTATCGCAGCATCTCATTCCCAGATCATCTCGTCCCGGAGCAAAGCAGTAAGCATCTTTCTTTTATCTAGCATTTATGGGCTCAGAACATTTATTTATGGAAGATGGATCTATACACACACACTATATCATATAGGTTTATTTGTCCACATTCTCACCTAATGGTAAAGTTAAGGCGGACCTGCGCCCACCGGCCACAGAGGTCGTCAACCGTCTAGTACCCGTAACACGAGCTTAGAGATTACAACGGGGCTACATGTTGTTGTGTGAATTGTCTGGAAATATTTATTTATTGCTATTGGCACGATGACTATATAAAAAATTGGTAGTCTGTAAGCCCAACCGAAAATACTGGTCAGCTATTGTTTGCTTGATTAATTTATAAGAAAGTGTAAAGATATAGAACATGAACGTTCTGGAATGGGTCTTGTGACTGCAAAATTTCGAACAAATCGCACAGATGTGTGAAGTGTGAGAAGGATTTGGAATTCGCTCCCTGCTTCTGTGTTTCCTGATACCTACAACCTGAGTATCTTTAAGTCAAGAGTGAATAGGTACCTTCTAGATGTATGTGGTCCATCCTCGTCCACATCGACACTTACCATCAGGTGAGGTTGTGGACAAACAAAGACCTATCGTACATAAAAAAAAGATGTGTGACGTCACGCAAAACTGTAACGTCTTGATTTTTCTATTTTTTTTTTTCATTTTATTCTTAAATCTTTAATCATTATGCGTAACGTAGTCAAAAGTAGTATATTAAGGGTTCCGTAGCCAAATGGCAAAAAACCGAACCCATATAGATTTGTCATGACATTTCGTTTGATCAAGGTACGAAAATACACATTGTATATATGGTCAAAGTATATTTTCTTCTCTATAGTCTTATAATAGAATTAGTAGTACTAGTATATACAAAAAAATATTAAAATATTTCTGAATAAAGTACAAACACTATCACTATCATCATCACCCAATTAACGTTCCCACTGCTTGTACACAGGGACTTCTCTCTTGGCGAGAGAGATCAGGCCGTAATTCACCACGCTGGTACAAACATACTATTAAAATCTAAATCTCCCGGTATCTACCTCATGGTTATTGTTTTAACAAAATGTTCTTGAACCTCCGACTCCTTCAGCTCTTTGAAAATACGGTGCTTATATTAACCCTAGTAGACATTTTGAGGGTTTCCCTCGATTTCTCAAGATATCACCACCAGATACTGCTGTGGGACCATGTCAAAAGAGAACTCTTTAAAATAAAAAAGATTTATATAATTATATATAAATCTTTTTATTATTAAATTGTTACTAACTGTACTACTTAACTTTTGACTACTGTCTAGCCTAGGCAGAAAGGCAGAGACGAGGTTAACGATGGAGCAAGTTTGCCCAGAAAAATATGTTTGTTTTGTTTGTTTGTTTACGGTCGAATTGAGAATACTCCTCCTTTTTTGAAGCCACTAGAGATTAAACTTACATGAGAGGTTCAATAAACAAAAATCCTTTACCAAATAAAATAAATCAGAAGATGTAAAAAAAAAAACGCGTGAGATTCGAAGTTCCGTATAATTCGCGACTCGGTAGAGTAGCTACCGATTGTTATGAAATTAACTTAAATACTGAAAATAAAGTCTTGAACCTCTCCTCTTAAGGGTCTCTTGAGTATTTAGGTAAAGAAGGTTTTTTTTGTATTAAAAGTGACTTTTGCACGAGTGTTTTTAAACATGTTTGATGAATATGGGCGTAGCCGTTAAAAGTTATGGGGTTATACCTCTTTCATTGCAGCTTTTACCTAATTCATAGATCTCATTAAATTGCACGATAAAATAGATTAAAATTAGTCAAATTATTATTAGGTCCTTACATATGAAATTGGCGTTTTTCGTACTGGCCACTTTAATCACAAATTTCTCCTCTTTGGTAAGGAATTCCAAATTCAAATTTGTACAGCTATAGACTCATGTATTTGTGCTTCGATGATCGTCATTCATTTGTTTTTTTTCTTCTGTTTTTTTCTGTTTGCGTCACTCATTTTACAAAATGGAAAACTTAAAATATCGCATTATTTACGAGTACGAGTTCCGCCGTGGCACTAGTGCTGCGGAAACAACTCGAAGGGTGAATGATGTGTATGGCGGTCGTGTTGCAAAAGAAAACACAGTTCATTTTTGGTTCCAACGTTTTCGATCTGGAAATTTCGACTTGCAGAACAAGCCCCGTGGACGGCCTGAGACTCAAGTTGATAATGAAGAGTTGAAGGCTATTGTGGAAGCGGATCCATCGCAAACCACGTCCGAGTTAGCTGCAGGCTGCGGTGTTAGTGATAAAACTGTTTTAATTCACTTGAAGCAAATTGGGAAGATTAAAAAGCTTGAAAGGTGGGTACCTCACGAATTGACTGAAGCAAACCGGCAAACGCGCGTCGACTGCTGCGTTACATTACTAAACCGGCACAATAATGAAGGTATTTTAAACCGAATCATTACCTGTGATGAAAAATGGGTTCTTTACGATAATCGGAAGCGCTCAGCGCAATGGTTGGATCCTGGCCAGCCAGCCAAATCCTGCCCCAAGCGAAAATTAACCCCAAAAAAGTTACTTGTAAGCGTTTGGTGGACTAGTGCCGGTATTGTTCATTACAGTTTTCTCAAATCTGGCCAGACTATTACGGCTGATGTCTATTGTCAGCAATTGCAAACCATGATGGAAAAGCTAGCGGCTAAACAACCTAGGCTGGTCAATCGCTCCACGCCACTGCTGCTTCACGACAACGCTAGACCACACACTGCGCAACAGACGGCTACTAAATTAGAAGAGCTTCAATTGGAAAGTCTAAGACATCCTCCGTACTCCCCGGACCTTGCTCCAACAGATTACCATTTTTTTCGAAATTTGGATAACTTCTTGCAAGGGAAAAAATTCAACTCCGATGGGGCAGTCCAAATCGCCTTCAAAGATTTTATTGATTCCCGTCCGACTGGTTTTTTTAGTAAAGGGATCAATGAACTACCTATAAGATGGCAAAAGTGCATAGAAAATAATGGTTCATACTTTGATTAATTAAATATATTATATTAAAAAATATTCGACTTTTTGTTCCTCCCATACAAAACGCCAATTTCATATGTAAGGACCTAATATTATGAAATTCAAATTAACATCAAAAATATATTATTAATAGTCCCATTCAACTAAAGAAAAGTGATTAATCAAGCTTCGGTGGGCGACTGCGACTGCGAAGCGTCAGCGTCTGCAACACGGTGGATGCTACTTATACTTTACTACGGCTCTGCCACCGACGCGACCACCAAGCGGGAAAGTTAGACGGGTTTAAGGTACAAAAGCGATAACTTCCAAAATTATATAGCAATAAGGGATATAATTAATTATATATATATAAAAGTAATACTTTATATATGTATGTGTTTTAATGTACACATGGGAAGGTATTAATATTATATACCAAATATTAGGTTTAAGATTGTTACTTATAAACTTTTATTTTTATTTGTAAACTTCCTGTTTAAAACATATGAGACTAGCTGACCCCAGCAAACGTTGTTTTGCAAAATGAAAAATAGATAGTAGCCAGATTCTCAGACCTACTAAATACGCATATCAAATTTGGTAAAAATCGTTAAAGCCGTTTCTTCTTCTTCTTAAGGTGCCACTCCATTACTGAAGGTTGGCAGTCAGCTCCTTAAATTCTTCTTTGTTCATGGCGATCCTGAACAGCTGTGCCACGGTTTTAATGCCAGTCCAATGTCGAATGTTCCGAAGCCATGACATTTTACGTCCACCAACTCTGCGCTTTCCGGCAATTTTCCCCATCATCACAGTTTGTAATAAATGGTACCGTGGGTTACGAAGTATGTGACCAAGATATGCGACTTTTCTTATTTAAATGGTCCGAACTATTTCCACTTTCTTGCCCATACGCTTAAGCACCTCAGCGTTGGTAATGTGGTCCATAAAGCCGTTTCGGAGGAGTGCGGTAACCAACATCGTGACATGGAAATTTTATATATTAGCTACATATACATAGAGGTTGGCAGGTAGAAAATATCTTGGCATTAAGCCCACCTTTTGCACAAATTCTGTTAATTTTTTTTGTTCAATAAAGTATTAATAATAACTCTGAGATACACGAGCCGAAGAAGAGTTCCATAACTTGTTTGTTTGGCAATAATTATTTGAATATTAACTTTCTTCTGAAAGTGGTCATATTTCCTTGTTCTCATAACATCAATCAAGATTTAATTTTGTAGTAAGGATCAAGTCATTTCCTACCCTCATTTCATTTTATCCTACTCGGGTAACATAAGAAAACTTTCAACATAGGTAGGTAGTAGGTAGCTTAATGAAAAATGTCCTTTCCAGCCTGCATGTGCTGAGTACCTTAGCAGACAGAATCGATAAATCACCCTCCTATCTCCATCTCACATCAAGTCGGTAAAACCTAGGTAATAGATAAGGATAGCAAGTGCATCATCTAGGTGCCCAATATGTTTATTTTGAATGCACATATTGTACAACCTTCATCTAAATATGAGCTTTGTATCGTGGGAGAGGAGTTGAAAGTTGTTTAAAGATCTGGATGCTGAGCGGAAATCGACTCCCGTGAATCACTACAACGGGCTTATAGGGTTTGCGCTCGGCGACCCTCGTCCCTCTACATATCTCCTCATTTCTGACTAGACCCCGCAAAGGAACCACGATCCTTATCGCTATAGCCCTTTCGCTTCTTTGCTCTAGTATAACAAGCGAAGCAATTTATTTTAAAATAGGAAATAGTGTGTTGTGTAAAGAGAAAATATGAATTTATCAACGCAACTTCCAAAACAGTCTTCAATAATTGAAAATAATGTACAACGTGAGCCAGAAACAATATCAACATCTGTTTTAAGTGGAACACCGAAAACAAAAGTCAGTGATAAAAAAGATGAATCAAAAATACAAATAATAACAACTCAAAATGTTTCTGCAAGTGAAAATAATATAACCTCTCCGGAAAAAAATACTAAAACTAAAAAAATGTTAATATTATGCGACATATATGGCAAATCGGTCGCACGCTATATTTTAATGAATAATGACAATTGTGGCTCAATTTTATCTCTTTGCAAGCCAGGAGCCGACTTATGTGAAATAGTGAAAAATTTTCATGAAAAAACAAAGGACTTATCCCAGGGTGACAGCGTAATAATTATATCCACTGATTATCATAAATACGAATTAAAGACCATAAGGTATATTAAACAGGTATGTGCATCAAAATTGATAAAGCTACAAATAAGTACAATACCATACATTTATGTGAATACTAATAATGGTTACAGTGAATATTGGAATAAAATTATACAAAATATAAATAAGGAGTTATATTACCTAGCTACTGGTTCTTTAGGCATAACGTTAATCGACTTAAATGTATATATGATAAATACAGGATTATCGAAATATAATCTTTTAAACATAAATATGTTTCTGGCATTTTTAAGTAAAACTATTATTAATAATTCAAATTTTGAATTTACTCGTACACATACAAATGTGGTAGTTTAGAAACTACGAAATAACTTTAGATTTAAACGTTACCCATAACAAATGTAATAGTGATGAATATTTATATTTATGTTCATATTATTGTGCAGAAAAAAATACAAATGAACGTTACTGCAAATTACATTAATATTTTGCATCTAAACTGTAGAATCATAAGAAATAAAATGTTATTACTAGAAAGTATTGCTGAAAACTGATGTCCTCAGGTTTTATTTCTAAGTGAGACGTGGTTTTCTCCACAAACGATTCGGAACTTTGTGAATTCTTAATACAATCGTGGGAATTATTTTGTTATAACAAACCGTATTCGGGAGGTATCTCCATTTTACAAAAAAAGCTTACAAATTGTAAACTTAATCATACTTAGTATAAGTTAGTTTTAGACTAAAGATTTTTAATAACTTTATTGCAAATTGTCACTCCTTAAAAGTTTTTAGTCTTTTCATATGGCGAACTGTTCATAACACGGAATGAAACGACCAAGGGCTCTTTTAGAAGGGGTCGAACCGTGGTTTGAGATAGCTTTTGGTCATAACTATACAATGATTAAATTACTCTGATTATGTGAAATAAGCTCTGAGTCTTTTGAAACATCGGCATCGTACGGATATATATAGATGTATACGTACGGATAAAGATTTATTGAAACTCGTTCAAGGAGCGAACAAATATATGATTTTTATGATGAATGGGATAAATAATTTTGCTGTAATCGTTTCTCAAACCATCAAGCACGCATGATAGGTTTAAATTTTTAATATTAGTAATTATTTTGTATTTATGTTCATTGGGGTGTGGAGTACAGAATTTGCTACTACTTTTTTTTTTAACTTATCTATCTCAAAATTTATGACAAAAATTTAAAAGAAGATAGTTTGAACTTATACATATATCATAGCATTATGTTAGTATGTAAGGTAGGTATTTATCCACATGCCTTTGTAAGGTATTTTGTATGTAAATTTGGTTAACGGGGCATTACCTTGCTGTAACACAGTTTTGTAGTAGCACAGGAGGTAAAACCCTATTGACTGCATTATTAATGTAAGGACTTTCCATTGGTTTGTAATAAATCATTGATTAACTGATTGATTTAATTTTTTTTATTTCCCAATTAAGTTAAAAAAAAATAATGAAAAACCTCGATAATTGCCTGTGGGTCAGTGATAAAATAATTAAATAGCAATGTGACATTAATTCAGTTTCAAAATTTTCTAAAACAGTTCCAATAAATAATAAATAAAAATGACAGGAAATTCCAAAACTATTATCTAAATAATTTAATTTAAAATGAATACATTATCGAATAGTTAAGAAAATAGGTTGGTATTATTAAAGGAAACACCAATAAAAATTGTGTGGGAGATTAATTTAATTCACAAATTAAAACAACGAATTGCAGATTATATTAATGACTATTTTATTTCAATTGGTAGGTACCTAGAGTTCAGGAAACTAATCGACCAAATATTTCAAGTGCTTTTGCTTTGTTATTCCTGAAAAAACTTATGAATAATGATTTTAGACTACGATTAAATAAATAATAAATAAATATTTCCGGACAAATCACACAGCAGCACCTAACCCCAAACTAAGCAGAGCTTGTACTATGGGTGTTAGGTGACTGATATACTACATAGATACATTTTTTTTTGTAAATACATACATATAATACACAGAAAAGACCCAGACCCGAAACCAGAAATTGTACCTCGTACAAAATCTGGTCCCACGGGTTGTCACAGGCTGAACATAAAATTGACATTTGAGGCACAAAAGATTGATATGAATTAAGTGGTTCATTCTTGTATCGATTAATTACATTAGTTATTTAATAATAAACTAACTAACGAAGAACTAACTAAGTTGGCTAACGAGAACTGGCGCAAACCCGTGGTGATGAGCACTCAGGACAGGGAGGCTGTATGGGAGAGCAATGAGTTGCATGGGCGATTCTACAAGGCCCTAACAGGGTCTAATGTAGATCTCCTTAGCTTTGTTGTGCAATTATGGATGAGGTGGTAAAGACTAACAATTACCGAAAATATATCATGAAAGATAGCACAATCGACATATGTCGAGCGTGCCATCTTCCAGGGGAACTCTGAATACTTGCACAGGCATAACCAAGTAGCCGAGATTATCCACCAACAACTTGCTCTTCAATACAACCTCACTGGATCTGAGGTTCCCTACAAATACACACCGCCGCCAGTTCTCGAAAACGGCCGATCTATCATAACAGACAGGACTATTCTCATGTATAAACCTGATATTGTACTGATAGATCGGTTAAAGGGGAAAGCGATACTCGTTGACGTCACTATCCCGCATGATGCCAATCTCGTGTAGGCTGAGAATGATAAGGATAACAAATATCATGACTTGGCCCGCGAGATTGTCAACATGTGGGACGTGGAGTTAGCGATTATCGTCCTTATAGTCGTGTCCGTTAACGGCCTGATAGCGAAGAGTCTCGACCAACACCTTCAGAGGCTCTCGCTGGGAAGCTGGATCAAGGGTCAGATTCAGAAGGCAGTACTCCTGGACTCGGCGCGTATCGTCAGGAAGTTCCCCTCTCTACAGCCCTAGTCACCGGTCGCTTGAGCCTAGCTTCGCGGCCGGTGATTCTCCGTTTTGATATATTTTTTACAGTAGGTAGTTTTATTTGAAATAAAGAAAATAATAATAATATAACTCTTTATTACACCAAGACAAAACAATACAAAAATGGACTTAATGCTAAATACAAAATGCGTAATGGGCGGCCTTATTGCTTAAATCTGCTGCTTTCTTTATTTAACTATTTAAAAAAATAGTGTTACTTTATCCGATTTTTCCTTGTTTGAAAAAGTTAGAATTAATTATTAACAATTCAAAGGAAAAGGGGGCGTCTTTTCCTTTCAATAGTTAATGGAAAAGGGGAGAAAACGTCCAGAAATGTAGATAAATTGCTATTGTTCCCATCACGTCATAAATGATTGAATCTGCGTTATCGGACTATATTCTCAGACATATTACGGTGAAAACCCTATTATCTGATTTCCAGCTTGAGTTTAGACCACAATTACTTACTACACATCGCTTACTTGTAAGCGTAATGGACTGTCTTGGAAGTAAGCAAATAGTACCAGTTACGAGTATATTTCTGTTTTTGTCAAAAGCTTTTGACTCTGTTAGTTATGAGCATTTAATAGAAAAATGTAAAACTGTAGGCTTAGCTGAAAAGAGTGTAAGCCCTAAATTGGGATCAAATAATTAAGGTCAAAGTTTACGATCGACTCCTAAATGCTCTAATATAGGTATCCCTAAAGAATCCTCAATAAGATTTTATTTTTATTTTTAATTAAAAATGGTTTATATTGTAAAAAATTACAAAAGGTACATCCTTTCGCTAGTACGATGTCTTACAGACGACCTATGCTACACTAAAACTAAACTAGACTAGGTTTAATTGCACCAAGTATACGAGTCATATTTTGCATACAGTCAAGAAATACCCTGTTCTCATTATTCGTCAATCAGTCCATTTAAAATAGATGGGGAAATCATTTAAAATGCCGATACGCTCTTAATTTAAGAGCAATAACTAATTAAGATAAAATAAAAGTCTCAAAAAGTTTAAGCTAATGGTTTAAAATAAATTATATATTAAACGAAAGTAAAACAGACATTATATTTTTTTCTACAATTTGTAATAGTTTTTCAAGAGCAACCGTAACTTTAGGTAATGTACATAATTTTATGAGTTGTAATCTAGCAAAGATCTTTAATTAGACCAAATTCTAAAGCCGTGTTGGCTAAGTGGGGGCACACTCGACTTTCATTCCAAAGGTCGTGGGTTCAAACCCCGCACGCACCTTGTATTTATCGAGTAATGACGTGACCTAATTCTAGATTTTGAATTAGACCCTACTCTGTGCATTAGAACAACTTAGATAATTTTGATCTGAAAAAACCCTATATCTGGATTATGAAATGGATCTTAAAATCCAAAAGCGCGCCATACGCGTAATAATAGAAGCTGAATATAGGGAATATTTTTAAAAAAGAATGTTATATTAATAAAAGCTAAATAAATATAGGGAATCTTTTAAACATCAGCAGCTGTTGTATATACAATGTGTATTTTCGAGCCTTGATCATACGAAATGTGCGGATACACGACATACATTTTAAAGTGAACAACGCTTAGTGTGGTTTTCCGTGCAACGATATGCATTGAGGAAAATGGTGGACATTTTGAACAATCAACAAATTAATTGATATCAATAACTAAACATTTTGTTTTACTTTAACTTATCTTTTTCCATAGTTAATATCTATTGGGCAAAGGCTTCGTTCCGTTTCATCTTATCTTGCCTTATTTTATTACATAACTAGCGATCCGCCCCGGCTTCGCATGGGTGCAATGCTGATACTAAATAAATAAATAATAAATAAATAAATATTTCCGGACTACTCACACAGCATCACCTAACCCCAAACTAAGCAGAGCTTGTACTATGGGTGTTAGGTGACTAATATACTACATAGTATTTTTTTTTGTAAATATTTGGTATTTGGTATTTTATTCGTCGTAGGTAACACTGTACACTTGGCTTCGTTCACTCTATTTAACTAAATATTATATTATCTTAATTAAAACAGTATTTTACAAAATAATAATAATAATAAGCACTCTGCAAGTCACAGACAAGACATCAATTACATAAATGTCATATTATAAAATCCAAAAATATAGAGCAATAAATGAAGAATGTCATAATAATTAATAAATGGAGCTGCTGTACAGGGGCATTGTCAAATTTTGCTAAAATACAAATAAATTTAAATTAATAATTTCATTTTTGACATGTCATGTGAAGATAACTTGTAATTAATTCAAAACACCATTACGTTGCTGCTGTATAGGGGCATTGTCAGAACTTTAAAATAAAAACATTGGCAGGATGTCAAAAATATAATAATATTTATAAATAATTTTAATTGTATTTGTAAAAAATATATCAGATTTTAGCTGTTGTAGGGTGGCTTTGTTTGGTATTAAACTATATAATAATCTATTAATATATACATAGATAAAAATACACTACAGAAAAACTGTGAACGTTGTATATAAAAACATAGCGGCCCGCTCCGGCTTCGCACGGGTATAAAATATATAGCCTATGTGATTAAAATCGATCGAGTAGTTTTGAGAAAACTGCGGCCTCAGACGCGCTATTTATAGGCACGCTCTTGCCGCACCGTAAAGGGCCATATAGATCTATATTAAATGAACAATATATTCAAGGTATTTAATTGGTTAAGGATTAATGCTGTATTGGTTAAAATCGCTTCGAAAATTAGCCATTATTTGTCGTAAAAACTAAATGACAAAAAAAAGTTATTGTGGGTTATCCATAAGAGGTAGATACATACCATCACGGACTTTTCTGTAGACCTTTTCAATGTGTACAATACTTAGTACATTATTTTGATAAAACTCGTAGGGTTCAGCCTGCGTTTGCAATGTTAGCGGAAAAAATGAAATTATTTACGACATCACATTAGAAACCTTAAGCATCTTATTGATAAACAGTTTTTTCATAAATGGACAGATTTATATATTTTGTGAACAACAAGTTGAAAATAAGTAATAATCTTACGTCAGTAAGAAGTTCACGCGTATTATACTTCACTTCTCATTCATTCGTCTGCGTATCTCATTATTTCTAAGCCATATCTGAATGAAACTCTGAGCATAAATAGTTTGAGGAGCGACTCTTAAAGGATTATATTAAGTATCAGCCCACTGGAAGGTAAATGCCTTCAGAGACATATGTCTATTCGACTTGAATAGGCTTAGATCACCACGTTTTTTATAGAGACTTTAGAATTTATATATGAAGTGATGATTGGATATTATGACATGATTTGATTTGATCTGAATTTTAACAGATAAGTTAAAATTATCATTACAATGAATGTTTGTATGAGAACATAGTATGTACAAGATTAATGGACACAAGTGCCTTTATCTACACAGGAGTGCTATTAATATTCAGAACTTGAACAGTTCGCATAACAATGACTTCATTTGACACGATTTACCTTTCCTTTGAGTTTAAAATTACCATTTTTCCATTTCAGTCACTAGATTCATCGCAAAATGTGGAAAAATTTTGTTTCAAAGGAGCTCCAACCATAAAAATCGGGACTTGTATTTTTTTTTTTTTTTTTTTTATTATCGATAAGCCTTCATTTGACCACAATCTCACCTGATGTAAAGTGACGATGTGGTCTAAGATGGGACATGAAGACCTAGAAGGTGGCTTCTAAGGTGGCATTACGAAACACGAAAAAATCGCTTCACGCACTGGCCCAGCCCGGAGGGTGGTGACAAGCCGCGGCCGAAGCCTAGCACCAGAGACTGTTCTTAGCACCACCCGGAGGTCACGTGTAAGGATTCAGAGGGTTACCACTTACGGACGTGAACAGACAAAACCTCCATCCTATATCCTTTGGACAGACCTTTCTTTTCATCTTTCATTCGAAATTCAACATACCACTAGCTTCTAGAGAAAAACTTCGCTCACAGAGTGTTAAAACTTGAGTTTTTAGCCTAGACTTGGCTGTATTTAATTTAATTTATTTGCTTTTAGGTCGTTTTTAACGTTTATCTATTAAATAGGTAGAAACTGAAAATTTTATCATCAAAAGAATTATGATGGAATTTTGTTACGTTTTTTTCTGTATAACGAGTACTGGCTTTATTTAGTATCTATCGACTTGAAAATCATCTTACAAATACAAAATCAATGAGGGCGTACCAAAATTTATTTGAAAAAATGAAAAATATTTATATTTACTAATACATTTTTGTGCTTAATATTTGTCGTTAGTCTCCACACTAGGCACACTGCCTGTGTCGTGAAGACCTGAACTATAATAATATAACCAATTACAATATGAATAAGCCTTACATTATACATTGGCCTACATACAAGAGAAAATAAAATAAAAAAACATTAAAATATTAAAACGGTGTTCAAAGATAATTAAGTGTACTACTAAATCACTAAAAATTACTAAATTAATTGAGTGAGTATTATTTGTATTGAGGAAAATATTTTTTTTATTCAATATATAAAAAGAAAAGAAAATCTGTCACATTTAGTAAAACTAGAAATAATGTTTGTAGTGTTTACATGCAAAGTACCTATATCTAGTAAATAATGGGATGGCTTTAAGGACATGACAAAACAGATAAGTGCTTAATCAACATTAATAAAAAAAACAATAAGATAGGTGAGTACGTAAGTAATACAGTTTAGCAATATAGAGCATGTATACATCTATATATATATAAAAATGAATCCCTATTTCCCTTGGTCACGGCATCACGCCTGAACGGCTGGACCGATTTCGCTAATTCTTTTTTTGCTCTGTTCGTTATTATCAGGACAAGGACAACAAATTAGAAAATTTAATATTACTTAACCACCATATAAAATAATTAAACTTTTTTAATGTAACCTTAAACCATTTGACATGGAATTGACTTGAATGCGTGCTGCAAATATAGAAAAAAAAATGACATTTAAAACAGATTCTTCTGTCAATCTTATTTTATTGATAAACAATACAATAAAATAAAATTTTATGGATCTAAGAAACCTGATTTTCTTAGTTCACATGACGGTTACTTTAGATCCATCAGGCCTAATATTAAAAGATCAACTTAATATGGAATTTTGGTAAGTTTGGATAGACTAATAATAATAATATAACTCTTTATTACACACCAAGATAAAACAAAACAAAAATGGACTTAAAGCTAAATACAAAATGAGTAATGGGCGGCCTTATTGCTTAAAGCAATTTCTTCCAGACAACCTTTGGATGGAGAGGAAAATGCTCAGCAAATAACTGGACGGTGCGGTGCGGACTGACATAAACGTTACTAACATAAAATCTAAAATCTGCTCATTTATGGCGTCTAAGGCGGAACAAAGTTCGCCGGGTCAGCTAGTACATTATAATATGGAAAGTAATTGTTCTGTTTCATCGTATGTTATCGTAGAGAGCCATTTGACGAGAATAAATTTTACTTCTTTAGAGGATTTTTCATTAATATTACAATATTTTGTTACTTCTACACTAATATTATAAAGAGGAAAGATTTGTACCTATGTTTGTATGTTTGTAATGAATAGGCTCAAAAAGTACTGGGCCGATTTAATCAAAAAGTACTCCGCGGTAGCATATGTCCAACTATTGTAGTTATGACACTACAACAACTTTTTTTATTTTAAACATTAATCTTATAAAAATTCGAATAATTTCCGGGAAAATTTTATACCCGTGAAACGCCGGGGCGGGCCGCTAGTTGATAATATTTTGTTATTTAAGCATGGTTTTTAAATTATTGTGTTTAATAAAAAACATTCGAACCCAATTTATTCAGTTTGTATTCTTTGTACATTGTTTAGTTATATGCTAGTCGATTTGATTGGTGCAGCTCGTTGGAAATGCACCTATGCGGCATAACGGTGTACACAAAAAACCCCGATTTCAGGTGTCCATCGAATGTGAATGTGCTTATTAAAATCTGGCACAAAAACATTACTACAGCTTATGAACGGTGAATGGTGGATTACATACTTTAACAAATTACTCAGAACAGATGTAGTATAAGCGGTTTCAGAATCATCGGTTGAAACGTACATCGTCCTCTCCTCGACTTAAATCATGGTTATATCATGTATGTAAAAGTTCAAAGTTCATTTATTGCGTAAATACATGTTACAGCGATGTTTTGGCTTAAATCTTACATGAATCAATGTATTTTACATATTTTATAGGATACTTCTAGTATATTCTCTTACATAATTCAACTACAGAACATCTTAAACTAGCAAGGGGTAAGAATATAAAACGTTGGGTACAGAATGTTAACTAATAAGAAAAAAATACTATGGAAAAAAACAGACAAAATTGAGAATGAAAATTATGAGAACAGCAAAAAGCAACGCGGAAAAAAAGCTATTGCAAAAGATGCGCCGTACTCTAAAAGGATCCATGGGCCATGCCTAGTTATTAAATTAAATTCAGTTGCAACGAAACGATGACGTAGCTTCGATTCTCAAAAGAATGGACAACTTCTGAAATATGTCATACTGGTACTTCAAACTCATTTCAGAAAAAAATGATTGAAAACTATGTTGAATATTGAACTTTCGAGACATAGACAATAGCTCAAAGAGTATATTACCACCACGTAAGAGGTTTTGCTCAAAGCTCAAAGATCCCTTATTCAATAATCCCAGGCAAACATACATATTCTTAATATATTTGAAGACAAAAGCATATTGTAATTGAACTTATTTGGAGTTAAAAGATAGCATCTGAGATATAACCGGTGTCTTTCATTGATGAAAATAATTGTAAAAAAAAATCCGAGAAAAGAACCAACTTCAAAACAGTAACTAAAAAGTAAAAAATAAATTAACTATCTACTACAAATAATTTCGTCCGTATAAGTGATTAATTAAAAGAAACATAACAAATAATAAAATAATAAAAAAATATCTATATATGTATGACTATTATACTAAGTATATCAGATATCTAGTACCCGTAACACAAGCTTAGAGCTTACCACGGGGCTAGATGTTGTTGTGTGAAATGTCTGGAAATATTTATTTATTTATTATATTTATATCAGTCAAACCCCGTTTAGATGAACGATCTCAGTAATATAAGTTAAACAAGCCTAAACACAAAGTACTTGATGTAAATCGTTGAGGAGTTCCCTCGACTGCCTTTTCCTCCATCATCAGATCAATACCAGACCCTCATTAATAATAGGGCTTTAAAATTCTTTATATTGAATAAATCATATTAAGGAACACACAAGTTGGATAGACAATTTTTTCAAGAGTTTCCCTCAATTTCTTCAGGATTCCACCATTAGATTCTGGTTTCCTTACCATGGGACCACCCTTGGGATACTCCCTTTCCAACAAAAAAAGAATAATCAAAATCGGTCCATAAACGAAAAAGTTATCCGCGGACATACATAAAAAAAATATATACGGTCGAATTGAGAAACCTCCTTTTCTTTATGTGGGTAAAAAATTAGCCTCTCTTCCGTCATTAAACAATTACCTACCATTACACCCCTGCTTATCCTTTAATAAGGCACGAAATAAACAAACAGTAGAAACAGTAAATAACAAATTAACAATTCTAATAACAGTATAATTTGTCTCTCGAAGGAGGGCAAAGTGAATACAATTTCTGAAATCAGTTGTCATGCGCTCAGTCCGGCGCCGGCTATTGCTCCGGTTATGAATAAAACAGTTGCATACAGATGTGTCCGTTATTGCAATGTGATCTAGGTGTGGTGAATCTGCATTGTTGATGAAGTGACCTACTTGAAGCGGCCAGTTGGATTGTTACAGGACATTTCAGAGCAGTTTGTTCTTCGATTGTTTTAAGCATACATTATGTGAAGTTTCTGAACTTGTTAGGTCAATTAACAAGCCCTATACTACTCTCTGAATTGATAACCTGAATGTATCGAATTTATGCTATAAAATGCTATCTTTATCTCAAACTAGTGACCCGCCCCGGCTTCGCACGGGTTTTTATTCAACTTTTTTGTTCCCGGCAATTATTCGATTTTTTCTCGCCTTTTAAACCTTCCCTAGACCTCCACGAACATTTCAAGACTATGATAAGATAACTCCGTTCATTTTTATTTATATAGATATCGACTTATCGGGAGGAGCTATTGAAAATGTTCAAGTATAAAATCAAATTAAGAATAAACTTACTATGGGTGTACAAGTTGTGCTTAGTTTGGGGAAAAAGCCGTGTTGGCTAAGTGGGAGGACACTCGACTTTCATTCCGATGGTCGTGAGTTCAAACCCCGCCACACACCTCTAGAATTTTCTTCTTGAGAAATTAATGTGCGCTCTAAACACGTGCTTTAACGGTGAAGACAAACATCGTGAGGAAACCGGCATGTTCTGAGAACTTTAAAAAAGAGTTTGAAGGGCATGTGACATTCACCAACCCGCACTTGGCCAACGTGATGAATTAAGGCCTAATCTCTCTTGTCAAGAGAGAAGTCCCTGTGTCCCAGCAGTGGGAACGTTAATAGGGTGATGGTGATGATGAGGTGATGTGACATTCACCAACCCGCACTTGGCCAACGTGATGAATTAAGGCCTAATCTCTCTTGTCAAGAGAGAAGTCCCTGTGTCCCAGCAGTGGGAACGTTAATAGGGTGATGGTGATGATGAGGTGATGTTGGTTGATTAGTCCGAAAATATATGACGACCACTGTGGCTCGGTGGGCGAACGTCCGACTGAGGCGCAGGAGGTTGCGGGTTCGATTCCCGCCGGGGGACCAGATTTTGTACGATCTACTGGTTTCGGGTCTCGGTGTTTTCTATGATGCAAAGTGTTTAGACTACAGTATCTGCCATCTGTATTTTTCACTGGAACTATTTAGAAGAACAGTATAAACTGACCTAAAACAACGTTATGGTTACGTAATGAATGACACATGAACGAGCAGAAACCTTGGATTTATCTATTCTAAACAAAGTAAGATGTGATATTATGCACATATATTAATATTATTAAATAAAACGGCGACATCTCAGTTAAGTTGTAGGTTGGAACTACATAGTGTTTCAGACGAGGTATTAATATTAAATAGCACCAAGAGATGGAAGCTAACTTATATACGTATTACATAAAGATATTTTAGGTTAATTAATTGAATAACTATAAATTTAATGAAATAATTTAAACCCTATTAATATAACACACGCACTGCCTTGACCCAAATACTTAAGAAGTTCTTAATGGTGTCAGCAGTTTAACACGATGGTTTCGTGTAAAACTGCTGACTGAGCTGTCTAGAAAAATATTGCTAGAACTGCCATCTAGGCATGATGGTCGAAACGAAATTAATTCCAGGAAAAAATATTGAGAGCGCCACTAGAAAATTTGATTGGTGCCAATCACAAATATCTGAATAATTAGGTACCTAATATTTAGATTGTGACTGTGATAGGCACCAATAAAATTTTCTGGTTGCATTAAACTATGGTTAGAAGATCACCAATGTGCATAGCTGGGTTTAAAAAATAGTTTTCATTTAAATTGAAGGATTAAGAAAAATAAAAAAAAATTTCGTTGTTTTTATGTGTCATTGTTTAAAATGGAACTTCAGAGTTATATTTATGCTTTTGTTCATCTCTAACCAAAATGGCAATGGCGAACTTGCCGCTGGTCAGAAGTTGTAAACCTATATTTTCGGGTGTTATTATGTTGTATAATTTGCACATAATTTTATAAACTGCCTCAGAAAAGTTGGTAAACTGTCTAGTATCTCCTCCTCTTACGCATACATCAGGTGGTAGGCAAGCTACTGCTCTCTCACTTTAATGCTTGACTTAGTGCTATAGCTGTATTTGAAGTTAGCACTTCTGTCAAGCATCCCAAGACGAACATTTATTCTTAATTTTGACTGAGGAATAAGTCCCTTGCAAAATTAGTGGTGCTATACGTATGACATAATATTGCATGTCTTATATTTATAATAAAACTGCCTAACCCTATTTTAATTATTTGCATTATCAACAATTTGCGATAACGGTGAACATTCAGATAGGTTAATCATAAAACGTCATGATTTTTTGTTTGCAAGAAATATTATATGGTTAATAATAAATACATTTTTTTAAACAATTTTATTGACCAACCCGCACTTGTCCTGGACGAGAATTACGGCTTACTCTCCCTCTTCTTAAGACTCAGTGTCCCAGCATTCGGAACGTAATAATAGGTGTGCTTATGACATTGTCAATTTTATATAGAGATATACACGAGATAAGGTGGTGCTGAAACAAAATTTTTTTCAATTGGTTACAGAAAACAACAAAATTGCGTGCAAACTTAAGTAATAATATTTTATACCGCTCTTACCCCAACTGACCTTGGGTTAAAACTTCAAAGTCGGTAGATCTGAAATGAGAAGAAATGTAGCCCCAGCTTTATGGCACGACATACAGGTATCTACGGTTGCCAGGGCGGCCACCATGGCAACCGAACCCCTCGTCGTATCATTTTCATGAGCAATCCCTTGGAAAGCTCTCAATACCATGTCTTTATTTTAATGCACGTGTAAAGATGTGTTCTTATGAGATTATGCAAGCCTGGTAATTTGACCTAGAAGAGTGGCCTGTGCGATCTACACATTAAGGTTAACATCACATTCTTGTTATTTTAAAATAAACAAATATTAGTATGGTTATTGAAATGACAGACATTAATTACTCGCTGTTTACAATTTTTGACAATCGACGCAAAATTATTATTTATCTATAATTAGCTGACCCGGTGAACTTTGTTCCGCCTTAGACGCCATAAATGAGCAGATTTTTGATTTACGTGTATGTTAGTCTATCCAAACTTAACAAAATTCCATATTAAATTGAACTTTTAATAATAGGGCTGGATGGCTCTAAAGTAACCGTCATGTGAACTAAGAAAATTATGTGTCTGAGATCCTTTAAATTAATTATTTTCAATGTATTGTTTATCAATAAAATAAGATTGACAAAAGAATCCGTTTTAAACGTCTTTTTTTTTCATCCTCTTTGACTATAAATTTGCAGCACGCATTCAGTCAATTCTATGTCAAATGTCTCAAGGTTACCATTAAAAAGGTTAATCATTTTATATGGTGGTTAAGTAATTTTAAATTTTCTAATTTTCCGCTCAATTTTCTTAATTTTTTCTTTCATAAGAACCTTCTCCTGATAATAACGAACAGAACAAAAAAAGAATTAGCGAAATCGTTCCAGCCGTTCAGGCGTGATGCCGTGACCAAGGGAAATAGGGATTCATTTTTATATATATAGATGAAGTTTTTATTTTAATAGGTACCTACGTGCGATATCATTAGGCTCGCTTGATGAAAATCATTTGAAAAGCTTAGAAGTTATGGGTTGTGAAGGTGAGGAAGAACACCGAAATTGCAAAAAAAATAAAAAATTGTTTTCGTGTATTTTGAAAGACACAAATTAAATAAAAAAATTATTGGCGTGGAATCAAAGATATGTTTTTTATACTATGTAAATTATTACTTTGAAGAAAAAGCCCTTCATAGATGTTCGAGTGTATATGAGGAATGAATCCCATTTGAAAACCCAAAATCCCGTTAATTCCAGTCACTCAGTTTAAAATGGCAAAGTTAGAGTTCTATTGACTGAATCTCAAATAATTTCAATAAAAGCAGATCCTTGATCATTAGAAGTCTGTCATTGTTCGTGCGAAAATATTTCGGCATTTAACACGAGGGACAATTTAACTAACAGAATAAATCGAATTATTTTGATTGTTAACTAAACTATCATAGGGGGAGAAAATTGAATAGCCAAATTTGCCATATTTGTTTATTCGTCACTGCGAGTGGGGTCTCAAATTAGAACGCATCATGTTATTTTCCTAGGTGCTATAAAATAATATATTATTTTACTTTTGAGAGAACAAAGATTTTGTAAGATATTTTGAACAAATGCAAGTTGGTGTTGTTCTTTAAGAAAGGTGATAATGCCTTATTTAAGAACTACATACACCTCTCGCTTTTGAGCCATGTGTATAAGCTGTTCTATAGGGTCCTTACAAATGGTCTCAAGCGCAGGTTTCATGACTTCCAGCTTGCCGAACAAGCCGGGATCCGAAAAGGCTAATGCACCATAGGTGGACCACATTCATACTCTGCGGCAGGGTATACAGAAGACCAAGGAGTATAACTTGCCGACTGTTAAGCTTTTGAAAACATCGAGAAGACCTTCGATTCGGTGAATACATGGCATAAAACTGTTATTATACAATTATCGGATGGCATAAAAATGTACCTCTCGATCTACTCTATTACCTCAAGAAAAGTTGGCAACGCAAAGACAGGTATTTACGGTTGCTACGGCGGCTTCCATGGCAACCGAAACTTGTCCCTTCATCAAATAATTCTAAACAGTAATCCCTTGGAATAAGGTCCATAATACCGTGGCATTAGCGAGATGCATGTGTGAAGATGGCGCCAATTAGTCATCTCTGTTCATTACCTAAGTTTGTTAGTATACAGATGAGAAAGACAGATACAGGGGAGAAAGAAGTAAAGGGGGAGGGTGAGAGGTCAAATATCGATTAGGCTTTTACCAAATTAAACAATAACGTTTTGAACCCAAACGTTCAATTAGATGAGAGATATAGAATTTTAATTGTTTAGGTAGGGTTTAGTACTTAATAGCTTTATGAAAGCCTGGTATTTTGGCCTAGAAGAGATTTAAATGATTAATGCTTATAAGTATGGGCTATTTATAAACATTAGGTAGGTAGGAACTGAAGAAATAATCCAGCACTAAGCATCTATACAAGGATTTGAAATACTTGAAACAATACAGTTTAAAGCGTTGCTACGGCCGCTTCCATGGCAACCGAACTTTTGTGTCTTGAAATCATTTTCAACCGTAACTTCTTACAAGAAGGTGCATAATTCCGTGGCATTAGCTAGATGCACGCATGATGAAGTAAAGGTTTTAAACGCACGCCTTATAGTTATCTCTGTTTATTGCCTAGGTTTGCAATATGCAGATGAGAGAGATAGATAAAGGGAAGTGAGAAGGGTAAAGGGTAGAGGGGGAATATCGATTAGGACACATCTAGGACACAGCCCGGAACCCAAAGATAATAATTTAAATTTTCATTCGAATGGAATAACATGGAATTTGAATTATAAATAAGGTTAACTTCTTATACACACACACTTTACTGGCTTCTGGCAAGGACTTCTGGTTTCAGACTTTCCCACTGAAAGATCTAAATATACCTGCCTTGTATATAATATTGATTTAAAACATAAAAACATCCTTACTTCTACCAGTGCAAAATACAGGTAGGTACATTATTAAACTAGAACTAGAAATGGAGAATATATTATGAACTTCGCACTGGAACATAATTTGACCATCTTAAACACTATGTTCAAGAACAATAGGAAAAATATGTGGACCTGGATCTCCCCGGATGGCAAAACAAAAAACCAAATAGATTTTATACTGACAAACAGAAATAGATACTTTACCAACTTTGCTATAATAAACAAAATTAATTTTAATACTAATCATAGGATGATTAGAACAGAACTTAAAGTAACAGAGCCAAAGAAAACTAGACCGAGACAAAACCCAACAAGAGCAAAGCTTGGGAAACTTCAACTGGAACAGATAACAACAAACCTAACTAACCAACTCTTGGATTTCGAATCCGAAACAAACAAACTAGGAACACAAGAAAAGTACAATTGGATAGAAAGAAAAGTAATAACCGAAATACAAACCTCTGCAAGTACCAAATTCATAGAGAAAAATTGGTTTACAACCAACACCACACAACTACTTGAAGCCAGAAGGCACTTAATCAGCGCTAAAGATACAAAAGATAGAAGAAAACATTTAACGGAATTGAATAAAGAAATAAGAAATAGTTTAAGGAGCGACAAAAAGAAGAATAGAATGGAAACAATAGAAAAGTGTATAAGTAAAACAGGTGGAATCCAAAAAGCATACAGAGAACTGAAGAACTCGACAAATTGGATTGTCAAGACTAAAACAGATAATTTAAAATGGAACCACCGCAGAACAGACATACTGGGAACAGCAACACTTTACTACAAGAAACTGTACGAAAACAATAAATTAGAAAAAGAAATAGATTTAGCTAATACCTCATATATTCCTAGCATTCTTGAAGGTGAAGTTGAAAAAGCAATTGACACACAGAGTATAGATAAAACGCCAGGTCCAGACGGAATTAGTAACGAGATCCTAAGGCAATGCAAGGAAATCCTACTACCGGTCTTAACAGCAATGTTTAACGAAATCGTTAATACTGAAATAATACCCCAACAATGGACTGAATCTAACATTATCCTGTTGTACAAAAAAGGAGACAAACACGAAATTGGAAACTACCGCCCCATCAGTCTAATGTCTAATATATACAAAGTCTTTGCCAAAATCCTACTTAAACGTATCGAACGAACACTTGACGAACATCAACCCATAGAGCAAGCTGGCTTCCGAAAGAACTACTCGGTGATTGACCATATCCATACAGTTCGTCAGATTATAGAGAAATACAATGAGTACCAGCTTATATACTACATCGCATTCATCGACTACAGCAAAGCGTTCGATTCTCTACAACACCAAAACATATGGGAAGCATTAGTGGAACAAGGAATCGAGCACAAATACATTCGTCTAATTAGAAATGTATACAGCCACAGCACCGCCAGAATCCAACTGGAAAAGAAAGGCGTAACATTTAATGTAGAAAAAGGAGTTCGACAGGGAGACCCCTTATCTCCAAAATTGTTTTCGGCTGTATTGGAATCCATTTTCAGACGTCTCAACTGGGAAAGACTCGGGATCAGTGTAGACGGCACTTCGCTGACGCACCTAAGATTTGCCGACGACATAGTGTTATTCGCTAAAACACCTGAAATGGTTTCGAAAATGATAAGAGAACTTGCAACTGAAAGTGAGAAAGTAGGCCTAAAACTCAACCCTGACAAAACAAGAGTGATGACAAATGGAATCAAAACCGCTATAGAAGTTAGGAATACAGAAATAAAGTACACCGACGAATATGTCTACCTGGGTCAGCTTATCACTCTAAAAGAACCTATGCGTGAGGAAGTTAATAGAAGAATTACTAACGGTTGGAAAAGTTACTGGAGCTTAAAAGAACCTATGAAAGACCAAAAACTTCATATCAACATGAAAAGAAAACTCTTTGACACATGCATACTCCCTGTCCTTACGTATGGCTGCCAGACATGGACACTTACTCAAGAACTAATACATAAACTCGCCACCAGCCAATACGCTATGGAGAGAAGTATGTTGAGTGTGAAAAGGTCAGACAGATTGAGAAACTATGTCATAAGGAACAAAACTAAAATTACAGACATAACATTGAAAATTCGTAGACTTAAATGGAGATGGGCAGGCCATATGATAAGAGGGCATGACAAGTGGAATAAGAAAGTGACAAGATGGTATCCAAGGGAGGGAAAAAGGAAAAGAGGCAGACCACAGAAAAGATGGGATGACGACATCAGGGAAGTAGCAGGTGTGATGTGGAACAGAGTGGCGCAAGAAAGGTCAGAATGGAAAAGGTTGGAGGAGGCCTTTGCCGATTGGCAAACAGATCTACAAAAAATTAACAAATATCAAATAGTGTGGTAATTAAGTGAAAATAAATTTAGTTAAAATAAAGATTTGTCTAAAGAATTGTCAAATTGATCTGAATAAAGGCTATTATTATTATTATTATTATATTATTACATTATTAAACAATATTTAAGGTATATAAAAGCGATGAGCATTGGAGGGAAACTACCTTAAACCCTTATTTAGCTGATTATACGTGAAGAAACAAGATACAAGATACAAACTCATTTATGTCCATAGTTTGGTTTTACAAAACTTAGACACGTCAAAATAAATTACAAAAAAACAAAAATAAAATAATCATAGGTGCTTATAGATAAGTAGGAAATAAATTTATGGTATCTGGTCGCTTCGCTTTTTTTACACTAGAGCAAAGAAGCGATTAGAAACTCTAGCTCATTTTTGTATTGAAACTTTACAATCATTATTTGTTAGTCTTGTTTTTGATTTTGTGTTGGAGCAGATTCCGTCCCAAGCAGGTTTGTCCTCAAGGTAATCCGATATATTATAATAAGCTTTTTTACAAAGATTGTTTTTTTAAATTTTCTTAAATTTAGTAATTGACAACTGTTGCAATTCTTTGAGAATCTTGTTGTAGAAGCGTATACATTGCCCTTTGAATGATACATTAACCTTATGCAGCCTAGTGGTGGGAAAAGCGAGTTTATATTTATTTCTTGTATTTACATTGTGTTTATCACTATTTTTTGTAAACAAATTGATATTTTTATGCGTATACATAATGGCTTCATAAATATATTGACAAATGACGGTCAATATGTTTATTTCTTTGAATTTATCACGTAGCGAATCTCGGGGACCCATATTATAGATAGCACGAACAGCCCTTTTCTGCAGTACAAATATGGTATTTATGCGTCCTACTCCAGCACTCCCCCACAGCAAAATACCGTATGACATAATGCTATGGAAGTAACTAAAGTAGACGAAGAGTCTAGATGCTGCAATATCGGTTAAAACTCTAATTTTTTTGACTGCGAAAGCAGCAGTACTGAGCCTTTTCGACAATTTATCTATATGAGGGTCCCATTGAAGCTTGCTATCTAAAGTTATACCTAGGAATACAGTATTTTCAACGAGCTCTAAATTGTCGCCCTTTATTTTAATATCTACAGAACCTTGTTTTACATTAGGTAGTGAAAATCGAATACATTTAGTTTTATTTTCATTCAATGATAGATTATTGGATTCAAACCAATGGACTACTTTAGAAATTGCATTATTTACCTTGTCAAAGTTATTAGTGCGACGATCTATTTTAAAAAGAAGTGAAGTATCATCAGCAAATAATACAATTTCATGTTGATCCTGTACAAGATGTGGCAAGTCATTTATGTATATCAAAAAAAGGTAAGGTCCTAATATGGATCCCTGAGGTACACCCATTGAAACTAAGGACCCTGGAGATCGTTTCCCGTTGACATCAACTCTTTGAATTATTTCGCTTAAATAGGAAGCAAAAAGATCCAAGGATTTGCCCCTTATTCCATAGTGACTCAACTTCCTGATCAATGTTTCATGGTGCACGCAATCGAATGCCTTAGATAAATCACAAAAAAATCCTATTGCATCCTGCGACTTTTCCCAAGCATCATAAACATTTCGTTACTTAAAAAAAATGCTTAAAAGATTATCAAAAAAAAAAAAAACTTATTTTACATTTGTCTAATAAATAAAAAAAATCAAACCCTAAATAACTGTATAATGAATTTTTTCGAATAATACGCAGAATACTTATGTACCTACAAGAAACATTCTAGAGAAAAATAAAAAAAGAGAGCTTGTAAAAAGGATTTGTATAAGCCATCTTTACACAATACAACATGAAAATTTTAAAAAAAACCTAAGAGTGTTAGAATATTAAAATTTAAGCCTTAGAGTATCTATGGTAAGAATAGAGTGAGCCTATTGAATTGCGAACATCAGACACGGCTAAGAACAATATGACGTTCGCGCAGCGAGCCTCCGCAGTCGTGGATGCGCGGTAGCGGCGTGAGGATCTCAATTAATGTTGCTAATTTGGCAATAAAAATGGTAAAATGTGCAGTCAAATCCTGCAAAAATGACACAAGAAAGGAATCCAAGATGAAATCTAACATTACATTTCATTGGTATGTCGATTTTTACAGTTATTTTGATAAAAATAAATCGGGCATCGCGTCCATTTGCATTGGGGGTGAAGGAGACGTGAGAGCAAACACCCGCCCGTGCACCGCGCCGACTGTCAAAAGTATAGTGATGGGACGCGAACGACTGTAGTCGATGTTTTAAAAAAAAATATGTTAGTTGGGAGTTGAGTTTTTCCTCGGAACGTCGCCGATTGCGATGCAAAGTGCTTTACGCTACTCGTCAGCGTATGAAAAAAAAAATTGAATAGTTGTCGGAAGTACTCAAGACGACTAAAACCATGACGCCGACATATTGTGAGCAAATAACAATTAAATACGCAGACATATTTAATTGTTATTTTGTTAATTTATTCAACAATATAACAATTCACATTCACTTTTGACAAACATAGCCTCTTCGGGTCCATAATTTTAAATACCGATATTTTTTAATGTTTTTACCCATTATTAATAAATTTTATGTATTAAAGTATCTAATCATAAGGTTGCAATACCCCAAAAGGGTAATGTTAGAATCTTACTACTATGTAACACCTAAATTAAGCACACCTTTCGTACAATTATTTATATTCTTGTGCAATAAAGTATTAATAATAATAAAAAATGTAACCACTTGAAACAACCAGAAAATGATTATGTAAATGGTAGAACTATCTCTAGTGGTCTGACAATGTTGGCATAGCAGAAGATGGCAGACCTGGCTGCAGGGGCGATAAGTCTACTATCATTATAATTTGGTAAATTACTAGATGTTTTATATTATATAATGAACCAGAGAACAAGTAAATAACATAAAGAGTGTGTAACTAATTACCTAACAGAGAACCAAATTAATGTCATTTATCGATAGCTTTTTCCCCATCGGCACGCCCCATCCCTACCTGTCATTCGCTCTTTTTTAAGTTTGTCTATGCTAGCTGTCTACGTTTTGCACAATGAAGTTTTAGTGATACGCGCGCTCTGTTACTTACCATAGATACTCTAAGGTTTAAGCCCTATCTATGCTTTTTTTGAAAATTGAAAATCAAACCTATGAGGCTTTTTACAATAGAACTGAAATATGTATGATACATTATATGAAAAATAGAGAGTTCTGGTAAAATATAATTATGAGATTTGTGAGAAGTGGAAGAAAATGTTTGTAAATATTTCTGAAATCTATGGTCTGTGGTATACATGTAGATAATAATAATAATATCGTTTATTTCAAAAGGCCTTAACAGTAACAGTACAGTATTTAGTTTAGACCTAGTTTCTTATTCTTAGTTTCAAACCCTCGCTCTAACTAAGTTCGAGACTTGTAATGTAGACGCGAAGGCTCGGATACCTCGGCAATAACTTAGGTTCTTATCTATTTATAGAGTACACTTTTTTAAGTAACTTTTAAGCAAAGCAACGAAATATAATTAAAGAGAAAAAAAATTAGTAAAAAGGACAAAGAAAATTGGAAAATACAATTTTAAACATGTTTAAGTTTAGAGACTTAACATTTTTTAACAACTTAAACTTGTAATTAATTAATAAGTTCAGCCAATATTACGTAAGTATGTGTCTATTAGTGAGTGCGTGTTTGTGTGTGAGTCCGTATCTGTGTGTGAGGGTGTGTGTGTGTGTGTGTGTGTGTGTGTGTGTGCGCGTGTGTCTGTGAGCGTGCGCCTGTTTATGCGTACATACGTGTAGGTATGTATGTTCTCTCGTGTTTATCTGTCAATTTATGCGGTGCACGTTATTATTTCACTGTTCTTATCATATTCTCTGTTTTATAATAATCTAGAGTTAGTAAATAGGTTTTAGTCTTAGGTTTACATTCAGCATAGCTTTCTTCTCTTAACGATACTTGTTTACTAATAGTGTTATATAGAAATGGGGCTAAAAAGAAAAAGTGTTTTTGTGCGAAAGCAGTTTTAGATATTACAGTTTTGTATTATAAGGCCTTTCCCCCTCTTACTAGTCAGTGACACATTAAAAATTGGATTTTTAAGATTCTGTCTTCAAATTATTTGCTGTATGCACAGCTGTCTTACGGTTAGCAGTTTGCAGTCAGAATAAAGTTCGACCGTAAGGTAAGATAACCTAGGTAACCTAGATAGATAACCTGGGATAGGTAACCTGTAAGGTTTAGAGAAAGCAACCTTCAGAACGGCCCTTTGTGCTCTTTCTAATTGTAGTAGATGGGTTTTTACTGCCCTGCCTCATGTTGTAGCACAATAGCTTAGTAGAGATTGGCAGAGCGCGTAGTAAATTGTGAGTATATAAGACTCATTTGCCGCATGTTTTACATTTTTGAAACCTGCTATTAATTTTCTAATTCTTGATGTCAGTAACTTAATATGAGGCTCGTAGGTCATCATTGCGTCAATCGTAACACCAAGATACTTTATACTAACACAACTTTCAAGGGAAGCACAGTCAGAGCAGTTTAGTGTAGGTGCTCGCAAACAATTCGCACTATGCGCTTTGTTTTGATGAGAAGGAATTGTGACATCTGGTTTGGTAGACGTTTAGATAGATCTCTACCAGATTCTCCCCCTCGGGGATCTTGGCGTGTAAATACTAATCAATATAATAAATTATCGTGAGGAAACCATGTTCTGAGAACTTTAAAGAGTTTGAAGGACATGTGACATTTACAATCTCACGTGATGTCTGCTTGAGGCGCAGCAGGTTGCGGGTTCGATTCCCGCCGGTGAACCAGATTATGTACGATCTACAATTTCTGGTTTCGGGTCTGGGTGTTTTCTATGTATCATAATATGTATGTATTTATAAAAAAAAAAGTATATTATGTAGTATATCAGTCACTAAACACCCATAGTACAAGCTCTGCTTAGTTTGGGGTTAGGTGATGCTGTGTGAGTAGTCCGGAAATATTTATTATTTATTTATTATGTAAAGTGACGATGTGGACTAAGATGGGGCACGAAAACCTAGAAGGTAGGCTTCTTCGGACCACATTACGAAACACGAAAAGATCAACGATAAATTCAGAGGGTTTTGCCTTTGATGTAATTCAACCTCCTCGTGAGATTTACAGACTCTCCAAACTATGATATTTGTGGAGTTTTGATGACGTGCATGATCTGTTGATAGAGCGTTACGTACTCAATCATTGAGATCGTAAATGTCCATACATTAAAAAAAACCTTTTTTCAAGTTCAAGTTTTGCAGTATTCTGGCAGTATTTTATAAAATTATTCTTATTTCTTATCTCGTATTTAGAATAATAATGACTTCTATTGAATGCTAATAACAGGGCTGTTTTAGTCGGCAAACGGCTATAATTTCAAAGCCCCATAATTAATAATTTTGATATAAATAAGTATGTTAAAGGACGAGCGTAAATATTAGATTTTTCGTAAGTACTTTTCCTAAGCGAGACAATTTTTTCTTTTGGAGCATCTTTGAATGCATTTCTTTCATTAAAATCTTCAGTTCAATAAGCTAGCTGAAGGATTTCCATCCAGAGCCCTTCAATGTGGTTTTCAAACCTTTGGTCACAAAAAAATTCGAAAGCATTTAAAACCTTATGCTCATGTAGGAAGGTTTATTATACCGTGTCATTATTCTAGGGCATACACTTATCATTCATCTCTGTTTATTACCTAGGCTTTTCAATATACAGATGAGAAAGACTGATCGGAAGTGCGGAAGGTGGTGAGAGGGGAAATGGAGGGAGGTATTGATCCCGTAACGCTAGGATACTAGCGCTAACGGCCTAGAGCACAAAGTTTTATATTATTAACTTGAATTTGAATTTTTCACTTCTTAGGTCATTGTGTCGTCCTAGTACCTATACAGAGAATTTAGGAGGCCTAGGAAGTATGCAGTGTATAGTATGTATGATCATGTTTTCAGAGGTAGGACGTATGTACACTGGACAAATACGCCTCTTATAGATTACGAGTCATTTCTATGGAGGCAACACCTGGCAAAGTAAACTTTCTGAACTTTTACAAAGCCATCAATCAAGTTGGTGGTAGGCCTTCGCCGCGTTCTCAAAATGTATAAAAATATAAAGAAGATACAAACTAAGTCATCTGATTGGTTAACTGGTTATGTTTTCAATATCATCAGATCAGATCGGTAATAAGCGACTTACTCAACGAAACTAATCGTAATGTATGAGGGGGTAATTGTCCAGCAGTAAATAATAATATATAATAATGTCAATTAATATACATAGTCAGTGTACTTCCTACATCTGAAACGATAATTCATCCATTAATTACATAATCTACTGCCAGTTCAACGAACTAATTTTGTTTGGCTGTGTTGCTATTTTATGAGGATCATTTTCAACCGTAATCCTAAGGAAGAAGGTTTTAAATACCTTGTTACTAGTCGACAAGATGCACCTGTCTCTGTTTATTGCCTAGACTAATGAATGTGCAGGTGAGAAGGACTGATAGAAGTGTGGAAGAGATGTGAGGGGGGAAATGGAGGGGGTCTCTCGGGGTCTATCGATCAGGTAGCACTTGGATACTGCCTAGAAACCAAAGTATTAAAAAATATCTGAACGGCTGCAGAATATTATGAATATGAATACATAGAATTTTAATTTATTGGACACACATTTGACACTTCTTATGTTATTATGCGGTCCTAGTACTTAGAAGACGTATTTGGGAGGCCTGAGAAAGTATGGTGTATGTAGAAGAAATTGTAATCAGTGGATGAATCTTCGTTTCAAATATTCGTACAACGTCGTACGTACACTGCTGGATAAATACCACTCATATGGATTACCAGTAAATTTGTTTGGAGTTAACATCTGGTTGAATTTTTTACAATAGTCTCATATTATGAACTTTGCAGCCCAGTTTAACGAACTAAAATTACCGCCAAATTGTCAAGAACTGGTAAATTAACCAAAAACGGCACAAAATAACGTTTATCCAGAAAAAAATATCGAGATCATTTTATGTTACCATACATGAAACAGAAAGTATGCACGAAAAAATAATATTGCAAACGATAAAATATTTAAATAACTCTCTCACATGTCCTCATGAATAAATTTACGTCGAAGATATTTTTTTTCATTTAAAAAATAGTTTTTTTACTTCTATTTTCGTATATTAGTAGTACAAATTATTATGAAAACGCCCGTTTTCAAAATGAATAGTGTTAAATTGTGCCACATTCAAAACGAATACGATTTCGTATTAGTTTTGAATGTGGTACAATGAAAATTTGGTTAAAATTTATTTTATTCTAAAAATAAAACATTTTAGAGCCAGATTGTAGTGAACATTTTCTGCTATTTGCACGTGAAAATGTTTAGTTCCCAACTAGTTCCGTTACGAGTTGTCAAGGCACCAGTCTGGGAGACAATACCTTGGCAACATCTCAAAATTACTAGGATATCATAAGTTAGTGGAAGGTGTTTTCGGAGATCTCTTGCTGATGAGCTTCAAGATAGGTTTTTATAAAAAGTAGATGTCCAGCTCTGTATTTTTTATACTATTTATACTCAGCTCCTTAACCAAGAGTTACTTAAACGATTTCGAAAAAAGAGGTTCTTCTTGACCATACATTAATAAAAACATAGTCAAGAATTATGGTTGGTTTATAAAGATGTGTTTTTATGAGTAAAATTATCTTACCTAAGTTTTGTTTTACTAAATTATTTTGTATCAAAAACTTGCTGACTCGACGCGATTTCGTTCAGGCCTGATTTATAAACCATAACCAACCTTGTTTATACTACTAGGATGGGCAACACATTTGTTGAATCAGTTTTATATCATATACATAGATAACTCCATATGTATAAGTGTGCTAAGAGTGCTTACACATAGGTACCTAGGTAATCTGTGGCCTGAAGCTCGAATACACATTCTCACAGAAAATAAAAGTTTGACGACCACCGATTTAGATTGTACTTATTCTGCCAAAGTCCAGCGGTGGGAATTGAACCCAAAACCTCCTAAGCCATAAGTGGACTTGTCGGCCATCTACATAGTTACATAAATTGACTTACAAAGAGGAATTCACTTTGTAGAAAACCCTTGACAAAATTTTCTTTGCTCTTTGTTCCTAGCAAAATATCAAAAGCTCTAAGATTACCAATACAGATGCTACGCCCGGAGCTGTATCGATCCTAGTTCCTAGGGTGACCAGCATGATGAAGCAGAATTCATTAGCCTCTATCTATCTCCTTTATCATACAGCATTTTCAGGTGCAATAAAAGAGACAGCCACGCTTGCAAGCTATCAATCATAATGCAAGTGTGAATGACCTCTATGTACATTACACTTTATATTTTTTAGGTTACCTGAACTAGTGCGTGGGAGCAGGAGGGAAGGAAGCTCCAACGTGGAATACAGTGATTGCGTATTGCAATTGACGTAATATGACACAGTTTATTACGTAGTTAATGTCTGGCTAGGGGTAAAGCTAATCAAATACGATTTTCATCCCTTCATTTTTGATCAAAAATACTCTTTCATGTTTGAAGCACATTATTTGATACGTATAATGTATTTTTTTTGAAACAAGCAGTCAATACGATGGCTTGTTATTAATGCTTCTTGCACGAATTCCTCTTCTGAAGTTGAATTCTTTTTAACCTTAGGATAAATAAATAAAGAGGTTCTTGATAATTTCTCAAGTCAACATACTATGGTCAAGTCCCTGCTAATCGGAGTTCCTTGAGTACCATTTATTATTGTTTACTAGCTGACCCGTTTCGTATTTGCCCGCATGCAAAAACCTTCATCTTGAATCATTCTAAATATTTTATTATTTTTGAGTTTACCGCGAACATTGACCAAAGTTATTATAATTATTACGTTTGACATAGACAGGAAGACAGATAGACGCGTCGCCGGATGCCTTAAATATTAATTTATAATATAAACTTATGTCACCGGAAAATACAAGATCCATATATTTATAAATAAGGAAATTTACGTTCTTTTAATGGAGAAAAATTTTCGCATGTTTATCAATTTGCGATGCCACGTGGTAAATTTATAAACTAACGGATTTTTATTCGTTACTAGTGGCCCGCCCCGGCTTCGCACGGGTTTTTATTAAATTTTTTTTCCCGGAAATTATTCGATTTTTTTCTCGCCTTTTAAACCTTCCCTAGACCTCCACGAACATTTCAAGACTATGATAAGATAAATCCGTTCAGCCGTTCTCGAGTTTTAATCAGACTAACGAACAACAATTCATTTTTATTTATATAGATATTCTAAACCAACCAATTACAAAGGAGCTTTTAATTTTACGATAATAACACACTACTCTCTGGTTGGTCGATAGCAAGGAATTATTTGTCTCATCTTTAAAACTTAGTTTTTTAAATCTGTCAAATGCATGGAATTATAACATGTTTAATCTCCAACAGTCTTTAGTGACAACTCGTGGTAGGATTACAGGTTAGAGCCCTGCACGTAATCGACACTACAAGCTTATTTTAATATTCGCTGTTTATATTAAAGTCTGTCTTCTCAATTCTAGGAGTTTGAAGGGTATGTGCCCAATTAGATTGTTTACGCTCGTTAACAATTTCGGAGAATCAGTTAATAATAAGTCTCGTAAGCTCTTTTCAAGAGATTGGCTTTCTATCTAGCTAATTGGAGGGTTTTTATTCTCAGAAATGATATTAATTTATTGAGATGTTTTTCCCAAACATTGTTAATAGTTAAGTATAAGAGAAAAAAGAACCTGTAAACATGAACATTAATGAAGATCTGAACAAATTTTTATCATAAACTGACCAGTTGGACAAAAAACTCTAAATCCCTGCAAGATTTTTAAATATTTTTTATCATAAATCCATCTTAATCACCCCAGTAACAGTACTGGTGGCTATTATAACTTTTGAAACCATCATGGTTATCAATACTATTTAGATTTATAACTACTGTATGTAATGAAAAAAAATAGTAGAGAGTCATGCTTTTTAATAATATTAATGAATTTATGACTTTGAATTTTTCATTTCTAAAACTTGACATTATTATATTTTATTGAACGATTTTATTAGAATTACTGACTGACTTAGCTGTAACTTTTGTCAATTTTAAAATGTACATGAATTTGTAAAAATATGACGTACCTTGAATAATACTCACTGTTATTATATGGTTAATAAATAAATAAATACTACATAGGGCTATAAATCTAAATAGTGCTGGTGGCTATATTATTATATCTCCAGGCCGACTGTCATCACATTTCACGCAGCAATTACAGTTTTAATCCTACTCTTAATTTTACGCTCCTTTTCATACTCCTTATTATATTTGTGCAACAAACCGTATTAATAGACGTCTAGGGTTTGAATGCAACCCTAAAATTATTAATTTTGTGCATTGTACTCTTGTTACAAAGTAACCCCTTCATTATGGACTGTCCGAAGCAGTAGATAAATGTGATTGGACATGACGTGCTTTTGTGATTTTACCTTTTAATTAAGTCCGCCCTAAAATAGGTTTTTCACTTCGTCCGATCCGATCCCGTGAAAAATGGATGTAGAAAACTCGAACCGTACGCATATATTGCTATGCACTAGTTAGTTCTCTGATACTGCGATTTTACGAAAAGACGTAGTAGAGTGTGTATCTTTGATCTTGAGCCCTTCAATCCACGTCGATTCTGAGGACGTCGTATATTTTCTAATCTCTGATATGAAGATTTCGGAATGACGAATGTGACGGGCATCGGGTGTAAAAAAAAAAGGGTGAGTAAATGTATTATTTGACAATTACTCCTTTTATTTTCACAGTTTCGTATCGGATTCGGATCGGACGTAGTGACAAACATCTATAGGCCCCCATGTGATTTTCGATGCAATGATTGCAGTCTATAATCCCTTCGAGGAGACAGATCCTCTCACTTACTCCAAAAGAATAGAGTGAGATAGGAACATGTTCGGGATAAATTAAACTGTACTGCAAAGGGTCAGTTCGAGGGTGATCAAATGCACACTCTACCTCTAGATATACCTAGCGTAAATATAAAAATATTTGACTGGTGTGCATCATCTAAAATAATGATGATCATATGGGTATTATATTTTCACGAGCTTTATTTAGTTCACTCATTCCGATGTTTGTTTGTATTCTACTACTATCTAACAAAGGTTCGATCTGGTATAGAATACTGCTGCCATGAATAGGACGGCTCAGCTAATACCAAGTAGCGGCTCTAGAGTCAATCGAGCGAAGAGTTTTAGGATTATAGGTGATATATTTATCGAGGAAAGAATAGTTCAAACCCTTGAACACAGGCGTAAGGTTGTCTGCATCTTTTATAGGATACATTTCAGTGCTCACGCAAACTTCATAATCTAATACCATCATCTCCATTCCATAACAGAAATAGCTGACGTAAGGCACAGTACCATCACTATTTGGCGGACATTTCTTAAAGTCGCAACAAATGGTTTTCTTCAACATTTCTCATTCGTACCGCTAAGGATTAAGTACATCGGTCTTCATGTCCCATCTTAGACCGCATCGTCACTTTACATCAGGTTAGATTGTGGTCATATGAATGCTTATCTAGCATATAGAAAAAAAGTATGTAATCAAATCTTGTCAGGTAAAGCTGACACACGTTTTCCGTCTGAGTTAAATTTTTGTACTCTTCAGTAGCATAATGTAGTTCCTATAAAAATGATGATGATAGGAAGTCCGTTTTAAAAGTATGTACATATATGAAATTTTACCAAGCTAGGTTTCCTATTTTTTGTGTACATTTTAGTAACAAGAAAATAATATTATTATTTCGTTTGATGAAAAATCAAATGATATCAAAAACATTTTATTTTTACCGCATCATAATGTATGTATCTATGACTTATTTTGACTCCATTATATAGCTTGAACTCAATGAATCAACGAAAAATTCCGTGTTCAAAACCCACTCGAATACTGAATACTTACTCGAAAATCATACATATAAGTGATTCAAATTAGTTTCAAATGAACGAGACAATATTAATAAATATTCAATGATGATACGAATCGGCAGTATTAGTGTTTAGGATAAAATTTCAATTTTTCTATTATCAATTGTCTTTTTCAATAACAACATAGTGAATAGAATTTCAAAATAGCACAATGAATAGAATTTCGAAATAGTATAAATGAATAGAAGTTTCTAGCCTATTTTTTATAGGTTTAGGTCCTCTGTGTGATTGAAGTATGTAGGTAAGTATGTACTTACAAATATTTATTAATATATACCTATTATTTTTCAGTTTTTTATATACCTACCTGTCATATGACTACATTTGTCTTGAATAAATATTGCATACTGAATTTAAAAACTGAAATGTTTGTGACATTTATTTTTACTTCAGTAAAGTTAGTAGTTTCTAAACGGCTGGTGACCCCGTGTCATCTGAGCTCTGGCAAAATGTCAAATCTACAAGGACATCATAAAGCACTAGGAGTCAGCAGAAGGGTGCTTAATCCACCCGGCAGAGGACAAACGTAGACAACCTAGATCTGTTTCAGTTGCGCGTCTCGGGAGTCATGCGAAAGAAAAGAGACAACAAAGTTTACTCGTGTCCACTAAAGTTAGCGTCTATGGATGTGATAAGTGAGCATGTGTGCAGGCGTGCTTCTGTATGCAATTGAGTTACGTAGGAATGGACTAAGAGCAGATTTTCGTAAAGTTCTTGGTACAACCACAGAAAACAGAAAAGTAGTCACAACTTCACAATACCTTTCATGTTGTGCATATGCTTCATGAAAAAAATTACTTGAAATTAGATCGTTATGATTTCAGTAAGGTTTGTTATGTTGGGAAAACCGCGGGATATAATCATTTTCAGACATAAAAAGTAGGGTAATTTGGGAAGTGAAAACTTCTATCGAAGCATCGCACACACGTTTTTGTAGGCTCTGAGTGGGGTTGATGGGTCACGTGCTGAATAGAAGAAAAAGAAACCGACTTTTAAGCGTAGCGTTCAATTATAAGAAATTTATTGAATTGATCTGAATTCCGATATCGATCGCATTGCCTTTTTCCGTTTGTAGTAGAAATAAACATAAATATTTCCATTTCATTTCAAATTATTGTGTGAGTGTTGGAGTGACAATAAACAAAAATACGGATCGTTCTGCTTACGGACCGAGACCGGTAAATTTGCTACGAATGTGGCTACGACCACGGTAACACTATCTACGACTTCGCTACGAAGATGACTTATTGGTAAGAAAACACGAAGCAACAGTTTCCAATGACGGGCCGTAAAATATTGAAACCGGGCATTAAGGCAGTCGTAGCGACCGTGCTTAGAATATAGGTAGAGTACAGACAATTATTTTATTCATTAATTTTGGTTTTAAAATGTTTGTCGTAGTCCAGGGTAGGTCTAAACGGTGAGCAAATAAGGAAAAATTGCCGGGTACTTTTTTTACCCATTCTACGCCGGGGCGGGCCGCTAGTTTGATAATAATTTTACTGAACACATATGGCGCCGGTATATAAAGCGTTCTAATATTTTGTGGAAGTGCCTAGTAGAGTAAAAGCTATCCCTCTGTTTACAAAACAAGAGCATTCGAGTAAATAAGATTAAGACTCATTTATTTCGGACCACATTAAATTAAAATACGAACAATTTAATGTGGTCCGAAATAAATGTATCAAATTTGGCCAATCCAGTCCAATATGTTTGTCAGATAAGAGGCAGCACGTTCAGATCAACACAAAGATGAACTATAATGAAGAAGGAAGAATAACTGATTAGTATTACGAAATTATATTTTTTTGACAAATTCAACTAATAACCATAGGTTTGCGTTACATCCATATTGTCAGATTACTGAATATGTAGAACTTGTTATAAGGTTCACTTAACATCCCCTCAAAAAAATCTGACGCGCTCTTGCGAGGAAGTCTTTTTCATATTATTAACCACCGACGAAAAAAGAGGGGTGTTAAACGGGTCCCTTCCGGCGCTAAATGTAGCGGGAAGTTCTGCAAGTACCTCCTCCTTGGTCTGGTTATAATAAGTAGGTATATTAAAAAAATCTATGTATGTACATACATAATATATCAGATGTCTAGTATCCATAAAACAAGCTTATAGCTTACCACTGGGCTAGATGTTGTGTGGATTGTCAGGAAATCATTTTTATTATTTATTTATTCTGCCATCATCATCATCACCCTATTACCTTTCTAACTGCAGGGATACAGGGACTTCTCTTTTGAAGATTAAGCCTTAATTCACCACGCTGGCCAAGTGCGTGTTGGTTAATGTCACATGTCCTCCAATCTTTAAAATTCTCTGAACATGGGTGTGGGCCCACGACCGTAGGAATGAAAGTGTGAGTCTAGTGTGCTCCCACTTAGCCAACACGGCTTCCATTATGAATTTATATTATTCGCCCAAGAAAACAAGATTCCACTCCTTAAGCTGTATGGCGGCCTAGTACCCGCGCATGTTAAAAGCTGTTGTAATGCGCATGCCAGATTATACTTTATCTATACATCTATCTCTCTACGTCTGTCTGGTCTTCATGTTCGGGATATACTCAAAAGCCACAAAACGGATCTTCATGCAGTTTTGAGCATAACAAGCGTAATTAAAAAAATACTAAAATACAGATTTTTTTTATTGAATACTGTTGCTAAAGGTTATGCACAAAAGGTTTTATAACTAAAGGTAGTTTCTACAACATGTCCTCGAGAGGATGTTTTGGTGTATAATTTCTTAACGATGTGTGAGCATTAGTTGAATTATGATGATAAATGTTGAAGGAGTTGGGAGAAAATCAGCCAATAACTTAAAAACTTTTGTTAATATTAATAAAGCATAGAGCCTATTTGACATTCTCCAACACGCTCTCGTCATGAGAAGTCCCTGTGTCCCAGCATTGGGAACGTTAATAGGGTGATAATGATGGGTCCCTATTAAGGCATATAGTAATGAATAAATCAGATACATAGAACGGCGTCGACAGTGGAATGTTTGGGACTAGGTCAGGAACTATGTAAACTAAATTAAAACTTCTTATAATGCCTTCTTGTGATGTTCCACGGTGTTACAAAATGAAAACTAAACCTGTAAAGTTTAAGATGAGCTTCAAGCTTTTACCTCACTTCAAGTAGCTTAAATCTAAAGGTGATGAACTGGACATTTTTAAAACTTATTCTTGCTCTTTTTATTTGAATCACTTATTACAGAAGAGGCATTAAATTCCTTCATTGAGGTGTGCTGGAATTGTGTGCGGAAATTATTTCAAGTCACCCTGATTTTCAAAATGAGAAAGATTAGGTTAAGAATGTATTATACATACATTCTTCATACAAAAATTTAATCTTTAGTAGCTTTTTTGAGTTTGTTTTATTAAAAACTTTCGATTTTAAAAAAAATCTCAAAAGAAATAAAAGTTTTATGAATCTCGGAAGACCAACCCACAGTAATTATGTTGGTTGGTTCCTTAATGGTTTCAAGTAAAATTTCAGTAAAAATAGTAATGTTGGCCCCAACATAATATCGATATAGGTTGAAAAATGATGTCAGAATTTAGGAATTGTTGGCAAAAGTGCCAAGAAGTGATTGTGACAAATACACACATTAGATCGAGATATAAATCAACAAAGAGCAACAAGTGTGCGCAGTGCTTTAGTAAAATATCTTCTCTCTTGTTATTCTATTTGCTTCACCAAGACCAAGAAAACTCAACATTATCTTATAGACACTTTAATAAATAGAAATACGTTACACGCTTACATTTATATTCAGTTACATTTTGAAAGATAATATTCATGTAATTTATAAATAGTACACATAAAAAATATACAGACATTTATGATTGGACACAATTACATAGAGATAAATTTATTCAAAATTGTCATGTAGGATACATTTTCACTACAAGCATATCTCGACATCAATACAGGATTAACCGTATTTAAAATTTAAGTAAAATGATGTTATTTAATAAAATAACATCATTTTACGTTGGACACAACTATACAAAGATACATTTATTCAAAAACGTCATGTAGAATAAATTTATTTTATTTATTCATTTTCACTACTACTATAACACCAATGACATAGTTTTACAGCAAATTAGAGAAAACAATACTTAAAAATTTCGTTTATCACAATCATTCAACACAAATAGGTATAATATTACAGTAACCTTGTTTTACAAAAGTTCGTTAACATTCATAATTTTTTTTCCTTAGGTTTCCCACAGCTAGCTTAAGAACCTACCTTAAATGAAATGTAATAATGTAATTCAATGCATTTTAGTCTAATATAAGAATATAAAATAAAAATTGTACTCATAATAATATTGGGAATATCAATGTGCAAGACGGTTTCATGGTTTTATTGTATTTCTAAGTTTAAGATAATAAATAAGCTCTAAGGTTTTTTTATTGTTTAACACTTCAATTGTCTTACCAATCGAACATTCTAGTTTAAACGTCCTTTAAATAATATTCGGATATACGCACCATCTGGAATCCATCAACAATCTCGAATGTTATCGTTTTTAATAGTAATAAAAAAGGGACAGCAATATTGCAACACAGACAATCATAACAGTATTTGCGCGAACGAGATAGCACTATTAAATTCACAACGAATCGAAAAGATAAAAAGAGATAGCAAATGTTTGACAAGGACGGGTATAGCTCTCTAGAATATTCGATTTGGTATAAAAGGCGCAGACTGTAGCAGTCCAGGCAGTGTGAACAGAGTTGTTTAAGGAAAGGGTGGCTTTAAGGAATAACAGTAGAGTACTTTTAAGCAAAGGGTGGATTTTAAGATTGAAGGGAAATAAAGAGTGTGTTTTCAAGAACGAAAGTGAACAGTTACAAGGTATAAAGGTGTGGTTTACAGTACGAAAGTGAATAATACAGTGACAAGAAATAAAGAACAGTTTAAGTGAAAGTCGGGTATTAGTGTGAAACAGTATAGGTGTTCAAGTGGTATTAGGGAAAGTGTTAAAGTGAGTTTACTGGAACAGTGTTTTAGTTTATATAGTCTATCCAACCTCCTTCAATAAAGAAGTATTACGTATAAAAGTGTTTCCTTCCACAGTCTTCCTTTTCACCAGCAAACGAGCGAGTTGAGGAGTACCTACGCCATATAGAAAGACTGAAACTCCCATCTCGTTCAATCAAACATAAATATTTAAAACTTACAATTAGAAATAGATTTACGTTTGTAGTCACAGTTTTAGGAAAAGCTCATTAAAATTATAATTATTACAATAACAACTACTACTACACGACATTAATTAGGTACACCATGTACCGTATTTTTTTAATTTCTATCCTTAAATAATAACATAAAATAAAAACATTATTATCACGAGACGACACCTTTACAGATATAGGTTTACAATATCTATATTATTATTAATTCTAAGAAATTTAAAAATTTAAATGCGTTCATCAGACAAAACAAAAACGATTATTGTCTGCTAATTGACAAAGTATATCGCTATTGATTTCTTTCCTTTCTTCTGATTTACTTCAATTGTTTTACAAATTGGTCTGTTTGCATGAGCTCTGTATACTGCGCCAGAGTTTCCTCGACTTCGCTTATCATAAAATCGATTCGATTTCCCAAACTATCTTGTATAGACAGCAATATTGCAACACAGACAATCATAACAGTTATTACAATAACAACTACTACTACACGACATTAATTAGGTACACCATGTACTGTATTTTTTTTACTTTCTATCCTTAAATAATAACATAAAATAAAAACATTATTATCACGAGACGACACCTTTACAGATATAGGTTTACAATATCTATTATTATAATTAATTATAAGAAATTTAAAAATTTAAATGCGTTCATCAGACAAAACAAAAACGATTATTGTCTGCTAATCGACAAAGTATACGCTATTGATTTCTTACCTTTCTTCTGATTTACTTCAATTGTTTTACAAATTGGTCTGTTTGCCTGAGCTCTGTATACTGCGCCAGAGTTTGACTTCGCTTATCATAAAATCGAATCGATTTCCCAAACTATCTTGGACGTCTCGTAGCCCGCAGGTGCACTGCGATCGGCGCGAGTAACGAACTTCTGATATCTGTGAATGGATCATCGTCTGCTGCAAAACCTCCAAGTTTGGCTGACTTGGCGCTGCCATTGCCAAATCACTGCTCCGAGATATCGGTTGATGACCAGAGTGCCCAGAGCTAGGTTTATTAACCGTCTTGGCTACAGCTGGTTTCGATTTGCGTGAAGTCTTAGATTTGTCTGGGTTACCTTTATTTAAAACTGATTGTTTTGGCACGTGTGCATGCTTAGATATTTTTGGGATTTTTGACTGCTCAGAAATTTTTGATTTTGCAGATTTTGCCGACTTTGAGTGCGGTGATTGCTTAGATAAATTGGTATCTGATTGCTTGACCTTTTCTGAAGTTTTCATTCTATTCTTTTTAAGATCCTTTTGTTTGGATGCATTTGTCACAGGCGCAGAGATCTGTTTTTCAGGTTGCCCTGAATTTGGTAATTTCGGTATCTTAAACTTAGGATTTCCCGAACGCCGGTTGGTTATGTGACTTAGCCAATCTGGAACGTCATATAAAATCCTTGGAGCTTGGGCTTTTTTCAAAGCCGGTTCTATTGGTCCACTACTATTTTGAGTGGGGTTCTCGGCTGCATTGTTCTTCAACTCTCCAGGCTTAGCACCAGAAATGTCACCTGGGTTCATTCTGTGGGTCCGCTGCATTGTCGATATGCACTTAATAGAAGTTCACTTCACTGCCTGGAACGAGCTGTTAAAGTTAATATGAAGATGGGCTGATACTTTCTGACTCACTGCACTTAGAGTGTTAGCTGTGAGCTAATCGAATGAGTGGAAGCAGACTCAAAATATTGTGTCAAATAGCGGAGAGAAGCCCGCCTACACCGGTCGGGGTTCTGGAGCCGGACTGCAGTCGCGTCACCGCTGGCGTCTAGGATGATTCTGCGTTTGCCGATTAAATTTGAACTCAATTTGGAACGCGTTTAAATCTAAAGTATGTTTGCTCTATATATTTGTATACAAAACCTAAAACTCTTTTTAGTTTTAGGTTCATGAAGGATTCATAAAAATCTTCTACTTTGTTTTTTTATTTATGTAGAACATGTATGTACATATTTTCTGGCAAATGAGCGGTTGTAATATCGTCTCGTAAGTAAGAATAGCGCCATCTATTTTCATGTCATGTGCAACCTTAGTAAATATAAAGGTACACATAGTTCGTTCATCTGCATTGACCGCCCCTCTCTTCCCCCACAGTGCACGATGTAAATCAATAACAAGGGGTGAGGGGTGGTAAATTACGCTCACCTGGTCATGCTGTCCTAGTAATTTTGATGCATTGCCCGGGCTTGGTACATAGCTTCTAACATAGCTAGCAACTTAATGCCGGGTACACATGCTGCAGAACTGCGCGTCAAAGCTCAAATGCACACTTAAAAGGTTGATTAATAAAAAAAAAAACAAACACAAGCTTACATTAATTTTCTAAAACGGGATTCAACAATTCTCATAATCATGGCGAACAAAGATTGTGCAAGGACCAGCCATTCCAATGATGATGATGACAATTTATATACAAGGTGTTTTATTATTGGTATATAAACCCTGAAGCTGCAGATTACCCACACCATAAAATATAAAGAAATAAAAGGAAAAGCTGACTGACTGACTGACGTATTAACGCAGGGTCTAAACTACGGGGAATTAGCAATTTTTGAAAATTCACCATTTAAGGGAGTAAATAGGGGGGGGGGGGTGCCAAGTTAGTACCTATTGAATTTTGTAGTTTTTTTACTTATTCGAATTAAATTCAGTATGAATGTTCGTCAATAAAAATAATAAAACACGTGTAACATGTTTTTTTTTTAAATCACCCATAAGGGGCTAATCCAGGGTAATAGAAGTTTGCATGAAATTACTATTTTTAAGTAATAAACTTGTATGTTCTGTAGACTGTATGGTGGGAGCTAAAAATGTATCTTTAGAAATCAACCCACTTTTGGGGTTAAACCTATACCTAACAAGTTTTTTTTTTTAAATCCATTATTTAAATAAAATATATATTTTGTTTATTTGGGTTTATTAGGATAGGGTTAATAAATTGATAAAAAAACAAAACTTGCAAATATTCTATAAGATACATTGCAAGTTCCCACTGAAAGACATTTTAAAAGAATGGTATCTAGAAAGATACACTGCCAAGATAGCAACATTTTTAAACCTCATATTTTATCAAAACGTACATATATATTTTCTTAATTTTTGCAAAAACACATCATAAAAAATAACAGCACACATCAAATAAATCTAAGTAACACCAATAAACTCAAAATAGTTTTCATACTAAGGATAAATCCAAGTAAGTTATTGTTCTTTTATCATGAAATCATTATTCTTTATTTGTCTTTGACTACCAAATAGGATTCAATTCTTTAATATCATTAAAGAAATAGCTTTCATACTAGTTACATAAATCCAGCAAAATACCTATAACATTACTGTATTCTGTCATTTGTATAATTTTGATGATCGATTTGCAGGTACGTTTTAGGTGTAGTAAGTTATTTCAGCACTTGGGTGCAACATATTGGAAGCCGCTTCTAAAACATGCAGATCTTTGCAGGTTTTTTTTTTATATTGAAAATATCTTTTATAAACTTTGATTGTGACTTCTGAAAGGAACATTGAAACATTAAGGAACAACAGTAATTACTTATTGCTGTCCAGCTGTAAGTTAGACTTACGCGATATATCGTAGACGTTCAACAAAGGTTTAAAACCGATTTCAGAACCATGCAACTAAACCACATGGCATCATTGAATATGACGAACTCGATTTCCGTAATAAAAATGTAGCTATAATGTTATCAGATGACCATATCGTAGATCACCGCCTCGCACAGTTTTGCAAAAGGACAACAGCGGGACCATTAACAATCTGTAGTCTAGACGTCTCTCTCTCTCGCCAAGAGAGAAGTCCCTGTGTCCCAGCAGTGGGAACGTTAATAGGGTGATGAAGAATCTACACGTGATCTGATGATGTAAGTACATATCGGTCTTGACGATAAGTATGACCACATCCTAATTGAAAAAATATTAAGGAGTATTTTTTACCATTACATAAAAAAAATTGTCATGAAAAGTGTACCGGCATCGTGTTGAGTCGGCATTGACAAAACGCGGGCGTTCCTTACTCGTGTGTACAAACCATTAAGGGGCGGGTTGCATCAAATAGGTTCCGCAAACTCCTGACCGGCTATGATCTCCTGGGATGCGAAACGCTTAGCCGCTACTGGCGTACAAAAGTGGTTAGGAAGCACTTTTGTAATAAATGTTATTTAGTAAATTTACTTTCCGTAACCGCGTACGTAGCTTATAAATAAATAATGTTTATAAGCTAGTTTTCAACCTCATTTCATAAACCGTATGTATATGACATACGGTTTATGAAATGAGGTATATATAATTATAATACATATTATTTATGTAGGGTTTTGATTATTTGACACTTTTTGTTGGTGAGCGTATATTCTGTTACAAATATTTTTTGTAGTAGAGTAATATAATAACACCAAATTTGTAAAAAAATATAAACCTGTGTTTCGTTTTTCAACTCAGTATGAAAAAGTTTATTAAACTTTCCAGGTAATGTTATTTCCTTCATAAATTGTATAATTTTTTTTTGTAAATAATTTTTAGTTGTTCTATTTGTTCTAGAACTGTTATATTTCAGCTAGTAAATTTATTTTCCACTTTCCTATGTCTGTGTACAATAAAACCGCCTAACTTTTTTTTGAAGTGAAACTTCTTTAAAATCGTTTTGATTTTAAACCGGATGCAACGGAAAAAACGACAGGTAAGAGACACAAATACAATAGTCACCTGTAATTAGTGAGCCAGAGCGAGAGAGCAGATGTCAGTGTGTATGTATATTCACACTGTTTAATACTTGCTTGTATTTGAGTATTTAACGTGAAAACTACGTGAGCTAATACTACTGTACACTGTATGCTGCTGCGTATTACAGCTTTTTAGTAAGATGACAGCGTGGTGTGTTATTATCTAACAGTGTGTTTGTGACTATTTGTAGATCTTGTTGTGCTAAATAATACATTTTATAAGATGCCGAAAACTAATCACGAAATGTGTCGTCAATCGACGCAAAAAAAAAATGAAAATAAAATGAAAGTGAAAAAAAATCCAGAAACTGAAAATATGGAACTTGAGCAATAGATTATGTAACATAATGTTAAATAAAATATAAAATATCTTTTAAAATTAATCAAAATACTTTCATTTTTAAACAATTAAACTTTGTAATTATCCTACCCTTGTTATATATATTCATCTAATTCTTTTGTCGATTTACTGAAGATTCACTTCTATGGTGTGTGAATAGCACACATACACCTTTATTGTTTTACTATTTTTTTGTTATTAAGCTAAGCCTAGGTTTTGCCAGACACAATGGAAATGCTTCTGACAAGCAAACTTTCGAAGCAAATGTTTTTTTTCCCGATTTCTTCAACAATTCATAATGCTACTAATTCTCACACATCCTTAACACATTATACACCAAAACTTCCTCTTGAAAAACTCTACCAATTGCGGAAAAATACCTAAAGATCCGTTTTGTAGCTTTTTAGTACACCCCGAAGATAAATACAGACAGACGCCTTTGTTCGCGATAAACTCAAAAACTACATAGTTTGTTCATGATAAAGAAATTAACAATGATTTGCCGAGGGGGCGAGTGTTTGTATGTTCGGCAAGCTGTTTTTCCTTGGTCTGGGTGTTAAATATGTATAATAAAAAATATCTATATATGTATGTCTATTACATTAAGTACATCAGATGTCTGGTACTGTAACACAAGCTTTGAGCTTACCACGGGGCTAAATGTTGTTGTGTGAATTTTTCGGAAATATTTTTTTATTTTATGATCTAACATAAACACGCACATTAATATGGTGATAACAAATTTACTATTAACCAACTGAAACTATTTGAGCTACAAAACAAAACTATGCCTGCTTCCAGGTTACCAGGGCTGCATAACACCTAGAAGTAAAATTTAGCTGCTGAACTATACCCCATCCCCTATATCCGGCGTTTCATCTGTGCCCGTGAAAACTATGAGCTGAAAAGGGACGGTATATGTCGCTCTGTATGCAGCTTTGCACAACCTCTTAATGAAGCGGATCAGTCATTTTCCACCTTAAATCTAGACTATTAAGTACGGGTTTACTATAACAGTTCTAAGTGTAATACCTAGGTATTCTACAGGCTAACTACATTCGGACAGCTACGCACGAAAGCGTTTCGCGAAGCGTTTGGGAATTTCGCAGTATTATATATATAATATATATTCATAGTATTTCATTTGATAACACAGCGTATGACGTCCACCAACTAGATGGACTTACGTCTTGACGAGTTTGCAGGCCGCCTTTAATCGAAATAATTGGATGTTTATTAGAGAGGCTAATGTCAACCTGATATGATGTTGATTAGTATAAATAGATATATAGATGATGATAGTAGAAGTAATTTGTTTACTGTTCAGTTTATTTTCATTTTAGAAATCATGTTTTATAGTTTTTATTGCTTATGACCTACACCGTATATATAAACCGTGTTGGCTAAGTAGCAAAGTTAACACACTTGACTTTCATTCCGATGGTCGTGGGTTCAAGCCCCGCATCGGACCTTAGGATTTTTCTTTTAGAAAAAATTATGTGCGCTTGTACGATAGCGGGCTTGTACAAAGCCTTTTTGATCTGAAAAGGTGGCTACCTACGACTGGTGTCCTAGACTTTTCCTATCTGGATGATTTTAATAAAAGATATTTTTGGTGCAACGAACGTCTTGATTTATTGTGCATTAATGGCGAATGTGAAGTTTTACAGTATTCGAGGATATAAGTGTGGGGAAACAATTATGACCAATGGTGTCATTTACTTATAACTACGTGACGATGTGGAGCGCTGCGATTGGTCCTTGAAGAGAACTTATGTTATTCGTGAAGCGTGTTGGCGCGAACATACCGCCGGCCTTGAAAGCTCCCACTTTCGATGGGTATAGCTGGTCTTCTAGGAGAAGACAGGTCTTCGTATGTAGGTGCTTGATGACTACGAACGTTTCTGGCTGTCACTCTGGAGTAACCCTTAGTATTTAGTTATATTAGGTTCCGAGTACTCGACCCGTACTCCACTTAAGCGCTGATATTCAATGTTATTATGGTGCTACTCCATCATCATTTGTTGTGTTCAATCTTTCAGTCCATAGATTCTCTGTCCATTGATTTCAGACCTGCAACTTAGAGAACATTGTTTGGACCAGCGGGTCCAGTTATAATGGCACATTTATGAGGATCGAGCAGGATGGTCTGGTCGGCAGTTAGTGGTCGACCAACCAGGAGCTGAGAAGGACTGAAAGGAATGCGGTTAGGTCATAAGAATGGAGGAGATGTAACGGGTGTAGTTTGCGATACTAGTGTCGTAAACCCGTTAAAATAATGCGTATATAAATTACTCGAAATACTCCTGAAAAAAAAAAGTAATAATTATATGGAATCATTCTCGTAACTTTGAATAAATGTTAATTTAACCTAAAATAATAATGCGTAAGTAGTTATATAATAATAATATATAGTTTATTTCAAAAGGCATTTTTTTTATTTTAGTTAAATGGTTCTTGTGATTATGACTGCGAGAAATCAATCTATTTGCTTTAAAGATAATTATGCAACCCGTGGTGAAGTCACCGTCACTGGCTAGGTACATACGCTATCAATGTATTGTGCGTAAGCACAAAACCTTACCTTATTGGTTTTGTATAAACACTGGTTTGCTATACCTAGATTCTTATAAATAAGAACAAGGCAGTTTTATTTATAATTTTGTGTAATATTTATTATCTGGACGTAACAAATAATATGGCTTTAAAGTTAAAGAATAGGTACTAACATTATAAATTCTTTTAATAATGTATGCTTAAATAAATACTAATGCAAGCAGCTGATAAGACATCGGTGCAATAGGTAAACAATTAGCGTGCGAACCTAAAATGCCGTAAGCGCCGGTCATTATCACCTGTGCTTTATTCTAATGCATCGTTATATCAGTAGCATGCAAAAAAATAAAGGGAATGTATATCGGTAGCTTGGCGCGTAGACCAATAGTTTGAGCGCTTGAGATAAGAAACCGGTTTTAGTTTCAACAAGACTATTGGAACTTATTTTACACTTGTTAATGTTTTAATAACGAATTGATTTTTAGTATAGTAATCAGGCATGATTGTTAGATTAAGCAACCTTAACATTGAACATTAACTTACATGAGCATAAGTAGAAATTAAAGATTAGCTTTAACGTGAATTTAGCATAACGTAAGAAATTTTAATTATTGTTGTGTAAAGATATGAAAAGATTATGCCTACTTAGACATAATTGGTATATTTTGTAAACACATTAATGCGGTGTTATAAATATAGTATGTTTTATTAGCGTTTTAATAAACGAATATGAGGTGAGTGTTCTGGACTTATAATAATGCGATAAGCCGACACGCCTCATTTGTGTATAGTTTTTAAAGATATAGTTATGAAGTTATTTATTATTCTTGGGTTTACCAACCTTTGTCAACATTGAATAACTGACGTTACAATTTATGAGAGATTTACTTCGAGTGCTTTTTGTAATAGGACCGGAAATAATCCAACCTAGTTTTGTGTTCTGTAGGTATGGGCCGCTAGGAAGTCTAAACATACCTACTGATAAGAGATCCCAAAACTTATCAGTACCTATTAAGATGTCAATATTTTCCGAATTAAAGAAATCAGGATCTGCTAATTGTATATTGTCTGGAATGCAGATCTGAGAACCTAATTGTGATAATGCTGTCGTAGACGTGATTTTATCTAAAACAAAACAATTAATGTGTGTTTTGAATTTATTGTCATGAAGGGATTTGATTTCAATACTGCAGGTCTCTGAAGACTGCAGTACTGAATCTCCTATTCCTCGGACTTCGTGAGTGGACTGTATGATATTTGATTTAATTAGCTTTGAAAAGGATTTAGTTACGAAGCATCGTTGTGATCCGTTGTCAAGCAGCGCGCGCGCCTTGTGGTAGGTGCCATTGCAATCTGCTACCTCTACTACAGCTGTTGACAACAGAACTGTATGCATATCTAAAGTGTTAGTACATCGTGTTTGTATGTGAGCCTTGTTGACACGAATTGGTTGAGGGTCTGGCTCGCGCGTGTGAGACATTGAATTGTTTTCGCTATTGTGAATAATTGTGTTGTGTTTTAGTTCACATTTCCTACACGGACCAAACCAGCACGTGTCTGGCGCGTGTCCTGCACGGAAACAAGTCTCACACAGTTTGTTATTGCGGATTAATTTCAATTTGGTGTCTAAGTTGGAATTTAAGAAACTTTTGCATGAGTGAAGTGGATGCGTGCCTTTACACATTACGCATGGCTTATATTGGCGAGACTGAAAATACTGACGATTTTCGATGGACGGTTCGTTGGTTGAAACATTGCACCGAGAAGTATTGCGAGAAAATGATAAGGAATTTTGAGTCTCGGGTGATTGTGTTTTGCTGTTAGAAAGTTGCAATGTTTCCAGCATCTCAGCCCTGTCCTTCAAGAAAGATAATAAATCACTCATTGTAATGCGTTGAGGATTACTATCGCGAGTTAGCAACATGCATTTATACGTCTCCCATTCGCGTTCGGTAGTTTTGTCTAACTTAGACACAATTATATAATTAACGAGGGTGTCCCAGCTGTCTGTGGGTTCCCCGAGTAAATTAAGTGCACGGATATTCTTTAAGATAAAAAGATAAAAGATAAAGATAAAAAACTTTTATTTTGCCATTTACAATTAAAACACATATTACAAACATTTGCGGAAAAATGAAGACTTTAAATGACAAAAACGGCGACCACTCAGCTTTTGCTAAGACAGTACTCTGCCATAGCGCTGGTCTTCCGTGGTGACCTTGGCTTGCGAGATGCGGCTACTGCATCACTCGCATTAACATTATAAAAGTAACCTAAGAATTTAATATAATGAAAACAAATCAAATACACATTAAAATACAATACAAACAACTAATGAGACAACTAAAAATAAAAAATAAATTATACATCTAATACCAAAAATACAAAAACACAGTACAATTAAAACTAAGATTTGAGATCAACTTAGCATACAATTCACAATCCAAAATTATTGTTATTTAAACTATTGAAGAACAGAACGGCTGGCCCTTTCTTTGAAAATCAAGAAGCATTCTTTTCATCGTATTTTTAAAAGTATAAATAGTATATCTTTAGTACTGTATCAATAACTCTCTTTGGTTAAAGCGCTTATCGTAAACAATGTTTTAATGTGGTTTTCTACTAAAAGCCTGCTGTTGTCGTTTCTGTTCAGCATCATATCCCACGCGACGGTATAGTTGTCTGAACAGACTATATATCTATATATATCGTCTGTTCAGACAACTATACCGAAATTCAAGCCAGTGCTCATATGAACCGTCAAAGCTGGGCAAGGATAATGTGGGCAATTTTAATGACTGTTGCAGCTGTTCAGAGGTATTTGAAGCGCTAGTAATCTCATCACGTGCTAACAAAGATTCAGCAAATGCTAATGTACTATAATATACATCCTCAAACAATTCCCTATGGGTTAAGTGATCTGAAATCTCACAGTCGTAGACGCATTCTTCAATTTTTGTCTGAATATTATTGAAGTCAGAGAATAAGTTATTCGCGCCTTTAATTCTTAGGTTTAAGTCAATACGGCTGCGAGAAGATAATGGCAGATGATTGTCTTGAAGTGATTCCACGTGGTTTGCGAATTTGGTCAGTCGGCCCTTTATAATACCGCGTTTTTTGACCAAATCGCGAAGCAAGTCTGGTTGATTACTTATTGCACTATATTTTATACTAGCTGTGCCCCGCGGTGTTACCCGCGTTATAATGGATTTTCCCGCCGAATGACGTTTTCCCGCGGTAAAAAGTAGCCTATGTTATTTTTCAGGCTCTAGAGATTCTGTGTACCAAATTTCATTTAAATCGGTTCAGTAGTTTTTACGTGAAAGAGTAACAAACATCCATACATCCATACTTACAAACTTTCGCCTTTATAATAGTAGTAGGATTGTCAATGTTTTAAGTTTGGAGATTTAGCGTCCGCTGCCGCCATTTTGTGGTAGTGAGAATAGGAGTACTTACGGTTTTTGATGAAAATAGATGCGATCCGTCGCTGCAACTACCTAGCTCGTGCAGTGGAGTAACTCGGAATACTCCTATTCACGATTTGTACTGAAATGAATAGACACTAAATATCACAAAGAGAACAGGGAGGTGATGAAAGAAAGGATGGTTGGCCCCACCAGAATGCGTGTATGGTGATATTCCGATCCACTCTCTCTTTCCCTATTGCGCTTGGCCTCCAAGTTGTCCAGGATTGGTGTCCAGATGTCCAGGATAGGTGTCTAGCGCTTGGCCTCGTAGGTTAGAAGCCACGTTTTTTCTGGTCGCTGTCTGTGTTCTGCGAATATTTGGCTACGAAGGTCGACATGTACGATAGCGGGCTTGTACAAAGCCTTTTTGATCTGAAAAGGTGGCTACCTACGACTGGTGTCCTAGACTTTTCCTATCTGGATGAATTTAATAAATAAATATTTTTGGTGCAACGAACGTCTTGATTTATTGTGCATATTAATGGCGAATGTGAAGTTTTACAGTATTCGAGGATATAAGGGTGGGGGAACAACCAATGGTGTCATTTACTTATAACTACGTGACGATGTGGAGCGCTGCGATTGGTCCTTGCAGAAGAGAACTTATGTTATTCGTGAAGCGTGTTGGCGTGAACAGCGCTTTTAAAACACGTGCTTTAACGGTGAAGGCAAACATCGTAAGGAAACCGGCATGTTCTGAGAACTTAAAAGAGTTTGAAGGACATGTGTCATTCACCAACCCGCACTTGGCCAGCGTGGTGAATCAAGGCCTAATCTCTCTCGCAAAGAGAGAAGTCCCCGTGTCCCAGTAGTGGAAACGTTAACAGGGTGATGATGATGATGACCTACACAACCGATATAATTCACAAAATCTGGGAAAACTAAGCCATGTTGCCATTTTGAGCTGTCACATCTCACATGTGACTAAGCGAAATAGCTCTATTATTCTTACCAATACGTAATTTATTATTCTATGCCAATACAATACTCTTTATTGAACACAACATAGTAAAACACAAAAAAAAGATAAAAATGTATAAAAATTGTGAATCAATTGGCGGCCTTATCGCTGATGGCGATCTCTTCCAGGCAACCTTGGGATGGACACAAATCATAAAGCACGAATAAGACGGAAGTAGCAAATTATAATGGAAATACGAGTATTAATAAATTATCTAACCATTGTCTAATCATTTTTACTCGGAGATGGTGAAACATGTCCTTAGTTTTTTTTTTATCTGATTTCAAAACCCGATTGTTCATTTGACTGAGACCAAAACTACATTCTTGATAAATTGCCTGCCTGATAAAAAATATCTGAAATTTAAATGATAGAATTTAGAGTTATCATTTTATTTAGAATGTTACTTTACATAGAATAAAAAAAATGTAAGGATTGATCGGTATTGATAAATTATAGCGGGTTTGGTTCCCTGTTCAGGCAGGTGATATTTCAAAAATATTTGAGTTCAGTTCTCATTGTTTTTGAAATTAAAATGAAATCATCTTCCAGTAAAATGTTCGTTCTTTAATATTTAAACTTCTTTTCCTCAATGTAGCATGGCCGTGAGAAACCATGTATGAGTACTGACCGAAACTCATTTCACAGCCTGCATAATGGATCCGAAACGTTTCTATTATTTCTTATGAAAAGGCTTGACAAATAATGTTTTTTTTTGTCTGAATCCTTACAAATTGTCAGGTGCGATTCGTGCGGGTGCGGTTCGACTGGGTACTATATGGCTGGTCTACTTCATTTTCGTGAAGTTCCGAGGTTCCGAGTTCAATAGACAGAAATTCTGACAGAAATTCTCACCGTTTTTGCGGGAACAACCAGGCCCGCATAGCCTCATAGGCGTATCCAAGTACTCCATATACATGTATACTTGTGTTTGTGTCTGTACGTGTGATGCAACTGGCGATGACGTCATCTGCATGCGATTACGTCACTAGGGGTGGGCTTGGTGCTTTATTGATTGATTAAGAGCTGACAACTTCTTTCTGTTTATGCGAACCTGTTAGCGAAGAGGTTTAGTAAGACTGGTTTATACTGCGTCAGACTATGTGGGAAGTCTTCGGTATTTCTAGAAATTATAGACTATGTTTCTAAATAAAAGCCTTAGTATACTTACTGCAAGTAGGTATTATACCCATTTCACCTAGTTTGCGGGAACTAAAGCAGATCGTGTATTCCTATTTCAATTTTCTTACAGTACAAAACAGTAGACTGAAAGGGACAGCGGCAACTCAAAGGTTCTTTCCAAAGTCACCAAAGTGGTGATAGTTCTTATTGCTTTCAAATTAAAGTTCATATTCTTACTAAGGTATTGAATTTAATGTCGTTCTGTTACTAAAGTAATGCACTCGCCGTAACGTAGTATAAATATACTCTTGGCTTGTCATGCTCTCCTGGTAGCTTTTGATAAATTATACACTGTAGAGGCATTGAGACGGCTCCCGGCCATTGCGCTGGCTTTATTTAGCCTTGTAGCACTGTGATAGTCCATGAGCAAATTTTTCGAACATGCAGTTACTTAAACATACAACACATACATACATACGTTACATGTTCCTTTGTTTTAATTATAGTATTACAAAATAACGAGAAAACGTATCGTTGAGGTTTTTAGCACAATTAGCACTAACTCACATTAAGTAAGACATACATATCCTTACTGAAAAGAAACTTTATTTTATAGACCTGGCATGTACTCATACACATATAAAAATATCTATTGATCTATTTTGCTATACAGCTATACAGTATGTAGTTCATTTTTAACCCCTGACAAAAAAAAAGAGGGGTGTTATAAGTTTAACGTATCTGTCTGTCTGTGTGTCTCTCTGTGTCTGTCTGTCTGTGTGTCTGTCTGTGTCTATATGTCTGTCTGTCTGGGACATCATAGCTCCCGAACGGATGGAGCGATTTTAATTTAGTTATTTTTGTATGAAAGGTGAGTCTGGCGCGAGTGTTCTTAATCAAGTTTCATGAAAATCTATTGTGCTGTTTAAAAGTTATGGGAGTTAGAGTGGGGAAGGAAAACCGAAAATCTGCAAATATACACGAGTGGGGTATCAAATGAAAGCGTGCACATTACACAATACTATGGTGTTTTACTTTTAAGGAAATTAAAGCATTAGATTCGGGGGTTTTTCTTAAATTTTAAAATTTGGATTATAGATTTATTATTAATACATAATTAATTATAAAAATAAATGCCTACAATTCACTAAAAATCACAAATTTCACAAAATAACACTGTTATGGACCCTTATTACAATAAGGTTTAGTTATTCTTTAACCAATCTTATTTAGTCCTATTGTAACAACTAGCGCACGTTTAACCATTAAATTTTATTTAAAATTGATCATCATCACCATCATTATCCCGCAGTTAGACACCTATTGTTGGATATAAACCTTATAAGTCTAGATGTTTCGGTAAATCATTGCGCATTAGTACCCCCACACAAATCCAACTAATAGATAACGCAAGTATCACGACTTGTATTGACACCAAGCGTGCCAACTTTTGCCTGTATTATGAAGTCCAAGTGATGCGCGGCAGTATCGTTTGTTCCGATATTAATCGTCTCCTAAATTATAAATTAAAAGTCAGGTCAAACATCCCACTCAAAGCAAAATTCGGTTCGGACACGCGAAGTACATGCATTTGCGTAATCTAGGTGGATGCATGTCTGTGCCTATCCTCCTATGTTCAGTTGAAAACGTAAGCCTCTTGGTACATTCTGCTTTCCTGGTAGTTTCGCTCCATTAGAGGGTGGCTTTATATTGTTGGCACTGTGACGGCTGAACTGATCGTCGCAGTTTAAATAGTGAGATGACTCATACACCAAGATTTCCGAGTTATTCAGCAAGTTTTAGAGTTATTCAGCAACATTTAGTTATTAAAATGGAACGAAAAAGTGTTAAAAAGAATCCTGTACATTTGTGTATATTTTATATTAGCCAAACCTACATTTAAATATATTTTTTAACCCAACATCCATTTAAAGCATTATTATCTATGAAACGGCTTAAGCGATTTGATAATACACACAATTGGATAAGAACACTCCCGACTAATTCACCTCAGAATAATCTAAATTTACAATTTAAAATAACCCCCGATTCCAGAACCTTAGTTTCCTTATAAGTAAAAAGTCATACTAGTTTGTAATGTGTATATTTGCAGATTTTTGGTTTCCTTCCTCATATTACCTTCAAAACGTTTTTCCACATTTTTTTATTTAATTATTATGGCTATTGTATCACTGCTTCCTAAAAGGCCTATTGTGATCGCCTCTTGTCCTCGGTTCTCCTCAAAGTAGTTATAGTTCGCCACTTATCCTTGCGGCTGTTAGGAACCGAAGAATTTTCTTTGGAGGGAAAATTCGTAGTTCCTCTGGACAGAGCATGCTTGCCCTGGTGTGTGCTACGTTTGTGCATCATCGCTACACATTCTTCTAGCAGATGGAATATTTTTCATTTTGTAAAACAACGTTATCTGGGGTCAGCTAGTTATTTTTATAAAGAACTAGTAGTGCCCGCTGTTTTACCCGCGTTATAATGGATTTTCCCGCGGTAAAATAGCCTATAGCCTTCCTCAATCTAATGTTGAAATATTTTTTCAAATCGGATTAGTTGTTCTAGTAGTTTATGAGATTTTTCTTTAATGCGTTTACCTCCAGCTGTATTCTGCTTCCCTGGTAGTATCGGTTAAACTTTCAAAAGTTGTGAGGCAAACTTTTTATACTTTGATTGTTTTATTCAATAAATGAATGAATGATCTTAGAGCTCATTTATACAATGATTATTATGTTTTTTTTACAAAATTCTTTTTTAGATAACTTTAGAATAGGCGATGTAAATGATTGTAAGTAAATTTATTGTCCGTGTCGTTATGAAACTCTAGTACTTACAACGAACGTACTTCAAAACATTGTCTGGATTTAATAATTAATTAATTTAATATATAAATTCTAAGAAAAATAAAATAACTATTTAAAATCGTTCGGATAGTTTTTGGTAAGTATTGTTTATACATGGTGTTTCCGTTATATACAGCGAAAAGGGGGTGAAGGGCACGCACCAGGCGAAATGTTCTAGAACCTAATTTTGTTCTACAACATTTCAATTAGGAAGTCCATTTGTCGAAAATAAATATTTTAAGTGTAAATCTGTAGATCATAGCCATAAACTAATATTTTTTTATTTTCATTGGATACCTTGAGAGGTGTTAACTAAAGTAAAAAGAGGTGAGATAGGGACAAAAAAATAAGAGGCCTTTTTCCGAAATAGAGGTCTCTTAATCGAAGAGTTGTTGAACTTAACTATACTTAGTCATAAATTGCTATTTATGAAAAGAAACAGAAACGGAAAGGCAGTGTCTCAGTTAATATAAACGAATTCACCTGTTTATTATAGATAGTATTGATGGCTATCGTTTGTTATTGTTAACTGTATGGTATGTTTGCTATTGAATAAGAACTAAAATAATGTAAGGTTGTGTGTGTAATGTTACTACCAGCATGGTTATGTTAGCCTGGTATTCCAGAGAAAACCAAAGAAACCGGTTTTGGGATTCCCTACCAAAAGACATCACAACACACACACAGGGTAACAGATACATTCTAGAATTACTTTTCTATTTCACTTCTTGTGTTACTTGATGTCAAGCTGTCCTTGATACATCGGAGCACATTATTAACAATATTATGACATTATTTCCCGAGATATGAACTATTTCTTTCTGAAAAATATCATGATAGGTGTAGATTGTCTGGACTAGGACAGTATGAAGTGGATCATAGACTTTGAACCGTTTGTTCCGGCTGGAATCAGCAGAATATTTATTTCAATATGATGAAATATGAAATATAATGAATGAATCCCTCGTTCCAAAAATTATGGTAATACGAATATTACAGTTTTTGCAATACTAACGAAAAATAAATTTGTCTGCCATATATCCTTTTCGTAATTTGGTATTAAAGTCTGACGGAATAAATTACTTAAATATTAAATTTTGTGGTAGTGTTTTTCTTATGAAATAAATAGGTATCCAAATCTAATCCAAAGCATTACGACGAAGCGAAGGCAAAAAGTTAATTTTCAAAAAGATAAAATAATAACTAAGGCTTATCTTATCCTTCATTTCACCACAATCTCACCTGATGTAAAGTGACGATGTTGTCTAAGATGGGGAATGAAAACCTAGAAGGTAGAGATTGCTTCTCCGGACCACGTTACGAAACTCGAAATAATCGCTCCACGAACTGGCCTAGGCCGAAGAGTACTACTTAACCAGTGTCTTGAAAATTGTAAGACTGAAGGCAACCCCCCAGTGGAGAAATGCTACTAGGCTAGCAGAATACAGCTAGAGGTGGTCGAATCAAACAGGGGTTAAAACAATACCAATAGTTTATAGAAGTGACCACTATGAGGCTATCAATTAAATTCGGACTTTATGTCTCTAGACATAAGGATCAATTGGGGTTAAAATGCGTTGTGAGTTATACGAAAATGCAAATACCTGCCTGCACGTGCTATCTCTGTTCATCTTTGGCGAATATTTTAGTTGGTGTGTAGTATAGCGACCTGCATAACTCTGAAGTACCAGAGCTTTAGAATTAAGTAGAAGATGCACAAACAGAGGTTTAAAAGAAACGTACCTTCGTAGTTTTTGATATGCTACAGTAGTGCCCCGCGGTATTACCCGCGGTGTTATAATAAATTTCCTTAAATTAAAAAGGTAAAAGTGGCCAATGTATATGTTATGTGTGTATATTACCCATCTCCATATAATTTCTATCATTGGCCGGAATCTGAAAATCTGAAAAATAAAAATAAAATCTGCTTTGCAAAGGATTGCGGACAAAAACATAGATTATCATAAAATTTAAATGGAAACAACTTGATAGCAACAGATTTCCGCGCGAGTAAATATGTTATGTCCACGGGAAAATGCCGTAGCGTAACACGAAAGTGCCAAATAAGCATTATACCGGTAGATAGGCCTACCTCATTATCCAACACAGTTTCATTTTCATAATTCATTGTGTAAACTAAATTACCATTGTCTTTGAATAACATCTAGAGACATCTCTTGCAGTCTTGAGTTCTGTTTGCCAAACATTGCATAAATGTCCATTGCACCATTTTAGCAATGTAGTTCTACCTCTAGATACTTTTGATAGATGTCGCGGATCTCAAAATGAGACTAAGTATCATTTTACATTAAAATTTTAAGAACAAAAGCGTTAGTTAGATAGAGAGTTTGTAAATTTATTTTTATGTGGTCGGACATAACAACTTGAACCGCTGTGTGACGCCGCGCGCTGGTTACAGTCTATGCTTTCTGGTTTACTATGTAGTTCTCAACTTTATGACTAGATGTCGCTGTCAAATGATGTCAACTCTATTAGCGATGCAAAGATTCTAACTAGCGCCTCTAGTGTCAAAATTGTGAAGCTGTCTAAGAACGAGACTTTGACAGTTTTCGTTACAATTAACGTCAGTGAAAAACAAAAATAATAAATACGAATCAAGATATAACTTGAAAAATGGCGTTCAACTGAGAAACATCTTTAACACTTTATAATTTTATTTCACTCGACACTGGCAAATTGTCGCATCAAGCGCAAAGTCCAATTAAAATAAACTGAAACTGAAGATATAACTTCAACAAATAAACAAAGTGTCGTTCTTAGACAGAGGCGTGCGGATAATCTTTGCATCGCCAATATCGCGCCGCAATAAAAGTTCATAGCATTTTTTTATATTGCCAGAAGACATTTGACACTGCTATGGATGTTATGTAAAGAAAATAAAGTTATTGTACATATATCATCGGTAAAATTTGCAGTAACACCAAGATTTTGGTGTAAATACGGCCCATATAGTCAAATTAACAGACGCTATTTTCTTACATTTAAGGATTGATAAATCAAATTAAGTTCTTTTATTATGCAATAATTTCGCCTAACATTGTCAAAACAATTAAAAAGTATATGTTTCTGGCACTGGCCAGACAAACCCCTTTATATTGTTATACACCCTAAATAGAAACGGAGTAATCGAGTACGCCACTTGTGTTCTGCTTCCCTGGTAACTTTGGAAAACTTTCTTGTACATTTTGTGCTACTATCAAGTAACTTAAATTAAAATCGCTTTCAGGCAGGAAAGTGGCACTAAACTTTCAACGGCTCCGTAGCCAAAAAAAAAGTGTGTGTGTGTCAGCTACGACGCACGATTGGAGTTTACACCTTACGAACGATAATTATGATATTATATCGAATAGAAAAAAAGGGTAAATGAACGCATCTGCTAAAATGATAAGAGAAACAAACATATATCTGTAATTATTCGGATTATTTATTACTTCAATAAAGCGTATTACATAAAGTATGTCGGAATCTTATTGTCGGAAGTACTCAAGACGACTAAAACCATGACGCCGACATATTGTGAGCAAATAACAATTAAATAGGCAGACATATTTAATTGTTATTTTTTAATTTATTCAACAATATAACAATTCACATTCACTTTGGACAAACATGGCCTCTTCGGGTCCATAATTTTAAATACCGATATTTTTTAATGTTTTTACCCATTATTAATATATTTTATGTATTTAGATAAGTATCTAATCATAAGGTTGCAAAAGGGTAATGTTAGAATCTTACTACTATGCAACACCTAAATTACACCTAAAAAATAGAGAATATTACAGTCATATGCGGCTGCTTAAGGAATTGGATGATGAAGATTTCCGAACATATCTTCGAATGACTCCAGAATCATTCGATGAAATATTAAATCTTGTGAAAAAATATTATAACGAAAACCGATACAGTTATGAGGGGAGCTGTAACTGCCGAAGAAAGATTAGTGGCAACTTTAAAATATCTCGCATCAGGAAGAGAATATAAAGATCTTAAATTAAGCACATGTCACCACAACTACCTGTGAAGCTATCATTAAAGTACTCAACGATTACCTAAAGGTATGTATTCAATAAAACAATTTTATTTTTTTATAAAAATATATTATTTATATTACAATAATTCACAAACTTATTATAAAAAATTAAGATTGAATAAAATATATATAAGTAATCTTATTTACAGTAAACTAATATATCATAAATCACTACATAGTATAAAACAAAGTCGCTTTCCCTGTCCCTATGTGCCTTTGTATGCATAAATCTTTGAAACTACGCAACGGATTTTGATGCGATTTTAACCAATACATAAAGCATTAATCCTTAACCAATTAAATATCTTGAATACACTGTTCATTTAATATAGATCTATATGGCCCTTTACACCGTATGATTTAAGTGAATATTTTCGAAGATATTACAGATTTAAAAATTGCGGGACGTAGCTTTTGCGGCGGTACCGGCCGGCCGCCCGGTGCGGCAAGAGCGTGCCTATAAATAGCGCGTCTGAGGCCGCGGTATTCTCAAATTCGTTAAATATTTAAATTTATTAATATATCTCTATTTATTTCAAAATAAAATTAAAATTAAGCTAACATGTCACAATTATGTCGTTAATGTAGTCAAATTAAAGAAAAAAGCAATACATTCATAAAAAATAATTATAAGTATAAACACACAATCAAATCACAATTAATAATTCATATGTCAACGAATTACATGCAAATTATATTATGCAAAAAAATATTCTTTCATGCAATAAAAACAGGAGTCACATAGAAAATTATACATTTTGATATTAAATTCAGTATCGTGTAGTTGCCTAAGTTTGGTAGCTTATTATATATCTAAACTGCCATCGCGTATCAGTTCTTTTTTGGCAGTTTCAACTTGTAATGTGGAATTAGTAGCGGATTTTGAACCAAATTTTTTTAAATTTAGATTTTTCGTCAATTTCAAATAAGAACATTATGTTTCCTAACAAATTTCAACACTACAAAAATATATAAGGATGTCAACGTTAAGATTCGTTGCTCTTTAAATATTGGTTTTCTCTTTAGTCCAAATATAGCACGGATAGGTACATTTTTTCTGTGTTATAAATGCTCTCGTTATGTCAGTTGAATTACCCAATATTATAATACCATATCGTACGTCATACGGAGCAGACATGACTATGATAAACCATTAATGCTGTTTCAATGTTCGTAAGTGATTTTATTCTTTTCAATGCAAATATAAATTTATTTATTTTGATGCAGAAATTTTCGATATGTTTTTTTCCAATTTAAATGGCGGTCAACAGCAATTCCCAAAAATTTTAATTCGTTTAATTCGATAATGTCGTTATAATATAAAAAAAACTACCTCAGCTCCCACCATCATCATACCAACCCATAGTGTCCTCTCAGCTTACATCAGACGATTTAACTGCACATCTTTTTGACATATTATAATAAATATTTGAAAACTAAAATTGACATTAATTACGAATATTATTCGTAATATTTATTATAATATGTCAAAAAGGTGTGCAGTTAAATCGTCTGATGTAAGCTGAGAGGACACTATGGGTTGGTATGATGATGGTGGAAGCTGAGGTAATGTTGATGATGATGGCTGACTGAGTTGAAGTGATTGTGATGTATGTGAGTACTTAGGTGATGGTGATTGCTGACGATGCTGTGGCGATGGTGTTCGTGATGGTGCATATGGTGACGGCCGGTAATGCTGTGAGTATGGTGATAGTTGATATGGTGATGGCTGACGATGCTGTGGAGATGATGTTGTCGATGGTGCATATAGTGACGGCCGGTAATGCTGTGAGTATGGTGATAGTTGATATAGTGATGGCTGACGATACTGTGAAGATGATGTTGGCGATGGTGCATATAGTGACGGCTGGTGATGCTGTGGTAATGGTGATGGTGACGGTTGATATGGTGATGGCTGACGATGCTGTGGTGATGGTGCATATGGTGACGGCTGATAATGCTGTGGTGTTGGTGATGGTTGTGGCACCTGCTGCTGGTACCGCTGACCAATATATTGGTCTGAATTTTTTTTTACATTTATTGATGTATTAAAAGTAAGGACTCCTAGTTTAGCATGAAACAATATTTCTGCTATGAATTTTTCGGCGAGGCACCTTTGTAATTTTGGGAGCTCCTTGAGTTGAGAACTCACGGAGTTCCCGAAAGCATCAGCTGATGTGCCGTCGCCAGTAATTAATATTTTAGCAGACTCTAGTAATTCCGACTGTTGTTTTATAATGACATTTTGCTTTTTTCTCCAAGCGGGTTCTCTTCTTCTTGCATGTTCCTGAAAAAGAAAATGACTGGTTACAAATAACTAAAGATGTTGAAACAAAATGGCAATTTAATCATTGCTTGGGTGCTATTGACGGCAAACCTGTTATTATCGAGAAGCCGCCATAATCGGGTACATTGTACTATAAATACTAATTATTACTAATTATTTTATTAAAGTTAATTTCCATCCAAAGGTTGCCCGGAAGAGATCACTTTTTAGCGATAAGGCCGCCCATTGTACATTTTGTTTCCTACGTGTTGTTGTATTTTGTTTCCTACGTGTTGTTGTATTTTGTTTCCTTGTGTGTGCAATAAAGTGTTTTGTATTGTATTGTATTTTATAAATATAAGGGAACTTTTAGCCTTGTACTATTATGTATTCTGTGGCAAAGTCCTGCTTGGTATTGTGAATGCAAATTACGAGTTATTTATGTAAATATAGGTAGATTCTAATGGCATAATTTCCGATGGTGGCGTATTCAAACAACTTTACCATTGTTTTGATACTGTACCTCATTTTATGTCAAATAAAGAATGTTTTACTTTACTTTTACCATCACCTTCTAATTTTACCGCAATCAAATGTTATCGCCCCATATTGTTTTGTGGCAGATAATGCATTTGCCATTAATGAAAATATTTTATAACCATATCCAAGAAGAAATTTGACACATGATCAAAGAATTTTCAATAATACCTAGTCTTTCCAGAGCAAGAAGAATTGTAGAAAATGCATTTGGCATTTTAGCTGAACGTTTTAGAGAATTAAAAAGACCAATTCAAATTAATGTTCATAATGTACCCAAAGTTGTAATGGCTCCAGCCGCACTGCACAATTATTTAAGAAAAAGTCATCAAACTATATAACAAGAAATTGTGTTGATACCGAGGATACCGAAACATGTACTTTTCGGCCAGGAGACTGGAGATTAAATGACAACTCAGTAGGCCTAACAGAACAGGAAGGCAACGTATTGCAGATGTTAATTCTGTTAGACAAAAAATCTCTGAATATTTTAACAATCAGGGCCGGGTACATCTTCAAGAAAGAATGATTAATACTTTAAATATATAAAGCTTACCTGATTATAATTTGACTGGGCACAGTTCGCCTCCTCAACAATAACCTCTGTCGGTGTGTCTTCCTCTTCCAAGAACGAGAGGAGCTCGTAATACCATAGTGACGGCTTACGCACCTCATCGTTCTCAGCGCCACTAGCCTTGCTAGCTTCCACCTAAAATATGTAAAATATCCAAATTTATTGTTTACTGAAACCCATCGATGTTTTATTTATTTAATAAAGTAGGTACTTAGAATATAATAATGTTTTTTATTTTTTATTTATTAAGTATTGTCAGAACATGTCTTGATTTACCACTATGTATACTTGCTAGTTTTGCTACATCAAGACATGTTTTGATATCGCGCAACCGTATTATAACACTTCATACTTCTTTTGTAATATAGACTGTAGAAGCCGGTCGAGGGAATGGGCTGCGAAATCCTTTAGCAATCATGTCATTATTCAACAACACCGATGGCTTGTAAACCCACTAAATAGAGTTATTCAAGGTTACGAGATTCTGTTACTAATGGAATATTAATATTATTTATTGCCAGTTCTGGATTGGAGGACTTAACATTTCCAATTTGGTTTTTGGTGCCTAATAACAAAAAAATATATTTTGACAGATTTAGAACCAGCGAGTTCTTACTAGCCCAGTCGAATATTTCGCAAAGATCCTCGTTTACAAGTTTGAGTGCTTCTACAGTATCCTCAGGCTTAAAGTGATGATATAATTGTGTATCATCTGCGTATAGATGGTATTTACATGTCCGTATATGATTTGGCATATCTGTAGTAAAAATCGAGAAAATACAGGGACTGATTATTGATCCTTGGGGAACGCCTCTACTCAGTTCCTTTACATCAGATGTTATTTTTTCTCCGTGCTCATTATCTATCTCTACAACCTGCTTTCCGCCCAAAAGGTAAGATCGGAACCAGCTACAAGTTTTAAAATAGAAACCGTAGTACGAAAGCTTTGCTATAAGTAGTTCAAATGAAACCATACAATCTCCGGAACAAATACCATTTTACATCTATAGGAAAAATGTCACAACAAAAAATTAGCAGCCCACAGTCAACAACTAACCAAATCCCAATTAACTCAACATATTTACAACCGGTTACAGAAAAAGAAATATCAAATATAATTTCAATAATGTCCACTATGACAAGCTCAGGTATCGATGAGATGACATTATTATAAACTTTAATACATAATTTGATATAAATTGTAAATTTCTAGTTACAATTAATGTCCAGAATCTTCTAAACTTACATAATTTACAAAATTTTTATACATAATGTTAAATATTTACCAATTGTTCTATTAATAAGATAGTTTATTTAAGTAAATATAGTATAGGATACATCTTAAGTTAAGTTGAAGTTGTAATGCCCCAACGGGGCTCATGTCAGGGAATCTATTAAATAAATAATCTAATAATATAAAATTCTTGTGTCACAGTTTTCTTTCCCGAACTCCTCCGAAACGGCTTGACCGATTCTCATGAAATTTTGTGAGCATATTCAGTAGGTCTGAGAATCAGCCAACATCTATTTTTCATTTTGCAAAACAACGTTTGCTGGGATTAGCTAGTATAAATATAAATATTGCCGGACAATCCACACAACAGCATCTAGCCCCGTGGTAAGCTTTATGCTTGTGTTACGGGTACTAGACATCTGATATACATAATATAAAAGACATACATAGATAGATATTTTTATCATACATACTAAACACCCAGACCAAGGAGAATATGCTTGCAGAACATACAAACACTTTCACCCTCGGCGGGAATCGAACCCGCTACCTCTTGCACTGCAAGCGGACCTCCGACCACCGCGCCACTGAGGCAGTCACACTTCACACTATTATGTTAACACCTTTATTGTAACCTCATGAAGCAACAAATATATGAATATAATAATTCGTTAAAACGCAAATAAAATAAGTCACATTAAGTTTATACGAGACACATTATTTATTTATATACATAATAGGTTATTTGACTTGAATTTGCTTACCTTTTTTCGCTCCCTGATAACGGATGTACGCATATTATCTATTTTTTTTTTTAAAGTTTTTAATGTAGCCCCACTGTTAATTTTTTGTAAAACTTCCAACATTATTAAATACGCTTGATTTCTAGCATCTCGATTTCCATAATCTTTATGATCTAGGTCCCATAAACAGGGAAAGTCTTTATAAAGTTGAAGAAGTTTGACAATTATGTCACGTTCGTTTATATCTCCGGGGTTCATTTTAACGTGCTATTATGGCGGCGTTGCGAATGCGACTGAGCAGTGAGCCGTGAGCTAGAGATTGTGATCTTAGATCGATTAATCGGAAATCGATTTATAGAACAAAAAATATCGATTTTTGGAACGAAGTTCCTTATCGCGCGTTGTGAAAGGGGGCTAGACGGAAAAAAATCTTACGAAAAGTTGGCACGACACGCGACTTTTTGAATCACAACATCTTTTGATAAGCTGTTGCTTAATTTCGCGCTTCTCGTCATTGACTCCGTGGCGCAACGGTAGCGCGTCTGGCTCCAGATCAGAAGGTTGCGAGTTCAAATCACATCGTGGTCAATTCTTTTTTGGTTTCCAAAATTTAGTTTTAGTTAAAATTAAGTTTTATTTGTAAGTTATTTTTAGTTCAAATTACATTTGAAAAAAAAAATATTACAATTCCTTCACTAATAAATCGAAAGGAACTTCGTTCCATCCGGGTGTCCCTTGACACCTCTCAAGTTTTTTTTTATTGTTTTACAATACAATACTCTTTATTGAAACACAAAAATATAATACAACAGAACAATGCTTAAGAACTAAAATACATTAAATAATAGTGTAACAATGGGCGGCCTTATCACTAAAAGTGATCTCTTCCAGACAACCTTTGGATGGTCTGGATAAAAACTAAAAACGACGGATGTTGCAAATTGCTAAAATAATAAAAAGATGATTGTGTTGTAGTATTGGATCACAAAATCCAAAATAAATCACCCTTTAAAATCGACATTCGATTTATTCTGTTTTAGTATAAACCATACCATTAGTTGAAGGTATAACAAGAGTGCTGCCGGAAAATCAGTCCAAATCTTGCGAGATGGCTGTGTGTTTAGTCTACTTCGCCTCACTTCTCTTCAATAAAAAGAAAGTTACGTTTATAAAAATCGATTTTTTTGGAAAGAATTCCCATCCCTAGACAGCCGATTTAGTTAGAACAAACCTTCCAAACGTTCCAATTTGGTTGGATCGGATAAGAATTTGGATTCGTTGGATCGCCGGCGCATCCGTCCACGTCCAACCAATATTAATAATTATTATATCGGACCGACCACTCTCCTCACTTTCAGATTTGGTCGTGGCAGGATGGTTGGCACCAACCGAATCTTTCGGTATGAACCAGGATACATAAGCAGGCTCACTCTGAATAAATTAATGCTAAATACATATTTCCACGGATCGTATAACAAAATGTCCCTCTCAATTCAAGTAATTTTCCGAGGGGTGTCACACGGTATCACAAATATGAGCCCACGCATTTCAGTTCGCAATACCAGGCTGACAGAAGTCACTAGGAGTTACATGACTTAGTTCTCTGGTGTGCATTGTCTCAGGAGAGAGGCCTGAGGCGCGGCTAGTCATTATTTTATGATAATTATTATAGACTTATCTCGGCCGGAATTTCCCTAAAGGTATATCAATATAAATATAACAATAAGTTATTATATCCAATAGCTAGCAACAATATTTTAGATAACCATTATTTTGTTTTCCAAAGCGACATCTCTTGCAGTTTTAACAAAATATCTGTGTTGAAATATCTGTGTGCACTCAGTATTTCTACAAATCTTACTTCAAGTTCAGTTTGCCATTACACCATTCTTAGCAAAGTAGTACAAGGTATACGTGATAGATGTCGTGGACTTCAAAATGAGACTAGTGTTTTATTCACTTATCGTAACAGTTGAGTTTCAGTTCACATTAACATTAAAATAACAAAAGCTTTATAAAGTTCAAGTTCAAAGTTCATTTATTGCGTAGATACATGTTACAGCGATGTTTTGGCTTAAATCTTACATGGATCAATGTATTTTACCTGTCCAGGCATGCAATTATAACATTACATTATTGAATAATCTAAAATAATAATAATAAAAATCTAACAAAAATATTGTACTTAATAAATACATTTCTTATAATAATTTAAAGTAATTTCATAACATTAATAATCATCATAGTAAGCAAAAATTCAAAGTCATTAAACTAATTATTATACAATTAAAAAAGTCATTATCTTAGAAACATTTTTGTCAGTCATGAAATCATTTATACTATAGTAACACATTGTAATTAGAAATGTCATTAAAATCTTCTGAAACACCCAAAAAGGAAGGTTTTATCAAAGATTCAGGAAGTTTATTGTATATAGTAGGCGTCATTCGAAAAATGCTCTTGCGCATAAAAGCAGTTTTAGTGTTAGGCACGATTTATAGAGAGTAGGTAAGTATATTTTAATGTGGTCGGACTTACGGTAAACTCCGCGCGCCGCCGGTCACAGTCTATGCATTATAGTTTACAGACATAGTATATTGGCAAATAAATTTACCTACTAGATGCTGAAAATATTTTAAAATATAACAGTTATAGGTAATATACATTAGATAACTTAGGCCAAGTCTCCGAACACTTGATATTTAATTTTTGAAGTGACGACTTGTTATGGAATGGTGAACCGGTTTGATACGTATCGTTTACGCTGTTACCAAAGAAAACATAATAGTTAAAACTATTATAAATAGTCATTTATCTATAATATAAAAATGAATCGCAAAATGTGTTGGTAAGCGCATAACTCAACAACGCCTGGACCAATTTGGCCAAATCTTTTTTTAAAATGTTCGTTGAAGTTCAAGGATGGTTTTTACGGCGAGAAAAATTAGAATTATTCCTGGAAAAACCCTCAAAATAGCCCTTTTCTTTTTCCCATACAAATGATTTGTAACTAAAACTTAGTCAATTTGAGCTTTATTGCTATGGTATAAAGTTCATATTAAATTACAAGCACTCACTGTTGTCTAAGCAATGTAGGTGTGTTCCTAACGTCAAAGATCATATCTATCAAAAGTATATAAAATTTTCATGTCACAATGTTAGTTACCGTACTCCTCCGAAACTGCTTTACCGATTTTTACCAAATTTTATAAGCGTATACAGTAGGTCTGGAGAATCAGCTACTATCAATTTTTCATTTTGCAAAACAACGTTTGCTGGGGTCAGCTAGTTGATAATATAGATTATAAGTCACAATATGGGTTTAACGTGGTTGCCCAATACCACAACTTTTTCAAAATATAATAATAACTAATATCACAATTAATTTAAATGTCAAAATCTGGAATACATTAATAATTCATATAAACAATTAAAATAATGTCTAATTTATAACTAAGTAGGTACCAGGTGCGGCGATTGAACTGTCCGTCTCTATCTAACTGTTTTAAAATTGGAACCACTAAATCGAATGTCGCCAAAATTTCATATGTTGGTCGTTGACATATTCTTTATCATCACTTGAAGTGATTTTGTTGTGAGAGCAACACATTAGAATTTAGAACAATGGATGTAAAACGCAATTCAGTGATTGTTCTTCATTTGAAGGGAAAATCGAATATTGAAATACGTCGAGCGCTGCCAAATCTGCAATTGAACGAGAAATTTGTGCATCGCACTATTCAACGTTTGAATGGGACTGGTAGTGTTAAGAAACGCTACGGTGGCGGACGACGCTGTTCTGCAACGGCGCCAGCAGTTGTCGAAAAGGTGCGTCATCGATAACACAGAAATCCAGCGCGCTCAGCAAACCAGCTCGCTAAGGATCTCTAGGTGAGCGATCCCAGCGTTCGTCGCATATTAAAGGAAAAGCTTAAAGACAAACCATTTTAAAAAACAACTTATCAGGAACTCAATGCTTTACAGCGTAGCAAACGGTTGGATCGATCGAAAGAGCTGATTCGCTTGCTCGACTCTGGCGAGCTTCTCAACTTGGGGTTTTCAGATGAGAAAACTTTTTGCGTTGAACAGTTTTTAAACAAACAAAATGACCGTATTTGGTTGAAGGGACGTGTCAGCGACCATTCAGACGAATTGAAAGTCACTCGACGCCAAGGAGCCGACCAAATCATGGTCTGGGCGGCGGTGTCTGAAAAAGGCCGTTCTCCGCTTGTTTTTCTTCCAATGGGTGGCAACCAAGTCAAAATAAATCAACAAATCTATCGAGAAAAGTCTTGCGACCAGGGCTGATACCGTGGGCACACAACCGTTCGGTTCTCAGCGTTGGACTTTCCAGCAAGACTCGGCACCATCGCACAGAGCAATCGGAACGCAAAATTGGTTGAAAGCAAACGTTCCAGTGCTGATCGACCGAGATATGTGGCCGTCGTCATCGCCCGATTTGAATCCGTTGGACTTTTGTATTTGGGGTGTTTTACAGGCCAGGGCCTGTGCTAAAAAACACGCTTCGCTGGAAGCGCTCAAAGTTACGCTTTCGCGAGAATGGAATTGTTTGATTGACGATGTCATTCGAGCAGCCTGCGCTTCTTTCAGAAAGAGACTTCAGCTTGTAGTAAAGGCTTAAGGCGGTCTTATTCCTTCGGAATAAGTGATAGTAAAACTTTGAACCTTCTATTTTCACATGGCAAAAGTGTATGAATAAATATTGAAAATTAACAGAAAAAAATCATTTTAGCATACGGACAGTTCAATCGCCGCACCCGGTATATATATACCCATTTTAGCCAGATTTTCTTGCAAACTACAAACACGTTTTCTTACAATAGAAAACAGTAGTCTGTAATAATAGCCCTCGATGTTTTTGCTGTCACAAAATAATGTTTTCTGCAATTTCTCTTATGACTTTTATTGCTATCAGAATAAAGTTCATATTCTGTCGGTATTTGAATATCATGCTATAACAGAAGTGATGGTGTAGTATGCACTCGGCTCCGGTAGTGTCATTGAACTCTTGGCTGCTCATGCTGTCCTGGTAGTTTGAGACGAATCATACTCTATAGAGGCTCCACTGCCAACGGCCATTCGACTGTTTAGCTTGTAGCACTGTGAAGCTACAATGTTGTCATTATTTCTAGTATAGAATTCTAGTAAGTATAGAGCAGACATTCTTTTAACTGTTTATAATTATTGACACGTATCAATAATTATAAAGAAATAATAAATAAATATTTCCAGACAATTCAAACAACAACATCTAGCCCCGTGGTAAGTTCTGAGCTTGTGTTACAGGTACTAGATATCTGATATACTTAATATAATAGGCAAACATGTATAAATATTTTTTATTATACATATTGAACACCCAGACCAAGGAGAAAGTGCTTGCAGAACATAGAAACACTTTCACCCTCGGCGGGAATCGAACCCGCTACCTCTTGCGCCGCAAGCGGACCCACGCCCACCACTAAAGCAGTCAATGACAGAATTGCGACATTAGATATTATATTTTGATTAAGTTGTGGTGTTGGGAAACCAAATTGTGACTAATAATTTATATTATTTATAGAATACTATTATTATTATGCCTAAATACTTTGTTATTATTTTCAATAATTATGCGTCAACTCATATTGATTGCCTCATTAATTAAAATACAATATTGATTACCACAGTACCTATCTCTATTTTTATCAACATAGTATTTAAATCAGTAGGTTGGTTATAAGGGTTTTCAGGAGAAAGATATATTTTACGGTAACAGTTTTAATCAAGATGATAATCTATTTTTTTATTAATATTAATTAACACGGTTTGATACCAATTATATTAATTAATTAATTAAATAATACATGAGTACATATATTCATAAATATCATAATCAAATAATTATTTTAGAAGAGAAAAATGGTATAATACTAGATACATTTTTGTAAGTCAAGTAAAATTAAAATATAAATTCATCATAATTCTAAATTAAGTTCACAGAAATATAGACAAGCTTTTATTAGAGTACTCCAACTGTCAGAGAAGATGTCAGTGTCGGGGCTATTTTCCAAAAGGGCGTTGAGAGCCTTTAAAACACGTGGGATAGGTGATCTTGAACTAAGTGCAGTTTGAGATGTGGGCATATACAATCTATACAATGCCAAGTTTCTTCAAATTTGTTTCATCAATTAAATTAAATTCAAAATATCTTTATTACAGAGGCAAACATAATGGTTCACTTAGAATAGTCACAAATTACAAAGCATCTTAAAATAAATTATTTTTATTAAATTACATAAGTATAAGTTATAACAATTACATAGTCAATATTTCTATGCATTCCTAAGTTACACCAACCCAGGCATTTTTATCTGAGAGGAAGTCCTTGATGGAATAGTACGGTTTCTTTTGCAGTGTCTTTTTAACATATGTTTTAAACAATTTTCCCTTTAGACTAGTAATACTTTCTGGTAAAGTATTGTAAAACTTAACACAATTAACCGCATACGATTCGCTAACTTTAAAAAACCGGGTATTTGGTTGAAGTAGCTTATATTTAAACCTAGTATCGTAGTTGTGACAGTCCGAATGCTTATTTTATTTGTTAAGATGTTTCCTTGCATGCATTATATTTAAATATATGTATAGTGAAGGCATTGTTATAATATCGATGTCGGTAAATAATGATCGGAGGCTGTCTCTTCATCTGAGTTTATATATTGCTCTAACCGCTCTCTTTTGTAGCACAAATATTTTTTTGTCCGCGGAATTTCCCCACTAAATGGGACCATAGGACATCAGGGAGTGAAAGTAACTGTAATACACTAAGCGCGCTGTTTTGATGTCTGTAAGGTTCCTTATCTTGTAAACAGCGTAAGCCGCGGAGCTCAAAAAATGTAGTACTCGTGAAGAGTAATCTAACATACATTCACTCATCCATTATTATAAATTAGACTAGCTGACCCCAGCAAACGTTGTTTTGGAAAATGAAAAATAGATAGAAGCCGATTCTCAGACCTACTGAATACGCATATAAAATTTGGTACAAATCGGTAAAGCCGTTTAGGAGGAGTACGGTAACTGACATTCTGACATGGAAATTTTATATAATAGCTAGAAGAAGAAGATAACACCATCCACAGCTACGGCGTAGCACAATCGTGTTGCTACGAATCTGCTACGCCGTAGAAAATGTCTACGCCTTTCTTTTGTTATGTAGGTAGTTTAGTATTAAAGTAGTAATAAGTAGGTAGATTAAGATTTTTTTAGTCTGCAATGAATCGTGAATAGAACAGTTGTGTTTTACTGTCAGTACAATTTCCGTGCCTTCCTGGATATCCCGATATTTCTCAGTGGCGACGTGATCGATTACCACGCGTGTGCAACAAGAAATTCGTACGGGTTGCAGAGCGATCGGTGATTTATCGATATTTCGGTGAAATATTGTGCGGTTGCGCCGTTGAGTGTCAAGATGGCGGTCGGTAAGATCGGATCGTTTGACCTTACCAAAGACAATTGGGACACGTACGTGGATCGCTTGGATCAATATTTCATAGCAAACTCGGTGCTCAGTGATGTTAAAGTGGCAATTCTGATTACGGTTATTGGTAATGAGTCTTATGAACTGATCGACTAAATCGTACACGGAGCTGGTGGCACTTATGAGAGGACATTTGAATCCCAAGCTTAGCTTACTCGCCGATTGGTTTAAGTTCACGCAGCGTACTCAAAGACATGGTGAAAGTGTGGCTACTTACATAGCGGAACTCAAAAAGTTAAGCCGTGATTGCCGGTTCACGGACGATCTTAAGAGAGATCAATTTGTGTGCGGCCTAGTAAATGACAATATGCGACAGAAGTTGTTTACTAAGGACGACAACATTACGCTCGAGCGAGCGTACAAGTTGGCGGTGTCCATGGAGGCGGCGGAGACCAACGCGGCGCTGGTGGAAGATGGCGCAAGGGGCAGGATAGAGAGTAGTGCCGCGCACATCAGTACTACGCGGGTGCACCGTTTCGGTGTAGCTGGCGGACGGCGAGCGGCGGACAGCGGACGGCGAGCGGCAGCGGCCAACAGCTGGCTCGAGGCGCGGCGGTTAGCGCCAGGCACCAGTATGCTGGGCGGCCTGTGACGGAGCGGAGCCTCACAAATGCGGGGCCCGAGTGTAATGTTTGTGGTGGCCGGCACGATGCGGGAGCTTGTAAATTCAAGTTATATGTGTGTCGAATGTGTAACCAGGAGGGGCATTTGAAGAGGATGTGCCCTCGATTGTGGAAGAACAGCGCTCTGCATAACATGGAAAATGCGGAGCGGGAGGAAAGTTTCATGGAGGAGGACACGGACATCGATGAGGTGATTATTTACATTAATCGTTTATCTGTCGACCAGTGCAATCCAATTATTATTCCCGTTAATGTTTAAGGGCGCAATATTAATATGGAAGTTGACACGGGAAGCGCTATTTCATGTATAAGTTATCAATTGTATAATACACTTCCGAGAATTAACAATTAAACCGTGTAAGCTAGCTTTACGGTACTATACCGGGGAGTTAGTACGGCTCTTAGGGTTGATTACACCCATTGTTAAGTTTAAAGATAGAAAGAGGCAATTAGACTTATATATTATTAAAAACGGAAATACTTCATTGTTAGGTCGGCAATGGTTAGCGGAGATGAAGATTGTTATAACACCGGTAGAATATATTTAGGTAGGTTAGATTGTTATCAAGTCAATGTTGTAAATTTTAATGAAAGGGACTTATGTTCCAGATTTTGTAAGGTGTTTGCGGAGGGCCTCGGGCGGTTCACGGGGGGCCCCGTGAGCATCCACCTGCGCTCGGGCGCGCGGCCCGTGTTCCTGCGCGCGCGGCCGCTGGCGTACGCGCTGCGCGAGCCGGTGGAGCGCGCGCTGGAGCAGCTGGTGCGCGACGACATCCTCGAGCCCGTCGACCGCTCCGACTGGGCCACTCCGATCGTACCGGTAGTCAAGAAGGACGGCTCCATCCGAATTTGCGCTGATTTTAAGTCTACACTAAATAAGGTACTAGAAGTCGACCGTTACCCGTTACATAATCAACACTCACAAAGGGCTTTTCATATATATATAAGCGTTTAGTGTACGGATTAGCGTCTAGCCCGGGTATTTTTCAACGACGTCTAGAGCAGTTGTTCGCTAATCTGCCGCAGGTAGGTGTCTTGTGTCTTGATATAATTATAACCGGTTTAGGGACGTCACAACACTTCCAAAACTTATACAAAGTGTTTGAGTGTCTGGAGTCGAGCGGTCTCAAAGTAAGAAAGGACAAGTGTGTGTTTTTCGCGGAATCGCTTAATTATTTAGGTCATGTCATTAGTAAGAAGGGCGTGGGCTATATTACTGTCAGGCTATAGATACGACATAGAATATGTGGCGTCGGCGAATAACTGCGCGGACGCCCTGTCGCGCCTTTCTCAGGCGGGGGATAGGCGAGTAGTGCGACTCAATAAAAACGAAATAACGAACCTAAACTTCGTAGAAAATTTTTTGCCGGTTACGAATGACGATGTGAGACAAGCTACGGCCCGTGAGCCCGTGACCCGGTCCTAAGCAGAGTATTGATGTATGAACAATCGGGCGATGGCCAGCCCGTACATTGTACATTGTACAGATGACGAGCTAAAGGCTTATTTTATTAGAAAGCATGAGTTATATGTAGAAAGAAATTGTTTAATGTGGGGCTATAGGATCAGCGTGCCTAGTAGTCATCTTTCAACACGCAGTTTTTCAATATTTACACATGACTACCTCAAATGTTTTAGGACTATGATTATGGCTGCAGTATGCACAGTACATACAAACTGCTACATACAGATCAGCCTCTCCAAATAAATCAGTTTTAACTGTAAGTAATTCTAATATTGAAGAGTATAAAGCATAATTTACCTTGCAGCCATATGAACTAGACTTATCTGTACGGGTATTATACAATGCACACACCACCAAACAATGATGTCCCCCTGCATCTCGCCTGTACAATGTCAGGGTCAGTCTGTGACACTTCCTGTTGATTCTGAGAGCCTGGTGCGTTATGCGGCTAGCTCCTGTGACTTCATTCGAAGATATTTAAAATAAGGTGACGTAATTTTAATCTGTAAATACATTTGTTTAACGTCAGCACAGAAGGCTATTGGTAGTAACCGACAATTAAACAATATGCGAAAAATATCGCCTTGCAAGTTCGGTCCTGCATGTAACAATTGGTTTAAAGAAATATTTTTATCAGTTCGAGCACTAGCGTCTAATACTAAAAATAAATCTGATCAAAACGAAAGTCTATCAGAAAATAGTGATAGACAAAATGCAGATTGAATGTGATTGAAACACGCGAAGGTAATAGAGATGAAATTGAAAAAAGTCAGATAGTTGAAACAAACTGAAACAGCAGATTATGAACAACTATTTCAGATGTTACTTGAGCAAGTGCCTGAAACTTTAGATGCTTAACTTTTAGGTGGAGTTACTGATAATAATGTTCTACTTAGTTTAAACGTTCAAAGTGTGGCAACAACTTATTTAACTGACAAAGATGAGCATGAAATAATGTTAACATCTAAGTTTTCAGAAAGCCCCAAAAGGCTGAAACTGCCGAACTTAAAGCAAAAGATACTGAGGAGAATAATGTTCCAATTAACTTTAACGTTCAAAGTGTAACTACAAATAATGTAACCGACAAATATGAGCAGTTTGAGAAAGGAGTTACCTCTAAATCTTCAGAAAGCCCAACTTTTACTGATAACTTTAATTACGTAGCTGCATTACCGAACTAAAGTCCAAATGGTTTTGAAACTGAAAAATAGCCATTAGATCGGATAAAACCAGAAGAATAAATATCAGCGATAATGATAATGAAGATTTTGATAATAATGATATCTAGATAAATTTAGGTACCGCAAACTATAATATTGATGATAATATCTTTAAAGAAATGGCAGGGCAATCTCCTCATAGTGTAATTTTAACGTCAAAAACAGCGCAGGTGTCGCGTAAATCTTAACGCCCTTAAAAGATCCATAAAAGAAGATGTATTGAGAAGAAGCACCAGGCATCGCAAACAAAAACCTTTAAAAATACTAAAAAAATAAATCTGATCAAAACGAAAGACTATCAGAAAATAGTGATAGACAAAATGCAGATTGAATGTGACTGGTAATATGCGTATCAGGTCTTCTGCGTGTTTGGTAATTCGTGAAATGTGCATCTGGTCATCCGCGTATAAGATATTTTGCGTTTCTGGTACTGTGCGTCGGAAGGATTGAAACACGCGAAGTTAATAGACTTGAAATTGAAAAATGTCACATAGTTGAAACTGAAACAGCAGATTATGAACAACTATTTCAGAAGTTACTTGAGCAAGTGCCTGAAACTTTAGATGCTCAACTTTTAGGTGGAGTTACTGATAATAATGTTCTACTCAGTTTAAACTTTCAAAGTGTGGCAACAACTAATTTAACTGACAAAGATGAGCTTGAAAGAATGTTAACATCTAAGTCTTCAGAACGCTCCAAAAGGCTGAAACTGCCGAACTTATAGCAAAAGATACTGAGGAGAATAATGTTCCAATAAACTTTAACGTTCAAAGTGTAACTACAAATAATGTAACCGTCAAATATGAGCAGTTTGAGAATGGAGTTACCTCTACATCTTCAGAAAGCCCAACTTTTACTGATAACTTTATTTACGTAGCTGCATTACCGAACTAAAATCCATGGTTTTGAAACTGAAAAAATAACCATAGGATCGGATAAAGCTAGGAGTATAAACATCAGCGATGATGAGAATGAATCTCACGGAAGATTTATTATTCCCGTCATTCACCAGATTAAAAAATGTTCTTCCCATCTCTACTAAAATCACCTTAGCTAATTATCTCCTCATCCCTATCATTTACTATGAGGATGCTGTCTTCCTAGACCTCAACCAAGACCTTCTCAATAAACTCGATCGTCTCTTAAACACATGTATTAGAATTATTTATAACTAGAAGAAATACGATCATGACAGCAAATACCGTTAAATTCTTAAATGGCTACCCGTCCGCGATCGTAGAAACTTGAGAATTTTGTGCATTCTATTTTCAGTATTGATAGACCCTTCCGCTCCTACCTACCTTAAAGAGCGCTTTACTTTTTTGGATGAAGACCACAGCACAGAAACCTACAAAAGGGCAATCTCCTCATAGTGTTATTTTACCGTCAAAAACAGCGAAGGTGTCCTGTAAATCTTTACGCCATAAAAAGATCTATTAAAGAAGATGTATTGAGAAGAAGCACCAAGCATCGCAAACAGAACGGGTCTCTTTCCATTCTTGTATCGACCAGAGACATCCCGAGAGGTAGTTGCCTTATAGAACTCTTCGCATTCCTGTTCCGACCGACTTAACCGCGCTGACTTGGAAGATGAAACTTCTTCCAACTCCCAAAAACTGCGGACCAGCTCATCCATTCTTGAGCCAGTTATTGCGCAGAGAGCTGCAACACGACTTGACTTAATTGGTTTTGTCAAAGGCGCTTCACCCATTATTAGGTAACCTAGAGTAGTTTGTAGAACGTCCGGTTGTCCTGGTGATCCATAAATCTTTCCAGATAAAATCAATCGCGAAAATAACTGGCACCAATCAACATTTCAATCTCTTCAGGCTGGTCAAAAGAATCATCAGCCAAAGGAACACCTTTCAAATAATGAACAAGCGACCTATCTATTACCGACGTAGGAAGCCGTTGAGTAATAGATTTTACCACCAATGGACTAATTTTATAAGGGCGACTCTTATCAAATCTCGAGAAACACTCGAACTCAGTCTCTGCAACAGGATTAGAACTGCCTCCAAATCCATTGACCGAAATGGGCAATCTCGTAACACGTGAAATTAAGGACAACCGCTCACAACACTGCTTTGTCACAAAATGATTTTGAGAACAGCTGTCAATTAAACACCGAACTAGATGCGATTTGCCTGACGAATCTATTACCATATCACGCGCTGTTGCTAGCAGAATAGTAGATGATACAGATCCGGCTCGAAGGACCAATAATTGTTTACGCCGGTAAATTGGTGAGCCACACAAAAATCCATACAAGATATAGATAATAGCCATACAAGACAAAACGTTTCCACTTACCAGTAACCCTCGCCTGGACCTGCTCAACGATTGTGACACGGACTCCAAGATGAGATGGGTATAGGGAAGAAAGAACACTTCTTGCGGCTGGAATTCACTTCAGACAATAGCTACGCACAATATAAACACGACATAGGTTTTTGATATGGAAAGTTAGTGGTTTTTTTGTCACTGCGTTACAGCGAGTGAAACAACGTGCCTTCGCAACAACAGAGGACACTGCACTGTCGAGGCGCGCTCCGCAAAATAAGCGCGTGCGGTAGATCGGCGCTACCTACGATCTTCTGTCACGTTCACGATTCATAGGTTTTAGTAGCGCCATCTCTTTCTTTCGGCTTCGCGTCAAGTGAGCTCGGGTGGGTTTGTGTACAACGAATCTATCGTATATAACTATGGTAATTTTCCATTGCTTTGGCCCAAACAATGCCAAAGCACAATACTTGTAAAATCTGAAAAATAAAAATTTGGGCGCCTCCAACGAAATTCACTAATATACATTTATTTTAACTCTTTTTAAAGTAAACTAGAAGCCACGTTAGTCAGTCATTCACATGACTACAATTCACTATATTCACAATCGAATCCCAATCAAAGGCTTACGATTCATGTGTTAGTACACGCACACATGAATCGTTGACCTTTGATTGGTTACAAACACTACCAACCAAAAAGCGACAACACTAATATACATTGAAAGTGTGTTTTGAGTCAAAACTGTTCATTTCCTGTACATAATTTGACGTCACGTGCCACACTCCCTTATAATTTAAATCCCTATAATACATATCTTATTTCTGAGTGTATTGTATTGTATTGTGCCTTCTCATGACTTCCGAAGCACGAAATGTCGAAAGTTTATTTACTGCTTTATATAGTTTAGTTTTCCTATTCTGATTTCAAGCTCTTGTCTCCTTGCCAGTGCAGCATGGTGTGAACGTCCAAGAAGACGTACAACTATCTTCTGGTGAAATAAATTCAACTGTGGCCTGAAATTAAAGCGAAATTACCCACAAACTTTTGGTCCTGTCGAAAACATAACTTGATTTTGCACCCAAAGCGAGATCAAATAAGGTTTCAATAGAATTTCGATAATTTAATATCCGAATATTACAGCTAGTTTTCAAATATAAAATCTGATTGAATTCGTTTAATAACTAGAATGATATAACGTTATCGCCTAATGGTGTTATTGTAACAATGAATCCTAAAAGAAAATTTACATAGTGCTCTTAGCAAGTAACGGTGGTGAGCCAATTTCATTCTTAAACTCAGCACTACACCAGGAAAGCACAAACACTAAGGAGGTCTATTTGACCTATAAACCTATTTACGTACTTTGATTTACCCACCGGGTGCATACTATTCGAATAGATAGGTCAGCAAGTTAACCGGACTCAAAACGTAATAAGTGACAGGATAAAACTATAATGCACCATGTGGATAAATGCATAAGACTGATTTTAGTAACATATGAAGGCGTTCCCAAATATATTCTGTATGTAATCTATATGCGATTGTGGAATTAGTTATCAACGGAAGATACATTGAACTGTTTTCGTGATAGGTCTCTGGAGAGGAGTTGTCAATGTAGTTCTATCTCTGACTATCTTATGCAGCAAATAACATGCATCTGAAAGAGACGAATGCACAATTGGTAGATTAAAATTCAAACTTTCTGAAGTTTCTTATGTATATTTATGAGTTCACCTCTTTCGCGTTATGAGATCCTAGTGATCCATATACAATTTGAGGCGATTTCAATATAGGTAAGACAGGGGAAGCTAGCACAGTCAACACAATATTACTAAAAGTTTTTTCGTTATAGCTTTTAAACTTAGTTTTACCTGTTCCGTTGGTTTTCTGTATAGTATGATTTTGCATGGTCAGAGACTCACAAAAAACTCAAAATACAAAATTCAAGATACTACTCGCTGGTTTACGATTAGCTGAAATATTTACGCATATTGAAAAGATGTGAGAAGGCTATAGATAGTGTGATGACCTGACACTACGCTGTTGATATATAAGTTAGATAGAAACATTGTTACAAAGGGCGTACCCCGTCGGGTTTTAGTGCATATGATTTGTAGAAACGTTTAAAAAGTTCTAGAATGGAGACCGCAAATCGTCAAGGACAGCGCGGAACGTACATCATCTAGGTAGACAGAGTTGGTAGGGGCCGCGGGTTCTCTGGGAATACAGGCCGGTTCCTACCGAAGCAAGGTATATTTTCCGACAGTGAGCATCTTACGGCTAAAGTTTTTGAGATTGTTTTTGAGTTTTAGGTGGTGTGTCGGATTGAATCCTATCTTTAGTTAAAATCTGTATGCTAAATATTTTGTTCAAGTATGTCATACATTCTTATTATTATGACCCATTTTTATCTTGTAACAATTACCATACTTGTGGCAAATAAAGTATTCTTAATCTTCTTCTTCTTCAAATCGATTTAATGAATTTTGGTACACAAATTATCAAAACCTAAGAACACATTGAGGATATAATAAGTATTAACATCTTAAAGAAGAGCTTTAAGATTAATGATAGAATAGAATAGAATATACTTTATTACACACCAAATGAACAATACAATATGAAATAAAAACTAAACCCGATATCAAGGAGATACAAGATAATATATCGATCTTCTCTGTCCTCTGTCCCAATTAGTTCGAAAAAGGCAATTATGATGTTATATCATACTAATATTCCAATAATCCAGAAGCTATAAGCTCTAATAAGCGCTACAAGAGTAGAAGGTTTCAATGTAATTCTATCTCTGTCTGTCGTGTTAAATTCACGTACCTGAAAATGGAGCCAATTTACTATTCCCTGGATAACAAGTTAACTCCTAACACTATGATAGCCTAGTAAATCGTTGACCAATACGTGGGCGTATTGGAGCTTTATTCCGTTCAATCTATATAAATAAAAATGAATTGTAGTTCGTTAGTCTGATTAAAACTCGAGAACGGCTGAACGGATTTATCTTATAATAGTCTTGAAATGTTCGTGGAGGTCTAGGGAAGGTTTAAAAGGCGAGAAAAAGTCAAATAATTACAGGGAAAAAAAATTTGATAAAAACCCGTGCGAAGCCGGGGCGGGCCACTAGTAAAAAATAAATAATATAGTGGGATAAGGAGAAGCCGTGTTGGCTAAGTGGGAGGACAGTCGACTTTCATTCCGAAGGTTGGCTGAGTCAGCCAACGACGAGATTTATCAAAATAATGTACTATATATAATATTGTATACATTGAAAAGGTCTACAGAAAATCGAATATGTCTATCTCAGGATATCCCACAATAATTTAGTTTTTTTGTCATTTACATGATACTTTTTACGATAAATAATGGCTTATTTTCGAAGCGATTTAAACCAATACAGCATTAATCACTATCCAATTAAATATCATAAATACATTGCTGATAGATCTATCAGGCTTTTTACAGCATATGATTTAAATGAGTATTTTCGAAGATTATAACAGATTTAAAACGTAGCGGGACGTAGCGTTTGCGGCGCTTTTACCGTTTTTCTGTAGTGTGTATGTATTTAGTATCAGCATTGCACCAGTATGAAGCCGGGGCGGGTCACTAGTATAATATACATAGCATTTTAGATTTTCTGAAATTAAGATTCTACTTGTCCTTTTTGACCTCAGGATTAATATAAAACAGATTATAAAAAACAGTGTGTACTTTTTTTTGTGGTTTATTTCCGAAGCACAGGGCTTACATATTAAACCTGATGCTTTTTTTTATATAACACTTCATTTATACAGTTTTGTTATAAAATAATTAGTCCGTTATTAGAATTTTTTATAATAAACTTGTTCCGTGTTTTTCTATTTACTTCCAAACGAAAAATCAAGACGATATAAAGTGAATTGACGTATTTCTCGTGACGTAACACTTCTGAGCGAACACTAAACAAATTACCAATTTTGTTTAAGTAGTTATTATACCTATTGTATCTATAATATATTACATTCCTAATGAACCTTATGAAGAAAATATTTTCACAAACCCAAAATATTGAATACAACACAAATGAAAAAAATAATTTGATAGGTCTTTACAATACAGAATGCAATGTGTTGTGTTGCAACAAGTGTGCCGCTATCTTGTTGAGTCGACAAAACGCCCTACTTGTAAATCCTTATTTGTGTGTTTCGTATATTTACATATGGGGAGGGTTGCATCGAATGGGTTCGGCAAACTCCTGTCCAGCTATGATCTCCTGGGATGAGAAACGTTTAGGCTGGTGTACATAAGTGTTTCGGAAGCAAGTGATTCCGAACCACTTTTGCACTCCAGTACCGGCAAAACATTTATTAAAAAAGTTTGTTGACAAGTTCCTTTCAGTACCCTCGAACGTAGCTTGTAGATAACTAATGTTAATAGTTTTGTGACTCAGAACTCAGGAACCGTTAGGCTTAGGTATTTGATTATTTAACACTTTTTGTGTGTAGCTTTTAATCTGTTACAAGTTTATTTTAGTAGTAAACTAACATCACAATAATTGCATTGAACTGAAGTGTGTGTGAAGTGACTGAATTTCTATGGTATAAATACAAAATTACAACGTTTTAATTCCTTATTTACAACACTCATTTCAATCGTGATAACAAATTTGACGGGTAATATTTCAACTATAAAATCAAACTATTCCTTCTTCCAGTTTACCAGGACTGCATAACACCTAGAAGTGAAATTTAATTAACTCATCCCCCTATATCCGGCGTTTCATCTGTGCCCGTGAAAACTATGAGCTGAAAAGAGACGGTATATGGAGGTGTGTATGCAGCATTGCACAACCTTTTAATGAAACGGATCAGTCATTTTGCATCTTAAATCTAGACTTTTAAGGACGGGATTCCTATAACAGTTCTGTACGTAATACCTATGTATTATACAGGCTAACTACTTTAGGACAGCCACGCACAATAGCGTTTTCGGGAATTTCGCAACACTTTAGTGTTTGCAAAATATTATGTGCCCATTCCTAGTATTTCATTTGATAACTTAACTAACATTAACAGTTTTAAATAAATATATGATAACACAGCGTATGATGTCCACCAACAGAATATAAATAGATCGATGATGATGATAGTAGTTAGAGACTGTTTACGCTCATAAACTTATGGAACGGACAATTTTCAAAAATAAGGTTTATAGTAATTTTCTTTCAACTTCACTTAATATTTATCAATAGTATGTTTAATTTGTGTTCATTACTACACACTACTGTGTTTGTTTTCTGTACTACATATACCTACTCATTTTATTTTTATTTATAAATCTGTGTAAACGCCACTGCTCTCTCTTATTATCAAATTTCTGATCCATCCAAAGGTTGCCTGGAAGAGATCGCTATTAGTGATAAGGTCGCGCATTGTGTCACTGTATTAAATATGTATCTCCTATGTATGTTCCTATATTGTGGTGTTACAATAAAGAATTTTTGTATTGTATTGTATTGGAACGGACTTGTAATCAATTTCAACAGTACTTCCAAAATATTTTAATATATATAAAGTACTTTCCCTCTACGTGGCATGGCCTTGGGGCATAATGCATATATGGTATATAGTTCGTGTGGTTTCTCAGACCTTTCCTTACTAACCGAAAGCCATTTACAGTCTATATATGGATCCGTAACGTTTTTCTTATCTTATATATAGAATTCTCGTGTCACAATGTTCGTTCCCGTACTCCTCCGAAACGGTTTAACCGATTCTCATAAAATTTTGTAAGCATATTGACCAGGTCTGAGAATCGGCCAACATTTTTTTTTTCATTTTGCAAAACTACTTTTGCTGGGATCAGCTAGTTTCAAATAAATATCTTGATTTCAAATTAAAAAAAACACAACCGATTCTAATATCTTATCTCCCTGAATAGTAAAAATTCATACTATTTATAATGTGCATAATTAACGGTTCCTGAAATACAGTCTGGTGACAGACGGACGGACAAAGAAGTTTAATAATTAAGTATTTTTTTACTCCTATTAAAATGATTTTCAGACTAGGAAAGTGATCATCGGGAATCGAGCCCGCTGCCCCTTGCAACCAGACTTTTGTGTTTGGTTTGATAAATATAAATAGATATATTTCCGTACGACCGTGAATGGTGGAATACCGCACAGGACCGAGACACTTATTGGAAAGATAGGGGGGAGGCCTTTGCCCCGCAGTGGGACGTAACAGGCTAATATATAAAAAAAAAACCGGACTAATTACCTAACCTCAAACTAAGCAGCTTGTACTATGGGTGTTACATGACTGTTATACTACATACATACTTTTTTTTTGGAATTTACTCTGTAAGAAACGATTTAAGTTATAAGGCCTACCGGGCCTTATACCGGGCCGGAAATTTAATGAGGAGTAAAAGCAAGTGTAACACGAAAAGTTGAGGCGTTACGTAGAAAGAGACAAACATATATATCTGTAGGATTGAACGTGTAAAAGAATGAGATGGAATACATTACACAGCGTATCTCATTCTCGGGGTCTCCTCTTTGCGCGATACTTAGTAGTCTCACTGTATTTTATTTATATTATTTTGTAACATACTTTATGTCAAGTTACAGTGCCTCCAGCTCATCAGAAATTTATTTTAGCGAACTATAACGACAACGATATCCGTGTAATAGCATTTTGTTCGGAATTTGCAAAAAATCAAATGAAAAAGTTTATAATGTTCTTGGGTGATGGAACGTTTTGGATCTGTCCAACTCCCTTCTATCAACTCTACACCATCCATGGAGATTTGGGCAGTACCGAAACATTCATAAATATTGTGCCACTTGTTTACGTCCTCATGAGCCATAAACATCAACAAGCTTATGAAATTTTGTTTCGCATGATAAAATCTCAATTACCCGATTGGAATCCAGAAACATTTAAATGCGACTTTGAAGTGGCGCCAATGAATGCAATCCGGAAAGTTTTTGCAAATATCACTATCAGTGGCTGCTTTTTCCATTTCACCCAGGCAATATGGAAAAAAGGAAAAGAGTTGGGGCTAACAAAGGACAAAGTGGTCTTAATAGTCTTCAGGGTAGGGAATTCTTTTATTTTGTCGATTCCGGTGTCTTTTAGGGTACTTACAACTGCATTGTAAGCAGTGGGAACGGCAGGTGCTTCTGGATCCGAAATAATTGTTTTCAGTTTGCATAAGCTTAAAGCAACTTCATTCCGGGCGAAATCAGGTTCACAAACATTGTGTCGTTTCTCAAATAAAACTTGATAATTCTGAAACCACATTGTTTGGATTTATGCATGTAATTTATGTAGGTTAAAGTTGTTAAGAACGAAGTAGTAATTTAAAGTAGTTATCAGGAAAGTCATGTTAAATTAATAATTGTTTCAATCTGTGGTTTTATTTAGTATAACACATATATTAATATAGTATGAATATTGTGTTTTTGATGTTACCTATTTAATTAATAATTGTAAAAACTGTGATTTGATTAGGTACATAGGACTGATTTAACTTTATAACTGTAATTATTGGGTATTATTAAACGTAAAATCTGTGATTTCATAAGAAGGTACATATCTGTATTTTACTTTATAATTTTATTTTATAAAAGTTCACGTTTTCACGTTAATTGGGATCTCCAACGGGGAAAAGTGGAATAAGCCATAGAAATCAGTAAATAGTTAGAATTATCCAACTATTTACTAATTTCTCGCATCTCACTATAAAAAAAAATTCGCCAAAGATGAAAAGAGATAGCACCTGCAGGTAGCTCTTGCATTTCCCTATGACGTCAATATTGACCAAAAAATCTTTAGGTCTAGAGACATAAAGTCCAAATTCAATTGATAGCCTCGTACGCGTATTGGTCAGTTCTATAAACTATTGGTGTTGTATCGCCCCTGACCTATATGTCACCCCTGACCTATATGTTTGATTCGAGCACCTCCAGCTGTATTCTGCTATCCTGGTAACTTTTCTTCATCGGGAGTAGCTTTCTGTCTAAGAATTTTCAAGACACAACAACAAGTTAAGAAAAGAAGTCATAGAAAATAATATATTTTTTTTTTACTAAAATATGATTATTCACTCTGTATGTACTATTCACTTTGTGGGCTCAGTGTCCAGCCATTTAATAATATCAGCAATTTAATATTTGAGTAATTTGTTCTGACTTAATACCAAATTACTATTGCAAAAACTTTATTACAAAATATTAGATATCTAGATCGAGGGGTTCTAATTAATTCTCACATGTTCGCAAGCCAAACACTAAAACCGTAACTTCTTAAGAAACGCTTATTTACCAAAACCTCATTTTGTATTGACCTTACATAATTATTATTAGTTTTAGCAGTTTATTATGGCTAATGTATAAAAACTTCGGAGGATAAAATATAATAAATCGTCACCGATTATGTGAGCAAACCCGTTTTTCAAAATGAATAGTGTAATTCGCGTAAGTTTTGAATGTGAATTAGCACTTACGGCATCTAGACTGAAAATAATTTTTTTTAAAGGCTTTCTAAAAATAGAGGCTCAGGATGTCGTGTTTTCTGGGAAATGTATCACGTATAATTAAAATAATGTTAAGTATGAGAATAGAATAAAGAATTTCCTGTAAAATTTTTGCAACTATTAATATATTTTATTTATCATACCACTAAACATTCTTACTTTTAAATATCACATAAGTTCGAATGGCTTTGAGCCACCGCCGCAGTTTGATCCCGCAATACAAGGCTAGCAGAAACCACTAGGAGTTAACTTTTAACTGTATGCGGGGTCACTCTGTTTCTTTTTCCCTTAAGAAAAACTTAAGGAGTGACCCCAACAGTTCAGTTCATTCGGGTGTACAAAATTACAAAATACAGATATCCTACTACTATTATAAAGGCGAAAGTTTGTAAGTATGGATGTATGGATGTTTGTAACTCTTTCACGTAAAAACTACTGAACCGATTTAAATGAAATTTGGTACACAAAATTTCTAGAGCCTGAAAAATAACATAGGCTACTTTTTACTGCGGGAAAAAGTCATTCCGCGGGAAAATCCATTATAACGCGGGTAACACCGCGGGGCACAGCTAGTAATCAAATATGAAAAGTGTCTAGTATAAATTTATAATTAAGGGATATGAGGGAAGATGTTATTGTTTTTCTGTTTATATTGAAAAGGTTTTAAGACAAGATTTGTTACACGAATACATGATAGAACGAACTATAATATAACAACATTTTGAACATTTATGAATGAGATAATTTATAAATTTTACGATAATTTGTGAACAGTAAATTATCGTACATAGCTTTATGGAACTATCTTAAATATTTAAATAATTTAGATTAGCAACTTGATATTTAACACGATTCAACAGTTCTCGAGTTTTTCGATATAATTCGACACAATTGCACAAAATTACGGTTGAAATATGAGCAAGCCCTAGTAGGAAATAGTCTAAGAAACCCTGAAAACCGGTTTCTTCAGCAGATATTCATATACCAGGATTACATAACCATGCTAGGAGTAAAAAATCCGGTTACAAGTCCGAATTGAAAATTCCAAATTTTAGTAGTTTTTACTGAATTTAGGTAGTATTATTCCGCTTTTTAATATAGACATCCGAAATAGATCATAGGGTTAGAGCTAGAATCCTTTTATTTCAGAAACAATAGCACATACATTAGATATAAATTTTTTTGTAAACAATTTGCAACAATCACTTAAATGTAACAACAAGAACTATTTTATTTTCAAACGGTTAAAGGTTGATTTTCCGTAATATTTTTACATTCTGGTTATAGAAAATGTTCCATTGCCAATAACGCCATCTAGGACTGAGCGGATTCAAATCACCTTTTATTCCAACCACGTTATACACCTTTCCACTATGTTATACATTAAAACTTGAAACGCATCAGAACAGAATAACTTGAACCCTAGGTATTTAATGCCTTTCCATAGCGCCCGCCCGGAATCACTAGCGACATCTATTTATGAATACGGAAACTACTATACTGTGACCGGCGGCAGTTCCAAATTGTTATGTCTTAACCACTTAAAAAAAACATTTATTTACGATCCGACATACGCATTTGTTCTTCCCTAAATTATACGAATTTTTCTCGTCGTAAAAACCATCCTTGAACTCCCAACGAGCATTTAAAAAAAAGTTGAGTTATGCGCTTATCAACACATTTTGCGATTCATTTTTATATATAAGATTAATGTTTAAAATGAAAAAAGTTGTTGTAGTGACATAACTACAATAGTTGGACATATGCTACCGCGGAGTTTTTTGTAGACATTATGATGTTCTTCAATATTGTTGTACATTATTTTGTTCTATGGCTAATAGTTTCGGCAGCGCATTCGACGAAAGACATTTTAAGACTCATTTTTCTACACCTTCGGTTACATTGTTCAAATTTTACCAAGGATCCCTAATTTTTTTCAAAATGAAATGTAGCCTATGTCAAATTGGAAGAATGTAGCATTCTATTGGTGAAAGATTTTTTAAATCGGTCCAGTACTTTTTGAGCCTATTCATTACAAACATACAAAAATAGGTACAAATCTTTCCTCTTTATAATATTAGTGTAGAAAAATCTGGTTTCGACTCAATTTGAAGTCCACGAGGTCTATCAAAACTGTCTTGTACGACTTTGCCAAAACGGTGCAATGGCAAACAGAACTTGAATTGGTAAAAACTGAGTGCGTCCTTCAACACAGATATTTTGTTAAAACTTTAAGGGATGTCGTTAGAAGACAATAATCTAAGGGTTCCGTACCCAAAGGGTAATACGGGCAAGGGCGGATCCAACTTTGGCGCTCAATTTTCGATGCATTCGTTCCGAAACGTTTACCGTCATCGTCATAGGAAAGTAACATTAAAATAATTAAATATTAAAGGTATGTAGTTACATGAAATATCTATGGTAACATAATATATGTATAATGAGTAAAATAAACGAAGAACTGGAAACAGCTCAGGGGGGGTCATGACCCCATAACCCCCATGACTCCCATCATCTCATCGTTTATCATTTTGTAAAAAAAATATATAATTATTAAATATATAAGGGGGATCACATAAAACAAACGTGATTTTTATAAAGTTAATCGTTCGACGTATAGACGTTGCCGTAGATTTATTTAATTTTTTTTTATTGCAAAATGTTTATTATTTGTACAAGGTACCCTACGTGTAGTATGAGTCATGATGAAAATAGTCATAATGGTAATTTATTGATAATATAAATTATAAGTCAAAATATGGTTTTTAGCGTGGTTCCCCAACGCCAACTTGTTCAAAATATATTAACAAATGTCATTTTTATTCTTAAATGTCAAAATCCATGTAATGGAACATGTTATATTTTGTTTGGCTTGCATTGTCATAGTCAAAGAATGATTCTTTATAATAAGGAATGCATTTGCATTATTTTGTCCGTCTTTCAGGGCATAACAGATAAGCCTAAAATATTCGGTAAGGTAAATTGCGTTAATCAGTGAATTAGGACATAGGCCACTTGTATACTCAGTAAAATATGTCGTTTCAAATTAACATTATTTTTTACACCGGGGCTACAGTTGTAGCATATGCATTATTTTATTTTATTCATTTTAAGCTGACATGTCCATGTAAGCTAAGGAAATAAATGTATTGACTTTGACATTGAATTATTTTCTAAAAATAACTACGAAGGTACGATTTGTTTTAAATCTCTGTTTGTGTTTAACCTACATTAGTTATAAATCCCTGTTATTTCAAAGTCGAAAAGTATAGGTCGCTATACTACATACCACCTATGTACAGAATTCTTTACCTCTTGCTAGTAAATATAATATTCAAAAATGGTGAAAAGAGATTCTACGACTATCTGCAAGCAGCCATTTGCATTTCCTATCTTTACGTCAAAACATACTATTGACCAAAATTATCTTTACGTTTAAAGATATAAAGTCCGACTTCAGTTGTCATCTTTATGGGAAGTGGCGTTTTAGCACCACTTAGCGTTTCATTCGAGCAACTCTAGCTGTATTTTGCTTGACTGGTAGCTTCTCCCCATTTGCTCTAACACAAAATCTTAATCTCTTAATCATTTTGATACCAGAGCTGATCTAGTGAAGGATTTGTAAGGTGTTCTTAGGAACTCAAGGTTATAAAACGACAAAAGCTTATTAAGTTTGTGTCCTATCTTTATCTAAAATAACTCTTAGATTTGGTGGATAAGTTTTGCATTTAGCCATGCAAAATTATCAGTTAATCATGGCGAAAAATCTTTTAATTGCATCGTGTCGCTTAGGAAGCCTTCCAAGCATTTCTATTCTATATTTATACGACGAGAGAAAGAGCTAGCCGAATAGATACCCCATCCTGAATATAACGCACCAGGCTCCCAGCATCTACAGGAAGTGTCAAAGACTCACTTTGCATTGTACATTCAAAAGCATAAGAAACTGATGAAATAGGGTCCCTACAAAAAAATAATACAATAAATGAAGTGAAAATCACTTATACGTTTTTACAAAGTGATAAACCCCACTTATAGGTTGAAACTAATACTCTAAATTTACGCTATAAAACGAAGTAACGCAGCTTAAAAGTTCTACGTGTTTATATTCCTGTGTTTTGCACTATAAAGCGTTTTTGTATCGTATTGTACAGCATTCCATTTAGAACTGACCCCTTGTTATACTTGTTACATCTGGCACGTCAGTCTAGAATAAGTTTTAAAACGTTGATTTTGATCACCTGCTTTTGCTGTTGACTGTACAAGCCAGATGCATGGGGACATTTGTTTATTAGTGTGTGTGCATATTCATAATAAGATAAATTATGCTGTTTACTCTTCTAGATTAGAATTTCTTCCGGTTAAAACTGATTAATAGGAAGAAGCTGATCTGTTTGTAGCAGTTTAGTATGTATATGTACATCCTGCAGGGATATCAAAATCGTAAAACATTCGAAGTAGTATAATGAAAACACGTATAAATATTGAAAACACTTGTGGCGATTCACAGATTGCTTAAAGCTATAGTCATTTTAAGTTACGCTAATTTTAAGGCCGTTTTCGTTTTCTGATTACATTTAAAGCTAAGTACCTAAATTCTTAAACTGATTGTTCGCTGCTTGTTCGTAAGCGCTTGATCCCGTTTCCCAATGCCGGTTCTGATTCTTTCTTTGTTCACCACACCCACACCTGGATTTTCCCGCGAATGACATATGTTTCCACGGTAAAAACTAGCCCATGTCCTTTCGCGAGAATCTGAGTAACAAATTTCAGCGCCCTAAAGTGTTTTGTTATCGATGTCGATTGCTTCGTAATGGTTTTAAATTAATTTAGAATAACAATAAATCTAAAAATGATGTAAATTTAGATATATGAACTTAAATTTTAATCGGTAATTTAAGGAAAATGCATCAGAATAGCTCTAATGTCAATATTTGAAAAAGCTTTAGATAAACTCAGAACAGCTACCACTTATGTTAGAAAACTGCGCGTAGACATCGTCTATGGCGTAGCACATTCGTAGCAAGTCGATTGTGCTACGCCGTAGCGGTGGATGGTGTTAGCTAATTTATGATAATGAATATTTCAATGAATGTTAGGTTACTCTTTAACGCTCAAACAATTTAAAGATTACTTGGTTCATTATTTTTACTTATTTCCAATTCATGTATGCAAATAGTGTAAGAACATAATTAATATGGGTTTAAATAAAAAAATCATCATTATAAACTTTTCAGTTATTTTTGTGGTTAATTTTGTTTTAATGCTTGTTATTTTTCTTTTGTATGTGGTTAAAATTCACTGTTACAAAATAGGGCCGTACGTTCAATAGCGCGAGTGCGGAGTGACGTATCTGCGCAACCTTATTTCAAGAGCTTTCGGATCCTCACTCTGCCATCCATCCTCATCTATCAGGTAGCTAATTATGTCCGAACTCACGTTGACTCATACGCGAGAAACGGACAATATCATTCATATGCGACACGTAACAGGCACAAATTAGGAACGATACCTAGAACCTTGGAAAAGTCGGCTAGATTCACTCATGTGATGGGTCCAACAGTTTACAATCAATTACCGATTCGGTGACTGAGGCACCGACTGACTCCATATCCAAGGCCAGATTTAAACGTGTCATGAATGGGAATGATTATTAATTTATAAAAATAATTTCAATTTACATTATTATTTATTATATTTTTTTATTTTATTTGACATGTAATTAAAATAATAATTTATTCATGACATTCGTAATCATTGTTAATGATAATTATGATAAATTGACATTATTTATATTTTGTGTACCTATATATAATGGCTTTCGTTTGTAAGGTTTACATTAATCAACTTTAAAAGGTATAGATCCAGGACTCTCTCGCTTCTCCTTAATCGCTTGAACATCACCTTATGTTTGAAATCCCGCGTCGCTAAACGCCCGCGAGTCTTTGGAAGAGGCCTTTTATCTTTCAAACTACAGAACTGATTTTCATATAAAAATATCTCCAACGTCCTTGTGTATTTATTATAATACTAGCTGACCCCAGCAATTGTTTTGCAAAATGAAAAATAGATGTTGGACTATTCTCAGACCTACTTAATATGCTCACAAAATTTCATCAAAATCGGTCAAGCCGTTTCGGAGGAGTATGGCAACGAAAACTGTGACACGAGAATTTTATATATTAGATAAAAATCAGTTTTGTTGTATTAGACGGCCCCTTATACATCAATATTTTATTATTATGTGATTTAATTATTTGTTCTTAAAGCTGCAGGAAAAATAGATCATCCCCTAAGTTCCTAAGATACGGCTTGGTGACTGATGGACGGGTTTAGAAACAAACACACTAACAGACGATGAAGTCTCAGTAATGGCACCCGTTCTATCCTTTGGGTTGGTTCAGTTCAGTTTCTTGTAATTGGACTTTGCGCTTGAAGCGACAATTTGCCAGTGTCGAGTTAAATAAAATTATAAAGTGAAAAAGATGTTACTCAGTTGAACGCCATTTTGCGTCTCCCTGGGTTGGTTTTATCATTTACCTTTTGGTATTACTAAGACTACGTGATCTGCCTGTCTGACTTTCTGTCACCAGGCTCTATAGTAATATCACAATACTAATATTGTTCTCAATTTGTATCTAAATGGTTGGGAAATGACAACCCACCCACGGGAAGAGCGAGGGGGCAACATTCTTAAACCGGTGCTCGCGGCCCGATACTCAATCCATACTCATGTTATAAATAAATTATAATATAGAGTTTATGTGTGTGCCTTTTTGGTTGTTTTCTGTGTCGTCTTTAAAGGCAAAACAGCTGAACCGATTTGTGAACGTAATGGATGTTTAATTATGAATTAAGACATAAGCTACTTTAATTCTATTTCTAACTAATATAATCCAAACTGAAACTCGGTTGTTTTTTGTTAAAAATCTACTTGTTGTGAAGTTAAACCCATATGTATAATGATAAGTGTTTCCTGTAGATCTTCTCGTCTTCCATGGCAAGCAACCAGGGATATAAATAACACTTCATATGTAGCTCTGACGACCTGGTATTTTGAATGAAGCCGGGAAATGCCTTGCCCGCTTTATTTAGCGAATAGTTTTCGCTTTCATTGATTTTGGTTTAACATTTATTATAAGATTTTATTATTTCTAGATTAATTATAGAGGATATTATTAAACGTGGAATAGGAAATATCATTATATAATTTTTCAAATAACATAATTATATGAAATAAACATTTGTTAACAAAAACTATAATTATGGGAACAGCTGCGACGAAAATTAATTTAGCCTCTAGTAGAGTAGAGAGTATTAATTTAAATTATCACCTACACAAGTTTGACTTCGAGGTACTCTACCATCTGTAGAAGTTTTCCTAACTATACCTCAGCTGTATAAGCTGAGATACAGCAGCCCTAAACTTAGACCTGAAACATACTTGACACCCTCTTTATTTCATTAATAGTCACAAATCTTAACAGTTTTTTTAATATACATAATTATATAACACTTTGTGAACCTAATTTAAATATATATATATTTGATTTTTTTACATAATATATAATTTGCAATAGGCCCAGGCGCCCTTTGTATAACACGCCTTTTAACTACTTGAATGTTTTATTAGTTGAGACTGAAAAGTCTTTTAATGAAACCCGCGGATCGTGAACTACATGGCTGCAGGTTTAATTATTTCACATTTTTACTGGCAATCCAAAGGGCTAGACGACCATAATCTAGACTTCGCCAACTCTTTAGACTGCAAGTTGAAATGAGCCGTATGTACAACAATATATTAGATATTTTTCACTGTCTCAGTAACATTACCACTTCTACGTTTTCTGCAATCCTGGTGGTTTGCAAGGTAAATTTTCAGGCGGAATCTTGGCGGCGTTGTTTAGACGGCTCGATGTACGATTTAATATCGAGAACTGAACCAACGTTCCACTTGTCTATGAAATTGTGAAATGTACACTTGACTTCGTTCACTCTCTTTAACTAAATATTATATTATCTTAATTAAAAAAGTATATTACAAAATAATAATAATACTAGGCACTCTGCAAGTCACAGACAAGACATCAATTACATAAATGTCATATTATAAAATCCAAAAATAGAGAGCACATTTTGCTAAAAGTAGCATTGACAAACATAAAATAAAGTAAGTGATAGAAAAAAAACAAAGAAAAAGAATGTCATAAATCCATCACTTCACAAGGTGAAATAGAAATAGCCGATTAAGTGAGATGATGTGAGTTCTGCAAGCCTCAACTGCATTTTCTCTATGACTCCTCCCATCATGTCATTGAAGGTGAGGAAATCACATATGATGAAAAGGGATAGCCGACCACGACGGTTTCCACGCATATTATCGTAAGAGCAAAACGTGCATTTTCTTTTTATTGCTGTAAATTATATAGTTTTAAAACAAACTTACCTGTTTTTCAGTGGAATAAAATTGAAAATGCAAACAGTCGTCATATTAAGTTCAGATTAAGTTGGACATGTATGTCCTGTGCTTCTAAGGAAATAAACGTTTTGATTTTCACATTAAAACATCGAACTCGACGCTGTCGTTGTTCTTTGTGGGCAGTGGAGCTAGTGAGTACTGACATTATAACTTATCATAATCTAACTCGATTTGTGAGCGAGAATGCACATGTGTTTTTACATTTGAGCTTTCAAAAGTGTTAATTAAATTTTGTTTAGAAAAGAATAGATCTATAAATCAATTAAATATTTACAGCCTTCAGTATAGGATCTCCTTCCACCACCAATACGTTATAAAACATTACGTTACTACTAAATAATGTATAGTTAAGTACATTATTTAGTAGACAGAAACGGCTAATACCCGAAATACAATTATGTTTTCCGTATTATGAAACAGCCATTGTATGTAAAAAAATATTTACAATCACAGAAAAATATTAATTTCATACTTGAAATGGCTCTCCTGTAAAGTGCACCTACGATGATTTACGTGGGGACCGTCGTTGGCGGCCATTTGCATTCCTCTATGATGCTACATGGAAGATTTTAACAAAATTAATCCATATTGTAGTTGACATAAAGTTTAAATTGATAAAATAAACGTTAAAGGAAAGTAAAGTATTATAGATATATGTGTATTGAGCCTGCACCCCCTATGTCCATTGAACTTTATCGAGATCACTCCACTATTCTTATGTTTCCCTGGTATCTCCACACCTAACTTTCGTTGAACTTATCGACTGCGCCACAAACTTTGTTTAAACTGAAATTCTTATGAAAGTTTTATGAACTACTAGCGGCCCGCTCCGGCTTCGCACATGTTGTAAAATAATTCTCCCGTCCAATATTCAATATTTCACACACAGAAAATTAATCAATTAAATTTTAGAGTATGCAAGCAATATAATTAAATAAATGTATTATACTGAATAGTGTGAGCGTGTAGAGACGTGTTCGTTGTCTGTGATGGACAGATTTCATCGTGAACATTGTTATAGTGAAGGAGTGAAAATTCGTTTTAAAATTAAAAGTTTCGATGTTTCTATGTAAACAAATGGTTTTGTGTGTGAGAAAGACAATGCATTGAAAAACAATGCCTTCTAAGTGCAGCATAACTGGGTGTGGTGCTACCAAAACAAAAATCTGCGAAATTTATCTTTCTTTAGGAAAGTAATATAAATTACCTTGTTACCTGCCTACCTAGTTATTAGTAACCCTATCTGCTCTTTAAGTGGTATTTTTTAATAGAAAAATCATAGGTAACTCAAATAATTGCTATCTTGGCAGATAGCGTTATTCTGGGCATTGAATTACTATTTTTATTGAATAATTTAAGCAGCAATATTTCACAACTACAGGAGAGCAAGCGGTCTTTAAGCTCCTCCTTAAATTGAAGATTTTAAGCATTGCGAAGTTTAAGTATGTGCTTCTCTCAGTCTATCCTCGTATTATTTAATTTAATCCAAGATTACGTACGTTGAGGATTTTACCGTATTTAAGTTATTGGCGTTTCTGCATAAAAACTTAATAAAACCACAAAAATAATATCGCATAACTTACAACTCCGCCATTTGAATCTCGGTCTATAGCTAGGCAGGTTGTTTGCGTGGTTGCGGCAGTTTCATAGATAATTCCTTTCTCTGAGCTTGTAGCTAACCTTTTGATTCCTGCAAACTGCGCTGTCTCGGTGGACTACTCGACTATAACTAAATTTGAACTGACTTCCAAAAAATCTAAGTGTTTTTTAGGATTCCTCAGCCATATACATTATGTATGGTATACTGACAGCTTAGTACTGAGACTAATGGTGTAATGGACTAAATATAAAGTGGCTCTTGTTAATTCAGAATTCATTTTATTTCCTTTTCTTAAACTATTAATGGCTGCTCGTAGTTTTATTACAGGTTTTGGATTGTTTATCTTACTGTTAAGGGAAGATTCATACGTAATTTATAATAATAACTTTCACATAGCTCTATCGATCTGGTTTAACGGTTGCGAAATATTTTTCTTGCCGTAGTCCACCAAAAGTAGTCCAATGCCAAAGAAAACGTATTAACTTTTAATCTGGACTCGTCTATCGAAATGAAATAGCTTAGAATATTTACCAGAAGACACATTGGTAATTATATTTGGGTGATTTTGCGGCTCTACTTTTATTTTAAAACACTTTATAATAATAGGCATTTTTTTCTTTCCTACTTGCTTAATAAAATAAGAGAAGTGCTAGAAAATCGATCGAGGAATAGTTCAAACAAACAGGCCTTATAAAAATGCTAAATCTCGCAGCAGTGATTTATGCACTCACATTCACCTTTGGTTAGGTTTTACGTTTAACATTTATCTATTTGAATAAAAATGAATTGTTGTTCGTGAGTCTAATTAAAACTCGAGAACGGCTGAGACGATTGAGCTGATTTTGGTTTTAAAATGTTTGTCGTAGTCCAGGGTAGGTCTAAACGGTGAGCAAATAAGGAAAAATTGCCGGGAACTTTTTTTACTGAATAAATCAGAACTATTTGACTGCTTTGAAACTTTGTTTGAAGATAATTTCGTACTTATTGTGGTTCAATTATGTTTTTTTTTTAAGAATAGGAGTTAATAAAGTAGTCAAAATGAGGTTTAGTCTACGTTTTTATTATTTTAATCTACTGCTACGGCGTAGCACGTTCGTAGGCGCGTACACTGCTACGGCGTAGCACGTTCGTAGGCGCGTAACAGATAATTATGTGTCTGCGGCCTTGTACGCGAAGGATTATTTTATTTCGTGTAGTATAGTACATAAGCCTCCCTCTTTCACATTGAGAGGTTTAGCTAATACTCGTCTCACTCGGCAGGCGGGTTGGTGAACGTAGTATTGTTGCCAAGTGTTGTGGTCTACGGTAGAAGATGGGAGGCTTCACTCTAACGCCGGTGCTCGCGGAAATTTATTTATTAAATTGTTAGCCAAGCTGTCCCAATGTTGGGCAAAAGCATTTGAAAAAACTAATTAAAAAATAAATGGAAAACTGTTACTTTTCCAATATGTCGGCAGAGATCGGCTATACGCTTCCCGCGTTGATGACTCGTAGGTTTATTCGAAGCCTTGAACTAATTTTTGCTAAAAAAACGTATCCACGTTCAGTTTACTTGACATCCTGTACAAAGCATCTCAATATTGTATTACAAAATAAGGAAGTACTTTATTTACTTGTAGCCGTGTTTCATTATTAGCTCTTCTAAGAATCTTGATTAGAATTACAGCAGAAGCTCTCAATATCTTTCTATCTCTACCTTTCTCGAAGAAACACTCTATTGAATGAGAAGGCAGTATGTCACAGTAAGTTTCTGCAGTTAATATTTATTGATCAATCAATTTACCTCCATCATATTATGACATCCTAGTGATTCTCACGAATATTATGTGGGCGTTGCAATTCATGAATCGAGATTTATTGTTATGCTAAGCTGTGTATGGCCGAATTGGTTATTATGTAATGTAGCTCCAAATGTAATGGACGCCTTTATACACACTATCGTAACGGCCTCAGAGGCGCGGTGGGTGGCGGTCCGCTTGTGCTGCAAGAGGTAACGGGTTCGATTCCAGTCGAGGGTCAAGTGTTTATAAGTTCTGCAAACACTTTCTTTTTGGTCTGGGTCTTTAATGTGTGTAGCAAAATATATTTATGTATGTATGAATATTTAATTTTTTGTTTTGTAAATTGGTGTTCAATAAAGTGCATTGTATTGTATTGTATGTCTATTGTATAAAGTATTACTCTAGTACCCGTAAGACAAGCTAAGAGCTTACCACGGGGCTATATGTTGTTGTGTGTGTTTTCCGGATATATTTATTTATACTATCGTGTGTTCATTGTTGATGTAGCGACGCACGCTACAGAGAAAAAATATTAAGTGGTACCCCAAAAACCCGATGTATCAAAATAGCTAAGCCTCCGGGTGGTGCTAAGAACAGTCTCTGGTGGTAGGCTTCGGCCGCGGCTTGTCACCACCCTCCGGGCTGGGCCAGTGCGTGAAGTTATTTTTACATGTTTCGTAATGTGGTCCAGAGAAGCCATCTTCTAGGCCTTCAAGCTCCATCTTTAGGCCACATCGTCACTTTACATCAGGTGAGATTGTGGTCAAAAGAAGGCTTATCAATAATTAAAAAAAAAAAGCTTTATCATAGCTAATTAAAGATTCAGCCGGATCTATGCAGCAGAGTCATTAAAAATAGGACCTCTCGGATTCGTGCCATCATACGAAGCCGCGGCGGACATTTGAACGATGTCAAATTCCATCCGTAATGACATAAATGGCCCTTTCAAATAAAAAAAAAATGTAATACACACTTCTCACATCATCTTGCTCACATCTTGTTTTGAACAATTTTGACATACATTTTTTCGCATCTTAAAATAAACTCCTGGAACAAAATTTAATATTGGATTTTTTATACGATAAATTCACACCGCCCATTCGTTCAATAACAAAAAAAAGTAGAGACCGCTACGACGCTACAAATATCTACGACTACGGCTACGCTACGTCGTAGTTCCTACGTAGCGTAGCCGCCATAACAAACCCAAAAACTATAACATACCCAAAAAAATATGTTATAATTAATGCTGCTTCTAACCGCGGGAAAATACATAAAACGAGTGCCCGTGAGGCAATAAGCTAGTTATATATTACATAAAATATAACCAAATTATCTATTACTTTCTGCACCCGCCTGTACGCAATGTCGCGGCAGAGAAACTATTGCTCCTTGTGATTTCTGAGAGCCTGGTGTTGCCAACTGAAACACAGGCGGCTATTGATCGCCACGACTGCTGAATGAACTAACTTTCGAGTTTCATTGAGAGCGAAGGGACTTTCACCAATTTTCTTTAACTTTTACGTCTGAAAATGTTTGAATATCTTCTAATATAACACATGCAGAGTTAGAAAGCGATTCCGTTGCTTCGAAACTGTTTACAGACACTTACACACGTGGAAGCTTTTAAACTCCTAGAGTGGGACTGATGGGGCACGGCATCAACATTAATGGCGAGTACTTCACTCACCTTCGATTCGTAGATGATATCGCGGACATAGCGAAGAAGATGGAAGAACTCCGCACAATGCTCGAAGACCTCAATCGAGTCTCCTAACGGGTGAACATGGACAAGACGAAAATTATGGCTCATGGCCATGTTGTGCCCGCCCCCATTATGGTTGAGAATTCGGTTCTCGAAGTTGTTGACACGTATGTATACCGAGGATAAACAATCCAATTAGGTAGGTCCAATTTCGAGAATTCAATTCAATACATTTATTCAAACCAATAGGCACATTACAATACACTTAGTTTCGTCAAAAATTACAGTAGTACAAAAACTATAAAACACAAACATCTAATCAAGAGGCTGTAAAGTGACCATGTCAAAGTCTTGTCAAAAAAATTAAAAAGAGGTCGATCGCCGAATCCCTCTCGGGTGGGCGTTCGGAAACTACGACACGTATTTTCGTCGAAAATACCGCAGTGCCTCAAGACGAAAGTCTACAATCAATGTGTGTTGCCAGTGATGACATACGGATGCTGGTGCTTAACTATTGGTCTCATGTATAGGCTCAGTCTATAAAAACGCTATGGAGAGAGCTACGCTCGGGGCTTCTCTGCGAGATCGAATTATAAATGAGGAGATTCGTAGAACAATGCGGGTCGCCGACGGATTAGCTCTTAGAAGTGGCAATGGGCAGGCCATAATATAGCATGCAGAACAGATGTTCGCTGGGGCCAATAAGTTCTTGAATGCAGACCACGGATCGGCAAGCGCAGCGACCGACGATGGATGGACGACCTGGTGAAGGCTGCGGGCTCACGGTGGATGCAGGCCGCTGCCAGCCGAAATTACTGGAGATCTTTGAGAAAGGCATATTATGCCTTCCTCAAAGACATATTATTTCCAGCAGTGGACGTCCTATGGCTGATGATGATGATGATGATGCCTCACTCTACAGTGGCGCCTACTAGAAATTAATGTCAGGACTGCCAACTCTTTTCTTGTACAGGGTATAATGTCGATAATATGGGACAGCAAATAAAAAGCAAAATCATGACACCTACTTTATTGAATGAACAAATACTGAGTCATAATATGAGCCGGCATGAGGAAGCACTATAATGTACAAATATAGCCTCTAGAGGTGCCTCCTCACTTATTACTTACGACAATTATTATTATGCGTAAAATCGCGTCATGAAATTATTTAAGAATGTAACTAGATGATAATGTCATCCATTTAATACATTTCCTAATTAAGTATCTTAATAAATACTAGTATCTAGAGGTAAATAAATACTCAAACACCCATTACAGTAATTAAAGTACTCATGTTGTAATTCATTATTCTACATTATATTATTGAAATACATTATTAAACAATCGTAATTCATTGACTATGAGCTACAAATAAAATTATATGCACAACCAAATTCTGCAAACATGCATTCGTAGAAACACATTAAAATAACTAAAACTCTACACGAGTTAACAAGATCACAGTATCCATTGCGTCATAGCTATGAGTCCAAACATTATAGCTGAAAATCGGTAACTTGTATAATCTATTAATAGACTAGACAGATGTAGTTTATAATTTAGAACCTCACTTGCAAGTTTTATCATAAAATATTCCTTTATTAGCTTACAGTGTGATAGTGTAATATCGCGACGGCTAAAAACTTCAAAGGGTCACGAAAATACCTTTATAACTTTTTATCCGCTGTTACGAAAGATAATTATATCAACCGATGCAAATATAATTGTCCCAATGACACAAAAAGTGTATTAAAAATCAAAATAAGTGAATATTACTTTTATCTATGTACTATTCCGATTAATATATATAAACAAAAAGAATCATCAAAATCGAATGAAAGTTCTGAGGAAAAATACAAAAATAATTGAATTGAACTTATTTTTTTGAGTCGGTTAAAAATGTGTGGACGTTTATAATATTGTTCAACATATTAATATGTATACTGAGTACTTTCACACTACAAACTACTTCTTCCTATTGTATGAAAACCTAGAACTAAGTTTCCAGGTAGTAATACAGAATTATTAAGTATAAAATGTATATTTATGGTGAATGCTTATGTCTAAGATAAATGTTAAAGGATTTCTACGACTTTTTTCTAAGATGTAACCAAAATCCACGGAAAGGAAGATTATTGATTTAATACAGAGAGACGGTGCATAAATTAGAACTTGAATTAATTCCATCGACAACAAGTAAACACCTCATACCCTGCCATTTCCGCACCAGCAATGGCCGCACTAACACGGTTTTTCGTAATCTTAATGACGTGAGTTAGCAGGCCAGGCTCCAGCCAGAAATGACAGAACCCTTTTACACATAACGGCAAGTAAATTAAAATGGCTATGGTAATGCTAATGGTATTTGTTATTCTACGTTGATCGAGCTCGCTAAATTTACACCCCTCTACTGATAACTTTAACAGTTAGACGTGCAGTTAACAGTTAGAACTTCTTAACCACTTTTGAGATCTTTTTAAATTAAACATATCAAAGATTCTTTGCAACTATTATAATAATATATGTATGTACGTAGCTAAATTCCACTATGATGGTAGCATGGAATAACCTGAAATAGATTATTATCACTACAGAGCAATATTTTAAAACTAACGCGATTTCCACAATTTTTTGAAAACGGGTATTATTCATGTAAATTGTTACAATATTGAGTACCAATAATATGTTTATGAAATGTTTCTGTTCCCTTTCAAAGTCAAAGTCAAAACGTTTATTTCCTTAGAAGCTCATAGCCTACATGGACAGGTAACTTAAAATTAATAAAACTAAATTGCTTATACAAAAAATATCAAGGAAATAACATTGTCTTGACAGTTCGCCATGTTTCATACTGAGTTGAGAAGGGAATAGAACAACTTTCAAGAAATAAACGACCTTCGTCGCATAAAATACATCATCATCACCCTATTAACGTTCCCACTGCTGGGACACAGGGACTTCTCTCTTGACGAGAGAGATTAGGCCTTAATTCACCACGCTGGCCAAGTGCGGGTTGGTGAATGTCACATGTCCTTCAAACTCTTTTAAAGTTCTCAGAACATGCCGGTTTCCTCACGATGTTTGCCTTCACCGTTAAAGCACGTGTTTAAAGCATAAAATACGATATTTCGTAATTAAATAAATGAAAAATCGTATTTCTTTTAGCGCTTCTGTTAGCCCGTCAAAAATAAGGAACACCCCCATTTTTCCCTTTTTAAATTTAAATAAGAAAGACAGAGATAGATGGAGCGTCAAAGTTCCGAAGTAGGGCATTGTGACGTGTACATTTACTACAAATGTCATGAAAGCGTAACGTCACGCAATATCGCAGTAACTCCTTGATTTTTGATACGTGACAAAAAAAGAAAAAAATACTTGTCGATTTTTTTTAAACTATCCAAACTACGGACTTCAAAATGAACATAGCATCTGACTAGAGACTAATGACTAAATGCAGATATGGTGGCAGCTAGTCGAACCCACGGAAGAGGTCCTTGCTGAGCTTGCCCTGCATGAAGAGCTTCATCACCTGCCAAATAAACAGCATAATAAATAACAGATATAAATAAATAAGACAAAGCCGTGTTGGCTAAGTGGGAGTACACTCTAATTCTGAACGTCGTGGGTACAAACCCCGCAGCGCACCTCTGGAGTTTTCGACTTGGAAAATCTATGTGCGCTTTAATCACGTGCATTAACTGAAGTTTGAAGAACATGTGACATTCAACCTACTTCTAACCTACATGACAAAAATCGGTTGAGCCGTTTAAAATTTATGGAATGTGGGAAGTGGGGAAAAAGGACCGAATATCTGCAACTCGAGTATATTTGCAGATTTTCGGTTTTCCTTCCCCTCTCTCACCCCCTTAACTTTTAAACGGCACAAACGATTTTCATGAAACTATGTCTAAGAACACTCGCGCCAAACTCACCTTTCATAGAATAAAGCTATAATTTCCCAGCCAGACAGACAGATAGACACACAGACAGACAGACACCTCAAACATAATAATACCCCTCTACTTTACACAATTATGGGACAAAACTTATGGTCAACAGTAAGTGAAAAATAATTTAAAATGTAATTTTTATTAGTTTTACGATTAGAACGCCTCTAACTGGCCCACCACCCCATAACGGGTTATCCGTTATTAACGTCACACCATGTATAACTATTTGGGCTCAAACGAACGCTACAAGTAAATCATCTTAAGATAAATTAATATATATAACATAATGTATATGTATGTGTTTCATATACAATTAATAACGGATAACCCGTTATGGGGTGGTGGGCCAGTTAGAGGCGTTCTAATCGTAAAATTAATAAATAAAAGGCTATTTTACCGCGGGAAAATGTATAAACACGGGCAACGCCGTGGCGTGTGTAAACAGTAGTAATAGTAATAAGATAAAACTCACAGTTTCGCAGTTAACTCTCAGTCTCTTTATCCCACGCTGCGTTATAATGCGCCTGTAATAAAATATGTACTTATTAGGCGACGAAACAAATTGATTCAAACCAAAAATTAATGTTTTATGTCTTATTTATTTAATTCCGTAAGTCTATCATTGCGTGAGTGTTCGGACACGGCTCTCGACGCGACAATCAGTCCATCGAACGTCTTGTTGTTCAAGGCAAGGTAGAGGGCACAAGGCCGCGTGGAAGGTCTCCCATACGATGGACAGACCAACTAAAACTACCGTAGAGTCCACCTACGTTAAAGGATTGCAGCAGGATGACCTCCAACAGAGAAAAGTGGCGCGCTGTCGTGAGGCGAATATCATCTGTCCACACCGCGGACGTGTGACGACCACGACCGCTCTGTCAAGAGCTTAGCGGAAAATAAAGGTTATTGTTACTAATGTTATAATAATTATAGAAATAGAGACAGAAAAGACTAGTCATTTTCATCTAGTGCTACAAGATTTACATCCTGTATAACTCTGAAAATTGAGGCGGACATCCGAATATATATAATTCTTAATAAGCTATTTAAAGAAGTCTGGAGAAGTCTCTCTTAAATTTGGTGTTTTATAAAAAAAAATTGTGTAATCTTGTAATTTTTGATCAAAGGGACCGAATACTGACCTTCGACAAAAGATCCCAAATTTCATTCAGGCACTGCTCTTGCTTATTTCGTTTACAAATTACGGTCTTCAAATTATTCATACTATTTTGCAGTGTTTCCATTTTATCTTTCACAGCCAAGCCACTGAAACCATATAGTTTTTCACTTGTTTATTTCTCCATTGGCATTTGTATCAAAATCATTATTTTTAAAGTGCAAAGTCAAGAGGGTAGCAGTTGACAAGTTTGCAGTTGTACTTTTTAGTATTACAATGATGTACATAGCGACAATGATAACACATAATAACGTAGGTACCTGAATGGCACAGAATTGCACAACCTGATTTTTTTCAGCATGGGTTCGTCCACGACGTATTTTTTTGAACCTGTCGATGAATAATAAGCATTAAAACTATACTACATTTTACAACAATGAAATATGGCACGGTAATGAAACTATTATCTAGAGTATAGTCTAAACGTGTTTCGTTATTAACATAACATAGCTTTATATTTTATATAAAATTCACCTGTCACAGTGTTAGTTACCATACTCCTCCGAAACGGATTTTTATGCGTATTCAGAAGGTCTGTGAATCGGCTACTATCTATTTTTCATTTTGCAAAACAACGTTTGCTGGGGTCAGCTAGTATATTAGATAAGAATCTAAAATTAATAATAACATTTTAATAGTGAAACAATGATATATACACTGAGGTTGAATTATGTAAAAAAATATACCTATAATAAGTCGTGCACTACTCGCACGCTGGATCCGAACCTGCTAGCTCCGAGTATACGCATCAACGGGTTACCATAAAGATCCGTCCAGTAGATTTCGAGTTTATCGAGAACGTAAAGACAGGGGCTGCGAGGGACTTACTAATATTATAAACATGAAAGTTTGTCAGGATGGAAGAGTGTGTGTGTGTGTTTGTTGCTCTATCACGCAAAAACTACTGGATGGATTTTGATGAAACTTCACAATAAAGCTTAAATATCAGAATAACACATAGCTACTCTTCGCCGCGATAAAATACCGCATTTCGCGGGAAAATACAAATAATACGAGCAAAACCCGATTTGAGACAAATTTGGCATGGGCATAGCTGTCTTCCCAGTATTGGCAAAACCTTCGTCTTACCGCTGGAAAATGTATTATTACGCGGGCAAAGTTGCGTGCGGCTATTATCATTTAAATCTATACTTATTATAAAGTATATATTTAAATGTGATTCAAATCTAGACTCACCTTCAAAGAGATTGCTAGTCCTCTTCGGCTTGGACGAAGGCCCGTACAGCTCCGTGTCGTTCGTGGCCGGGGGCACGGCTCCACTGGGAGGCAGCGACCAGCTCCGGTAACATATCCTGAATACAGGAGGGTGTTTTAGCGTAAGAGCCGAGAACCGCCAGCCCTTCCCTCATTTATAGAGTTTCTAATCGCTTCTTTGCTCTAGTGTAAAAAAAGCGAAGCGACCAGATACCATAAATTTATTTCCTACTTATCTTTAAGCACCTATGATTATTTTTTTTTGTTTTTTTTTGTAATTTATTTTGACGTGTCTAAGTTTTGTAAAACCAAACTATGGAAATAAATGATTTTGTGATTTTGTATAAAGACTGAAGTTTTTCTGGGCATGCCCCTGACACTGGTAAGAACGACCACCGAATATGCACTTCGGGCAGTGGTAACTTTAATAATAAATTCTTCATTGTACACAAAAACACAGTAATACAAAAGGGTCATACAATAAACAAAATGTACAAAAGGCGAGCTTAATCTTAAAAGAGTTAGGGTTGACATTGTGTACATACAGTAAACAAACAAAAAATTAATACCTAATGGCATACTAATCTACATAGTATACTAACTACCTAAGAAATATAATATGATACACATAATTAAAATATATATATATATATAAATACATACAACAAATATATAATACATGATTAAGTATGTTCGAAACTTAGAACTGCAAGGAGAGATAGTGCTCTCTTGAAGACATGAGTCAGTAAAGGAGTCTTATAAAAAACCTGTCTTTTGTTTTCTTTTAATTTTCCATTTCACATGGTATTATATTATTAATCACGTCACCCATTGCCAGAGACTTGCTATGGTCCTCCTCTATGGTGGTTTCCTCCTGCCCAACACCCATAAACTTTCCTAAACCGAAATACTGGTGCAGCTCTTTAACTTTTTCATATTTTTTTTAATATTTAGCAAAATGTACTTACCCTGGTTGTACAACCGACTGTACAGCCGGTGGTGGATTCGTGTATGCTAGTGTACCCTCGGTGGGAGAGGCTGTTAATATAAACATCTTAATTATATACATATTGTAATTATTTTAAAATTTTATGCAGAAAAAAAAATTAAGACACATTCGTAATCTTCGCGCACAGGATGCATAAAATTTAAAAATAGTTTAACCTGCAAAGTGAGGTTTATCACTTATTAAAAACATTAAAAAATATTGTAATTATATTACATTTAAGAGATAAAGAGGGATGTAGGGGATAAACTTAGGAACTCATCATCACCCTATTAACGTTCCCACTGCTGGGACACAGGGACTTCTCTCTTGGCGAGAGAGATTAGGCCTTAATTCACCACACTGGCCATGTGCGGGTTGGTGAATGTCACATGTCCTTCAAACTCTTTAAAGTTCTGATAACATGCCGGTTTCCTCTCGATGTTTGCCTTCACCGTTAAAGCACATGTTTTAAGCGCACATAAATTTCTCAAGAAGAAAAATCCAGAGGTGCGTGGCGGGGTTTGAACCCACGACCTTCGGAATGAAAGTCAAGTGTCCTCCCACTTAGCCAACACGGCTTCCAACTTAGGAACTAATGAACCAATATATAAAATAGTTTCGTGTTGGATACTTTAAATATCAGAAGCAGTGGTGTTAAAATGGAAAACCAACTTATATTCTTTTTTCATTTCAAATTTTAGGCATAGTTTTAGCTGCTATGCAGTGAAAGACGGACAAACAAACAGACACATACATACCCTTTCCCATTTATAATATTAACATGGATTGTAATGCTATGATCAAATCTTGTATAAATCTAAATTTTCAAATTTTAGATAAACGATTCCAATGCCTTAATTCCCTTAAAAGAAAAACAGCATAATAGTTTGTAATGGGCACGCGATGCGCTGTCATTTGATACCCCACACGAGTATATTTGCAGATTTTCGGTTTTCCTTCCCTCACCCCCCCATAACTTTTAAACACAACCGATTTTCATGAAACATATAAACATATCTAAGAAAGAACACTCGCGCCAAACTAACCTTTCATACAAATAAAAGCAATTTGAAATCGCCCCATCGGTTCGGGAGCTATCCCAGACAGTCAGACACACAGACAGACAGAAACGTCGAAAACCCCTCTTTTTTGGTTGGGGGTTAAAAATACAGTAACTGTATTTGTACAACTGTTGTGTTGTGCATTAAGAATGCCCATTCAAAAATAATATTTTTCCAAAATATAGTTTAATGTGTGAGATATAATAATGATGTGTATGTATAATAATATTATCAATAAATGACTATTAATGATTAATGACTATAGGTAATACTCTTGGTATCACAAATTTTTCCCACACATAGAAAATAATATTCTCATGAATACAACCATTCTGCAACAATCTTGGGAGTCTAATCTTCAGCTGCCCGGACTCATCAGAGACCAGTTACTTAAGGAGCACAAATTCACTCATTATTATACACACAAACACTCACTTCACACACACACACACTCACACACACGCCCACACACACACACGCCCACACACACACACACACGCCCACACACACACACACCCAAACATGTAACGCGCACATGCACTTTACATAATTATATTAAAACATTGCAAATGTAACATTGCAATGTAGTCTTGATTCTATTTTTCTTTTTTAAATCATGTTTTGTAAACTAATAATATTGATAATAATTATTAATTAATAATTAAATTTATATTGTTAGTTTTACTTTCAAACGGTGTACCAATATATGTTTGTTATTTTAGTTTGGGAACCATTGTCTATTGTAAACTATCATTTTTGGAAATAAATTATTATTAATATTATTAAATCATCAATAAAAAAAGAAAAGCCTTTTATTTATTTCTTGCTTTTTACAATAACAAAATCCATTACAAAATTATTCGCAATCATGCACAGTCTACAGTCTTTTATTATCTGCAGTCTTAGATCATTTATTTTTGAATAAATCAATGATTTTAACAATACATATTCTTAAAATGTAAAAAGGATTAATTTTATGTTTGTCCTAGAAATAAATTCCACTTACCGTCACTACCAGAGGGAGGCCCCAAGTCCCAAGCACTGTTAATCTCCTTGAGATGTTTTAAAGTTTGAGGAGGAAAATATCCTGTACGGTAAAAGTGTTCTTGCTCAAACACAGTAGCATGTACATACTTGCATCTTGGGAAATTACACACCGAGTTCTGAAAGTTCTTGCAGAAAATGTAAAGCCCTGGCAATTGGGACTGAATTATCTCATGGACGTAGATGCAAGCAGCACCTCGCCTGCACATTCCACGGACGTACTGCTTGCACATGGTCTTCTCTGACTTAACATCCTTCTCAGTCTTTAATTCTTTATTATGGAACGCTTTGTCATCGTATTCCTCATCTTCAATCTCCACTTTGGGGATGACTAACTCTTGGGGCAGCGAGTAGGGAGGCAGCGGGGGCTGCGCCTCTTGTGCCATGTTGTCGGGAGCTTCCTCATCTTCTGTTCTCTTCTCTTGTTCCCCAACAGGAGCCTTGGAACTTGGCTGTGGTGTTAAACAATCTGAGCTCTGATTTGGTGATGTCAGGGCTTTCAAATACTTCCTCATATACTTGAAGTTAGGTGATGGCCTGAACTTGATACATTCCCCATCACCTGTTATATTATTTATCTTTTTGTCTGTAACAAGAAAGGGGTGGATATAATCAATCTTGATGAAAATAGATCAATCATCTAGAGCAGGTAGGTATATAATTTTAGAGATACTTGAAAAATGGCTATTTAAATATATATATAAACAAGATAATTTGATTGAAAATTTTAAATTTATATGAAATTTTGTTTATTTATGAATATCCTGTAATAAACAAAAAACATTACAAGCTACTAGAGAACAAATTTTTTGCAGTTTGTTTAGGTAGTATACCTACTTACCCAACAATGAAGCCATAATATTCAATTTGGATTGTATTAAATGGATGGTTGTTTTTTTTACTTTATAACATTTTTATGTACCTGTGCAAATAATATAATATACCTACTCAAGGAACTTTCCAGACAAAGGTGTGTGTATGACTAGACAATTTAAAAAGCTCAAAAGTAAAACAGTATTCAAAAGCTTCAAAACAAGGAAACAACATTTTTTAATAGGGTCATTTGCAATAGTTTAGTATTGCTTGGTCTATAAAAATAAACATTATAATAAGGAGCTAAGTAGTTATCTCACTACAAAATTGTCATGCTAAAATTCCGTCTGGAAGTGGCGATCGATAGGTACGAGTTGTGGCTGAAAATAAAATCTTACCTCCAATTAATTCCAAAGCCTGCATTTGTGAGTCTTGAGCAGGTGGAATATTTGTGTCCCTTATAGTTACAAAAATTAATACGATAATATTTTTTCCTCCAATGACAAAGTTTCTAGCGACCGACGTTTTTAGGCAAAACACTTTTTAAAACTAACACTTCATAGAAAAATTGCTAGTCTCGTCGAAATTTTTCTTTACAAATATTGATACTAGATATTTAAATCTGAAAATGAAATTCAGTTCTTAGAATTAATTTTACTGTGTATCACTTTTAAATATTTGCTCAATTTTCAAACAATAGTGCGCAACGTTTAAGTTACCAACTTCATCAATTTCTCTGATATTTACTTCTTCTTCTATTTTGATGGCTGGCGTCCGTGACTGGCTATTTGGCCGTCAACAAAGATAATATTTTAAGCACTACGTTTAAGAGACGGGACCTCCATCCATACATTGATTTGAAACGTTATTTATCACACAAATTAATGCCAATAAACAATGCGTATTTTCGAACCTTGATCAAACGAAATGTGCGGATTACACGACATAAATTTATTTTTATGTTCAACGATAGTACGCATTGTTAAAATGGTTGATATTTTGATGAATCAATAAATTATTTTGATAGTAATAACTTAACATTTTGTAAAACTTAATCTTATCTTTATCCACCGCTAATATCCCACTATTGGGCAAAGGCTTCGTTCCGTTTCATCTTATCTTGCCTTGTTTTATTACATAATTTGTTGTCTGTTGATCTTTGTACAAGGCAGATAGTACCTAATTGAAATGGCTAATAACCTGACAATTAAAAGAGGTAAATCTGTACTTTTTGGATGAGATTTGTAGAATAAATTATGAAGTTTAATACAACATGAACTCAAACAGAAACGTAGAAAATACAAGATGAACTAGTTTTCATTATACGAAAATTTTAATCTGATATTTATCGATAAATGTCATGTATCCTCATATTTCGTCTAATCAAGGTTCGAAAATACACATTGTATAAATGAATATGAATATTATTAAAAAAAACTCAACACGTCAATACCAAGACCAACATAACGGTAGCAATACAGGAATGTCCGTCCACTGGTTCAGATTTAACCGTTATCGCTAAATCAGGATAAATAATACATAAATAGCAAAAAAAAAAAAGGTGTGTGTACGATTCACACACGATAGAAGTGAAACTTCAGTAAATCGACGAAAGAATAAGAAGAATAAAAAAAAAGTGTGTGTGTGTCAGCTACGACGCACGATTGGAGTCTACTAGGTACTTACGAACTATTATTATGATATATATCGAATAGAAGAAAAGGGTAAATGAACGCATCTGCTAAAATGATAAGAGAAACAAACATATATCTGTAATTATTCGGATTATTTATATTACTTCAATAAAGCGTATTACATAAAGTATGTTACAAAATAATATTAGGTCCTTACATATGAAATTGGCGTTTTGTATGGGAGGAACAAAAAGTCGAATATTTTTTAATATAATATATTTAATTAATCAAAGTATGAACCATTATTTTCTATGCACTTTTGCCATCTTATAGGTAGTTCATTGATCCCTTTACTAAAAAAACCAGTCGGACGGGAATCAATAAAATCTTTGAAGGCGATTTGGACTGCCCCATCGGAGTTGAATTTTTTCCCTTGCAAGAAGTTATCCAAATTTCGAAAAAAATGGTAATCTGTTGGAGCAAGGTCCGGGGAGTACGGAGGATGTCTTAGACTTTCCAATTGAAGCTCTTCTAATTTAGTAGCCGTCTGTTGCGCAGTGTGTGGTCTAGCGTTGTCGTGAAGCAGCAGTGGCGTGGAGCGATTGACCAGCCTAGGTTGTTTAGCCGCTAGCTTTTCCATCATGGTTTGCAATTGCTGACAATAGACATCAGCCGTAATAGTCTGGCCAGATTTGAGAAAACTGTAATGAACAATACCGGCACTAGTCCACCAAACGCTTACAAGTAACTTTTTTGGGGTTAATTTTCGCTTGGGGCAGGATTTGGCTGGCTGGCCAGGATCCAACCATTGCGCTGAGCGCTTCCGATTATCGTAAAGAACCCATTTTTCATCACAGGTAATGATTCGGTTTAAAATACCTTCATTATTGTGCCGGTTTAGTAATGTAACGCAGCAGTCGACGCGCGTTTGCCGGTTTGCTTCAGTCAATTCGTGAGGTACCCACCTTTCAAGCTTTTTAATCTTCCCAATTTGCTTCAAGTGAATTAAAACAGTTTTATCACTAACACCGCAGCCTGCAGCTAACTCGGACGTGGTTTGCGATGGATCCGCTTCCACAATAGCCTTCAACTCTTCATTATCAACTTGAGTCTCAGGCCGTCCACGGGGCTTGTTCTGCAAGTCGAAATTTCCAGAACGAAAACGTTGGAACCAAAAACGAACTGTGTTTTCTTTTGCAACACGACCGCCATACACATCATTCACCCTTCGAGTTGTTTCCGCAGCACTAGTGCCACGGCGGAACTCGTACTCGTAAATAATGCGATATTTTAAGTTTTCCATTTTGTAAAATGAGTGACGCAAACAGAAAAAAACAGAAGAAAAAAAACAAATGAATGACGATCATCGAAGCACAAATACATGAGTCTATAGCTGTACAAATTTGAATTTGGAATTCCTTACCAAAGAGGAGAAATTTGTGATTAAAGTGGCCAGTACGAAAAACGCCAATTTCATATGTAAGGACCTAATATAAATAAAATACCTCTTTGCGCGATACTTCATAGTCTCAACTACGAAGTATCGCGCAAAGAAATTTAAATAAAGCATTGTATTTGTGTCTCTTACCATTTCCGTTTCATCTTTTTGCATCCGGTTTGAAATCACTACGATTCTATAGAAGTTTCACTTCAAAAATAATTATTTCTATTATTAATTACGACGACGACGAACGATAGACGGATCGCTTTCTTCTGCATTACAAATAGGAACATTTAGCCATAGAAGTTTTCATAAATTCAGCATCGAGTCGGGGACAGGTTTAGCAAACATAAGAGATGGTAGTGGTCTGTAACAGTAAAAAAAAGTGTTAAAGAAACATGTTTAGTAATAGTACGTTTATCGATTCTTTAATTTAAATAACACCAACACTTTGTGTAAACATTATGTATTTTTACATAACTCTTCCATAATTCAAACCGGCTAAAACATTATTATGGTTTGTAGACATACAAACACCGAATAAATATGGTCCTTAATTTCTACTTATCAGTCTTCATTTATAGAAAATTTTGTCAATTGCCTTTGTCTTTAATTTCTGCGTTAAGTCTCATATTTATAAATTATACAATACATGTTCTACACCATGTAGGTAGTTGGTCCATGTTTGCAGACTAGAGTGTCCGCTCACAAGTGACGTTGACATCACGAAGTGTCCTGACAGGTGACGCATGGTTTGTCATATTTGAACGCTGGGGTCAATGACTTCTGTTTTGTCAAATTGTCGCTTCAAGCGCAAGGTCCAATTACAAGAAACTGAACTGACTTCTGTTTTCGCTTTCAAAACTTTATTAACTTTTACCTGAAAAAAAATTGCTATGATCGTCATAATGGCGTTCAACAGAATAACATCTTTTTCTCTTTATAATTTTATTTAACTCGACACTGGCAAATTGTCGCTTCAAGTGCAAAGTCCAATTACAAGAAACTGATTAACTCTTACCTATTCCCCGATTAAAGACTACCTATATTCTCTGTAAATTTGTACATAAGTAACGATATATATCGAGTTGTAAATATTCTTTGTATATATAAACTAGCTGACCCGGCGAACTTTGTTCCGCCCTAAACGCCATAAATGAGGAGATTTATGATTTTTTAAATCATAATATTTATATAAAAAATAGGCACATTTAAAATAATTAAAAGCCGTGTTGGCTAAAGTGGGAGGACACTCGACTTTCATTCCGAAGGTCGTGGGTTCAAACCCCGCCACGCACCTCTGTATTTTTCTTCTTGAGAAATTTATGTGCGCTTTAAACACGTGCTTTAACGGCGAAGGCAAACATCGTGAGGAAACCGGCATGTTCTGAGAACTTTAAAAGAGTTTGAAGGGCATGTGACATTCACCAATCCGCACTTGGCCAGCGTGGTGAATTAAGGCCTAATCTCTCTCGTCAAGAGAGAAGTCCCTGTGTCCCAGCAGTGGGAACGTTAATAGGGTGATGATGATGATGAAAATAATTAAGTTAATTTTTTTAAATGTACCTAATTGTTTATCAATAAAATAAGATTGACAGAAGAATCCGTTGTAAACGTCTTTTTTTTTCATCCTGTTTGACTATATTTACGCATTCAGTCAATTTTCTATGTCAAATGTCTTGGTTACCTACTTTAAAAAAGTTTTATAATTTTATATGGCGGTAAGGTAATTTTAAATTTTCTAATTTTCCGCGCAATTTTCTCAATTTTTTCTTTCATAAGAATATAGATGTAGGGTTGTCCATCTAACAATCTAAATAACTAGTACTTTATAAGAGTTACAAGGTTTTTTGATAATTATTTAGTAATATACCTACCTACACCGTCCAACGTGTTTAGAAATACTTTTTTCTTGCCTCTTTGTTAAATATAAATATTTCTTGCCACTTGTAAATAATTGTGTAGGTACACCTTTAATTGGTTGACATGTTTGTTTTTAACCCCCCCACCTAAAAAAGATATTAAGGCTAATTATTAGTTTGACGTTTGCCGTTCTGCCTGTGCACTCCGTAGCTCCCGAGCGGATGAAGCGATTTCAATTTAGTTTTGTATGAAAGGTGACTTTTGCGCGATTGTTCTTAGACATTTTTGTTTTTTTGTTTTTCGGCTGAGTCGCTTAAAAGTTATGGAGGTTGAAAGTGGTGAAGATGAATCGAATATCTTCAAATATACTCGAGTGGGGTCTCAAATAAGAATACAGCACCATACATGTTTTTACCTAGAGCTTAGGCATGCAAAGTTTTATAATATAAATACAGGAATAGTATTTATTTATTAAATAAGTCAATTTTTGTATTCAAGTCTGTCAGAAATTCGTATAGCAGTTGGATGTCAAGAAAGTGTTGAGTTTTTTTTTAAACAATGTAAAAGATATTGTGTAATCTCGTAATACTCGTAAATACCAAAACCTTATTTCATTGTTGTTCTTATTTTGGTTTTGAATTCAGGGGTTTTTTAATTTTTAATTCAGATTATAAATATATATTAGAAATTTTATGAAATACCTCCATTCAATCTCTTTAACATCAAAAACAAAACATCCTTAGACGAGCCAATCGCTACAAGGTGTTTGTGTGTCCAGGTGAACTCACACACGTGATTTTAAAATAATTGATTCAGGCCAATTTAGACCCCATCTCGCCTCCTTGATAGGATTTTAATCCTAAATAACTCTAGAGTCGATCATAATACAGTAAAATTTACCTTGCAGTCATCTAGACTTGACCTATTTTTGCTGTACACGCCCACGACTACATACGCTTCCCCTTGCATCTCGTTGTCAGTCCGACACTTCCTGCTGCTGCTGGGAGCCTGGTGCAGTGTGGGATCGCTCGTCTAGGCGGCTGGCTACTGCTCCCGTAACTTCAAGATATAGTTTCTGATCAATTATTTTTGATCCTGTCATTCTAATCTTTCTATTTCAGGAGCGAATCAAGTAGGTTCTTATACAATACAATTATTTAATTAATAATTGTCTTCATAAGAAAATACTGTTCTAAATCAACACTGTACAAACATAGTATTTATTTGTCTTATTGTTTTACTACACGCGCAAGAAAATTGTGAAATATAGGTAATTATTATTTCTACTGACGGAAAAAAGGGATGATTTGGAGATCTTATTACCTAACAAATTACGACGTTATACAAAAACAAACGATACTCGTTGCAAAACTACACATTAATAACCTAAACAACAAACTTGAATAACAATTACTAATATATAAATTATATACATTCGGCTGCAACTCTGAATAAGTATGTAAACTTAGAGACTATTTCACAATCTATACCAATATACAATATAATGCTGGAAAAGTTTGTTTGTTTGAACACGATAATTCAGACATATTGCCCCAGATGTAGACAGACACTACAAACTTATAACACCCCTCTATTTGGTCGGGGGTTAAAAACTACTACATGGATCGTGATACACCTTCACTATTACCGTCTTACATATCAGAATAATACACGGACCACTTTTACCGCGGTAAGACTCTTACCACCTTTTGCAGGAAAATAAACAATTGCGAGCAAAACCCGATTTGGATCAAATTTGGCCCGGACATAGCAGTAGTCCTAGTAAACTACTTTTAATGGGAATATCTATTCTTGCACAGGCAAAGCCGCGGGCAAAAGGCTAGTCTGCGAATAAAATTGGTTAATGGTTACAATAAACAGTTAACTGACTGATCAAGTTAACTGACAATAACTGTGTAACTAGCTATCAAGTTAACTGACAATAACTGTCAGTGCTGTGCGCTGTCAGAGACGGAGCTAAAATTTTGCAAAACAACGTTTGCTGGGGTCAGCTAGTTATTATTGGTTTTATTTTGGCAGAAAATTGTTTTTTCACGATTTTTAGTGATTGGTATGCCTAGAAAGGATGCTCTACCTCTACCTTACTCTACTAAAATATACCTTATATTATAGAGTGCCTTTGACTATCCAATTTCATCATCTGACCCCTAATATCAGTCAAAACCCATTTAGATGAGCGGTCTCAGTAATATAAGTTAATCAAGCCCAAATACAAAGTACTTGCTGTAAATCGTTGAGAAGTTCCCTCGACTGCATTTCCCTCCATCATCAGATCAACACCAGACCCTTATTAATAATAGGGCTCTAAAATTATTTATATTGAAAAATATTAAGGAACACATAAGACAATTTTTTTCGAGAGTTTCCCTCAATTTCTTCAGGATTCCACCATCAGATCCTGGTTTCCTTACCATGGGACCACCCTTGGGAGGGAGTATCCCTTTCGGACAAGAAAAAATATTTTAAATCGGTTCATAAACGACGAAGTTATCCACGGACATACATAAAAAAGAATATGTATACGGACGAATTGAGATACCTCCTTTTTTTGAAGTCGGTTAAAAACAGATTCAAATTAACAAATCAACATAAATCAATATATAATAGTTCACCTAATTTTTAATATTATCATCATCACCCTATAATCGTTCCCACTGCTGGGACATAGGGACTTGTCTTACAAGCTCTTTTTTTTAAGTTATCAGAACATGCCGGTTTTCTCACGATGTTTGCCTTAACCGGTAAAGCACGTGTTTCAACGCGCACAAACAATTTTCAAGAAGAAAAATCCATCGGTGCGTGGGTTGGTTTCAACCCACGACCTTCAGAATGAAAGTACAGTGTGCTCACAATTAGTCAACACGGCTTTTATACATATGTTACATATTTTGTGTGAATAGATAGCAGTAGTTACACAATGCAAAGAAAGGCGAGATGTTCAAATGGGGCGGCATTATCGCGGTTTCTTTGAGAAAACCTTAGGATGAACTAATAATTTATTATTATTTATTATCTTTTGCTAAAAACGATATTAAGATTAGAGAGTTTTAAATATAATAATATGTGAGTAGATAATAAAAGTAACTAGATTTATGTTTAATAATTAAAAAAAAATCTAAACATAAAACTAATAAAAAAATACATGTACATATATATGTATGTATATATATATACGTTTATATTTACTGTATGTATATATACGTTTGAATTGAGAAACCTCCTTTTTTTGAAGTCGGTTAAAAAACGAATCGATTAGTAAGTTTGTAAAAAGATTCACAAATAAAAAAAGCATCTATGAAAAATGACAAATAAAATATATTTTGTCCACCCGCCTGAAACAGTTTTGGAATAGAGCCGTCCCTTTCACTGCTGAGATATCGCGCACCGAATTGCTCTCACTCAGTTAAATGTTTACTCCTTGTGGTTTCTGGCAGCCTGGTACTAGGAACCAAAATTCAGGCGGGTGTACAATTTGTTGGGACTCAGAACAACTTCATCATAACCCAACGAAAGGGTAAAAATAATATATGTATATAGTAAGTATTTTTTGCTTTTTTTTTAAAACATACATTTTGTCGATTAAACATTGTTCTCGAGTTATATTAAAATATATCCTCATTTCATACCAAATTTTAGTCAATCCCAGGATCATAGGTTCGAATCTTACTAATGATTTTTTTGTAATTTGGTTTTTTCTATTTGTAATTTGTAGTTATTGAGGTATTTGTGAAAGTTTTGTTCAACTTCAAAAATAGGAGGAGGTTCTGTCTTTGGCGTTCTCGAGTTTCTAATTTGTATCGAAAATGTTGGGAGATGGAATACACCGGAGGAGATGGGAGAAAAGTTCTTTTCGGCCCGAGCTATACTCAATCCATACTAATATTATAAATGAAAAGTATAAAATACTAATAGTATAAAAAAGCATTGTTGGTTAAGTGAGAGCACACTTGACTTTCATTCCGAAGGTCGAGGGTTCAAACACGCCACGAAGCACTGAATTTTTTTCTTTTTGAAAAATGTATGTTTGCATTAAAACACGTGCTTTAACGATGAAGGCAAACATCGTAACGAAACCGGCATGTTCTGAGAACTTTAAAGAGTTTGAAGGACATGTGACATTCACCAACCCGGACTTGGCCCAGTGTGGTTAATTAAGGCCAAATCTCTCTCGTCAAGAGAAAAGTCCCTGTGACCCAGCAGTGGAAACGTTAATAGGGTGATGTATGGTGCCTGTTTGTTTGTCCGTTCGTTATTTTTCCGGAAAACGGCTTAGCTTAGCTGGCCTTAGCATAACATTTATTTCGGATTATAACAGGATAAGGACATACTTAAATTATATTTCTATTCCATTTTTAACTCTATTCTAAACTTTCAACAACTTTCAGTTTAGAATTCTAACTATATTATAAACTGAAAGTTGGTTGTTCTTTGTTTAAAATCTACTTGCAAAACATCAATACAAAACCATCCACCCCTATCCCGCCCCTTTATAGGAGTTTCACAGAAAATAACTCAAGTTTTGAAGGTGATAAAGCGTAATATCCTTTGCAGCCATGATCTAGACTAGACCTATCTTTATATCGGCTATGCACACACACTATTACACATCTCGCATGTGTACATGAGTATTTAAATGTGAAGTGAGTGTGACACTTCCTGCGGATGCTCGGAGCCTGGTGTGTAATATTCAGGATTGGACATCCAGGCGGCAAGCTCCTGTAGTCCAGTCACAGTTAGGTAAAATGTCTATACTAATATTCAGCTCTATCCGAATTATTCCTATATTAAATCCTATTTCGACTGGACTACTGCTCTGTAGTTTTTTTATGGTAAAGAAATATCTCGTTTATTTAAAACCTTTCCTTTGTTCTGTTGTGTTGTTTTTTTAATCGCTTAAAGTGTTTCGCCCAAGCCAGTTAAAACACACACTGCCTTAGGCAGGCGGCACTTAGTCGAACTTATTTTATTAAATTTGCAATTACGAATTGTCAAAAACCACGACAATTCACGATTTACGAATTTTTTTATATAGACAATTAAATCCAACGCCGGATCGTTTTTTGACTTTCAAATATTAGATTTCTAGTTTTGATTCTAGGGAAAATGTTTGCGAGATGTACTATTCTGCACAATTTCTGTGAAGATCCTAACGCTCATAGCGCTCTGGTAATTCTCACATAGTGCGCAGTCTCGGTGGAACACGCTGTTCCCGTAGTTAATATAATTAAACTGGAGTGTATTGCCTCTAAAACGTCCATTCAGAAAAGAGAACACCAGGATCTCAGTATTTGGTAGGAAGTAAGGAATACCGACCTCTCACCCTCCCAGAGAGGGATATTAACTGTTATAGAGTAAATAGGTCTGGACTAGATTTCACCTGCAAGGTGAAATGTGCTGTATATCCTTTAAAATAAGATGCATTTAGGACTGTATTTATATAATAGGGTGTAGCAATAGGGTCTTACGTACCTGCCTTTTCCAGTATTTGTATAAATAAAATCTACGCTAAAAATTTCGAAAGGATGATAAATCTGTAAAATCATGTTTTATGGAGTAGAGGCTTACAGCGGCTTTGCCGTCGTTATTTAATTATTCGAGTTTCATGTATGTTCCCGAAGAATTTGTGTTTTTTTCTGTGGTAGAGTAACGGTAGTAAGTTACTGTTCTATTATGTCAGCCATTTGCCAGAGAAGTTCCGTCAAAGTTGCCGGGCTGTGGAGAGGGCTATGCTCGGGGAGCGAAATGACGACAAACGTAAAAGAATGCGGGTCAAAGACGATTAGCTCCTTGAGTGGTGACAACAAATGGTCCAATGAAGACCGCAGATCTGAAAACGCAGCGTAAATTCAAGGTGGATCTAAGCCGCTTTTAACCGTAATAATTTGTAGTCTATTTATTTATTAACAATATATTTGTTCAGTTGTCTATGAGGGGGTCTTATGTCCATTGACGTCCTTCAGCTGAGAAATACGTGATTAAAATGTATACGTGATTGTATATACCTCAGGAACACCAGTAAAGCATAAATTGAAAGAGGTTGCCTTGTTGTGAAGAAAATGCAGTTCAAGCTATCGTATTACTGCTACGGCGTAGCGCATTCTTAGCCGCGTAGCAGATGTCTAGTCTACATCGTCCCGTGTCTTCTGCTAAATAACTCTAGAGATAACACGAATTTAATATATATTACTACACCTTACTTTGCAAGCAAACTACTAGGGACGTATAGAATTTAGTAGGTGTTGTTATGTCGTTTAAATAAAAAAAAACGATTCCGAACATAATATTATTTCCCTTTAAAGTAAAGAGTCATATTATTTTGTAATGTGAACGTAATGGGCTTTCATTTGATACTACACGCGATTATACTAGAAGATATTAGTTTTTTATTTTATTTAATTTTAACTTTTAAACAGCTCAACCGATTTTCATCAAAACACGCTAAGAACTTGCAAAAAAAACCACCATTTGTACAAAAAAAAAAAAAACTAAAAACTTACGAATATTTTGAGCGTGATAACAATCATAGACCATTTTACAGAAATCGACTGCTTCAGTGGCCAAATAGGCGGCGCAACGGTGTAACGGGTTCAAATCCCGCCGTGGGATCAGTGTTTGAGAACATACCTCTAAGCACTTTTTCTTAGGTCTTGTATTATACAATATATATCTATATATATAAATAACAATGAATTGTTGTTCGTTAGTCTGATTAAAACTCGAGAACGGGTGGGCCGATTGAGCTGATTTTGGTTTTAAAATGTTTGTCGTAGTCCAGGGTAGGTCTAAACGGTGAGCAAATAAGGAAAAATTGCCGGGAACTTTTTCTACCCGTGCGACGCCGGGGCGGGCCGCTAGTTAAAAATATATACAGTCGTGGTCAACTAATTAGGGACATGCAAGATAGTGAAGAACAATAACCGGTTATGTACATACAAATATAAAACCCTATTGATTTCTCAGTAACTATTATTTGCATAATTTGGTCCGATTATTATGCTTTAAATGGCTGTATATAAAAGAATAAATAAATAGAAAAAAGTATTTAATATCAAAGGTTGACCATGTATTCAATTTTAAGGTATAATTCTGTAGCTGGACATTTAATTAAGGACAGTAAACTATAATGAAAAATAGAGTTAAACAAAACTAATAATCTGCAGTATTATAATATCTTTAACAGCTCCATTTTATTACGTGTAAAATCAGTACCCAGTAGCAAAACCTTTGTTAGTAATTACCGCTTGACACCGATGTGGCATAGACATTATCAGTTTCTGGCATGTTTCGACAGGAATGTTTGCCCATGCCTCACAAAAAGCTTCATTAAGTTCATCTAAAGTTGTGGTACGATAAGTGGCTACTTTTTTCTTGATTTCGTACCAAAGGTGCTCGATTGGGTTAAGGTCCGGGCTATTTGCTGGCCAATCTAGCACCGATACTGACTGACTGGTAAGAAACGATTTGACTGAACGGGCGGTATGTTTCGGGTCGTTATCATGCTGAAACGTCCATATAATAGGGAGATGCTCCTCAGCATAGGGAAGCATCGTTTCCTCTAATATTGCCTTGTATTGATGTTGGTCTAAGTTACCCTGAACTTTCCTCACAGGTCCCACTCCACGTCCAGAAAATGAACCCCACATTTTAATGTTTCCACCGCCATGTTTCACCTGCTTTTTTGTGAATCTTGGATTCATTTCCGCTTTTACTGGACGCCGTACGTATTGCCTTCCATCTGAAGAAATCAAATTAACCTTGGTCTCATCAGAGAATAATACATGTTGCCATTGGGCGTAGGTCCAATGTCCATATTTACGTGCAAACGCCAAACGAGCATTTCTATGTTCTTTCTTCAACAACGGTACTTTGCGAGCCACTCTTCCGAACAACCCTGCTTCTACCAGACGTCGTCGAACGGTTCTCGCTGAGACACCAGCTCTTTCGTCTGTCCCAAACACTTCGTGTTTAATTAAAATAGAGCCTAGAAACGGATCTTTCTTAGCTAACCTGGTTATCATTCTATCTTCTTGCGGAGTTGTTTTTCTCGATCTTTTTGTTGTGGGCACATTTAAATCTGTGTTATTGCGTCTGACATGTTGCACTGCATTGTATACCATAGTTTTTGAACAATTTAAATGTTCTGCTATCCTTCGGTATGGCCAACCATGCTCGACAACAAACTTCATGATAATTTTTCGTAGTGTTGGATCGCAACTTTTATTTTTACCCATTTTTCTTCAAAATATTTTTCAAAACTTAAAATAAATATCGGGATTGCCGCCAAAACTACCACGAAACAATAAGAGAAGAAGTAATAAAGTATTGAGATTCAAATTTTGGAAATAGAACGCAATATCTCAGTGTCCCTAATTAAATGGCCAGCCAGCATTATTTGAACAAATAGCACTTCGATAATCTATCAGCTATACTGTAAAGAGGTTTAATGTTTAAGAAGTTGTTATTGTTTGTATAATCGGGCACATAAATTACTAATTATACTTACATGTAAGAGATATGGAATATGCTTTAGACTCGTTGGAAAATAAAAAATAAATTCACAATTCGGTTTAACCAAAGATTGTCCCTAATTAGTTGACCACGACTGTATATATAAAATATAATAGAAAATACCTGTAAGCTTAGAGCTTAAGTACATAACCACAAGATCTTGCTGTCTAGGAATATTTATAAAAATATAAATATATTAAATATTTATTAACTCACAATTTACAATCAAATATACTATGAATTTATAAAAAAATATTTAAACAGTAAACATTGTGTTGCCCGTCAGATTGCTTTCTTTCAGAACATTTCTTAAATAGAGGCGATTCTAGAGTCTAAATTCAGGCAGACGTTTAAGCTGCATGAGGCGTGGCTAAGGGTCCCGCCCGATACGAGACACCCACCAGAATATCACCAGGATGTCATAACTTGATGGAGTTAAGTTAAACTGACCTTCAGTACTCACATGGTATATACCGGAGGATTTGTTGAAGTCATAATTAATTTTCACCGTAAGACTAGATTTCGGCCTCCCCCTATCATAGTCAGAGGGTTAGTTAATACTCGCCACACTTGTCAGGCGGGCGGGCGGTAAAATTTGTGAGAAACACCACCAAAAAAATCATATGTGATAAAACTTTTTAGATAAAATACTCGTAGACAAAGAAACTCTTCCTTTTGTGAACTAGCTATATTATAGACACTCTGAAATACCAGGTTTTTATAAATAAACATGGGTTCATTTACAAGATTTACAACTAATGGCGTTTCATAGTAATAAAATAGCGATTCCACCGGCTGAAACGAAATTAGTCTGTAAACAAATAGTTCATGTTCAAGTTCAAACTTACCGACTCCACAACATGCTGTTAATATTCACTTCTGTCAAACGCGTGACTATCAAATAGTTATGACACTAAGCTGATCTGGTCAAGGAGCTGGAAGGGGCCGCAGGATTTCCTTTATTAAATGACACGTATAAGCTACATCTCGATTAGTTATCTACTATATTGCGTATTTAAATGAATTATTAATGATAAGTTTAGTTTTTTTTCCATTTGACTCAATTCAAGTTAATGTAAAATTAAATTTTCGTTTGTTTTAAATTTATCAATTTTTTAATTTGATGAATTTTGACGATATAAAGAAAGTATATAAAACCTGTCAATAGAAACCCCAAAAACATGTTAATGTTAAATGTAGCCAAGACGAGACCAGGACCACGTGGCGTGCTCTGACAAAAAGTTATCATGAATGTCATGTAGAGTCGAGGCTAGTGTAACTGTACTCAAAAAGTTTATTCGTAACTAATAAAATTCATACATACATATTCAATAAACGGACAAATAATAATAAACCAAACAAAAATACAATAATAAACAAGTTATAAATTAAAAAGATTAAAGCAATTATTTAGTTACAAAAGGGTCCCAGCTTAGCCTGCCCACTGACATTCTATTGAGGTGGTTCGTTCGGCTAGGTAGTTCGGTGGTAGACGCGTTTATTTACGTTTTGTTTTCTTTCTGATGCCATCTCATACGTCCCAACAATGAAACTGGAACAAAAATATAAGAATCTTAAAGAAAGAAAAGAAAAAAGAAAAAAAACCCTTGAAATAACTTTATTTACTTATGCGGTTACGGGATTGCTCTGAAATAACTTTCTCCGCCGTCCCTTATGCAGTTACGGGACTGCTCGATTCATTTTCCTAGACATTGCGCGCTCACCGAAATCTTTGAATGAATGTTCCTTGTGTTTCTGGCAGCCTGGTGTTGCTAACTGAAATCAGGCGGCTGTACAATTTGTTGATCGTCTCATGAAGGTTGAGACGATCAACAAATTGTAACTGATTTCAGTTAGCAAAACCACAGGCTTCACAGGCATTCCTGTTATAGAGTCCCGTAGTGACTATATGAAACTCAGAATTGACTATTCCGTATTTTTTTATATTTAGTTGTACGTTTGGGAACCTTCGACTACAGAACCAAATAACCGGTTTATATCATTTTTCTTACAAACTACTCATTTAAAATATGTTCATGCGTCAAGAGACGTTATTGTTCAAAATTAGATTTGAAACATAATTAGCTAACTGATTTTAACTTGAGAATTTTAACTTATTTTATATTAATAATCATAATATCTTCGTTGGCTAAGTGGGAGGTCACTCGACTTTCATTCCGAAGGTCGTAAGTTCAAACCTTGCCACGCACCTCTAGATTTTTCTTGAGAGTCGCTTTAAAAAGTGAACCTAGCTGCAATCTAAATGATACCAATCTGGAGGCACCAGCTTCAAATAAATCAATAAGAAACATCAAAATCCATGCACTACGAAAATCAAATAATACAAAGAAAAATAATTTATTTAGTTTTGTAATCTCTAAGTAATGCCACAAGTAGCTAACCAGTACTAAGAGAATGCGGTTTCACTCAAGGTTATGTAACTGTGCTATTTTAATAACATACATAAAAATAATAACCCCTATTAACGTTCCCACTGCTGGGACACAGATACAATATCTGTTGAAAACAGATAAGGCCTGGCCAACTGCGACTGATGACACATGTCCTTCAAACTCTTCCAAGTTCTTAGAACATGCCGGTTTCCTCACGATGTTTCATGTTAGACTTCACCGTTAAAGCACGTGTTTAAATCGCACACAATTTTATCAAGAAGATGTTTTAACCCACGACCTTAGGTATGAAAGTCGCGTGTGCTCTCATTTAGCCAACACAGCTTAGTCACTACTAGACTGATTAGTTACTCGGTGACGGTGCAAGATATCTATGTATATTGTTTAAGTGATGTCAGCCGTGTGTTTGTGTGGAGGTCTGCGTCCACTTTGTAAAGCCACGCCCCTTCATGCCTGAACTTCAACGACTCCTTGCACGTCATGGCAGCCTAGTACTTCAGAAATATTATCCAGGCGGGAAATTGTACGCCCGCCTGATTCTGAAATGTAATTGAAAAAATATCATCAAAATCTGTACGCAAAGAATAAAAAACTATTTTTTCTTTGCGCACAGATTATGATGATATTTTTTCAATTAAAGCTAACTTTTTAGGTTAAAAAGTTTTTCGTTGGTAGTTTTCAGGGTCAGTACTAGGATGGGTAGGCAAGGCGCAAGGAACCCTAGGTTTGAGACCATCGCATACTTTTCAAGTTTATTTAGAATTCATGGTGTTTTTTTGTCTCCACTTTCTAAAATTCTGATTTGGACCCCTGATAAATATCTTTTTTTTGTCGTGTCTACGCATGCCATTGCCTTGTGATGATTTCATGTCATAAATTTCATGACTTTTACAGAAGTTATCAGTCCCCAGATCTGGGAAGCTATCTCAATCTAATCCACAGCCCCGTATAAGTCGCTGTGGGTATAGTTTCCGCGTCAATTTCATATTTTCATTGAAAGTCGGTTTAAATAGATACAGGATCTCACCCACCGCGACACTGAGGCTGACTGGTCGGGTTGAGAGTCGAGTACCTTCGGAAACATACTCGCAGTCTATCGCTGCGTGACACTAACGCCATCTATCGATGCGTGACACTAACGACATCTTATTGTTGGCGACGGATTTGTATAATACCTGGACAGCTCAAAGGCGCTAGGTTCATTCTCATCCCGCTAGCGACCTAGCCAAGTAAAGCATTTGCTCTGTATGTAGCTCACTAGGGAACGTGCACATAGACGGTGCTGCCAACTGGTGTCATCAATTCGAATGAGTCCATAATTGTCATTTTTAAAACAGGTTTTAACAAAGAAGTAAGATCTGGAGGAGATATGCTTTCGACGTTTCGGACTCGGAAAGACAAGAGTATAAGTAATTTGCTAAAACATAGAATATTAGACTTATAAAAATAAAACTAAAATCCGGCGAACATAATGGATTCTTCAAGAATTAAAAGTAGTGATACGGTTTTTTATTATTTTAAGGTATGGCGTGCCATATCCTGCACTTCACGACCCCCGATCTTCATTCGAAAACTTCATGGCCACAACGATCATCAGTTCTAAGTGATATTTGGCCTACCCTTACCTATAATTCTTCGACATGAGCTGATTCATGATTTGATTCGGTAAGGAACGAAGCTATAGCCTCGGCTTTTCAAGCGATTTTGAGCATCAGTACAATAGTTTGAGTGGTATCGTATTATGTATATACTAGCTGTGCCCCGCGGTGTTACCCGCGTTATAATGGATTTTCCCGCGGAATGACGTTTTCCCGCGATAAAAAGTAGCCTATGTTATTTTTCAGGCTCTAGAGATTCTGTGTACCAAATTTCATTTAAATCGGTTCAGTAGTTTTCGCGTGAAAGAGTAACAAACATCCATACATACAAACTTTCGCCTTTATAATAGTAGTAGGATTTCAACTCAAATAAATAGAAAGAAAAAAATAACATACCTATACTCAGAGTCAAATTTATGTATTGTTTATGGTATATCTGTATATATTGATATATAATAAAATAAAAAAATATCTATATATGTATGACTATTATATTAAGTATATCAGATATCTAGTACCCGTAACACAAGCTTAGAGCTTACCACGGGGCTAGATGTTGTTGTGTGAATTGTCTGGAAATATTTATTTATTTATTTATTTATAAATATTACTTATGTATATATTATATATGTATTTATTTAATCTTTTTATATGTATATATATATATATATATATATTTAAATAAGTTTAATATTATAGTTCCTAATTTATTTTCTTGCACGCCCAGGATGACTGGTGGAGAATTCTTCTAGCATTAAGTCCTCCTCTGTACACTGTTTTTTGGGCACAAAGTATAAATAAATAAATTTAAATAGATAGAAGTAGAATAGTCCTTGGATTTTGTACGAGATGTCGAAAGAAGTAGAATAGTCCTTGGATTTTTAAGTCGGGGCTTCAAACGATAATACAAAGTGCAGAAAAAATTCGACCTATCACGTAATGACGCGTTTGTGTAATTGGTAGCGCGTCGGGGCGCTATCCCGGAGATGCAGGTTAAAATACTGTGCGCGAAGCTTACGGTTACGGATGTATCTGCATAAAAAAAAAGTAAATAAAAAAATAATTTTAAATATATTTCAGCTGCCAGTTATCTAGAAAACGCTAAGACTAACTTAAATTGAAAATTAAATAACTAACTACTAATATATTTTAAAGCAATTTAGATTGGTCTTATAGTTCATAAGTTTTATAATAATTATATTATAACTGTTTATTACACACCAAGATTAAAAAATAAAAAAGGGACTTAAAGATATATACAAAATGCGTAATGGGCGGCCTTATTGCTTCAAGCAATTTCTTCAAGCGCGAAGATTGCAGCAACCAAAGCATTCTCATTAAAATGTCACGTCAACGACTTTTCAATGGTCTAATAAAGTGCAAGTGAAAAAGAAATAGCCAATAAAGTGTATGGGATTTATGAGATAGAATGAGTTCTGCAAGCTTTAATTGCATTTCTCTATGACGTTACTTCATGACTCCACCCATCAACTCCAGGAGGGTAATTCTAAATTTGTGTGATATTTTGAAAGCGGATATTTTGAGCATTTCACGAATTCGTGATTATAAAATGTCAAAAAATACCAAAATTTTATTCAACCGATTTTTTGTGTTTCGTAATGTGGCCCGTAGAAGCCACCTTCCTTCTAGGTCTTCATGCCCCATCTTAGACCACATCCTCACTTTACATCATAAAAAAACCGGTAAATTCACTTTTACTATGACAAATTATACCATTGAATTCGTTTAATCATCATTACACCATGTTCTTAATTTGTTTGCAAGGTAGGTACTTAAATGACGTTGTTTTTGCTCACTGTTAAGATAAACGCCTCCTGTTGTGGCATGCATGTTCACGTTTATAAAAATTCTACACAGCACACCACAAAACAAATCGCTTAAAAGACAGAAAAAACACTCATCCCTCTATTCTGGTCATAAAACAGTAATACGACAAAATAACAAAAACACTACATTTTTATTGTAAACATCGAGAAACTCGAGTCTTAAATCTACAGTGTTATAAATATGGAAAGCGCCTTCGTGATATATATCAGCTGTTCGATATATTTAGATTTCGTTATTATATCATCTTTCTGAGAATTGCCCTCCAGGTGAGGAAGTTGCATATGACGAAAAGAGATAGCTGACGACGGTTGGCGGCCATTTGCATTTCTCTATGAAGCTATAAGGTAGATATTGCAAAATTAATCCATATACTGATGGAAATAAAGTTTAAATTGTTAGCATAACGTGAAAGGAAAGTTATGTATTATAGATATTTGTGTATTGAGCCTTTACCCCCTATGTCCAATAAACTGAATTGAGATTACTCCACTATTCTCATGTTTCCCTGGTAGCTTCACACCTAACTTTCGTTGTTTTCGAACTTACAAACCGAACTGCTCCACCAACTTTGTTTTCACTGAAATTCATATGAAATTTTATGAACTACTAGCGGAAATTACTTTTTTGGTACATGGCAGCACAGCCTGGCAGCTAATTATCTGTTTGTGTTTTTTTTTGTTATTTCTCTTGTGTCTGTTTGTTTATGCTGTCTACTGTGCTGTTGTTTATTTATGTATGTGTATTTAAGAATAGTTCCTTGTAACAAAATTATCTGTTAAGATACTTCCCATTCAAGTGATATAGCTACTTACTACACGATACCTCTTACTAGTTCCTGGTTTCCTAGTGACACCGAATGAAAACGTTCCCTGCTTTAGATTTCGGGTTAATTTTCCAAAGGTGCCTTTCCACAAGAGCGTGCCCAATTTTATCCCAACGCGTTTTGCAGGAACTTGCTGAGAAATCGAAGTAAGTTTTTAATATTATCTAGCAGGCCCTACCACAAAAAAAACCTACCTACCTAAAGTTTCAATCTCTCTACCGCACAAAGATTCATTCAGTAGTTCAATTTAAATTTTTATATTCTTTACAATCTGGCAACATCGTTTTTGTCAGTTTGACTGAAACACGGAAAACTCATTACCACAATATAACTCTCAGTTGGCACTGAAAATGTACTATTATAATATAATATTATTGTTTTCGACTTCATTAACCACAACTCTTGATGGACCTGACCCTTTATGGAAAAGGCTTGGTAATACTTACTACACCAATACATGAAAAACTTCTCTAGAGCACTGCTCATACAGTTCATTTTATTTTACAGTCGCTTATTACCCGTAGACTGGGGTATTCACTGTGTACCTATCTATTCTATGGATATGTACCTGTTGTTTATCAGTAGCGTTATGAATGAAAACTCCGATGAATTCATGTTTTCCTGGTGTAACGACGATCAGTGAGACTACCAACGCATTTCGGATACATGTCTCAAGTAAGTCTTACTACAAAAAATATATATTCACACAGCTCCTGATCATATAATATAGGATAACGAATTAACGAAAAGTTTAGTATAAATAGTATTTAGATAGGTCACAGTAATATCATTGTACCACTTTTATCACAGGCATGCTAAATTTCAGCTCTAAAAAAACTGTCACATTAAACTTGCTTGAAAAATAAACGTTTGAAGAATCTGCTGTAATTTTTTAAATTTCCTTCCTAAAAGCGAGCGCAACGTCACCTTAGAAGATATTGTTTACAAATAAGGTTTTTTGTTATTTTTTAACTTTTTTTTAATAAAATCAAAGTTATATTTTACTTAATTACGAAATAATAACGTACTGTTTCAGGCGGGCGAAGGTATAAGTTAAACATTTATATTTTTTAAATAAACGTACCATGACGAGAGTACAAAATGGATTTATTTAACAATTTTTTTTTGAGAAAAGGCTTGTTTTGTTATCTCCGGGTAAGCAGCAAATTCTTAAAATATAGAGCTATCAAGTCAACTGACAACTGTCAGTGACTGACTGACAAATATGGTTATGTATGTTAAATAAGGCTTAAATATCTTAGTCGGAGATGGTGCAACAAGCCCTAAGTACTTTGAATTTATCAAACGTAAAGGAAAAGGCATTATGATGCATATAAAAACAATTATAGCCCGGTTCACTCTTCACTTCCTATTTTACCATTCAATGGATTATTTAAGGTTTGTGACTAAGATGAAAAGAAAATATGTAATGGAGTTCAAATATTTAAAAATGAGTCAGTGTGCGTAATGTGTGAAGTGAAGAAATTTATGTGCGCTTTAAACACGTGCTTTAACGTTGAACCGACATATTCTGAGAACTTGAAAAAAAAGAGTTAAAGGACATGTGACATTCAACAACCCGAACTTGGCCAGCGTGGTGAATTAAGGCCTAATCTCATTCGTCAATGGAGAAGTCCCTGTGTACCAGCAGTGGGAGTGTTAAAATTAAATTCGAAAACTATCGAACCTGTTCTAGTATGCTGTGTAAAGATTGCTGTGTTGGTAACAAGTATTCAATAGAGGCTAGATTACAACATTAATAGACTTTATTTACTTTTGGCGTAGGAAACGTTTTCGTGTACGTAACAAACTTACTGTCTTACCAGGCTAGACGTTGTTGTGTGGATTCTCCTGAAATATATATTTTTTTTATTACTATCGCCAAAACGACTTTAAGTACCTAATTCTGTCAAATAACATATTTTATTTTTCTTTCACGTCCTTCAGCGATCGCTTGCCGGCAACGCAATCGTAGTTCTATTATTGACATTGGAAGCGTGAACTTTCCTCCGTTACTTGGAAGTCTGTACAGCTCCTGTATGTTCATAGCGCCCTGGTAGTTCAAACGGTGTAGGCGGTGGGCTGCGCAAGTTTGACTTTATACGCCTAAAAAAAGTTTAACGACTAAAACACTGTGGTGTAGTAACAATAATATGATGTGTTAGCACTAAGGACACGGACGTTAGTATACCTAGATTAAGACATAGTTATAGAGAATCGAACCCGCTACTTCTTGCGCCACAAGCGGTCTCTCGCCCACCGCGCCACTAAGGCATTAAACGGTTTTTAAATGATATAGTTTATTAAAATAGTTCAATTTAAAAAACTGTTTCATCAACCATTCAAAGTTAATGAAACTCTTTGACAGTAACGCCACATAATTAGCGTTAAGGCAAAACTGGACCAAGTAATTTTGGTCCACTGATCACCATAAATTCCATAGGTAAGTGAGGTTCATAGATTGAGGTTCAACTGAAGATATTTATTTTAACTACCGTGTCAACTGGTATCGTAGTATCGTGCGCAGCGCATTCTTAGCCGCGTAGCAGATGTCTAGTCTACATCTTGGGTCTCATCATAACAAAGGCCTCCCTCAAAGATTTCCAGTCAACATTCTTACGCTAATGTCCACGACGCGCCGATGATACAACTCTACAAGTCCATGAATTGATTCTGATGGGTTAAAAATCCTTACCAGGTTAACGATTTTTAACGCTCAATCGTTCGGGTAGCAAGGGGGTTGCAATACACAATTATTATATAGAACCTGACTCAATCCACTTGCCACTACCACCACCTACCTCTCTCCTCCCTAACCAATTCATTCATATTTAAGCTCTAAGTCTATGCATATAGGAATCGTTTAAGGTTAATTGGAATTGCATCCTCGTAGAAAAAACTTGTTTCAAAGGACAGGGGAGGTACGTATGTGTGTGTGAGGTTTCTGTGAAGCTCCTACATACGTCTGTAACCCTAGTAATCGGAGCTCAGGTTGTGGGTACGCTTTGAACACTTGTCTAATCAAAAATCTCATTCTCCTTTTTTTAAGCACGTTATTTATTTGCCATTTATATAAAAATAACTTGTAAACAAACTAAAACACAATTTTACTAACGTTTGCTAAAATTTAAGTCCCCTAAGACGTAAAACTAGATTAAAGTGTTTTCAATGTCTGTAATGAGGAAGTATTAGACTAGATACTCAGTGAATGTAAAATATGAGCTACTAGCAGGCCCCACGGGTTAACATGCTTTATAATAACTTTTCTCGCGAAATGAACTTTGTACCAATATTGTTTTAATAACAACATAAGAGATGAAAGCTGGGTTGTTTTATTCGCTTCTCAACTCAGTGTAATAAATTTAAGCGAACTGTCAAGATAATGTTTTTTCCTTGATTATTTTTAGTTTTTATTTAAATTTGCTTTAAGTTGACCTGTCCATGTATGTATATGCGTCTAAGAAAATGTACATTTTGACTTTGACTTCGACATATTTTCCCTCTGTTATATGCGTCTTAGAAAATGAACGTTTTGACTTTGACTTCGACATATTTTCCCTCTGTTATTTTACCCTATGACCTAATACAAGTTATGAATGAAAGTTAAACACGTCTAGTGCTAGACTGATAAAGATAGTGTTTGGGAATCTCGATATTCGTGAAGCTTATGTTTCTTTTTAAGGACATCGCGTCATGTCACATGTCTGGATGCGAGTGTGTGTAACTCCTGTGTTCTTATAGAGGTATATAGTCCTGGTAGTTCGAACGTAGGTCGTGGCTGCGTTCGTTTGAATTTGATTTCAACCACTTGTTGAATTTTATATCTGGGTGCGAGTGTGTGCATCTCTGTATATGTGTAGCTCTTGTATTATTATAAAGTCCTGGTAGTTCGAACACAGGTCGGGGCTGCGCTCGTATAATTTTGCTTTCTACCACTTGTTGAATGTTCGCCAAGGTTTTCTAACAATTGCAAGCGCCATGATCACGGAAACATCGTGATGATGGCGTGTGCCACAGCGTCAAAATAGCGTTGTTTATGTTATATGACATCATAATTGTCTTTTTATAACTAATTAGGCTGGACAGAGAAGATAGATTTATCTTTTGTCTTGGTATATTTTTTTGTTATTAAAGAGTATTTACATTTTACATGTTCAATATTTTTTTAGGTTTTAGAGAATTTTTGTACCAAATTTCATTTCAATCTATTCAATAGATCCATAGGTTTCACCCTACGACCCTACGACGTCTAAACTCAAAAACAATCTCACAAACTTACGTACGCCTTTTATAACAGAGTTCCTATTCAACTCATCATACTATCTATAGCATTTACACGCGTTATACATATGCGTAAATGTTTCAGCTAAATCGTTCACCGTTGAGTAGCAAAGGAACTTTGGGATTTTACGGAACTATGTATCTTGAATTTAATATTTTGTTTTTTTTGTGAGTCCTTGTGGAAGAATTTATTTACAGACTAACATCGGAACAGGTAAAATTAAGTGTAAAACGCTATAACGAAAAGCTTATTGTTTAATTGTTGAAATACGAAACCTGACCTGACCTGAGCTAGCTTCCTCTATCACCTATATTCGAATCCCCTAAAATTGTATATGGATCACTAGGATCTCATAACTAGCTAAAGGTAAACTCATAAATAAACATAAGGAACTTCAGACAGTTTGAATTTTAATCTACCTATTGTGCATTTCATCTCTTTCAGGTGCATGTTATTTACTGCATAAGATAGTCAGAGATAGAACTATATTGACAACAAATTATCTCTACAGTCTTATCACGAAAATTCTTCTATGTATCTTTCGTTGATAACTAATACCACAATTGCATATATATTATACATATTTCAATGATGAGGAACGCCTTCATATGTTACTAAAATTAGTCTTAAATATTTATTTATTCATAGGGTGCAATATATTTTTCTGTCTGTTATTATGTTTTGAGTCTGGTTAACCCGTTGTTGACATATTTATTCGGATTCACCCACCGGGTGCATACATAAATATCAAAAATATAAAAATACATAAATATCAAATATCAAAATAATAATAGAATCAAAATACGTAAATAGATATATAGGTAAAATAGACCTAATACGTGTTTATGCTTTCCTGGTGTAGTGCTGAGCATAAATACGAAATTGGCACACCACCGTTACGTAGGAAGTGCACTATGCAAATCTTCTGTATACTTTGCAAATCTCACAATTAACCGTCAAAACTAGACCTCGCTTTATGAAGCTTTTTTGGTATGAATGAAACCGCCGGTTTCAGCATGTGAGTACACATATATGACTATAACTAAGTAAGGTAATTAGCACCGGTACAAAATCGAGAAATGAAATGATGTAAAATTAAACCGAACCGCTTTTTCAGGCTTCTTACAGTTAAATCGCATCCATGGAAAAGGACGAGAAGTGCATTTTATTATTCAAACAGAAAACTGATCTGGTGTTCTAGTAATACGGCTCATTTTATTTTACAGTCGCGTATTACCTTATAGACTGCTAAAGACTATGTAACATACAGGATGAAACAAAAGTTTCGATCAGTACGGGAAGGTCTTAAAATATATTACATACGAAGATTTGTTCAGTTTTTTTGGAACTTTTCCATCGATATTAAAAAAGATAAAAAAAATACATTCACACCTTTTAAAAAAACTTGTACTTTACTAGGAATTGAATCCCGACTTTAAGAAAAATAAAAAAAAATAAGATAAAAATAAATAAAATAACACTATTTTTAATTAGATTTAGATTTCGTAAGTCATTAGCATAAAATTTTACTACGAAATATGATGGCTAAATTAAATTAAATGCTTTTTTTTCATATCCTAAAATTCATGTTATTAAGATTTTCGATGAACACATCAATAACATATTTTTAATACAATATTCAACGATTTTATACAGGTAAAATAGTCCCTATAGTTATTTGCAGCCCTTTGCTTTTATTAGAACATGTTACAGGCAGCTATATACATTATGGCATTGATATGGTGGTAACTGCAAACACTTATAAAAATAATTCTAATATTATGCTTTGTAATTACCTAGTCCGTAAATGTTTATTATTTATATTAATAAAAAATATTTATATGAATATCTTTTTTTTTAGACATCATGTTTCAGAGTAAATGTGTGTACTTATAACTTCCACAAGAGAAATCTGTATAAATATAGTATTTTTATTTTTCAAAAACTCCAGTTTCACTTCCACGCAAAATACAATTAGTATTAAATTTTTTATAAAAAAATTCATTTTGCTCAAATTAATAATATGGTTCCAAAAATCAAATCTTCCTGATTTATATTATCAGACCTTCCCATACTGACCGAAACTTTTGTTACGCCCTGTACACTATGGTATCGGTTGTTACGTTAGCAGTATTATATGTATGTCTGCAGGTCTGATAGAGGTTAGAGATGAGAGCTCCAGTGTGTTCATGTTTTCCTGGTAAATCGACGATGATTCACAACGAAATTGGCCGGGAACCAAGATTTTATTGAGATTTGGATGGTTGAAGGGTCCAGTCAACTTCATCACGATTATTATGGTAACTAAACAATAAATACTATAATATAAAATTACACTTCACAATTACTCTTAGAAATATACTTTCAACCCATAACATTCTGATTAGATATTGTTGTATTGCTTCTATTTAGCTTTTAAAAATGTTAGAATTTTATTTTTTTGGAGTTTACTCCTTAATAAACGATTTGAGTTATAAGGCCCGGTACGGAAATTTTATGAGGAGTAAAATCAAAAAGAGTAACACGAAAAGTTGAGGCGTTACGTAGAAAGAGACAAACATATATATCTGTAGGATTGAACGTGTAAAAGAATGGGATGGAATACATTACACAGCGTATCTCATTCTCCGGGTCTCCTCTTTGCGCGATACTTCGTAGTTGAGACTACGAAGTATCGCGCAAAGAGGTATTGCCGTATTTTATTTATATTATTTTGTAACATACTTTATGTAATACGCTTTATTGAAGTAATATAAATAATCCGAATAATTACAGATATATGTTTGTTTCTCTTATCATTTTAGCAGATGCGTTCATTTACTATTTTTATTTTATTTTCATTTTTATTCTATTCGATATATATATCATAATTATAGTTCGTAAGTAGTAAACTCCAATCGTGCGTCGTAGCTGACACACACACACTTTTTTTAATGCTGGATAAGCCTTTATTTGACCACAATCTCACCTGATGTAAAGTGACGATGTGGTCTAAGATGGGCTTCTCCGGGCCACATTACGAAACACGAAAAAATAGCTTGACGCACTGGCCCAGCCCGGAGGGTGGTGACAAGCCGCGGCCGAAGCCTACCACCAGAGACTGTTATAAATATAAATAAATTAGTTTCGTAGGTCGAGCGCAGTTATTTTTATTAATCGTACAGATAAGTCTAGATCATGATATAACTGCAAGGTAAATTATTCTTCAACATTGGAACTATTTATGGTTAAATCTAATTTATTGTATTCGTGTCTAAATATTGAAAAAACTTTTGCTAGCTAACTTAGCGTAGAAGAAAGACGTAGACACAGTCTACGGCGTAGCACATTGTAGCAACACGATTGTGCTACGGCGTAGCTGTGGATAGTGTTATCTAATTTATGATTATGGATCTGTGAATTTATGTTAGAATATTCTTAACGTTCAAACAAATTTAAAGAAAACTTGGTATTTATAATACAGATTATCATATGGATTAACACTTTTACCGTAAAATATACCTTTCCGCGAGAAAACCATTATAGCACGGTTGCTGCTGGTATTTCTTTCAATGCTTAGTCGGTAAAAATGGAGATACTCTGGTAATCTTTTTGGTATTTTAATTCATGTGGCAAAGAAAATGAGTAGACAGACACGCGGACAGACAGATAGACACGTCAAACTTATAACACCCCTCTTTTTGGTCGAGGGTAAAAAAATACATTATCACACTTGTGACCATATTCATTGCATGCCAGTATTGGGAAAATGTAGAACACTTTTTTAAAACTTACTAACGCTGTATAAGCTCATGTTTAATGCAAATAAATGATTCTTATTCTTATAGTTGCGTGTGTGTGCCGGATGGCAAGCATAAAAAATATAAAATATTTTTTTTTTCATGTTATCATTTTTCTTTTTTATTTTTATTTATTATTTTTCTTTTTGGAGTGGCTATATATCTAAAGATCTACAAAAAACGTGGAAACATCATATTACATACATTTTACAAATGTAAAGGAAAAAGGTTAAGGTTTGTTTTTATTTATGTTTATTCCCATACAACTCATAAAATAATTATCAAAATGGACTATTCAGTAAAAAGTTATGCATTCATATAGATATTGAGAACCTCCTCCTTTTTACAGCTTCTTTATTTTATTAATATATCACGTGTTCGGAGACTTGGCCCGAGTAGTTTTACAGTGCAACAAGCTAAACAGTCGAATGGCCGTTGACAGTGGAGCCTCTATAGCGTGTCTATTCGTCTCAAACTACCAGGACAGCATGAGCTGCCAAGACTTCAATGACACTACCGGAGCCGGCGAGTGCATACTACACCGTCAACAGAAGTCTGTTATAGAATTATATTCAAATGCCGAAAGAATATGAAATTTAATGTCATAGCAATAAGAGTTATGGTAATAGAATATTCTCTGTGTCTGTGTCTCAGCAAAAACATCGACCCCTTTTACAGACTAACTGTTTTCTATTTTATGAAAATTGCAATAGGAATACAGGACATGTTTGTAGTTCGCAAGGAAGTCTAGGTAAAATGGGTACTTTCGTTTGTTAGGTATACTTTGGTGTATTTCAAAAGGTGATTCGTAGGGCTCTATCACTTTTCATTCAATGCCTGAACGTCGCCGTATCTTTGGGATCCCGCGTCGCAAAACGCCTGCGACTTAGCAAGAGGTCTATTAACTTTCAAACTACTGCACGGATTTTCGTATAACAATATTTTTAAACATGCTATTAAATGCGGTCATCCACCCAAGTAAGGCCAAGCCTCGCGCAATGTCGCTCACTTTAAAAATCATGTTCGTTGTATAGGATGACCCATATATATTTACAAGCTGACCCCAGCAAACGTTGTTTTGCAAAATGAAAAATAGATGTTAGCCAATTCTCAGACCTACTCAATATGCTCACAAAATTTCAAGAGAATCGGTCAAGCCGTTTCGGAGGAGTACGGGAACGAAAACCGTGACACGAGAATTTTATATATAAGACTAATAAGTATAAGTAATATAAGCCAAATCTTCGTGTAGAGACCTTAGGTTTGCCATAAAAAATAAAGTGTCAAAATTCCCAATCGGTCCCATCTGAGCTAAGGGAGTTATTCGGGCCCAAAGGTTAAAATTTCGGGTTTTTTGGATTTTTCTCGAAAACGGTAAGTTTACATTTACTTTATTTCAATTGCCTATATTGACCAGACTATTAAGAGCTGTTATCTTAAGTGAGGTCGGTACTTGGACGGGTGACCGCTGTGGCACGGCGCAATGAACCCTGGGTATGACATCATCATATTGTTTCATCTCTCTACATCACTATCTTGGGTTATTTAAGACTAGCTGACCCCAGCAAACGTTGTTTTGCAAAATGAAAAATAAATAGTAGCCGATTCTTAGACCTACTGAATACGCTTATAAAATTTGGCGAAAATCGATAAAACCGTTTTGGAGGAGTACGGTAACTAACACTGTGACATGGCAATTTTATATATAAGACTAGCTGACCCCGCAAACGTTGTTTTGCAAAATGAAAAATAGATGTTGGCCGATTCTCAGACCTACTCAATATGCTCACAAAATTTCATGAGAATCGGTCTAGCCGTTTCGGAGGAGTAAAGCAACGAAAACTGTGACTTACTTACTTACTATCCTGGCGCATCGACCCCGAAATGAGTCTTGGCCTCCAACACAATAGAACGCCATCGGCCCCTGTCATGCGCCGCCTCCCTCCAGTCCGAAACTTGAAGTGACAGAAGATCTTTCTCCACTTCATCCTTCCATCTGTATCTGGGGCGACCGACAGGACGTCGACCGTGCGGCACACCCTCAAAAGCTCTCTTAGCAGCTCGATCCTCATCCATTCGCAAAACGTGGCCAAGCCAGCGAAGTCTGTGGGATTTCGTTTCGCCTATGATGTTTGGCTCGTCCACAAGTTCCGCAATCTCCCGGTTTTTCCTCCTCCGCCAGGTGCCATCTTCGCGCTGGATTGGGCCTAGGATTTTTCTTAACACCTTTCTCTCAGTCACCAGGAGTTTACTCTCCTCCTTTTTCGTGAGAGTCCAAGTTTCACATCCATACATTAAGATCGGTCGTATAATTGTCTTATAGACACGGATCTTGGTACCTCGGGAAAGAAGCTTGGAGACAAGGATGTTATGTAGGGCTGCACTGCACCGGAGAGTATTCTGGGTGCGTATTTCGATCTCGTCCGCTCTTGTGTTAGTATCAGTTACAGTGCAACCAAAGTACTTAAACCTATCGACTCCCTTAAAAACAGAGTCGCCAGCTCTGAGGTCTTCACGTCGCTGCCGTACATTTCTAGCACGGAAAACTGTGACACGAGAATTTTATATATTATATTTATTTTGTGATTTTAGTATTTGTTCTTATATTATATTGGCAAGAGTAATACTTCATCTCTATAATTTCAAGTGTCAATCTATCACGATTCAGCTTGGTGAAAGAAGGGCAGATATCAGACAAACAGACAGACAGACAACAAAGTCTACGGAACCCTGTCTGGTCCATTTCCCGTAAATTTTGTTAATATAAATACTCATTCTTGACTCCTCTTGTATTTCATCTTTCAAAAACCTGAAGCGGTTTTAATGAAACATAGCTTAAACATAGCTTAGAACACTTTAGTCTAACCCACGTTTCAAACAAAAGAAACAGAATCGGAACCTGTTCATTCCAGCCAACCTATTGTTTTTTTAATTTGCAGTTATAAAATACGTGGAAGCCAGCTAGTTTATTAGGCCTTGCAGTATTTCTAGAATACTATTTGGCAATAAATAATAATAAAGTGATTTTAAATGAAATTTTTATCATGTTTGGGATAAACTCAAAAAATAATTAAGAGATATTTATGCAATTAGGTAGAGTGTGACGGTTTTCGTATCGGTGAGGAGCCGGAACGGCTAGCTAGTGAATGAACTAAATTAAAACTAGAAAATATCACTAATTTATTTCCTATTTATCTTTAAGCATCTATGTTTTTTAGTTTATAATCTACAGATTTACAAAAAACGTGGAAACATCATATTACATACATTTCACAAATGTAAAGGAAAAAGGTTAAGGTTTGTTTTTATTTATTTTTATTTCCATACAACTCATAAAATAATTATCAAAATCGTACTATTCAGTAAAAATGTCTGAATCCTTACACGTGACCTCCGGGTGGTGCTAAGAACAGTCTCCGGTGGTAGGCTTCGGCCGCGGCTTGTCACCACCCTCCGGGCTGGGCCAGTGCGTGAAGCGATTTTTTCGTGTTTCGTAATGTGGCCCGGAGAAGCCATCTTCTAGGCCTTCATGCTCCATCTTAGACCACATCGTCACTTTACATCAGGTGAGATTGTGGACAAATGAAGGCTTATCAATAATTAAAAAAAAAATATGCGTAAAGTATATAATAATGAGAACATCCTCCTTTTTACTGCTTCTTTATTTATTAATATACCACGTGTTCGGAGACTTGGCACGAGTATCCCGTGTTGAGCAGGATATCTTACGGCTGAAATTATTTAATTCTATTCAGGATTGCGATAGTTTAGGATTCATAATAGTTCAGTTCAGTTAATTTGCGCTTGTAGCGACAATTTGCCAGTGTCGAGTTAAATAAAATTATAAAGTGAAAAGATGTTACTCAGTTGAACGCCATTTTACAGTTCTTGCTGTATTTACTAAGCACTAGGATTCTTAACGTATTTGGTTATAAATGACACAAACAACTCCTAGTGAATTCTGACAGCCTAGTGACATTGACTTAATATCAGGCGGCCATTGTTCGTCACAACTACGGACTTAGTAAATTTAACTGGGTTTCGTAAGAATAACTATTTATTTATAAAAAATAACGACTGTTCGTAGTTAATTTAGTAGTTTTGGATTGACAGCCACGGTATGCGTATTTCTAATCTTCTTTAAAAGCTGGACTCGTCAACATAAATACAAATAATAGTCTAGAATATCTACTAGAACACACCTTTGCTATAATTATATTTGCTATTGCGTCTCTCATATTGTTTGGAAAACACTTCATTAAATATCAGGGTTTTATATAAATAAGAATCACACAGCAGAGATTTATTCACTCACAATCACCTATCCCTAGTGACCGACTTTCATTCATACCTTTGGACACGTTTTACGTTTGACCAAGGCATGTCACAGAAACTGAACTGTTTTGACTGTTTCGAAATCTTGTTTGTGTTGTGATTATTTCGTCCTAGCTGTGGTTCAATTGTCTTTCATGTTTATGAATAGTAGTTATTCAAGTAGTCAAAATGAGGTTTAGGCTACGTTTTTATTATTTCAAACGACTGCTACGGCGTAGCACGTTCGTAGCCGTGTAGAAGTTGTTGACTGCGTCTACGGCATTGTACGCAATAGCAATAATACGTTCAAATTCGCATAGAAGACTACAATTCACAGATAATCACAGATAGACAATCGTTACAATAGAGGTCAAAAAAATATGTTTTTCAGAGTTCTATGTTCGAGACAAATAACTAGTTAATTTAAAAAAAAGATTATAACTTCTCAAATCTAAAATTAATCACGTGGAAAAAGATTTCATTTTGTTTTTCTTTATTTACTTTTTCATAAATAAATGAAAATTATTAGGCTCTAAGCCATTTGCCGAGTATGGCAGCCCTGTAATTTGCATGCTTAAAGTAATTATTATTGTAAACACTAGCTAAGAAATATGGTTATTAAATATTTTATAGAGTGATCTGGCTGGTGCGCAATGCAAAAATACCAGAAACTTAAAAAAAAAAAACAACTTGTGAATGATAACAACTTGCTGATTATATGTATATTTATAACACCTCAAATAAATAAACGCGATAAAACAGACGTAAACAAAGATTACAACATTTAGTTGTTATTGAATCAGGGGTTCTCAACCGCCTGACAATTTTACCTTAAAACTACCAGGAGCTCAGAATGACGAAGGGGTTTAATATTGCTGAGAACTATACCAAGTAAGTAGTAAAGCGAAATAAGCCGTACGGACAAGACACACGGCTTATATCGCTTTACACTTCTCAGAAATGCCGTCGTCGTTAATTTATTAAGTAGAAACAAGATATAAAAACTATATGGATAATAATAACTGCTGGGACAGCGGGCTTTGGCGAGAGAGCTTAGGCCTTAATTCACCACGCTGGCCAAGTGCGGGTTATTGAACGTCACATGTCCTTTAAACTCTTTAAAGTTCTCAGAACATACCGGTTTCCTCATGATGTTTGCCTTCACCGTGAAAGCACGTGTTTAAAGGGCATATAACAAATAATCAGAGGTGCGTAGCGGAGTTTGAACCCACCTTCGGAATAAAAGTCGACTGAGTAGAGGGACTTATCCAACACGCCTTGTTAAAAAAAAAAAACAATTTTAAACACATTTATCGTTACCATATGTCACTATAGGACTATGTGTGAACACCGAAAAAAGTGATAAATAGTATATTTATCACTTTTTTCGAATCATGAATTTTGTAAAAATTTATAATGATCGATAAACACGTAAGATAGTAAGGCGTATCGCCCTACAATATTCATTTAATTTAATTAACCGTAACATAAATAAATGTATATTTAAAATTTAAGAAAAACCCCCGATTCCATTGCCCGATGGCCTTAATTTTCTTAAAAGTAAAACACCATAATATTTTGTAATGTACACGCGATGCGCTTTAATTTGATACTCCACTCGAGTATATTTTCAGATTTTCGGTTTTCCTTCCCTACTCTAACCCCCATAACTTTTAAACGGCACAACTCACCTTTCATACGAAAAAAACTAAATTGAAATCGCTACATCCGTTCGGGAGCTATGATGTCCCAGACAGACAGACTTATAACACCCCTCTTTTTTAGTCGGGGGTTAAAAATAACAGTTATCAAACCCCTTTAAAATTTATTTCTGTACCCGCCTGTACGCTAAGTACAGGCGGCAGTGAAGTTAAGTGAAGTGAAATGATTGCTCCATGTGATTTCTGATAGCCTGGTGTTGCCAACTGACATACAGGCGGCTATTGATCGCCACGACTGGAGACAGCAAACTGACTTTTGCTTTTTATTGAGAGTGAAAGTGCAGAGCGGCTTTCGCCAACTTTCTTTAACTTTCGCGTCTGAATATGTTTAATCTATATTTAAAAAAACAAAATTTTGTGAGTGACAGCACTTAAAATACATACATACATATGATACATAGAAAACACCCAGACCCGAAACCAGAAATTGTAGATCGTACAAAATCCGGTCCCCCGGCGGGAATCGAACCCGCAACCTCCTGCGCCTCAGGCGGACCATCGCCCACCGAGCCACAGAGGTCGTCAAATTTTGTTTTTCTCATCTCTATCTCTCTTTCGCAGACCAAATTAAAGCTTTTTAAACATTTTTTTAGATATGTAATGAAACATTTCCCCAAACAAAATATTCCCATGTACTATTTCCCCGCGGGGACAACACATTTGTGCTTTTCCCGCGATTAAAGTTGTAGATTTCAGCCTTCCTCAATAAATTGGCTACAACATGAAACTTAGAATTTTATAAGTGTAGTAAGTGAGATTAGCGCGTTCAAACAACAAACAATTAAACAAAAATAACTGTTTAGCTTTATACTATTACTTCATTACTTTATTTATAGTATAGAAAATTTCCCCTTCCCTTTTTGTTAAATTTAAAATACCGTCTTGAAAACGTATAGTATAAACTTAAAATATACTTTGTACGCCCGCCTGAAACAGTTTCACAGTTGCTCTGTCCCTTCTCCAGCTAACGCCCACGCAGATACACATTTCAACCTGTTTAACTGTTTGAGTAGCCTCTTAGTGATTTCTGGTACCCTGGTGATCCTAGCTCAAATTCAGGCGGTGTACAATCAGTGTTAATCGCCCGTCCTTCCAATGGATAACGCAGGCGGGTCGAGCTCTGTACACTGTGCTCTAGACATAAAAACTTTGCAGTCACGTTCTACTAAAAAAAAAATTTTTTAAGGTTTAGCTACGTTCCTCTCGGTTATAACTTGGACGATGACCGCTAAGTGCATCTTTGTTTCCTCTGAACTTTGATCATCTCCAAGGACCTATTTCGATATTTTTTTTAATGAAAGCTTTTGCTCGCAAATTGTTCCCATTAAATTATATACCTATGTCCTCATTTCGTACCAAATTTGGTCCCGAGGTCCTGGTTTTTCTTATTACTGTTTGTGTTAACGCCTCATTATGGACATTTCTCATTTTAGCCGAACTGCAAAAAGGAATTTGGAATTTGGCGCGTATTAAAAATACACTCTATCTACAAAGTTCTCGAGATAATATAATAATAGTCATATATTGCCGAACAATCCACACAATTGGTTATAATTAGTTATATTAATGTGGTTGCCCAATGCCACAACTTTTTCAAAATATAATAATAAATAATAACACAATTAATTAAAATTAGTATTTTAATCTATATAAATAAAAATGAATTGTTGTTCGTTAGTCTGATTAAAACTCGAGAACGGCTGAACGGATTTATCTTATTGTGGTATATATACTTAATGTGGGTAGGTTAGCTATTATGCAATATGTGAGGGTAGATACCTATGGAAATAAATTCAGTGTTTAACCAACTACGCGTGTTTCATTACAACACTTATCATAGTCTAGAAATGTTCGTGGAGGTCTAGGGAAGGTTTAAAAGGCGGGGTGGGCCACTAGTTATTATTATAAATGTTGGGAAATGGTTGCACCCACGGGAGGAGACAGGGGCAAAGTTCTTATTCTGGTACTTATATTATATATTCGGAAGTGTATGTGTGTGTCTGTTTGTTTGTCCGTTTTTATGGGCAAACCGATTAACCTGACATTTCGTACGGGTTTTAGGAACATTATCATCACCCTATTTATGGCCCCACTGCTGGGACACAGGGACTTTTTTCTTGAGGAGTGAGATATGGCCTTAATTCAATACGCTGGACATTGGCTCCTTTAGTTATAATTCTATTTTATTTTATTTCTAATGCATATATTCCAAACTGAATGTCGGTTAAAAAACGAATTGATAAATATTTCTTTATTTACGTATATTTAAATATTATTTTGTACGCCCGCCTGAAACAGTTTCGGCGTTGCTCTGTCCCTATTCCACCTCAGCTAATGCGCACACATTTTACCTTGTCCCACTGTGTCGCCTCCTAGTTAGTTCTGATATCCTGGTGTTCTGGGTTAAAAAACAGGCGGCTGTACAATCTGTGTTGAGCGTCCATTCAATTTTAATATAAATATTTTTAACCTACATGATTAATTATTTTGTTAAAGATAACCGCTCGGCTTCGTTTAAATACATATTATGTATAATCAACATTGCTTTTAAATCACTAAAGTAATAGTATCTCTAAAATCTAATAAGTAGTTAAGAAAATAAATAAGTGAACAAACTATTACTATCAGCTAATGTCTCATAGCAAAAAACGTAACCCTTGGTGTTTTTACTCAGTTTACATATCCCGATATTTTATTATATTGAAATCTTGCCTGTTAAATTTGACCCACTTTCTGGCTTTTGGCACGCTTATGTGAAATAGATCAAAAACAATGGTGAAGGTGCGAGGTGGCCAAAGTAACCGTTTATTAGACATCGAATAGTCACAATTCATTCAGTTTCATTTTATTTTCAGTTACAGTTCTTTTCCTTTGTATTTTTCATTATAAAGTTGAGATACCAGGGAAAACAAAGTCCGTAGCCCCAGTCTACATGAGTAAAATGCCGCAGTAAACTAAAAAGAACCCAATAGTGCATCAGTGTAGATATTCAGGGAAGCATCAACCCCCAGACATACATCTACCTAGATAAGGTAAAGGCATTCGGGAGTCCGAACTAATGTGCGGTGTGTGTGGAATAACATTACATTGCTGCGTTTGCATTGGTCGTCTGATCAGAGTTTGTGTGTAAGGAGACGATACTCGTCAATATTGGAACAAGCGATACTGTCGCGCTTTCCTAATACAGGCATAAGTTGGTTCGCTTGGTTTCAATATAAATCTTGATACTTGCGTTATCTAGTTATATCTGTGATCAACCCCGTCCTTTTCTATAAAGGGCTCCCTCAGATTGAAGCTGCAGAAGGTTGAGAGTTATGATTTATTCTAAACGTGTTTCATGATTTATATAAACCTACTTCAAAACTGCTCCAACGACTTTGAAATGTATGGCAAACTCTTAACCTATACTAATATAAAAAACATACAAGAAGAATTGATAACCTCCTTTTTTCGTTAATTTTAAAATTAAAGAGATTGTAAGCTTGAAAAAAAAATATTTCAGTTTCATTTATATATATTGAGTAAGGCTATTTTTAAAGAGAAAATAATTATATTGAGTTGACGTTACGGACGTCCTCGTGAAGCAACTCCGTGTCGCACAGAATCAAATAAAAAATAGAAAAAGCTCATCCTTATTGCTAAAAGTGTGTTAAGTCCTTGGATAATCATCCGCCCAGACTAAGTGAGTGTTTGCTAGGACTTACGCGTTCTTGATTGGATGGAAATCTATAAAGATATATTGCTATCATACGCGGTTCTTTCTCGCAAGAGGGTAGATTTACAGATTGTTAAACGCAAAACGGTCAGTATTTCGATAGACTCCGCCTCCTTCTTGCCGTGGCCGTCTTGTGGTGAGTAGCGGTGAGCGTTATTAACATAACCGGTTATAATAGCAGTTATTGGCACAATAGCAGCTATTGCGTTATCAGTCTCAAGAATAACCGGTTATTGTGAATCACCGGTTATTGTAAATTACCAGTTGTTATTGTGAATAACAAGTTATTTACAATAACGATACTGTATCAGTGTTAACTCGTAAAGTGTTAACTTACACTTTACGAAACATCAATACAAAAACATCCGCCCCTATACCACCCCTTTACAGGAGTTTCAACGTAAATAACTCTAGTTTTGGAGGTGATAAAGCGTAATATCCGTTGCAGGCATGATCTAGACTAGACCTATCTAGACTAGATATAACGGGTACACACACACTACAATACAATTCCGCCTGCAACACGCACTTGTACATGCGCATTGAAATGTGGAGTGAGTGTGACATTTCCTGCTGATGCTGGGAGCCTGGTGTGTAATATTCCGGATCGGACATCCAGGCTCTTGTAATCCAGTCAATCCTCTACCAATATTCAGCTCTATGCGAGTGATTACTATGTTAAATCTTATTTCGACTGGACTATAAATTTTTAGCTCTGTACATTTTTTATAGTAATAGAAATATCTCTGTAATTTAAAACCTTTCCTTTGTTCTGTACTGTTTGTTTTATGACTATAATTGTTTTCTTTTTAAACTGATTATTTATTTATGTTAAACTTATTTCTTTTCAAACTATTTAATTAGACTTTGCATTTTTGGGGAATTTTTTGCCAAAAACCTGTGATTTTCCATTCCTTTAAAATTTTGTGAAGATCCTTACGTTCATAGCGCTCTGGTGATTCCCTCGAAGTGCGCAGTCTCGGTGGGATTCGCCGCACTGTAGGTTAACTGTGACCGTTCGTATTGAACCCTATTGTTAAGTGTTTGCAAAGTCATTCCCCTTGTGAAGAAATGTCGCTTTAAACTGGACTGTATTGCCTTTTAAACGTCCCATTCAGAAAAGAGATCACCAGGATCTCAGCATTTATTAGGAAGTTCGGTTTTATAAATAGTGGAACCCACCCCTCACCCTCCCAGAGAGGGATATCAACTGTTATAGAATAGATAGGTGTTAGACTAAATAGTACCTGCAAGGTGAAATGCGCTGTATATCCTTTGAAATAAGACGCATTTAGGACTGTATTTATATAATAGGGGGTGAGGCTTACGTACCTGTCTTTTCCAGTATTTGTAGAAATAAAGGCTTAAGTCAGAATATTTAACATGTAAAATTTAATTTCTATGAGCTAGCGGCTCCCTAATTCTTTGCTTTATGGAAGAGTTTTTTTCGAGTTTCATGTATTTTCTCTAAGAAATTGTGTTATAAAACTAGATTTTTCTGTGGTAAAGTAACTGTAGAAGTCGTAGTAAGTTTACTGCTCCATGATGTTAGCCATTTGCCAGAGAAGTTCCGTTAAAGACGAATAGTTGCAAGAGTGGAAATGAAAAACAGATGATCTAATGAAGACCGCAGATCGGTAAGCGCAGCGTTGAACGTCCACCAATAATGGAGGGAGAACTTTGTAAGTTTAAGGTGGATCCAGGCCGCTTTTAAATAAAACAACTTGTAGTCTATCTTTTTATTTTACACCTTATTTGTACAGTAGTCTTTGAGGGAGTAGGATGTCCATTGACGTCCTACAGCTGAAATACGTGATTAAAAATGTATACGTTGTATAGTATATACTTCAAGAACATCAGTAGAGCATACATTATAAATTATCATGCTACGGCGTAGCACATTCGTAGCCGCGTAGCAGATGTCTAATCTATGTATATCATACTGCGACTACGGTAAAATAACTATAGAGATAACACTAATTTATTGTTTAAAACTATATTGGTGACAACTCGATATATTGTGATATATCGATAATGTGCTGCCAGTCGGTTCTATTTCATTTTGAAAAAATATTTGTCCGGGCGCACGGCACATTGTTTTGTTTGTTATGATTGATAATAAAGGCACAATGTAAGGAAATGGGAGCTCTGAATGTATCTGAGCAAGAAAGATACAGTTACATGCTCTTGACCGCTGGCTGGGTCACGTTCAATTTATGTATATGAAATAGTTTATGTTAATTATTTATTCAATAGGATATTGAGGCGATTCCAGATTCCGAGTTTCGTGTATGAGGCGTGGCTAAAGGTCCCGCCCGATACGAGACACCCACCTGAATATCACCAGGGTGTCATAACTTGATGGAGGTATATTATTAGCCTGACCTTAAGAAAATAAAAGATGTATATTTTCATACCAGGCCTCTCTCGTTACAAGTAAAAAAGATAATCCATATTTTGATAGAACAATTCCATTTAATTTATATCAGACCAGTATTAGTAAACATTTCTTGATATTTATTTTTTAGAAATACCAGTATAAAAACATATCTGATAAAAAAAATCGATAAATATATTCGTAGAGAGAATCTCTTTCTTTTGTGATCTTTCTCGATATACGCTACTCTGATGACATATCAGGCTTTTATAAATAAAGGAGTTTATAAGGAGTAAATTTTGATTAATCTGTCCTAAAAAAGAAAACATACCTGATATTGTATAACTGATGGCGGCGCATAGTCCGATAATAAAATGGCGTACATTCCACCGGCTGAAACGAAATAAGTCTGTTAACAAATAGTTCAAGTACACAAAATTGCCGGCTCCCCGTGCCAAAAGCGTGACAATCAAATAGTAATGAAATAATAAAAAAAAAACGCTTTTTAAAATGATTTCAAAATCCAGGATTATTACCTGGACAGGTAGGATGCGCACTAATAAACGCTACCGCTACCGCCAGCCAGATAGCCCACACTCTAACCGAAAGAGCCAAAAGGACGACATATCACAAAATCAGCTGACCTAAATTTCTTACTTTCCAAACGTTGCTAGCTCCCGTACCATAAAGCTGATCTGATCAAGGAGCTGGAAGGAGCCGTAGGATTTTCTTTATAAAACGCCTCATATAAGATACATCTTGATAAGTTATATACAATAAAGCTTTTGCGAATGTCTTAAAATAATCTTGATTTGTTTTCTTGATAATTATACCTATTGTTCCATTTTACTCAATTCAAGATGGGCTAAAATCATTTTTGTTTATTTTTAAAGGAATAACTTTCAAACCCGAATCCCCCAAAAAGTATTTAATGTAAAATGTAACCAAGACGAGAGCGAGACCACGTGGCTTGTGCTGACAATAAGTAATCATGTATAGATTTCAGACCGGTGACGCAGCTAGCAAGAAGCGAGCAGGGAATAGGTTTGAGCCAACCAGGGAAACAGAATACTAGAGGAGCACTAACGCTGTAGTTAACTGGACGTAAGGGGTTGGGGTAGCGAAACACAATATTGACAGATCTGTAGCTCCATTTTCTACATCATAAATTTGAACTCTAAAGCTTTTGGCAAAAGGATCAACGGATGTACCCTTAAAACGTCATAGTGAAAAACAGACGGCCGCATACGTTTACATTTTTAAATCCATACTAATATTATGTCTTTCTGATTTGCCTGTAAATTCAAAAGGAGATAAATTATATATGGAATAGGAATATTTTAGTCCAGGAAAATAAGTCATTCTGCGAGAAATTCCATTATAAAGCAGGAAACACCGCGGGAGGCTCCTTGTATTTTATCTAAAAAATTAACTACTACTTTGAAAAATATAAATTAATATTTGGGTTTTGACGCGCGGATGATTACTAGATCATTTATTATTAAAAAACAGGACCGACTTGGAAACAACAGCTTAAAATAAAGTAAATTGGTTAATAAACTTGAAAACAAGTCCACCGAATTTTGTTGAGAACCTCCTCTTTTATTTTCGGAAGACGGAAAAGAAGCTGAACATCAAAAACAATCGACAGTTTATATCTATATCTTTATCGCAAAAACAATAAAAGGCTTTGTTGCTGAGTGACCAAATCGCCTAAGAGCTATTTTAAGATTATAAAAATACTAGTAGTGCCCCGCGGTGTTACCCGCGTTTAAATGTATTGTCCCGCGGAATTACATATTTTCCCGGGATAAAAAGTATCCTATATTACTTCTAATACCTCCAAGAATATGTGTACAAGTTTCATGATGATCGGTTGAGTAGTTTTCGCGTGAAAGCGTCTCAAACAAACTAACATTCACATTTATAATAGTATAGGATTCATCTTAAGTTTATATTATTACTTGCTTTAACCGCGTAATAAGGGATTTTGTCGCGGTAAAAAGCAGCTTTGTAATTTACTGGGAAAGCAGCTATGTTCGTGCCAAATTTAATCTAAATCGGGCTTCACTCGCAATAATTGATTTCCCCGCGAAAACTGATATTTTACCGCGGTAAAAAGTAGCCTATATGTTGTTCTGATGTATAAGCTATATTGTGGTAAAGTTTCATTCAAATCCATTCAGTAGTTTTTACGTGAAAGAGTAACAAACATCCATACATCCATACTTACAAACTTTCGCCTTTATAATAGTAGTAGGATAAATTAAAAGATGTTTATTATACCAGACTATAACTTAACAGATTAATTTATATAATACGTTATCCCTGTAACTTATATTTACTTAGTTCAATATTAATACAGAGATATTCAATACTTGATGAATATATATCTCTTTGATCAAAAACCTACCGCTAAAGTACGTTAGTCAATAGGTATGAATGAAACGTAACGTCTCGGTATCTGTGTAGCTCCTACATTCTTATGTAGTCCTGGTAGTCCGAACAGCAACATGGCTGCGCTAGCTTAAACCACTCGTGTTTAATTTTAGTCCCATACGACCGATTTGTTTTAAATTTCAACTAAATTAAGCTTTTATCTACTTTACTATTTAGATTTATAACGGGATATTTACCATAATAAATTATAAATTTAAATAGTTTTGATAACCACGATAGTTTCGAAAGTGTTATCTACTTAACTTTAATGTTAGACAAAATACTCTTTTGTTTTAAAATTCACTTAGTTAGATTCAGTTTTTAACCGAATAGAACCAACAAAAAAAGGAGCAAACTAAATTCGACGCGTATGTTTTCTTTTTTTTATGTTTTTTTACCTCAGAGTTTTGAGGACGCCGAGGACCGATTTCGATTATTCTTTTTTCAAATGAAAGCTGTTGCTTGTAAATTAGTAGTTGATTTCGGAAAATTTACAACAGTTTGCACATTTTATAATGCAACTAATTAGCTTTACACGCCACGGCGATCTCGTCTTTTTGGATTTTCTCGCGGGAACAAAGTATTATTTAAATAAAACAATCAAAAAGTAATTCCTCTATGAATTAAATAATGATGAGAGCCTGGTGTTGCGAATCGACATTCAGGTGGCTGTAGAATTCATAGCATAATCAATCTGTGTTAAAATATAATATTCCATTGTAAGGAAATTCTTATCAAACGCCTGCAAAATTTCTTAATCGGGCCTAGGGAAGTCGTTATCAGCCCGTCCATATATATAAAAAAAAGAAAAGAGAAAGAGTTAGATTACATAATGGTCCATAGATAACGTACCGAATGGTAGAAGACGAGAGTAGTTGGTAAAAAAATGCGCTATTGTTTTTCAACAAGTGCCAGCTTAGAACTACACGGCGAAATTTTGTTGACTGAATAATCGGATGTAGCACTGCTACGGCGTAGCTTATTCGTAGCAGCGTAGCAGTCTAATCATTGTCATCGTTTTATCTGTGCTTATGTAGACAATGTCGAAGGCGCTTTGTATAATCCGCTACATTTCGTAACGGCGCGTCTGCTTTAAAAAAGGCACTGCTTTGTAATGCGTGATTTTAATCTGAAATAGTAAATAGAATTGAAATATTAAAATTTTTATTTTTTGATAAAATGAAATATATTTAATAAAAAAAAAAGTTGACTTTGGGTGGGTGTTTTAAGCGAGTACTTACATAAGATGATTTAAAGCACTTCTTAAAGCGCACATCAATTTCTCAAGAAGAAAAACAAGAAGTGCGTGGCGGGGTTTGAACCCACGCCCTTCGGAATGAAAGACCAGTGTCCTCCCACTTAGCCAACACGGCTTTTCACCAAGGCCACCCATTGTTACCTTATTAACCGTAACGTATTATTACTTACGATATACTGCTCAAGGGAATAATTTTTGATTTGATAAAGGTTACGAGATAGTTTCAATTTGATGAAAAGGGATAATTTTGATGTTAAAGAGATATATTTTGATTAGAAGAAATTAGTAATTAGAAGTAGATTAATCTTTTAATTAAATCTTGATTTTTTTAGTTTTGAACATAGTATTTAATTTATATCTTAAAAACTACAAGTAAGACAATATTATATTACTTATTAAACACAACCATTAAAATTTCACGTAAATGGAATTAACTCAGTAAAAAACAATCACAAAACTGTAAATTCAGAAAAAAATTAGGGTAATTATTAAACACAAATTTTTAAAAAAGCAAAAGAGGAGTCAAATTGTCTACAACAGTTAGAGTGAGGGTCGAATTTCCCTCCGTAAGGACACTAGGGCCCCACTAATAGGCTCTCCGGCCCGATTCGGGTACTGATGATCAGCACTTACACGAATAACTTATAACACAGCGCTACCTCGCCTCCACTGAAGTGGACTTCAAATGATACAACAAACCCCCCATCTAGTTTGCTGATCCTATGAAGGGAGAATTAGAGCAGCTCTCCCATCACCACTGCTTCACTGTGTAGACACGGACTCCCCATTCGTAGTATTAACGTAGCGGTATATGAACGACGCATCTGAAAAATATCACTTGCGCGATCTAGAGCTTTATCCTTTTTGAATCTATAATCTTTTATTCTAACCACTTTTTGCACCTGCATAATTTTAATTGCAAATTTTATAGTTTATATTCAAAAAAATTTAGTAATTTATTTCAAATTTATGATTTTAGGAAAATAATTTATAAAAGCGAGGGATAGAGCAATGTACTGTTTCGCGCGTGTGACAAGGACAAGGCGTCATTCATTCTTTCGCAGTCTCAGTGGTGCCCTCTATTGATTAATTCTTGTAACCATGTGTCCTACGTATAAAGTATCATCCTCACCATTATTATTATGAATTATTCATGATTAATTATGTGAATAACTAGTTGTTGCCCTCAACTTGCTATGCACCATTTGCGAATTTAAAAAAAATCTGAAAAATATATTGTTGCTTTATTATTTTTTTATATCTATTTTACCTCTATTGTTCTTGGAAATAATAATAAAACATTTTAAACGTAGATCATCTTTATCATAAATTTCACACAGGTATATATTTGAATAAAAAATTAATACTCCTTACTGCTTAAATTTTTAGTTTCACATTATGTAGGTACCTACTTTATCTAGTAGATACTTAAATGCCTCATCATAGTCAGTAAACATTCCATGATACAATCATAAATTATGATTTAACGAATGGTAGAGTCCACGTAGAGTCACCAAAACTACTGCAGACTTTCAATTGAACCCGGAAATTGCGTTAATTTTTCACCGCCGGATTTTAATTGAAAATTAAAATTCCACTATAGAAGTTTAACATATTTTACCTCTGATCTCTCTTTTAGAAATATTACCCGCTTTTCTCAATTATTAATCTGTGATAATTGCCTTCTTAACAGATTTAAGGATAGTGCTTTTAGTCGGAAGAAATAAATCGTAATTACGAATATTTATTCGTTGTTTCATTTGATTATGTTTAGTTGAATATTCTATATTATTCCAGAGATGTATCAACATGAAATCCTTGGGGTCCTCTGGCTAAGATAGAATATTTTTAAATATTAAAATTATATACATATATATATATTTACTGAGAAAATACTGACAAACTATAAATAAATTTCAAATACTTAAATGTTGTTGGATTTCACATCCTACTAAATATAGAGGTATATGGATTAATATATGTACATAGTTTTAGAATAATAATAGAATTTTGTAATAGGTTCATTACCATGTACCAGGTATATCGAAGAAACGCTTTCCTCTGGTGGAATAGAACCAGCTTCTCCTTGCAAGTGCAAGTACCCTTCCCACTGTGCCACTGAGGCAGTAAACATTTAGACATGATTATCGTTATGAAATAAAAAACATTACTTACAATATAATCTCTTTCAATGGCTTCTTTGTATCAGAAAGTATATTTTAATAGTGCTGTATCTCAGTACTTGGAATTAATGCTAATTAATGATAATAAAAATAAAAATTTCCGGACAATCTACACAACATCTAGCCCCGTGGTAAGCTCTAAGCTTGTGTTATGGGTGCTAAATATCTGACATACTTAATATAATATACATTAAAATATAGATATTTTTTATTATAAATATTTAACCACAGACCAAGGATAAATGTGCTTATAATATAATTAGGTTATTTTTTTCTAACTAGTTTATTAATTTATCTTTGTAAATATTTGTACCTTAATTTAATGTTTGTTTTTATGGAACTCGTGTACCTATGTTCTACTGTAATATATATATTCTAGTGTGTTGTACTGTAATTAATTTAATTTGATTGTTATTTTCCATGGTCGCATTGGTGTCAAACTGTAATGGCAATATAAAAGTGTTATGTAAATAAATAAATAAATAATGGAGCGGCTGCATTAACGGGCGATGATTTGTGTCGGGTTGCCGCGCTTGAAACATCTACTGCCTCAGTGGCGCGGTGGGCGGAGGTCCGCTTGCGGTGCAAGAGGTAGCGGGTTCGATTCCCGCCGAGGGGTCAAGTGTTTGTATGTTCTGCAAGCATTTTCTCCTTGGTCTGGGTGTTCAGCTGTTCAGTATGTATAATAAAAAATAACTATCTATGTATGTCTATTATATTAAGTATATCAGATGTCTAGTACCCGTAACACAAGCTTATAGCTTACCACGGGGCTAGATGTTGTTGTGTGGATTGTTCGTCAATATTTATTTATTTTATTATCTGTCCCCTCCACACAGGCCGCTGCAGCCACACACTTTGGAGAATTTTTCTGTTGACGCCCTTAAGTTTTAACCCTCTGAATCCTTACACGTGACCTTCGGGTGGTGCTAAGAACAGTCTCTGGTGGTAGGCTTCGGCCGCGGCTTGTCACCACCCTCCGGGCTGGGCCAGAGCGTGAAACGATTTTTTCGAGTTTCGTAATGTGGTCCGGAGAAGCCACCTTCTAGGTCTTCATGTCCCATCTGAGACCACATCGTCACTTTACATCAGTTGAGATTGTGGTCAAATGAAGGCTTATATAGCATAAAAAAAGACTTTATACAAAATATTAACTCATCCACTTCTACACCCAAAAAATCTAAATGGATTGGACCTTAACCTGGGATTTACATAACTAGTTATATTCTGAATCAACACAGGCTAATATTTACTTCACATCAGCAGGAAGTGTCGGACTGCCCCCACACAAGCGAGACGCATTAGTGTGCGTGCACAGCCAAAATTAGTCTAGTGTAGATGGCTGCAAGGGAAATTTAGCTTTATTACGTTCAACTCTAGAGTCATTTAGGATTAAAATCCCATCAAGGGGGTGAGATAGGATCTGAATCAATTATCTTATATAATATAAAAATGAATCCCTATTTCCCTAGGTCACGGCATCACGCCTGAATGGCTGGACCGATTTCGCTTATTCTTTTTTTGTTCTGTTTGTTATTATCAGGAGAAGGTGTAGGTTATTTTATTGATAAACAATACATTTAAAACAATTAACTCAATAAAATAAAAAATCTGCTCATTTATGGCGTCTAAGGCGGAAGAAAGTTCGACGGGTCAGCTAGTTTCAATAATTGTCTGCCGTGTTGTCTAAGGGGAGGACACTCGACTTTCATTCCGATGGTCGTGGGTTAAAACCCGGCCTCGCACCTCTGGATTTTTCTTCTTGAAAATGTATCTGTGGATACTTTAAAACACGCGTGATTAACGGTGAAGGCAAACACCGTGAGGAAACCAGCATGTTCAGAAAACTTTAAAGTGTTTCAAGGACATTTGACATTCACTAACCCGCACTTGGCCAGCGTGGTAAATTAAGGCTTCTCTCGCGAATACAGAAGTCACAAGAATAACGAGTGAGATTTGGAGATCTAAATATTATTATGAAAGCGAAAATATGTGTGGATGTTTGTTTGGTAGCCTTTCAAGCCGCAACAGCTAAACGGATTTGGCTGAAAGTCTGAATAAGTAGGTTAACCAAAATTTATTTCACGATCTATAATAATAAAAATAATAGAAATATTATAATTCATTGATATTGTTATAAATTATGGCACAATATGGGCTTTAACGTGGTTGCCCAACACCACAACTATTTCAAAAATAAAAAAGATGTGGTGTCGTAGTGTTATTTTTCTATCTTTTAACAATTTGAGATTCATTCCATTCAAGTCTACCGTACTTGGATCACTCTGTATTTTGCTTAAAATTACATTAAAATCCGCTCAGAAGTTTGAAAGATAATAGCGAGTAGATAACATTTATGTCACTTATAATATAAGTAACTTTATCTATGATTTTAGTTAATAAAAAAAAATATGTACCTAATTATTAAAAAAAACTACGAGTATAAGTAATTTGCAAGTAGATTCATTATTAACAAAAATTTCAACGAAAATTTCATCTTATAAAATACTAGCGGCACGCCCCGGCTTTGCACGGGTAAAATTATTCAAAATTGTTTTAAAATTATTCGAATTTTTCTCTCCTTAAAAACCATCCTCAAACTCCAACAAACATTTAAAAAAATAAATTGGCTAAATTGGTATAGGCGTTGTTGAGTTATGCGCTTAGCAACACATTTTGCGATTTATTTGTAACCCCCGACAAAAAAAGAGGAGAGGGGTGTCATTATGTTTGACGTGTCTGTCTGTCTGGGACATCATAGCTCCCGAACGGATGAAGCGATTTCAACTTAGTTTTTTTGTTTAAAAGGTGAGTCTGGCGCGAGTGCTCTTAGACATGTTTCATGAAAATCGGTTGTGCCGTTTAAAAATTGTGGAATTCAAGCTAAGAATTAGTGTTAGAGTAATGCTGGTTTGCCAAGATACATACACCAACTTAACCTTCTTTGGTCATAGGATAGGAATACAACAATTCGACTAATGTACATTTTTTATTCATTATTTGTTTGTTTGTGTTGTGTTGTGTCTCAGTTACAACATAATTTCTACGGAAGTCTGCAAATTCACAGTTAAAATGTGTAGCGTAACTGTATTTTTTTAAAGCTAGAATTCTATTATTATGCTATTCGAAAGAGCAGAAGAAAACTAAAAAAAAACTGTATACTCCACTTATTTTACGTGTTTTGGTGGTTAACCCAATTGAACCTGCAACCGACGATAATGTACAATATCTATGCTATAAGCTAGGGTTTAGTTCTGAAAATAACTTTTTGAATGGGATTAGTTACCTGTTTACGAATTATTAACTACTACTAACTAAGCGACAAAATATTATCAAGCGTCAACTTTGTTATTTCCGCACACGACCATTCGTACCACAGTAGGGAGCCGACCGACTCGCGTGGCAGATTATTTCGTGATCTTAACCGGGAGGGGTCCCGTACCTTCGTGCCCAAGTAACGCCTGCCACTCCACAACGAAGAGCCTTTTAAAACAGTGGTATTTTAATTTTTTTATATAATAAATCGCTTATTGTCACAAAACTATAATAGTTAGAGATATGATGTAACGACGTTTTTTGTAGATAATGATAAGTTCTACAAAGTTGTAATACATCTATTTGTTATATATTCAATAGTTTTCGCAGCATTCGCGATTAAAGAAAGATTTAGGTTTATTTTTTCAAAAAAATCGCTTATTGTCACAAAACTATAATAGTTAGAGATATGATGTAACGACGTTTTTTGTAGATAATGATAAGTTCTACAAAGTTGTAATACATCTATTTGTTATATATTCAATAGTTTTCGCAGCATTCGCGATTAAAGAAAGATTTAGGTTTATTTTTTCAAAAAAATCGCTTATTGTCACAAAACTATAATAGTTAGAGATATGATGTAATGACGTTTTTTTGTAGATAATGATAAGTTCTACAAAGTTGTTATACATCACTTTGTTATATATTCAATAGTTTTCGCAGCATTCGCGATTAAAGAAAGATTTTAGGTTCTTTTTTTCACCATGGGTTATATTATCGGAGTTTGGTAAGAAATCATATTATTTTTGAAAACTAAATATAGCCTATGTCACTTAGAGATAGTGTAGCTTTCGAATGGTGAAAGAATTTTTAAAATCGGTGCAGTAGTTTCAGAGCCTATTCGAGACAAACAAACAAACAAAAAATCAAACCTTTCCTCTTTATAATATTAGTATAGACTAGCTGACCCCAGCAAACGTTGTTTTGCAAAATAAAAAAATAGATGTTGGCCGATTCTCAGACCTACTCGATATGCTCACAAAATTTCATGAGAATCGGTCAAGCCGTTTCGGAGGAGTATGTCAACGAAAACTGTGACACGAGAATTTTATATATTAGAGATATTTTGTCTTAAATCAGTTTCGGAATAGCGCCGTCTTTTTCACTCCTGGGATATCGCGCACTGAGTCGCTCTCTCTCTTGCAATGTTTACTCCTTGTGGTTTCTGAGAGCCTGGTGCTGGTGCTACGAGCAAAAATTTAGGCTGTAGAGGCTCAGAACAATTTCAGCCCAACGGAAGGTTAAAAAAAGCAATAAAGGTTTTCATTAGTTATTTTAATTCTTCAGTTATCAGGCATTTGTGATTGTTTTGTTCATACTAATATTAAAACCAGGAAAGTTTTTGTATCTGTGTGTTAAAGACGATAAGCCTGAAATTTGGTACGAGTTATATACATTGGATAACGGCATAGGCTACTTTAATTCTGTTTCTAATTCATATATTCCAAACTGAAAGTCTGAAAATGTTTTTTTTTATCTAGCATTAACCTTAAAAAGCCGTGTTGGCTAAGTAGGCTGACTTTCATTTCGATGGTCGTTGGTTCAAGCCCCGCGACTCACCTCTGGATTTTTCTTCTTGAGAAATTTATGTGCGCCTTAAACACGTGCTTTAAGGGCGAAGGAAAACATCGCGATGAAACCAGCAAGTTCTGATAACTTAAAAAAAAATGGTTTGAAGGTGACATGTGACATTCACCAACCCGCACTTGGCTAGCGCGGTGAATTAAGGCCTCGCGCCAAGAGTCTCTGTGTCACAGCAGTGTAAACGTTAATTGGGTGGCTGAAAAGTAAAATGGATCTTGTGATTAGTGCACTAGAGCAGTTTTTGGAGTAATAACTGTCACGTCCTTGTCTGAAAGCGACAGTAATTAGGTGTTATTGAAGTAATTAGGTGTTTTCGGTCACATTCGTGAACAGAGATGGTATTTATGAATCCGTTATTTAATTAATTAGTTTATTGAAAATAAGAACTTTCATGATCTAAATAATAAGAAAAAGAAAAACCCCCAATTCCAATGCCTTGATGTCCTTAAAAGTAAAACACCATAAAGAAAGAAAATAAATATTTGCTTAACAATAATAAAAGCGATACTATCAGTATAAAATCGCTTCTTTAAAAATAGATAAATAAGTTAAAGTTCTGTGCCTTAAATAGACATTTCATAAGATTTTCAGGTTATACCGGTGGTGCAGTCGATATGTTCGAAAACAACGAAAGTTAGGTGTGAAGCTACCAGGGAAACATAAGAATAGTGGAGCAATCTGAATTTAGTGATATGGACATAGGGGGTAAAGGCTCAATACACAAATATCTATAATACTTTACTATCCTTGAACGTTATGCTATCAATTTGAACTTTATGTCAATTACAATATCGGTTAATTTTGTTTGTTTCTATCTTGTAGTGTCTACAGAAATGCAAATGGCCGCCAATCGTCGTCGGCTATCTCTTTTCATCATATGCAACTATCTCACCTGGAGGGTTATTCTCAAAACAATAATTTAATTTTGTAATTTATAACAATGTCTACTCAGAAACCCGATATAATTTCTCGAACATTCACAATAAAAATGTAGTCATTTTTGTTATTGCGTTGCGATAAACGTGATCATGCAAGCCAAAAAAAGTGGCATTTCTCCTAACAGTGACCAAAAACAACGTCATCTATATAAATAAAAATGAATTGTTGTTCGTTAGTCTGATTAAAACTCGAGAACGGCTGAACGGATTTATCTTATCATAGACTTGAAATGTTCGTGGAGGTCTCGGGAAGGTTTAAAAGGCGAGAAAAAATCGAATAATTGCCGGGAAATTTTTATTAATAAAAACCCGTGCGAAGCCACTAGTAAAATATAAAAATATCTTCTCATCATCATTCTGTTACATATGACATTTAATAATCACAAATTCGTGATTTAACTCAAAATATTCGCTTTCGAAATATCATAAAATTGAGAATTGCGCTCCTGGAATTCAGGGGTGGAGTCATAATGTAACGTCATAGACAAATGCACTTGAAGCTTGCAGACCTCATTCTATCTCATATATCACATACACTTAATTGGCTATTTCTATTTCACTTGCACTTGTGAAGCGATGGATGTTCATAGACCATTGAAAAGTCGTGGACTAGACATTTAATTAAGAATGCTTTGAAATGAAATGAAATAAATTTTATGTGAGACACAATACATATAAATAAAAGAAGAATTATTTAGTAAAGTCACATAAAGTGTCCCAAAAAGGCTTCCAGCTCAGCATTTGTTGACTTGTATGTAACAAGACAACGCTGATCTTCCGTTGGAAGTTCCCTTTGGTTACTGCAATCTTCATGCTTCGATTCCTGAAATCAAATCTGTGATCGAAACTTATATTAAATAAAACTTATGAAATTAGACTAATTTAAATTGAAACTATCATGATTATCAATATTATTTAGATTTATGACGGGATATTTACCATGATTGATTGTCTTTCGAGTTTCCCGATATTTCGGCACAGTTACAAGCGCCATGATCACGGTTAAACACAATCAATCATGGTAAATATCCCGTTATAAATCTAAATAATAATTTAAATTGCTTGAAAACTTCTTAGTAGTTATACAATTTTCAATGTAAGTTAGTCTTAGGGGTTTCTAGATATAGGAAGTTGAAATATATCCATTAAATATGATAATTGTAGTTTTCAATACCGTGAACACGACAACGGTATACAATAACATAAAAATAAAAAAAAACCGTATCACTACTTTTCAAGAGTCTATTGGCGATGCAAAGATTCTAAGTAGCGCCTCTATTGTCAAAATTGTGAAGCTGTCTAAGAACGACACTTTAACAGTTTTCGTTATGTTTGCCGGATTTCATTTTTGTTTTAATTTGTATAATATTGTAAGTAAGATTTATCAAATTACTTAATAACTCGCTCCTCCCGATAAACGACTTTTCTGGCTTTCCGACGGCCCAAGCGTCGCAAGCTTATCGACTCCAGCTCTTGCTTCAATGTCAAAATCCCGTTTTAAAAATGTAAAGTACGGACTCATAGTGTTAAACATGCCTATGAAACTTCTGGTTTCTAGGCTTTGGCTCTATTGAAGGAAAATATTTCGGTCGCTGTCTTGTTTGCTTGTCATGTTTATATAAGCGTCGTGATTTTTGGCACAAACATAGCTGAATAGTAGCCGGAACCTACAATTAAAAGCTGAATATTCTCTAAAACTATAAGAATCTGAATACAGCACTATCTTAGGTTGTTTTAAGAAAATTGCTTCAAACAATAAAACGATAAATGAAAAATCATAATGAATGAACACATGATTATCATATTATTTTTATTATTTTATGATGGATTTGTAACATATTGGATTTTAATAGAATTATTTGTATTTAACGTAGTTTTAGTTGACAATGCCACTACTCGGCAGCTCAATTATTACGTTATTGAACGTCTTGTCTGTGTGTCTTTTGCTGTATTTTCTGTGTGTAGTATAATAGTTATTAGAACTTAACAAAATCAAGTGTACAATGTTGCAATGAATAGCAGTTTATTTATCAGTATGAAATTATTATTACTAATTCTAGGTTTGGTTTAATTTAATAAATAAATTATAAGCACCCAAAAAGTAAGTAATGCATAATTAAAGACGAAAATTACACAAAACTACAACTGAAACATGAGCATAGACAAAATATATGCGTCGTGCCCCCCGTTCCCCCCCGCTCTAGTAATACGCAATGACATCGCGTTGTAAAATGAGTCATAACAATGAGAAAAATATACTCATTTCCCACTGCACAGTATTGGAGGCGTGGCGTGTTATCCGTCCTTGTCTATCAAATGCAAGTAATCAATTTGCTTTTGAGATAGAATATAGGTATGTAGGGTACTAGGTCAGTGGTCGGATTGTACAAGATCAAGGTCAAAGGGGTGCATAGTAAATCAAAACACAACTCACACCGAATTCTGTTTTTGATCCATTTTTGTAAAAAAGAGAATGATGTTATTAGTGTATTATAATTTGTAAGTGTTGGTCGTCCTGACGAAAACAGAAGAAAAATGGATAAACTATCTATACATATTATAAATCTATAGTCTTGTTCGGTGTATATATTTTCAGCAATAAGAAGACGAAACTACAAGCTAAAGAAAAGTACGCGGTGTCCGCCCCACGCCGGGCCGACTCAGATGGACATACGGATCTGCTCGCGACATTTCAGGATTCTTGTTTTATCGCATCATCAATTTCTCGGTTAGCATCTAAGTATTAAGATTTTTAAAAAATTATTAAGTTTAAAACTAGTGAGCTAATTATGTCCGATCACTATTTTTGTGCGCAAGTTTGGTGAGTAGTTTGTAACAAAATCTTTATGGAGAGAAGAGGTCTATTTAGTTTTGTAGTCAAAGGTCCCTATTCCAAAAAAAATATGAGTTTCAATACTCAACAGGCACTGGCATTGTGGAAAATCTCTGCTTGCAGTGTGATTGCGCCATGCACGTGGATATTGTCAGGTTTCATTTCAAAGCACTAGGAGAACAGAAGATTGGTAGAACTCGCTCGAACGTTGCATGGGACGCGTGAGACAACGTTGCGAGTGATAAGTGTGCCTAACCATAATACGAGGCCTCATTTTGACCTTACCTTTAAGAAAAAATGTATATTTGTCTATAAACAGAGTTAGACCTAATTTTATCCTACTAATCGAGTTTTATTGGACCAGGGTTAACCATTGAATCATGTCAATTTGATCTCTGAGTTGAGCGGTAGAACGAGTTTAACCTGATCTTTAACTTCCTTTTTTTTAGGATTTCTTAGCCAAATGGCAAAAAAACGGAACCCTTATAGGTTCGTCATGTCTGGCTGTCTGTCAATCCGTATGTCTCAGCCACATTACTCTGAAACTATAAGAACTATGTTGTTGTTGAAACTTGGTAATTAGATGTATTTGTAAGCCGCATTATAGTCCGGTCAATTTAGACATAAAAATAGTGATCAAATAAAAAAAATTCCAACAGAGCCAAATCTTCGTAGAGACCGTTGGTTTGCCACAAAAATAAAAAGTCCCAATCGGTCCCATGTTTAAACCAAACCTAGAATTAGTAATAATAATTTCATACTAATAAATAAACTGCTATTCATCAAAGGCAACATTGTACACTGGGCCCGAATAACTCTCCCTTAGCTCACATGGGACCGATTTGGACTTTTGACACTTTGTTTTTTATGGCAAACCTAAGGTCTCTACGGAGATTTAGCTCTGTCGGAATTTCCTTTATTTCAATTGTCTATATTGACCGGACTATTCAAACTGTTATCTTAAGTGGGGTCAGTACTTGGACGGGTGACCGCTGTGGCACGGCGCAATGAACCCTGGGTATGACATCATCATATTGTGTCATCTCTCTACATCACTATCTTGGGTTATCTAAGACTAGCTGACCCCAGCAAACGTTGTTTTGCAAAATGAAAAATAGATAGTAGCCGATTCTTAGACCTACTGAATACGCTTATATAATTTCGCGAAAATCGGTAAAACCGTTTTGGAGGAGTACGGTAACTAACATTGTGACATGGCAATTTTATATATAAGATATTGTTAAGGATTAATACCAAGGTACAAATATAGAGCCTTTTCAAGCAGTGTTATTATAATATTTTTTTTAATATCAAAAAAATCGCTTATTGTCACAAAACTATAATAGTTAGAGATATGATGTTACGACGTTTTTTGTAGATAATGATAAGTTCTACAAAATTGTAATACATTCGCGATTTAAGAAAGTTCTTAGGTTTTTTTCACCTTGGGTTACATTATCGGAGGTTTGGTAAGAAATCATTTTTTTTTAAAACTTAATATAGCCTATGTCACTCAGGGATAGTGTAGCTTTCGAATGGTGAAAGAATTTTTTAAATCGGTGCAGTAGTTTCAGAGCCTATTCGAGACAAACAAACAAACAAAAAATCAAACTATAATAAATTATAGTATATATATAGTATAGAAAATTCCTTCAAACAATAAAACAATAATTCATTCATTACTAATTATAGGTACCAGCAGATACTAGGAATTAATATTACTGAGTGCGTGGTCTGCCCTTGCCCGCTTTAGATAACACAGATAAGAGCACCTCTTGTCTGTGTTCTGGCGGGTGACTGAACGCGTAATTCTAATTATAGATATTCACGCGGTTAAAGTAGTTCTCCCTTAACGCTTATAATTTTTTAGGTTATCTTGTGTATTACAACCACAATGGAGATAGAAGCCAGTGATAGAAATTCTACAAGAATACTGAAAAAAAAAAAATTATTTATTTATTTATAATTTGTGGACATAAAACAATGTACAGAGAAGGACTTAATGCTAGAAGCATTCTCTACCAGAATCTCCAGAATCTCATCCAGATCTCTCATCCAGAATCTCTACCTATCCTGGGCGTGCATGAAAACAAATCAGGCACTATCAATATAAAACTTATTTTAATATAAAATATATATATATATACATATAAAATGATAAAGTATTACATCTATAATATATGCATATATATATATATATATATATATATAACTAAAAGGGAATCCTCCGTGTATTCATCACATGAAATATAATTTTTATATCTAAGTAGTCTATTTTTCTCCGTGAAATATTTTTCAAGATACAGCTTTAAACACAACTTTCCCCAAGAACCTACGTTTTGAGAAGTCTGTTAAAATGTTATTTTGGGTCTCGCAGCCGCCAGAACGAATAATAGTTTGGTCAATTCAAAACGAGATTTTATCACCTTCAGATTAGACCTAGGCCTTTCTAAGAAGGTTACGGTTGAATTGTGGTACTTGCGAACATTAACGGTTATTTTTATGTGATCACCTCGTTAAATAAAATTTATTTTATACAGTTTATGAAGTAGTGAGGGCATAATATCTTCCGTCAAAAATTAAAGTTTTATAAAAGCCCAAAGTTATAAATTGATTTAAGTCTACGTATCGGCCACTATTCAGCTATGTTTGTGCCAAAATCACGACTCTAGTTTATACATTTTTATCATAAATCAGTTTCTGTAAACTAAGTCAGTGATATTCATTCGTCTTCAAACTTCTTCAAACGTGACGACAGTTCTTTTCAAAATGGCGTTGGTGTGTTTAACTGGTTCTAGAGTCCAAATACAAAGAAAATTCAATACAGAGAGTATACTATCATTACGTGACTTAATATGCAAGATGCCTGTGAAGTCTGAAGTTGAGACGTTCACCAAATTGTACAGCTGCCTGGCCACCAGGCTGCCAGAAACACAAGGAGCTCACATTCCAGTGGGCGCGCAATGTCTAGGAAAATGAATCGAGCAACCGCGTAAGGAATGTGAGTTTGTTAAATGTGAAGAGCGGCTACAAGTATACACTCTTCAAACTAGCCGAGACACCGGGGACAATTCAACCATGTCGCCGGGGGCTGTTCTGTGCACTGCTCTAAGTAATTTCCAGGACTTCAGGAAAATTTCTGCATCAAATCTAATTTACGTCGGTTCAGTTGATCCAACAGGTTAAAATAAATGGGCAACAAACCTACTCGCAACGTTCAGAATCATGATCTGCAATCTCCTTGAGTTCAACATGCAAAGAAAGCGGAAATATTGCATACTCTACTGTCTTAAGAACTAAAAATACACGCCGAATGTGAAATGCTCAGAAGAAAATAACAACGAGTAAAAATTTAAATAAAAAAACCGAGGACCCATGATCCACCAAATTCAGTATGAAACGAGAAGATTTTTCAATACAACTAGAGAAGTACTCTACCGATTGATTTTCAATACTATAATGTTGCAAGAGCCTAATGGCGCGAGTTTGCTCCTTTTTTAAAAACTGATTTATCTGAATTTTAAAACAAAATAATATTTTGTCTAAAACGAACACGTGGTTTAAGCTAGCGCAGCCACGTTTACAGTTCGAACTACCAGGACTACATAAGAATGTTGGAGTTACACAGAAACCGATTTTCACACACTCCCCTCGCTTCCACTGCCCTTGTGTTTACGTTTAATTTTTAACAGAACTATGAACTTACTTAGGGTACCTACTACGGCGTAGTACAGTCAACACCAAAGTAAGTGATTAAATCAACATTTTAAAACATCTTCTAGTATGACGTGACAGATGTAACAGTTTATACCAAAGTGTAAGTTTTAAATTAAGTTTTAATTAGTTAAAAGTAAATGATCATAATAACACCAACGTTCGACATAAATGTAATGTAACTTTTTTATAACAAGTTATTTGTTCCGTTACTTCTATCAAACTACGGTAGTCAGAAACTTTTGACTGAATTTACAGTATATATTAATTTGGGACAATATTTCATCAGTTTCATTTGCTGTTGACTTTACGAACGGGGCGAAACACCTCTTTATACAGAAAGCACAGTTGAAAGTGGCAGTTTTATTTGCAGGAATTGTATCGCTTCGTCTCAGGAGCAGCTACAGGGTCACTACGTTCTTTTCCTTGGAAAAAACTATTTTAATTTTGTCGGTCGTTTTGGTCTAAAATTAAACAAGAGTGGTTTAAGCTAGCGCAGCCTTGTTCACTGTTAGGACTACCAGGGCTACATAAGTACGTAGGAGCTACACAGATACCGAGATTCACACACGCGCGTCCCCCGCGCTTGTGTTTACGTTTCATTAATTTGGGACAATATTTCATCAGTTTCATTTGCTGTTGACTTTACGAACGGGGCGAAACACCTCTTTATACAGAAAGCACAGTTGAAAGTGGCAGTTTTATTTGCAGGAATTGTATCGCTTCGTCTCAGGAGCAGCTACAGGGTCACTACGTTCTTTTCCTTGGAAAAAACTATTTTAATTTTGTCGGTCGTTTTGGTCTAAAATTAAACAAGAGTGGTTTAAGCTAGCGCAGCCTTGTTCACTGTTAGGACTACCAGGGCTACATAAGTACGTAGGAGCTACACAGATACCGAGATTCACACACGCGCGTCCCCCGCGCTTGTGTTTACGTTTCATTGATACCTATTGACTAACTGTAGTACTTTAGCGGTAGGTTTTAGATCAAAGAGATTCAATATATTAATCAAGTACTGAATATCTTTGTTAACATTTAACTAAGTAAATTTATGTTATAGGCATAACGTATTAGATAAGTTAATCTTTTAAGTTATAGTTTTGTATAATAAACATCTTTTAATATATATTTTTTGCATCTTTAGATACAAACAAAGAGATCGATACAGATTCAATCACTACGTTTAATACTATATGGACGAATGACTTGGAAAGTGCTGCGGGTTCGGAGATATAGAAATAGATATTAACCGTCGATGTTTTTTTCATATAAAAAAGCCGTGTTGGCTAAGTGGGAGGACACTCGACTTTCATTCCGAAGGTCGTGGGTTCAAACCCCGCCACGCACCTCTGGATTTTTCTTCTTGAGAAATTTATGTGCGCTTTAAACACGTGCTTTAACGGTGAAGGTAAACATCGTGAGGAAACCGGCATGTTCTGAGAACTTTAAAAGAGTTTGAAGGAAATGTGACATTCACCAACCCGCACTTGGCCAGCGTGGTGAATTAAGGCCTAATCTGTCTCGTCAAGAGAGAAGTCCCTGTGTCCCAGCAGTGGGAAACGTTAATAGGTTGATCATGATGATGATGATGTCGATGTTTTTTAATGTTCCATTTCTTTTGAAAATAAAAGAGGAGGTTCTCTATTCGTTGGTTTTCTCTAAACATGCCGGTTTCCTCACGATGTTTGCCTAATAGTAGATTCTAGTAGAATAATATTTTGGAGGTTTTGTCTGTTCACGTCCGTAAGTGGTAACCCTCTGAATCCTTACACGTGACCTCCGGGTGGTGCTAAGAACAGTCTCTGGTGGTAGGCTTCGGCCGCGGCTTGTCACCACCCTCCGGGCTGGGCCAGTGCGTGAAGCGATTTTTTCGTATTTCGTAATGTGGTCCGGAGAAGCCATTTTCTAGGCCTTCATGCTTCATCTTAGACCACATGTCATCGTCACTTTACAACAGGTGAGTTTGTGGTCAAATGAAGTCAATAATAAAAAATTAAAAAAAATAAGTAAAAGTCCAAAGGTGCGTGGTGGGCTTTGAACCCACTACCTTCGGAATTAAAGTCGAGTGTTCTTCCACTTAATCATAAAGAGCCTTTACACGACTTTACAGATACATGAAAACTTCTTGACAGTGCAAGCCACGTGGGGATCTATTGACAGTTTCCATAAACATTCTTGATAATGGTCAAATTTCAATCAATTTAGTGGTTTGAAAATGTTAAGTTTTTCTTAAATTTAAAATTTAGATTATCATATAGTCACGTGTTTCACAGACGTGCATTATAAAAAACGCAAGAGGGCTAGTTTTTCTCTTGAAATGTTAGTCTCGTTAGTAAATATACTTCCATCAATTTATGACACCCTGGTGATATTCTGGTGGGTGTCACAAACCGGGCGTGTCCTGTAGCCACGCCTCATAAATGAAATGTCTGTCTCAATTCAGAATCTAGAATCGCCTCTATATCCGGAATCTGATCTTCTTCTCTTCTGATCTTCCGGAACTTGACGGCGAGTATCACTTCTATTCTAGAAAACTGTTATGACGTTAACTGGGAGGGGGTTGAGTGTGTGCTTAAGACAATGAAAACTATTGAATGAATAATTGGTAATAATTATAAAATCTGTTTAATATAGGTACATATTGAACGTGATGCAGCCAGCGGTCAACAGCAAGTAACTGTATCTTTCTAGCTCAGATACATTCAGAGCTCCCATTTCCCCCCATTGTGCCACTCACTACAAACAAAACTAAGTGCGGTGGAGCGAAAAAATAGGTTTTCAGAAAGAAAGAAAACTGACTGGCAGCACAACGTTTCTTGTTAAATATTTCTTAACATTCAAAACAGCAAGATATAGTGGTTCGTATCCCGGGTTAAGATGTAAGCTTGTGTTACATAGAGGTATTTGTTTATGTGCAGGAAGGGCACAAATACAATTAAGATTTTGATCTTTTGGAAATATATTCTAAAAAACGGTAAAGTGTACAAAAATTGTTGGTTGAAGTAGTAGTTCAGTTCAGTTTCTTGTTATTGTACTCTGCCCTTGAAGCGACAATTTGCCAGTGTCGATTTAAATAAAATTAGAAAGTGAAAAAGATGTTACTCAGTTAAACGCCATTTTCCCTTATTTTTTCTTTTTTTTTTCGATTTGAAGTGATAATGTCCGCCAAATGATCTGTCACAAAACCACGCCAACATGACAGCCATCTGTCACGTAACTGTCACCCGTTCTAGTCTAACGATTTATATCATGAGACTGGCGCGAACAGTATATTCTTTTAAAATCATGTTTTTTATTAAATACCACCAAGGAAAGATTGTTAAAAGAACATACAAACACTCGGGATTCGAACTCATTACCCCTTTGCGACTCCCATTTGGCCACTAAAGCAGTACTTTTTTTGTAAAATGGTATATTATTGTTATCTATCTATGTTATCAGTTCAGTTCAGTTTCTTGTATTTGGACTCTGCGCTATAAGCGATAATTTGCCAGTGTCGAGTTATTTAAAATTATAAAGTGCAAAAAATGTTAATTTAGTCAGTTGAACGCCATTTTGATATTCATCTATGTTATCGCAATCACACAATCACAAGTCTATTTTACACTGTCTCAGCGACATTAGAACACCTACCTACCAATTCAACAAGTCCCTGGTAGTTTGCTTGCAAACTATCACATGTAGTGTAGTATAAAAAATAAATTCGTGTTAAATTTATGGTTATTTTGCCGTAGACACGGGACGATGTTGACTAGACATCTGTTATGCGGCTAGGAATTCTCTACGCCGTAGCAGTTATACGATAGTTCAAACTGTATTTTCCTCACAACAATGCAACCTCTTTAAGTATGCATCTATGCTCTACTGGTGTTCAAGATTACATAAGACATGGACAACAGTACAAATAAAGTGTATATATTAGGTCCTTACATATGAAATTGGCGTTTTGTATGGGAGGAACAAAAAGTCGAATATTTTTTAATATAATATATTTAATTAATCAAAGTATGAACCATTATTTTCTATGCACTTTTGCCATCTTATAGGTAGTTCATTGATCCCTTTACTAAAAAAACCAGTCGGACGGGAATCAATAAAATCTTTGAAGGCGATTTGGACTGCCCCATCGGAGTTGAATTTTTTCCCTTGCAAGAAGTTATCCAAATTTCGAAAAAAATGGTAATCTGTTGGAGCAAGGTCCGGGGAGTACGGAGGATGTCTTAGACTTTCCAATTGAAGCTCTTCTAATTTAGTAGCCGTCTGTTGCGCAGTGTGTGGTCTAGCGTTGTCGTGAAGCAGCAGTGGCGTGGAGCGATTGACCAGCCTAGGTTGTTTAGCCGCTAGCTTTTCCATCATGGTTTGCAATTGCTGACAATAGACATCAGCCGTAATAGTCTGGCCAGATTTGAGAAAACTGTAATGAACAATACCGGCACTAGTCCACCAAACGCTTACAAGTAACTTTTTTGGGGTTAATTTTCGTTTGGGGCAGGATTTGGCTGGCTGGCCAGGATCCAACCATTGCGCTGAGCGCTTCCGATTATCGTAAAGAACCCATTTTTCATCACAGGTAATGATTCGGTTTAAAATACCTTCATTATTGTGCCGGTTTAGTAATGTAACGCAGCAGTCGACGCGCGTTTGCCGGTTTGCTTCAGTCAATTCGTGAGGTACCCACCTTTCAAGCTTTTTAATCTTCCCAATTTGCTTCAAGTGAATTAAAACAGTTTTATCACTAACACCGCAGCCTGCAGCTAACTCGGACGTGGTTTGCGATGGATCCGCTTCCACAATAGCCTTCAACTCTTCATTATCAACTTGAGTCTCAGGCCGTCCACGGGGCTTGTTCTGCAAGTCGAAATTTCCAGAACGAAAACGTTGGAACCAAAAACGAACTGTGTTTTCTTTTGCAACACGACCGCCATACACATCATTCACCCTTCGAGTTGTTTCCGCAGCACTAGTGCCACGGCGGAACTCGTACTCGTAAATAATGCGATATTTTAAGTTTTCCATTTTGTAAAATGAGTGACGCAAACAGAAAAAAACAGAAGAAAAAAAACAAATGGATGACGATCATCGAAGCACAAATACATGAGTCTATAGCTGTACAAATTTGAATTTGGAATTCCTTACCAAAGAGGAGAAATTTGTGATTAAAGTGGCCAGTACGAAAAACGCCAATTTCATATGTAAGGACCTAATATATATATTATAGACTACAATTTATTTCGTTTAACCACCTCAAAATTCCCTCCTAACATTGGTGGTGGTTCATCGAGTCGCTCACCGATGTGCAGTCCTCATTAGACCACTTTGTTGTCATTACCATTCATGCAACTTTCGTCTTTGACCCGCGTTCTTCTACGTTTCTCCTCATTTCGCTCCCCGAGCATAGCCCTCTCCACAGCCCGGCCACTTTGACGGAACTTCTCTGGCAAATGGCTGACAATATAATGTAAAACTACGTAACTTACTACCGTCCTCTACGACAGGAAAATCACAATTTATTCAGAACATTCATGAAACCCAAAATTTCATGAGACCCTGGTCTGGACTAGATTGCACCTGCAAGGTGAAATGTGATGTGTATCTTTTAAAAAAAAAAAAAAAATATACGGTCGAATTGAGAAACCTCCTTTTTTTTGAAGTCGGTTAAAAATAAGATGCATTAAGGACTGTATTTATATAACAGGGGGCTTACATACCAGCTTTTTCCAGTAATTGTATAAATAAAAGATTTGATAAAAATTCCGAAGGGATGATAAATCTGTAAAATCTTTATGGAGTAGCGCCTTTTTTTCGCGTTTCATGAATGTTCTGAAGAAATTATGATTTTTTTTTATATTATACAACATTGATATTCCGATGATATTGATTGTTGATATTCCTCTCTGGGTGGGTGAAAGGTGGGAAAGTTATTTAAAAATATTACTTTCTTCCTGCCAAATGCTGAGATCCTAGTGTTCTCTCATCTGATTGGGACGTTTTAGAGGCATTATATATACACTCTGGTTTAATTAACTACGGTGCGGCGTAGTCCACCGAGACTGCGCACTGTGTGGAAATCACCAGAGCGCTAGGAGCGTAAGGATCTACACAGAAATTCAAGGAAATGGAAATTAAGCAAACATTTTTCCAAATATCTTTTTATTTATATATTTTTTTTTATTTATTTATTTAAAAGACCAACAGTATATCTTAAATAAACTTATAAAATATAATAGTGAATATAAAATTGCCCAATTATAGGTCTTTCTAAATTTTACAGATAAGTTAGCGACTGAACTGTTTAAAAAATAAGTTAAGAATAAGTAAACAAAATAAGATGGTTACAATTAAACTATAAATCAAAACAAATAAACTTTATAAGCATCTAAGAAAAGGTTATACTTTTATTATTATTATACATCTAACTGCTTATTCAGAATAAGGTCTATAGTACCTTTTCTGAATCGTTGCTTAGAAGAGTTAAAAATATCTAAGCTAGAGAAACGTTTATTATAAACTGCACATATTCTATTCATTGTTGCGTTCTTGGCATAATTAGTGATGTGAGAAGGAATCGAAAATAATTTAGTATGTCGGGTACGTTTATTTGGTACATTAAAGTTTAGCCTACTGATAAGTGCAGGGGAGTGGAGACAATTATTCGCTATATTGTACAAAAGCATGCAGTCGAGTAACGAGCGTCTGTCTTCTAATGATAAAACCTTATGATAAGAACAACCACGTTCATAATTTGAGTAAATTATGAACGTGGTCAAAACTCGAACTCTAATGTGAAAGTCAAAAACCTGTCCAGCGTTGATTTAATTGTATATGTGCAAAAAACATGTTGTTTATATCGTAAATAAATATCAAATTGTCGTGGTTTACGCGAATATAATAAAATAAGTTCGACTCAGTGCCAGATGATTTGTTTGGTTTGACATTATTAGTACTGAAAAACCAGGGTAAACAAAATGTAATTGTGACGTATAATAATATTATCAATAAATGACTATTAATGACTACTATTAATGACTATTAATGACACTTTTTTACAATTTACGTAATAGAAGATTATTTTACAAACACATTATTTTCATTAAATAGATAAGTTGAAAGTGTTAGACCGGTCGGTCGGTTTCTCGGTGGCACAGACAAATAGCACTAACCGAACATTGAATAGTTTTTGGTACCAGGAAAACAGTAGATTAGTGGAGTTCTTGCTTCATAGTTTGACATAAAGGGGTTGGGCGAGCAAAATTAACTATCGAACTGACCAAACAATTTCCACAATATCAATAGCAATTCTATTGCTCTGGCACAAGGTACATTTACGTTTAAATGTACAAAACACATGTACATTTGATTGCCGATTGTTGTATTATAATTAATATCTCTGTCGTATCTGTTATTATTAGTTATAACATAAACATTAATTCAAGATTCAATTCCCGGTCTTCTATTAAGTCGACTCGACTCTCATTCCGAAGGTCGTGGGTTCAAAACCCCGCCGCATACCTCTCGATTTCTCTTCTCATAAAATATACTTATGATGATAATTGAGTTAATATTTGCTCGCATGTCAATGACAATGCAGTACTTATCCATTATTGCAGTGCATTGTACGAGGACATCGACCGACATGGTCTTGATGAGAATGTTTGTTTTACAATAAGGGCCTGTTTCACCATGTCCGAGTATATTTAGGTAATGGTAATTTAATATCTGTTTACCATCGAAGCGTTAATCCATAGCGTAGCCCGCCTGACCGATCCATTCAAGGTACCAGGAATTTTATGTTCCTGTATGAGCAATACAAACATTATTTAAATTGATTTATTCTAAATAACAAAAACTAGAAGACCAATAACTATTTACCTATTACTCATTATCATACAAAGGCGAAAATTCGTGCTGGAGTTACTGCCGCAATTGTTTCAGTAATGCCCATGAATACATAAAAATCTGTATGCATGAGAAACTCTGAAACTAGACACATGAAAATCTATCATTAAACTGGAAAATAACATTCATATAACAAAAAAAATTCTTTGTTCAGCATGGGAATCGAAACCAGACAATTTTATATAATATTATTTATAAATCGATTTGATAGCTCGTGTGTATGTCATTCTGTACAATGTTTCAAGTGTACGAGCATAGACGACCGATGTCGCACTGCGCGCACCAGGCTCCCAGCATCGGCAGGAAGTGTCGGACTGACGTCACTTTGTACAAGTGATATGCAAGGGGAGGCATGTGTAGTAGTGTGCGTGCACACTTGCACAGACGAAAATTGGTAAAGTCTAGATGACTGCAAGGAAAATTTTGCTGTATAACGTTCAACTATAGAGTCATTTAGCAATAAAAGCTTATCGAGAGGGTGAGTTAGAGTCTGAATTGGTTTGAATAAATTATTTAAAATAACCTTTATCAATACTACTTGTTCGCCTCGAAATCACAAACACCTTGTAACAATTGGATTTATTGTTTTGTTATTGATTGTACATCTGTATACTTGCAGCAATATGTCCGCGGCCATAACTGCACGCCTCTTACTGGTTCATGGTTTCCTAGTGGCACCGAACGCAAACGTTCCTTGCTTTGTTAAGAGTTTATTTCCAAGGGTAGGTACGTTCTTCTTTCCACAAAAACGTGTCCAATTTATTCATAGCTTTAGCGTATTACAAAGATTCTTCAAGTAGAATTTTATATAAAGTTATCCATTATATTAAAAAGTTTTAAAAATAATTGAAAAATACTTGTTTTTAACCCCGGACCGAAAATGTGTCTGTCTGTCTGTCGACATCACACCTCCCGAACGGATGGAGCGATTTCAACTTAGTTTTTTTTGTATGAAAGGTGAGTTTGGCGTGAGTGTTCTTAGACATGTTTCATGAAAATCGGTTGTGCCGTTTTTAAAGTTATGGGGTGTGAGTGGGGAAGGAAAACCTGCAAATATACTCGAGTGGGATATCAAATGAAATTGCATCGCGTACACATTACAAAATATTAATATAGTGTTTTACTTGTAAGGAAATTAAGACCTTGGAGTCGGGGGTTTATCTTAAATTTTAAATTTAGATTTATTTCTAATTCAAACACAAACTTTTTATACCGTCGTGGGTTCAAAACTCGCCACGAACAACTGGATTTTCGGAACGAAGTTCCTTACGGCAGGCTTGGAGGAGACAGGGATTTTGCTGCGCGACCAAATTGAAAAAAAAGTGATAGTAAACCCGTAAGATATCTCAAATTGCGAATTTTCAACTACCGCCGCCGGATGTCCATATCGTATAGACTACTGAATATTTAACTTTGACTTAGAAAGCTATATAAAAGCACTCTAAGCAACTACGCTCACCTCAATGTGCGCAAGAAAATCAGTTGCTGACATTAAATGGACTAGTTTAACAGAATTATACTAGTAGTTATTACATTGATATTCTTTTTTTTATTAATATTTATACATCGGCATTATCGTCAGGCTTATGAACGTGGGTGAGCTGGCGGGTCCAGGGTTCGTTTGCATTCATAATGCTCGCTTCCAATCAGCGGCTCTGCCTCAAAGCCCTGCTCCACAATGTAAGCAATATAGCAAATTTGTGCCACTGTTTTGTCCAGTATCACCGACAAACGCCACATAAAAAATTATAACACAACGTATTATAATATGTAACGTTATTACAAAAAATCCACCGACTTTTACTATGAATGGATGATGAAACAACTTAATATCACTCGACCGATTTATAACCGACTTCAACGAAAAAAGGAGGTTATCAATTCCACGCGTATGTTTTTTCATAAAAAGCTTTGAAAAAAAACCGACAAAGACATATTTCTGAGTTTACAAACATAAAAAAAAACAAAAAATATAGTTTTTATTTTTACCCTTGTGCAGGCTCAATTATGATGAAATTGTTGTGATAGCCCCAACAAATTGTACACCCGCCTGAATTTTGGCTCGTAGTACCAGGCTGTCAGAAATCACAAGGAGAAACATGTCACTGAGTGAGAGCAACTGAGTGCGTAATATCTCAGGAGCGAAAGTGACGGCTCTATTCCGAAACTATTTCAGGCAGGTGGACAAAATATATTTTATTTTATCGATATAAAAATATATTAAATATAAAAGCTGTGTTGGCTAAGTGGCACACTCGACTTTCATTCGGAAGGTCGTGTCACCTCCATATTTTTTCTTATGTACTCTTTAAAACACTTGCATAAACGGCGAAGACAAACATCCAAAAACAAACAAATTCTTCAGCTTCATAATATGACTAGATAGTTAAAAAGGCCGTAAGTAACACATACGTACGTACCCAGAGTTTTAGCCAAATCCGTTAAGTTGTTGGGGCGTGAAAGGCTACCAAGCAAACATCCATAGATTATTTCGCTTTCATAATAATATTTAGATCTCCAAATCTTCCCTTTTGTTTCCGTTAGAAGTATAATAATTTCTTATCTTAAAAGCCCTCAATGTATGATATTTTGATGCCGGTAAAGTAAAACAATGCGACAGATAAATACGATCTTTGTACAATGTTGATGTAGAACAGTATTTACTAATTAAGACAATTGAAATTTGGAGGGCAGTATCAAAAATAATTATAATATAATAACTAGCGACCCGCCCCGGCTTCGCACGGGTATAAAATATATAGCCTATGTGATTATTTTTTTTTTTATTTTTTTATTTTTTATTATTGATAAGCCTTCATTTGACCACAATCTCACCTGATGTAAAGTGACGATGTGGTCTAAGATGGAGCATGAAGGCCTAGAAGATGGCTTCTCCGGGCCACATTACGAAACACGAAAAAATCGCTTCACGCACTGGCCCAGCCCAGAGGGTGGTGACAAGCCGCGGCCGAAGCCTACCACCAGAGACTGTTCTTAGCACCAACCGGAGGTCATTAAAATCGATCAAGTAGTTTTGAGAAAACAGCGGCCTCAGACGCGCTATTCATAGGCACGCTCTTGCCGCACCGGGCGGCCGGCCGGTACCGCCGCAAACGCTACGTCCCGCAATTTTTAAATCTGTAATATCTTCGAAAATATTCACTTAAATCATACGGTGTAAATGGCCATATAGATCTATATTAAATTAACTATGTATTCAAGGTATTTAATTGGTTAAGGATTAATGCTGTATTGGTTAAAATCGCTTGGAAAATTAGCCATTATTTGTCCTAAAAAGTAAATGACAAAAAAAAGTTATTGTGGGTTATCCATAAGAGACAGACATAAACCATTATAGACTTTTCTGTAGATCTTTTCAATGTGTACAATACCTAGTACATAATTTTAATAAAACTCGTAGGGTTCTTCAGCCTGCGTTTACAATATAAGCGGAAAAAATGAAATTATTTACGACATCACATTAGAAACCTCAAAAATAACAGTACTTCTCCACTATTTAATGGATGTTATTATACATATAGACCTTCCTCTTAAATCGTTCTATCTATTAAAAAAAACCGCATCAAAATCCGTTGCGTAGTTTCAAAGATTTAAGCATACAAAGGGACATAGGGACAGAGAAAGCGACTTTGTTTTATACTATGTAGTGATGATAGTGATGATGATAATAAATATTATTAATACGATATTTATTTTCAATTTACGAGAGCAGGAGCCAGCCGCCTAGACGAGCCATCCCGATCTGCGTGCACCAGGATCCCAGCATCAGCAGGAAGTGTCGGACTGACCCCACACAAGCGAGACGCAAGGTGAGGCATGTGTAGTAGTGTGAGTGCACAGCCGATTAGAGGTAAAGTCTAGATTGTTGCAAGGGAAATTTTGCTGTATTACGTTCAACACTAGAGTCATTTAGGATTAAAATCCTATCAAGGATTTTAAGATGGAGAGCCCATCCCCAATTGGTCTGAATCAATTATTTTAAAATCACGTTTGAGTGTTCACCTTGACCTTGTAACGATTGGCTTATCTATGAGTTTTTTGTTTTTGATGTTAAACAAATTGGATGGAGGGAAATACAAATTTTTTACCAAAAACACGTGATTTCTTATTTCATCCAATTTATAACAATAATCGGTTATATATTAATAATCTAAATTTAAATATTAAAAAACATCATAATATTATATTTATTTATCTTTTTTTTTTGTTTTGAAAATCCAACAAAAAACACTATGGCTTAAACTTACAAACTTAAATGCTATTATAAAAACTGAGACTCAAGTTCTCACTAACTTTAGTTACACATTTTGTAGACTATTATAAAATTAGCACATCAACAAACTATCTAAACTAACATTAAAAGTACATTATTTTTTACTTGAATAGTCAAATCCCGTATTACTTACGAAGAATTCTTTCAACTTATATTTAATATTATGTCGCGATAATTTTTCCCGGAATTCAGAGGGCATGTTGTTATATCCAATACCATATCCAAACCTTAGTCTCAGTCCTTATAAGTAAAAAGACATACTATTTTTAAATGTGTACGAGATCCGCTTTCATTTGTGACCCCACTCAATTATATTTGAAGATATTCGGTTCTTCTTTCCCACTTTCAAACTTTTTAAGACATTTCATAAATTAAAATATAAAACCTTTTCATCACTTTATTCAGATTACGGTTATTTTTTCCATTCGGCCGGCTGTTCAGATTCCAGGTAGAGACGCATTTAAAAAATAAACCATTAAAAAGAAAAAAGAGAAAAGCTAGTATTTCAATATAACTCGAGAACTACTTTAATTCTTATACAATTTAAATCTAAAATTTGGGATCAAAGTGAGCGCAACCAGCTTTCATTTAAAAAAATAATCTAAGAACTCGGTCCACGAAGATAAATGATCTGACGTAGCAAACTGAAAATAAATCTAAATTGTAATTTAAGGAAAACCCGATTCCAAAATATAATCAGTATAATATTTGCAGAATTTTGGTTTTCCTGCCACACTCTCACCTTCATAACTTTTAAACGGTTCAACCGATTTTTCATGAAACATGTCTAAGAACACCCACGCCAAACTCACCTTTCATACAAAAAAAAAACTAAATTAAAATCTCTCTGGAGCTTTGATTTCCCAGACAGACAGACAGACTTACATACAGACACGTCAAACTTATAACACCCTTCTTTTTTGGTCGGGGGTTAAAAAAAAAAGCATACGTGAAGAATTTATAACCTCCTTTTTTCATTGGAAGTCTGTATATGACCACCAAACTGGTAAGAAAATTATTCTATATCAAATTTATTCCAGAACTTGCGCAGCCCACTGTTAGGTAGCTTCGACTACCAACGTTCGAAATACCAGGGCGCTATGAATATACAGAAGCTGTGCAGACCTCCGCATGAATGATAGGGGAACTAGTTACGCTCCTCCCTTCATAATTACGTCATACGAGTGTGACGTATTTACGTTTGTAAATGCAATAAATGGAAATTCAGGGTTTGTTAATTTCGGAAGAGAGTGCTGAGACAGAATTACGAACGTTTTCAAATATGGTGTTGTATACCAAGACGCAAACCCGTTTACTTGTTAACCGACTGTTTAAAAAATAGGTAAAATTCTATATATTTTTTTTATTGTTTAGACTTTTTTTTCCCGTGCACGGGTTTTGATAATCTGTTACTTGAAGGTTGATGCCATATCAATTTTATAATAATCGGTTTTGCAGTTCTCGATTTAAATTCAATAACTTCAATTCGTTTTTTTTTTAAGAATCCTAAGTTCTAGTTAGGAGAGGGATACTTGGGCGTTTTGTGACCTATCCATTCTAAGCGATGTGACCAAAAACTGTATAAACCGTGAAAACTTACAAACTACTCGTTTAGCATAACATACTACTATGAGATTGTAGGGAGCACACTACACACTTATTCTGAGTGACAGACAGGTCGCGAGATATTAAAATGGGGTGACCTTTTGACCTACAACTTTAGAGCCGGCACAATATCAATGTCTATAAAAAATGTAATGAAACCTCGTCACTCCAATAATAGCGCTATGCAAAATTACAGGTATTTTATTGTAAAGGATTTGATACCCGACTGAGACGAGCGAATGTGCAAAAATCTTAATAAACAGTTTTACTTAGGTTTATAAATAGTATTGTATTATATATTTTATTTATATTTTATTCGCTCTAAGGGGGTGTTCAACCCTTCAAATAATGTCTGATCATTGAAAAATTATTGAATGATAATTGTCCAGTAATATTCGTATATACTCTTTTTTAATTATACAATTGAAATTGCAGGAATTTAAGACAGTAAATGGATTTATGTACCTGAGCAATGCTCTCGCATTTGACTTTCTTCGGTGTCTGGGGAAGCGTTAGACCCTTCGGATATGTCTGGCTTTTAGAATAATGACTTAAAATGGTCATTAGAATATTGTGTATAAATCTCAGCTTTTATAAAATGACGTGAGAGAGCTCAGGTACTGCACGCCTTGATTGCCTGATACCTACTAAGGCACCGTTACCCCAGGTTCGTAACCCCCAAACATTGTTCCCAACACCAGTGAGAACACGTGAAAAAAATTTCAGCCGTTATACTTTAACGTAGGTCTGGCAGGCCCTGGCTCTCGCTCTATATTGTAAAGTCCTTACAATACAATTGGCCATTCAAGTCACATAGCTACTGTAGGTGTTGTACCAATAAAACATAGGTTTTGTACCAAAAAGCAATAGCGAGCGAGAAAACGAACCTTCGCGCGAGCCGTCGTCATGCACACTGACCCTTCCCCTCCCGCGTACCTCACCGATCGTCGCCCCGCGCGCCACAGCATATATCTTTATTTACATTTTTTAAATTACAGATAAAAATAAGGCTTGTTTGTTACCATAAACTAAAGAAATAAAAATCAAATTAAACTTAAAACTATGAAACACTACGCGTCGCCTACAGCTACTGCTACTATCAGCTATGTCTGTGGCCATAACACCTCTTATCGGTCGATGTTTTCCTAGTGAACCTGCCTTTTCTAAAACTCATTTCACTCGGACTTCATGTACCTTTCTGATTATATAGCGGGTAACACTGCGGGGCGCAGTTGGTACTGAATTAAACATTATTTTTCGTATTCATGCTCTTAACCACAACACTTGATGGACCTGACACTTTACTGAAGGGACTGGTAATACTTACTTCAACGATAAATAAAAAACTGCTCTAGTCACTTCTCATACGGTGCATTTTATTTAACAGTCGCATATTACCTGTATAGTCTGGTGTATCCATGCGGTATCTATTATATGGATACCCTATGATAGAGAACTCTCAGAGTTTATGCTTTCCTGGTGTAACAACGTTCAGTGCTAGCGCATTTCGGACACTAGTCGATCGGGATGAAACGGTGGTTTTTAAACAATCTTTACTGTGCACAAGTCTGAATAATAAATATACTTCAAAATAAGTTTCTTATGCGACTGATCGTATATATACAAAATTGTGATCGTTATACGAGCCCAAATTACAAGAAACGAAAACTTAATAATGCGTCGAATTTCCCATGGCCAACTCCAGCTCCTTCACCAGATTATTAGCCGTACTCAGGAGAACGGTCATAGTCATATTACATTGTACCAAGATTGCTCATAAACATGCTACATTACATTTAGATTAATATAGACAATCATCGGATTTATTTGGAAGTCAGTATCAGTATAGCATAAGCCACTTTAGAAGATTTTAGTCATTAATGCTATTGAAATATCCGTTTTCTTAAATTTCAGTTTTCATAAAATGTCTGGTTTTCATTAATAAGAAAATTATGTTTTAAACGCTTACTTTCAAAGATTTTAATTAGTTTTATCTGTCCCGATATTTGTTTTCAATTGCAGTTAAATTTGTCAGTTTTCGTTGAGCAACAGCAAAATATTCTGATAAAATAGGGTAAAAGTAAACATATACAATAAGTCCAAAGATAATGTCTATTGTAATTTATTAGAAGTAAAGGAAGTGTTATAACTTAGGATGCCGGTAGATATCCTACTACTATTATAAAGTCGAAAGTTTGTAAGTATGGATGTATGGATGTATGGATGTTTGTTACTCTTTCACGTAAAAACTACTGAACCGATTTAAATTAAATTTGGTACACAGAATCTCTAGAGTCTGAAAAATAACATAGGCTACTTTTTACCGCGGGAAAACGTCATTCCGCGGGAAAATCCATTATAACGCGGGTAACACCGCGGGACACAGCTAGTACAATATATATCTCTTTACATGTTTTACGATTAGCTTAGTAAACCCTGAGTGAAACAATAAAAACAAAAATCATCAGTCATTCGGTGAACAATACATATAATAACAATTTTATATAAAATCGAATAAATAAGTACAGTATCATATATATATTTTTTTATGTTAGATGAGCTTTCATTTAATTACAATCTCACCTGATGTAAAGTGACGATGTGGTCTAAGATGGGGCATGAAGACCTAGAAGGTAAATTTCTTATTAAAGACGCATTAAAACATATAATAAGTTAAACGAATTATTAATCAATCATTGCTGAAAATCCTGTCTTTTGATACTGTTATGTATGCATACCTATATGTGTGTGTAGGTATGCAATGCTTGTGAAATAAAGCAGTGAGCTAATGGCCGTCTTTTAGTCAACACCTGTCCGTAGATATATCACAGATACCATTTTTGATGTGAAAAAAACTGTTGATTTCATAATCCCTCCTAATGAGTAAACGACATCTCTCAAGCTAAGAAGATCAGAGCGTACTAAAAAAATATTTATTTCGATATGTTACCTATATTATTGTGAATTTTCATCAAACTAACACACTCATATGCGTTTATAATAAATATTGTACGGTTTAAGACTTTATGTTTTCATCATGCGTTTGGAGTCTCACTGCTCGCTGTTACACCAGGAAAGCATAAGCACATAGGAGGTCCTTATCACATCGTTATTGATAAACATTGTTGCACAGTTTCCATATAATAGTTAGGTCTAAAGCGTTTACTCCAGTCGAAATAGGTAATAAGAGACTATGAAATTGAAATGCACCGTTTGCGTAGTGCTATTAAAGCAGTTTTTTATGAATTGCAGAAAATATTCCCCGTAATCTTTGTCCCCGACTCAATACGGGGTCAGTGACGGGGTATTATAAGTTTTACGTATGTGTTGCTCTGTCTACCTGTCTATCGTAGCTCCGAAACACATTTAGATTCTGTTTCTTTGGTTTGAAAGATAGGTTACAGGAGGTGTTGAGGAGGTGAGGTGTTCGTAACTATGTTTTTTTAAAAATCTTTCAAAGATATGTTGAGACATTCGATGTTTACTAATATATCCATTTGGGTATCAAATGAAAGGTCAACTTATACGTTACGAAACAGCAACTTTGATGAAACTTTATTTAGCTATTTGAAAGATATAAGCACTGAAAGTGGAAATTACCAATTTAATGCTTACAAATATTGTTAGGCATCAAATTAGTGCAGTATGCTTCGCTAACTAGTAGCCCTCTTTCGTTGGTGGTTGATATGCAGAAGGGGCTTTTGGAGGTTTTGTCTGTTCACGTCCGTAAGTGGTAACCCTCTGAATCCTTACACGTGACCTCCGGGTGGTGCTAAGAACAGTCTCTGGTGGTAGGCTTCGGCCGCGGCTAGTCACCACCCTCCGGGCTGGGCCAGTGCGTGAAGCGATTTTTTCGTGTTTCGTAATGTGGCCCGGAGAAGCCACCTTCTAGGTCTTCATGTCCCATCTTAGACCACATCGTCACTTTACATCAGGTGAGATTGTGGTCAAATGAAGGCTTATCGATCATAAAAAAAAAAAAAAAAAAAAAAGGGGCTACTAGTTAGCGACACATACTGTAATTTCCACCAGATTATGGATTTTTTTTTCATTTTTCATTTAATCTTGTCTTTAAATGATCCATCAGATATCAGAAGGGAGCTTCAGATAAAGTATATCATACACATAGTATAGTAAAGTAGTTTGTCCTAAATTTGGTTTTTTGTTAAAGACAATGCCAATGTTTACGGATTTTGGCGACACTCTGTTTTTAGTAGGACGTCCACAGCTAGACAAAGGCAACCCTCAAAGATCTCCACTTATTTAGTTTGGAAGCGGCTTACATCCGCTTTGAACCCGCAGCCTTTAGGAAGTCATCCGTCCATATAGTAGGTGGACGTCCTACGCTATGCTTTGAGAATCAAGACCATATAGGTCACCACGGCCATCCATTTTCTATGGACGGATGATTTGGTAAAAACTGTAAGGAATTATTTTGATTAGATTTAAGTTAATTTAAAGTTTAGTTTATTTTTTTATACCTAAATGAATTTGGTCTTGTTTGGTCAATTATGGTAGCTGCAACTGACGTAGCGTATTGGAATGAAAGTCTGGAATTTTGAATTACGAAAAATACGAACAGTATTATTATAACAAATGGGATTAATGTTCTCTGAAATCCGAGTAAAATGGGCAATGATTAGTTATGTCAATAATGTGTGTCAATGATTGGTTATGTCCAGAGCTATCTCGCTTTGTCGCATGTGTCTGAGCCAAATAGCTCTACATTTTATCAATATTTTTATTATACTTCCACCATCTCCGAGTCAAAGAGGACCCTTAAGTTATATATTATACCGAGGCTAAATAATTTATTCCCTCGAGAAATCCACTAAGCACAGATAGTTTTATTGTGAGCGCAAAACAAATCCTGTTAAGTTTTATTTATGAACATTGAAAGGACGATGAATGAACACAGATTGTACACCGCCTGATTTTGTTCGGAGTTAAACAGGGTGAACTGTGTATGTGCGTGAGATTTTGCTGTGGAGGGAAAGGGACAGAGCAAGTCCAAAACTGTTTCAGGCGGGCGTACAAAGTATATTTTTTTCATTATGAATTAGGAATGTTTTTTAAACATTATACGTTTCACAAGGAGGTATTTTAAATTTAACAAAATGGGTAAGTAAGGTATTAAAAAAAAAATAAGCGTGTATAGTTTATGTACGAGCTGACCCGGGAAACGTTGTTTTGCCATTAACATTAATCCAAACAAACCCCCAATCCTTACCCCACCCTTTCTCCAAACCTATCTCCTATGTTTGAGGCAAACTCATATCCGGGAACATTTCGTATGGAGAAATTTTTTATCATTTATTTTGTTTTCGATAATTTTTAAAACTTTTATTTTAAAAAATCCAACCAATCGTAAACTATTGAAGTCGGTTCATACTTTCTTCTGTTAACGATGCTGTAACGCATACGACTTAGTTTTTAATCAATGAATATAAATCAATTTTGTACACACAAAGTCAAAGAAAGTTTGGCGAAAGTCACTCTCAATAAAACGTAAAAGTTCTGTCAGCAGTTGCGACGATCAATAGCCGCCTGAATTTCAGTTGGCAATACCAGGCTGTCAGAGACAACAAGGAGCAACCATTTCACTGCCGCGACATTGGGTACAGGCGGGTGCAGAAAGTAATTTGTTTGATAATTAATTAGTACTTTGCAGAATAAGACATTTACCAACCACGAAGTCACAAGGAGTTAATAATCGGTTACAAGCAAGTGTATAAAGTATGAGATAATTTGGTTATATTTTATGTAATATTGAACTAGGTTTTGCCTCACGGGCACTCGTTTTATGTATTTTCCCTAGGTAAAAGCAGTTTTTTTTTTTAAATTGACTAGTAAATGGCTGACATAGTCGGCAAACGGCTCAAAGCCCAATAATTTGCAATTTTGATATAAATAAGTAAATAAAGATCAACGAAATAAAATATTTTTAAATCAAAGTTCTGAGTAATACCCAACATTTATTGTTTTATTTCCTAATGCGGTTCACAAAATACATCTACAAGTTTCAATAGTTTTTACAGTTTCGGAGAAAAGTGGCTGTGACATACGGACGGACAGACAGACATCTATGGCGAAACTATAAGGGTTCCGTAAATTGTAATTTGACCACGGAACCCTAACAATACTTGCTTTGTGAAAAAAATATAGTTATAGTCGCGTAGTCCACCGAGACTGCGCAGTTCGCAGGAATCACCAGGATGCCATGAGTAGGCAGGAGTGAAATTCGTCAGGTTATCACAAGCTCAGAAATTGTTAGTATGTATGTAACTGCCGCAAACATGAAAAAACCTGCTTATATATAGACTACTACCGATATTAAAACGTTACACTAGTGTTGTGCCCTACTTTTACCCGTTATCGATATATTATCCGATATTTGTTCAACAGAAATCAGAACCATAAATGGAAGAAAATGGAATAAGGAATGTATATTTTCTTTCTTCATCTTCCATCATTGACAAGAAATCCCAAACGAGCGCCGTGCTAAGCGAATTTAATTCGCAATTAACGTTAATATTAGTATATTGACGTTCATTGCGAATTCAATTGGAGAGTATAAACTCATTGGAGTCCTCTCACACTAGTTAGAAAAAAGATGGGTCTAGAACAGATAATCTATTTTAAATACGTAATAAGCGACAGAGAGGGAAAATCTGCCGTGTGTCTAATGTTGAGAGAAGTTTTTCCAGGATTGCAGATAATTGCATTCCCCGTCCTTTTCCCAAACGCAATGTTTTTGGTAAGAGCTTGAGACAGGTATAGTCAGGGGTAAATAAGGTTTGTATGGAGGGACGAATATATGTGGCACTGAATGTCCTATCTATCAATTTTATCAATTTAAATCTAAAATTACGGTAACAAGTAGATTTTCCCTCTCCGGAGAGGGAAAATCTAGGAAATGTTGATGATGATGTTTCCCTTCTATACCTTAAATTTTATTTTTCAAACAAAAGGTTGTGTTTTGTTAAAAATCTACTTGCTACTGTAATTTTAGATTTTAAATTGATAGAATTGATAGATAGAACGTTCAGTGCCGCATATATTCGTCCCTCCATGCAAACCTTATTTACCCCTTTCCCCTGACTATACCTTTCTCAAGCTCTTACCAAAAACAACTTCTCGAGGAGCGGGAAGAATGTTTCCCTTCTTATACTTTAATTTTTATTTTTCAAATACAAGCGTTTCCCAACATTTTCGATATAAATTAAGAACAATTTAATAGCAGTTTTGCAGAAAACTAAAAATATACACCCAAATTCCGATCCTCCTCTTTATATTGAAGTATGTCTCAAATCACTGTATAGTAAATAATTTTCATAATTTTTTTACAACCCGCCTTAGAGAATAAAGATAAAAGATAATACTTTGCCAAAACATGTAATGTTTCCGGTGGCTGGAATGAACAGATTCCGATTCTGTTTCATTTGTTTGAAAAGTGGGTTAGTCTAAAGTGTTCTCAGCTATATTTCATAAAAACCGGTTCAGCTTGTTGAAACATTAAAGATAAGAGGAGTTAAATATGAGAATTTATATTAATTCATGACACTAAAAAATTAATGGCAAATGGGAAATTGACCAGATCAGCCACCTGAGATATGGTTTTTAGTGTAACGTAGACTTTGTTGTCTGTCTGATTGTCTGTATATCTGTCCGCCTGTCACCAAGCTGAATCTTAAAAACCGTCATAGATAAAAACTTGAAATTATGGGGATGAAGTATTTCTCTTGCCGCTATTAGAGCAAAAACTAAAAAAATAAATAAATAAATATTATAAGGGGACTCCTGTACCACAAACATGTTTTTTTTTAAGTAACGAACGTTGCTCGAGGCCCTTTCTTGGATGGGTGACCGTTCTAATTGCTTTTGCGTTTTATATTTTTATTTAAAAATCCGGTCAGTAGTTTGAAACATAAAAGGCCTCTTGTAACGACTCACGGGCGGCAAATTTTATGAGAAGCGAGAGAGACCTGGAAATCGCTTTTCAAAATAGACCAAAGTATACCTAACAAACGAAAGTCCCCATTTTACCTAGATTTACATGCGAACTACAAACACGTCCTGTATTCCTATTCCAATTTTCTTAAAATAGAAAGCAGTAGTCTGTTAGAGAGGTCGATGTTTTTGCTGAGACACCAAAGAATATTTACTGTTACTAAAACTCTTATTGCTTTCAGATTAAAGTTCATAATCTTTCGGTATTTGAATATCATTCTCTAACAGAAGTGACGGTGTAGTATGCACTCCGGTAGTGCTATTGAACTCTTGGCTGCTCATGCTGTCCTGGTAGTTTGAGACGAATCAAACGCTTTAGACCACTGCCCACGGCCATTCGACTGTTTAGCTTGTAGCACTGTGAAGCTACTCTGGCCTTAAACTTTTACAAGTGAAAACTTCTTACTTGTGTTACGGGTTCTAGACATCTGATATAATTGACATACAATTAAATATATTTTTTTAATTATACATATTACCAAGCAGAGTGCTTGCAGAACTACCCATTTTGTTTGCCTCATGAATTATAATATAATATTGAGTACCAGAGTATCTCCATTTTAAAAACATAGCATTTAAAGAAATACCACCGTACTACCTCTATAATGTTTTAACGTGGAAAGATATATTTTAGGGTAAAAAGTCTATCTGTTAATCTAGATAAAAATCTCTATTATATATACCATACTAGTCGACCCGACAGACGTTGTCCTGTCCCACGTCTCAAAAAACAATATCCAGTTGACCGTATTGTGAATCTAAACCATTCCCAGATCCCCTTAAACACACACAAAAAATTTCATCAAAATCGGTCTAGTCGTTTGAGAGAAGTTCAGTGACATACACACTCACAGAAGAATGTATATATATAAAGATATACCAAGTTTTCTTTAAATTTGTTTGAGCGTGAAGAGTAATCTTACATATATTCACAAATCCATGAATTAAATTAGATAACACTATTCACAGCTACATCATCATCACCCTATTAACGTTCCCACTGCTGGGACACAGGGACTTCTCTCTTGACGAGAGAGATTAGGCCTACACAGCTACGCCGTAGCACAATCGTGTTGCTACAAAAGTGCTACGCCGTAGACTTTGTCTACGTCTACCTGTCTTTGATAAGTTAGCTAGCAAAAGTTTTTTGAATATTTAGACACGACTACTTCGAATGCTTTACGACTAGGATATGGCTGCAGGATGAACATGTAGGTACATAAAAACTACTACAAACAGATCGTTCTCTTCCCATAAATCAGATTTAACCTTAAATAGTTCTAATGTTGAAGAGTATAAAGCATAATTCACCTTGCAGCTATAATCATGACCTAGACTCATCTGTACGAGTATTTGACTATGCACACACACTACTACACAATGTTTCCTTGCATCTCGCTTGTACATTCAGCGTCAAATTGTTATAAGCGTCGTGAGTCGTGAGTAATCAAAATAATCTGAAAAACATGAAACCAAATTATATAAGCATTACAAATCATCATAATATTAGATGCTCCAAAGTGATCAAACTCTCTTATTATTACTATGTTGTTGTTATCTTTTATATAGTTCTCACCAAGTAATTTTAGTTAATTTATGTATTTGTTATATTACGTTGTGATTGTGACAAAATAAATCATTCTTAATCTTATTACTTATATTGTTTCATATTTATCTAAGTTGACGAAGTGTTCATAATTATCTGTGCAAACAAAGCTTTATTATCGTCTCAAAGAGTGTGTAGTTATACCTTTGATAGCTTTCCCTGCACAGATCACTTTGAATACCATGTCAACTTTGATAACTATAAAACATTAGGAATTAGATATATAAATATATAACTTTTGAAACTATCATGGTTAACGGGATATTTACCATGAGCTTTTTCATGGCGCATGTAACTGCGTCGAAATATCAAAATAAAATCAATCATGTAAATTTCCCGTTATAAATCGAAATAGTTTATAGATATTTGTGCGCATTTTAACTGATTTAAGCTGCTTGTATCAATTTGGTTGAATGCTTTTAAGACTATTTTGACTACTCTAGAGGCTTACATCAATTTGACGCTGACTGTACAATATGGGGTTAGTCTGTAGCACTTCCTGTTGTTACTGCGAGCCTGGTGCGTTATATTCAGGATGGAGTATCCAGGCGGCTAGCTTCTGCTCTTGTTTTGACATGAATATACGATTTCTGATGGATTTCACTAAAAAACTAATAAAATGCTCCAGATTTCCTTCAAAGGATTTTGTGTGTGTTAAGACTTGACATTTTTTTGGTCAGTTATATAATTGTTTATAAGTACATAGCCAAAGGAAGAATATGTCAACCGAAACTAAAAGTAGATTTGAAAAGAGAGAAACTTTACCGGAAAGAAAACCGGTGAAACCTAATAAACGATTAGAACATAAATAATCGTTATCGTTTAATATAATCGTACTTTTCCTTTCCAGCCTCTTCAAGAAAAAATTAAAAGATATAAATAATTAACTTCTTGTAAAACCAAAGTATTCGTTAACAGTGTAATTTCATCATCATAGCGTTCATCTAATACGCCATCTATTTATCTCGGCAGTGCTTTTTTTATATGCCTTAAAACATTATCTGTATAATTTAAATAACTGCTTTACGTTTATTCTTACTCTTAACTAAACCTAAAAAAAAGAAATCTCAAAATAGTAGCAAAGAACAATGTTGTAATAATCAGAATGTTATGTCAGTTAATAGTATTTAATTGTTTTATCATAAGTAATCAAATAATATCAAGCATCGCTAACTGGTAACCATCTTGGATTGGTGGTTTGTATGCAGAAGGGTATACCAGTGAGCTACGCATACCGGACCATATAACCGTGATAAAGCTGACTGGCCCTTCAACCATCCAAATCCCAATACAATCTTGGTTGCCGGCCAATTTCGTTGTGACTCATCGTCGATTTACCATGAACACACTGGAGCTCTCATCTCCAACCTCTATCAATCTGCAGACAAATACCGCTATCGAAACAACCGATACCATAGTTTACAGGATGTATTTGTAATTAACTAAATAAATTACCTCTATAAAATGGCAGTTGTCCAAAGTTCAACAGAAAAGTGGAAAAAAATTTGGAAAACATTCAACAAGTGGTGGTTTAAATCAAAATCAAACAAGCGCAGCCCCGACCCGTGTTCGAACTACCAGGACTTTATAAAAACACAGGAGTTACACAGATACGGAGATGCACACACTCGCATCCAGTCATCCTAGTGTGCACCCCTCATTCGCTAGGGACTGTATGTAGAGGTATGTATATTATATAATATTATACAACGAAGCACATTCGTAGAATGTAGTGTAAAAGGATCTATTATAAGATCATCCATTTGGACAGCTTGGACTGAGATGCTTGTCTCTTGCCTCTTGCTCGGAGATAGTGAAAGAGGCCTATAATTTGTTCTACTAAAAATACGTACTTTCCCTTGAGTGTGTACTACGGTGCTGTTTTTATGGCACGCCGGGGGAGCCGACGTCACCACTGCGGGCCACTGACGAAGGCTACGAGTCGACCCTTGCTTGAAGCGAACAGACGTCTAGTCTCATCCATCCGCGGCCCGCAATTTTTAGCCCCCGACCAATAAAGAGGGGTGTTATAAGTTTGACGTGTCCGTCTGTCTGGGACATCATAACTCTCGAACGCATGGAGTGATTTTAATTTTTTTTTTTTTTTGTATGAAAGGTGAGTCTGGCGCGAGCATTCTTAGGCATGTTTCATGTTTAAAAGTTATGGGGGTTTAAGTAGGGAAGGAAAACCGAAATTCTGCAAATATACTCGAGTGGGGTAACAAATGAAAGTGCATCGCGTGCACATTACAAAATATTAGGGTGTTTTACTTTTAAGGAAATTAAGGCTATGGAATCGGGGGTTTCTCTTAAATTTAAAATTTAGATTTTTATACGTGTCTTTTTACTTAAAACATATTTCAAAACCGCTAAACGTTGTTCCGTAGCGCTTCCGGTTTTCATCTCCATCGAGAAATGCCCGAAATGCGTTGGTAGTCTCACTGATCGTCGTTACACGAGGAAAACATGAACTCATAGGAGTTTTCATTCATAACGCTACTGATTAACAACAGGTACATAGTATCCATAGAATAGACAGGTACGCAGCGGATACCCCAGTCTAAAAGTAATAAGCGACTGTAAAATAAAATGCACCGTATGAGTAGTGCACTAGAGCAGTTTTTCATGTAGTAAGTATTACCAGGTATTTTCTATAAAGTGCCAGGTCCATCAAGATTTGTCGTTAATGAAGTCGAAAAAAATATAATGATTAATTTTTGCCAACTGCATTGCGCGATTTAAATTATTTTAAAACGGAGAGATAAGTTGGGGTAAAAGAGTTTTCGGAGTCAGCGATTCAAGATGAAAATTTTCGCATCCGAGCAAAGCTGCAACGGGCCTGCTAGTTTGTAATATAAAAAACTTACTTCGAGATTTATAAAATTCCACAGCACGTTTCTTCACAACGCTATGGGATAAACAAATAAAATTTGACTCGCTCTTGTGGAAACGCACCTTTAGAAAATTAACCCGAAACCTAAAGCAGGGAACGTTTTCATGCGGTGTCACTAGGAAACCAGGAACCAGTAAGAGGTGTCATGTCACAGACATAGCTACAAGTTTAAAGATAGCACTTCAATGGAAAGTATCTTATAAAATAATTTTATTACAAGGATACATAACTATTCTTAAACAATCGCATTGTTTGTGCAAATTATTATGTTTGATATGAGCTGTTTGATATGACCACGACAAATGCAACACATGTTCTTTTCTATTGTTGCGAAGATTCGTCGTGTCTGGTTATCTGCCTGGGCTCTGTTCCGTATGTTACAGCCACTTTTTTCCGAAAAACACTCTGGTAACTTAGTAAATAGGTATTGTATTCTGTGAACTGCATCTTATCATATCACACACAAAAAAGCAATTAATTTTGGATGTCCATACTTAGAACTGAACCTCGACATTTTTTCATCAAACTATGGATAGGTCTTCAAAAAGGTTATTGAGGTTTCATACATAATTTTTATCAAAGCCGAGTAGTTTGAGCTAGAGACACTACGAGCGACGTTGCGCGAGGCCGTTCTAACTGCCTCCTTTAGCAAAATTTTGTCTTTACTAACTATATTTTTTTATTTGCAAAATGTGATAAACGGTAGACGAGACCCTAGGTACAGCAAGAATTCATCTCATACTTATAGAATTTATTTTAAACTACTGCTACGACTTTGCCTGCGCAACAATATTTTTTCCCGCTGTAAAAAGAAGCTTTACTCCTTTGCTGGGAAAATAGCCACATTACTCTGTGCCAAATTTGATCTAAATCGAGCTAGTTTCGTAATAATGAAAATTCCCGACAAAAGTGGTAGTTTACCGCGGTTAATAGTAGCATATATGCTATCTGATATGTAAGCTATATAATAATGAAGTTTTATCTAAATCCATTCAGTAGCTAATGCGTGAAAGAGAACAAATAAACACACACTTACATGCTTACACACACACTCACAAACTTTCTCGTTTATAATATTAGTAGGACGTTAGTTGTTGCTCGCAAGTTGGTCCCATTTACTTTAATAACAATCGGTAGAGGGTCGTTCTAGAGTTTTAATGAAAAATGTTTGTACAGAATTTGGTCGAACCAGGGTCCTTTTCGAACCTTTTCGAACCTTTTGAACCTAGGTTCGATTCTCATGTGTTTTTTGAAAAGTTCCTTTTGTTCTTTTATTTATTTGTTTGTTTATTTATATACATATGTGTATTAGCCATTTTTCACTTCAACCTACTTCATAAAAATAAGTAGGTTCAACTTTTTCAGATGTTCATTTCAACATTTTTGGCCCGACTACTAAGTTCTGTTTTCCAAAGATATCTGTTGACGGTAGTCTTAAACAACAGGTTGAACAATTGCATTTTACTACAGCCTGTGTTCATTTAAAACCCCCGACCAAAATAGATGGGTGTTATAAGTTTAATGTGTCTGTCCGTCCGTCTGTCTGTCTGTTTGGGACATCATAGCTCCCGAACGGATGGAGATTCGTTTTTTGTATGAAAGGTGAGTTTGGCCCGGGTGTTCTTATACATGTTTCATGAAAATCGGTTGATCCGTTTAAAAGTTATGGGGGTAAGAGTAGGAAAGGAAAACCTAAATTCTGCAAATATACTCGAGTGGGGTATCAAATGAAAGCGCATCGCGTGCACATTACAAAATATTACGGAGTTTTACTTTTCAGCTTTTAAATTTATAAGATTTATAACTTTATATCTGTAACGATCCATAATAGCAATGGAAGCAATGTCCAAATTGCTGAAATAATTGGTTTACATAATATTATGCTTTATCAATTTATTTCTATTAATATACACCCACTCTGTCTCTAATTGAAAAATTTGAACTCTGCATTTTTCTGTTTGCCTAGTAAATTAAGTTATATGGACAGTAGCTTTATATCGGCTGCGTCAGTGCCTTCGTTTAAATTCTGATGATCCTTAATACAATAGAAATAAACTCCAAATTGTTAAAGCATATAAATTCAACAAAATTTGTAAAAAGTGCTTGTGCTTTGCAAACGTCCCCGTATGTCGACATAACAACCCCTATGTCCAGTTAAATTGAGATAACATCTCCTGCTGTGTTCTCATTCCCTGGTACTTTCATTCAGATGCTGACTGCGTAACTTTAAATCGTTCGTTAGCTGTACTCGTTAATTACATCGCACTGGAATTCAAAATGGTCGCATTATTTTTGCGGAAATTGTACAATTTCGAGTTTTGATGCGATGCGATCTCTAGTTTCTGTATCATTTCCTGGATGCACATGCCTGCCGACGCTAGAGGTTGTGGGTTCGATTCCCCGATAGGACGTGTGTTATTAAAGGGATATACACGCTTATTCTTATTCTTTTAAATAGCTAACTATGCTTTCTTAACTCAATTCCATTAAAGAAAAAATATCAAGGAAATAACATTGTCTTGACAGTTCGCTTCAATGTTTTACATTGAGTTGAGAAGCGAATAGAACAACACAGCTTTATCAGTTGTTACAATTTTGGAGTTCTTATTTATAGGTTACTACATATTATAATATTAGGTAGGTGTATTATATTATATAGCAATGTGGTGTCTGTGAAAATCCAAAAATTACGGACAGCGCCGTGACGTGAAAATCTAGTATTTCAATATAACTCAAGAACTTCTTTCAAGATTGTTATTAAATTTGAATGGGACAAATTATCAAGCAATAGCTTTAATTTGAAAAAAATAAATCACCGAAATCACCGAAACTTTAAAAGTCCAAGCATGGGTGGCCATCTGTTACGAGGCAATGGCACTTCTCCCAAACCTACCATGTATCATGGGTTCTGGGATGTTAGTACATGTGGCAGCACTTCGAACCAGAAATGGTTGCTTATAGGGTTGCACTTAAAGTTTGGTTCTAGATAGAAGTACAATCAAGTGCACATAGATGGCGTTGCAGCAAGTCAGAAAATTGTTATCTATCTATATAAATAAAAATGAATTGTTGTTCGTTAGTCTGATTAAAACTCGAGAACGGCTGAACGGATTTATCTTATCATAGTCTTGAAATGTTCGTGGAGGTCTAGGAAAGGTTTAAAAGGCGAGAAAAATCGAATAATTTCCGGGAAATAAAAACCCGTGCGAAGCCGGGGCGGGCCACTAGTTGTTAATAATTCTTCCGTTTATCGTGAGGCTGATTACATTCCTTACGTTGGCATAATGTTGGAGGTTTTGTCTGTTCACGTCCGTAAGTGGTAACCCTCTGAATCCTTACAGGTGGTGCTAAGAACAGTCTCTGGTGGTAGGCTTCGGCCGCGGCTTGTCACCACCCTCCGGGCTGGGCCAGTGCGTGAAGCGATTTTTTCGCGTTTGGTAATGTGGCCCAGAGAAGCCATCTACCTTCTAGGTCTTCATGTCCCATCTTAGACCACATCGTCACTTTACATCAGGTGAGATTGTGGTCAAATGAAGGCTTACACAGCATAAAAAAATAAAAAATATTTTTTTATCTATCACGAGTACAGCAAAATAGCAAGCCTATTAAACCACAGAACAAGGACTGAAAACACCATAAATTCTAAATTAACTTGAAAAGTATGAGATGGTCAAACCTAGAATTCCTTGCGCCTTGCCAAAGCGGTCACCCATCCAAGAACTCACCTTGAAAACTGCCTACGAAATTTAGCTTGAAGTACATAATCTAGTAATTCGTTTTTTTGAATACGTCTTTAACCGCAATTTTCTTTTTAACCCATACAGTTAATACAAGCTCACTTAAATAAATCACCAGCTTTAATTAAAAAAATATCATCAACATTTATTAACAACGTAAAAAAATCTACCTTACATTTCAGGAATCAGGCGGGCGGGCGTACAATTTCCAACAATTTGCCGCCTGGATAATATTTCTGAAGTACTAGGCTGCCATAACGTGCCAGGAGACATTGAAGCAGGCTTGAAGGGGCGTGGCTTTACGAAGTGGACCCAGACTTCGCACACAAACACACGGCTGACGTCACTTCAACCTCAATAATAGGTATCTTGCTTGTTTATTATAAAAGCTATGTTGGCTAAATGAGATAACACTCGACTTATATACCGAGCGTTCAAACTTCTTCTTGAAAAATTTATGTCCGCTTTAAACACGTTCTTTAGCGGTGAAGGCTAACATCAAACATCGTGAGGAAACCGGCATGTTCTAAGAACTTGGAAGAGTTTGAAGGACATGTTCACCAACCCGCAGTTGGCCAGTGTGGTGAATTAAGGCCTAATCTCTCACATCAAGAGATATGTATCTGTGTCCAAGCAGTGGGAACGTTAATAGGGGTGATTATTTTTATGTATGTTATTAAAATAGCACAGGTACAAAACCCTGAGTGAAACAGCATACTCTTAGTACTGGTTAGCTTCTTGTTATATTACTTGGACATTACAAAATTAAATGGTTTTTCTTTGTTAACGCATTTGCATGGATTTTGATCTTAGATTGCAGGGAGGAAGCCGACTTACAACGAACTAAATCTAAATTTAAAATGTAGGCAAAACCCCCGATTCCAATGCCTTAATTTCCTTAAATGTAAAACAACATAATATTATGTATTATGTACATAATGTATGTACATTTATAACAATCAGTAAAGTAGTTCTCGTGTTATATTGAAAAATGAGCTCATATTATATCGAATTCTTTCGAACCCGTGGTCCTAGACGCGAATTTCACGTGTTTGTGATTTGTCTTTTTTTACTAGTGCTTTTGAGCATTTTTGTTTTTACCCGACTTAAAAAAAGAAGAAGGCTCTGGATTGGCGGGAATTGTTAGTTCTCGAGTTAGAGTCAGTTCTGACCCTAACTCTGAAATACATAATAGGGCCAACCCTAACCAATTTAATGCGTATGTTCAGTTCAGTTTCTCATTAATGGCGTTTGATTTGTCGCAGCTTACCAGCGTCTACGTCAGAGCTTCATAAGCACAGTAGTGTAGAGATACTAACATCAAAATAGGGATCTTTACTTTTTCTTAATAGCTCGCTTTGAATAATCATTACTAAATATTAAACACACACAAATAATATAATATGGATTACATATTTTGAATTATTATTATACTTAAGTATCTACAATCTTATAGTGTTTGTATGATTTTGGTTACAAATAAACATATTTATTTCTTTCTTTTATATTATGGAAATCTACATATTTACATTAAAAATATATTACATGAGGAAGGCATTTTAGGGAAGTGGGACGCGGGAGGTCAGAGCGGAGAGAATCGTACATACCAAAAAAAAACATAATTATTTTGTATTGAGAAAATTTAATTTTGTCAATACCAAAATAAAGAAACACATTAGGTCTAAAAATTAAAGATTCAAAGGGAGTTTGATAGAGAGGGTTCATAGGATATTGGACAGTAGGGTATCGAATTTTGGTGAAAAATATGTAGCTACGGAGGATACACGGGATTTTATCAGATTATGATATCAAACTACTGTCAGATTTTAATTATATTGGTTTGTTCTTTCATAGCAAACTCCATACTACGAAGATCTTGCGCTACAAGGACGTCCTAAAACGCCACCTTATGGTATGTAAGATATCATGTGATAATTGGGAAGAGCTCGCGAAACAGAGACCTGAATGGCGTAGCCGTAGTAATTTATTATTCTATGGCGTAGCTCTGTATATAAGGCCGTATCGAACTTTGAAGAGCGTCGTTTAGAAGACCTTCACGCAAAACGCTTTAATAAAAAGACCTGTCCAAAGCCTTCCTACAATTACACCTATGATAGCAGTGGCCAACTGCACTGTGCGCCCTGCAACAAAGCTTTTAAAACTAAATTTGGCTTCGCCAGCCGCATTCGGGCACACAATAGAAAACAATAGAAAATATTAACAGTCCAGGTTCGCCTTTGTCGGATACGACACGGACATCACTAAGATCAAATATTTTCTGCGTAGAGCCCTTTTTAAGCGTTTCTATTATAACGTAGTGATTATATGCTCTCTGATAACACTTGTTGGTTGTAACCAAAGAGAATAAACTCATCCACCCCCTTAGAAAATCTGAATCTTTGGATTCCGCGCCTTATAATTCCTCCTTACGTATTCACCTATATTCGACCGCTAGCGTGTGGTAAAGTACCTATAAGTATAAGGGCCTATTTCACTATCTCCAAGGTGATTCGCCGCGTCTCGTCGCGGTCAGAACTGACCCTTAACTAAAATTTAACTATATCAAAAATGATTGCCTTCCGTGGGTGGGAGGAGATAGGGCCAACATTCATATTTACCAGAATAAAAGTCGGTTGTTTATTGTTAAAAATCTACTTGTGAATACAAAACAATATATTTATGCAAATAGATATAGGCTATTATTACACAATGAAATCAAAGACAAAGTCAAAACGTTTATTCTTTTGAAGCACAGGGTATACGTGGACAGGTCAATATAACTAATGTTAATTTAACTAATTTTAGTTCGTCTATATTCATAAATAATAGTAAAGCACAGAAATTTTTTCTCAGGTCGACGTTCAGAATAAAAGAGTTTCGTAACAGAACACAGGAAAAGTATATTAAATCAAAGTACACAAGTGAAACACAAGCGTAAACAAAGCTGAACGTTTTGTTTTCTTGAAAGCACTAATCTCAGAAGCTACTAGACCGATTTGCAAAATTATTTCGGTTTTGTATAGCCTATTTATCGAGGAAGGTTATCAATTGCTTTTTACAGCGAAAAATAAGGAAAACATCATACGCGACAAATTGATAACGTCCTTTTGAAATCTAAATTTAAAATTTAAGAAAATCCCCCGATTCCAATGCCTTAATTTCCTTAAATGTAAAACAACATAATATTTTGTAATGTGGACGCGATGCGTTTTCATTTGATACCCCACACTAGTATATTTGCAAATTTTTGGTTTTGCTTCCCCACTCTCACCCCCATAACTTTTAAACGGCTCAACCGATTTTCACGAAACATGTCTAAGAACACTCGCGCAAGACTCACCTTTCATACAAAAAAAACTAAATTGAAATCGCTCCATCCGTTCGGGAGCTATGGTGCCACAGACAGACAGACAGACAGACCGACAGACAGACAGACAGACACCTCAAACTTATCCTCTCCCCTCTTTATTGGTCGGGGGTTAAAAAATAAGGAAAAGTATATATTAAGAAAAATTCTGAGTGTCAATACGCAACATGCAAAAAATCACTGCTTGCAGTGTGATTGCGCCTTGAAAATACGTGAATATTGTCAATGTGAACATAAAAGTATGCATATACGACGACACATTGGTGACTCCTCCTCCAATCAACATGTTTAAATTGCATAGCACTATAATAGATAACAACTATTGGTGGCTATTTACAATTCACTATCAAGATTTTAGGATACATCCGTAATTGATCCTTTTGCTAATAGCTCTAGAGCTCAAATTGATATTGTAGAAAGTGTTTATATTGTATTTTGTTCCCAATCCTTTACGTCCACTTAGTGCTCCTCTAGTTTTCTGTTTCCCTGGTTGTCTCAGACCTAGTCCATGGTCGCGAGCTGCGCCACCGGGGTCTAACGCGGTCTTTTGATTACAAACAAATTGTTCCCAATGCTTTACGTCCACTTAGTGCTCCTCTAGTTTTCTGTTTCCCTGGTTGTCTCAGACCTAGTCCATGGTCGCGAGCTGCGCCACCGGGGTCTAACGCGGTCTTTTGATTACAAACAAATTGTTCCCAATGCTTTACATCCACTTAGTGCTCCTCTAGTTTTCTGTTTCCCTGGTTGTCTCAGACCTAGTCCATGGTCGCGAGCTGCGCCACCGGGGTCTAACGCGGTCTTTTGATTACAAACAAATTGTTCCCAATGCTTTACATCCACTTAGTGCTCCTCTAGTTTTCTGTTTCCCTGGTTGTCTCAGACCTAGTCCATGGTCGCGAGCTGCGCCACCGAGGTCTAACGCGGTCTTTTGATTACAAACAAATTGGATACAGTTATGCATAGTTAGTCCAAGCGCCAAATTTCATTTTTGGATTTTTTTGCATTTTTGTAATAACTAGGGCATAATTTAGCCATAGGAAAAACACTCTTGCAGCTAGCTTTACTCTAAGTGGTATTTTTTGATACCCCGTCCAAGCGCCTTCTATAGCAAACGATATATTTTGATACGCAAAACAAGCCCATAGACCAATTTAAAACTAATAACCAAATTACGTATTAGGAAAACACATTTCCATTTATACATTACAAGCCCAAACGACGTAGTGTTATGCATCAGTAGTCCATGCGACAGTTGTTTGTTACTTGGACTGGTTTTGCAAAACAATAAACATTAGTTTTATTCCTAATGCAAACCAATAATCTCACACATTTGTCGCATAGACTGCTGATGGAGGAAGAAAGCGTAGAAATTGATGTAGAAAGAAAAAAAGGTAATAAAGGACAAACCATGTCTTAAAGTTAAATTTCTACAAAATAAAATATTTTTAATAGGCTTTTGTACCGAAATAGTATTTTCTTTTTTTCTTAGTTAGGTAGACTATCTAGCTTTCAAATGAGACTACTTTGAATAAAATACAGCAATTAATCAAAAAAAATTAATGGAGTAGTATTCTTTAAAAAAAAATTAAATCATCTTTTTTTTTAAATAGCCAACATATAATTTTTTTTATCCGATATTTATCGATAAATTTATGTCGTGTATCATATTATGCATTATATGAACATTTCGTTTGATCAAGGTTCGAAAATACACATTGTATAGTCCATCTTATTCGACATGTTTTGGGGTTGTTGGTAATCAATATTATGATCAATTTTCTGTCCATCTTTTTAAGAAAGCTGATACATCTGTAATTATTGTTATCTTGTTTTTAAATTTATGAATTGATGCTCAATAACTTGTCATAAGATTGTTGAATTTATTTTATACATTACATAATAATTCATAAATTTATTTCATTCCACAATATTTACATTGTATTTGACAATTACAATAATACCAAAAATGAATTATAAATCAATAAATTAATTACTCCACTTATAATTGAAGAATTAAAATAACTAACAATATAAAACTTTTTTACCAAAAATTAAACCAACTTCAAAACAGAAACTGAAAAGTAAAAAATAAATTAACTTTACAAATCATTTCGACATTATAAGTGATAATTCAAAGAAACATAAACAATTAAAAAATAAGGTACCTATTGAATAATTTTGAATTATTTCACGATTTTTAGTGATCACTCTACTAAAATATACCATATAGAGTTCCTTTGACAGTCCTTCATTTTCATCATCAGACCCCTAATATCAGTCAAAACCCATTTAGATGAACGTCACTAATATAAGTTAATCAAGCCCAAACACAAAGTACTTGCTGTAAATCGTTGAGGAGTTCCCTCGACCGCCTTTCCATCCATCATCAGATCAACACCAGACCCTCATTAATAAAAGGGCTTTAAAATTAATTATATTTAATAATATTATGGAACACACAAGTCAGAAAGACAATTTTTTCAAGAGTTTCCCTCAAATTCTTCAGGATTCCACCACCAGATCCAGGTTTCGTTACCATGGGACCACCCTTGGGATACTCCCTTTCCAACAAAAAATAATAATCAAAATCGGTTCATAAACGACAAAGTTATCCGCGGACATACATAAAAAATATATATATATATACGGTCGAATTGAGAAACCTTTTTTTTTTGAAAACGTTTAAAAATAAAGCAAAGGGTAGACCAAAAACAATAAAAAAATAAGCATAAAAAAATATTACAATAACAAATCAAATTAAATCAAAATTACAAATGTAAGTATCAATCTATAAATGAAAATTAGTCATAGATAACGTCATCAGAAAAAAAATCATCAACTGAATAGTAACACCCTTTCAACAAAATTATATTACTTGTGCCATTTGTATAGTTTTTTATTTATGTTTCTCAATCCTCTATTACATCCCCTCGTTTTAAATGCTAAGTAAATAATGGGTATCTTAGTTTTTTTTTATTTACACGTGTTATCAACATCTATTCTTTCGAATTGAATTACGCATCAGGAATCCAAACGACATAAATGTCGCTTGGACTCGTTTTGTAAAATGAAAACATCATATTTTTCAAGAGTCCAAGTGCATTTTTAGCTATATCTTCCAAAATATAAACTTATTTTATGTTTTTTTTTATGTAGAATGTTAAATTACAAGTAGAAGCTTCGATGTACATAGATTTACTTTCAGAAAATACAGATACAAATCTTCTGCGAATAAAAACGCGTTTATGTAATTTCTCAAAAAACTGAAAATGGCGCTTGGACTAACTATGCTTAACTGCATCCAATTGTTCCCAATGCTTTACGTCCACTTAGTGCTCCTCTAGTTTTCTGTTTCCCTGGTTGTCTCAGACCTAGTCCATGGTCGCGAGCTGCGCCACCGGGGTCTAACGCGGTCTTTTGATTACAAACAAATTGTTCCCAATGCTTTACATCCACTTAGTGCTCCTCTAGTTTTCTGTTTCCCTGGTTGTCTCAGACCTAGTCCATGGTCGCGAGCTGCGCCACCGAGGTCTAACGCGGTCTTTTGATTACAAACAAATTGTTCCCAATGCTTTACGTCCACTTAGTGTTCCTCTAGTTTTCTGTTTCCCTGGTTGTCTCAGACCTAGTCCATGGTCGCGAGCTGCGCCACCGAGGTCTAACGCGGTCTTTTGATTACAAACAAATTGTTCCCAATGCTTTACGTCCACTTAGTGTTCCTCTAGTTTTCTGTTTCCCTGGTTGTCTCAGACCTAGTCCATGGTCGAGAGCTGCGCCACCGGGGTCTAACGCGGTCTTTTGATTACAAACAAATTGTTCCCAATGCTTTACATCCACTTAGTGCTCCTCTAGTTTTCTGTTTCCCTGGTTGTCTCAGACCTAGTCCATGGTCGCGAGCTGCGCCACCGGGGTCTAACGCGGTCTTTTGATTACAAACAAATTGTTCCCAATGCTTTACATCCACTTAGTGTTCCTCTAGTTTTCTGTTTCCCTGGTTGTCTCAGACCTAGTCCATGGTCGCGAGCTGCGCCACCGGGGTCTTACGCGGTCTTTTGATTACAAACAAATTGTTCCCAATGCTTTACATCCACTTAGTGCTCCTCTAGTTTTCTGTTTCCCTGGTTGTCTCAGACCTAGTCCATGGTCGCGAGCTGCGCCACCGGGGTCTAACGCGGTCTTTTGATTACAAACAAATTGTTCCCAATACTTTACATCCACTTAGTGCTCCTCTAGTTTTCTGTTTCCCTGGTTGTCTCAGACCTAGTCCATGGTCGCGAGCTGCGCCACCGGGGTCTAACGCGGTCTTTTGATTACAAACAAATTGTTCCCAATGCTTTACATCCACTTAGTGCTCCTCTAGTTTTCTGTTTCCCTGGTTGTCTCAGACCTAGTCCATGGTCGCGAGCTGCGCCACCGGGGTCTAACGCGGTCTTTTGATTACAAACAAATTGTTCCCAATGCTTTACATCCACTTAGTGCTCCTCTAGTTTTCTGTTTCCCTGGTTGTCTCAGACCTAGTCCATGGTCGCGAGCTGCGCCACCGGGGTCTAACGCGGTCTTTTGATTACAAACAAATTGCTCGCTGTGAACATAAAACTTTCCGAAGCCTCATATTTTGGAAAATATGTTAAGTTTGTGATTGTGAAGTTAGAGTTAGTTATAATAACAAGTGTATTCTGCATGATAACTTTTTGTCAGTGCAAGCTACATTTGCATAAATTTTTTTTTTCTATTGACAGTTTCCATATACTTTCATAATATCATCAAATTTAATCCAATTTGAAAATTATTACGTTATACAAATCATCATCATCATCATCACCCTATTAATGTTCCCACTGCTGGGACACAGGGACTTCTCTCTTGACGAGAGAGATTAGGCCTTAATTCACCACGCTGGCCAAGTGCGGGTTGGTGAATGTCACATGTCCTTCAAACTCTTTTAAAGTTCTCAGAACATGCCGGTTTCCTCACGATGTCTGCCTTCACCGTTAAAGCACGTGTTTAAAGCGCACATAAATCTCTCAAGAAGAAAAATCCAGAGGTGCCTGGAGGGGTTTGAACCCACGACCTTCGGAATGAAAGTCGAGTGTCCTCCCACTTAGCCAACACGGCTTTCACACAATTTTATACAAATCAAAAAAAAATATTATAACCCAACTTAACTTTTTTCCATTTGATTCAATTCAAATGGAAAAAAAACCTAAACATATCATGAAATTAAATAATATATATTATAAGACACTTGCACAGTTTACAGACTAATTTCGTTTCAGCCGGTGGAGAGTACGTATTACTATGCACTGCCATCAGTTGTAAATGTACCCCTGTTTATTTATAAAAACCTGGAATTTTAGAGTGGCAAGAATATAGTTAGTTTACAAAAAGAAGAGTTTGTTTGTCTACTATTTTAACCAAAAAGTTTTATCGCATATGATTTTTATGCTGGTTTTCTCACAAATTGTACCGCCCGCCAGCCCACAAAAATCAACTGTCTCTAGTACCAATTCCTCCGATATACCATGTGATACTGTAGGTCAGGTTAATTACCTCCATCAAGTTATGACATCCTGGTGATATTCTGGTGGGTGTCTCGTATCGGGCGGGACCTTTAGCCACGCCTCATGCAACTGATATGTCTGTCTCAAATTTAGACTCTGTTATCGCCAGTTTTCTGAGAGAAAGGAAACGGACGGGCAGCACAATGTTTACTGTTAAAAAACCTTTTATTTAATCAAATTAACAGTATTATTTAAAAATTAGATTATAAATATTTTTGGACAATCAACACAGCAAGATTAAGAGCAAGGTTATGTACATAAAGCTTCGAGCTTGTGTCCAAGGATTATTGAAGTGACTTCTTTAGAATCGTTGTGATTTCAGACCGGATGCAACGGAAATACGTCAGGTAAGCCAATCTTAAACGCTAACAAGGTTAAGCAACTTTCCGGAACGCCAGTACATGGATGGGTGACCGCCCGAACAAAATCTTTTTACACAGTATTTTTTATTTATTTATCTCATTCTTTTGTCGATTTACTGAAGTTTCACTTCTACCGTGTGTGAATCGCACACAGACCTTTTTTTTATTTTATTTTATTTTCATAAATTTTTATTAAACATTGTGTGATACAAGATCAAAGAAAAAGTGCTTAAAGAATGGTCTCTAGTGGATGGTGGAGTGTTTGTATGGAGACACACTGATCCCGCGGCGGGGTTTAAACCGTTACCCCTTTTCGCCGTCTATGTGGCCATTGAAGCAGTCAATTTCTGCAAAATGGTCTATGATTGTTATCACTTTCAAGATCTTAATAAAAATAATGAGCTGTTAACAACATAACCTAATGTCTTTATTTAACCCCTGAACGAAAAAGAGGGGTGTTATAAGTTTGGCGTGTCTGTCTGTGGCATCATAGTCGCTTTAAATTTAGCTTTTATGTATGAAATTTTTTGTCTGGCTGTCTGTCTGTCTGGCTGTCTGTCTGTCTGGCTGTCTGTCTGTCTGTCTGTCTGTGAACGGATGGAGTTTAATTTAGTTTTTTTTTTGTATGAAAGGTGAGTCTGGCGCTTGTGTTCTTAGACATGTTTCATGAAAATCGGTTGAGCCGTTAAAAGTTATGGGGTGAGAGTGAGGAAGGAAAACCGTAAATCTGCAAATATACTCGAGTGGGGTATCAAATGAAAGCGCATCGCGTGCACATTACTTAATATTATGTTGTTGTTGTTAATTATTATAAGTTTTTCTTAAATTTTAAATATTGATTTATTTTACATAAATTTTTTTTATTTCATTATTGGGAAGCTTGAGATGGAATCAGAAACAGAGCGAAACGGAAATAAACGCGGCTACCACTGCCCAACCACGACCACGTGATCTAAGAATCACCTCAATAAAATGTCAGTGGGCAGCTCAGCAAGGCATGTATATGATTTTAAATTTGGACCAGAAGGCCACAGGAGCCGAAAAGATGTTCAAATGGCAAGCGCTGCGTAAGGCGTCCACCTACAACGTAGATTGACAACTTAAAGTACGCGGGTTCACATTGTTCGCAGGCCGCTCCCATCTGCATTTACTGAAAATCTATAAGCGAGACTTATGTCCGACGTTTCGACTGCTCGAACGATTATAATTATTAATGATGATTTGTATAATAACATGTAAATGGGACTTATTTGCAAGCAACAGCTTTCATATAATAAAAGAAAATTCTGAAGTATAAAGCATTAAAAAAAACATTAGCGTCGAATTGAGTTTGCCCCTTTTTTTTAATTCTTAAAACTGAATCAAACTAATTGAATTTAAAAAAAGTGTATCTTGTCTAAACTTAAACACGAGTGGTAGAAGCAACGCAGCCACGTTTACAGTTCGAACTACCAGGACTACATAAGAAGGAAGGAGCTACACAGAAACCGATATTCACACACTCGCATCCACTGCCCTGTCAAATCCACGTTTCATTTATAACTATGGACTCACGTAAGGTACCTACTACGGCGTAGTACGCTCGACCCACCTCTTTAGCAGCTACAGGGTCAATACGTTGTTTTGCTTGGAAAATAATAATAGATACTATTTTCAAAGAAGTACTGAATACGCATATAAATAAATAAATAAAAAATAAATAACATTTGTATTTTTTTCTCTCTATCCACGGTATAACGCATTACGGTTTATTCGTTTTTATTAGTTTTTTCTTATTGTATTGTTTCTTTGCTTGGTGTGTAATAGAGTATTTTCTATCTATATTTTTCTATATATTATATATCTAAACGCTTAATTTAGTTGAATTTTAAATCAAGTCGTATGAATTTAAACAAGAGTGGTTTAAGCTAGCGCAGCCATGTTCACTGTTCGGAGTACCAGGACTACATACGAGTAAGAATGTAGGAGCTACACAGATACCGAGATTCACACACTCGCGTCCCCTTGAATCAGTTCTGTTAAAGTCAAAGTTAGCTCCTCTAGTATTCTGTTTACCTGGTTGTCTCAAACCTATTCCCTGTTCGCTTCTTGAGAGCTAGGTCACCGGTCTCAAGCGATCATTTGATTACAAACTAGTTGTTCGCCTCCAACATAAAATAGACAGAACTTCCGAACACTGTCTGAAGACAAATATTATTTCAAAATTTTAAGTTTGTGATTGTAAAATAAGATGTTTGTAAAAATGGGGGCGTGTCATCATCGTCATCATTAACGTTCTCACTGCTGGGACACGGGTACCAGGTAGAGAGACAGGTGGTAGAGAGTGCGGGTTGGTGAATGTCACATGTCTTTCAAACTCTTTAAAATTCTCATAACATGCCGGTTTCCTCACAATGTTTGCCTAATAGTAGAACTTAGTAGATCTCAGGAATAAGAAAAAATCCAGAGGTACTTGGCGGGCTTTGAACCCACTACCTTCGGAATTAAAGTCGAGTGGGCTCCCACGGTTAAGTGGGATAAAATAAGCTACGTCATGTTGAGCCACCACATGACGAGTACACTACATGTAAGTAAAAACTGCTCGTCAGGGCAAGCCGCGTGGTCGCTCATTTTACATTAAAATGTTGTTAGGGATTCTATTGATAGGTCCATAAATTTTCTTGATATCATCAAACTTGTCTAAATGGTTTCGAAAGATATTTTGTTAAAAACTTACCTTTAATATATCTCCATCAATTTATGACATCCTGGTGATATTCTGGTGGGTGTCACGAATCGGGCGGAACCTTTAGCCACGCCTCATACGAAATGTCTGTCTCAATTCAGAATCTGGAATCGCCTCTATATCCAAATAACCGGATGTCGAACGTCGCCTCTAAGATGAATAAATAATTGATAATAATCAAAAACTATTTCATATACATAAATTGAACGTGACCCAGCCAGCGGTCAAGAGCAAGTAACTGTATTTTTCTAGTTCAGATACATTCAGAGCTACCATTTCATTGAGCCTATTACACACCACCACCCACGTACCCACGGCGGGATTCAAGCCCATTTACGATGCTCATTTGGCCATTGAAGCAGTACATTTTTGTAAAATGGTAAATGATTGTTATCTATCACGCTTAAAATCTTAAAAAAAAGATAAAAGATAAAAGAGCTTGTACTATGAGTTTGTGACTGATAAGCATGGATATTTTTTTGTAGATACATACATAATTATGATACATAGGAAACACCCAGACCCTTAACCAGATACTGTAGATCGTACAAAGCCTGGACCCCGGCGAATCAATCATTTGCTCTTGCGCCTCCACTGTCTCAGCTACATTACAACACCTACCAATTTAACAAGTCCCTGGTAGTTTGCAAACTATCACGTGTAAAAAATAAATAAGTTTTATCTCTATAGTTATTTTACAGTAGACACGGGACGATGAAGACTAGTCATCTGCTACGCGGCTAGGAATTCTCTCCGCCGTAGCAGTTATACCATAGTTTGAACTTTTGAACTGTATTTTCCTCACAACAATGCAACCTCTTTCAATTTATGCTCTACTTGTGTTCCTGAAGTATATACAATCACGTATACCTACATTTTAATCACGTATTTCGTCACTAGAGTTAAATTTAATCACGTAGGACGTCAATGGACATAAGGCTGTCATAGACACACAACTGTACAAATAAAGTGTTAATAAATAAATAGACTACAAGTCATTTCGGTTAAACGCTGTCTGGATATTACAAAGTCCTCCCTCCATTGCTTTCTGATCTGCGATCTTCATTGGACCATTTGTTGTACCACTCAAGGATCTAATCGTCTTTGACCCGCATTCTTCTACGTTTGTCCTCATTTCGCTCCCCGAGCATAGCCCTCTCCACAGCCCGGCCACTTTGACGGAACTTCTCTGGCAAATGGCTGACATAATAGAACAGTAACTTACTACCGTTACTCTACCACAGGAAAATCACAATTTCTTCGGGAACATTCATGAAACTCGAATAATTCCATAACGAGGGCAAAGTCGCTGGAAGCTGCTATTTCATAAAAATATGATTTTACAGATATATCATACGTTCGAAATTTTTATCGAAGCTTTTATTTATACAAATTCTAGAAAAGGCAGGTACGTAAGCCCCTATTGCCACACCTAATTATATAAATACAGTCCTAAATGCATCTTATTTTAAAGGATATACAGCATATTTCACCTTGCAGGTGCAATCTAGTCGAGACCTATCTATTCTATAACAGTTGATATCCCTCTCTTGGAGGGTAAGGGGTTGGTACAGTTATTTAAAAACCTTACTTCCTACCAAATGCTGAGATCCTGGTATTCTCTTTTCTGAATGGGACGTTTTAGAGGCAATACGCTCCAGTTTAATTAAGCGGTACAGTCGTTTTTCCGAAAAAACGGACAAACAAACAGACACATAGGTACATACACTTTCCGAAAAAGGAAAAAAAAAGTAAGGTTTCATTATAACCCGAGAACTACTTTAACGATTCTTATAAAACAACCAGCTTTCATATAAACAGGATCATCGAAATCTGTCTACGGATATAAAAGTTCTAAGGTAGAAAACTTAAAAAAAAAGCATACGCGAAGAATTGGTAACCCTTTTTTTTCGTTAAAAGTCGGTTAAAAATGAGCAAACTGCAAAACAAATTTTTCCTTATCAATTTGATATTAATTCAAGAACTTGCGCAGCCCACCGTTAGCTAGCTTCGACTACCAACGTTCTAAATACCAGGGCGCTATGAATATACAGAAGCTGTGCAGACCTCCGCATGAATGAGGAAAGCTCGGTACGCTCCTCCCTTCATTATTTACGTTACCCTCGTATTTACGTTTGTGAATGGAAAAGTTAATCGATATTCAATCAAGGTATGCCGATTCCGGAGGAGAGCGCTGAGAAAGAAATTAGAACGCAATCAAGTACGGTGTTGTATACCGTACACCATACTAATAAATATTTAACTTCGGATAATTTTAATTTCAATTGACTTATTATGTTTCATTATTTATTTTTCTTGCAAGTTTGTTAATATTTGTACTATCTACAGTTAGGCAAAAACATAGCCGAACTTATTTATATTTTCTCTAAGACCAAAATGGTTTGAGCAAATAAGCGATTATCTTATTTTACCGAAAAACTGTTTTACTTGTTAACTTACTTGGACATAAAAAGAAAAAAACAATAAAAAAAAGATGACCTTCAAGGTCATCTTTTTTTTATTGTAACACATCAGATCTTTTTTTCCGTGAACTGGTTTTGATTATTAATTTTTTACATTTAAACTGTTGCTTGCTTATATTTTTAAGTACACTTGAGAGCAATGAATCCGGGTCACTCAAAGAATCCAAAAAATCTCGGAAAGTAAGTAATGCAGTAAATTGTATTTAATAGACAATTTAATACTCCTTAAATGAAAGTTAAAAAAATATGAGTCACCATAAATTTTATTTACACAAAATTACATAAAGATAAAAAACTGCTGATCTCTCCTTAAAACAAAAATAGGAAACATGAAATTTTTGAACTTTATGACGATTTTCTAGAATTTCAATACTTCGTATTACCTCCTCGTGCTTCCATTACTGCGTTTTCGCGGTTTGGCATGCTGTACACCAAGTTCCTTATACGATTTTGGGGAATATTCTCCCATTCCTCTGTGAGAGCAATTTTGAGCTCAGGAAGCGTGATTGGGGGAGGGTTTCGTTGTTTTACGCATCTCCCTAGCTCGTCCCAAGCATGCTCGATCGGGTTGATATCCGGGCTGCGCGCTGGCCACTCCATACAAGTAATGTTCATCTCTTGAAGGTAGTCATTCACAATCCTACCTGTAAGAGGTCGGGCATTGTCATGCATAAATATAGCATCCTCACCCAAATTGACCATAAATGGACCAACGTGTTCCATCCACCATCTAATAAACCATCTAATAAAAGTCGTAATTTTTAAATATTTTCAAATTTACACGGATGCGAAAGTCATTCTCTTGAGTCACTCTACCCATTGCAGAAATTCGTACAAAGACCCGTTAAGTAGGTATATTTTTATTCAAATCGCTGGTATTGGACATTAATGAATCTAGCAACCCCGTTTTTATCAGTTTGACTGAAACTCATAATTTGAACAAAATGAAACATGAAACACAGACTTCATGATGTACCTTTTCCATTATTGCGGGTAACACTCGGAACGCAGTTGACACTGAATTAAACATTATTATTCGTTTTCATGCTCTTATCCAACACTTATTTTATCTTAACACTTGATGGACCTACCGCTTTATAGACAAGGTACAATAATAATACATACTACAACGATAAATGATAAACTGCTCTATTACGCTATTCATACGGTGCATTTTATTTAACAGTCACATATTACCTGTTTTCTGGGGTATTCGCTGTCATGTGTACCTATCTATTATATGGATACTATGTACCTGATATTAATCAGCAGCGTTATAATAGAAAGCTCTATGAGTTTATGCTTTCCTGGTGTAACGACGATCAGTGAGACTGCTACCGCATTTCGGACACTTGTCCATGGGGATGAAACGGCAGTTTTTGAATTAATCTTTACTGTGTTTAAGTCCGAATAATAAATAGTTTCTTAAGTTATTTATAACTACTAAAATGATATTCTAAAACTGCCATTGTTCGTATAATATACGAAACTGTGATCGTTATGCCCAAATTACAAGGAACGAAAACTTAAGAACGAGTCGAAGTTCCTATAGCCTCCTTCCAGCTCCTTCACCAGATTATCAGCCGTACTCTGGAGAAAGGTCATAGTAATATCACTTTGTATTAAGATTAATGATAAGCATGCAAAATTTATTTTAGATCAATTTAGACAACCATCGAAAAAATTTATGAGATCATTTTCTTTTATGTAGTCTGTATTTTCTTTACAACAAGCAAGCGCAACGCCACATATGAAGATATTGTTTCAATCAATCAATTTAATTCGGATAATATTCCTTCACCGCGACTATCGGTGTAATCGGCTTACGTGAAATGTCAGTTTTACTTAATTGTATTTTTTTTCGTAAAATGCCTGGTTATAAACCGAAAGCGTTTGGCTGATTCGCCGGTGGCACCGCTAATAGCAAGAAACGAACAGGGCTTAGATTTGAGACCACCAGGGAAACAGAAATCAAGTGGGTATTTTTTTAGTAGCCGGGAGGGTTGGGGTTGGAAATATAATTGAACATTTTGTACAGTATCAATTTGAACTCAAATGCTATAAACTTAAGGAACTCAACTCGTATGTTGCCTGAAACGTCATATTGAAATGCACATGGAAGCCAATATAAATATAAAAAGAATAGATGCTATCTCTTTTCGTCCTAAGCAATTTTCAGCTGTGAATGGAATGTGTAGTATGAAGAAACTTTTTTATATTATGGAAGGAGCAGTCGATGTCATGGTGAAATGCAAAGGGTTGGGTATTCCATATTGGTACAAAATGTTATTTAACACTAGTTGACCCCAGCAAACGTTGTTTTGCAAAATGAAAAATTGATAGTAGCTGATTCTCCAGACCTACTGTATACGCATATAAAATTTGGTTAAAAATCGGTAAAGCAGTTTCGGAGGAGTACGGTAACTAACATTGTGACATGGAAATTTTATATACTTTTGATAGATATGATCTTTGACGTTAGGAACACACCTACATTGCTTAGACAACAGTGAGTGCTTGTAATTTAATATGAACTTTATACCATAGCAATAAAGCTCAAATTGACTACGTTTTAGTTACAAATCATTTGTATGGGAAAAAGAAAAGGGCTATTTTTAGGGTTTTTCCAGCTATAATTCTAATTTTTCTCGCCGTAAAAACCATCCTTGAACTTCAACGAACATTTTAAAAAAAGATTTGGCCAAATTGGTTCAGGCGTTGTTGAGTTATGCGCTTACCAACACATTTTGCGATTCATTTTTATATTATAGATAGGTACACAGATGTTAGGTAGTTGGCAAACCAAGACTAAGTCTTCTACTTTTATCCGCGGGAGATACATTATGTCGTTATGTTCTGTAACTGCGGGGGGCACGCTTGTAATACATACATATTTTTTTTTGTAAATTATACGTTTTCAAGACGATATTTTAAATTTATCAAATGACAACTTGTACACTTATATTACAAAGCTGAAGAAGAATCAAAATTTAAAATTCATGCAAATTCTTTCAATGTTGGTCAATTGTAGTCAGATCAATGGCTGCCTGAATTTCAGTTTTCAACACCAGGCTCTCAGAAATCACAAGGAGTGATAATTTCACTGCCGCGACATTGCGTACAGGCGGGTGCAGAAAGTATTAGTTAATTTCGTAATATTTTATGTTAAACTAGTAATGTAAAACTAGCTTATTGCCTCACGCGGCAGAAATCATCCTAAATGATTACTAGTTAAATGGACTATCTAGCACTGAAAGTAGTTATTGTGATTAATGCGCTCAATCAAACATCTAACAAAACTATAAAATATAATTAAGGTTTGTTTAAAATAATTGAGAACAATATGTAATTCCGAAAAAAAATTCATAAAATTTTAACAGGCACTACGCTACACACACTATGGCACTATGCTACTTACTTACTGCCTTACCTTTTATTTTATTTTCCTACCAAACAGAAATTACAAGGAGAAAATTGTTAGCTGCCTTAGAACTTCGTATAGGCGGGTGGGTGTATAAAATAATTTGCAGCTGTATAAGGATTTATTTTTGTTTTATAAAATAATTAAAATTGTTTCCTTTACGTACTAAATTTAATTGATATTTTTGATCATAAAATCTATTTCAATTAGTTTCAAGATCTAATAAGTACCCTAGTAAATATATCTTTAATGTTAATGACTACTTTGTTTCCAGAACAATGATGGTTCAAATGTTTACGTCATCAGAATTCTTCGATCTAAAGTGGTATTAATTAACCTTACTTGCTTCGTACTACGACGTAGCGTAGCCGTAGTCGTAGATTCTTGTAGCGTCGTAGAGGTCTCTACTTGTTTGTTTTGACGTGACAACGTCTTATAAATTGGTTTGCCGGGTGACACTTCAAGAAACTGCGTTACGCTCCGCTCACGTTATGCGCTCACAATGAGAGCGAGTGAGAGGCACGCGTCCCTTCCACTCGGGCATGGTTAGCCCGCCTAAGAGCGAGAGAGACAGACATAAAAAGTGAAAGGCACGCGTCCCTTCCACTCGAGCACAGTTAGCCCGCCAGAGAGACAGAGCGAGAGAGAGAGAGTGAGAGAGATAGGCATACACACCGGTTCATGTCTTGCGCTTCTATTTCGCTTAGGCGCCTGCATATTAAAATTATTTTACCACTCAAAGTCGTTGTCACGTAAAACTTTCGCCCGTATACCGACTTTACAGGCAACCAATTTTTTTGTGATAGAATGAATCGGCTAAGCAAATGTTTTGTATAAAAAATCCGATCTCATAATTTCATATTCGAACAGATTTATCTATTTTCATACATCGGGTTTTTGCAAGGGCGTACCACTTAATATTTTTTCGTAATAGCGTGCTTCGCAATAACAACAACGAACACGCGATTGTATAAATATATGTTGCATACATATATTTATATACATCACAACAAGATCTAGCCCCGTGGTAAGCTATTAGTTTATGTTAAGGGTACTAGACATATACTGATATACTTAATACAATAGACATACTTACCTTGGTCTATGCCAAGGAGAAAGTGTTTGCAGAAACTACTTACACTTGACCCTCGACGGAAGCGGACCTCCGCCAACCGCGCAACTGGGGCAGTCAAGATATTGTGTGTAAAGGAGAGCCCATTACATTTGGAACTACATTACATAATAACCCGTAACTATTACATAATAGTTTATTCGTTTTAAATCTCTTTAAATTACTTTCAATACCATTTGTCCCTTTCTCAAGTAAGTATTGTATATTTATACAACAGTATTACTATATGTATATATATATTTATGTGTGTTAAATAGTTATATGTTTCCTTCCTATTACACCACTGTCTTTTTTGTTACTATTGATCCTGTCCACCCAAAGGTTGCCTGGAAGAGATCGCTCATAGCGATAAGGCCGCCCATTGTACTCCAACATTATGTTTATGCTAAGTCTATGTTTGTTTTTTTTTTTGTGTGTTTTGTGTGGTGTGCAATAAAGTGTTATCTATCTATCTAACCTATTCGGCCATACACAGCTTCAGCATAACAATATAATCTCGATTTATAAAATTGCAACGCCCACATATATTCGTGAGAATCACTAGGATGTCATAATATGATGGAGGTAAATTGATTGATTAATATAAAAATAACTACAGAAACTTGCTATGAAATACTTTCTTCTCATTCAATTGAGCGTCTATTCGAGAAAGGTAGAGATAGATATATTTTGAAAACTTCTGTTGTAATTCGAATCAAGATTCTAAGAAGAGCTAATTATGAAGAACGGTAATAATATACGTACTAATTTTGTTATATATTGTTGAGATGCTTTGAACAGGGTGTCAAGTGAACTGCAACGCGGGAACGTTTTCTTAGCAAAAATATGTTCCTTCCTGAATCTTTGAGAAACCTTCCTTGTCGGGTGTTTCAGAAGATTTTAATGACATTTCTAATTAAAATGTGTTACTATAGTATAAATTATTTCATGACGGACAAAAATGTTTCTAAGATAATGACTTTTTAAATTGTAAAATAATTAGTTTTATTACCAGTTGTAACCAGAACAGAACAACTAACAAGTAGTAGCGTCTTCTTGGCCCGCAACACTTGGCTGCCATACTTTGTTCACCAACCCGCCTGCCAAGCGTGACGAGTTTTATCAAAACATCTCCATATGAAAGATACAAAATAAAGCCTATGTGTCCTACCAGTATCCACTTTACGTAATGAACAAGTACACTTTAAGTTACTGTAAACGTTAACGGACCTTGCATAACTTTCACTGTTATTATATGGATAATAAATAAATAAAACATAACTCCCCTTCTGGCGCAGTCGGTTATACTAATATATTTTGTTATACGGACTATAATAATGACCAAGATATAGCCAGGAATTATAATATCTCGATGAGTCTGATGTGATCAGAAAACTTTGTGAAAAGCTATTTAATGGATTAAAGTAGATATGTAAGTGTACACCTTTTGATTTCTGCACGTCACAAGTAAAAGTAGTGAATCAATTCTCTTTGGGTTTAGGAAACCGTCACATAAGTGTGTGTACCTTAACTGTGGCTACCTTAAACTGAGAAAGCACTAGAACATTAATACTCTGTACCTTATTTAACAGATATTCTATTATCTTGTTAGTGCTAATATATAATTAATCTTGGGTCAACACCAAGCATCACGCATTATCTTCTTTATTTAAATTTTAACTAAATGCTTGTGTAGGAGAGAGGCCCGTAACTGCAGAGCACTTCCTGTAGCTGACAGGAGCGAAGGATTTATTAGTTACAAATCGTTTCCGGAGTACATATACATATACTATGCTTATATACATGTATAGGTGAAAACTTATTTATGCACGTACATAGACTTTCGTTCTGTTCGAGTACGTTCCGTTAACGTTATTAATAGGATGATATTGATGTAAGTTTTTATATTATACTAGCTGTGCCCCGCGGTGCTACCCGCGTTATAATGGATTTTCCCGCGGAATTACGTTTTCCCGCGGTAAAAAGTAGCCTATGTTATTTTTCAGGCTCTAGAGATTCTGTGAACCAAATTTCATTTAAATCGGTTCAGTAGTTTTTACGTGAAAGAGTAACAAACATCCATACATCCTTACTTACAAACGTTCGCCTTTATAATAGTAGTAGGATATCTTGTTTCTACGTAATGAATAAACGACGTCGGAATTTCTGAGAAGTGTAAAGCGAAATAAGCCGTGTGTCTTGTCCGTAAGGCTTATTTCGCTTTACTATATACTTGGGATAGTTCCCTGCAATATTAAACCCCTACCTCATTCTGAGCTCCTGGTAGTTTGCAGGTAAAATTGTCAGGCGTTTGAGAACCCCTGATTCAACAACAACAAAATTTAATCTTTCTTTGCCTACGTCTGTCTTATCGCGTTTATTTATTTGAGGTGTTATAAATAAATAATCAACTTTTTTTGCGCATTCATAAGTTGGAATTTCTTAAAGTTTCTGTAGTGTTTACTCATATTGTTTGGTAGCTACCTACTATTTCATAAATTAAGTGTATGTATGGGAGGGTAGCTACAACGGCCGTCTGGTCATTCGGAATAAAACCAAGTTAATGAGTGCACGGTGTTTTACTTATAATATCAAGATTCCCGAACAAACCTTAGATACATTACAGTGGCGATCGAGGATAATATTTGGTGCGTGCGAAAATACACAAACATAGCAATGTCTGTCGGTAAAATCGGGGAATTTGACGTAAAAAGTGGAACATGGTCGTCTTACACGGAAAGGTTAGAAATGTATTTCAAGGTCAACGGAATCACCGGGGAAATGAAGTTACCGACTTTGATTGCGCTCATGGGAGACAATGTGTACGAGTTGTTGGTGAACTTGGCTAGCCCTAAAAAGCCTTCAAATTTGAAATACGAAGAGGCGGTCGAGCTGCTACAAAATCATCTTCAGCCGAATCCGTCGGTGTTAGCCGAACGTTTCCGGTTCCGGCAAAGACGACAGGCGGCGGGAGAAACTACAGTGGAATATGTTGCAGAACTGAAGAGGATGGCGCGATTTTGTAAATTCAGCGACAAATTGGATGAAAATCTACGGGATCAATTTGTTTGCGGGTTAAAGAGTGACGTCACCCGCCAACGGTTATTTGCGGAAAAGGACGCGGACATTATGACTTTTGCGAACTCAGTGAAGCTAGCACTTGTTCTGGAGACAGCTGAACGGGATGCGGCATCAGTGGAAGCTCAGGTTGGGCTGGAATCGCGGGAAAGTGCTGATGTTCATGCGGTAACAACGCGGAGCGAGCGCGCGCGGCCGCGAGAGGGCGCTGGCGGCGGCGTGGCCACCGCGCCACGCGGCGGGAAACCGGGGCGGAGCGCCACGGCGGCCGGTTGCAAGGCCTGCGGGGCTGTGGGTCACGATTTCAAAAGTTGCAAATTCCGGAACTATGTGTGTAGTCGGTGTCGGGAGCGCGGGCACCTTCGGCGCATGTGCAACGTGGAAATGGATCCAACCAGGGCTCCATGGGTTGCGCGGTCTGTTGCTGGAGGCAATGGTCGTCGTTTCCATTACGGCGAGGTCGCGGACGACGACGGCGCCGACGGCGGATCCCGGGCGGAAGAAGCGGACTTCTTAGATTTACATCAGTTGTGCGTGCGGAACTATAAGGCGGTGAGTTTGCCTATTAACATTAATGGCAAAGTTATTCCAATGGAAATAGATACTGGAACTCCCATATCTTGTATTAGTAAAGCTTTGTATGACAGGTATTTCCAGTCCATGGAGATACAACCTTCTGAATTATATCTGAAATTTATTGATGGGTCTAATATTGATCCATTAGGCGTAATTATACCTACGGTTACCTATGGGGGTCGGCAGGAAGAATTAGAGTTATTTATACTTGAAAATGCGACCACTGCACTATTAGGCCGTCAATGGCTTACGGTGTTAGGTATAAAATTCCCTAGTTTTCAAATGGCAAACATTAATAAAATAAGTTGTAATATTAGATCTAAAGTTGATACGTTATTACACAGGTTCAATGAATTATTTGATGGAAGCCTGGGAAGGTTCACGGGGGGCAGGGCCACGCTGCGGGTGCGCCAGGGCGCGGCGCCGGTGTTCCACCGCGCGCGGCCGCTGCCGTTCGCGCTGCGCGAGCGCGTGGACGCGGAGCTGGACGCGATGCTGCGCGCCGCCGTCATCGAGCCGGTGGACTGCTCCGACTGGGCCTCGCCGCTAGTTCCAGTCAACAAACCAGACGGTACTCTTAGGATTTGTGTGGATTATAAAGCAACATTAAATCCCGTTTTAATGATCGATCGATATCCGCTACCTAAAATTGACGATGTTCTCGTAGCTCTGAACGGCGCTCAATATTTTAGCAAAATTGATTTATCGCAATCTTACAATCAGGTTGAGCTAGATGATTCAAAAAAGTACACAGTTATAAATACACATCGCGGCCTATTCTGTTACAATCGTTTAGTTTTTGGGTTATCGTCAAGTCCAGGAATTTTCCAACGTATTATGACAAATTTATTATCGGGGATACCTAATGTAGCAGTATTTATCGATGACGTCATAATTGGAGGTAAGAATGAAACGGAACATTTGAAAGCGTTAGAAACGGTTTTCCAAAGATTACTCAGCAGCGGTTTACGTTTAAAGAAGTCAAAATGTGTATTTCTGGTTCAGGAGGTGGCATATTTAGGATACATATTGTCCAAAAATGGGTTAAAAGCAGATCCGGGCAAAATTTCAGCAGTTTTGGATATGGAAAGACCCCAGAATATTACGGAACTGCGTTCTTTCTTAGGAATGTGTAATTTCTTTGCAAAGTTTGTAAGAAATTTTAGTCCCAGGTTAATACCGTTATATAATTTACTTAGGAAAAACGTGGCATGGCATTGGGATAAAGTATGCGAGGAATCTTTTAGGGAAATAAAGAAAGCATTAACGAGTTCACAGGTCTTAGCTCATTACGACCCTTCTAAAAAGCTTATTGTGACATGTGACGCGAGCGCCGCGGGGGTAGGGGGGGTGTTATCTCAGCCCGACCGGTGCGGCGCGGAGAGGCCGGTCGCGTTTGTTTCGCGTACACTTACCAATGCAGAGAAAAATTATTCCCAGATACATCGCGAAGCCTTAGCCATTATTTACTGTATGAAAAAATTTCATCAATATATTTATGGCAGACGTTTTACACTCCGCACAGATCACAAACCATTAGTGTCAATTTTCGGTCCCAACACCGGCATACCTACAATGACAGCTAGTCGTATGCAACGATGGTCTATAATATTGTCGGCTTACAGCTATGATATAGAATACGTACGTACCGATGCGAATAGCGCCGACGGCTTATAGGCTGCCTCAGCGCGATAAGAAACAGCTGTCGCGCGCGTTACCGGAGCAAACATTTTTACATTTTGCACAGGATGCTTTACTACTGGATTATAATGACATAAAGAAAAGTACAAATAAGGATCCAATATTAAGTAGGTTGTTATCATTTATCAGGGATGGGTGGCCTTCCAGTTGTGAAATAAATAGTATGCAACTATATTTTAATCGTAAAAATGAATTATATGAAGAATTAGGTTGCATAATGTGGGGACATAGGGTGGTTATTCCTGAATTATGTAAAGAAAAAGTCTTAAAGATACTACATGAACCTCACATGGGTATCGTAAAATCGAAAGCATTAGCTAGAAGTTATGTTTGGTGGGCCGGACTAGACGAAGCTATCGAAGCGATGTGCAAGGGTTGTGTGACGTGCGCCGCGCAGGCCGACAGCCCGCCGAAGCAGGTTCCGCGCTCGTGGCCATATCCGGGTAGGCCTTGGTCTAGGTTACATTTAGATTTTTTAGGTCCGATCTATGGCAAAATGTACTTGGTAGTTGTAGACGCCATGACTAAGTGGTTAGAAGTTTTCAATGTGCCAAGCACAGCTGGAACATCAACTTTGGACAAGCTTATGGAGCTATGGAGTAGGTGGGGATTTCCAAAACAGGTTGTAACAGATAATGGGCCACCGTTTACGAGCAACGAGTTTGGAAATTTTCTCAAGTCTAGGGCGATTGAACACATACTTACCGCCCCATATCATCCGGCTTCTAATGGCGCGGCGGAAAACGCAGTAAAAACTATAAAAAAAGTAATAAAAAAAGCAGTTTTTGAAGGAAACAACGTAAATAATGCTCTTAATACATTCTTGTTATATTATAGAAATACTGAACATGCATCGACTGGAGAGAGTCCCGCGATGCTATTGCAAGGGAGACGGTTGCGAACAGTTTTAGATGCTTTAAAACCCAATCGTGAAAGCAAAATGATTCAGTCACAAAAACGACAAATTCAAAATTCAGGAGGGACGAGTAGGATAATTCACCCGGGAGAAGATATTTGGTATAGGCAGTACAACAAATCTGATAAATGGTTACCGGGGAAGATAGAAGCTCGGTTAGGTCCGTCAAACTATAAAGTAGTGGGGGAGGAAGGTAGTAAGTCGCATAGGCACATCGATCAATTAAAACGTAGAACTAGGACTTCTATAATCCACACTAATCTAGGGAGTACAGAGTCACACTTGGATTCCAATGTTCATTCAGAAAATGATAATTTCCATGATGCTGAGGATAGTGAGCTGGCCCGGCCGGAGCAGTCGCCGAATCCCGAGCCGCCGGAGGCGAGCGCCGACGCCGCGCCCAGCCCCCGCGCGCCGCCCGCCGCGGCGAGCCCCGCACCTCGTGAACCTCCCAGGGACCCGACCCCAGTATATTTGTCGCCTCGGCCCACAAGGAAATGTAAACTTATTAAACCAAATTATAAGGTGTGAACTTATTAGGCTTATTCCTTAGTAAACAGGTTTAGTTGTTGTGGTTATGACTAACGCTTAATCATTATTCATGTACTGTAAAATGTGAGGCACTCGTCATATCTTTAGTTTAAGTACCTAGTTGTGTTTATATGTTTAAGGTAGTTAAATAAGTTTTACTTAAATTAGATAACAGCAATAACTTGTATAAATGTTAATTTAGTGTGGAGGAGTGTAGTGTTTACTCATATTGTTTGGTAGCTACCTACTATTTCATAAATTAAGTGTATGTATGGGAGGGTAGCTACAACGGCCGTCTGGTCATTCGGAATAAAACCAAGTTAATGAGTGCACGGTGTTTTACTTATAATATCAAGATTCCCGAACAAACCTTAGATACATTACAGTTTCTGGTATCTTTGCATTGAGCACCAGCCAGATCTCTTTAAAAAATATTGAATTATAATATGTATTTCTTAGCTAGTATCTTTATATACTATGTATCTTCTGTACGCGTATTAGACATTGAACTCCTCCTAAACGGCTGAACCGAATTTGATGATTTTTTTGTGTGTTATTAAGTGGGTTCGGGTATGGCTTGAAGCGGGGGCGGACCGCTAGTTTAGTATAATAATTACTTTAAGAATGCAAATAACATAGCTGCCATAGTTGGCAAACGGCTTATAGCCCGTACATAATAATTTGCAATATGTGTACAAATAAATAAAGAACAACAAATTTATTATTATTATTATTATTAATTCTTTATTGCACAACAAAATAATGTACAAAAGGTGGGCTTAATGCCAAGGCATTTTCTACCTGCCAACCATTACAGGTAATGAAATGTAAGTTGGCGTGCTATTACAGAATTATTATTTAATTCTTGTTCCACGTCTGTTATCTGCGATTATTTATTTGTAGAGGTTTTTTTATGAACTAGTTGTTCACCTCGAACTAAGAACTCACATGTACCTGTATTGTAAAGGTTGGGAGAAGGCTGTATATGCTTGTATGTGAATTGTAATACATTTTATGCGAATTTGAACGTACTATGGCGTACAATGCCGTAGACGCAATCAACAACTTCTACACGGCTACGAACGTGCTACGCCGTAGCAGTGGATTAAAATAATAAAAGCGTAGCCTAAACCTCATTTTGACTACTTTAATAACTACTATTCATAAGCATGAAAGACACTTGAACCGCAGCTAGGACGACATAATCACAACACAAACAAGATTGAAACAAATAAAAGTCAGTATCTGTGAAATGTCTTGACCAAACGAAAAATAGTAACCACAGGTATGAATGAAAGTCGTTCACTTTTACTAATATTGTCGTTCATTGCGAATTAATTGGAGAGTATTAACTCATTAGCATATACTTTGCTTGATTGCAAATACTATGTAACAAACATAGTATTTGCAATCAAGCAAATACTATGTTTATTGATGGCAACGATGAAAGATTTAGATTTATTTAACACCTCAACCAAGCGTCTTAAACACTGGTTGAGTCGTTTTTTCTTTGCGTACGTATTTATTGTACCTTAGTTCGTATTTTAACCAATTGTGCTGTCTTTTGCCTTATTCGATTGTTTTATATAACTAGTAACTTTTACTTATATCTGTGGAAACTTATAATTAGCCGTTAGTTACACGCTGTGTTTAGTATTTAGTTACCTAGCTGCTAGTTTTCCCAAAATTATAAAATTAAATAAAATTAGAGTCATCTCACAGTCGAAACTGTGCTATTGATAAAGCAGTAAAAAGTATCTATGAAGTTAGATAAAAGATGGCTAGAATAGATATATTTTTTTAAATAGGTATAAACAACTGAGAGGGTAAATGGAACCGTGTGTCTAATGCTGAGAGCAGCTTTTCCAGTATTGCAGATAATTGCAGTCGCCGTCCTTTTCCCAAGCGCAGTGTTTTTGGTAAGAGCTTGAGACAGGTATAGGGGTAAATAAGGTTTGCATTGTGGGACGAATATACATATGCGGCACTGAGCGTTCTATCAATTTAAAATCTAAACGATCAAATAAATAACTTTGAAGAATGAAACAATATTTACGTAAGTGTTTAGTTATCCGTTATGTTGAATTCAATCTCTTTAAAAGGTTTTTTTACCATAAATAATTTTGTTTTGAATTAAGATAAGTATATAAGAAATATTATTATTTTTTTTATTTGCAATTTCTTACAATGACCGTTATTAACGGTTTTTTTTTATTTTCATATTTTAGATGTCTTGCCCAGGTCATGTGCATTCAAATAAGGATTGAGTGAACTGGCAAAAATTTCTTTTTTCACTGTACCATTTGTATCATTGTGTATAAGTATAGCTATTGTTTTAACTTGTGTAATTCAGTGCCAACACAGCCGAAGGTTTTGCCTGAAAACCAGCGTTACTGTGCATCGTGCATCGTACTGTTTTGAGGTTTTACCGCTGCTGAGCTGTGCTGAGTTGAGGGCTGAGCTCAACTCAGCACAATAAATTATTTCTTTCTTCCTTAAGCCGGTGCCCGCGGTCCGAGTTATACTAAATCTATACTAATATTGTAAATAGGAAAGTGTATGTGTGTGTTTGTCCGTTTTTCCCGGTACGGGTTATATGTGGTGCTGAGACTTGGTCATTAACAGACTTGCTGCCCGAAGCCGCATTGAGACGCTTGGGATGTGGAGCTGGAAGGAGTGCTCCGTACTCCGTATCTTAATACTATATATAAATCTCGTGTCACAATGTTTGTCCTCAATGGACTCCTAAACCACTTAACCGATTATAATAAAATTCGCACACCATGTGCAGTTCGATCCAACTTGAGAGATAGGATGGTTTTTACGGCGAAAAATTCGAATAATTTCCGGGAAAATTTTATACCCGTGCGACGCCGGGGCGGGCCGCTTGTTTTCGATATAAATTAAGAACAATACCAGTTTTGCAGAAAACTAAAAATACACACCCAAATTCCGATCCTCCTCTTTTTATTAATGTCTGTCTGAAATTATTGTAGTAAATAATTTTCATTATATTTTTACAACCGCCTGTGAGAAAATGAGCTATCGTTCTGCCCCAGTGCCCCAGAAATAGAACACTTAGCGAAATGATAGCTCTTAGAGGAACTGTCAGCCTGGTGCTGCGAACTAAAAATAAGTCTTGTTGAACGTCCACGTGAAAGATATTTTATTATACTTTGCCAAAACATTTAATTTTGCCGGCGGCTGGAATGAACCGATTGCGATTCTGTTTCATTTGTTTGTAAAGTCAGTAAGTCTAAAGTGTTCTCAGCTATGTTCAACAGCTAAAACCGGTTCAGCTTTTTGAGAAAAGATAAAAGATAAGAGGAGTTGAACATGAGAATTTATATTGAATCATGGCAATAAAAAATTACAATGCGAATAGGAAATTGACCAGAGCAGCCACCCAAGATATGGTTTTTTAGGGTAACGTAGACTTTGTCGTCTGTCTGTTTGTCGGTATATCTGTCCTTCTGTCACCAAGCTGAATGTTATGAACCGTGATAGATAAAGACTTGTAATCTGGGGGATGAAGATTACTCTTGCCGCTATTCTTATAGCAAATACAAAAATCTCAAAATAAATAAATACAATAAGGGACTTCTTTCTGATTACATCTTAGAACACGTTTAAAAATATTTTTATATATAAATCTGTTTAGAAGTTTGTAAATTATTGTTTCAGGCCTCTTGTAACGACTCGCGTTTAGCGACGTGGGATCTCAAATTTTACGAGAAGCGAGAGAGACCTGGAAATCACGTTTCGAAATAGACCAAAGTATACCTAACAAACTAAAGTACCCGTTTTACCTAGATTTACATGCGAACTACAAACATGTCCTGTATTCCTATTGCAATTTTCTTAAAATAGAAAACAGTAGTCTGTAATTGGGTGTCGATGTTTTTCCTGAGACACCAAAGAATATTTTCAATAACTATAACTCTTATTGCTATAGTATTAAAGTTCATATTCTTTCGGCATTTGTATATCATTCTATAACAGAAGTGACGGTGTAGTATGCACTCGCCGGCTCCGGTAGTGATATTGAACTCTTGGCTGCTCATGCTGTCCTGGTAGTTTGAGACGAATCACACGCTTTAGAGGCACCGCTGCCCACGGCCATTCGACTGTTTAGCTTGTAGCACTGTGACCGTACACAGGCCAAGTCTAAGCTTTTTGAAGTGATAACTCCCTAAGGAAAGGTGAACCGGTTTGTTACGTAAAATGCTAAAAGACTTTGTGACTAAAAGAACGAAGGAGGTTCTCAACTCTTGACAAGTATATTTATTTTTAATTGTAAGACCACGCAAAACATTTCAGTTATATAATCTGTAGATTAACCACTCATAAGAGAAAAATATAGAAATATTATGAAAAATATTTTACAGAAAAAAAAAACAATTCAATAGCGAGTGCATAGCGACGAATCTGCGCAACCATATTTCAAGAGCTTTAAGATCCTCCTCCTCTACCATCCAACCTCATCTGTCAGCTGGTTAATTAGGTCTTAATTAACCTAGACTCATACGCGTGAAATGGACACTAGGTACCATACGTACAGGACTTATGACAAGCGTCAATTAGAAATGATAACTAGCACGTTAGAAAGGTCAGTTAGACCAACTCATGTGAGGGTCCAACAGTTTAAGACAAATTAGCGGGTTTAGCGACTGATCGAGGCACCCAGCTACATTTTAGGACAGATATTTTACAATCATAACAAGTTTGTGAATGGGAATGATTTCAATTACATAATATGTATTATATTAATTTTAATTTGTTTGACATGTGATTAAATATAAATGAATTTTTACTACTCGAAACCATTGTATATGATAATTATGATAAATTGACATTTTTTCTATTACCGTGTGGGTATAGAGCAGACATTCTTTTAATTGTTCATAATTACGAACTTCTAATTTATATTATCAATAAAAGACTTATTTATTTTTATGACTAAATAGTTTGTGTTATGCTTTACAATTATGTAACAAATAAATAATTACGGACAATCTACACATCAACATCGAGCCCTGTGGTAAGCTCTCAACTTGTGTTACGGGTTCTAGACATCTGATATAATAGACATACTTAAATAGATATTTTATACCATATACATTGTATGTATATTACCAAGGAGAACGTGCTTGCAGAACATACACACACTTCGACCCCTCGACAGGAATTGAACACGCTACCTCTTGCGCCGCGGACCGACCTACACCGCGCCACTGCGGCAGTCAATTATGCATCTACTCATTTTGTTTGCCTCATAAATTAAAATACCAGAGTATCTCCATTTTACCAACATAGTATTTAAATAAATACCAGCAGCAGCCGTACTATTAAAATGTTTTGAACGCGGAGAGATATATTTTACGGTTAAAAGCCTATCTATTAATCCAGATAAAAATCTTTATTATAAATACCAAGCTTTCTTTGAATTTGTTTGAGCGTGAAGAGTAATCTAACATACATTCAGCCATCCATACAATAAATTAGATAACATTACCATTATTGTGCTATGGCATAGACATAGTCTACGCCGTAGCATCGTACGCGTATCGTGTTGCTACGAATGTGCTATTCCGTAGGCTATGTCTACGTCTTTCTGTCTACGCTAATTTAGCTAACAAAAGTTTTTTCAATATTAAGACACGACTTCTTCGAATGCTTTATGACTAGGATATGGCTACAGGATGTAGGTACATGTAGGTACAAAAAACTTCTACAAACAGATCGGTATCTCCCCATAAATGAGATTTAACCTAAAATAGTTCTAATGTTGTAGAGTATAAACCATAATTTACCTTGCAGCTATATCATGACCTAGACTTATCTGTGCGAGTATTCGACTATGCACACACACTACTAAACAATGTCCCCTTGCATCTTGCTTGTACAGTCAGCGTCAAATTGATATAAGCGTCTTGAATAGTCAAATTAATCTGAAAAACATTTAACCAAATTGATATAAGCATTTCAAATCATCATAATATTATATGCTCTTAAAGTGGTCAAAATATCTCACTTATTTATATAAGTTGACAAAGTGTTAAAAAATATCTGTGCAAACAAAGCTTTCCAATTTATCGTCTCAAGAGTTTGTATACCTTTGATAGCTTTCTTTGCACAGATCATTTTGACACCATGTCATCTTAGATAGTTATAAAACAATAGATATTAGATATTTACCTAGATATTTTACTGCATTTAACTGATTTTAGCTGCTTATACAATTTGGTTGTATGTTTTTAAGATTATTTAGACTACTCTAGAGGCTTACATCAATTTGACGCTGACTTTACAATGTGGGGTTAGTCTGTGGCACTTCCTGTAGATGCTGCGAGCCTGGTGCATTATATTCAGGACTAGCTGTGCCCTGCGGTGCTACCCGCGTTATAATGGATGAAGTACTCTTAACCAACAACATATTTATTTGAATAAAGATTAATATTATTATGTTAATACAACTTAAACAAATTATTTCGACCAAATTAGGTACCATAAAAACGGTTTTTGTGAGTTAATCTTAAAAGATAGACATATACTATCGCGGACTGTTTTTAGATCATTAAAAGAGCTATTATTCTTTAATACATATTTTTTGTGTATCTTGAACCGTTTTCACGGCGCACGCAACGGAAGGCTTCAAAGATGAACAATTTCTCCCGTTTTTTACACATTTACCACTATATCTTTGCTCCTATTGGTCGTAGCGTGATGTTATATAGCCTATAGCCTTCCTCGATAACTGGACTATCCAACACAAAAAGAATTATTCAATTCGAACCAGTAGTTTCGGAGATTAGCGCGTTCAAACAAACAAACAAACAAACAAACAAACTCTACAGCTTTATAATATTAGTATAGATGGGGTATCCAGGCGGCTAGCTTCTGCTCTTGTTGTGACATGAATATACGACTTCTGATGCATTGCGCTGAATAAATTAATAAAATGCTCCAGACTTCCTTTAAAGGAATTTAATACTTGACATTTTTGTGGTCAGTTAGAAAATGGTTTATTAGTACATTACAAAAAAAAAATATGTCAACCAAAACTAAAAGTAGATTTGAAGTACAAGATTTGATAAGAGAGAAACTTTAGAACCGGTGAGTCCAGCACCACTGCTAAAATCACTTCAGCCATTAGACGCCCACGCGTCTAATGGCTGAAATAATGATTCAAGGAGTAATTTTTTTTTGGAAAACTTAAAAAAACTTTTAAAAGCTAAATAGAAGCAAATAGCAATGTCTTAATAATCAGAATGTTATGGGTTGAAAGTATATTTTGAAGAGTAATTTTATTCTGCAGTGTAATTTTGTATCATACCTAGTATTTATTACTATGTTTAGTTACCATAATAATCGTGATGAAGTTGACTTGACCATTCAACCATCCATCCACATCTCAATAAAATCTTGGTTCCCGGCCAATTCCGTTGCCACTCATCTTCGATTTACCAGGTAAACATGAACACACAGGAGCTCTCATCTTTAACCTCTATCAGACCTGCAGACATACCTACACTACTACTATCGAAACAACCGATACCATAGTGTACAGGACGTAACAAAAGATTCGGTCAGTATGGGAAGGTCTGATAATATAAGTCGGGAAGATTCGTTTTTAGAAACCATATTATTAGTTTTAGCCAAATATTTTTTTTTATAAAACATTTAATAAAAATATTGTACTTTGCGTGGAAATGAAGCTGGAGTTTTTGAAAACTGAAAATACTATTTTTATACAGATTTCTCTTGTGTAAGTTATAAGTACACACATTTACTCTGAAACGTGATGTCTAAAAAAAAAGGAATTCATATAATTTTTTTATTAATGTAAATAATAAATATTTACGGAATAATTACAAAGCATAATATTATAATTATTTTTATAAGTGTTTGCAATTACCACCATATCAATGCCATATGTATATCAGTGTCTGTAACATGTTCTGATACAAGAAAAGAGCTGCAAATAACTATAGAGATTATTTTACCTATTTAAAATCGTAGAATATTGTATTAAAAAAATATGTTATTGATATTTTCATCGCAAAACCTGTATAACATGAAATTTAGGATATCAAAACAAAGCATTTAATTTAATTTAGCCATCATATTTCGTAGTAAAATTGTATGTTGATGACTTCGAAATCTAAATCTAAATAAAAATAGTGTTTTTTTTATTTTAGTTTTTTAAATTAAAGTTGGGATTCAGTTCCTAGTAAAGTACAAGGTTTTTTTAAAGTGTGTGAATGTATTTTTTTTTCTTTTAATATCGATGGCATAGTTCCATAAAAACGTATGTCATATATTTTAAGACCTTCCCGTACTGATCGAAACTTTTGTTTCATCCTGTATGTTACATAGTCTACAGCGGTTGGTCCCGTCTATAAGGTTATAAGCGACTGTAAAATAAAATGAGCTGTATTACTAGTAAGGCAGATCAGATTTCCGCTTGTATAGTAAAATGCATTTCCCGTCCTTATCCATGGATGCGATTTCACTGTGAGAAGCCTGAAATGGGAATAGATTGATAAGTTCGGTTTCATTTCACATCATTTCATTTCTCGATCTTGTACCGGTGCTAATTACCTTACTTAGTTATAGTCATTTATGTATACTCACATGCTGAAATCGGCAATTAATTTGTTTAGAAGATTTTGAGCAAATCTTGAACACAAACAGACGCGGCGAGTAACTTTATTTATAATATCACTATATTTTACAGTTTTATATCGGTGGGAAGATAATAATATGCCCGCACTTTTGACCAAGTTATCAACTTTATCAGGGTGGCTGTCCACCACCTGCGATTGTCAATCCGCCGGTTTCATTCAAAACAAAAAAGCTACATAAAGCGAGGTCAAATTAAGTTTCAATACAGTTTCAATGATTTGATTACCGAATATAACAAGTAGTTTTCAATCCACATAACCTTTTAATTCGATTATGAATTAAAAATAGCGAGATAGAAATAGTTTTCACAGTTGTGACGATTAATTATAAGATTTGCAAAGTGTACAGAAGATTTGTAAAGAGCACTTCCTACGTAACGGTGGTGTGCTAATTTCGTCTTTATTCTCAGGACTACACGAGGAAAGCATAAACACGTAGGAGGTCTATTTGACCTATAAATCTATTAACGTATTCTCATTCACCCACCGGGTGGATACTATCCGAATAAATATGTAAACATCGGGTTAACCAGACTCAAAACGTAATAACGGACAGAAAAGTATATTGCGCCCTATGAATAAATACATAAGACTAATTTTAGTAACATTGAGGCGTTCCTATATATTAATATGAAGATACGTAAAAGAGTTTTCGTGATAGAAGTTGTTGTCAATATAGTTCTATCTCTGACTATCTTATGCAGTAAATAACATGCATCTGAAAGAGATGAAATTCACAATAGGTAGATTAAAATTCAAACTGCCTGAAGTTCCTTATGTTTATTTATGAGTTTACCTTTAGCTAGTTATGAGATCCTAGTGATCCATATACAATTTGAAGGGATTTCAATATAGGAGAGTGGAAGCTAGCTCAGTCATTTTATTCGTATTTCAACAATATTACAATAAGCTTTTCGTTATAGATTTTTACACTAAACCCTGTTGCGATGTTAATCTGTAAATAAATTCTTCGAAGTAAGACTCACAAAAAAAAAAAAACTAAATTCAAGATACATATTTTCGTAATATCCTAAAGGTTCTTTGGCTACTCAACGGTTAACGATTTAGCTGAAATATTTACGCATATGTACAACGCGTGAAAATGATATAGATAGTGTTGATAAGATAAGAGTATAATAGATAAGAGTTGGATAGGAATAGGAACTCTGTTATAAAAGGCGTACCTCGTCGAGTTTTAGTACATTTGATTCGTAGAAACATGACCGATGAGATTCTCAAATTTCTCTGAGAAGTTCTCAAATGATGGCAAAATGGCTGCGCGAAACATCCATCATCTAGGTACCGTGCCGTTCGCCTACCAAAGCAACTGGAACTGAGGAAAGTGTATTCTCTGACAGTGAGCGCCTTACGGCTGACGTATAAATGTATACTATGATATTGATATTAAGAGGTAAAGTTTGTGGGATTGTTTTTGAGTTTGTGACGTCGTAGGGCCTCTGAATCTATTGAATAGATTGAAATAAAATTTGGTACATAAATTCTCTAAAACCTAAGAAAATGTTCAGGATGTAAAAAGTATTTACCGCTCTTCTTCAATATTATAGATATTACCGAGATACAAGATAATTCGATCTTCTCTGTCTTGCCTAATTAGTTAGAAAAAGACAATTATGATGTCATATAACTTTTTAAATTATCAGATTTTTTTGCAATATTATACTTAAAACGGTTAACATACCATGATTTGACGGTTTTTGAGTTTTCCGATATTTCGACACAAACAAAAACATTCAACAAGTGGTAGAAATCAAATTCAAACGAACGCAGCCACAACCTATGTTCGAACTACCAGGACTATATAAGAACACAGGAGTTACACACTCTCGTATCCAGTCATTCACAACGTCCTTTATAAAGAACACACAAGCTTCACGAATACCGAACTTCACAAACACATTTAGCAGTCTAGCAGTGTTTAACTTTCATTCATAACTTGTATTATTAGAACATAGGGTACATAAACTGAGAGAAAATATGTCGTTCCGCGAGAAAAGTAATTATAACGCGTGTAAACCCGCGGGGCACTGCTAGTACTTATAATTATTATGACATTTACTGAGTAATATTTCCTTATCTACAGACATTTTAAATCTCTTTTGTCTAATAATCCATCTTAGGGGACTTAAATTTTAGCAAACGTTAGTAAAATTGAGTTTTAGTTTGTTTGCATGATTTAAATGTCATATAAATAACGTGCTTTAAAATGAGAATGCGATTTTTTATTAGACCAAGTGGTAGAAAGCGTACCCACAACCTGAGCTCCGATTACTAGGGTTACAGACGTATGTAGGGGCTTTATAGAAACCTCACACACATATACGTACCTTCCCTGTCCTTTGAAACAAGTACAAGACAACATTTCTCTGCGAGGTTGCAATTCCAATTCCCTTTCGTTAACCTGGTAACGATTGTTAACCCATCAGAATCAATTCATGGAATTGTAGAGTTGTATCATCGGTGATAGACGCGCCGTAGACATTAGCGTAAGAATGTTGACTGGAAATCTTTGAGGGAGGCCTTCGTTATGATGATACACAAGATGTTGACTAGACATCTGCTACGCGGCTAAGAATACGCTGCGCACAATACAGATACAGATAGCAGTTGATACGGTAGTTTAAATAAATATTTTCAGACAATACACACAACAACATCTAGCCCCGTGGTAAGCTCTAAGCTTGTGTTACGGGTACTAGACATCTGATATACTTAATATAATAGACATACATACAAACACCCAGACCCAGGAGAATATGCTTGCAGGACATACAAACACTTGACTCCTCGGCGGGAATCGAACCCGCTAACTCTTGCGCCGCAAGCAGAGCCTCGCACACCACGCCACTGAGGCAGGTAGTCAAAATAAAATAAAAATAATTAGTTAAATAATTTCGACTAAGTGCGAGATTGCCCATATTTTATTGAATATTTTAACCGTCTATAAGCAGTTTGTGTTATAGCTGTCTTTTACAAATCACTATAAACTCTTCCAAAGATAAAACTTTTCATCAAACAAACAGAACACAAACAACGAATGCTTAAAATGATACAGAAAACAATCAAAATTATCAAAAATAATTAAAACAAGGAACGTTTTTAAATAAAACTAGTGGCCCGCCCCGGCCTCGCACGGGTTTTTATTCAAATTTTTTTCCCGGCAATTATTCGATTTTTTCTCGCCTTTTAAACCTTCCCTAGACCTCCACGAATATTTCAAGACTATGATAAGATAAATCCGCTCAGCCGTTCTCGAGTTTTAATCAGACTAACGAACAACAATTCATTTTTATTTATATAGATAAAAAAAATATATATTTCCAGACAATTCACACAACAACATCTAGCCCCGTGGTAAGCTCTAAGCTTGTGTTACAGGTACTAGATATCTGATATACTTAATATAATATTATAGTCATAAATACATATATAGATTTTTTTTATTATACATATTGAACACCCAGACCAAGAAGAAAGTGCTTGCCGCAAGCGGACCCTTGCTGACCGCGCCACTGAAGCAGTCGAAACGAATATTATAGCACTTGTGCACATACATAGACATAGACATAGACATAGACATAGACAACGTTTATTTGCTACAAAGTCATACAAGAAAACACAAATAATTAAAATTGATAGTAGGTACATACAAAACACATTAACTATACAAACAAAAATACACAAATTATTTAAGAATGCTCTGTAGCAAAATGGATGAAGCTCAGCATAATGCCAGCTACTAGAAGCAGAGGCGCTGATTTTCAGCTTCAACCGTTACTATCACAGGACCTTGCGAAAACAGTAACCATATTACCTTTTGAAATAAACTAAAGGAAATAAAAAACCGTAACAGTATTGTAACATTAGCCTAAAAATAAAAAAAAATAAACATATATGTATATGAGTTGTATATAAGTAACATAATATTTTATACATATCATAAATGGAGACGAAGTTATAAAAAGATTAGCGTATATGAAAACCAAGTTACCTACATAAAATAATTTAAAGGTGATACATACATAGATATACATCATATAAAAGGACAGAGGGGTTAGCAAGAAAAGAGGGTCGAGGTACCAAGCAGACCAGACTTTTGTTGTTCCAAAATATATTTTTTTATTTTCTTCTTAAAAGTGTACATAGAGTTCAAAAGTCTAATGGGTGGTGGAATATTATTCCAACACTTGGTCGCCTGATACCTAAAACTCCCCCGGAATGCTACTGTCTTGTGATTGTGATAATGCAATAAGTTTCTAGTGGGTCGACTACTATACTTACTATTATATGGCTCAAATTTGCTAAAAAGATAGTGAGGCGTCTCGAACAACATTATACTATGGACTAGTGTGGCCATGTGTAGAGCCCGTCGTGAAGCCATATTAAGCGTTGAGGTAATATTAATAAAAGGCGTAATGTGCGTTCTTGGCGGAATGTGATAACAAAACCTGAAGCAAGCGTTTTGAACCCTCTGGATCAATAGACGAGTTTTAGACGTCAGTCGCGGGCCATACACCAAATCACCATAATTAAGCCTCGATAAAATTAAAGCTTCACAGACCTTTATGCGTATCTCTTCTTTAAGATAATGTCTAATTTTGTAAAGTATCTTGAGTCGAAAGAAACAAGATTGTGCTAAGTTTAAAATATGACTTTCAAATCTTAGTGAATTATCGAAAATAATACCTAAGTTCCTAGCTTCATTAACTTGTTCAATACTATGTCCCGATATTTTAACATCTAGCGTTGCGTTAGATAGTTCCGCAAGATGTTTTTTAGTACCAATGAGTAAAAATTTAGATTTGGATGGATTAAGTACCAGCTTATTATCCTGTGACCATATTGCTATACGATCCAAATCATCGTTAAGAAGCTTAAGTTTACTTGCTAGGTCTTGTGTACTCAAAGGAATGTACAACTGCGTATCATCAGCATATAGATGAAAATTACAATTCTTTATAGATTTACAGATGTCAGCACTATAGATAATAAAGAGAAGGGGTCCTAAAATAGAGCCTTGAGGAACACCACGTTTTAATACTCTTGGTTGAGATTTGAGTTTTGAACCGTCTTCCTTACTGATCTGGACGTATTGAGAACGGTTAGTTAAGTAACTATCAAACCATTTTAATGAACCAACATCGACTCCATAATATGATAGTTTTGAAAGAAGTAGTGAGATATCCAATGAATCGAAAGCTCTCGAGAAATCAAGTAAAACCAAGATAGAGGCAAGCCCCCGGTCCTGTGCCACGATTAAGTTATCAACTACATCCAAAAGAGCTGTAGATGTACCTCTCCCTTTCCGGAAACCAGATTGTAGATCAGGTAAAATATTATTTTGCTCAACAAATTTACTTAACTGGTTGTAAACTACTTTTTCAAGAACCTTGGAAAGTACTGGAAGGACACTAATGGGCCTTAAGTCCTTCTCACTCACAGGCGTAGGCACTTTAGGAATTGGAGTGACACAGGCAACTTTCCACATACTAGGAAAACACGAAGTCTCGATTGACTTGTTTATTATTGCAGTAATAAGTGGAAGTGTATAAGGTAAGGTAAGCAAAATCATGTCCATCGAGAGCCCATCAATGCCCATGGCATTCGTTTTAATCGACAGTAAGATTTTTGCAACGTCGTCTTCATTAACCCTGTTAAGGGTAAATATATTGCTATGAAATCTATGATATTCGAAATATGTCAACTGGGATAAAGGTAGAGACTTATCCATGGGTATATTTAAAAAGTGATCATTTATCATTGAAGGGTCACTCAGATGGTCAGGGAGACAGTGGTTGTCAGCAGAGCTGTTAAGAACGTCCTGTTTAATATTTTTCCACAGCTTCTTTTCGCAATGTTGATTATTAATGCGGTAATCATAATAAGCACGCGTCTCACTATAAATACTTCTGTTAACAAGAGATTTCAGTTCCTTGTAGTTTTTTTTATGGGAGTCTAATTTACTCTCCCGATATTTTTCATGAGCCTCATTACGACATTTCATCATTACCTTGACAGTATCCGTAATCCAAGGCGCGGGTTTATCTTTTAAAGTAATTGTTTTAGGAGGAGCATGCAAATCAAGCAAAAAAGTGATGACGTTGGTGAAAAAAAGAACCATATAGTCAACAGAAGTTGCTTGAAAGAAAGGGTCCCAATCTATTTCAGAAAGATGCTTATCAAAAAGCTTTACATCAATTTCCTTTATAGGCCTGTAAACAATGGTTCTCGGGGATTCTTTTTCTTTTTTTATATTTAGCGTAGCGGAAATGAAACTGTGACCAAATGACGCTGTAATTTTGTTAACTCGAACGTTACGTATCCTGCAGTCACTACATATGAGATCTATTAAAGTAGCTGATTTCTCAGTGAAATGAGTAGGGGTACTGACATGTTGAGTAAGTCCTGAATACGTAAGGAAGTCGTTAAATTTTTTAGTCAAGCAACTATTTGTATCTAATAAATTTATATTAAAATCGCCTAAAATTATAATAGCATTAAAGCTAGATAATTGCGTAACTGAAGTAGTTAATGCATCTATAAATGTGTCTATTTTAACCCAATCAGGCCGATATGCAGTACCAATCGCAATCCGTGATCCATTCAAATTTAGCGAAAGCCACATTTGCTCTATATTTACATCGGGGCTTGTAATCTGACGAACTCTAATCCCGCGCTTTACGTAAAAACCTACTCCACCCCCTTTTTTCCGGTTGAAGTGAAGTGGTCTGGGAGTATTCATAAATCTGTAACCGGATACTTTAGGAGCCTTAGCATCTTGACCTTGCTTGATAAAAGTTTCGTTAATAGCTACTAAGTCATGGTTAAAGTTATGCATAGCCGTAATAAAATCATTATGCCCAGTATTTAGAGACCCAGCGTTATAAAGACCTAAAGAACAAAATTTAGTTTTAGAACCCATAATCAACAAAAAGTAATTTAATAAATATTGAAAAAATAGTTTGCGATAAATTATACCGAACAATAGATAAAAAGTGGTAAAATTTTGTAGGTATAATCTTCATGAAACAATATTCGATACGATATAGAAAAATAATATGTGTAGAGTACTCATATATATAAACATATATATTTAAAGATATAATTATAATGCATAAGTAAAAATAAACAAAAGATTTACAAGAATATGAATCGGTTAAAGACGTTACACGTAAAAAAATTAAGTCTAATAAATAACATGATTTAGAAATAAAACACACAAAATACAAAATTTTCACAATAATTAAGCATCTAAGAGGAATTATTTCCAATAGAACCAACTGCTTCCACTCCAAAAACCCGCACTAAATCAGCCTCACTCCGCAAGCGGTGACGAGGAGAGTCATCGTTCTGGTGTTGACGAGCATAGACACGGCCTTCCTTCGTCCAGACAAATCTCCACTTCAAGCGTGATCCAACTTCTCGAGCTTTAAGAAACAGGTTCCGGTTTTCGCGAGTTAAGCGCTCATTTATATAGAAGCGACGTGGTTCACCATTCAGACCAGCGTCAGCTGTTGTAGCGCCCCGGCGAACACGCGCTGCTTTCAGAAGATTGTCACGTATTGCACGGCGGACAAATCTTACAGCAATCGGTCTTGTGCGCGGTTGTCCGGTTTTATCATCGCGCATTGGTCCCATCCTCTCAGCACTAACTATCTCGTTTTCACTAAGTGTTATTCCTAATTTGCAAGCAAGTGTAGTAACAACATGCACAATGGACTCACCCTTGGTTTCTGGGACGCCAACAACATCAACATCATTACATAAGGCTTGTTGTTCCGTTTGCCGAATGAAGTCTTCAAGTTTGTGAATTGATTCACGAAGCTGTCCATTTTCTTTTTGCAAATCGGCAATAATATTATTTTTCTCAACAAGCGTTGCTTTTAGATTTTCGAATTGAGTTTCAATTCCCGATAATGACGTTTGGAAACCACTGAGCACATCATTCACATTCTGCAGCTGTTCTCTTACTGCAACAGCCACGGATTCAGATACCGCCTTTACTATTTCACTTTTGATGAGCGCCCGCAAATTATTCTTATTGAGACACCAATCCTCTTCCTCCAACGGCGAGCTCACTGAGCCCGAAGTCGGCCTGCGCAATGTGACAAAGCAAGCTTCATCATCTTCTCCGATAGGGTGATCGATATGGGGTGCAGAACGGACTGGAGTATTAGAATTGTCGCCCCTGCGCTCCTTACTTTTACATTGTTGGCACTTCCAATTATCTTTCAAATTTTTCTTCATAGAGTTGAAGTAACGAGGCGAGGTATTAGCGCATTCCAAGTCGTAATAACTATTGCAAAAATTGCATTTCAGATAGTTATTACCAGCAATCGATTTCACGCAGCCAGTGCAAATTATCCCACCTGTAGTACTCATTTTTCGGTGCCAAAGTGAAAATAACAAACAAAAATTAAACAAAGTAAAATTTTTGTATGCAAAAAGTATAGCGATACTATGATTAGAAGCCGGTGCCCGCTACTCGTTTAAAGCGTATCCTTGTGCCGTATACCGCGCGGCCACCACTGCTGTTATCTATAGGCTCGAAATAAGCGAACTAGTAAAGCAAAGCCCCCAACTCCAGCTCAGAGACAATGGCAGTAGAGTAAATCGGTTTGGCTAATGCAATATTGACTCACTGCGTTTGGTAACAACTTTTGCCAAGTCATCCGATGCAAATTCGCTTGTATCTTCGTTGTTCTTTTGTATAAAATTGTGGAAACTTCACTACTTGAGAGGTACTATGGAGAGGTGTATATTGTTATAAATTTCTCACAAAATGTATGACTTTTTACTGTTATTTTGAATTTAAATATAATGAGCAGAGCGTAACACAACTTGTCGTCACAAGGCCCGGTGACGGTCTCTACATACATCTCATAACATCAGTTCGTTACCCCTTATAGTTCATGATTCTCTAGTAACTCCGAATGGATATTCCTCGACTAAGTTTAAAATTCAATCAACTAATAAAAAACAGCTTTAGAACGCAAATCATACGGTACATTTTCATTCACAGTCGCTTCTTCCCTATTGAACCTTGAAAATCAGCTGTTATACAGAATGTGCTACTGGTTGTTCTATGTGGATGTAGTGAATAATTATCAATAGCGTTTGTTGGTATGATTAACTCCTCGGTGTCTCTGCTTTCCTGGTGTAGCGGTGAGCACTGTGAGCTCGGCGGTGCTGGCCTCCTGGGCTATTTGTAGCACAGCGACGTTTACGGACAGCTTATTTGTTGCCTATGGTGTTAGGCAGTATTATTATTACCGTTATATTGGTATTTTAAAGTTTTTTTTTCGATTAATTATTAAACGGAGTGGTTTACATTTTCTTTGGAGGTACACGAACACCAACGTATCGTGTATACCAACTTGTGTTGGAATTTGCGAGTTTGTCTAACTTATAGAAAGTCTTGTCAGTGGCTGTAGATATAACATATTTAAATTAGATTGTGTTATTTTATCTTTACGTTATTATTTCTAAAATAATGCTAGGAATGTGGCTCTTTTTAGATGTAAAGTCTTCTACAAAGGGCAATCGCGTTAAAATGCTGTCCCTAACATCCTCTCCGTTGGAGCGAGTCCTACTCAAATAAACTTTCCCTGAGATGGGCGGAAACGTCTATTTGTACCGCACACCAAGTACTGCGCTAGCCTGCGAGCGTGTGAGACGCCACGCCAGTGAGATTCCTACATGCTTGATTTGGTAAATAATCACAATGTTTGCTTTTGCCTACATACCGCCGGGCGGCGGAATAACTGAAATACAAGTTGATATAAGTACTATTTGCGATAAAAAATAATTTTTAAAGAGCTGGTTAAGCGGTCACCATCTAAGGTTCCATACCTTGGACGATAATCATGATGACGCTTCGTAATCATTTCAGAAGGGTTGCTTAACCCATAGAAGTAGGATGTAGAAGAATAGTCAGCTCGGAAAAGTAACCAAAATAAGTACGTACATATATGTATATAGCATTTTCGCAAAATGTGTTTCTATAATATTTATTAATGATTTAATAATATGTATTGAATGTATCAATGGAACATAACTGTAAACATTATTTTCTGGGCCAATTACTAGCTGAAATTGGAAAAAGGGTTCGGACTATTGTAAGAGCCACCTATTACAGTCGGCCGTAAAAGAAAGCCGTGTTGGCTAAGTGGGAGGACACTCGACTTTCATTCCGATGGTCGTGGGTTCAAACCCCGACACGCACCTCTGGATTGTTCTTCTTGAGAAATTTATGTGCGCTGTAAAAAAAAAAAACAAATTACCACATTAGTAATTTAATTACTGCTGTTCTTTCTTTCCATTTGAACTTAATTAGGACTAATCGCTCCCACGCTTGTTGTTTCTTTTAAAAAACATAGTCAATTTCGTTTTGTGCGGGATTAATCCTAAAAAAGCACGCTAAGCAGCGGGTGGACAGAGTAAGTCTCTTTTAAAAACCTTTTTGATTTTATGAAATACTAGCGGCACGCCCCGGCTTTGCACGGGTAATAATTATTCAAATTGTTTCAAAATTATTCGAATTTTTCTCGCCGTAAAAACCATCCTTAAACTACAACGAATATTTAAAAAAATAAATTGGCTAAATTGGTATAGGCGTTGTTGAGTTATGCGCTTAGCAACACATTTTGCGATTCATTTTTAACCCCCGACAAAAAAAGAGGGGTGTCATTGTTTGACGTGTCTATCTGTCTGGGACATCATAGCTCCCGAACGGATGAAGCGATTTCAACTTAGTTTTTTTTGTTTAAAAGGTGAGTTTGGCGCGAGTGCTCTTATACGTGTTTCATGAAAATCGGTTGTGCCGTTTAATAATTGTGGGGGTTAGAGTGGGGAAGGAAACCCGAAAATCTGCAAAAATCGCATTGAGTGAACATTACACATTATTATGGTGTTTTACTTTTAAGGAAATTGAAGGATTCGAATCGGGGGTTTTTCTTATATTTTTAATTTAGATTTATTATTTATAAGAAGATTAAGGTAAGAGAAAACATACTATTGATTGCAATGCTCAAATTGGTGTAACCGACAACAAACATAAACTTGGTTCGGGTCAATTGGTGTAACGTTAGTTTTTTGAAGAAATTTGTTTTTATATTGGTGTATGTGTGGTTATAATTTTTCGTTCAAGCTAAGAATTAGTGTAAGAGCAATGCTGGTTTGCTAAGATACATACACCAACTTAACCTTCTTCGGTCATAGGAATACAACAATTCGACTTATGTAAATGGATCACATACCTACTCAGTTACAACATAATTTCGACGGAAGTCTGCAAAATTCACAGTTAAAATGTGTAGCGTAACTGTATTTTATTAAAGCTAGAATTCTATTATTATGCTATTCGAAAGAGCAGAAAAAAACTAAAAAAAACTGTATAGGTACTCAACTTTTTTACGTGTTTTGGTGGTTAACCCAATTGAACCTGCAACCGACGATATAATACAATATCTATGCTATATGCTAGGGTTTAGTTCTGAAAATAACTTTTTGAATGGGATTAGTTACCTGTCAACGAATTATTGACTACTAACTAAGCGACAAAATATTATCAAGCGACAATTTTTTTATTTCCGCACACGACCATTCAGTAGGGAGCCGACCCCGCGCGGCAGATTATATCGTGATCTTAACCCCGCTTATTGTCACAAAACTATAATAGTTAGAGATATGATGTCAGGACGTTTTTTGTAGATAATGATAAGTTCTACAAAGTTGTAATACATCACTTTTTTATTTATTCATTAGTTTTCGCAGCATTCGCGATTAAAGAAAGATTTAAGGTTTAATTTTTTTTTTAAATCGCTTATTGTCACAAAACTATAATAGTTAGAGATATGATGTCAGGACGTTTTTTGTAGATAATGATAAGTTCTACAAAGTTGTAATACATCACTTTGTTATATATTCAATAGTTTTCGCAGCATTCGCGATTAAAGAAAGATTTTAGGTTCTTTTTTTTCACCTTGGGTTACATTATCGGAGTTTGGTAAGGAATCATATTATTTTTGAAAACGAAATATAGCCTATGTCACTCAGGGATAGTGTAGCTTTCGAATGGTGAAAGAATTTTTTAAATCGGTGCAGTAGTTTCAGAGCCTATTCGAGACAAACAAACAAACAAACAAACAAACAAAAAATCAAACCTTTCCTCTTTATAATATTAGTATAGATGGTTTATTCCTTATTCCAAAATTCAGGCGGGCGTACAATTTTCCCGCCTGGATTTTGAGTTCAAAGTACCAGGTCATCAGAACTGCATAGGTGGTGTACAAGTGTTGCTTAGCAACGAGAACGAGATGGCCGCGATGTACACAAGCAGGCGTTGGGATGTGTGGGTTTGTCTAGCATAAACATAGTCCTGCCCCGTGGTTGTCAACTTCGCACTTTTTTATTTAATTATATTAAAGTGAAAAATAGGTGTCTAGGATTTGGATGAATATAGCATATATCTTCTTATATATACAATTCTCGTGTCACAGTTTTCGATCCCATACTCCTCCGAAACGGCTTGACCGATTCTCATGAAATTTTGTGAGCATATTGAGTAGGTCTGAGAATCGGCCAACATCTATTTATTATTTTGCAAAACAACGTTTGCTGGGGTCTGCTAGTATAATATAGGATAGACTTTATGGAAATATATTTAGCGCTGCGGGTTGTTGAAGTGAGCGGGTAGGAAGCCTAATGCTTGAACCCAGACACACTTTGAAGTAACGTAATAAATCTGTTTATCTTCCCATAAGAAGTTTTCACTTCAAATAAATGGAGCGGGTCACACAGTTAAGTAATAAAGTGGGCTTCGATTAATATTTATAACTAGTCTATAATGCTTACACACTCTGGTCTATGACTGATGAACACAACACATAGTTTTGATTTTCATAAGTTTTGTTTTTACTTACAATAAACCAACATTAAGTATGTTATTACAGTTTACTATAGTTTAAGTCCTTGCCATACTGACTGAAATCCATATTACATTCCTGTATAATATGATTTTATAAATCATTAAGGCTACTGAACAGGTATTTTATGCGGCGGGCTCTACCCATGCTTTACTAAGGCTTTTCACACTTACGCGACCACAAAGCGGGACATTTTCAGAGTTAAATATTCGCGCGTTGCAGACGCTCCGGCGTCACAGGAGTTTTCTGCGTTGCCGACGCTAAATATTTCCATATTTTCGTATACGTTATCGAAGACCAAATTATTACAATATTTAATAATGATATCTTAAAAAAAATCTTAATTAAAACATACATCCATTCATTCATTTAATGTTATTACATTCAAAGTTAATTAATTAAGATTATTAATAATTATAATATTAAGATTATTTATAGATTATAACTATTTATTGTACACCACAAATATAATACAAACAGTAAACAGTAACAAGACAATACATCGAGTACAAAAGGGCGGCCTTATCGCTGTGAGCGATCTCTTCCAGGCAACCTTTGGATGGTCATGAAAGAAATAGAACGACATACGAGAGTGTATATATTTACATAAATCGCCAGCATTCACAATTTAATTAAAAAAATATAATAAATTTTTCCTTGCATCTCAGAAAATCAGGCGGGCGTACGATTTCTCCCGCCTGGATAATATTTCTGAAGTACTAGGCTGCCATAACGTGAAAGGCTATATTGAAGTTCAGGCTTAAAGGGGCGTTACGAAATAATGCAGACTTCGCACACAAGAAATAAAAAAAAACAACTTACTTTAAGTAACAACTAGCCCCATGGTAAGCTCTGTGCATTTGTTAAGGGTCGATACTTGATATTTGACTTATTTTTAATACTATACTAACTATTCGTTCGATTTGCACGTTTATTATTATAAACTTTAATTAATATTTTAAATTTGCGTAGAAAAAATTAAGAGAAAGTCACGTATTAAGCATATAGCAAAATGCGGTACTCGAACGTCTTCCACTATACGCATGGATATAAGAATATTAATTTCGAACTTAAAAGTGGGGTTTATCACTTTGTAAAAACCTAAATGTTTATAAACTTTCATCTTTTTACACACGGGTGACGTCACTTCAACCTTAACCTTTTCGTAGTGCATGGATTTTGATGTTTCCTATTGATTTATTGAAAGCTGGTGCCTCCAGATTGGTTCCACTTAGATTTCGGCGAGGTTCTATGACAAATTCACTTGTTAACCGACTTTATACGAAAAAAGAAGGTTCTCATTTCGTATCATTTTTATGTCTATTTCCTCATAACTTTTATCAATGAGAATCAATTTTGATGATATTTTTTTTAAATGAAAGCTTATGCTTGCAAGTTGGTCCCATATAAAATCGCTAATCAATAATTAATTCATATTCTTTAAACTAAAAATCAATTGAAAATCTACTTGTTAACACAATAAAAAAAAACCAAAAATATATTTTTGCATTATATCCCCATCTTAATCAAAGACAAAGTCTTAATATTTATTTCCTTAGCCTTGATTTGTTCCATGGCTCCGTATCGTATTGCGAATTTGGAAATTTTTGTATAAATAGGTTTATGCATAATGAAATTTAAACATTTCAAATGGGGCTAATGTCTACTGATGTTGAGAAGCGAATAGAGTACTTCATAATTATTGAAACTCCATATTTTCGCAAAAATTTCATCAACTTTATGATATATTTTGAGAACACATTGAGGTTTTACCATCTAGTAACAGTTGAATAAGATAATGTTACAAGGCTAAAAAACATGCAAATAAAAAATAAATAAATATTATACGGACAATCCACACAACAACATCTAGCCCCGTGGTAAGCTCTTAGCTTGTGTTACGGGTGCTAGATAATCTTATATACTTAATATAATAGACATACATAAATAGATATTTTTTATTATACATATTAAACACCCAGACCAAGGAGAAAGTGCTAGCAGAACATACAAACACTTTCACCCTCGGCGGGTATCGAACCCACTACCTCTTGTGCCGCAAGCGGACCCTTGCCCACCGCGCTACTGAGGCAGTCAAAATAAGATCGCGTAGGAAAATGCGTCGTATCCATAAGAAAAATAGACTCATTTCCGACTGCACAGTATTGGAGGCGTGACGAGTTATCCGTCCTCGTCTTTCAAGTGTAAGTAATGAATTTTCTTTTGAGATAGAATATGGGGAATATGTAGGGTACTAGGTCAGTCGGTTAGTCAAGTTCAAGGTCAAAGGGGTGCATGGTATAGGGAAATGAAAACACAGCTCACACCGTATTCTGTTTTTGAACAATTGTTTTAAGAACGAGAATGATTTTATTATTGCTATAAATTGTTAGTGTCGGTCATCCCGATGAAATCCGTACATACCGTCTTTATGGTCGGTGTGTACTCAAAAGGACCTTCGTGCAGTTTTCAGTAACAAGAAGAATAAACGATAAGTTATATAAAAGTATACGCAGTGTCCGCAGCACACCGGGCCGACTTAGAGGCTCATACGGATCTGCTCGCGACACTTTCTGGGTGCTTGTTTTATCTAATGGGAATCTTCTCGGTTAATATGTGTTTATTTATTTATATAAATCACATACAACTTACAGATTACTTATAATCTAAAACTAAGATAAGATTTTAAAGATATAGTTGATAAGATATAACTATGATATGATATATCTATCTAAATAAACACGTGGTTATTGTCAGGTTTTATTTCAGGGCATTAGAAGAACACAAGATTGGAAGAACTTATAATAACTCATAACCACTTCTCATCAGGTGGGCCGCATGCTTGTCTGACACCTTTGTGGTATAAAAAAAAAAAAAAAAAAAACCCGCTTTAGAAGTAGTTGGTGAATTACACAACATATAGGGCTGTTTAAAATTAAGTCTAACATATAAACGTTATTATAGAAATTTTTTGTAAAACAAAAATTTGGGGTTCCCCATACTCATGTGTGGGGTATTTATGGATAGCTCTTTGCAAACAATAATAAAGATTCAAATTTTTTTTTTTTTACAAATTTTATCAGATGTAATTATTTTGCTGGTGTTTTTCTCAAAATAACACCTGACAAGCGTGGCGAGTCTTGGCTAACCTCCTGACTATGATAGCGCTCCCCCGCTAAATCTAGCAGGAGATGACGACCTACATTGGAAATTAATTATGACTAACAAAAATCAATTGTCTCTAGTTCAAATTCCTCCGGTATACCATGTGAGTACTGTAGATCAGTTTAATTTACCTCCTTCAAGTTATGACATCCTGGTGATATTCTGGTGGGTGTCTCGTACCGGGCGGGACCTTTAGCCACGCCTCATGCAACTGAAATGTCTGACTCAAATCAGAATCTGGTATCGCCTTTTAATTTAAATTGACGGGCGTAATGTTTACTGTTAAATACATTTTTTTTTATCAAAATTCAGAGTACAATTCAAGTGTAACAATAAGTTATATTTTTTTTCGACGATCTTCACAGCAAGATCTTGTGGTTATGTACCTAAGCTCAGAGCTTGTATACATGTATTTTCTATTTTATTTTATATTAAAATTTTTGATTATACATTAAGTAGTACAATACCAAAAAAAAAGAGCTTAGAGATGCAAACACTGATCACACGGCGGGATTTGAACCCTTAAGATTTGTAAAATGATCTATGATTGTTATCACGTTCAAAATCTTCATAAAAATAATGAGCCGTTACCGAAACAACGAAATATCTATTTTCAACCCCCGAAAGAAAAAGAGGGGTGTTAAGTAAGTTCGGAGGGACTGTCTGTGGCACCATCATAGCTCGCAAATAGATAAAGCTGTTTATGTTTAGTTTTTTTGTATGTAGGTGAATTTTGCGCGAGTGTTAGTCGGTAGTTAGTATAACGTCAGCCACTTGGGCAGACATTATAGAGCCGTAACTTACTTCGTCTGCTACAGTTACTCTTCCACTGGAAAATTTCTTGGGGAACACTCATGAAACACGAAAAACATACTATGAGGGCAAAGCCGCGAGAAGCCGCTAGCTCATCAGAATAACATTTAATATTTTTAATTTTCTGTCGGAATTGATTCGAAGCCTTTATTTATACGAATACTGGAAAAGGCAGGTACCGAATCCTCAGACCCTGTTTTATAAATAAAGTCCTAAATGAATCTTATTTGAAATGATATACAGCACATTTCACCTTGCAGGTGCAATCTAGCCTAGACCTATCTATTCTATAACAATTGCTATCTCTCTCTTCGTAAAACCTTTCTTTCTACCTGCTGAGATCCTGGAATATCTCTTTTCTGAATGGGACGACAGAGGAAGTATACTCCAGTTTAATTAACTACGGTGGGGCGTGGTCCACCGAGTCTGCGCACTTTGTGGGAATCACCAGAGCGCTATGAGCGTAAGGATCTTTACAGAAATCAAAGGGAATGGTAAATCTCGCAAACATTTTCCCAAGTATCAAAACTCGATCTCTAATATTTGAAAATCTAAAAACGGCCCATCGTTGGGTTTAATTACATATATACAAAAATCGTAGCATTGCAGGTTGTTTTTCCGAAAAAAAAAAACGAATTGTCGTGGTTTTCGCGAATACTGCGAATATAATAAAATAAGTTCGACTAAGTGCCAGATTGACCTTAGGCAGTGTGTGTTTAAACTGACTTTGGCGAATCACTTTATGCGATTAAAAAACAATTCTATTCATCAAACAAACAGAACAGAACAAAAAACAGGTTTTTCAAAAACAAGATATATCTAAAGCCATAAAAAAATTACAGAGCGTCGAACAGTCGAATAATTCGCATAGAGGTGCATATCGGTAGAGACATTTCACATTATTTTGACTGGATGACAGGGGCTTGCCGCCTGGATGTCCGATCCTGAATATTACACACCAGGCTCCGAGCATCCGCAGGAAGTGTCACACTCACTCCACATTTCAATGCGAATGTACACACGCAAGATGTGTAGTGGTGTGTGTGCATAGCCATATAAAATGGACCTATGTATCTTAGTCTAGTCCAGATCATGGCTACAACAGATATTACGCTTTATTACCTTCAAAACTAGAGTTATTTACGGTAAAACTCCAATAAAGGGGCGGAATAGGGGCGGATGTTTCTGTTAATAAAATATAATTAAAGAACGATAAAACTATGATTTGAATGAACTCTTGAAAAACATTTGGGAAAATGGACGTACGAAGAGAATTGACACTGAAGGTATTAGACGTTCAGGGCCAGGATCTCTCTTTATATTCTGTATAATCTCAAAAACGCAACGGATCTTTATGCAGTTTTCGTACCAAAAACCTACCGTGCTTTCTTTTGCAACTCCAGCGCCGTACATATCATTAATCCTTCGAGCTGTATGTGCAGCACTGGTGCCACTGTAGAGCTCAGTTCGTACTCGTAAATATAACGAAATTTAATGTTTTCAATCCATTAATAGCTGGCAAACGGCTCAAAGCCCTATAATTTGTAATTTTGAAATAAATAAATAAATGTTATCCATTGCGTGGTACTAAGAGACGTCCAAGAAAAAAATTCAAGGGAAAAAAATGAGCGACTGTTTTTAAACTCAAATGTACCAGTCAAATTAATTTGTTATTCTTACCAATGTCAATTTACAATTTATTTATCATCCATAACGTTATATAACAAATCGGGCAAGTCGAAACATACAACATAAAAACATTAATACTTTCATTTAGTTATGTATACTACATACTTATATTTAGACACGATATTTGGCTTAAATCTGGAAAATTAACAACTTATACATTTTGCAAGTCTTGATTTGTCTTGATTATTATTTTAAGTTTTCTTTTATATCTGGTATTATAGTTACTTCATGGCATTTTCATAGGAAAGTCACATTTTGGTGTATTTCAGGTTATGGGTATTTGGGATTATGGGTTTTACTCCTTACTACCTATCACTCTATACTTTTATTCACGAAAGTATGTATTTGATTTCAAGTTATAAAATATAGGATGGAACCTGTAGTTCTTGAATGAACTATAAAATCTATACATATATTGGGGATAGTTGATTTTAATTTATATAACACTTTATCATAAATGAATAAAAATAAAAAAAAATACTATTTATTTTAATAATCGCGTTTTATTTTTGAACATTTTATAAACTCTTTGAAATATATCTCATACGTTCATTCAAAACAGAATATCTAAAAAAAAGTCTAAGGAAATACTTTGTACACCCGCCTGAAACAGAATCGTTTCTCTGTCCGTGTTCCCTAGCGAACGCACACACATACACACACATATTTCATCTAGCTACCCTGTTTATTCACACAAACGTGCGCTTGTGTGAATAAACAATGTTTTACTCATAGCAATTTCTGGTAGCCTGGTGCTCCGAGCTCAAAATCAGGCGGCTGTACAACCTGTGTTCATTGAAAACTATATTTAAATAACCTGATTGGCTTTCTTATCAAGAACCGCTAATAATGATTGTTCCGGGTGTTTAATATGTATCATAAAAAATATCCATATGTATGTATGTATGTATGCCTACTATTATATTAAGTATATCAGATATCTAGTACCCGTAACACAAGCTTAGAGGTTACCACGGGGCTAAATAGTTTTGTTAGAATTGTCTGGAAAAAAATATTTTATGAAACCACACATGGCATAAGCACCCCATTTTATGTTCCCACGGCTGGGACACTTCTCTTTTTGACGAGAGAGATTAGGCCTTAATGCACCACGCTGGCCACGGCTACGCTGGTGAATGTCACATGTCCTTCTCACGATGTTTAATATTATTTTTTTCTACATTAAAGTCCATCACCAGGCTCACGCAAGTGTCTATGAAAAATCTGACGATTATTTATTAACCGTATTCTTTTACTTGTAGGACTACCAAATCAGCATTTGCAGTGATGGCATCTGTTCATTAGTACCTACTAGTTTCGACGGTTCATCGGTCGCCTACACTGCAAGGCGACACCGCCGTAACAGATGATCCACGATTCTGACACTTTAGTTTATAAGATTTATATTTTTATGTATGTTAGTCTATAAGGTATATGTTTATATGGGCCTTAGATGCCTGAAATAAATGATTATTATTATTATTACTACCAACAACATCAAGTCACAACGAATAAAACGAAAGCTCCTAAAAGCAGTCTGTGCTTATAGTTTTTATGTAAGAGTGAGCCTCGAATATTGTAAAATAAATCTTTTTGTTTTAAAATATGTGTTTATAAAATTGCTCTCTTTGTATGAGTCTATCATTATGTGCAAAACCTAAACCATCGACATCGATATAACTGGAATACATAATAGTTTTTATTGAAACTCAAAAGCTACCGGTCCGATTAGCAAAATTAATTCAGTCTATGGAGAAAGGCTATAATTATTTTGCTTTTACACAGTCGGGCACACACAGCTTAGCAGAACAATATAATCAATCTCAATTAATAAATTGCAACGCCCACGTAAACTTAGGTAAGAATCATTAGGATGTCATAATATGATGGAGGTAAAAAAATATTTACTACAGAAACTTACTGTGTAAATACGTCCTTTTCATTCATAGAGTCTGTTCTCTTCGAAAAAGGTAGAGATAGAAGTATTTTGAGAACTTCTGTTGTAATTCTTATCAAACTTCTAAGAAAAGCTTATTATGAGGTACGGCTACAAGTAAATAATGTACGTACTTATTTTGGTATACAATATGTAGATGCTTTGAACGGGGTGCCACGTGCACTGCAACACGGGAACGTTTTTTAGCAAAAGTTTAAAGCTCCAAATAAACCTACGCGTCAGCAACGCGGTAAGAAGATGTATGCCACTATACCAACATATTGAAAAAGTAACAGTTTTACATTTATTTTTGTAATTCGTTTTGTCAAAGGTTTGCGTTTGCCTAACAGTGGGAAAGCTTTGCTAACAAATCAATAAATAAATTTCCGCGAGCATAGGCGTTAGAATGAAGCCTCTCATGTTCTCCCGTAGACCACAACCCTTGGCAACAATATTATGTTCACCAACCCGCCTGCCAAACAGACGAGTATTCGCTAAGCCTCTCAATGTGAAAGAGGGAGGAGGCTTAAGGCTTAATTTTATAAATTTAATAATAATTTAATTGTGTATTGATTGTATTAAGAAAATCTTAAGTTAATTTTTATTTATGTCCTGTGTATATTGTGTTGTTCAAAGCAGTGCCGGCATTGTCTGAGGCACCGCTGAAAACCAGCGCTGTGTCGGTATCACCCTGGTGACACAGCCTTCATGCCTGGCCTGAGAGCTGGTGACCTATTTGTGTTCGAACTAAGTTACTAACTGACTAATTGTTTTATCTTCTCTCTTTCATGATTATGTTTAATTATGTACTCCATGTTTAACGTGTTTAATATGCAAATAAACTTTTTAATATTATTGCCGTAACACAGTTCATACTAGCACGGGAAGTACAGTTCAATTCTCGAATAGGTACCTACCCTATACTTTTCTGTTTTTGTTTTTGAATTACCTTGTATTTTTAAAGTAATTTAAGAAACCTATTCACTGTTTTATAAGTTGCTGAATAAACTATTTCTATTTCTATTATTATTAAGTACTTACCTACAGTGTCACTCTACGTAACGAACGAGTATACGTTTTAAGTACGTTTAGTATAAAACATATTTGAAATCAAATAGGATAATAACTTAATACTTAGTTTCAACAGAGAACTGACATTTTATTTAAAGCAATTTTTATATTGGGTTGGACTTGGAACGTAGGTGATATTTAATTATTTGCTTACAATACTCGGTCAAAGTCAAAGTAAAAACGTTTATTTCCTTAGAAGCACATGGCCCACATGGACAGGTCAACTTAAAATAAAAAAAACTAAATTGTTTAAACAAAAATTATCAAGGAAATAACATTGTCTTGAGAGTTAGCTTCAATCGAGTGAAGCCCCGAGTAACGACATCTAGTAGATAATCCAAGGACTATTCTACTTCCATAGCTGATATTGCAATTCAGATTCAATGGAAACGATGGCGCTCTTGCTTATTATTAAATTTTTAATGTTTTTAATGAGTGATATTTTTGATACTTTTAGTATAAATCATCAATGTTTAATACTAAAAGCGAATAGAACAACACAGCTTTATCACAGTTATTACAATTTTTTAGTTATTACAATTTTTTAGTTATTACAATTTTGGAGTTCTTATTTATAGGTAACTTTTATTTTCTTTAAGTTCTTTTCTTTTCGTTTAAGTATTTCTCATAATATTTCTTTATTATTCGTTTGTATTTATTTTAAATGGATTCATATAATTTTTCATACTCAAAGTCAATTGTTTTTTTTATTAAGTTGTTTCTACTTTAAATATTTAACGACGTTGTAATTTCTGGGAAGTTTAAAGCGATTATTTCGCTTAGTAGCTTTCGCCGCAGTTTTCCAGCTACATTAAACCCCTAGTAGCTTGATGGAAATAATGTCAGGCGGTTGGGTTGAGAAACCTTGGTTCAAGAACAACAAAGTTAAATCTATTGCCACGTTAGTTTTCTAAGATTGAAGGAGTACTAATTTAAAAATAAATAACAAAATAAAATAAAATTCATTTATTTCAGACAGTAATTATCCATAGTTTAGTTAGTATCTAAAATTAAAATTAAATTAAATTATATTAATCTAATATAGGAGCTAGCCGTACGACGTGTGTTTGGCGGCCCCACAATGTCTTTAGGTGCCTCCGGGTGGTGCTAAGAACAGTCTCTGGTGGTAGGCTTCGGCCGCGGCTTGTCACCACCCTCCGGGCTGGGCCAGTGCGTGAAGCGATTTTTTCGTGTTTCGTAATGTGGTCCGGAGAAGCCATCTTCTAGGACTTCATGCTCCATCTTTGACCACATCTTCACTTTACATCAGGTAAGATTGTGGTCAAATGAAGGCTTATCAATAATAAAAAGCGCTGCTTTTTGTACTTCAGGGACAGCTAACAAATCTGCAGCAAACTCGATGCCGTGATCCATCAACGCCTACTACGTACACGAAACCCCGTCGTGCAGCATTTTGTTATCCCGAAACGCTTGCGGGCCTCCATAAATGTGTCGGTGTCGTGACGCAACTTATTTAAGAATTCGGATAAAGTAATTCCAGTGTTCTTCAGGTTGGTCTTTGAAGCCCTCAGTTTGTCTTTCAGAGATACATCTCGAAGCTTGCACAGGAAAGGGCGCGGCCTATATGAGGCAAAACGTCCCATACGGTGACAACGACTGATATCAATATAAATATAATATATGCCTTGGAAATAGATGAGACCTTCAACTTTTCAGTAAATGTTTTGATAGTAATCTCAACTAGATTTTCACTTTTTGTCTCAGGCACACCATAAATAAGACGTATTTTCCATCTGCCCTGCATCTCCAGCCTGTCAACTTCATTTGTTAACATGATCACCTGATCCTGTAGTGTTCCAAGTGACTTAGCTACAAACTTTTTGAAGACAGAGAACTCACTGGCAAGAGCTGTAACATCAGTAAGAGGAGTGCTTGATCTCTGCAGTTTTGCCTCAAACTCAGCCATATAATTAAATATTGTACTTAGCTGGGAAATTGAGCTCTGAATGGTCTAACACCATTCAGAGCTCAATTTCCCAGCCATGTTGATTGTTTAAGTTCCTTTTGAGGTTATAAAGTGTGCAGTTCAAAGAACAGTTTTGTGATATTAATTTGTATGGTTGCTTGTGAAAGGAGAAAGTTCTTGAAATACAGGTAGGATGCACTAATATATTGTTTAATGCATAGGCTATCTATTTACTCAGAATGTAAGTACTTTAAAAAGATTAAATAATATATATCGTACAATTTCACCAATGTAGAAGAGTAAAGGGTTGTCGTGCGGTCCGTTACCGAGATCGGACTGTTGGCACTCGAGCTGTCAGTGACGGAACGAGCCAGTGTGAGTACGAGTGTTTTCAGAAAAACTGTGTTTAATTTAACGCACCTACTGCCCAAAAAAGAAAATCTTCTTTATAATCGACAATCATCTTTATAATCGACTTTCAATGAAAAAAGGGGGTCCTCAATTCTACGCAGATTGTTTTTTGTTTTTGTTTTAATCTCTGAATTTTGATCCCCGCTTGATCAACCGATTTTGATGATTCTTTTTAAAATTAAAGCTGTTGCTTGCAAGTTGGTGCCATTTCAATTTTATAACAATCGGTAATGTAGTTCTCATGTTATATTGTAATGCTAGCTTTTCTTGTCGCAGCGTAGTCCGTTTTTTTTTTATTTTTCCGCGGGATAGAAAAATAATAATACATTTTTATAATATTATTATAAAAATGTTATCTCTATACAATGATTATTTGAAAAATTTATTATTATATTCATAAATTTTCCAAATAGGATTGATATCTTATAGTCCCCGGACATCTCTGAAGTTATTTCTAACAAATTTCGGTTTTGTCCATTATTGTATTCTGCATTCACCTACAATTTATTTTAAGTATAATAAGTAATAACAGTATGCTATGGAAAGGGCTATGTTCGGGGTTTCTCTACGGGATCGAAGAATCAGAAATGAGGAGATACGTAGAAGAACGCGGGTCACCGACATAGCCAAACGGATTAGCTCTTTGAAGTGGCAGTGGGCAGGCCACATAGCACAAAGAACAGATGGCCGTTGGGGCCGAAAGGTTCTCGAATGGAGGCCGCGGATTGGTAAGCGCAGCGTCGGACGACCACCAACAAGATGGACGGATGACTTAGTCAAACTTGCTGGCTCACGGTGGATGTAAGTGGCGACCGATCGGAATGATTGGTCGTCTTTGAGGGAGGCTTATGTCCAGCAGTGGACGTCAAAAAGCTGAGATGATGATGATGATGATGATAATAACAGTCTGGCTTCGGCCCACTATGAGGCTAGATAAATGAACAGAACATAAATTTTACTGTAAAATAAAATTGATTTAATAAAAAAAAAATTAAAATATCAGTTGATTAAAAAAATTCTTTCTAAATAGTAAGTGTAAGTCAGTTCAGTTTCTTGTAATTGGACTTTGCGCTTGAAGCGACAATTTGCCTCACTTAGTTAATGGATAAAATACAGAGCATTACGTTAGCCATTTTGATTTATGAAAAACTGGCTTCCTATCTGATTTACGAAATATAGTTTTGGTGCAACGGACGTCTGTGATTTATAATGTAAACAATATGGCGAATGTGTCAAAGTTACAAATCTCAGGGATCTACCTTAAGAAGGAACAATGCCAACCAATGGTGTAATTTACAAAAAACTAAATACAATCTTAAATTGTATAATAAATTCCTTTCCCTAACTAACACAGGCGAGCTAGACCTTCAACCAATTCGTGTCAACAAGGCTCACATACAAACACGATGCACTAACACTTTAGATATGCAATATGCATACAGTTATGTTGTAATAGGTAGCAGATTGCAATGGCACCTACCACAAGGCGCGCGCGCTGCTTGACAACGGATCACAGAGATGCTTCATAACCAAATCCTTTTCAAAGCTAATTAAATCAAATATCATACAGTCCACTCACAAAGTCCGAGGAATAGGAGATTCAGTACTGCAATCTTCAGAGACCTGCAGCATTGAAATCAAATCCCTTCATGACAATAAATTCAAAACACACATTAATTGTTTTGTTTTAGATCAAATCACGTCTCACAGTTAGGCAAACAGATCTGCATTCCAGACAATATACAATAAGCAGATCCTGATTTCTTAAATTCGGAAAATGTTGACATCTTAATAGGTGCTGATAAGTTTTGGGATCTCATCTTAAGGTATGTTTTTAGAGTTCCTAGCGGCCCATACTTACAGAACACAAAACTAGGTTGGATAATTTCCGGTCCTATAACAAAAAGCACTCAAAATAAATCTCTCATAAATTGTAACGTCAGTTATTCGATGATAACAATCGTTGGTAAACCAAAGAATAATAAATAACTTCATAATTATATCTCTAAAAACTATACGCAAATGAGGCGTGTCGGCTTATCGCATTATAATAAGTCCAGAACCCTGACCTTATATGCATTGATACAACGCAAATAAAATATACAATATTTATTACATACACCGCATTAATGTGTTTACAAAATATACCAATTCTGTTAATCTTTTCATATCTTTACACAACAATAATTAAAATTTCTTACACAATGCCAAATTCACTTTAAATCTAATCTTTAATTTTTACTCATGCTCTAAGTTATTCAAACGTTAAGTTCGCTTAATCTAACATTCATGTCTAATTAATATATTAAAAATCAATTCGTTATTTAAACATTAACAAAATAAAAATAAGTTCCAATAAGATAAAGATAAAGAAAACTTTATTGTTAAATTGTGTACATAGAGGTCTTACAAAGTAAAAAAAATAGTATCAACAATCATTATCCGCTAGGACATACAATAAGTACATAGCATAAATGAAACGCAAAAGATAGGATACAAAACTAGGTCATACATAACGTCATCAATAGCCTTGCTACAACTAAATCCGGTTTCTTATCTCAAGCGCTACGTGCCAAGCTATGGATACACATTCCTTTTATTTTATTGCAAGTTAAAGATGTAACGATGCATTAGAATAAAGCACAGCTGATAATGACCGGCGCTTACGGCATTTTAGGTTCGCACGCTAATTGTTTACCTATTGCACCGATGTCTTATCAGCTGCTTGCTCTAGGGGTTATTATAAACAAACATTATTATAAATATTTATAATCTTGGTATTCGTTAACCTTAAAGCCATATTATTTGTAACGTCCAGATAATAGATATTACACAAAATTATTAATAAAACTGCATTGTTCTTATTTATAATGCACCTAGGTATATAGCAAGCCAGTGTTTATACAAAACCAATAAGGTAATGTTTTGTGTTTACGCACGATCCCAGATTACATAACTTATGTAATCTGGGTCACGGTACATTGATAGCGTGTGTAGCCAGTGTCAGTGACTTCACTGCGGGTTGCATAATTATCTTTAGAGAAAATAGATTGACTTCTCGCAGCCATAATCACAATAACTATTTAACTACTTACGCATTATTATTTAAGGATTAAATGCCATTTACATATTATTTTCGCTTTAATTTCTATTATATTGTGGTGTATGTGGAATACAGTAGTATTTCGAGTAATTAAAATAATGCGTATATACGCTTTATTTTAACGGGTTTACGACACTAGTATCGTTAATTACACCCAGTTACACCTCCTCCATTCTTATAACCTAACCACATTCCTCTTAGTCCTTCTCTGCTCCTGGTTGGCTGACCACTGACTGCTAACCCAGACCATCCTGCTCGATCCTCATAAATGTGCCATTATAACTGGACCCGCTGGTCCAAACAATGTACTCTAAGTTGCAGGTCTGGAATCAATGGACAGAGAATCTATGGACTAAAAGATTGAACACAAATGATGATGGAACAGCACCATAATAACATTAATATCAGCGCTTAAGTGGAGTACGGGTCGAGTATTCGGAACTACTTATAACCAAGTTCTAAGGGTTTCTTCACGTTGTTCTAAGTAAATGACACCATTGGTCATTATTGTTCCCCCACACTTATATCCTCGATTATTTTAATAATACTTCACATCACATTCGCCATATTGCTCAAGAAAATCAAGACGTTCGTTGCAACTAAAATAACTTTTATTTTAATTAAATCAACCAGATAGGAAAAGTTTACAGATCAAAAAGGCTTTGTACAAGCCCGCTATCGTACAATATGTATTGTGTATAATCATTCCAGTTAAAGGTAAATGTTGATGATGCACAATAGATTTGTACCTACAGGTATTGTGGTGGTCATAAAATTAGAAACACTTCATACAAATTATAAAAGTTTGAAGTCCATGTCATCCATTCTTAGAGAATTTATTAATTCAAGTTTTTCATGCAGCAATATAGCCACTCAATTTAGAGTACTCATAGAATACATAAAAATAACAAAAATATCTAAACTTCATCTTAAAAAGAGTCTAAAGCATATTTAAATAGCTTATTTTCTGTTACAGATCGCTTGGACGTTTAGATTCTTATATAATAGAGGTATAATAGATCTAAATTTAAAATTTATGAAAAACCCTCGATTCCAATGCCTTAATTTCCTTATACATAAGTAAAACACCATCACCATAATATTTAGTAGTTAGGGCACGCGATGCTCTTTCATTTGATACCCATTCGAGTAAGTATATTTGCAGATTTTCGGTTTTCCTTTCCCACTATCACCCCGATAACTTTTGAAAGGCTCAACCGATTTTCATGAGACATGTCTAAGAACACCCTGGCCAAACTCACCTTTCATACAAAGAAAACTAAATTGAAATCAAAATCTGATCGGGAACTATGATGCCACAGACAGACAGACAAACAGACACGTCCAACTTATAACACCCCTCTTTTTTGGTCGGGGGTTAAAAATGAATCGCAAAATGTGTTGCTAAGCGCATAACTCAACAACGCCTGGACCAATTTGGCCAATTTTTTTTTAAATGTTTGTTGGAGTTCAAGTATGGTTTTTACCACTTAACCGATTATAATAAAATTCGCATACCATGTGCAGTTCGATCCAACTTGAGAGATAAGATGGTTTTTACGGCGAGAAAAATTCGAATAATTTCCCGTAAAATTTTATACCCGTGCGACACCGGGGCGGGCCGCTAGTTAATTATAAGTTTTAGTAGCCTATACAATGAAGTTAAGTTGTAGCAGTGAATGCAACCCAGGATTCGCGTAAAATTAGTTCTAAATTTTTAAGTAGATGTCGCTAGTACAAACGGTCAAATCCTAGATCGCGCTTTCGAAGCGTTTGAGGAACTTGGTTGGGTATCTTTGTGTTCAAGAAATAAATATGGGGAACGAATCCTATACTAAGTCGGATCCTATATCGTATCGAGTCGGATATTTGATTCGTGTTTTTTTACTGGCAAGTGTGCCGTCCACCAAGGAGAGGAGAGGAGCAAATTGGTCGTGACGTCATCCGACGTCATCACTTTGTAAGCAACACACCAATAAAATTATTATTTGATTCGTGTTTTTTTGACTGGCAAGTGTGCCGTCCACCCATTCCACACCAAGGAGAGGAGAGAGGGGCATATTATATTGGTCGTGACGTCATCAGACGTCATCACTTGGTAAGCAACACCACCAATGGGAGCGCGAAAAGCAAAGCAGTGGGTGTCGTCACAGGAGTGACGACGAGGCAGCGGACAGCGGTAACGGCATAGCATAGCAGTGACGTCACAACGGTCAGCTGTGTTGACAAGTAGGTTACAGTACAATATTGTGATTTATGACCTCAAGAATAAGGTTCAATTTGGTTTAACTAATAGAAGAATTTTCGGACTTTTCCTTTTTTTTTTGAAGTAGAAATTTTGGAAGAATCTTGAAACAAAATAATTTTATGCATGCTAGTTAAGACTTAGAATAATTTCTCAAATTTGTTATCCACGGGGAAGCTATGCCCGAATTTAGTGCATAGTTCAAACACTTGTAAAATTTTAAGAAATCTTTTGGGACTTGTAATATTATTTGTAACATAACTGCAACTTAGAAACATTTTGCGTTAGAAATTCGAACTTAGAATAATTTGGTGCTTTAGATTTAGTAAGATCTGTGTCGTTAGATTGTTAAACACAGTAGGTACCTATCTGTTATATATAAATGGAGATAAGTAGAGTTCTGGGAGTACGGACTTTTTTATTGGAAATTTTCTCCTCTTTATCAAGCTTGTTTCAAAATTGCTTAAATATTAATATTTTACGAGTTATCAACAAGAAACTAAATATTGTTTTTAGAACGAAGTTCCTTACGGCAGGCTTGGAGAAGAAAGGGATTTTGCTATGCAACCGAATTGAAAAAATGTGATAGTAATGGCGGCTGTACACACTCGCCGAGACACCCCGAGACCGGGCGAGAGCGAGTGTGTACAGGGCGCTCTCGTCTCGTCTCGCTCTCTCGTCCTCGTCTCGGTCGCTCTCGGTGGCTTGTCGGTTTTTTGCGCCCGAGTCAAAGGGTCTCGTTGGTTCTCGCGAGGTAAACGAGAGCGAGCATGTACACACTCGTTCATTTACTTGCTCGATGATAGTATTTAATTTTTTTTTTATTTAATTTTAATTCAATTTAATAAAATTATTTTTTTCTTTTTCTCCATGGTTTACGAAAATTCTTTTATAGTAAATGTTAAAAAAATTATAATAGCTCACGGCACAAACACAAATAGCAGCAGCAATTTCTACGTCCATTGTCGCGTGAGTCGTGAGTAGAACGAGTGTGTACAGGCATGCTCTCGACGAGAGCCTTCTCGGCCGAGACATTCGCCGAGAGGGTCTCGGCGAGTGTGTACAGCCGCCATAAAACAGTGGAATACCTCAAATTGCGAATTTTCAACTGCCGCCGCCGGATGTCGCGTCGATACCGTCTAAACTACTGAATATTTAACTATAAAATTGATATGGTACAGTTCAGGACTTCTATCTATCGATCACATCCTTCCAAAATACGATTCCATAAATTTTCATGATAGAAATAAACGCAAACTTGCCTCTAAATTTTTACATGAATTAGCATGCTATGGTAAAGGCAGCACGGACACTAATTTGTTTTTGCACCTTTTTTGTTGATACGTAATACAAATAAGTATGCTATTTTGGAGAAAAGATTGCGCAAATTTTGATATTGCTTAGCTTTTGCAAGATACGTAATAATAAGGCCGCTGGTCAACCGGAATTATTAGAGCCTGTCAAAGTGGAACTAAGCTTTATTAAACTAACTTAGCTAATCTTTACTTGTTTGCTAATACTATGACCACAGACTATTACTGTGCGTGCAGTTCAGTTATGGAATGTAGGTACTGCCGGTACCGGCCTCAATCTGTTTTTCTCTCTCAGTCTTCTCAGTCTGTCTTTAGGAACATGGTGAAGGAACATTATTTGAACAATAATTAAATAACTGAACATAAACAATTTTCTCCAGCGTATCGGTATATATTATTAATTTAAACATAGTAGTAAGTAGGTAATAGTTTTTGTGTACATTTTTATAATTTGTAAAAATATTCTTATTGTAATATGTTACAAACATTGAATTTATTTATAATCTAGCGGTCCGCCCCGGCTTCGCACGGGTAATTAATCAAAATAGTTTTCCCGGGAATAATTCGAATTTTTCTCAGTAAAAACAATGCTATCCAATCTATGTTCACTCAATCAATTATTCCATTCGTTCGATTCATTCTCTTCTGTCTGATCTGACTGAGTTGAGTTCTGTTCATTTAATTAGCGTAGCGTAGTCAGTATTATAATAGACTCTCTGCTGTTCTGTTGTATTGTAAACAAAAAAGGCCCGAGAAGAGAAGAGGCATCACAAGTGAAAATAATAATAATACCTATCGAATCGAAAGTTTTACGAGCTCTAAACTACTTTATACAATATATTTCACATACTATTGGACTTACGGTAGGTACTTAGTAAATAGTTTTTAAGTGGGTCAGTTCGGAAGTAGTGCGTAGATAATTTCTAACCTTACATTTTTCCTCCAGCAAAATGTCAGAAGAAAGGTTGAGAAGTGTCGGAAGCTGCTCTCGTAATCCCATAACGCTCGTCGGGCTCGAAGCCCCTAACACGAGCGATTCCAAAGCAATGCTGAAGGTTTTGGAAGAAAGAAGTATGGAGTGCAACAGTAAGTTTGAACTTATTTAGACATAGACATCTTTTATTTGCTACAAAGACATACAAGAAAACACAAATACACAACTAAGTGGTAAATAAATAGTACATACAAAACACATTAATTATACAAACAAAAATACATTAATTACTGATTAATGCTCTGTAGCAAAAGGGATAAAGCTCAGCATAATGCCAGCTACTAAAAGCAGAGGCGCTGATTTCCAGCTTTAACTGTTACAATCACAGGACCTTGCGAAAACAGTAACCATATTGAAATAAACTAAAGGCAAAAAAACAGTAACAATCTTGTTACCCTAGCATTAAAATAAATAAACATGTATATGAGTTTTACATAACATAATGATGTACGTATATCATAAATGGGGATGAAGTATTTTGAGTACCAGCATTGAAGAATTAATAGAATTGTTTCTTGCTTTCATTAACTGGGATTAAACTTTATGTGATTCACAAAAAATCTTTTACTTTAGAGGATTTTCAAAAGGGGAGGCCAATGACTCGGTAGGGAGGGAGCTGTGCAGAGGCTATGCAAATTATACCTGAGCCATACAATAACAAATTTATGAATATAACTGAGCATTCTAGTGTTTCAATTGACACCAGCTTTATCTAAAAACTGCCACTGCTCTTCGATTGGTAATCTCCAACACTAAGCAGCACATTGCCGCCTTAAAGAATCTATGGGAACCCGTACCCATACACTGGGATAGCATTCTTGTGTTCTTAATTCTTAGGAAGCTTACACCAATTATCACTGTGCTTTTGAAATTTTTAGAGGGGCGTGCCATGCCGATAGAAAACAGTGCAGGAGTCAGCAGGGAGGTGAAGCCACACAAATCTTCCACTTTAACTGCTATTGCCAAACATGTTGCAGGCAGCCTCTACCGTAAGTCAAATCATAAAATATTTTCCTGTCCTAGATTTATGCTAGCAACAATTCAAGAAAGAATTAAATTTGTGAAGAATCGTAAATTATGGCAGATGTGTTTGAATTTTTATTCAAATAAATGTTAATATTCATTTAAATGTCTAAAATGTAATGAGGTCATAATAGCTTGTTGCATATAGAAAATGATGGAAAACAAAGTGAGGAATCTCAGAAAAGACCCAAGTATTATTAATGGTTGACCATTAATAATACATAATAAGACTAGCTCATTTCAAAAATGGCTAAGAGCTAATTTTTATGGCCCTATTAGATTCTGCCATCTGCCATTGGAGGAGTCCTTTGCCGATTGGCAAACAGTTATACAAAAAATTAAAAATTAACAACAAATACTGAATTATAACATATTGTAGTAATAATTTGGTTATTAAGTGAAAACTTAAAATTATTCATATTTAATTGTTATTGATTATAAGTTAGTTAATTAATAGTGACATTAAAATAATTGTTTAGGGTATGATAGGACTGACATGTCATTGTATGACAAGACAAATAAATTAGAATAAAAAAAAAGTGAAAACCTAATTTAGTTTTGTATATTAGGATTTTAATAGTTTCAAATTGATCTTAATAAATGCTATTATTATAAATATTATAAATTCTGCCAGCCAATCCTCGTTTATAAACTCTGGCCTTGCGTATGGAGTTAGGTAAACCGCTATTGTCCAACAACATCAATGTAGTAGGCATAGCTAATTCAGAGAAAACTATTAATAATGCTAATCATTTGGATGTATTCTCATGTGTTTACCCCTAACGAGGGTCAACTTTTTAGTTGTAAATCAAAAAAACTCAAGGTTACTACCATGTCCTGTAGAGATTTCAAGACTAAGATTGTCCAAACATATCAGACTAGCTGATGACTCCTTTCATCTCACAAGTAACATTGATATCTTACTTGGTGCTGATGTATTTTTCCAGGCAATGCTGCCGCTGCACCTGTTGGAGCACAACACAGAAGATGCTGCGGAACCTAGGCTCAAAAACACTCACACAACTCTGCAGTTTTTCTTCTCTGCCAGAATTGTGAATCCAATATATATATATATTGGATTCACAATTCTGGCTTACTACATAACTTTTAACTTTTTTAGAGACAAGCATGCATTGCACTTTTTTTCAAGAACTAACAAAGTATTTAAGCATCAGTGTGTCCTGCAATCACTTTCTTAATGATCTGGGTGTTTTAAAGCTTTAAAAAAAAACAAAACAAAAAAAAACTTATTCTATTTATGGCTGCTAATCAGATATCTTCCTATTTTAAATCTTTGAATTCGTTAGTTGCAACATTCTTCGTTACCATAAAGCCATGGGCATCAGATAGTTTTACTGAAATAATCTTATGTTACACAACTTATTATTCAAAACAAACTTTTAAATTTATTTTGTGCTGGTCAAAAACTTCCAAAAGCGTTATTAGATATAACATAGTCTAAGGTTGGTTAGAAAATCTAATATATTAAAATTCCCAAATAAGTAAATCCTATTAATAAGTGTTAAAAATTTTATTATTATACTATCGCGGTAGTTCAACGTTAAAAAAAAATAATTAAAAAAAATAAGTAGATTTAAGAAATTAAATTAAGTTTTTCTTAGTCTTAGTTATTTTCATGTAAATGTACTTATTTAAATAAGATGTACACATCGTTAATGCAGTTGTAAGCAGTTAACAGTTACCATACCTAATGTATTTTTTACATTACTAGCTTAGCTTGGTTTGCCTGTTAATAATTGTATGAAGGTAAACATTTAATACATTATTGAATATAAAATGTAAAATTTAGCTTTGTATTAAATAAACATTGGCATAAAATGACCAATACAGCGTTCAGCATAAAAACATTTATACAGGGTTACTCTGTTATGTTCCTACATTTATATAAAATCACAGAACACATTAAGCTCTACTTACATCAAAATGTAATGTAGGTAATATGATAAGGTATATTTGATTTGGGATAAACAACAGTCCATGAAGACCTAGAAGGGAGATGGCTTCATTGCTTGCAACATTCTTCGCTACCATAAAGCCATAGCCATCAGATAGTTTTACCGAAATAATCTTATGTTACACAACTTATTTCATGCTGGTAAAAAACTTCCAAAAGCGTTATTAGATAGTACATAGTCTAAGGTTAGTTAGAAAATCTAATATATTAAAATTACCAAATAAGTAGTAAATCCTATTAATAAGAGTTAAATTTTTTGTTATAATAACTATCGCGATAGTTCAACGTTAAAAAAAAATAAAAAATAATAAAAAAAAATAGATTTAAGAAATTGAATTAAGTTTTTCAAGTGTGCTAAATAACATGCCAAGTAGTCCCAGTTATTTTCATGTAAATGTACTTATTTAAATAAGATGTACACATCGTTAATGCAGTTGTAAGCAGTTAACAGTTACCATACCTAATGTATTTTTTACATTACTAGCTTAGCTTAGTTTGCATGTTTATAATTGTATGAAGGTAAACATTTAATACAGTATTGAATATAAAATGTAAAATTTAGCTTTGTATTAAATAAACATTGGCATAAAATGACCAATACAGCGCGTTCAGCATAAAAACATTTATACAGGGTTACTCTGTTATGTTCCTACATTTATATAAAATCACAGAACACATTAAGCTCTACTTACATCAAAATGTAATGTAGGTAATATGATAAGGTATATTTGATTTGGGATAAACAACAGTCCATGAAGACCTAGAAGGGAGATGGCTTCATTGCTTGCAACATTCTTCGCTACCATAAAGCCATAGCCATCAGATAGTTTTACCGAAATAATCTTATGTTACACAACTTATTTCATGCTGGTAAAAAACTTCCAAAAGCGTTATTAGATAGTACACAGTCTAAGGTTAGTTAGAAAATCTAATATATTAAAATTACCAAATAAGTAGTAAATCCTATTAATAAGAGTTAAATTTTTTGTTATAATAACTATCGCGATAGTTCAACGTTAAAAAAAAATAAAAAATAATAAAAAAAAATAGATTTAAGAAATTGAATTAAGTTTTTCAAGTGTGCTAAATAACATGCCAAGTAGTCCCAGTTATTTTCATGTAAATGTACTTATTTAAATAAGATGTACACATCGTTAATGCAGTTGTAAGCAGTTAACAGTTACCATACCTAATGTATTTTTTACATTACTAGCTTAGCTTAGTTTGCATGTTTATAATTGTATGAAGGTAAACATTTAATACAGTATTGAATATAAAATGTAAAATTTAGCTTTGTATTAAATAAACATTGGCATAAAATGACCAATACAGCGCGTTCAGCATAAAAACATTTATACAGGGTTACTCTGTTATGTTCCTACATTTATATAAAATCACAGAACACATTAAGCTCTACTTACATCAAAATGTAATGTAGGTAATATGATAAGGTATATTTGATTTGGGATAAACAACAGTCCATGAAGACCTAGAAGGGAGATGGCTTCATTGCTTGCAACATTCTTCGCTACCATAAAGCCATAGCCATCAGATAGTTTTACCGAAATAATCTTATGTTACACAACTTATTTCATGCTGGTAAAAAACTTCCAAAAGCGTTATTAGATAGTACACAGTCTAAGGTTAGTTAGAAAATCTAATATATTAAAATTACCAAATAAGTAGTAAATCCTATTAATAAGTGTTAAATTTTTTGTTATAATAACTATCGCGATAGTTCAACGTTAAAAATAAAAACAAAAAAAAATAAAAAAAAATAGTTTTAAGAAATTGAATTAAGTTTTTCAGGTGTGCTAAATAACATGCCAAATGTACTTATTTAAATAAGATGTACACATCGTTAATGCAGTTGTAAGCAGTTAACAGTTACCATACCTAATGTATTTTTTACATTACTAGCTTAGCTTAGTTTGCATGTTTATAATTGTATGAAGGTAAACATTTAATACAGTATTGAATATAAAATGTAAAATTTAGCTTTGTATTAAATAAACATTGGCATAAAATGACCAATACAGCGTTCAGCATAAAAACATTTATACAGGGTTACTCTGTTATGTTCCTACATTTATATAAAATCACAGAACACATTAAGCTCTACTTACATCAAAATGTAATGTAGGTAATATGATAACGTATATTTGATTTGAGATAAACAACAGTCCATGAAGACCTAGAAGGGAGATGGCTTCATTGCTTGCAATATTCTTCGCTACCATAAAGCCATAGCCATCAGATAGTTTTACCGAAATAATCTTATGTTACACAACTTATTTCATGCTGGTAAAAAACTTCCAAAAGCGTTATTAGATAGTACACAGTCTAAGGTTAGTTAGAAAATCTAATATATTAAAATTACCAAATAAGTAGTAAATCCTATTAATAAGTGTTAAATTTTTTGTTATAATAACTATCGCGATAGTTCAACGTTAAAAAAAATAAAAAATAATAAAAAAAAATAGATTTAAGAAATTGAATTAAGTTTTTCAAGTGTGCTAAATAACATGCCAAGTAGTCCCAGTTATTTTCATGTAAATGTTCTTATTTAAATAAGATGTACACATCGTTAATGCAGTTGTAAGCAGTTAACAGTTACCATACCTAATGTATTTTTTACATTACTAGCTTAGCTTAGTTTGCATGTTTATAATTGTATGAAGGTAAACATTTAAAACAGTATTGAATATAAAATGTAAAATTTAGCTTTGTATTAAATAAACATTGGCATAAAATGACCAATACAGCTTTCAGCATAAAAACATCTATACAGGGTTACTCTGTTATGTTCCTACATTTATATAAAATCACAGAACACTTTAAGCTCTACTTACATCAAAATGTAATGTAGGTAATATGATAAGGTATATTTGATTTGAGATAAACAACAGTCCATGAAGACCTAGAAGGGAGATGGCTTCATTGCTTGCAACATTCTTCGCTACCATAAAGCCATCATCATAGCCATCAGATAGTTTTACCGAAATAATCTTATGTTACACAACTTATTTCATGCTGGTAAAAAACTTCCAAAAGCGTTATTAGATAGTACACAGTCTAGGGTTAGTTAGAAAATCTAATATATTAAAATTACCAAATAAGTAGTAAATCCTATTAATAAGTGTTAAATTTTTTGTTATAATAACTATCGCGATAGTTCAACGTTAAAAATAAAAATAAAAAATAATAAAAAAAAATAGATTTAAGAAATTGAATTAAGTTTTTCAGGTGTGCTAAATAACATGCCAAATGTACTTATTTAAATAAGATGTACACATCGTTAATGCAGTTGTAAGCAGTTAACAGTTACCATACCTAATGTATTTTTTACATTACTAGCTTAGCTTAGTTTGCATGTTTATAATTGTATGAAGGTAAACATTTAAAACAGTATTGAATATAAAATGTAAAATTTAGCTTTGTATTAAATAAACATTGGCATAAAATGACCAATACAGCTTTCAGCATAAAAACATCTATACAGGGTTACTCTGTTATGTTCCTACATTTATATAAAATCACAGAACACTTTAAGCTCTACTTACATCAAAATGTAATGTAGGTAATATGATAAGGTATATTTGATTTGAGATAAACAACAGTCCATGAAGACCTAGAAGGGAGATGGCTTCATTGCTTGCAACATTCTTCGCTACCATAAAGCCATAGCCATCAGATAGTTTTACCGAAATAATCTTATGTTACACAACTTATTTCATGCTGGTAAAAAACTTCCAAAAGCGTTATTAGATAGTACACAGTCTAAGGTTAGTTAGAAAATCTAATATATTAAAATTACCAAATAAGTAGTAAATCCTATTAATAAGTGTTAAATTTTTTGTTATAATAACTATCGCGATAGTTCAACGTTAAAAATAAAAATAAAAAAAAATAGATTTAAGAAATTGAATTAAGTTTTTCAGGTGTGCTAAATAACATGCCAAATGTACTTATTTAAATAAGATGTACACATCGTTAATGCAGTTGTAAGCAGTTAACAGTTACCATACCTAATGTATTTTTTACATTACTAGCTTAGCTTAGTTTGCATGTTTATAATTGTATGAAGGTAAACATTTAATACAGTATTGAATATAAAATGTAAAATTTAGCTTTGTATTAAATAAACATTGGCATAAAATGACCAATACAGCGTTCAGCATAAAAACATTTATACAGGGTTACTCTGTTATGTTCCTACATTTATATAAAATCACAGAACACATTAAGCTCTACTTACATCAAAATGTAATGTAGGTAATATGATAACGTATATTTGATTTGAGATAAACAACAGTCCATGAAGACCTAGAAGGGAGATGGCTTCATTGCTTGCAATATTCTTCGCTACCATAAAGCCATAGCCATCAGATAGTTTTACCGAAATAATCTTATGTTACACAACTTATTTCATGCTGGTAAAAAACTTCCAAAAGCGTTATTAGATAGTACACAGTCTAAGGTTAGTTAGAAAATCTAATATATTAAAATTACCAAATAAGTAGTAAATCCTATTAATAAGTGTTAAATTTTTTGTTATAATAACTATCGCGATAGTTCAACGTTAAAAAAAATAAAAAATAATAAAAACAAATAGATTTAAGAAATTGAATTAAGTTTTTCAAATGTGCTAAATAACATGCCAAGTAGTCCCAGTTATTTTCATGTAAATGTTCTTATTTAAATAAGATGTACACATCGTTAATGCAGTTGTAAGCAGTTAACAGTTACCATACCTAATGTATTTTTTACATTACTAGCTTAGCTTAGTTTGCATGTTTATAATTGTATGAAGGTAAACATTTAAAACAGTATTGAATATAAAATGTAAAATTTAGCTTTGTATTAAATAAACATTGGCATAAAATGACCAATACAGCTTTCAGCATAAAAACATCTATACAGGGTTACTCTGTTATGTTCCTACATTTATATAAAATCACAGAACACTTTAAGCTCTACTTACATCAAAATGTAATGTAGGTAATATGATAAGGTATATTTGATTTGAGATAAACAACAGTCCATGAAGACCTAGAAGGGAGATGGCTTCATTGCTTGCAACATTCTTCGCTACCATAAAGCCATCATCATAGCCATCAGATAGTTTTACCGAAATAATCTTATGTTACACAACTTATTTCATGCTGGTAAAAAACTTCCAAAAGCGTTATTAGATAGTACACAGTCTAGGGTTAGTTAGAAAATCTAATATATTAAAATTACCAAATAAGTAGTAAATCCTATTAATAAGTGTTAAATTTTTTGTTATAATAACTATCGCGATAGTTCAACGTTAAAAATAAAAATAAAAAATAATAAAAAAAAATAGATTTAAGAAATTGAATTAAGTTTTTCAGGTGTGCTAAATAACATGCCAAATGTACTTATTTAAATAAGATGTACACATCGTTAATGCAGTTGTAAGCAGTTAACAGTTACCATACCTAATGTATTTTTTACATTACTAGCTTAGCTTAGTTTGCATGTTTATAATTGTATGAAGGTAAACATTTAATACAGTATTGAATATAAAATGTAAAATTTAGCTTTGTATTAAATAAACATTGGCATAAAATGACCAATACAGCGTTCAGCATAAAAACATTTATACAGGGTTACTCTGTTATGTTCCTACATTTATATAAAATCACAGAACACATTAAGCTCTACTTACATCAAAATGTAATGTAGGTAATATGATAACGTATATTTGATTTGAGATAAACAACAGTCCATGAAGACCTAGAAGGGAGATGGCTTCATTGCTTGCAATATTCTTCGCTACCATAAAGCCATAGCCATCAGATAGTTTTACCGAAATAATCTTATGTTACACAACTTATTTCATGCTGGTAAAAAACTTCCAAAAGCGTTATTAGATAGTACACAGTCTAAGGTTAGTTAGAAAATCTAATATATTAAAATTACCAAATAAGTAGTAAATCCTATTAATAAGTGTTAAATTTTTTGTTATAATAACTATCGCGATAGTTCAACGTTAAAAATAAAAATAAAAAATAATAAAAAAAAATAGATTTAAGAAATTGAATTAAGTTTTTCAAGTGTGCTAAATAACATGCCAAGTAGTCCCAGTAATTTTCATGTAAATGTTCTTATTTAAATAAGATGTACACATCGTTAATGCAGTTGTAAGCAGTTAACAGTTACCATACCTAATGTATTTTTTACATTACTAGCTTAGCTTAGTTTGCATGTTTATAATTGTATGAAGGTAAACATTTAAAACAGTATTGAATATAAAATGTAAAATTTAGCTTTGTATTAAATAAACATTGGCATAAAATGACCAATACAGCTTTCAGCATAAAAACATCTATACAGGGTTACTCTGTTATGTTCCTACATTTATATAAAATCACAGAACACTTTAAGCTCTACTTACATCAAAATGTAATGTAGGTAATATGATAAGGTATATTTGATTTGAGATAAACAACAGTCCATGAAGACCTAGAAGGGAGATGGCTTCATTGCTTGCAATATTCTTCGCTACCATAAAGCCATAGCCATCAGATAGTTTTACCGAAATAATCTTATGTTACACAACTTATTTCATGCTGGTAAAAAACTTCCAAAAGCGTTATTAGATAGTACACAGTCTAAGGTTAGTTAGAAAATCTAATATATTAAAATTACCAAATAAGTAGTAAATCCTATTAATAAGTGTTAAATTTTTTGTTATAATAACTATCGCGATAGTTCAACGTTAAAAATAAAAATAAAAAATAATAAAAAAAAATAGATTTAAGAAATTGAATTAAGTTTTTCAGGTGTGCTAAATAACATGCCAAATGTACTTATTTAAATAAGATGTACACATCGTTAATGCAGTTGTAAGCAGTTAACAGTTACCATACCTAATGTATTTTTTACATTACTAGCTTAGCTTAGTTTGCATGTTTATAATTGTATGAAGGTAAACATTTAATACAGTATTGAATATAAAATGTAAAATTTAGCTTTGTATTAAATAAACATTGGCATAAAATGACCAATACAGCGTTCAGCATAAAAACATTTATACAGGGTTACTCTGTTATGTTCCTACATTTATATAAAATCACAGAACACATTAAGCTCTACTTACATCAAAATGTAATGTAGGTAATATGATAACGTATATTTGATTTGAGATAAACAACAGTCCATGAAGACCTAGAAGGGAGATGGCTTCATTGCTTGCAATATTCTTCGCTACCATAAAGCCATAGCCATCAGATAGTTTTACCGAAATAATCTTATGTTACACAACTTATTTCATGCTGGTAAAAAACTTCCAAAAGCGTTATTAGATAGTACACAGTCTAAGGTTAGTTAGAAAATCTAATATATTAAAATTACCAAATAAGTAGTAAATCCTATTAATAAGTGTTAAATTTTTTGTTATAATAACTATCGCGATAGTTCAACGTTAAAAAAAATAAAAAATAATAAAAAAAAATAGATTTAAGAAATTGAATTAAGTTTTTCAGGTGTGCTAAATAACATGCCAAATGTACTTATTTAAATAAGATGTACACATCGTTAATGCAGTTGTAAGCAGTTAACAGTTACCATACCTAATGTATTTTTTACATTACTAGCTTAGCTTAGTTTGCATGTTTATAATTGTATGAAGGTAAACATTTAATACAGTATTGAATATAAAATGTAAAATTTAGCTTTGTATTAAATAAACATTGGCATAAAATGACCAATACAGCGTTCAGCATAAAAACATTTATACAGGGTTACTCTGTTATGTTCCTACATTTATATAAAATCACAGAACACATTAAGCTCTACTTACATCAAAATGTAATGTAGGTAATATGATAACGTATATTTGATTTGAGATAAACAACAGTCCATGAAGACCTAGAAGGGAGATGGCTTCATTGCTTGCAATATTCTTCGCTACCATAAAGCCATAGCCATCAGATAGTTTTACCGAAATAATCTTATGTTACACAACTTATTTCATGCTGGTAAAAAACTTCCAAAAGCGTTATTAGATAGTACACAGTCTAAGGTTAGTTAGAAAATCTAATATATTAAAATTACCAAATAAGTAGTAAATCCTATTAATAAGTGTTAAATTTTTTGTTATAATAACTATCGCGAAAGTTCAACGTTAAAAAAAAATAAAAAAAAATAGATTTAAGAAATTGAATTAAGTTTTTCAAGTGTGCTAAAGAACATGCCAAGTAGTCCCAGTTATTTTCATGTAAATGTTCTTATTTAAATAAGATGTACACATCGTTAATGCAGTTGTAAGCAGTTAACAGTTACCATACCTAATGTATTTTTTACATTACTAGCTTAGCTTAGTTTGCATGTTTATAATTGTATGAAGGTAAACATTTAAAACAGTATTGAATATAAAATGTAAAATTTAGCTTTGTATTAAATAAACATTGGCATAAAATGACCAATACAGCTTTCAGCATAAAAACATCTATACAGGGTTACTCTGTTATGTTCCTACATTTATATAAAATCACAGAACACTTTAAGCTCTACTTACATCAAAATGTAATGTAGGTAATATGATAAGGTATATTTGATTTGAGATAAACAACAGTCCATGAAGACCTAGAAGGGAGATGGCTTCATTGCTTGCAACATTCTTCGCTACCATAAAGCCATCATCATAGCCATCAGATAGTTTTACCGAAATAATCTTATGTTACACAACTTATTTCATGCTGGTAAAAAACTTCCAAAAGCGTTATTAGATAGTACACAGTCTAAGGTTAGTTAGAAAATCTAATATATTAAAATTACCAAATAAGTAGTAAATCCTATTTATAAGTGTTAAATTTTTTGTTATAATAACTATCGCGATAGTTCAACGTTAAAAATAAAAATAAAAAATAATAAAAAAAAATAGATTTAAGAAATTGAATTAAGTTATTCAAGTGTGCTAAATAACATGCCAAGTAGTCCCAGTTATTTTCATGTAAATGTACTTATTTAAATAAGATGTACACATCGTTAATGCAGTTGTAAGCAGTTAACAGTTACCATACCTAATGTATTTTTTACATTACTAGCTTAGCTTAGTTTGCATGTTTATAATTGTATGAAGGTAAACATTTAATACAGTATTGAATATAAAATGTAAAATTTAGCTTTGTATTAAATAAACATTGGCATAAAATGACCAATACAGCTTTCAGCATAAAAACATCTATACAGGGTTACTCTGTTATGTTCCTACATTTATATAAAATCACAGAACACTTTAAGCTCTACTTACATCAAAATGTAATGTAGGTAATATGATAAGGTATGTTTGATTTGAGATAAACAACAGTCCATGAAGACCTAGAAGGGAGATGGCTTCATTGCTTGCAATTCATTCTTCGCTACCATAAAGCCATAGCCATCAGATAGTTTTACCGAAATAATCTTAAGTTACACAACTTATATCATGCTGGTCAAAAACTTCCAAAAGCGTTATTAGATAGTACATAGTCTAAGGTTGGTTAGAAAATCTAATATATTTAAATTCCCAAATAAGTAAATCCTATTAATAAGTGTTAAATTTTTTATTATAATAACTATCGCGATAGTTCAACGCTAAAAAAAAAAAATAATAAAAAAAAGTAGATTTAAGAAATTGAATTAAGTTTTTCAAGTGTGCTAAATAATATGCCAAGTAGTCTCAGTTATTTTCATGTAAATGTACTATTTAAATAAGATGTACACATCGTTAATGCAGTTGTAAGCAGTTAACAGTTACCATACCTAATGTATTTTTTACATTACTAGCTTAGCTTAGTTTGCATGTTTATAATTGTATGAAGGTAAACATTTAATACATTATTGAATACAAAATGTAAAATTTAGCTTTGTATTAATAAACAATGGCATAAAATGACCAATACAGCTTTCAGCATAAAAACATCTATACAGGGTTACTCTGTTATTTATTTATTTATTTCAGGACTACTATCAAAGGTAACACCATACATTTTTTTAATTCTAGAATATAATAGAAATTTATATATTTATTATTATATATTTATGTAATGTATGTATTTTATTTTATTTGTGTACGCATATATTTATATTTGTCATAAGGAGTAATTATAATCTAATTTATTTTATTTAATATTGTACACCCCTGCCTGCCTACTTATTATTTTATTAAAGTTATTTTTCCATCCAAAGGTTGCCTGGAAGAGATCGCTTTTAGCGGTAAGGCCGCCCATTGTACATTTTGTTTCCTACGTGTTGTTGTATTTTGTTTCCCTGTGTGTGCAATAAAGTGTTTTGTATTGTATTGTAATTGCTCCTTCTTTTACAAGTTCCTAGCCACCACATGCTTACAGAAACATAGATCTAAATATAATAATATATATATAAGTTTATATTGATTAATTGTGGCAGGTACATACAGTGCTTAACTATAATAATACAAATTTTGTTAAATTTGAAAAAAAAAACTAATATTAATTGTTACTTAAATTTTGAGGTAAATATTTGCGAAAAATGTGTAATTTCGTTGTGAAAATATCAATCTGTGTGCAATATATATTAAATTACTTTCTCATTCTTGGAATCGGGGAATTTCTACCGAGGACAGTGGAGCGGGGAGGGGGGTTAAGAAGTGGGTTCGGTTTACGAGGAATCCTACGTGGAACTTTTAAGTTCCTACATTTATATAAAATCACAGAACACTTGAAGCTCTACTTACATCAAAATGTAATGTAGGTAATATGATAAGGTATATTTAATTTGAGATAAACACCAGTAATACATAATTTTGTATAATTATTTTGCTAGCTTAATGCTATATAGTGTATTTCATATTTCCTTTGCATGTGGAATATGAAGAACATTAACTTCATTTCTTCATAATCTGTGGTTTAGAATTCATTCATTGTTCATTCTATGTTCACTCAACCATTCGCAATAAAGTCGGCAATCACAGAAACGTAAGCCTTTTTAATTCATAAATATTAGTATAGTTATCCCTCGCCCAAGCTATGTATGTTAATAATACTTTCGTACTTGAACACAGATCCCCTTGGTTTTCCCAATTATCCTATCCATTCAAGGTTGTCTGGTAGAGATCGCTTTTTAGAGATGTGACCGCCATTTATCACATAGTATATATAACAAGTGCTTATGTATTGTGTGATATAAAGAATATTTATCTTATTTTATCTAAGCAACATCTGTCAAGGCAGCATCATCATATTATACATATAATCATTTATAGAGTAATGAGCTGTTTAGGCTGCCTTTCATATGTATATCATTAAAATGTCCTCATAGGAAGCTCATTTTGATTCCGAAGGTCGTGGGTTCAAACCTCGCCGCGCACCTCTGGATATTTGTTCTTGAAAAATGTATGTGCGCTTTAAAACCGGTGAAGGCAAACATCATGAGGAAACCGGCATGTTCTGAAAACTTTAAAGAGTTTGAAGGACATGTGACATTCACCAACCCGGACTTGGCCCAGTGTAGTGAATGAAGGCCTAATCTCTCTCGTCAAGAGAGGTCCCTGTGTCCCAGCAGTGGGAACGTTAATAGGGTGATGATGATGATGATGAATAGGAAGCTCTGTTACATTATGAGGAATCTTATTATAAAAACGTGCTGAGTTACCCATGAATGATATTACTAGTCTCTTTTAGTCTGTAGGTAGGAATTAATTATTTTTCCTCAATTCTCGTGTTTATAATATGTATCTATGTCACTTTTTTAGAACATATGCCATATATAACGAGGGAGTTGCTGCTGCCCATTTTCTGGTGAAATTCCATTGGCCGGGTCCTGCGGCCGGCGTCCACGGCAGGCGGGAGGGGCAGCATTCTTACGCTTTAATATTATAAACGCTAATGTTGGTGTGAGGATGTAAGTGTGTTTGTAAAGAGCATAGAACTTCGTTGGACAAACTAGTCGACCGCCATTTTGAAAAAAATGGTATTCTGCGGCCAGTGATGAAACTCGTGTCAATTGACAGAGTAAATGATTACAAACAAAAAGTGTTCAATGATCAAATCTCCTAAGTGGTTTCTGAGATATTAGGGTCGGAAAAAATAATAAAGTTAAAAAAAATTAATTGAGGGTAAATGACGAGTGTACATACTTGTCTTAAGATGCTCTTTTTATACCTTATAGTTAGGTGTAGATACATTATTGAATAATGCAAATTTTACATATACCTTTAAACGTGTATTGTTTAAGCCTTGCAGAGTTATCACTTGATTGTTTAAACATTTTGTCATTCCTTTTTGTAAGAAAATTCAATGCATATATTGGGAAATTACTACTACAGAACAATTAAGTTAGGTATTTGGGCAAAATAACGAGATTCGAAATAAATATGGATTTTTGAATAAGTCTTTAATTTTTTTTGTATAATCATAAAAAAAATTACCTCTTCTTTAAGGATTAAACGGAATAAAATAGGATAGAATCAACGTCTATGAAAATCTCAGTCACGACATATTCATAATTATACCACAAAGGTTCGAACCCCCCTTATTTTTAAGAAGTGCTAAGTGTGTACAAAACTTTATTTTCTATTCAATCCTAATTTTTAATTCAACGTAATATTATATTTTTCGTATAATATTTGTATTTGAGACCTGGTGCATAAAATGTATGTAAACCCTTTTATCATCATCATTTCAGCTATTAGACGTCCACTGCTGGACATAAGCCTTCCTCAAAGACGACCAATCATTCCGATCGGTCGCCACTTCCATCCACCGTGAGCCAGCAAGTTTGACTAGGTCATCCGTCCATCTTGTTGGTGGTCGTCCGACGCTGCGCTTACCAATCCGCGGCCTCCATTCGAGAACCTTTCGGCCCCAACGGCCATCTGTTCTACGTGCTATGTGGCCTGCCCACTGCCACTTCAAAGAGCTAATCCGTTTGGCTATGTCGTAACCCGCGTTCTTCTACGTATCTCCTCATTCGATCCCGTAGAGAAACCCCGAGCATAGCCCTTTCCATAGCTCTTCTCATAGCTGAGCGACTCAGAGCCTATTCATAAGGCCAATAGTGAAGCACCACGTTTCGGATCCGTAAGTCATCACTGGCAACACACACTTATTGAAGACTTTTGTCTTGAGGCACTGGGGTATTTTTGACGAAAAGACGTGTCGTAGTTTTCCGAACGCTGCCCATCCGAGCTGGTGACCTCTTTCTCGAAGTTGGACCTACCTAATTGGACTGTCTGTCCTAGGTACACATACGCGTTAGCAACTTCGACCCCTTTATACTTACTTAAAAATAATTAGTTTTCGTAGTTCTTGAGTTATAAAATTATACAATTCGTCAGATCAGATCATTACCCAATTTCTGCGTTATTATGTTAATTCTAATTAAATTATTCCTTCTATTAACATCTCTCTCCATCTCTTCAGCCATAGAATGTTATCTACTACACTTTCTTAGGAATATAATATTATATTTGAATTACACCACGCTTGGCAGGCGGGTTGATAAAAGCTAGTTCGCTTGGCCTGGTGCTGCTGGCTACTTGAGGACGTCAACTTTGCAAAGCCGGTGCCGGCGGCCAATTGTAAGTACCTAAACACAAAACTGATGAAAATTAAAACTATGTATTGTGTTATACACCAGAGTATTAGAGAGTTATAAAGACCAGATAGTGTAAGCATCAGTCTTCAGGCAGTGTAAGTGTCTTTTTAGTACAAATCTTATTTTAATTTTTATTTCAATTATTCTGCCGACCGGCGGTATGTAGGAAATAGCAAACGCAGGCGAGCGCAGTACGCTGTGTTCAGTACAAGAAGACTTATCCGCCATCTCAGGGTGAGGTTACTTGAGACTGACAGACGTTGACTTGAGGTCCCGGTCCCGCGGAGTACCTAGATGTTAGCGACAATATTATCATGCCGGTTCCCGCGGCGCGACTGTAGAACTGTACGTGTAGTCGTGTACGCCTTTGTTGAAAACTCTTAAACTCACAACAGCCACATTAAGCAATAGGTACCATAGAAATATTAAAGTAAAATAACATGACGTTTTCAAGTTGATCTATTTTACTACCACCAAAGATACATACATAACGGTACAAATAGACCAGCAGGCCACTCCGCCGGGCTCACAGTGTTAACCGCTACACCAGGAAAGCATAGGCACCGAGGAGTCAATCAATCCCACGAACGCTATTGTTAATATTACACCCACATAGAACAACCTGTAGTACACTACATACCTAACTGTATAATAGATAGGTACACAGCGGATTTCAGGTTTCACTAGGGAAGAAGCGACTGTGTACTAAAATGTACCGTAAGATTTGAGCTCTAAACTAGTTTTATTATTAGTTGATTTAATTTTAAACTTTGTCAAGGAATATCCATTCGAAGTTGGTAGCGAATCATGAATAATAAGGGTTAACGAACAATCCTTTCATCAATTAAAACTGATAGCTTATCTGTGGCTTAAGTTAACAAACGGCAAAACAAGAACAACGTATTTAATTAAAAGTTTACTTCGTCTGTTTAGGTCATTTAACTTTTTTTATTTTATTTATTTTGTAATTTTAGTTTTTAATGTTGCATCTTCTGGCAAATGACAAAATTTTCAAATAATTTTCTGAAAATGAGTTGGGGTCACCCGCTTGTAAGTAATCCGGAGTTTCTCTGTGTTTTTCTTTTCCCTTAGAAAACGCGTGCTCAGTATAGATTACCTCCTGCTCCTCGTAAGTAATTGTTGTTTGCAAATATTTTTTAGTTTGTTGTTCCGTCGTCAAATACAAATTTTCGGCGGCAAATCTCTTAAAACTTAAAAAGACACGACGAGCCCTTCCGTTGACGGCTGACTTTGCCTAGAGTTGGTAGAGTTATTTTAAGAATCGGACAGCCAGGCAGAAAGCCCTTGCTCTATATTTTTTTTTATGGTAAGAGTACCACCTTTTCTAAAAACCTCTCGTTTATTTGATACTAGCTGTGCCCCGCGGTGTTACCCGCGTTATAATGGATTTTCCCGCGGAATGACTTTTTCCCGCGGTAAAAAGTAGCCTATGTTATTTTTCAGGCTCTAGAGATTTTGTGTACCAAATTTCATTTAAATCAGTTCAGTAGTTTTTACGTGAAAGAGTAACAAACATCCATACATACAAACTTTCGCCTTTATAATACTTAGTAGTAGGATATGGTGAATTGGTGATGCTGTGTGATTAGTCCGGAAATATTTATTTAATTATATAAAATCTTTCCTTGGTTTAATTATAGTTGATAATTTTGAGTGAATGATTTGTCATGGGTGTTCTATTTGTTTAATAAAGATACCTACCTTTTCGATGTGGCAATCTGGCACTTATTCGAATTTATTTTAGTGTGCTATTGCCAACTATCGCAGTATACGCGAACACCACAACAAATTGTAATTTGTTTTTGAAAGAGCATGCAATGCGACGAATTTATGTACAAAGAAAATTGAATCCATTGCTGGACCGTTTTTTGGTTTTCGAATATTACCTACAACACGACTTTGCTTTTAAAATAGGAATATGTTTGTGAAAAATCCGAGATTTACCATTTTCTTGGATTTCTGTGTAGATCCTTACATTCATGGCGCTCTGGTAATTCCCACAAAGTGCGCAGACTCGGGGGGGCTACGGCGCACCGTAGTTAAACTGCAACCTTATTTATATGATACTAGCGGCCCGCCCCGGCCTCGCACGGGTATAAAATTTTCCCGGTAATTATTCGAATTTTTCTCGCCGTATAAACCATCCTATCTCTCAAGTTGGATCGAACTGCACATGGTGTGCGAATTTTATTATAATCGGTTAAGTGGTTTATGAGTCCATTGAGGACAAACATTGTGACACGAGATTTATATATATTAAGATATTACAGCGAAGAGTTGAAGAAGAGTAGGGAGGACTTTGCCCTGCAGTGGGACAGTATGGGCTGAATAAAAAATAATAATAAATAAATAAAGGATTACCGTGTCTGCATAGTCGCTTTGTCTTTATGAAGAACTTTTACATTAAACGTATTGTCTCTAAAAGGTCCTATTCAGAAAAGAGATCGGATCTTTGTTTTTTTTAGGACTAGGAGTTTGTTTTTTTTTCATTCCTAGCCGCTTAACAGATGTCTATTCTACATCGCCCTGTTGCGTCTCATTATCAACATTTCAGCTGTAGGACATCCACTGCTGAGTACCTATAGGCAAACCTCAAAGATTTCCAGTAATTTCGGCTGACAGCGGCCTGATTCCACAGTGAGCCCGCAAGTACCCCTTACTACCCCCTGAGGGCATAAAGGGAGTTGTATTACATAATTATTATATAGAACCTGACCCAATCTACTTAGCACCTCCACCACCTCCCGCTCTACTCCCTAACCAATTCATTCATATTTAAGCTCTATGCCTATGCATATAAGAGTCGTATAAGGTTAAATTGGAATTGCAACGTCATAGAGAAATGCAGGCTTGTAGTTGTTTCAAAGGAAAGGGGAGATGCGAATGTGTGGGTTAGGTTTCTGTGGAGCTCCTACATACTTCCGTAACCCTAGTAATCGGAGCTCAGGTTGTGGGTACGCTTTCTACCACTTATCTTATAAAAAATCTCTTAAAAACGAAACACTACAAACTGCTAAAACACACAATAATCCTTTTTACGACTTTTATATAAATAATCAAGGACGTGACGCTTTGATTGAACTGCTAATAACATAATTTATATTTAAGAGTACCTACCTAACATTTTTTTATCAAACGTCCTAATTTGAAAAATCACAAAACAGTATGTACAGTTACTTACTTTTGGAGCTTTGATTAGTACAATATGTACATAATCAAAGCTCCAAATACAAACATCTGATAACATTGACCAATCGAACATTTTTAAGTCTTAAAGTCTAGTAAGATTTACAATGAATAATTACAATAGTTAGTAAATAAGTGCCCTAAAAATGCAACGGAGTGGACACCCTTAAGGGAAAGTACCTACGTATTTTTTTGGTTAAAATATGGCCAGTGCTATACGAATAAAACGAATCATAAGCCTCTTTAACCATCGCCGAGCATAGTCCAAGTACATAATCTTATAGAAAATACTTTTACACTAAAATCTATGCTACGAATGTGCTTCGTTGTAGTACATTTGCCCCTAGTGAATGAAAGTTGAACACTAAGGGTGTGTGCATCTTCGTATCTGCGTAGCTCCTTTGTTCTCATAAAGTCCTGGTAGTTCAAACACGGGTCGGGGCTGCGTTCGTTTGATTTCAATTTCTGCCACTTGTTGAATGTTTTCCAAGGTTCTATGTAACATGGTTTGTATAAGCTCTCGTTACATACTTCCACGTGTTGCCACTTACGACAGTTGGACATGTTGTAATCCCATACATTTGACAGATTTAAATTTTAGTAGTAAAAGATCTGTCAAATGCATGTGATGACAACATATTGTTAATCTCCAACAGTCGTAAATGGCGACTCTTGGTTAGGCTACATATCAATTTGTTTCAGCACCTGTTTTGTAGCTCCTTTTTCTGAGAAAGTCCTGTTAGTTCGAAAATCATTAGTGGCTATGGCTACACTCTCCTAGAATTAATACCACTTGTTTGTTGGACCTCAAACATCGTGAGGAAACCGGCATGTTCTGAGAACTTTAAAAGAGTTTGAAGGACATGTGACATTCACCAACCCGCACTTGGCCAGCGTGGTGAATTAAGGCCTAATCTCTCTCGTCAAGGAGAAGTCCCTGTGTCCCAGCAGTGGGAACGTTAATAGCGTGATGATGATGATGTTTGTTGGATTTCAGACAATTGCCATTTATAGCCAGCAAAAACAGTTTTTAGAATACGCTCGTATTCTAAAAACTGTTTCTTTTGGCTATTTTAACTGAATTGGCTAAAACACAAAATAGGCCTTTGTGTGGCTAACGAACGTATCATGCGTTTAGGTTATAACCACTTTCGTAGTCCACTTTTTTCGTAAAAAAACTAGAACATTGAGTAAATTACAAATCGATAGAAAAAAATATTGAACAGTTGATGCCTCATGATTTGACTGACATGCAAATAGCTGCAATCGCAGACTTCACGCTGCCGCCGCGCCGGTGAAACTGTTGTAGCACTACAAGAACAAAGCCGTGTTGGCTAAAGTGGGAGGACACTCGACTTTCATTCCGAAGGTCGTGGGTTTAAACCCCGCCACGCACCTCTGTATTTATCTTCTTGAGAAATTTATGTGAACTTTAAACACGTGCTTTAACGGTGAAGGCAAACATCGTGAGGAAACCGGCATGTTCTCAGAACTTTAAAAGAGTTTGAAGGGCATGTGACATTCACCAACCCGCACTTGGCCAGCGTGGTGAATTAAGGCCTAATCTCACTCGTCAAGAGAGAATTCCCTGTGTCCCAGCAGTGGGAACGTTAATAGGGCGATGATGACTACAAGAACTACAGTTGGAATCCATCAACCTCCATATTTACCAGACTTTGCTCCGACTGAATACCATTTCTGCCGCGATTCGGTCAATTTTTTTTCATATAGATAGATCAAAATGCCTTCAGAGCGTTTATAAAGCCTAAGAACACATGATTTTCTAGAAAAGCTGGTCTGAATGATCTTCCAGTCAGAAAGCGAGAACAAGGGTAGATACTTTTATTAATTAAAATATATTATCCCATTTTTTTATTTGTTTTGTCCATTCTATATAAACTTTACGAACCTCAGATTCGCCCACGTATTTGCTAACGATTCACTAGGCTATCATAAAGTGTTAGGAGTAAACTTGTTTTTCGGGGAATAGTTACAAATTGGACAAAGCGTATCTCTCTTTTCATGTTCATGATTTTAACACGACAGACAGAGATAGAATTACTTTGAAAACTTCTACTCTTGTGGCGCTAATAAGAGCTAATTGCTTTTGGAATATTGGTATATCGTATAACATCATAATTGTATTTTTCTACCTAATTGGGCTAGACAGAGAAGATCAATTTATCTTGTATCTTAGTTATATCTTTATGAATAAAGAAGACCGGTAAATACTTTTTACATCCTCAATATTTTCTTAGCTTTCAGAGAATTTGTGTACTAAATTTAATTTCAATCGCATATAGATTACATACTGAAAGTACCTAGGTACGCCTTCATATTTAGTAACATGAGACATTATAAGACTGATTTTAGTAATAATCTGTATAAATCCATGCAATACAGGTTTTGTTAATCATTACGTTTTGAGTCTGGTTAACCTGCTGTTGACCTATCTATTGAGATAGTATGCACCCGGTGGGTGAATCAAAATACGTAAACAGGTTTAAAGGCCAAATTTTATATATAAAATTCTCGTGTCACAGTTTTCGTTCCCGTACTCCTCCGAACGGCTTGACCGATTCTCATGAAATTTTGTGAGCATATTGAGTAGGTCTGAGAATCGGCCAACATCTATTTTTTATTTTGCGTTTGCTGGGGTCTGCTAGTATACCAATTTATGCTTTCCAGTGTTTCCCGATATTTCGGCACAGTCACATGCGCCATGATAAAAATCATCGTAAATATCCCGTTATAAATCTAAATTGTATTTATAACGTATTTTTTATTTATTGTATTGATAAGATAGTTTCAAAAGTTATGTATATCTAATTTTTATTGTTTAAGTTGACATGGTGTTCAAAATGATCACCATGTCAACTTAAAATGAAGAGAAAGCTATCGAAGCTATACACACTCTTATAAATTGGAATAGGCGATTGGAATGATTTGTTTGTAAAGATAATTTTCAACACTTCGTCACCTTAGATAATTTTAAAACATTATGTTAGATAGTTTGACCACTTTCAGAGAATATAATATTATGATGATTTGAAATGCTTATATAATTTGGTTTCATGTTTTTCAGATTATTTTGACTACTCAAGACGCTTATATCAATTTGACGCTGACTGTGCAAGCAAGATGCAAGGAGACATTGTATAGTAGTGTGTGTGCATAGTCGAATACTCGTACAGATAAGTCTAGGTCATGATATAGCTGCAAGGTAAATTATACTTTATACTCTTCAACATTAGAACTACTTAAGGTTTAATCTGATTTATGGGGAGAGGCTGATCTGTGTGTAGCATTTTGTACGTACATGTACATCCTGCAGCCATATCCTAGTCGTAAAGCATTCGTAGTAGTCGTGTCTAAATATTGAAAAAACTTTATATAGCTAACTTAGCGTAGACAGAAAGACGCTACATAGCCTACAGCGTGGGACATTCGTAGCAACACGATTGTGCTACGGCGTAGCTGTTTATATATATTTATTGTATGGATGTTTGAATGTATGTTAGATTACTTTTCACGCTCAAACAAATTTAAAGAAAATTTACGTATATAAAATAGAGATTTTTATCTGGATTAACAGATAGGCTTTTTACCGTAAAATACACTCGAGAGCATAGAAATCGCACACCCCCTACATTTTCATTTTAACCCTTATTATTTTGAACCCTCGACCAAAAAAGAGGGGTGTTATAAGTTTGACGTGTCTGTCTGTCTGTCTGTCTGTTCCATCATAGCTCCCGAACGGATGGAGCGATTTCAATTTAGTTTTTTTTTTGTATGAAAGGTGAGTTTGGGCCGGGTGTTCTTAGACATGTTTCATGAAAATCGGTTGAGCCGTTTAAAAGTTATGGGGGTGAGAGTGGGGAAGGAAAACAGAAAATCTGCAAATATACTAGTGAGGGGTATCAAATGAAAGCGCATCGCGTCCACATTACATAATATTATGTTGTTTTACATTTAAGGAAATGAAGGCATTGGATTCGGGGGTTTTTCTTAAATTTTAAATTTAGTATTATTTAAATTAAAGTTTGGTTGCAATATAATTTGAATTAAATTGAAGTACACACTGTTAGCTTCCTAAAAATCCAAAATGTCTAACCTTGACATTCAAAATCATAACAATGGCAACTTAACAATAGAGTGGCCTAAATTTGCTCGTTTCAGGTAGCTCGGTTTGTGGGACGTCCCACAAACCGTGGATAAGGGATGATTGAAATTATATCTTTTGCATACCAACTCTTAGTCAGAAAGGTCCTTTAACGAATACGTCATCACTCTAAACAAGAAAATGGATACCACACCTCAAGCAGCGTCTCAAGTGTTTGCACTAATCGAAGCTGGGCAAAACCGCGCAGCTCCAAACCGCCATCAAGGAAGAATAGGACAGCATACCGCAGGATTCCGTAAATAAAATTGATTTCTTCAATGAAACATCGAATGGAAGCTGTTTTTAAGGCTAGAGGAGGAATACCTTGTATTAATAAATCGTAAAATTCACTTTTTTTTTTATTTTTTTAAACTTTTATACCGGCTCAAAGTCCCACAAACCGAGCTACCTGAAACGAGCTAATTTATGCCATTCTGTTGATAAGTTGACATTGTTATGATTTCGAAGGTCAAGGTTAGACATTATGTGTTTTTAGGAAACTAACAGTGTGTACTTCAATTAAAATTGCAAACAAACCTTAATTTAAAAAAAAAATAAGGGTTAAAATAGAAAATGTATGGAATGTGCGATTTCTATGCTCTCGAGTGTATTATCTTTCCGCATTAAAACATTATAGTACGGCTGCTGCTGGTATTTGGTTAAATGGAGATACTCTGGTACTTTGATTTGATTTGATTCAGTATTGTATTTTAATTCATGAGGCAAACAAAATGAGAAGATGGATAATTGACTGCCTCAATGGCGCGGAGTTGGTCGGTCCGCTTGCGGCGCAAGAGGTAGCGCGTTCAATTTCTGCCTAAGGGTCGAGTGTGTGTTTGTTCTGCAAGCAATTTCTCCGTGGAAATATGTATAATAAAAATATTTATTTAGGTAAGTCTATTATATTAGATGTCTAGAACCCGCAACACAAGTTGAGAACTTACCACAGGGATCGATGTTGATGTGTAGATTGTCCGGAATGATTTATTTGTTACATATTTGTAAAGCAAACACAAACTGTAATAGAGTAGACATAATAATAAATATAGTCATAATAGTTTTATTCATCATATAAATCTACATCTACACTTAATATTTTATAGAGGAAAGATTTGTACCTATTTTTGTATGTTTGTAATGAATAGGCACAAAAAATACTGGGCCGATTATTATGCCAATAGAATGCTACATTCTTCCAATTTGACAGAGGCTACATTTCATTTTTAAAAAAATTAGGGATCCTTGGTAAAATTTGAACAATGTAACCGAAGGTGTGGAAAAATGAGTCTTAAAATGTCTTTCGTCGAATGCGCTGCCGAAACTATTAGCGATAGAACAAAATAATGTACAACAATATTGAAGAACATCTTAATGTCTACAAAAAACTCCGCGGTAGCATATGTCCAACTATTGTAGTTATGTCACTACATCAACTTTTTTCATTTTAAACATTAATGAAAATGCTAACCAAATTAAAACCATGCTATTTATGTGTTTATATTAATCCTTATCCAAATAAATTATTTTATGGTCAAGACCATTTAACTACCTATAAAATAGTTTTTAAATTATTCAAATTGGACTTTCCAACAAAACCGCCATAGCGCCGTGGCCGTTGTTTGCGATGCAGTCTGAAAAGCGCGCCGGGCATCGCGGCGGGCGGGGTGGAGAAGGCACTGAAATACAGGAGTGGGGCGTGCACGTCTGTAAGATAGTCTCCATAATATATATAAAAACTAGTCGACCCGACAGACGTTGTCCTGTCCCACGTCTCAAAAAACGATATCCAGTTGACCGTATTGTGTGAATGAATCTAAACCATTCCCAGATCCCCTTGAACACACACAAAAAATTTCATCAAAATCGGTCCAGTCGTTTGAGAGAAGTTCAGTGACATACACACTCACAGAAGAATTATATATATAAAGATGAATCGCAAAATGTGTTGCTAAGCGCATAACTAAACAACGCCTGGAGTTTTTTGGAGTTTAATGTTGTTTTTTACGGTGAGATTCGAATAATTGGCGGGTTTTTTTTTAATATCAAAACCCGAGCAATTCCGGGGCGGGCCACTAGTTATAAATATAAGTGGTTAATCTACAGATTTTATAACTAATACTACTAATACTTTTTGAATTGAAAACCTCCTCCGTTCTTTCATCGGTTGATAATAGCGTTTAAAGTAACAAACCGGTTAAGTATGACTTGAAAAAGTTGAATGGCCTGTGTAGCGTCACAGTGCTACAAGCTCAACGGCCGAATGGCCTCTAAAGGCCCTCTAAATCGTCTCAAACTACCAGGACAGCATGAGCAGCCAAGAGTTCAATGATACTACCGGAGCCGGCGAGTGCATACTACACCGTCACTTCTGTTATAGAATGATATACAAATGCCGAAAGAATATGAACTTTAATGTTATAACAATATGAGTTATAGTTATTGAAAATATTCTTTGGTGTCTCAGGAAAAACATCGACACCAATTACAGACTACTGTTTTCTATTTTAAGAAAATTGCAATAGGAATACAGGACATGTTTGTACTTCGCATGTAAATCTAGGTAAAACGGGTACTTTCGTTTGTTAGGTATACTTTGGTCTATTTCTAAAGGTGATTTCCAGGTCTCTCTCGCTTCTCCTAAATCGCCTGAACATCGCCGTATGCTTGGGATCCCGCGTCGCTAAACACCCGCGAGTCGTTACAAGAGGCCTTTTATCTTTCATACTTCTGAAAGGATTTTTGTATAAAATATATTTAAACATGCTAAAAGATGCAATTAGATCTGTCACCCATCCAAGAACTGCCGCGCGCAACGTCGCTTAACTTTACAAAAATCTCTTTTGTTGTTTAGGTGGCCCCTTCCTTTTATATGTATTTATTATGTCATTTTAGTATTTGTTCTTATAGCGGCAGGATAAATACTTCATCCCCATAATTTCAAGTCTCTATCTATCGTGGTTCTTAAGATACAGCTTGGTGACAGATGGACAGATGTACAGACAAACAGACAGACGACAAAGTCTCAGTAATAATGGTCCCGTTTCACCCTTTGGCTACGGAACCCCATAAACCATGTTTCCGGGCTGCTCTGGGCCCTTTCCCGTTAATTTTACAGTGCCATGAATTAACATTAATTCTCATTCGAGACTCCTCTTATATTTTATCTTTCAAAAAGCACCAAAGAAACAGAATCGGTATAGGTTCATTCCAGCCGCCGGCGCCGGTAACATTTAATGTTATTTTTCACGTGGACGTTAACTTATTTTTAGTTCGCAACACCAGGCTGTCAGTTTCTCTAGAAGCTATCATTTCACTATTACTTCTATTACTGGGGCACTGGGATAGCACGATATCGCATTTTCTCTCAGGCGGGTGTGCAAAATTATTGTAGTACATAACTGTACTACAATAATTTCAGACTGACTTCAACAAACTTAAACAGAGTAGGTTCGGAATTGGTTGTTCTCAATATATATAAAAAAATTTGCGAATAGCTTGTACCCCACGAAAGAGACCCCTCTCGTGGGGTACAAGCTATTCGCTTCTTAGAAAGAATCTTATCCCAGTGACTGCGCCCGAGTTAACTCAATTATTTATACTATTCAAACAATAAGTAGGTTAGCTTTTATTAAAACTCTACTGTTACCATAAACTATTTTAAATAACCCTGCAGTCAGCAGTCAGTCTTGCAGTATTTCTAGAATAGTACCTTTTTTTGAAATTTTTTTTTTAATGATTTTTTTATAGTTCTTGATGGATTTAGGCGCTCGCTCGGCACGCTGTCCGCGGAGTACGGAGCACCTCACTCCAGCTCCACATCCCAAAAGCCTCAATGCGGCTTCGGGCAGCAAGTCTGTTAGTGACCAAGTCTCAGCGCCACACGAAAAAGTCGAGAAAACTATGGTTTATGGAAAACCTCGTCTCATGGCTTGCTCGCTCCGTTCTCTCCAATAGAGAAAACATTATCGCCTCTCTCGCAAGAAGAGTGGTGGTGTCAACATAACGCAGGCTGGTGATTTTAATGAAAGTTAAAAAAAGGGTACATAAAATTAGCATAAACTATAAATATTCAGCTAAACCAGCCTTAAAAAATAAGTGAAATGAATATATAAATTAATGATTGATGCTATAGGATAATCATTTAAATTAAGTTTGTCAACTCTTATAAAGTAGAGAAATTCAATTAAAATAATCACGCGGCTTGACACCATGCTCCGGGCTGGGCCAGTGCGTGAAGCGATTTTTTTCGTGTTTCGTAATGTGGCCCGGAGAAGCCTCAAGGTCTTCATGTGCCATCTTAGACCACATCGTCACTTTACATTAGGTGAGATTGTGATCAAATGAAGTCTTATCTGAAATAAAAAATTATAAAACAAAAAAACACCTTTACCTACAACACACACTATGACTGGGGGACTGGGACTTCGAGGTACTCTACCATCTTTCATCAAAATGAACCTCAGCTGTCCCACGACAGCCACTTAGCTGAAAGATACGAGTACCTTAACTTGCTAAACTTTATAAAAATCACTATTATTACTTTTCGAAATTTTACATGTCGGCATGATGATGTATGACAGCTTCTTTATTCTCATTTGATGAAACACGTTGATGACGATGATTATAATAAATTGAATTGAATTGATGATACACGTCATATTTAAAAACTAAGCGAGTTCGTCAACGTACTCTGTGGAATGCTTACATCGTAACCACAGTTTAAACTCTGTTTTTGTTTTAAATTGTAGTTGTTTGAAACTCCTTAACAAAATATCATTTTTATTATGTGTTAAACTCATTTAGTATAATAGACAACATGAAAAATACATGTAAATAATAACTATTTTTTTATTTAGCGTTTTTGGCTATACTGCCTTTTGAACAAAATTAGTTATTATTGTGAATTAGTGATAACTTACATTTAGTGGTGTTATTATCGTAAACCATTAAAAAAACATTTAAAGTAATTTATCCTACGAAAACGAGCTAACGGCTCATGAACTACATAGCGGCTGGTTTAATTATTTCACGTTCAAATAACATTTTTTTTATTCGCAATTGAGTCCAAAGGTCTAGATGAACCAACATCTAGCCTTCACTGACTTTTTGTAACTGTAAGTTGAAATGAGCTGTATTGACAACAAAATAATAGTCATTATTCACCTTTTCAGTAACATTACCACTCCTACGTTTTCTGCGTTCCTGGTAGTTATCAAGGTAAATTTTCAGGCGGAATCTTGGCGGCGGCGTGGTGCGGAGCTTAAGAACATTTAAAGAAACCGTTTCTTTTTATACGAGAAATTAGTATTGCACAAGTCGTATCCGTATAATGTATTTCTATGGAGTTATCATACTTATTAATAATGAGTATGATAAGTCCATGCGGATACTAATAATAACAATAATAAGTTATTATTGATAATGATATACTGATTGTATAATTCTTGTATCATCTACATAATTCAGACCTCAACCAATTATTACACAGCTTTATTGGAGAATTATCCCAATTTTTGTCTGTACAAGTCTATACTCTCACATAATAAATACAAAATAAAAATATTTGCCTTCGAAAATATATATATATATCCGTCTAATCGCACTATTGACAACAATGAAATAAGCTACATATTACTAAAGAAATAAATGAGTTCTTGAGTTCTATGTTTGAGGCGAACTAATAGTTTATATAGAGTTTCATACATTTAACTCAAATTATATTTACCCCTGTAAATAAAATATTGTGAGAAAATGACAAATTTCAGCCAGTAAATCCATATAGATTACTAAGATTTGGGAAATTCATCTTGTATCTATTACACGGGCAACGCCGCGGGGCTCGTCTAGAGAAGAATGTATAACAAAGCAGCCACTTTAAAATGCCACGTCAACGACGTCCACTCGACAATGAAATTCCATCACTTCACAAGTGCATGTGAAACAGAAATAGCCAATAATTGAGATAACGTATGTTCCGCAAGCCTCAACTGCATCCCTCTATGACGTCACTATGACTCCTCCCTCCATGTCATTGAAGGTGTGGAAAGCCCGTATGATGAAAAGGGATAGCCGACGACATCGACGGTTCCCACGTATACCACCGCAAGTGAAAAAAGTGCATTTTCATTTTATTGTGAGCGCAAATGCACTTGCGTTACTGGGTTTGGGTTTTCAAAAGTTATAAATTTGTTTAGAAGGCATCAATCGAATTAAATATCTACAGAGATAGCCTTCAGGAAAGATTCTCCTTCCTCCACCACAAAATAAACAAAATACAGTACGTTACTTTAACTTTACATTTTAATGGACAGACAATACATTTAAATTAAGACAATATTGACAATAAAAGAAACACATTTATGTTTTCCACATTATGATGCAGCCATTATATAAATATTTTCATACTTTTAATCTCTCACCTGTCAAGTAGCGTTTTAGCACTTACGATCATATACATGGGAAGCGTCGTTGGCGGCCATTTGCAGTGCTCTATGATGATACAAGGTAGACTTAAACAAAATTTACCCATATTGTAGTTGACATAAAGTTTAAATTTATAAATATATGTGTTTTGAGCCTACACCCCTATGTTAATTTAACTGAATTGAGATTACTCCACTATTCTTATGTTTCCCTGGTAGCTCCACACCTAACTTTCGCTGGTTTTGAACTTATCGACTGCGCCACCAACAAACTACTAAACGCTAACTTTGTTTATACTGAAATTATTATGAAATTTGTATGAACTACTAGCGGCCCGCCCCGGCTTCGCACAGGTACATTCCAAATAGTTTTCCCGGCAATTATTCGATTTTTTCTCGCCTTTTAAACCTACCCTAGACCTCCACGAACATTTCAAGACGTTCAGCCATTCTCGAGTTTTAATCAGACTAACGAAAAACAGTTCATTTTTATAGATAGATAGATAGAAGATAAGATATATTTGTTGCGGTACATATCAATAATGTTATGAATAACTTGTAAGAAATGAAGTAGGTGAAATTCTCTTTTTCTTTTTGTCAAAGGTAAAGTATATGAAATAAACATTTCCCCATACAAAATGTTCCCGGATATGATTTCGCCTCAAACGTAGTAGATAGGTTAGGAGGAGGGTGTGGGGGTAGGATTGGGGGTTTGATTGGGTTAATGTTAATCACAAAACAAAGTTGTCGGGACAGCTAGTACAAAAATTAAACACGAATATTATTATTTTTTGCTAATATGTAATTTAATATGTTGATAAATTTTAAATTCCTACTTGAAAACATATATAACGATAATATATAAAAAACATACCAAATTTATTATGAAAAAATAATACATTATACGCCCGCCTGAAACAGTTTCGGAGTTGCTCAGTACCTTATCCTCCACAGCAAACCTCACGCACATACACAGTTCACCCTGTTTTACTGTTCGAGTAGCCTCCTATTGATTTCTGGTAGCCTGGTGCTCCGAGCTCAAAATCAGGCGGTGTACAATCTGTGTTCATTTATCGTCCTTTCGGTTCTTATATAAAACCGAACAGGATTTGTTTTATTTACGCCCACAATAGAACTAGCGTTTCACACATCGCCTTCGCTGTGCTCAGTGGATTTATCGGAGGAAAAAATTATTTAGTCGCGGTATAAAGTACAAATTAAGGGCCCTATTTCACCATCTTCGAGTAACATTAGTTGTTGTTAAAATGTAGAGCTATTTCGCTGAGACACATGCGAAAAAGCGAGATAGCTCTGGACTTAACCAATCATTGATACACATTATTGGCATAACTAATCATTGCTTATTTTACTCGGATTTCAGAGAACATTAATCGTATTTGTTATAATACTGTTCATATTTTCGTAATCCAAAGTCCAGACTTTCATTCCAATACACTACGTCAGTTGCAGCTACATACCATAATTAAAAATTCATTTAAGTATAAAAAAATAAACTTAACTTTAAATTAACTTAAATCCAGTCAAAATAATTCCTTACAGTTTTTACCTCATCAAATCATCCGTCCATCGAAAATGGATGGCCGTGGTGACCTATAAGGTCTTGATTCTCAAAGCATAGCGTAGGACGTCCACCAACTATACGGACGGATGTCTTGCTAAAGGCTGAGGGTTCACAGCGTCTGTAAGCCGCTTCCAAACGAAATAAATGGAGATCTTTGAGGTTCGCCTTTGTCCAGCTGTGGACTTCCTACTTACTATATACTGACAGTGTCGCCAAACCCCGAAAACATTGGCATTGATTTTAACAAATTCAAATTCAGGACAAACCAACTAACTACTATATCTGATCGAAGCTTCGTTCTGACATCTGATGGATCATTTACAGGCAAGATTAAATAAAACCTTAATCAGGCTGAAATTACAGGTTGTATAATACTAATTTGATGCCTAACACATGCTATTTGTAAGCATTAAAATGTTAATTTCCTCTTTCAGTGCTTGTATCTTACAAATGGCTAAATAAATTTTCATTTTCTTAAGCACACACTCAACTGGGTGGGTCCCAGTTTTCGTGATAACAATTTTGTAGAATAGAGGTGATACTCGCCATCGGGTTATTTAAATACAGAGGCGATTCTAGATGAATTGAGACAGACATTTCGCATATGAGACGTGGCTAAAGGTCCCGCCCGATTCGTGACACCCACCTGAATATCACCAGGATGTCATAAATTGATGGAGGTTTATTTACCTGACCTACAGAGACTAACATAAATATGAAGAGGAAAACTAGCCCTCTCTCGTTTTTTTTAATGCACGTCTGTGAAACACGTGACAATACAATAATCTAAATTTAAAATTAAAGAAAAACCCCCGATTCGATTGCTTTTATTTCAAAAAGTAAAACAAAATAATATTTTGCAATATGCACGCGATGTGCGCTTTCATTTGATACCCCACTCGAGTATATTTGCAGATTTTCAGTTTTCCTTCTCCACCCACACCCATAACTTTTAAACGGCACAGCCGATGTTCATGAAACATGCCTAACAACTCTCGCGCAAAACACACCTTTCTTACAAAAAAACTTAAATTGAAACCGCTTCATGCGTTCGGGAGCCCAGACAGACAGATGGACACGTCAAACTATTGCACCCCTCTGTTTTGGTCGGGGGTTAAAAATAATATATTTTTTTTTGATAGTTCTACATAATGTTTCAATTGACTGAATTCAAGTTGGGGTAACGTTTTGTATGATTTTAATAGAATAACTTTCGAACCATTGATTGAAATTTGACGATATCAAGAAAGTTTATGGAAACAGTCAATAGAATCTCTAAAAAAACATTTAAATGTAAAATGAGCGACCACGCGGCTTGCCCTGACGAGCAGTTTTTACTTACATGTAGTGTACACGTCATGTGGTGGCTCAACATGACGTAGCTTATTATATCCCACTTAACCGTGATGGCTAAGTGGGAGCCCACTCGACTCTCATTCCGAAGGTAGTGGGTTCGAAGCCCGCGACGCACCTCTGGACTTTTTCTTATTCTAATGAGCTACTAGGCTCTACTATTAGTCAAAAATCGTGAGGAAACCGGCATGTTATGAGAATTTTAAAGAGTTTGAAAGACATGTGACATTCACCAACCCGCACTTGGCCAGCGTGGTGAATAAAGCCTAATCTCTCTCGCTAAGAGATAAGTCCCAGTGTCCCAGCCGCGAGAACGCTAATAGGGTGATGATGATGATGACACGCCCCCATTTTTACAAACATCTTATTTAACAATCACAAACTTAACATTTTTGCCCAAAAATGTGTCTTCAGACAGTGTTCGCAAGTTCTATTGGTTTTATGTTGGAGGCGAATATCTAGTTTGTAATCAAATGATCGCTTGAGACCCAGCTCTCAATAAGCGAACAGGGAATAGGTTTGAGACAACCAGGTAAACAGAATACTAGAGGAGCACTAACTGGAGGTAAGGGGTTGGGGTAGCGAAACACATTTTTGACAGAAATGAATCAACATTTTCTACATTCTCAATTTGAACTCTAAAGTTACTCGCATAAGTATCAATTACGGCTGATTCTTAACAACTTTATAGTGAAAATTAAATAGCCACGTACGTTCATATTTTTTAATCCATACTAATATTATAAGTGTGTCTATTTGTTTGTCAGTCTTTCTGATTTGCCTGAAATTTAAAATGGTGATAGATTATAACTTGGAATAGAACATAATGCTACTTTATAATTTAATTTCAAATGACACATTTTCCCGTAAAACATGACTGATATGGAAACAACTGCTTCCCAATTCAATAAAAATATAGTCAACTAGCAGACCCCAGCAAACGTTGTTTTGCAAAAATAAAAATAGATGTTTTCCGATTCTCAGACCTACTCAATATGCTCACAAAATTTCATGAGAATCGGTCAAGCCGTTTCGGAGGTGTACGGGAACGAAAACTGTGACACGAGAATTTTATATATAAGATGGAAAAAGTCTTGAGTTAACTTGCAAACGATACCACCGAATTAAGAACCCCCTCTTTTACTTTCAATTCAAAAGACTGAAAAGACGTTAAACATTTAAAAAAATTACATTTAATAATTATCTACATCCATATCGCCGAATCCGAGGACCTTTCCAAGTCATTCGTCCATAAAGTACTAACGTAGTGATTGAAATTGTATCTATCTCCTTGTTTGTATAATTATAAGGATGCAAAAAATAAATATTAAAATATGTTTAGTATACCGGACTACAACTTAACAGATTAACTAATCTAATACGTTATAACTATAACTTAAATTTACTTAGTTAAATGTTAACAAAGATATTCAGTACTTGATGAATATATTGAATCTCTTTGATCTAAAACCTACCGCTAAAGTACTACAGTTATTCAATAGATATCAATGAAACGTAAACACAAGCGCGGGAGACGCGCGTGTGTGAATCTCGGTATCTGTGTAGCTCCTACGTACTTATGTAGTCCTGGTACTCCTAACAGTGAACAAGGCTGCGCTAGCTTAAACCACTCTTGTTTAATTTTAGACCAAACCGACCGACAAAATTAAAATAGTTTAAATTATTTTCCAAGGAAAAGAACGTATTAGTTGACCCTGTAGCTGCTCCTGAGACGAAGCGATACAATTCCTGCAAATAAAACTGACTAAACAAACGACGGCGACGATCTCTGTGGCTCGGTGGGCGAACGTTCGCTTGAGGCGCAGGAGGTTGCGGGTTCGATTCCCGCCAATCGCCAGGGGACCAGATTTTATACGATCTACAATTTCTGGTTTCGGGTCTGGGTGTGTTCTATGTATCATTATGTATGTATTTACAAAAAAAATTGTATCTATGTAGTATATCAGTCGCCTAACACCCATAGTACAAGCTCTGCTTAGTTTGGGGTTAGGTGATGCTGTGTGAGTTGTCCGGAAATATTTATTTATTTAAAAATATTTAAAACTGCCACTTTCAGCTGTGCTTTCTGTATAAAGAGGTGTTTCGCCCCGTTCGTACAGTCAACAGCAAATGAAACTGATGAAATATTGTCCCAAATTAATATATATACTGTAAATTCAGTCAAAAGTTTCTGACTACCGTAGTTTTATAGAAGTAACGGAACAAATAACTTGTTATAAGAAAGTTACATTACATTTATGTCGAACGTTGGTGTTATTATGATGATTTACTTTTAACTAATTAAAACTTAATTTAAAACTAACACTTTGGTATAAACTGTTACATCTGTCACGTCATACTAGAAGAAGTTTTAAAATGTTAATTTGATCATTACTTTGCTGTTGACTCTACTACGCCGTAGTAGGTACCTTACGTAAGTCCATTATTCATAAATGAATATAAACACAGTGGATGCGAGTGTGTGAGTATCAGTGTCTGTGTAGCTCCCATATTCTTATGTAGTCCTGGTAGTTCAAACTGTAAAGCCGCGTTGACACGATCAAAGCCAGCTAGCTAGCTAGCTGGCTAACCTAGCTCGGACCGAGTGGACTCGTAGGAGTAGTTTCATAAGAGTGTACTAGGATAGCTGTTGATATTATCATAGTTCACTCGGATCATTTTCGTCATTATTCCAATTACTTTTTAACCCCCGACGAAAAAAGAGGGGTGTTATAAGTTTGACGTGTCTGTCTGTCTGTGTGTCTGTCTGCCTGTCTGTGGCACCATTAGCTCCCGGACGGATGGAGCGATTTCAATTTAGTTTTTTTTTATGAAAGGTGAGTCTGGCGCGATTTTTCTTAGACATGTTTCATGAAAAGCGGTTGTGCCGTTAAAAAGTTATGGGGGTGAGAGTGAGTAAGGAAAACCGAAAATCTGCAAATATACTAGTGTGGGGTATCAAATGAAATCGCATCGCGTCCACTTTACTTAATATTTTGTTGTTTTACGTTTAAGGAAATTATGGCATTGGAATCGGGGGTTTTTCTTAAATTTTAAATTTAGATTTATTGGTATAAATTGTTACATCTGTCACGTCATACTAGAAGATGTTTTAAAATGTTAATTTGAACACAGTGGATGCGAGTGTGTGAGTATCAGTGTCTGTGTAGCTCCCATAATCTTATGTAGTCCTGGTAGTTCAAACTGTAAAGCCGCGTTGACACGATCAGAGCCAGCTAGCTAGCTAGCTAGCTAACCTAGCTCGGACCGAGTGGACTCGTAGGAGTAGTTTCATAAGAGTGTACTAGGGTAGATGTTGATATTATCATAGTTCACTCGGATCATTTTCGTCATTATTCCAATTATTTTTTGGTATAAATTGTTACATCTGTCACGTCATACTAGAAGATGTTTTAAAATGTTAATGTGATCACTTACTTTGCTATTGACTCTACTACGCCGTAGTAGGTACCTTACGTAAGTCCATTATTCATAACATGAATGAATATAAACACAGTGGATGCGAGTGTGTGAGTATCAGTGTCTGTGTAGCTCCCATATTCTTATGTAGTCCTGGTAGATCAAACTGTAAAGCCGCGTTGACACGATCAAAGCCAGCTAGCTAGCTAGCTAGCTAGCCTAGCTCGGACCGAGTGGGCTCGTAGGAGTAGTTTCATAAGAGTGTACTAGGGTAGCTGTTGATATTATCATAGTTCACTCGGATCATTTTCGTCATTATTCCAATTATTTTTATCAGTCAACATCAAAAAGGACGGATTTAGTGCAAATGTAGTAATAAATTAATAATAATTTAATTTTCGTAATCTTTACTAATATTATAAAGAGGAAAGGTTTGATTGTTTGTTTGTTTGTTTGTTTGTTTCGTATAGGCTCTGAAACTACTGCACCGATTTAAAAAATTCTTTCACCATTCGAAAGCTAACACTATCCCTGAGTGACAAGGCTACATTTAGTTTTCAAAAATAATATGATTCCTTACCAAACTCCGATAATGTAACCCATGGTGAAAAAAAAGAACCTAAAATCTTTCTTTAATCGCGAATGCTGCGAAAACTATTGAATATATAACAAAGTGATGTATTACAACTTTGTAGAACTTATACTTAACGAACGAAACGTCGTTACATTATATCTCTAACTATTATAGTTTTGTGACACTAAGCGATTTTTTATATAAAAAAATTTAAATACCACTGTTTGAAAAGGCTCTTTATTTGTATCTTGGTATTAATTATAAAGTTGTGGAGTGGCAGGCGTCACTCGGGCACGGAGATACGGGAGGGGTTAAGATCACGAAATAATCTGTCGGCTCCCTACTGAATGGTCGTGTGCGGAAATAAAAAAATTGTCGTTTGATAATATTTTGTCGCTTAGTTAGTAGTTAATAATTCGTTAACAGGTAACTAATCCCACTCAAAGTTATTTTCAGAACTAAACCCTAGCATATAGCATATATATTGTACATATCGTCGGTTGCAGGTTCAATTGGGGTAACCACCAAAACACGTAAAATAAGTTGAGTATACATTTTTTTTTAGTTTTTTATGTTCTTTCGAATGGCATAATAATAGAATTCTAGCTTTAAAAAATACAGTTACGCTACACATTTTAACTGTGAATTTTGCAGACTTCCGGCGAAATTATGTTGTAACTGAGTAGGTATGTGATCCATTTACATAAGTCGAATTGTTGTATTCCTATGACCGAAGAAGGTTATATTTTGGTTTACCCGTGCAAAGCCGGGGCGTGCCGCTAGTTTATTTATATTTCGCTGCACGGCCGCGTTCCTGGCATCTTTATTTTTGTAGTCCTTCAATAGTACGTTCCAGAGAACCTCTTCTGTTTCATACAGTTCAACAAATCTACTTGTTTCACGCTCAGACCACTTTTTTATCGAAACTCTTGGTTGTTGTTATTCATCATCATCACCCTATTAACGTTCCCACTGCTGGGACACAGGGACTTCTCTCTTGACGAGAGAGATTAGGCCTTAATTCACCACGCTGGCCAAGTGCGGGTTGGTGAATGTCACATGTCCTTCAAACTCTTTTAAAGTTCTCAGAACATGCCGGTTTCCTCACGATGTTTGCCTTCACCGTTAAATCACGTGTTTAAAGCGCACATAAATCTCTCAAGAAGAAAAATCCAGAGGTGCGTGGCGGGGTTTGAACCCACGACCTTCGGAATGAAAGTCGAGTGTCCTCCCACTTAGCCAACACGGCTTACGGCGGTTGTTGTTATTAGCCGCCATTTTGTTTTCCAACTCTAGGCTAGCTCGGATGAGTAGAACACGGTCCGAGTCTACTTGGATCGGACGCCGTCGTCCGAGTGGGCCCGGACTAGAGGTTGCTACAATCCGAGTTGCGTCCGAGTAGGTATCCGAGTTCACTCGGTCCGAGCTGGCTCTGATCGTGTCAACGCGGCTTAAACGTGGCTGCGCTATCTTAAACCACTCGTGTTAAATTTTAGACAAAAATACTCTTTTGTTTTCAAAAATTCAGCGAGGTAAATCAGTTTTTAACAGAATTTCAAAAAAAAAATATGAGCGAGTTTACCTTGTTTTTGTTGATTCAAAGTCAAAGTCAAAGTCAAAACGTTTATTTCCTTAGACGCTTATGCATACATGGACAGGTCAACTTAAATGTAATTGATTCAGTGACTTTAAACGGGTGCCATGATCGTGCCATGAGGCGCTTACAACATCATGGTATGTTACCGGTTTTAAGACATAATATTAGAAATAGAATAGAAATAGTTTATTCAACAACTTATAAAACAGTGAATAGGTTTCTTAAAACTAGGCTTAGCCAAGTCTTAATATATTAGGTCCTTACATATGAAATTGGCGTTTTGTATGGGAGGAACAAAAAGTCGAATATTTTTTAATATAATATATTTAATTAATCAAAGTATGAACCATTATTTTCTATGCACTTTTGCCATCTTATAGGTAGTTCATTGATCCCTTTACTAAAAAAACCAGTCGGACGGGAATCAATAAAATCTTTGAAGGCGATTTGGACTGCCCCATCGGAGTTGAATTTTTTCCCTTGCAAGAAGTTATCCAAATTTCGAAAAAAATGGTAATCTGTTGGAGCAAGGTCCGGGGAGTACGGAGGATGTCTTAGACTTTCCAATTGAAGCTCTTCTAATTTAGTAGCCGTCTGTTGCGCAGTGTGTGGTCTAGCGTTGTCGTGAAGCAGCAGTGGCTTGGAGCGATTGACCAGCCTAGGTTGTTTAGCCGCTAGCTTTTCCATCATGGTTTGCAATTGCTGACAATAGACATCAGCCGTAATAGTCTGGCCAGATTTGAGAAAACTGTAATGAACAATACCGGCACTAGTCCACCAAACGCTTACAAGTAACTTTTTTGGGGTTAATTTTCGCTTGGGGCAGGATTTGGCTGGCTGGCCAGGATCCAACCATTGCGCTGAGCGCTTCCGATTATCGTAAAGAACCCATTTTTCATCACAGGTAATGATTCGGTTTAAAATACCTTCATTATTGTGCCGGTTTAGTAATGTAACGCAGCAGTCGACGCGCGTTTGCCGGTTTGCTTCAGTCAATTCGTGAGGTACCCACCTTTCAAGCTTTTTAATCTTCCCAATTTGCTTCAAGTGAATTAAAACAGTTTTATCACTAACACCGCAGCCTGCAGCTAACTCGGACGTGGTTTGCGATGGATCCGCTTCCACAATAGCCTTCAACTCTTCATTATCAACTTGAGTCTCAGGCCGTCCACGGGGCTTGTTCTGCAAGTCGAAATTTCCAGAACGAAAACGTTGGAACCAAAAACGAACTGTGTTTTCTTTTGCAACACGACCGCCATACACATCATTCACTCTTCGAGTTGTTTCCGCAGCACTAGTGCCACGGCGGAACTCGTACTCGTAAATAATGCGATATTTTAAGTTTTCCATTTTGTAAAATGAGTGACGCAAACAGAAAAAAACAGAAGAAAAAAAACAAATGAATGACGATCATCGAAGCACAAATACATGAGTCTATAGCTGTACAAATTTGAATTTGGAATTCCTTACCAAAGAGGAGAAATTTGTGATTAAAGTGGCCAGTACGAAAAACGCCAATTTCATATGTAAGGACCTAATATTTATATAAAACATTAAAGAACTTTAATATTGATATGCGTCAATAAAAGATGCTGTTAGTTATTACGTAACAACTTAACGATTCGAGTACGGAGATTCCAGACACAATTGATTTTCAATTGTTATGGACTTGGTATTACATGGATCTCACAACTTTTTAACCGACTTCAAAAAAAAAGGAGGTTTCTCAATTCGACCGTATATATATATATTTTTTTTTTTTATTTATGTCCGCGGATAACATGTTCGGTTATGAACCGATTTTGATTATTTTTTTTTTGTTGGAAAGGGAGTATCGCAAGGGTGTTCCCATTGTAAGGAAACCTGGATCTGGTGGTGGAATCTTGAAGGAATGGAGGGAAACTCTTGAAAATATTGTCTTTCCGACTTGTGTGTTCCTTATGTTGATACAAGAATTATACAATCAGTATATAAATATCAATAATAACATATTATTGTTATTATTATTAAAGTAAAGTAAATATAATACATTATACGGATACTACTTGTGCAAGACTAATTTCTCGTATCAAAAAAAAAAAAAAACAGTTTCCTTATGTTCTTAAACTCCGCACCACGCCGCCGAGATTCCGCCTGAAAATTTACTTTGCTAACTACCAGGATCGCAGAAAACGTAGGAGTGGTAATGTTACTGAGAAGGTGAAGAATGACTATTATTTTGTTGTCAATACGGCTCATTTCAACTTTCAACTTACAGTTCAAAGAGTCAGTGAAAGCTAAATGTTGATAAAATATAATATAATAGAATAAAAAAAATGTTATTTGAACGTGAAATAATGAAACCAGCCGCTATGTAGTTCATGAGCCGTTAGCTCGTTTTCGTAGGATAAATTACTTTAAATGTTTTTTTAATGGTTTACGATAATAACGCCACTAAATGTAAGTTATCACTAATTCACAATAATAACTAATTTTGTTCAAAAGGCAGTATAGCCAAAAACGCTAAATAAAAATATAGTTATTATTTACATGTTTTTTTTTCATGTTGTCTATTATACTAAATGAGTTTAACACATAATAAAAATGATATTTTGTTATAGAGATTCAAACAACTACAATTTTAAACACAAAAACAGAGTTTCAACTGTGGTTACGATGTAAGCATTCCACAGAGTACTTTGACGAACTAGCCTTGTTTTTAAATATGACGTGTATCATCAATTCAATTCAATTTATTATTTAATCATCGTCATCAACGTGGTTCATCAAAAACCACGATGAATATGAGAATAATGCAGCTGTCATACATCATCATGCTCACATGTAAAATTCGAAAAGTAATAATAATAATAATAAATATAATAATAATAATAGTTTTATATGATTTTTTCTGTAATCTAATTACAAAAATTTATTTTTGACGTGTTTAAAACGAAGTAAAGAGATAATAATAAATTATCTTTATTTATCTTAAGGTCTTAAAAAACTAAATAGTGTAGGTTCTTTTATTAGGGCAAACCAAGAAATATTAAAGAAGCGTGCCGAGCGAGCGACTAAATCCTTCAAGAACTATAAAAATTTCATTAAAAGACACTTTATAATTGAGGGGTATAGAATCAAATTATTAATTATAAATAATAAATAAATAATAATAATAATACTATATAAATTATTAATTATAATTATTTATTATTATTTAATTATTCATCGCCAAATAGGTACTATTCTAGAAATACTGCAAGACTGACTGCTGACTGCAGGGCTATTTAAAATTGTTTATGGTAACAGTAGATTTTTAATAAAAGCTAACCGACTTATTGTTTGAATAGTAAAAATAATTGAGTTAACTCGGGCGCAGTCACTGGGATAAGATTCTTTCCCCCCTCTCTTTCGTGGGGTACAAGCTATTCGCAAAATTTTTTGATATAAATTGAGAACAACCAATTCCGAACCTACTCTATTTAAGTTTGTTGAAGTCAGTCTGATATTATGAGAAAATGCGATATCGTTCTGTCCCAGTGCCCCAGTAATAGAAGTAATAGTGAAATGATAGCTCCTAGAGATAATGACAGCCTGGTGTTGCGAACTAAAAATAAGTTAACGTCCACGTGAAAAGTATTTTACATTTAATGTTACCGGCGCGGCGGCTGGAATGAACCGATACCGAATCTGTTTCTTTGGTTTGAAAAGTGGGTTAGAATAAAGTGTTCTTAGCTAAGTTTAATGAAAACCGGTTTAGCTTTTTGAAAGATAGAATATTAGAGTTATAGAGAGAGAAATAATGTTAATTCATGGCACTGTACAATTAACGGGAAAGGGACCAAAGCAGCCGCCCGGAAACATGGTTTTTGGGGTTCCGTAGCCAAAGGGTGAAACGGGAACATTATTACTGAGACTTTGTCGTCTGTCTGTTTGTCTGTACATTTGTCCATCTGTCACCAAGCTGTATCTTACCACGTTAGATAGAGACTTGAAATTATGGGGATGAAGTATTTATCCTGCCGCTATAAGAACAAATACTAAAATGACATAATAAATACATATAAAAGGAAGGGGCCACCTAAACAACAAAAGAGATTTTTGTAAAGTTAAGTGACGTTGCGCGCGGCAGTTCTTGGATGGGTGACAGATCTAATTGCATCTTTTAGCATGCTTAAATATATTTTTATACAAAAATCCTTTCAGAAGTATGAAAGATAAAAGGCCTCTTGTAACGACTCGCGGGTGTTTAGCGACGCGGGATCCCAAGCATACGGCGATGTTCAGGCGATTTAGGAGAAGCGAGAGAGACCTGGAAATCACCTTTAGAAATAGACCAAAGTATACCTAACAAACGAAAGTACCCGTTTTACCTAGATTTACATGCGAACTACAAACATGTCCTGTATTCCTATTGCAATTTTCTTAAAATAGAAAACAGTAGTCTGTAATGGGTGTCGATGTTTTTCCTGAGACACCAAAGAATATGTTCAATAACTATAACTCTTATTGCTATAGCATTAAAGTTCATATTCTTTCGGCATTTGTATATCATTCTATAACAGAAGTGACGGTGTAGTATGCACTCGCCGGCTCCGGTAGTATCATTGAACTCTTGGCTGCTCATGCTGTCCTGGTAGTTTGAGACGATTTAGAGGGCCTTTAGAGGCCATTCGACTGTTGAACTGTAGCACTGTGACGCTACACAGGCCATGTCCTTCAACTTTATCAAGTGATAACCGGTTTGTTACTTTAAACGCTATTATCAACCGACGAAAAGAACAGAGGAGGTTCTCAATTCAAAAAATATTAGTAGTATTAGTTATAAAATCTGTAGAGACCCCGAGAATGAGATACGCTGTGTAATGTATTCCATCTCATTCTTTTACACGTTCAATCCTACAGATATATATGTTTGTCTCTTTCTACGTAACGCCTCAACTTTCGTGTTACACTTTTTGATTTTACTCCTCATAAAATTTCCGTACCGGGCCTTATAACTCACATCGTTTCTTAGGGAGTAAACTCCAAAAAAAACCCGCCAATTATTCGAATCTCACCGTAAAAAACAACATTAAACTCCAAAGAACATTTAAAAAAAAAATGGCCAAATTGGTCCAGGCGTTGTTGAGTTTATTTATTTATTTATTTATAAGGAAGGCTTACAGCTAAACACAGCAAAATAAGTATTTAAATTAAAAAAAAAAAAATTAATAAAGCCCTCGCGGACAAAAAACACAATTACTAAAACAAACAATACTCGTAACAAAACTACTCATGAATACACTTAACAACAGACATTAATATCAATAGCCAATATTTAATTTATGTGCATAAACCAAAACTAACCATGAACTATTTATAACAAACCTAAGAATTTAATAATTACTATAAGAAACCCCAGCATCGCCAAAGAAATTACTAGGTACTCATAAGCCGCCGTGCTTTATTCACACTTGTGCAGAATAAATCAAATGTACTACACTCCTTAATAACATTGTTAAAACTGCTACTTGCACGATGAAGAAATGCATTTTGTCTGTAATTGGAATTTACTATTGAATTATATAATAACGAACTATGTCTGACTGACTTGCGGGGAGCATTTAAGTTAAGTTTAGCAAGTAGATCAGAAGAATCTACTTGACCAGAAGCAATTTTAAGTAAAAAAGTAATGTCACTCACATTACGCCTCATATAAAGGGGTAAAAGGTGAAAACGTTCACAAAGGGAAAGGTAGTGATCAGATTTAAAAGGAATTTTAAGGTGGAAAAAAGGAACTTAACAAATTTAATTTCGATGGCAGCAAAGAATAAAAAGACATCTGCAAAAGTGCAACTTTACAGGAGAGCACATTTAGTAAAAAATTGTCGTCATTTTGAGAGTTATTGGCCGATTTACATGAAACTTCGAATAATGAATTAAAATAGTGCTTTTTATTGATTATATAAGAGGTTTAATCTATATATTGTTTTTTTACTGAAATAATGTAGATGTCTTTTTATACTTTGAAAATCTTTAGACGTAAATGAAGATATCTGGCAGATATCCGTTTATACGTTGCGATCATTAGAGTGCCAGCCTCTCCTAAAATGTATAAATTGTGATCATTAGAGTGCCAGCCTCTCCTAAAATGTATGATAAACTAAAGATTACAATCTTCAGGAATATATCTAAAGATACTTGAAGAATATCTAAGCCAAATACTAAACTGTGTTTTTCTTTTTTTGGTAAAATTTTGTAGTTGTCTTTATATACTTTGGACTATAAGTTTCAGACATATACACGAAAGAATGAGACTAGTGACAGATGTCTTTGTTGACGTCTCAATCACTGGTCAAAGTTACGAAGTAATGGCGGGTAAATTCAAATGTCCGGTTCTACTGCGATGTTTTTTGAAAATCAAGTGTAGATGTCTTCATATACGTGCCAGATATTGGCCATTATTATGAAATTCGATTTTATTTTAATGCAGACTTGTAGATAGGATTCATTGGAAGCAAATTTTGAAAAAAAAACTTTTTGCTAAAAATGTAGATGTCCGTTTATTCTTTGCTGCCATCGATTTGTATGAGCACGACGCGTGCTATATGCATGCGAGTATGAGTTATGCGCTTAGTAACACATTTTGCGGTTCATTTTTATATATATTATGAAGACTATCTTACAGACGTGCACGCCCCACTCCTGTATTTCAGTGCCTTCTCCACCCCGCCCGCCGCGATGCCCGGCGCGCTTTTCAGACTGCATCGCAAACAACGGCCACGGCGCTATGGCGGTTTTGTTTACTGTTTCAATTTTTTAATTCGTAATATCTTTTGAACGGAAAGTCCAATTTAAATAATTTAAATTAAATGGTCTTGACCATAAAATAATTTATTTGGATAAGGATTAATATAAACCCATAAATAGCATGGTTTTAATTTGGTTAGCATTTTCATTAATGTTTAAAATGAAAAAAGTTGTTGTAGTGACATAACTACAATAGTTGGACATATGCTACCGCGGAGTTTTTTGTAGACATTATGATGTTCTTCAATATTGTTGTACATTATTTTGTTCTACCGCTAATAGCTTCTGCAGCGCATTCGACGAAAGATATTTTAAGACTCATTTTTCTACACCTTCGGTTACATTGTTCAAATGTTACCAAGGATCCCTAATTTTTTTCAAAATGAAATGTAGCCTATGTCAATTTGGAAGAATGTAGCATTCTATTGACAAATTATTTTTTTAAATCGGCCCTGTATTTTTTATGCCTATTCATTACAAACATACAAACACACAAAAATAGGTAAAAATCTTTCCTCTTTATAATATTAAGTGTAGATGTAGATTTATATGATCAATAAAACTATCCTCAAAATTATTAAATACTTAATTATTTAATTGTTTATGTTTCTTTTAATTATCACTTATAATGTCGAAATGATTTTTAAAGTTAATTTATTTTGTACTTTTCAGTTTCTCTTTTGAAGTTGGTTTAATTTTTGGCAAAAAAGTTTTATTACCGCAGAACAACTGAGTTGCGAGACTTGTTTTTTTTGACAAGTATTGTTTTTGATGGGATCTCATGTCTTTTTGTATTTTGTAGACAGTTCTACTTTTTTCCTTTTCGGTACCTTCTACTTATTGTATATAAATGTAAATCTACCAGCAACGAATTTTCTTAAAGCCATCTGACTAATGAACTTTTCTTACTTTAGTACATATTTCGTATATACGTGGCGTTGCGACAGCGCCCTCTATACCGGTATTTTCTAGATTTTTTAGTTTTTCCTTGATTCATTCACCTTACATTCCAAATTTGAAGCTTCTAGGTCTGCTAGAAGTGCCTTAGAATTTTGATGATCGGTGAGTCAGTCAGTCAGTGAGTGACAAAATTAATTAAGAAATTTGACCCGTTATAATTCTTAAAATACTGGTTCAAATTGAATGAAATTTTAAATTTACCGTGTCTTTACAATCCTGCATGGTTTTCATAATCATAATTTCAGTCTTCTAGTTTAACCACAACGAAGTTACAGGGGGTCAAAAATAGCCTGAATTGCTTCGAGAAAAGGATGGTACGGCCGTAACGCTTTTTTGCTCGACTTGGTGGGGGCACTGCCGTGCCCCCAGATATATATATATATATATATATATATATATATGTATAAAATCAGAGTGTATATATATTTAATATTTATTGCAGGAATTATCATGTTATTATTATGTATATTTTGTTAAATCTGTAGATAATAATTATTATTTACATCGTAATAGAAGATTTTCTGTTTCGTCATAATTAAATTTTAGTAAATATTCGTCCAGTGCTTTACCACACCAGTATTTAGATTTATCACGTAGCGATATATCCTTACTTATGCGATTGTAAAGGAAAGGGGCCATTATATTAGAAAACTCATGCGCTAATTTAGATTTACAAGCTGGAACTAGGAAGACCTTGTGCTTCCTTCTTTTTAACCCCCGACCAAAAAAGAGGGGTGTTATAAGTTTGACGTGTCTGTCTGTCTGTCTGTCTGTGGCATCATAGCTCCCAAACGGATGGAGCGATTTCAATTTAGTTTTTTTAACCCCCGACCAAAAAAGAGGGGTGTTATAAGTTTGACGTGTCTGTCTGTCTGTCTGTCTGTCTGTCTGTCTGTCTGTCTGTGTGTCTGTCTGTCTGTCTGTCTGTGTCACCATAGCTCCCGAACGGATGGAGCGATTTCAATTTAGTTTTTTTTGTATGAAAGGTGAGTCTTGCGCGAGTGTTCTTAGACATGTTTCATGAAAATCGGTTATGCCGTTTAAAAGTTATGGGAGTGAGAGTGGGGAAGCAAAACCGAAAATCTGCAAATATAGGTACTAGTGTGGGGTATCAAATGAAAACGCATCGCGTCCACATTACATAATATTATGTTGTTTTATATTTAAGGAAATTAAGGCATTGGAATCGGGGGTTTTTCTTAAATTTTAAATTTAGATTTATTCTTTTTAATACATATTTTTTGTGTATCTTGAACCGTTTTCACGGCGCACGCAACGGAAGGCTTCAAAGATGAAATAATTTCTCCCGTTTTTTACACATTTACCACTAATATCTTTGCTCCTATTGGTCGTAGCGTGATGTTATATAGGCCTTCCTCGATAACTGGACTAACCAACACAAAAAGAATTATTCAATTCGAACCAGTAGTTTCGGAGATTAGCGCGTTCAAACAAACAAACAAACAAACAAACAATCAAACAAACAAATTCTTCAGCTTTATAATATTAGTATAGATAGTATATGACTGTTTTTATCACTCACTTAGTTAACAGAAACGGATTGAAACCCCCGAACAAAAAAGAGGGGTGTTATAAGTTTGACGTGTCTGTCTGTCTGTCTGTCTGGGACATCATAGCTCCCGAACGGATGGAGCGATGTTAAATTAGGTTTATTGTATGAAAGGTGAGTTTAGCGCGAGTGTTTTTAGACATGTTTCATGAAAATCGGTAGTGCCGTTTAAAAGTTATAAGGGTGAGAGTGGGGAAGGAAAACCGAAAATCTGCAAATATACTCGAATTGGGTATAAAAAAAGCGCATCGCGTGCACATTACTAAATTTTATGGTGTTTTACTTTTAAGGAAGTTAGGGCAATGAAATCGGGGGCTTTTCTTACATTTTAAATTTAGATTTATTGATAAAAATGTTCATACTAGAGACGTGATTTTGCCACAAACATAGCTGAATAGTGGCCGGTACGTAGACTTAAATCAATTTATAACTTTGGGCTTTTATAAAACTTTAAATTTTGTAATTTTATTAAATAACAAATAAAAATCGCGGAAGATTTTATGCCCCCCAATGTTCCACAAAATGTAAAAAAAAAATTTTGTGTAACCAGAACGAGGTGATCACTTAAAAATACCGTGACCAACCGTTAATGTTCGCAAGTACCACATTAACCGTAACCTTCTTAGAAAGGCCTAGGTCTATCAAAAGCTGGTTTTGAAGACCAAACTATTATTAGTTCTGGCGGCTCCGAGACCCAAAATAAGATTTTAACAGATGTCTCAAAACTTAGGTTAATAGGGGGGGTGGGCACAACATGTATATTTCTTCCGTTTCCGTCTATCACCCGTCATCTCAACTCATGACATGGAATAGAATTTGTATTCTTATATCTAACTATTATATTACTAAGTGAAATATTTTTCAAGTAACAGCTATAAAACACAACTTCTTATACAAATATATTTTCTTTCTTAAAGGTAAGGACAAAAAGAGCCCACGCATGCATTATGTATGTGAATGCATAATGACATCTACTCTATGGTAATTTATGGTAACGCACACTTGTCACTAGTCACCGCTGTCTCACGCGTCCCATAAAACGTTCGAGCGAGTTCTACCAATCTTCTGTTCTCCTAGTGCTCTGAAATCAATCCTGACAATATCCACGTGCAAGCGCAATCACACTGCAAGCAGAGATTTTCCACAATGCCTGTTGAGTATTGAAACTCAGTTTTTTTTTTGGAACTAGCGGTTTCAATATAATTAGTTTTTTTCTCGCCGTAAAAACCAAAAAAACATTTAAAAAAAATTGGTCAAATTCATCCAGGCGTTGTTGAGTTATGCGCTTAGCAACACATTTTGCGATTCATTTTTATATATGAGAAATAGGGACCTGCGACTACAAAGCTAAATAGACCTCTTCTCTACATTAAGATTTTCTTACAAACTACTCACCTAACTTGCGCACAAAAATAGTGATTGGACATAATTAGCTAACTAGTTTTAATCTGAATAATTTTAACGTATTTTATAAGTATATCTTAAAAATCTTAATACTTAGATGCTAAATGAGAAATTGATGATGCGATAAAACAAGTATCCTGAAATGTCGCGAGCAGATCCGTATGTCCATCTGAGTCGGCCCGGCGTGGGGCGGACACCGCGTACTTTTCTTTAGCTTGTAGTTTCGTCTTCTTATTGCTGAAAATATATACACCGAACATAAAGACTTTAGATTTATGATATGTATAGATAATTCATGAATTTTTGTCTTCTGTTTTCGTCAGGATGACCAACACTAACATTTATAATGCACTTAAAAAATCATTCTCTTTCTCACAAAAATGTTTCAAAAACAGAATTCGGTGTAAGATCTGTTTTGATTTACTATGCACCCCTTTGACCTTGATCTTGTACGAAGCGACCACTGACCTAGTACCCTACATACCTATATTCTATCTCAAAAGTAAATTTAGTACTGCACGTGAAAGACAAGGAAGGATAACACGCCACGCCTCCAATACTGAGCAGTGGGAAATGTGTATATTTTTCTCATTGTTACGACTCATTTTGCTACGCGATGTCATCGCGTGATACTTGAGCGGGGGGAGCGGGAGGGGAGCGGGGGGCGCACGACGCATATATTTTGTTTATGCTCTTGTTTCAGTTGTAGTTTTGTGTCATCATATTCGTATTTCATTGTGCTATACTTACGAAACTCTTTTATTCTGTACGACCTGAGAACATTTTTGGGTGCTTTACTAGGGTTACCAACTTTTTTTCTATCAAATATAGTATGTTTGAAGTTATTTCCTGAAAAAATATAGTAGATGACCAAAAAAAGAATAAAAATATAGTATGTGGTAAAAATATGACTTTATTTTTGAAATGAATATATTTCTTACTACTTTGCTCCTAATTTTTTTTAAAGTGTTCATTATACGTCAGTACAATCAATTTTTAGGTTAAAAAAACACCATTAATTCACATTTTATTAAATTTAGAGTTACTCTCGTCTCGCCATTTAGTTTTCATCACAGAAAATATGCGTTCTGTAAACGCTGATGTGGCTTGTATTGAAAAGAGGGAAAATACAATTTTTTAAATGTTAGGCATTTCTGAATAATTTATAAGAAAAACTTATTGGCATTTTTTAACAGTTGAATTAGATTTCTGAATCATTTAAAAGAAAAACTTATTGCCATTTTTGAACAGTTGATTTATCAGAAAACTTTTGGTCAGCAAGTACAATGTCTATCTAAAACTTTATTGATCTGGTCTGGTTGAGTTCAGAGTACAAATTATTAAAATTAATTTTAGTTTCTCAGCTATATCTAATATTTCTATTAATTTTTGAACTTTGGAAAATCCAAGCTTACTACAAAGCCTTAAAAAGTCTTAAAAAATTCAGCCAATTAGTTTGAAAAGAATCAAACCACTTGTTTAAATAATCCTGACTTTTTGTCAAAAACAATAACAAATTCCTCTTAGTCAGTGGAAATTTATCAGGGAATTCTTGTTCTAATATTTTAAATCTTTTATTTGTTTCATGCTTAAAAACCAAATCTTTTTACCTTTGTATTATTTCTTCTTTCAAGTTTTGCATGATGTTAAACATATCAACAATTGTTACAGCATTTACCTCAAGCACTCTTTCATATTTATTAAAAATATTAAGCATATAGCTAGTGAAATGTAAATAAATTTCCATTATGATCTGTCCTTCTGGAATATTCAACATTAACAATTTTTGTATTATTTGTAGACATTCATCGCCTAGTGTTGTAAAATAATGTATAATCGCAAAATATAGTAGTTTCGCCTACTATATGTTTTTTCTAGAAATATAGTATTTGGTCCCTTAATATAGTAGGATACTATATTATATAGTAGGGTTGGTAACCCTATGCTTTACATTTATTTAGAGACGAACTATAATTAGTTGAATTAACATTAATTATATTGACCTGTCCATGTTTGCCCTGTGTTTTAATGGTAAAAAACGTAGGAGACATTTACAAAAATATAATTTTAGTATTCTCAACTAGATTTTTAACAATATAAAACTGACTATGAGTTAGAAAATATGAATTGATTGTGTATAACTCGGGCCGCAGCCGCAAAGAATGCTGCCCCTATCAAGGCAAGCATTTTTAATTTAAATTAATTAAACTCGAGAAGCTAACAATTCACGCCAAATCCAGAACCTTCTCCCTTTTTAGTCAATTAAACTAAAAATTGTTTAAAAACACTTGACAAAAAAAATATCACAAAAAGAAGAAACACAAAAATACGTGAGATTCGAACCTATGACCAACCAAATTCGATGTTAAATGAGGTCATTATTTCAATATAACACGAGAAAAACTTTACCGGTTATTATATTATAACACTAGCTGTCCGCCCCCGCTTCGCACCTAGTTGACCGTATTGTGAATCTAAGTAAACCATTCTCGAACCCACACAAAAAAAAAACATCAAAATCGGTCCAGCCGTTTAGGAGGAGTTCAATGACTCACACGCGTGTTAGTCATTGAACTCCTCGAAGATTTATATACATATACTAGCTGACCCCCAGCAAACGTTGTTTTACAACGCAAACGACTGCGCAAGATACCTATATTGAGGTTGAAGTGACGTCAGCCGAATGTCCACTTAGTAAAGCCACGCCCCTTCAGACCTGAACTTTAATGTCTCCTTTCACGTTCTGACCGCCTAGTGCTTCAGAAATATTATCCGGGCGGGAAATTGTACGCCCGCCTGAAAGGTAAGTAAGTAAGATAGATTTTACTTTGTTAACAGATATTTATAATATTAATTAATTAAAACTGGTTAATAATTTAAGGGAGCTTATCTTTACGGGTGAAAATGTAAATATGACGTAATAAAAAAACTACATTAAAGATCTCGTTCAAACCAATTTTCGTTTGTAGTTTTCATGGTAAGTAAGTACTTAGATGGGTGACCTCCACAGGCACGGCGAAGGAACCCTAGGTTTGAGACATCTCATACTGTTCAAGTTTATTTAGTGTTTTAGTCCATATTCTGAGGTTCTGAGGTTCGTGACTGGCGTTTTAGACTTCAACGTAATCTTGGATCAAGAAACTTTTTCTCGTAACTTTGTGTCAATGTAGTGAATGTATGTAACCTTGTGTCAATGGATGTAGCCTCACGATAAACGGAATAATAATGAGTTTTTTTTGAAGATACTATATTACTTAACACTTATTTTTTTCTATTTCAGACCACTACATCTCATTTAATAAACCTCTCTGCGACCGACTAGGTATATTAAGAAAAAGTTAAGACTAACTTACATTGAAAATTTTATAACTACTAAGATGTTCCCATTCAATTTAAATAAGTCTAATTTCGTTGGTTTTATCTTAATATATATAAATCTCGTGTCACAATGTTTGTCCTCAATGGACTCCTAAACCACTTAACCGATTATAATAAAATTCGCACACCATGTGCAGTTCCATCCAACTTGAGAGATAGGATGGTTTTTACGGCGAGAAAAATTCGAATAATTTCCGGGAAAATTTTATACCCATGCGACGCCGGGGCGGGCCGCTAGTATAATATAAGTTTCGATGATAGGATTTGATTTCGGGAACCGAACATGAAGATTGCAGTAACCAAACTATTCTCATTAAATTGTCACGTCAAAAACTTTTCAATGGTCTAATAAAATCAATCGCTTCACAAGTGCAAGTGAAATAGAAACAGCCATAAAGTGTATGGGAGATGTGAGACAAGATGAGTTCTGCAAGCTTCAAGTGCATTTCTCTATGACGTTACTTTATGACTCCACCCTTGAATCCCAGGGGGGAAATTCTCAATTTTATGATATATTGAAAGCGAATATTTTGAGTTTTATTACGAAATGTCATATCGAACAGAAATTGCGAAACTTATTAAAATTGGTAAACTCACTTTCGTTATGACAAATAATAGCATTGAATTCGTTCACTCATTCATCATAGATGTATTTATTTGCTTCCAAGGTATTCAAATGACGTTTTTGCTGACTGTTAGGATAAAACCTCTTCTTTTGGCTTGCATGATCACGTTTATCGAAATTTCACAAAGCACACACCACAATATAAATCCCATAACAGACAAAGAAAACCCCTCTGTTCTTGCCATTAGACAGTAATTATTAAGTACAAATGTAACGCGATATCAAAAATCACTACATTTTAATAGTAAATATTCGAAATTTTTTATCGAGTTCCTGAGTTGACAGTGTTATTATATTTCGAAAGTGATATTTTTCTAATTTCTTCGATATATTTTTTTATTCCTTATTAAATGATGGTTTTGAGAATAGCCCTCCAGGTGAGGTAGTTGCATATGATGAAAAGAGATAGCCGAGGACGATTGGCGGCAATTTACATTTCTGTAAACACTACAAGATAGACACAAACAAAATTAACCCATATTGTTATTGTCATAAAGTTCAAATTAATAGCAAAACGTTAAAGGAAACTGAAGTATTATAGATATTTGTGTAGAGATCAATCTTTACCGCCTACGTCCATTTCACTAAATTGAGATTGTTCCACTATTCTTATGTTTCCCTGGTAGCTTCACACCTAACTTTCGTTGTTTTCGAGCTTATCGACTGCACCACCGGCCTAACCTGAAACTCTTACTTGGCACCGACTTCAAAATTATTAAATACTTAATTATTTAATTGTTTATGTTTCTTTTAATTATCACTTATAATGTCGAAATGATTTGTAAAGTTAATTTATTTTGTACTTTTCAGTTTCTCTTTTGAAGTTGGTTCAATTTTTGGCAAAAAAAATTATTACTATCAAGCATTGAAAGTATCCTCCCATATTGGTTCGAGGTGTTTTTTAAATATGAGGCAGTGCGTTTTACCATTTACATAAATGTCAGAATAAATATTTCAAAGAATATACCAGATGCAAATCAGAGTAGGCGCTCTGGTGGCTCAGCAACATAATTTGAGTATATTAGCGGGTCCTCACATTTTGCAAACTCATCTTCCTTAAGGGGCCTCTATTGGTATCGCGAACGCCCGAGAATAAGTTATGTTACAAGTAGATTTTTAACAAAAAACTCTACTTCTTATTCATATATTCCAAACTTTAAGTTTGAATTAGAAACAGAATTAAAGTAGCCTATGCCGTTATCCAATATATAACTCGTACCAAATTTCAGGCTTATCGTCTTTTACAAACATACACAATAACTTTCCTAGTTTTAATATTAGTATGGATTGAGTTCAACTCGGCCCGCGGTTACCGGCACAATAGAACTTTGCCCACATCTCCTCCCGTGTGGGTGCAACCATCCCAACATTTTCGATACAAATTGAAATATTGAAAAATCACAAACCAAATTCAGAAACTTCTCCTATTTTTAAAGCCAGTTAGTTAAACGTAAATGCCCAAACATACGTAAAAAAAACACAAAAAATTTAAATTAAAATTTAAAAATACACGTTAGATTTGAACCTAGAACCTCGGGATCGACTAAAATTGGTATGAAATGAGGCCATACTTCAATATAGCTCAAGAACTACTTAACCGATTGTTATAAAGTTTAAATGAACCAACTAGCAAGCAACAGCTTTTATAAATATCATTGCAATTGGTCCACGGAGATCAAAGTTCAATCTACATAAGGTAACAAACATGAAAAAAACGTACGCGACGAGTAAACTCCTTTTTTTAACCCCCGACCAAAAAAGAGGGGTGTTATAAGTTTGACGTGTCTGTGTGTCTGTCTGTCTGTCTGTCTGTCTGTCTGTGTGTCTGTCAGTCTGTCTGTGTCACCATAGCTCCCGAACGGATGGATCGATTTCAATTTAGTTTTTTTTTGTATGAAAGGTGAGTCTGGCGCGACTGTTCTTAGACATGTTTCATGAAAATCGGTTGTGCCGTTTAAAAGTTATGGGGGTGAGAGTGGGTAAGGAAAACCGAAAATCTGCAAATATACTAGTGTGGGGTATCAAATGAAATCGCATCGCGTCCACATTACATAATATTATGTTGTTTTACGTTTAAGGATATTATGGCATTGGAATCGGGGGTTTTTCTTAAATTTTAAATTTAGATTTATTGTTAAAAGTCGGTTACGACGGATTGTGGCCGCACCGCGCACCACCACGTGGGCACCACTATCCCGGTTCTATGAGCGTGGGCGAGCTGGCGGGTCCCGGGTTCATCTGCTTTCTGTCTGCTCGCTTCCAAAGCTCTACCACATTGTAAGCAATAGCAACTTCGTGTTACTGTTTGGTCCATTATCGCCGATAAACGTACACCCACAATGCACAATGCTTGTTTTGTCGTCTGTCAAAGAAGGGAGTAATAGGGATACTGATAGGCTTCGTACTCACCCGGCGACAACAGTTCTACTTCGAAAAACTGAGACCTAAATTATAACAATTTCAAGAGTAGGTATAATCAAAACTTTTTTGTTTTCTTAATGTTATTGTTATTAATGTCCTACATATTTTATTCGCGAGTGAGAGACTCTGGTGACCATACAGGTTGATTTACCTACCTCAGGCACCAGTCTCCCACAAACCTATATTAAATGTTACCTAATTCCTACTTGTATCCATTATCATTAAGGTTTGTGTAAGAAGAAAATAAACTAATTTTATTATTGTTATTAGATAGACGACCATATAAATGATAGTATTGCTAATATTTGAACTTTATGTTAATGTATTTTAATGTAATTTTTGATTTCTTCAATAATCTTCCAATACCTAATTATTATTAATGATAAAATGTAAGTAGTTTTGTTTTTGCCTAGTGTTAATAAAAAGTCTGACTGTTTTGTAATTTAAAATTTGCATACCAACTGGTGAAACATGTTGAAACTGTAGAAAATAAATAATATCCCTGTATACACTTGTTTTAGGCAAATAAATTATTCTTATTTTTATTCTTACAAGCATTATAAGAATACATTATGTTTCGTATGAATGAATGAATTAAAAAAATATTATATATAACTTGGGACCTACAAGACCGATTCATATAAAGTTAATAATAATAATACAATGCAAACATAAAAAATCTAATAACATACATAAATAAATAATATTTATTTGCCTAATAAATTTAACCTTCCGTTGATCAGTCCCAACAAATTGTACACCCGCCTGAATTTTGGCTCGTAGCACCAGGCTGTCAGAAACCACAAGGAGTAAATATTTCACTGAGAGAGAGCGACTCAGTGCGCGATATCTCAGGTGTGAAAGTGACGGCACTATTCCAAAACTGTTTCAGGCGGGTGGACAAAATATATTTTATTTGATGACATTTTGCGCTGAAATTTTGGTAATGAATTTTCTTGCAAATTAACTTAACGTTTTTTTTTATAATATTAGGTTCATAATTTGACTTTTTAGTTACTAAATTCATAGATAAAGTTACTCGCTATTATCTTAAAAACTTCAGAACGGATATTAATTTAGTTTTTTGATCGCGATAATACAGCTCTTTGAACCTCTCGCCTTTCTTTGCAGTTTGTAACTATATATACTGTTAATTATTTATTAATAAATAATATATTATGAAATTCTTATATCTGTTTCGAAAGGCAATTATCACAGATTAATAATTGAGAAAATCTGGTAATATTTCTAAAAGAGAGATCAAAGGTAAATTATGGCTCCTTAAATTCACAACTTCGATAGTGGATTTTTAATTAATATCCGGCGGTGCAAAATTAACGCAATTTCCGTGTTTAATTGAAAGTCTGCAGTAGTTTTTGTGACTCTACGTGGACTCTACCATTCGTTAAATGATAATATATGATAGTGTTATAGACATTTTTATTGACCATGATGAGGCATTTAAGTATCTATCTACTAGATAAAGAAGGTACCTTTAAAATGTGAAACTAAAAATTTAAGCAGTTTATTAGTTTTTTATTCAAATACAATGCGTATTTTCAAATCTTGATCAAACGAAATGTGATACACGACATAAATTTATCGATAAATATCGGATAAAAAATGTATTATGTAATATTGCCTATTTAAAAAAAAAGCCAATTTAATTTTTTTTTAATTAAAAATACTTTATTTGTTTTTTTCGTCGTTTCTGTTTGAGTAAACGGTGTATTTTATTCAAAGTAGTCTCATTTGAAAGCTGGATAGTTTACCTAACTAAAAAAATTTAAAGAAAATACAACTTCGGTACTGTAGCCGATGAATTTTTTTTTTTGTAGAAAATTAACTAAACATGATTTTTATTTTATTTTTGGTTTGTTACTTTAACCTTGAGCAGTATATCGTAAATAATACGTACTATAAATTAATGGGGACATAATTTTAAGGTGAAAATAATTATTTTCCCTTATAGTTGGTTGGTTGGTTCTCGTATGGTTGGCATTTAAAACGTCATTACGACAGCAAGCATTCGGTACACCCCTAACTGTGATATATGGTTGGTATGTTGTATTGCTAAGTGTCTTGCCCTGGTTTTACGCAGCTCGGGTACGGCAAAAATTCAAATCCCTAAAAGTACCTTAATATTAGCGGTATAATATATGTATGTACCTATTAAGAATTCTTATAATTAGATATGTAGATAATTTGGCAACAATGGGCGGCCTTATCACTAAAAGTGATCTCTTCGGGCAACCTTTGGGTGGACTAGAAAAAATTATAAAAGACGGATGATACAAAATTAGTAATTAGTAAAAATACAAAAGTCATGGATACTTAATAAAATTGCACATAGAATGAGCTGATGAAAACTAATTCAATTTTTTTATCATCAAATTAATTCAAGAACTTGCGCAGCCCAGCAAAGCTAGCTTCGACTACCAACGTTCGAACTACCAGGGCGCTATCAATATACAGGAGCTGTGCAGACCTCTGCATGAATGAGGAGATTACGGTTCGCTCTGCCCTTCTTATTTTTACACTCGCATTGTAGGTCCGTGAATGATGTTAATAAATCGATATGACAAGTATACCTCTACAACTGGGATGAAAAGAAACTATATGTTTATTTCTTCACTAGTGGAGAAATCTTTTATTTTTGAGGTTTCTAATGTGATGTCATACATAAATGACAGTGATACATTGCAAACGCAGGGTGAACCCTACGAGATTTATCAAAATTAATATTGTACATATTTAAAAGGTCTACAGAAAACTCCGCAATGGTATATGTCTATCTCTTATGGATATCCCACAATATATTTTTTTAGATATTTACTTTTTACGATATTTAATGGCAAATTTTCGAAGCGATTTAACCAATAAAGCAATAATCCTTATCCATGATATACCATAAATACATTGTTGATTTAATATAGAAATTTATGGCCTTTTACAGCATATGATTTACTAGATATTTTCGAAGTTATTACCGATTTAAAAATTGCGGGACGTAGCGTTTGCGGCGCGGCGCTCTCACAGTTTTTCTGAATTGTTATTAGTATTAGTATCAGCATTGCGCCCCGGGGCGGGTCGCTAGTATATTATATTCAGTACAAAATTATATATGACACATACATATCATTTTGGACGACATATTTATAGACACCACACGTATCGGTTTGATATAAAAAATGTTGAGTTTCAGTTCTAAGTATGGAAACCCAAAATTTCATTTAATTTTTGAAAATTTCACAGACAATAATATCTACTTTCCAAGTTTCAAGAGTATTATTTCCGAAAAAAGTGGCTGTGACATGCGGACGCACAGGTCAGACAGACAAACAGACACGACAAATCTACAGAACCATAAAAAACAACATGTTGTGTTGCGTTGGTCTTGGTCATATCAAACAATTTGCCCATAATAATTTGCACAAATATACTTAGTTAGAATAGTTATGTATCCTTGTAATAAAATTATCTGTTAAGATATTTCCCATTCAAGCTACTGCTATATCTTAAACTCAAAACTTGTAGCTGTAGCTATGTCTGTGAAACGACACCTCTTACCATTTCCTGGTTTCCTAGTGACACCGAATGAAAACGTGCCCTGCTTTAGGTTTCGGGTTAATTTTCCAAAGGTGCATTTCCACAAAAGAGAGTCGAATTTTATTACTTCTTTTATTGTATGGTTATGGTACTCAGTTCGTATGTTGCCTTAAACGTCATAGTGTAATACATATGGCAGCCAATACATGCTATCTATCTCTTTTCGCCCTATGCAATTCTACAGCTTAAATATGATAGGAGGAGTCGACATTATTGAGAAAAGTAATGGGTAGTTTATTGTATTGTAAATTGTATTTAACATAAACAGATGCTAGGTAGTTGGCACCACAAGACATAAAGTCGACGACAGAAGAGACGACAAAACTACAGCGGTTCCTGTTTTTAACCCCCGACCCGATAAGTTTGACGTGTCTGTCTGTGTGTCTGTCTGTCTGTCTCTCTGTCTGGGACTCATCATAGCTCCCGAACGGATGGTGCGATTTCAATTTAGTTTTTTTTTTGTATGAAAGGTGAGTTTGGCCTGGGTGTTTTTAGACATGTTTCATGAAAATTGGTTGAGCCGTTTAAAAGTTATGGGAATGAGAGTGGGGAAAGAAAACCGAAACTATAGATTTATATCTAAATTAATATATACACTCAATTAAAATTTGAAATCAACTTGATATTGAGAGCTTAGTATGTTGAGTCGCTACGGAAGGCTACCAATGTGCTACAACAATCTGCGAATGTGCTACGCCGTAGAACAAAGCGAATTAGTTTAATAGTTTTAAAAAGCTCATTTGACTTTCCAATCAAAGTAGTACTAGTATGATAATAATATTAAATTGTTTGATTTATTAATTATTGTTAATTATTTTTGAACTTAATCAAATAAAAGTAATATTTATTTAATTATAAATTAATAACGTACGAACAGAAAACTGTTTCAAATACTGTTTACGACCTAAAATGAATAATTTCAATTATTTCATACACCCGCCTGAACGCAGCTTTACACAGTGGAAAAAGGTGAACTGTGAGCGCGTTAGCTGTGGGGGGAAAGGGACAGAGCTACTTCGAAACTGCTTCAGGCGGGCGGAAGTAGTAGTTAAACATATTTCTTTGAACAACCATAGCATATAATTGTATAAGAGAGACAATGCTTGTTCCATAATCTCCGGGTTAAGTAGGTAGCCAATGGTTAAAATATAGAGCTATCAAGTCAACTGACAACTGGCTGTGACTGACTGACCGATATTGTTCTATATTTTAAACACGGCTATCTTACACGGAGATGGTGAAACAAGCTCAGACTATTTAAAATTTATCAATCATAAAGGAATGAGGACTAATGAGAAGGATTCATACGCTGAGGGTTCCGTGTCATTAAACAAATGATTGCAAGTAGGTATTATCCTGCGGGAAATTACCTAAAAACTAACTTAAAATGATGAGGACAAATATTGATGCTTAGTAGATCTAAGATAAACTTCTAAGATATTTGATATTGCATATTTAACAATTTCGAATTAAAACGACGCCTTGATGTCATACAGTTACGTGAATGGCTTGTAAGTAAAAGAGACAGCAACTTATCAGATCAATCTTGTATTTCACCATAAGGTTTTAAAAAATTTGACTCTATGCTTGAGCAATGGAATTCATATTAATGTTTTGAAAAAATGTTGTTTAGTGTTATAGAGTTGCGTTTGGCTACCCCCAACCCGTACATCCAGCCAACTATATAGCGAGTAGTCCTCTAGTTTTCCGTTTCCCTGATAATCTGAAATCGAATTCCTGTTCGTTTCGTGCTGTTGGCAGTGCGACCGGTCTAATAAAGTTCCATAATTTTGGCATAATCCTAATCATACCTAATCATCCAGAATAAAAAAGAAAATGTAGCCGTTATTTTGATGAAAAACATGTCAATCGACAGAATATATTTTGCAAAAAAAAAGGCAACCAGCCTTTTTTTTCATAAGTCCTCATAGTTGGCTGGATGTACGGGTTGGGGGTAGCCAAACGCAACTCTATAACAAACACTAAACAACATTTTTTCAAAACATTCATATGAATTTCATTGCTGTATGTAATATCTAACTTATACGGTTTTTAGGAAATACGCAATGCCCGATTTCTTTGTGAATTTCAAACAATAACTCGAACTAGTTTTCAATGGGAATATCTAATAACTCGTATCGTATTATATTTTCACTGAAAAATCCATTTTGTAACAACGTGGCGTAGCGACGATGCGTGTATTCGGCTCTTTGACGAACGCGATTAGCTTTTATACGACGTACGTTATTTCAGTCCGATTGGAATCAGGAATGTTGTGAAGACGCACGATAAAACAATGCCAATGACTAGACTGCTACGCAGCTACGAATGTGCTACGCCGTAGCAGTGCTACCCCGATTATTCAGTCAACAATAAATAAAGATAAAGATAAAAAACGTTTACTATGTCATAAGTTAAAAGTAAATTAAATATTCTATAGATGTTACAGAGAGATTCCTAATGACATAAATGGTCACCAATCAGCATGTCCTATGAGTCTATGACAGAACTAGGTCCTGTCATAGCGCTGGTCTTCCATGGTGACAAAAAATAGCGAGAAGCGGCTGCTGCGTTACTCGCAGAAACAGTAAACAATATTATTTCGCCGTGTAGTTCTAAGCTGATGCTTGGTGATACACAATAGAGCATATTTTTACACGTGACCCTCGTCTTTCACCAATCGGTACGTATTTAAAAGACCCGTAATGCGAAATCTATAGAATATGCTGTAAACTGACTAAATTTTATAATCTATGTACCCACTTTCCAAAGACCGATTATATAGATAGCACGCGTATGAAGCAGTTGCATTATAAAATGAAGCAAACTGTTGTAAATTTTCCCAAATCAAAATACATTCAAGAACTTGCGCAGCCCACCGTGGTGAACTTCGACTACCAACGTTCGAACTACCAGGGCGCTATGACTAAATAGTAGCTGTTACGGACTCCAAACAAAAGAGGAGAGCTATTTTAGGTGTTTGAATGAATTTGACCCAAATATCTCAATGACCGTTTGACTAACACCCTTATTCAATGATGATTCTCGTTTAAAGTAGATTAGCAATACTATACGCAGGCCACCGAATCACGTGACGATAAAAAAACTACTTCATCCAAACTAACATTAGAAATAGGAAAGTATATGTGTGTCTGTATGTTTTGTCCGTCTCTACACAGCTGAACAGATTTCCCTGAAATTAGGATTAGGACATAGGCTATTGTTTACCGCAGGAAATTGTGTCACTTCGGAAAATCCATTATAACACAGGTATATAAGTTAGTTAATATACAATATTTATATCTTAGTTTGACCACAATCCACCAACAAATAGTGTTTATAATCATTAATATCAATAGGACAAAACGAATCGAAAGGTGTCCTCCGAACTGATCTCTACGACGATGCTATGACGATGACTCATTTTAATGGGAGACGGGGGAGCGCGGGGCGTGTGTTAGTAATTGATTATTATAAAGTATCAAGAGGTAACAGAGTATTAATATTACACTAATAGAGAATCCTATCTACGCGTGGAAAAAAGTTTCATTTCTGTAGAATTCATTTAATTGATGGTGTGAAGATAGAATTGCGAGTGAAATGGGAGCAATTAATGCATTGCAAAAGAACACTAGAAAATTTCTTTTAAATTTCGAATTAATTTTTATGCCTCCAGTGATAAGTGACTCAAGTCACAAATTTCATTTTGCATAAGGATTAATGCTGGTATTTAATTGGATAAGGATTAATCCTATATTGGCTAAAACAGCTTCGTAAAAAGTAAATGACCATTTTTTTATTGTGGAACAAGAAAGCGAGGTTTTACTATAAACTGATAATGTTTTTTATCACTGCATGGTGTTAGATGTTTAATTTAAAAAATATAGATGAAAATCTATGAGTTGTACCTTTTTCACCTGAATTGTTTAGTAATATTCTGTGTGTTGTAAAACTTTTGCACATAAAATACATTTTAGATATGAAACATATGTTGTTATGGTGTGGACTGATATACACAGAGTTACAATATCTAATAAGCTAACATCTCATGGGAATTTAACCCACACATAAAGTGCCGATAACAAAAAACAAATTTTGAATTCCATACTTGATTGATTCTACAATCAACTTATAAAAACAGCTTTAGCGCTCCAATCTTACGGTACATTTTACTTTACAGTCGCTTCTTTCCTATTGAAACCTGAAAATTCGATGTGAACCTAACTATTATACAGATATGTGCTACAGATTGTTCTATGTGGGTGTATTATTATCAGTAGTGGTATGATAGCGTTTGTAGTAGTGTGATGAACTCCTCGGTGTCTATGCATGCCTGGTGCAGCGACGATCACTCTGAATAAAAATGGCCCAGCACCGCCTTGTTTACAGAATAGAGGACACTTTGTCGTTGGGTGATATGATAATGCAACCCTTTAACAAATACTAAAAACACACAATAAATATATATATGTATTATTTGTTGTGTTGGCTAAAAAAAAAGCCGTGTTGGCTAAAGTGGGAGGACACTCGACTTTCATTCCGAAAGTCGTGGGTTCAAACCCCGCCACGCACCTCTGGAATTTTCTTCTTAAGAAATTTATGTGCGCTTTAAACACGTGCTTTAACGGTGAAGGCAAACATCGTGAGGAAACCGGCATGTTCTGAGAACTTTAAAAGAATTTGAAGGCTGACATTCACCAACCCGCACTTGGCCAGCGTGGTGAATTAAGGCCTAATCTCTCTCGTCAAGAGAGAAGTCCCTGTGTCCCAGCATTGGGAACGTTAATAGGGTGATGATTGTGTGTTTTAAGAATTTGTTTTAAAGCGGTTAGTTACATCGTCCCTCAAAATTTCAACTATCGATCTATCACGGTTCTTGAGATACATCATGGTAAAAGACAGACAGACAGACAGACAGAAGCCTCAGTAATAGGGGCTTTGGGTACGGAACCCTTAAAACCAATTTGCCGGGTGGTGCTAAGAACAGTCTCTGGTGGTAGGCTTCGGCCGCGGCTTGTCACCACCCTCCGGGCTGGGCCAGTGCGTGAAGCGATTTTTTCGTGTTTCGTAATGTGGTCCGGAGAAGCCTTCCTTCTAGGTCTTCATGCTCCATCTGAGACCACATCGTCACTTTACATCAGGTGAGATTGTGGTCAAATGGAGGCTTAACCAGTTTAAAAAAAAACCCTGGTCTATGTCATTTCCCAGGATTTAGAAAATCTCTGTATCAAATTTTATTAAAGTGGTTTCATTTGATCCATCACGTTAAAATAAATGGGACAACAAACCTCCTGGCAACGTTCAGAATCATAATCCGAAAGCTTCTTGGGTTTAAAACTGATTGTTATGTAATTTAAATGGGACTAATTTGCAAGCAACAGCTTACATTAATAAATCTAAATTTAAAATTAAAGAAAAACCCCCGATTCCAATGCCTTAATTTCCTTAAACGTAAAACAACATAATATTATGTAATGTGGACGCGATGCGATTTCATTTGATACCCCACACTAGTATATTTGCAGATTTTCTGTGTTCCTTCCCCACTCTCACCCTCATAACTTTTAAACGGCACAACCGATTTTCATAAAACATGTCTAAGAACACTCGCGCCAGACTAACCTTTCGTACAAAAAAAACTAAATTGAAATGGCTCCATCCGTTAGGGAGCTATGGTGCTACAGACAGACAGACAGACACACAGACCGACAGACAGACACGTCAAACTTATAACATCCCTCTTTTTTGGGTGGGGGGTTAAAAAAATAATCATCGAAATCGGTCCACGGTAAACATAAAAAAGCAAAAATAAAACATACTTGGCAAATTTTAGCTTGCTCCTTTATTCGTTGAAATTCCGTTAAAAAACTGAATATTAAAAAAGAAATTTGTCTAAAATTAAAGTAAAGTAGTGGTACGGGAGCTAGCAACGTTTGGAAAGTAAGAATTTCAGGTCAGTTGATTTTGTGATATATTGTCCTTCTTGCTTCTTGCGAAAACGTTGGTAGCTGCTAAACAATAGAGATAAGCTAGCGACCCGCCCCGGCTTCGCACGGGTGCAATGCTGATACTAAATACACTACAGAAAAACTGTGAACGTTGTATATAAAAACATAGCGGCCCGGCTCCGGCTTCGCACGGGTATAAAATATTATAGCCTATGTGATTAAAATCGATCCAGTAGTTTTGAGAAAACCGCGGCCTCAGACGCGCTATTTATAGGCACGCTCTTGCCGCACCGGGCGGCCGGCCGGTGGCGCCGCAAACGCTACGTCCCGCAATTTTTAAATCTGTAATATCTTCGAAATTATTCACTTAAATCATACGGTGTAAAGGGCAATATAGATCTATATTAAATGAACAATGTATTCAAGGTATTTAATTGGTTAAGGATTAATGCAATATTGGTTAAAATCGCTTCGAAAATTAGCCATTATTTGTCGTAAAAAGTAAATGACAAAAAAAGTTATTGTGGGTTATCCATAAGAGATAGACATATACCATCACGGACTTTTCTGTAGAACTTTTTAAATTTGTACAATACTTAGTACATTATTTTGATAAAACTCGTAGGGTTCAGCCTGCGTTTGCAATGTAAGTGGAAAAAATGTAATTATTTACGACATCACATTAGAAACATCAAAAATAACAGTACTTCTCCACTATTTAAATGGATGTTATTATACATAAAAACTTTCCTCTTGAAGCACTCTATCTATTAAAAAAACCGCATCAAAATCCGTTGCGTAGAGTTTCAAAGATTTAAGCATACAAACAAAGGGACATAGGGACATAGAAAGCGACTTTGTTTTATACTATGTAGTGAAGATAAATTTAGTTGATTTATTTGGGTCCAGTGGTTTAAGCTAGCGCAGCCATGTTCACTGTTCGGACTACCAGGACTACATAAGAATGTAGGAGCTACACAGATACCGAGACTCACACACGCGCGTCCATTGCGTTTCATTGATTCCTGCTTGTATTGACTAACAGTAGTAGCTCAGTGTAGAAAGCTCGTATTCTAATAGGTTTTAGATTAAAGGAATAAAACAATAAATTAATCAAGTATTGAATATCTTTGTATTATTATACTAGTATATTTAAAAGTCGCGTCTGGCACATAATTAGCATTTTCAAAAATGTCTGGCAATAAAAAATGTATGTCTAATTTAAAATAAAAAAATATATAATTACTCTTCTTAAAATGATTTTAAAATCCAGCATTGTCACCTGGACATGTAGGATGCGCACTAATAAACGCAACCGCTACCGCCAGCCAGATAGCCCAGACTCTAACCGAAAGAGCAAGAAGCAAAATCAACTGACCTGAAATTCTTTCACGAAAACGTTGGTAGAGCTGCTATACTATAGAGATAAAAGTAAATTTAGTTGATTTATTTGGTCTAGTGGTTTAAGCTAGCGCAGCCATGTTCACTGTTCGGACTACCAGGACTACATAAGAATGTAGGACCTACACAGCTAACGAGACTCACACACGCGCGTCCCCTGGACTTGTGTTTGCGTTTCATTGATACCTGTTTGTGATGACTAACTGTAGTAGCTCAGCGTAGAAAGCTCGTATTCTTATAGGTTTTAGATTAAAGAAAAACAATATATTAATCAAGTATTTAATATCTTTGTATTATTATACTAGTATATTTAAAAGTCGCGTCTGGCATATAATTAGCATTTTCAAAAATGTCTGGCAATAAAAAAAGTATGTCAGGTAGACTAATTAAACTAAAAAAATAAAAAATTACGCTTCTTAAAATGATTTTAAAATACAGGATTATCACCTGGACAGGAAGGATGCGCACTAATGAACGCAAACGCTACCGCCAGCCAGATAGCCCAGACTCAAACCGAAAGAGCATGAAGGACAACACATCACAAAATCAACTGACCTGAAATTCTTTCACGAAAACGTTGGTAGCTGCTATAATATAATATAGAGATAAAAGATTAATTTAGTTGATTTATTTGGTCTAGTGGTTAAAGCTAGCGCAGCCATGTTCACTGTTCGGACTACCAGGACTACATAAGAATGTAGGACCTACACAGATACCGAGACTCACACACGCGCGTCCCCTGCACTTGTGTTTGCGTTTCATTGATACCTGCTTGTATTGACTAACTGTAGTAGCTCAGCGTAGAAAGCTCGTATTCTTATAGGTCAAAACAGTACTACATAAGAATGTATATACACCATATACACTTGCTGCACCAAGATCTGCTAATTCCAGTGGGCGCAGAGCCGAAAACAAGCCATGGTGTTTACGGATTCTGCGTTATATTTTCGTCTTTATACATAGTGCTGTAATGTGAAAATATAAGAATAAAAATATAAGTGTAGAAAGCTCGTATTCTTATAGGTTTTAGATTAAAGAAATACAATATATTAATCAAGTATTGAATATCTATGTATTATTTATTATACTAGTATATTTAACTTAGAAAATGTAAGTTACAGGCTAAAGTATTAGATAAATTAATCTGTTTAGTTATAGTCTGGTATAGTACCTAACCATCTTATAATATATTTTTTTTTAATCTTAAAATACAAACATAGAGATAGGTGCTGTTGCTTACAAGTCGGTCCTGTTTTTTAATAATAAATGATCTAATAAAATACCCAAAACTAATCCCCAAGTCAAAACCCAAATAATAATTCATACTTTTCGTAGTAGAAATAGTTTCTTTATTAGAATACAAGCATGTCCCGTGATGTTTCCCGCTTTAGAATGGAATTTCTCGCGGAGTTACTTATTTTTCGGGGGTAAAAAGTAGCGTATTTCCTATTCCAAATATAATCTATCTCCATTTTAAATTAAAGGCAAATCAAAAAGACTCATAAACAACACACTTTCCCATTTATAATATTAGTATGGATTTAAAAATGTGAACATACGCGGCCGTCTGCTATTTACTATGACGCTTTAAGGATACATCCGTAATTGATCCTTCTGCTTATATAGCTTTAGAGTTCAAATTTATAATATAGAAAATGGTTCTTCAGTTCTGTCAATATTGTGTTTCGCTACCCCAACCCCTTACGTCCAGTTAACTACAGCGTTAGTGCTCCTCTCTAGTATTCTGTTTCCCTGGTTGTCTCAAACCTATTCCCTGTTCGCTTCTTGCGAGCTGCGTCACCGGTCTCAAGCGGTCATTTGATTACAAACTACATAGTTGTTCGCCTCCAACTTAGAGTATCTAAGAGCCTCCAACATAAAACCAATCCTACTACTATTATAAAGGCGAAAGTTTGTAAGTATGGATGTATGGATGTTTGTTACTCTTTCACGTAAAAACAACTGAATGGATTTGAATGAAATTTGGTACACAGAATCTCTAGAGCCTGAAAAATAACATAGGCTACTTTTTACCGCGGGAAAACGTCATTCCGCGGGAAAATCCATTATAACGCGGGTAACACCGCGAGACACAGCTAGTAGAGTATAATTTCCAAAGCCAGATATTTTGGCAGATTTTATGTTTGTGATAGTGAAGTTAGATGATTCTAGGTTGGGGCGTATGGAGGTTTAATGAGCTCGGCTCTACATGGCATACATTATAACTTTTAGTCAGTGCAAGTCACGTGGTATCGCTCTCATCTTGGTTACATTTCACATTAAAATGCTTTTTGGGGTATTCTATTAAATGTTTACATATACTTTCGTAATATCGTCAAATTTAAATCAATTGTTTTAAAGTTATTTCTTTATGTAAAAATATACAAAAATGTGATTATAGCCCAGCTGAATTAAGTCAAATGGAAAAAAGGTCAAATCATCAAGGTCATTTTAAGGCACTTGGACTGCACTCTCATACTCGTCGTTTAAGAAAGGTCAGCTGTATGTAATAACTATTTGATTGCCTCGCGTTTGGTAGACTTCCTTATTTACAGCAAAACGGGAAGCCGGTAAGTTTCTCTACTTGAACCTGCGAACAATTTGTTAACAGACTAATTTCGTTGCAGCCGGTGGAAAATAAGCCATTTTAATATCGGACTATGCGCCGCCATCCGTTCTACAACATCAGGATAGGTGAATCAAAATTAACTCCTATTTATTTATATAAGCCTGATATTTCAGAGTAGCCAATATGTTGATAGATCACAAAGAAAGAGATTCTTTCTACGAATATATTTATCGAAAACTTTTATTAGATACGTTTTTAACCCCCGACCAAAAAAGAGGGGTGTTATAAGTTTGACGTGTCTGTCTGTCTGTCTGTCTGTGTGTCTGTGGCACCATAGCTCCCGAACGGATGGAGCGATTTCAATTTAGTTTTGTTGTATGAAAGGTGAGTCTGGCGCGAGTGTTTTTAGACATGTTTCATGAAAATCGGTTGTGCCGTTTAAAAGTTATGGGGGTGAGAGTGGGTAAGGAAAACCGAAAATCTGCCAATATACTAGTGTGGGGTATCAAATGAAAGTGCATCGCGTCCACATTACATAATATTATGTTGTTTTACATTTAAGGAAATGAAGGCATTGGAATCGGGGGCTTTTCTTAAATTTTAAATTTAGATTTATTATACTAGTATTTCTATAAAGAAATTTTTCCTGTTTCGAATCTACGAGAGATAAGGCATAGTATGAAAATAAACATCTTATATTCTGTAGGTCAGGGTAATAATATACCTCCATCAAGTTATGACATCCTGGTGATATTCAGGTGGGTGTCTCGTACCGGGCGGGACCTTTAGCCACGCCTCATGCACGAAACAATTCAATTCAGAATCTGGAATCGCCTCAATATCCAAATATCCCGATGGCGAATATGCCCTCTATTCTACAAAACCGTGTTATCACGGAAACCGGAGAAAAGGTGGGAGCAGTGTGCTAAAGACAATGAAAACTATTGAATTAATAATTAATAAAAACTATTTCATATACATAAATTGAACGTGACCCAGCCTGCGGTCAAGCAAGCAAGTAACTATATACATTCAGAGATCCCATTTCCCCCAATTGTTCCTTTCAAGTCATGCGTGAGACTGGAGAGTCGCCTCCACTCCCACTCACTACAAACAAAACTAAGTGCGGTGCGCCCGAATATGTTTTCAGAAAGAAATAAAACTGACTAGCAGCACAATATTTCCTGCGAAATATTTGTAACAGTGATGTTAAAATATTTCTGGACATTCTACACAGCAAGATCTAGTGGTATGACCCCCTGGGCAAGCTATAAGCTTGTGCTACAGGTATTTGTGTTTTATTTTTAATTAATATATTTTTATTATACATGGTTTAACACACACCAAGGCAAAATTTTTTAGTGAACATACAAACACGGGACTCGAACCCGTTACTTCTTTGCGCATGACGACAACACCTCCCTGGTAGTTTGCCAGCTAACTATCGAGTTGTCACCAATATCAGTTGTCATCATCATCACCCTATTAACGTTTCCACTGCTGGGACACAGGGACTTCTCTCTTGACGAGAGAGATTAGGCCTTAATTCACCACGCTGGCCAAGTGCGGGTATTAAACTATAAAGCCACCAATATAGTATTAAACCATAAATTACTGTTATCTCTATAGTAATTTCACCGTTGACACAGGACGATATACCTCCTAGACATCTGCTACGCGGCTACGAATGTGCTATGCCGTAGCACGATAGTTTTCCTCGCAATAAGGCAACCTCTTTAAATGTATGCTCTACTGATGTTCCTGAACCATATACAATCACGTATACATTTTTAATCACGTATTTGAGCTGTAGGAAGTCCATGGACATCAGCCACCACAAAGACAAATGTACAAATAAAGGGATAAATAAATAAATAGACTCCAAGTTATTTCGGTTAAAAGCGGCCTGGATCCACCTACCTCCATTATTGGTGGTCGTTCTTCTACGCTGGGCTCACCGATCTGCGGTACAAACCCTAGTCTCATGAGACCATTTGTTGTCACCCACCACTCATGCAACTAATCGTCTTTGTCATTACGCTCCCCGAGCATAGCCCTTTTCATAGCATGGCCACTTAACGAAACTTCTCTGGCAAATGGCTGACATTATAGAGCAGTAATTTACTACGACTTCTACAGTTACTCTACCACAGAAAATCTGTTTTTATTTCACAATTTCTTTAGGAAAATTTATAAAACTCGGAAAAAACTCTTCCATAAGTCAAAGATCCTCATAAAAATTTAATTTTATATGTTTATTATTCTTTCGGAATTTATTCAAAGCCTTTATTTCTACAAATACTGGAAATGGCAATTCAGTAAGGCTCATCCCCTATTTTATAAATACAGTCCTAAATGCATCTTATTTCAAAGAATATACAGCTTATTTCACCTTGCAGATGCAATCTAGTCTAGACCTATCTATTCTATAACAGTTGATACCTATCTCTCTTTGGGAGGGTGAGGGGTGGGTGCAACTATTTATAAAACCAAACTTCCTATCAAATGCTGAGATCCTGGTGATCTCTTTTCTGAATGGGACGTTTGAGAGGCAATACAGTCCAGTTTAATGCGACATTTCTTTACAAGGGGAATGACTTTGCAAACACTTAACAATAGGGTTCAATACGAACGGTTGCAGTTCAACTACGGTGCGGCGAATCCCACCGAGACTGCGCACTTTGTGTGAATCACCAGAGCGCTATGAACGTAAGGATCTTCAGGAATTGTTAATCTCGGGCGTTTGGCAAAAAAATTCCCAGTAAGTTTAATGCAAAGTTTAATTCTAAATAGTTTAAAATAAATAAATTTAACATTAATAAATAATTACTTTAAAAAAAAAATTCTATTCATAAAACAAACAGTACAGTAGCAGTGGATTTGCCAAAATGTACCACATGTCATCGCTTTAAGAAACCATGTGGACACGCCACTGGCTATACAGAATGTCCAACAAAAACATTGGCGGAAGTAAATATATTAATTCCATAGATTACGGGACTCCAAAAAATTGAATCAGTGATTTGGTTCCTATAATAATGATTACGTAATAATGCAACAGTTACTAACTTACAGTTACAGTTTTACCTACTAACACACATTCTACTTTTTGCAAACTCAGCAGCACAGCATGTTTATATTTATTTCTTACTAGGTTATTTTAATTAGTCACAATTTTTTTTGTTGTATTGATGTTTTCAGAAATACTACTTATTAGTTTAATTATCTAGCCTATTATTTATGTCTTTTAGCCTGATATACAGGACTACCCTAGTTCAGGCTCATTATATTCCATACCTATTTAAAACGTTAAAATACTTATAGTTTTATAGTTATAATAAGTGAATTTTGTTAATATTTGAATAAAATTTATTATTATTATTATATTATAGTACAGAACAAAGGAAAGGTTTTAAATTAACGAGATATTTATATTTCTATAAAAAAATTACAGAGCACTATGTCGAAATAAGATTTAACATAGTAATCACTCGCATAGAGCATTGATAATATTACTATAATATTACCACGTGATATTACTCATAATATTTATTGGTAGGGGATTGATTGAATTAGAGCCTGGATGTCCGATCTGGAATATTACACACCAGGCTCCCAGCATCAGCAGGAAGTGTCACACTCACTCCACATTTCAATGCGCATGTACAAGTGCGTGTTGCAAGCTGAATTGTGTTGTAGTGTGTGTGTACCCGTTATATCTAGTCTAGATAGGTCTAGTCTAGATCATGCCTGCACCGGATATTACGCTTTATCAACTTAAAAATTAGAGTTATTTACGTTGAAACTCCTGTAAAGGGGCGGGATAGGGGCGGATGTTCAAATCAAATCAAAGTATTAATGTTTAGCAATAAAAAATAGTGGAAAGAACTGTATTAGTATAATGTATTTTGAGATAAACGAACATGATATAACTAATATACCTACTAGGAACAAAATGCAAATAAATTTGATGTTAACGAAAAATTTATTTATCTTATATATAAAATTCTCTTGTCACAGTTTTCGTTGCCATACTCCTCCGAAACGGCTTGACCGATTATCATGAAACTTTGTGAGCATATTCAGTAGGTCTGAGAATCGGCCAACATCTATTTATTATTTTGCAAAACAACGTTTGCTGGGGTCAGCTAGTCTTATATATAAAATTCTCGTGTCACAGTTTTCGTTCCCGTACTCCTCCGAAACGGCTTGATCGATTCTCATGAAATTTTGTAAGCATATTGAGTAGGTCTGAGAATCGGCCAACATCTATTTTTTAATTTGCAAAACAACGTTTGCTGGGGTCTGCTAGTAATATATAAAATTCATTACTTTCGTTAGTTAGAAAGATACATTATATGTCTAAGACATCAGTCAAATTCCTCCTCAGTAGATTACTTTTTACCATTTTAACACCCTTTACATATAATTATAGCCTGTGTGATGCCATTTCTGTACACCACTTACTGGTTCATGGCACCCTAGTGGCACCGAATGAAACTATCCCGTGGTTAAGTTTAGGGGTTCTCACGGACAATTTGCACAAGAGGACGTCTAAAGAGCTAAATGATTTGGTAATTTTCGGCCTCATTTTTTTTTACTTATCGAATCTCTATGTCATGATTAGCCACGTTCATGATTATTGTTATATTAGTTAAATACAATCTGTAACAACTATTTAATTGGAGATTTAATCCCCGACCACAAAAGAGGTGTGTTATAAGTTTGACGTGTCTACCTGTCTGTCATGTCTGGGACATCATTGCTCCCAAACGGCTGGAGCAATTTCAATTTTTTTTTTTTTTTTGTATGAAAAGTGAGTTTAGCGCGAGTGGTCTTACACATGTTTCATGAAAATCGGTGTGCTGTTTAAAAGCTACGGGGGTTGAGAGTGTGGAATACTCGAGTGGGGTATCAAATGAAAGCGCATCGCGTGCACATTACTAAATATTATGGTGTTTAACTTTTAAGGAAATTAAGGCATTGGATTAGGGGGTTTTCCTCAATTTAAAATTTAGATTTATACGAGTATGATACAAGGGACCTGTTTCACTATCTACGAGGTAAATATCCAATGTTTAAAATATATAAGAGGCTCGGTCAGTCAGCCCCTGAAAGTTGTGCGTTGAATCGTTCACTTTCTTACCACTTCAGGACACTCACATGATCATAACACACACGTGAACAAAGTCTAGGGATATTAATTACATTTTGATACTTCATCAAATATTTTTAAATGTATGAAGACTTTTTAAATACAGTATTTTGAATAAATATGAAATGAAATGAAATTAGTTTATTGCTTGAAATATCATATACATAGGTGTCAGGTTATTTATGCAGTTCTACATACTTCGCTTCTCGAATAACATAAGTTCTCTTCAGGGACCAATCGCAGCGCTCCACATCGTCACGTAGTTCTAAGTTATTGACACCATTGGTCATAATTGTTCCCCCACCCTTATATCCTCGAATACTGTAAAACTTCACATTCGCCATTAATGCACAATAAAATCAAGACGTTCGTTGCACCAAAAATATATTTTATTTAAAATCATCCAGATAGGAAAAGTCTAGGACACCAGTCGTAGGTAGCCTTTTCAGAATAAAAAAGGCTTTGTACAAGCCCGCTAACGTACATTTGGACCTTCGACGCCAAATATTCGCAGAACGAAGAAGCAGCGACCGGAAAACGTGGCTTCAAACCTACGAGGTCAAGCGCACAAGACACCTATCCTGCATATCTGCACAATCCTGGACAACTTGGAGGCCAAGCGCAATAAGGAAAGAGAGAGTGGATCGGAATATCACCATACACGCATTCTGGTGGGGCCAACCATCCTTTATCACCTCCCTGTTCTCTTTGTGATACTTGTGTCTATTAATTCCAGTATAAATCGTGAGTATTCCGTGTGACTGCACCGCACGAGCTAGGTGGTTGCAGCGACGGATTGCCATAAAAATAAACCGTAAGTACTCCTGATCTCACTACCACAAAATGGCGGCAACGGACGCTAAATCTCCCCAAGTAACTTTAAACATTGGTAACGCATTACATAGCGACAATTTAAAATCTCCTAGTGCAATAAATAATGCACCAGACTTGCTACGCGATTTGCTCAAAAAACGTGGTATTATAAAGGGCCGACTGACCAAATTCGCGAACCACGTGGAATCTCAAGACAATGATCTGCCATTGTCTTCTCGCAGCCGTATTGACTTGAACCTAAGAATTAAAGGCGCAAGTAACTTATTATCTGACTTCAATGATATTCAAACAAAAATTGAAGAACGCGTCTACGACTGTGAGATTTCAGATCACTTAACCCATAGGGAATTGTTTGAAGATGTATATTATAGTATATTAGCATTTGCTGAATCTTTGTTAGCCCGTGATGCGGATACTAACGCTTCAAATACATCCGAACAGCTCAGCAGTCATTAAAATTGCCCACAATATCCATGCCTAGCTTTGACGGTTCATATGAGCACTGGCTTGAGTTTAGGGATACGTTTTTATCACTAATTCACAACTCCAAACACATCAGCAACATCCAAAAGTTCCACTACTTGAAATCCTCGTTACAAGGTAGTGCTAAAACTCTTTAGTAGTCTGTTTAGACAACTATACCGTCGCGTAGGATATGTTGCTTAACAGATACGACAACAGCAGGCTTATAGTACTAAACAACGTCAAAACATTATTTACGATAAGCGCTTTAACCAAAGAGTCCCCTAATGAAATTAGAACACTTATTGATACAGTACTAAAGAATATCCGTGCACTACTTTACTCGGGGAACCCACCGACAGCTGGGACACCCTTGTTAATTATATAATTGTGTCTAAGTTAGACAAAACTACCGAACGCGAATGGGAGACGTATAAATGCATGTTGCTAACTCGCGATAGTAATCCTCAACGCATTACAATGAGTGATTTATTATCTTTCTTGAAGGACAGGGCTGAGATGCTGGAAACATTGCAACTTTCTAACAGCAAAACACAATCACCCGAGACTCAAAATACCTTATCATTTTAATAATAATAATCATAATCATAATCATTTATTGCATGAAATATGGTACATATAAGATATTACATTTCAATTCGTTTCACATATTTCGCCAAAAACATTGGCATGCAAAAATTTTGTACATTAAAATTTAATAAGTCTAGATTACATTAAATGTCAATTACAGCTACTCAATCATGGTTAATTTCATCAAAATTATAAATGTCAATTAATATACATAGTCAAGATTTAAATTCTAAATAGTCTTTGACGCTGTAGAAAGCATTATCTATTAACCATAACTTTAACTTTTTCACAAATAAATTATATGGTAAATCTTTCTTTTCTCGCAATACTTCTCGGTGCAATGTTTCCACCAACGAACCGTCCATCGAGAATCGTCAGTCCTTTCAGTCTCGCCAATATAAGCCATGCGTAATGTGTAAAGCCACGCATCCACTTCACTCATGCAAAGGTTTCTTAAATTCCAACTTAGACACCAAATTGAAATTAATCCGCAATAACAAACTGTGTGAGAATTGTTTCCGTGCAGGACACGCGCCAGACACGTGCTGGTTTGGTCCGTGTAGGAAATGTGAACTAAAACACAACACAATCATTCACAATAGCGAAAACAATTCAATGTCTCACACGCGCGAGCCAGACCCTCAAACAATTCGTGTCAACAAGGCTCACATACAAACACGATGCACTAACACTTTAGATATGCATACAGTTCTGTTGTCAACAGCTGTAGTAGAGGTAGCAGATTGCAATGGCACCTACTACAAGGCGCGAGCGCTGCTTGACAACGGATCATAGGGATGCTTCATTACTAAATCCTTTTCAAAATTAATTAAATCAAATATCATACCGTCCACTCACGAAGTCCGAGGAATAGGAGATTCAGTACTGCAGTCTTCAGAGACCTGCAGCATTGAAATCAAATCCCTTCATGACAATAAATTCAAAACACACTGTGTAGGTAAAATTGTGTAGGTGTTTTTTTAGATCTTGCTAAAGCCTTCGATACTGTTTCCATTCCCCTGCTATTGAGGAAACTTGAATATAATGGAATTAGAGGAATACCCCTTAAACTATTCCAAAGCTATCTCGAAAACAGATATCAAACGGTAAATATTGAGTCAAGAACTAGTGTTGTCGAAAAAGTAACATATGGGGTTCCCCAAGGTAGCGTGTTGGGTCCGACACTATTTTTAATTTATATTAATGAACTGTGCGAAAAGAAACTCAGTAATGCAAAAATAGTAACTTTTGCCGACGATACTGTCCTGTTATTTAGTGGAAATACATGGCAGGAGGCACAACTTAATGCAGAGACTGGAATCAAACAGGTGGTACAGTGGCTTGATCATAACCTTTTAACTATAAATCTAGAAAAAACAAAATATATTTTATTTAATGTTAAAAATAAGAAAACTATCAATTTTTCACTAAAAGTACACTCGTGTAGTGGGACAGAGAGAATTTGTAATTGCCATGTATTACAAAAAGCTCATAACCTAAAATACTTAGGAATAACGTTAGATGAAAACTTTAACTGGTCAAATCAAATACAAATACTAAGAGGTAGGGTAAGAAAACTAATTTATATTTTCAAAAAACTCCGACACATCAGAGATTATAAAATATTAATATGCGTATATTACAGTTTGTGTCAAAGTATCTTGTCTTACGGGATTTTATCTTGGGGTGGAGCAGTAAAAACAAAACTAATAGACCTTGAAAGAGCTCAGAGGCTTGTATTGAAGGTAATATTCTTCAAACCATATAAGTACTCCACATACACCCTTTACCAAGAATGTCAAGTACTCACTGTTCGCCAACTATTTATCGAATCTTTAATTCTATATCAACATAAGCTCCCTTTTAACTCAAATAGACTGCATAAAAGACGCTCAGACATTGTCTATGCCATTCCACAGTGTAGAACTAAATCAATTCAAAGATTTTCAATGTACCTAGGTCCATCTGTTTATAACAAACTAAATAAACACCTATTTTTAGCTAATTTAACCAAGTATTGTTGCAAAAAAACGGTTCAATCATATTTAAAAACTCTTACTTATGATGACACTGAAAAACTAATTACAACGTAAAAAAATAAAAAATAAATAAATAATAAACACTAGACCACTCTACTAATGTAACTTAACACTATACTCATTGTTGAAATAATCTAACATATCTATTAGTCATTTAAATTGTTAAGCACGTTTATTAATTTCCTCATTTTATATGTAAAGTAAACCTCTGTCTCCTAAACTATACGTACGCACACATCACAATCTAACTCTTTTTACGCTCACGGCTGTACACTATCGGAAACAAAAGATTCACACACTTCAAGGAACGCCTATCTATACCTGACCGATATTGGTGGTGCATATTTGTCAATGTGTGCAAAATGCACTCAACGCACTTGCCTTTTGTCCTCTGTCGGCCACTAAAAACAGTGTTGCTGAGAATGAAGGTAGACGATAAACTTATTTTAAAACCGTTCGATACATATTTTCATTGTTGATATTTATTAATTTTGTGTAACAATTATTAGCATCATTCATAATTGAAATGATAAAAGTTGAGTAAATATGAAACATATCTATCAAATGGAGTAAATAGAGCGAGTAAAAGAATAGTAGGTAAGTGAGTGAGTGTTACTTATGTAGATACATCTTCAACTATTTTTACTACTGAATTGCATAATAGTTATTTTGTTTATCATACCTATCTATAGTTTTTTATTAGTGTTCAGTATATATGATTGTTAAATATCTATAACTCAACAAATAGTTCATTATTGTTTTATCTATTTATTTATGGATATATATAAAACTATTCCTTTTCTATAAATTTTCTAAAACTACTATGTGAATACTATGTAAATAATATGCTAACAGAAACTAGATTAATCAAGAAGTAAACAAGTAAACATACCAATTTATGAAGAGCATCGCGATAGTCCAGCTGTAATACAGTTTTATACTAGCACAGTGGACTATCAAAATGTATCTCTAGGTAGTACTATGAATTGTAAATATTGATGTATGTTAATTTTTAAATGTATATCCATGTAAACAAAAAAATAACTAAAAACCTAATTTGTAACCTAGTTTAAGCATATTGTACAAATATTTTAAATAAACGTTTACTTTACTTTACTTTACTTTACACATTTAATTTTTTGTTTTAGATAAAATCACGTCTACGACAGCATTATCACAATTAGGTTCACAGATCTGCATTCCAGACAATATAAAATTAGCAGATCCTGATTTCTTTAATTAGGAAAATATTGACATCTTAATAGGTACTGATAAGTTTTGGGATCTCTTATCATTAGGTATGTTTAGACTTCCTAGCGGCCCATACTTACAGAACACAAAACTAGGTTGGATTATTTCCGGTCCTAATTACGAAAAGCACTCAAAATAAATATCTCATAAATTGTAACGTCAGTTATTCAATTCATATTCATTTGTTAAAACGCTCTTAAAATATATACCATATATAAAACACCGCATTAATGTGTTTACAAAATATACCAATTCTGTTAACCTTTTCATATTTTTTCACAACATTAATTAAAATTTCTTACGTTATGCTAAATTCACGTTAAAGCTAATCTTTAATTTCTACTCATGCTTGTTAATCAAACGTTAAGATCGCTTAATCTAACATTCATTCATGATTTCTATATTAAAAATCAATTCGTTATTAAAACATGAACAAATTAAAAATAAGTTCCAATAGTCTTGCTGAAACTAAAACCGGTTTCTTATCTCAAGCGCTTCAACTATTGGTCTACGCACCAAGATTTCGATATATATTCCCTTTATTTTTATTGCATGCTACCGATATAACGATGCATTAGAATAAAGCACAGGTGATAATGACCGGCGCTTACGGCATTTTAGGCTCGCACGCTAATTGTTTACCTATCGCACTGATGTCTTATCAGCTGCTTGCATTAGGATTTATTCTATGCGTACATTATTATAAGAATTTATAATCTTAGTACCTATTCTTTAACTTTAAAGCCATATTATTTGTTACGTCCAGATAATAAATATTACACAAAATCTATATATATAAAAATGAATCCCTATTTCCCTTGGTCACGGCATCACGCCTAAACGGCTTGACCGATTTCGCTAATTATTTTTTTGTCCTGTTCGTTATTACCAGGAGAAGGTTCTTATGAAAGAAAAATTAAGGAAATTGCGAGGAAAATTAGAAAATTTAAAATTTCTTAGCCACCATATAAAATTATTAAACTTTTTAATGTAACCTTGACATTTGACATAGAATTGACTGAATGCGTGCTGCAAATAAAGCCAAAGAGGATGAAAAAAAAATGCCGTTTAAAACGGATTCTTCTGTCAATCTTATTTTATTGAAACAATACATTTAAAATAATTAATTTAAAGGATCTAAGAAACCTGATTTTCTTAGTTCACATGACGGTTACTTTAGAGCCATCAGGCCTAATATTAAAAGTTCAATTTAATATGGAATTTTGTAGGCTTAATAAAATCAAAAATCTGCTCATTTATGGCGTCTAAGGCGGAACAAAGTTCGCCGGGTCAGCTAGTTATAAATAAAACTGCCTTGTTCTTATTTATAAGAATCAAGGTATAGCAAGCCAGTGTTTATACAAAACCAATAAGGTAAGGTTTTGTGCTTACGCACAATACATTGATAGCGTTTGTAGCCAGTGTCGGTGACTTCACCACGGGTTGCATAAATCTTTAAATGAATAAATAAATAAATTTAAAGCAGATAGATTGATTTCTCGCAGTCATTCATGATCACAAGAACCATTTTAGCTACTTACGCATTATTATTTTAGGTAAAATTGACATTTACTCAAGTTTACGAGAATATTTCCATATAATTATTACTTTTTTTGTTAACTCAACAAGTCATTAGGAAACAATAGCTACATTTTATTTTCGCTTTAAATTCTATTGTATTGTGGTATGTGGGATACAGGAGTATTTCGAGTAATTTATATACGCATTATTTTAACGGGTTTACGACACTAGTATCGCAAAGTACACCCAGTTACACCTCCTCCATTCTTATGACCTAACCACATTCCTCTCAGTCCTTCTCTGCTCCTGGTTGGCTGACCACTGACTGCCGACGCAGACCATCCTGCTCGATCCTCATAAATGTGCCATTATAACTGGACCCGCTGGTCCTAACAATGTACTCTAAGTTGCAGGTCTGGAATCAATGGACAGAGAATCTATGGACTAAAAGATTGAACACAAATGATGATGGAACAGCACCATAATAACATTAATATCAGCGCTTAAGTGGAGTACGGGTCGAGTACTCGGAACGACTTATAACCAAGTTCTAAGGGTTTCTCCAGAGTGGCAGCCAAAGAAACGCCATTCGTAGTCATCAAGCATCTACAAACGAAGACCTGTCTTCTCCTAGAAGACCTGCGATACCCAGATCAAAGAGTAGACTTCACGAAGAGAACTCAATGATATCAATCACAAATTTCGAAGGCGGGAGCTTTCAAAGCCGGCGGTATGTTCGCGCCAACACGCTTCACGAATAACATAAGTTCTCTTCTGCAAGGACCAATCGCAGCGCTCCACATCGTCACGAAGTTATAAGTAAATGACACCATGGGTCATATTTGTTCCCCCACCCTTATATCCTCGAATACTGTAAAACTTCACATTCGTCATATTGGTCAATAAAATCAAGACGTTCGTTGCACTAAAAATATCTATTATTTAAATCATCCAGATAGGAAAAGTCTAGGACACTAGTCGTAGGTAGCCATAGCCACCTTTCCAGCCCGCTAACGTACATTCTTAAAATCCGTTCATAGCGGATGTCTACACCCTAAGGAACGTGTGCGTTGAGGTGTGAGCTATCTTACCACCGATCTATGCGAAAATTTGTGAGGTCAAAAATAAAAAAAACCGAATGACAAAATAAATAAATTATTGTAATGTTTGGCTCTTACGTTTTTTTAGAATGTTTCAGATAAGCAGTTACAGAGATAATGACCGTTTTAATATTGACAGATGACATTCAATATAAAGTTCTCGTTTTTTCGTTAAACTGTCATTTAAAATCCAATATTTTCTAAAAACCAATAAAATCAATATGTATATTAAACCATCGTAGGTCTAAGATTAATCGTTTCAGAGACATTTCATTCGCATTCCGTGAATTTGTTCGATCAACACTTGCTTCCTCCATGAAGATTGAATAGGACCTTTTAGATCACATTCTTCGTCTAAAAAAGATAAGAAAATAGAGTAGAGAAACACTTATTTTTGTGACATATTATCCTACATTTAGCTTTTCACGCCATTCATTACCACAACTAGGTATTTCTTAGAGTTTAATTTGATTACTTTATTCAGAACGTTGTGTATAGGGTAGACCCCGCACGCTTCTACGTTGGGTTTGTGGTGTGTGTCAGGATGGCGTGAGACATGTCTGAATAGTCACAGGTTATGCACTAAATAACTGTACCTAAACTGTACCTATATGAAAAAAAACTGTACCTTTCATCTTACTTCGTAGTCTCACTGTATTTTATTTATATTATTTTGTAACATACTTTATATAATACCACAGAATACATAATATGGTAATACGCTTAATTGAAGTAACATAAATAATCCGAATAAACAGATATATGTTTGTTTCTCTTATCATTTTAGCAGATGCGTTCATTTACCCTTTTTTTCTATTAGATATATATCATAATTATCGTTCGTAAGGAGTAAGCTCCAATCGTGCGTCGTAGCTGACACACACACACTTTTTTTCATTTTAAACATAGATTTGGTCTAAGTGTATATAAGAAAATAAATGTTTTAAACTTTGACTTAAATTCAAGAAGAACATTGTTAATTTATCATTTGACCTTGTACAAAGTCGATCGCTAGTTCAAATAAGGTAGTTTTGCGGAAATCAAGTTAAAACACAACCCCTGTGAGACGATCAACAAATTCTCCAGCCGCCTGACTTTTTCTTCGGCATACCAGGCTATCAGAAAGCACTACGAGCTAACATTTTCCTCCAATATCATACGCGCTCATGAAGTGCGACGCGTGCGTTATATTCTGAGGAAAAGAGACAGAACAACTGGGAAACTGTTACAGGCGGGTTTACTAAATATTATATTGAAAACTTAATGACAATTGTTATTTTATAAAATTGTAACTGAAGTTTTCGGTTCAGGTTTTTAATTAATACATTTTATAAATGACTGCACACTGCAGTGAGTAAAGTTAAACGTTACTATAAATAACCAAATTAACTATAAAAAATATTGTTGTCTTAAAGTTGTTCAAAGCATAAAGTTAATGATATTAGTTGTTTATTATGAATGAGATGGAATCATACACCAAGGTTTCCGTGTATTTTTTACAGTTTATACACGAAGGGCCTGTTTCACGGTCTAAGAATTAAATTAGTTAATGGATAAAATACAGAGCATTACGTTAGCCATTTTGATTTATGAAAAACTGGCTTCCTATCTGATTAACGAAAAATAGTTTTGGTGCAACGGACGTCTGTGATTTATAATGTAAACAATATGGCGAATGTGTCAAAGTTACAAATCTCAGGGATCTACCTTAAGAAGGAACAATGCCAACCAATGGTGTAATTTACAATAAACTAAATACAATCTTAAATCGTATAATAAATTCCTTTCCCTAACTAATTAAATTAACTCGCTGTTCGCTGTCTCCGCGTAAATTAAACTCTCAGCAGACGCATTCTGTAAAAAATCGAATCAGAACTCGAAATCACTCAAGTGACCGAGTTCACTTCGAACGCTCGTCACTGAGGCGCTACAGGCGCTATCGAGTTTTACAGAATACAAAACTTTAAACTCACCGCGGATTCAGGTTAGTAAGGATCGAAATGAGTTTACAGAATACGTCTACAGGACGCGACGCTTTGCATTGACCGCCGCGGTTCGACTGCGACTGGCCGGAGTGCCCGGAGTGCCCGGCCCGCTGTGTGCGTTCACGGCGTTGTTGCTAGAAAATAGGTACGTTCGGTAGAAAGCACACCTCGGAACCCCAAAATTAAAAAAATAATAAGAGTCATATCTTTATTGGAAACAGAAATTATATGGTACAACTAGCGGCCCGCCCCGGCGTCGCACGGGTATAAAATTTTCCCGGAAATTATTCGAATTTTTCTCGTCGTAAAAACCTTCCTATCTTTCAAGTTGTATCGAACTGCACATGGTGTGCGAATTTTATTATAATCGGTTAAGTGGTTTAGGAGTCCATTGAGGACAAACATTGTGACACGAGATTTATAAATATTAAGACTAGCTGTGCCCCGCGGTGTTACCCGCGTTATAATGGATTTTCCCGCGGAATGACGTTTTCCCGCGGTAAAAAGTAGCCTATGTTATTTTTCAGGCTCTAGAGATTTTGTGTACCAAATTTCATTTAAATCGGTTCAGTAGTTTTTACGTAAAAGAGTAACAAACATCCATACATCCATACTTACAAACTTTCGCCTTTAGAATAGTAGTAGGATTTGAGAGTTGACAACCGCAAAAGGTAAAAACCTGCGTAGCGGTGTCAAATAATTTGAAATATGGCGTGTATTTTCAGTTCTCGAGATTTTAATTTGTATCGAAAATGTTGCGAAAGTGTTGACCCACGGGAGGAGATAGGGGCAAAGTATTATGGCGGTGCCCGCGGCCCGAGTAATACTCAATCCGTACTTATATTATTTATTCGAAAGTGTATGCGTGTGTCTGTTTGTTTGTCCGTTTCTCACGGGCCTGAACCGAATAGCCTGACATTTGTTACGGGTTATCAGAATATCATCATCATCCTATTTATGTTCCCACTGCTGGGACGCAGGAACTTCTTTCTTGACGAGAGAGATAAGGACTTAATTCACCACGCTGGCCAAGTGCGAGTTGGTGAATGTCACAGGGATTCTTACAAAGGCTATTTTAATTATTCTTATTATATTTCTTATGCCTATTTTCTAAACAGAAACTCGGTTATTTTTTAAAATATTTTAAACTGAAAGTCGCTTTAAGCCACATTTTGCACATTTCAAAAATAAATAAAATTTTGGAGATTTTTTCTGTTCACGTCCTTGTTAACCCTCTAAATCCTTACACGTGACCTCCGGGTGGTGCTAATAACAGTCTCTGGTGGTAGGCTTCGGCCGCGGCTTGTCACCACCCTCCGGGCTGGGCCAGCGCGTGAAGCGATTTTTTCGTATTTCGTAATATGGCCCGGAGAAGCCATCTACCTTCTAGGTCTTCATGCCCTTTCTTAGACAACATCGTCACTTTACATCGAGTGAGATTGTGGCCAAATGAATGCTTATCTGTCATAATAAAATACATATTTTTGTTTAAATTGTACACGAAAACTCAAGTTTTTTCTAGTTTATTTTGTCATGTCTGTCAATGTCACACACAATACACGAGATTTGAGTATGTACCATTTTAGGTAAGAGATATATGTGCTCAGGCTCATTGACCTCCAATTATAAATAAATAAATATTTCCGGACTACTCACACAGCATCACCTAACCCCAAACTAAGCAGAGCTTGTACTATGGGTGTTATGTGACTGATATACTACATAGATACATTTTTTTTTTGTAAATACATATGATACATAGGAAACACCCACACAACACAAAAAAAGAAAACACATATGATAATGAATCCACCTTTATCTGAAATAAGCATTGAGTAGCCATTGCTATGACATTTGTATAAGGTCACAGTCTCATATAAATATAATTATGCTGACATGTCACGCCTCGCACTTTGCTTTTACGCAGCGACCCAAGCTAGACGTATTCAGTCTCAATAAACACAGAAAATTAGCTGGAGTTTTAATTAGCTCCCTTATGTAGCATTGTAATTACAGGTTTTGAGATACTATTGTATAGTTACTGTAGGTACTCGTCTATTTCGACTATGCGTTTGATATATTTTTGTTAATGTTATATTTTATCTTCCTAACTGGTATGAATGTATTTTAGGTATTAAGTTGTATTGTTATAATAGTTTTATAGTCATATTCATTTATTTGTTGATTCATGTGGTTACAAATGGTGTTAAGTTTTATATTGGGTGTTTAATATGTATAATAAAAATATCTATATATGTATGTATATTATATTAAGTATATCAGATATCTAGTGCCCGTACCACAAGCTTAGAGCTTACCACGGGGCTAGATGTTGTTGTGTAGATTGTCCGGAAATATTTATATTTTATTTAAATATATACCCTGACATGAGCCCCGTTGGGACATTACAACTGATACAAAAGTAGTCTTAGACTATAGTAGGTAAGAAACTTATTACATACTCAATATTTATCATTAAATTTAAATATGTTTAAAGGAAAGTTTTTATTATACTTAATAATAATATGGCTAGTGAGAATCTTTAATTGTTTTTTAATATTAATATTACCTATGTATTTCTATCGTATGAAGTAACATTATCACAGTTTAATAACTAAATCTAGTATCTTAAATATTCATGTTTTATTATCTTAGTTTAATTTTAACATTTTATAAGATGGTAATAGACCTTTATCAACTTGTTAAAAAAATGGCGCCTGCTTATAAGAACGTTTGGATTTGTAATGTTTGCTTGTTTAGTATAGCTTGGTAATAGTTTTTTTTTTATCAAAACGGGACCTCCGTAGATTGATTTGAAACGTCATTTAGCACACAAATCATTGCCAATATATTGAAAAAAAAACTCAAAACGTCAAAACCAACCAAACGGTAACAATATAGGGATTTCCTCTGGTAGTTCTGATTAAATCGATATCTTTATATCAAGTTAATTCTTCACTTTGGTATAATAATATTCCAAAATGAAATTACAAAACTATGGATTTAAAAATCAACGGTTTATTATTATAAGTATATATTGATAAAAAAAAAAAACATTATTTATTTTTATTATTATTATTTACGACGACGAAGGACGATAGACGGATCGTCTCGGATTATCTCAACACTTTTTTTTGTAAACATTACGTATTTTTACATAATATTTCCATCATTCAAACCGGCTTTAACATTATTAAGGTCTGCAGACATACGAGGGTACTACGTGTGTAAATAATCTGCTTTGGTTTCATTTTAATTATTGTATCATTTATTTTTATTACTATGAACGTTTTAGTGTTCATTGTAATGATTTATGTGCAAATAAGTAAATTAACTTTTATCAAATCTATATCTATTTAAATAAAAATTAATTGTTGTTCGTTAGTCTGATTAAAACTCGAGAACGGCTGGGCCGATTGAGCTGATTTTGGTTTTAAAATGTTTCTCGTAGTCCAGGGTAGGTCTAAACGGTGAGAAAATAAAGAAAAATTGCCGGGAACTTTTTTTACCCGTGCGACGCCGCGCCGCTAGTTTAAAATATATACGAGTGAATAGGTATGTGTGATCATGATCAGCTCGCGCTCGTGCAAAAGGGAAGTTAAATCGTCTACACAGGAGGGTTGAGGGCTTACGCCTCGGTTGAATGCTTTAATTCGTCACGAATTAGAGATTCATCAGTCGCATCGCAGATGAAAACACGGAGTTGTTCGTCGTGCGATGTCTATTGTCGACCTCCTGGCGGTCTGGTCGTAGAGACCCCACCAGGAGTCTATTTAATCTGGCTGTGAGTTTAGTATCGGTGTAACACACCCTTCACTAAATGTGCCAGGCATCTCGGGGACAGGGATTGCGGATAGCTCCCTGTACCATTGCACTATTTCACTGTGTAGAAATCGTACTCCCCCATAATTGTAATCACGTTTATCGTATATGTCTAAATTCAACAGAAAATACCGCTTGCGCGATCTAGAACTTTGTTTCTAAATTCAAGATTATCTCGGTCATAACTAAACAGTATCCACTTTTTGTAATCTTTTTTTGATTTCCGAATGTTATTAAAGTAATTCCAAAATTTTGTTTTACACATTTTGTAAGTTAGTGCCAGAAGACACTGTCTTAAATAAAATATAGGTTCTACGCATGATTAACAGGGACGGCAGGTTGCGTTCGAGAGAATCACGCCATCTAGTGTGCACATGGAGTATTAGTTAATAAATGGTTGCGGTGCATTTAAAGGCCAGTAATGCCAGTATACAATGGCCCATTACAGGCCATCGCCATTGTGTACAGCGGGTAATGGTATATGATGGCGGACAATTGTCATTTTTTTAAATAACTAAGAAGAAGGTAAACAATTCTGTTATACTAGTATACAAATAAATAGCCGCAGTCGTAATTTCTTCGACGTCCATCGCAAGTGGTTTGCCAGGCAGCGATGAGCCATGCACCATTGTGTGAGCACCAAGTGATAGTGGCCTATAATTGTGCATTGCAAAGCGTGGCTTTGTGTACTGGACCCTTGTGCTGCTTCACAGTGATGTAAAATATTGGAACTTCATACTGTCACCACCACTTTCGTTTTGAGTTATTTTTAATAGTTTAAAACTTGCACTGTAGGTAACTTTTAAATTGAATGTAAGTTTGTATTATTATTTATTATGTATTTGCAGATGAGGATCAAATTCAAGGAACCTTCTTGAATTTGTATTTTATACCTAATTAATAGAATACCTACTTGTAGAAATCTCTTTTATTTAACAATAAATGACAAGGTAATGTTTGACGTCGAACTGCATTTTAACTAAGATATTTTTATTTCACAATTTTGTATAAGGGGACTACTTTAGGTTTATTGTAAGCATATAAAACTAAATAACACACATAGACACATATATATAAGACACATAGTAAAATAGATACTACATTCCAAAATTTTCAAGTAAACCCTTACTTGAAAATTTTGATAAAAAAAAAAAAAAACCTTGATTAAACCCTTAATCAAGGTTTTTTTTTTTTATCGTTTATAAGCCTTCATTTGACCACAATCTCACCTGATGTAAAGTGACGATGTGGTCTAAGATGGAGCATGAAGACTTAGAAGGTGGCTTCTCCGGGCCACATTACGAAACACGAATAATCGCTTCACGCACTGGCCCAGCCCGGAGGGTGGTGACAAGCCGCGTACGTTTTATTACTATTTGATAGATTTATATAAGAAGTAATATTTATATTTAGCGTAATATAATTATAGCGTTCTTATTCTTTTAATCTAATAGAAGCATTAAATTCATTATTTGGAAATATTTATTCCTTAAAAAAGGAGTCACCATAAGGGACATATTGAATTATTACTTTTTAACAGAAACAGGCAGGATCTGAGCGGACTTTCAAGTGAAAGAAATAGAAATCCCAATGAATTAAATGAATTATGACTCATTATTATTAATCACTGATCTATGTACCGTTGGTAGATTATGGTTTTTAACTTGATTACGATTTGCATGAATCATGATATAATAATTACTTACTTACTTACTTACTACTTACTTATTTCTGGCGAATATAATAAACAAAATATCACACACATAAAAAGCCTATTGAAGCCTTATTTTACGACTATTATAAAGAGTTCAAACATTTTTTATCTAAACTTCCTTTAGTCCTAAATAAGAAGTCAAATATTTTTATGAATACGGGGTTGTTTACAGTTATCTTATTAAGTACCATCACTATTTTTTAAATTAAGCCATCACTTTGACTCCAACACCGACTTGCGCACACTGGTGCGCGGAAGACCTTGCAAACACGTGGGTATTATCAAGTTTCATTTAAGGGTACTAGGAGAACAGAATATTGCAAGAGCTCGCTTTGTTTACGAACATTTTGAGGGAACAGCGTGACTGCGTAGGCATAGGCTACAAACGCTACGAAAGTGCTGTGATGCCGTAGGTGACTGTAGAATAAAGTAGATCGTAAGTTACTCAACAGATGGAGCTGTTTTAAATTCTGTTTAACATTAAACGTTTTTCAAAGACAATTCAGTACAAGTTGTTTACCAGTTTAAATAATAATTCTTAGGTTAAATTTCAAATTACCAAATTAAACAGTTGATTTTTTTTATATTTGACCACAATCTCACCTGGTATAAATTTGGACGTAAATTCACAGTAAATATATACCTTGGCAGAACGTTTGGACATCCTAAACTCGGATTTAACAAATACAGAATTTAAACCTAATTTTCACCCAATTTTTGGCAGAAAACTGCAAATATCCCTCTGTTTTTTAGATAATCGCAAATATTCAGACAGACAACGGCGAGGGATTCAAATTCTGCTTTTTTTTTGCGTAGCCCACTGCGCAAATGTTTAAACTACCAGGACGCTATGAATGTACAGGAAATGTGCGAAACTCCGGGGGCATCAAAACGTCGTCCCCAGTTTCATTAAATAAAACTAGATGTATGGATGGGCCAACAGAACTCAACACACATGCTCATTTTAATAACATTATCTACTGGTCAAACGGTTGTTATTATGTCTGTTTGGCGTTGTAGCTGAAAGTTCGCTGGCAAGGGGTAACAGGTTCGTTTTCCGGTGAGGGGTAATTGATCTGATTTCTCCAGATATGTATTAGAATTGTATATTAAATGAAATAAAGTTATATTGGTACATAAATAAACAACAGCACAGTAGACAGCATAAAAAGACAGACACAAGAAAATAAAACATGAAAAACTACAAACAGATAATTAGCTGGAAGGCAGTGCTGACATGTACGAAATAATCTTAAATTCCAATTTAAAAAATTCCCCGAAACAGATGCTTAGTTCCCTTAAAAGTAAAAAGGCATACTATTTTGTAATGTGCACGTGATGCGCTTTCATTTAAGACCACACTCGAGTATATTTGCAGATTTTCGGTTTCCTTTCCCACTTTTACCCTCATAACTTTAAAACGGGTCAACCGATTTTCATCAAACATGTCTAAGATAACTCGCGCTAAACTTACCTTTCACTAAAACTAAATAGAAATTGCTTCATCCATTTGGGAGCATGATGTCCCAGACAGACACGTCAAAATTATATCACTCCTCTTTTTTGTAGGGGGTTAAAAAGGAGCAGTCTCAGCTCAATGCCACTCCGCTCCCCGAGAAAGGGATCGGAGCAACGCTGGTTTTCAGACTGCTCCTGAATTATACTGAGCGTTAACCTTTTTTGTTGCATTATTTTTATTGTACTGTTCATAGTTTTAAGTTTTACTTTGTGGCACAAAATAAATATTTTATTATTACCTTAACCGACAACGCACCGTCGGGTCGCGACGTCAAGCGCGCGAGACTCGTTTTTTCACTGTATAAATATATCTATGGATTGTCCAGCAATATTGCATGGATTGTCCAGCAGACTGGTTCCGACCATCGAACCCCGCCCCGAACAGTTTGGCTTTCGAGGACAACATTCCACCACCCTCCAACTGACGCGCGTACTGCATTACCTTGCAACAGAGCTTAACGCCCGGCGTAGCACGGTCGCGGTCTTTCTCGACATCGAGAAGGCATTCGACCGTGTCTGGCACCCGGGCCTACTCTATAAGCTCTTGCAAAGCAGTACGCCTCCAGCCCTTTCCCGGATCGTGGCGTCCTTCCTCGAAAACCGACGTTTCTTCGTAGACGTCGAGGGCGCCGCATCCTCCTCCCGTCCCATCCTCGCCGGAGTCCCCCAAGGTAGTTGTCTGTCGCCCGCACTCTACGCCCTGTACACCGATGACATCCCGACCCTGGAGGGGCAGTTGCTCCCCGGTGATAGGGATGTCACACTGGCGTTGTTTGCGGACGACAGCGCCTACCTTATGTCCTCCATCAATCCCTCCCACGCGGCCATGAAGATGCAGCGGCTCATGGACCGCCTCCCCAGATGGTTGGATGACTGGCGAATGGCTGTTAATGTCGGCAAGACAGCAGCCATGCTAGTCACCAACCGTCGCACCACCCTTCCCCCCCGTACCCTCCGGGGCCAGAACGTCGCTTGGACACCGCATACTCGTTACCTAGGCGTGGAGATAGACCGGTCACTGAGAATGCAGCCACAGGCGGACCGCGCGATTGCACAATCGCGCGCAGCCGTGGCGCAACTCAGACCGGTCCTAAAATCCAATCTCCCGCTCAGGACGAAGGTGCGGATCTACAAGACGTACGTTCGGTCCCGCCTCCTGTACGCAGCCCCCGCTTGGTACCCCCTCCTCTCCCAAACAAACAAAGACAGACTGCAGAAGGTGCAGAATTCTGTCCTTCGCACCTGCACAGGCGCGGGCCGATACGTTCGTAATGACGTAATTGCCCGCGACCTACTAATGCAGTCTGTCGAGGATTGTGTGGTGCTGACGGCAAAGCGTATGTTCGATCGTACCGAACTCAGCCGTCACCCACACATCCAGTCCCTCGCCCCCCTCCACACTCGCCCCCCCGACCACAAAGGCCCCTGGAGACCCCTTCCCAGGGACCTCATCAAAGACCAATAGCCCACAGACTGCCTCCTTTCTCTCTATCTTCTTCTTTTCTTTTCTTCTTTTCTTTTTCTTCGCTGCCCACTCTACTCTTCTCCCCCCCCACATCCCCCTATATATTCCCTCCCCTACTAACAATTTTGTATCCCTATGTATTTTATACCCCCACATATATATATATCTCCCTTCCGCCTCTATTAAAATTGTATTTAGAATAGTATATATGTAAAAAAAAAAAAAAAAAAAAAAAAAAAAAAAAAAAAAAGAGAGAATGAATAAAAAAACAAAAAAAAAAAAACAAAAAAAAAAAAACAAAAAAAAAAAAAAAAAAAAAAATAACATATACCCGCCTTAAAGGCATTGTCGAGTGACCCGGGGGTAGTTGCCCCCGGAGTTGAAGCCGGGGTAAGGAGCGCAAGCTCGACGCCCCACCCTGCGCCCTCAACCGAGGGACAGAAGTCAACGATCGCCAGCAATATTTAGTTATTAAAAGCCGTGTTGGCTAAGTGGAAGCACACTCGACTTTCATTCCGACGATATATACGAAGGATATGTGACATTTACCAACCTGGACTTGGCCAGCGTGGTGAATTAAGGCCTAATTTCCCTTGCTAAGAGAGAAGTCCCTGTGTCCCAGCAGTGGGAATGTTAATAAGGATTTAGTTATTATATAAAGTGTTCCAGCCCGCCTGTCTCAGGAACCGCTGCTTCGATATAAAAATGTATGTATTTCAGTGATCCGATTTATTGCACAAACACGCCTTTAGGGTTCCACATATATATACACATAATATAATAATACATTACATAGATAGGAATTTAATACCCATGGACCAAATAACCTTCGTAGCCATTTAAGTTGCTACAAATGTGCTACGCCGTAGCACTCATAGCTGTTGCTACGGCATAGCATATTAAATGGTAATTTTGCTTTTCAAGAGCATACCTACATGAAAGAGAAAGATAGTACTTAGTAGAAACCATAAAAAGAGGGTCATAGACAAATTTCTGCGGAATAGCATATTAAAAAAACTGATTACTTATTCCAACAGTAGACTTGATTGACATTTGATGTTAATTCATCCATTTTATTGAAAGGAATGATAAAAAATGTCAAAGGATGGCTGGCATTTTAAATTCAAGGATTTGCAGGTATCCGAAGCGGGCAAGGCATCAAAATCACTAGGACGTCATAAGTAAGAAAGCTGTAGACTAAATAAGTTGTACTGCCACACCCCGTTACCTGAGCTACCTGTCCTACGCATACTGAAACAATAAACTATGACGTCAGTGAAGAATGCTTCATTGCAGCTAGCTGTCTCTTTCGCACACATACATTTTAAAATGTACAGATGAGATGGCAGATTGACTGGATGTTGGGGTGAGTTACGTATGTGTTGCTGTAGGGACTTTCATAGAAAGACCGACAGTTTAATTTGTAATTTCGTTCTTTGTGTTTTGTGTATGTAATGTTCATAAGTTTAAAAATATTTCAAAGTCTACATGCAAACAAGGCTTTTTTATAGAAAGTTACTTAAAGTTAAATGGAAGTACCTTAAAGGTTTTGATTCCCTTGGGAGCAATAACGTCTTAAATTGCTTTGACTGTTGATTAATTACATTGACATATAGGTCTAACTTTTTAGAAGCTACATCGGATAAAATACCTCAATATTTTTGCATGAGCTATGGATTTAAATTTTATACCACTGTGCAAATACGAGCAAAAACGTAGTAAGCTAAAAATATAATAATTATAAACCAGTGATAAAAGGCGTTGCGTTGCTTTCCAAATCACAAGGTTCCAGGATGACTGGTACCCTATAGGTATTGATTATTTTCCGATTATCGGATCTTAGTGGACTTTGCGACATAAACACTGTATCTTTGATTGCGCTGTTCTGGAACGAGTGAACCTTCACGCTGTTCTATGAAAACTTTTTACTTGAGAACGACTAGAGCATAAATTTTATAACCTTGTAAAATCTTGGAAATTTTCAATAAAGTAGGTATAAATCTTATATATAAAATTCTCATGTCACAGTTTTCGTTCCCGTACTCCTCCGAAACGGCTTGACCGATTCTCATGAAATTTTGTGAGCTGAGAATCGGCCAACTTCTATTTTTTATTTTGCAAAACAACGTTTGCTGGGGTCTGCTAGTAACCTATATAATAAGATATAATATAAGTATAACTGCACCCTATTAATGGGCAAGCTTCTACAAACTGTAGAATATTATGTAGCAAAATTAAACAAACAAATTCATTCAAAAATATATCGCACTCGCTCGAATTATAGTAAATTTTAATGCGGCATCCTCCCGGTTACTCTGAATTCTGTCCCACCCCCAACCTTTTATGAGAGCCTGGTATTGCTGCGGATATTTTAGACGCATGTTCTTACCCGCAAGATCCCATCAAAAACATTAATATCAAATCGAAGCTGCATTATCTATACCACATCAACACACCAATATTATTAATTACTATAGACTTATATCATAGATTATTCAACTATTATTTATTCTTACCATAGATAGATATTCCAAGATTGCAAACATAGGGATATAGGGGCGTTCTGAGGTAACAAACAAAAAAAAAACAAATAAAGATCCTTCTTTTTTCTGTTGAAAGTTGGTTATATTGTGTTTTTATATTCCCTCGCAAATTTCCAACATGTTACGCTTGGCAAAAACAAAATGAGACGTCAAATTTGATTTTTATTAAGACGCCGGTAAATTAATTTTAATAAATAAATAAATAAAATAAATATTTCCAGACAATGCACACAACAACATCTAGCCCCGTGGTAAGCTATAAGCTTGTGTTACGGGTACTAGATATCTGATATACTTATCTATAAATAAAAATGAATTGTTGTTCGTTAGTCTGATTAAAACTCGAGAACTGCTGGGACGATTGAGCTGATTTTGGTTTTAAAATGTTTGTCGTAGTCTAGGGTAGGTCTAAACGGTGAGCAAATAAGGAAAAATTGCCGGGAACTTTTTTTACCCGTGCGACGCCGGGGCGGGCCGCTAGTACTTAATATAATAGTCATATATATAGATATTTTTTATTATAAATATTAAACACCCAGACCAAGGAGAAAGTGCTTGCAGAACATACAAACACTTTCACTCTTAGCGGGAATCGAACCCGCTACCTCTTGCGCCGCAAGCGGACCCTCGTCCACTGCGCCACTGAAGAAGTCAAATCAGTCTATTTCCGGACTTGTAACATAACCCTTATTGGAGCTTTGCCATACCAACTCACCACACTTCGTTTGGTAGGCTGGCCATCCAGCATGTAGTATTTGATGTTATGTTCATTTATTTATTAATTAAATTTGGGAAAACAAACATATATAAATGCTTGCAATATTTTAAAGCCTGTACCTTGAGGATAGAAAAGTGAAAATAGTTTGAAGAAACGGCCACCTCTAACAACTTTATGTGGCGCCACGCTGTGTCGGGGTTGATCCGCGCGCGAAGCTGCAGCTTAGTGCCTATCGGCATCAACGGCTTATGGAGCTAGTTCTGGACAGGAGTTCCACGAGTTCGGCTTCGGATGAACCTATAATTGTTGTGTCATCCAGTGGCATGCCACCTTCCCAGTTCTCAAGAACCCTTCTTATTATAAATATGTTCACAGATGAGATTGAAAAGTTGTAGCGAGAGTATAAAACCTTGTCGGACTCCTCTCTCGGAATGAAAAGGGCGTGATAGGTCATCTTCAAGCCCTACTCGAGACTTACTCCTTAGATTTTGAACCAGAAAAGTAAAATGATCAGGTATACCCATCGCCCCCATGACGCTGAACATCCTAGCCCTATTGATGTAGTCAAACGCCTTCTCGTAGTCAATGAGGCATAAGGCGGCATTGATGTTATGCTCTCTGCACTTTTCAATTATAACTCTTATATAAAAAGTTAAATAGTTAAAATGTCCTATGAAGAAGATAGAAAAATAAGAGGCTTAACCATCTCTGAATGTCTTAAGTAATCAGTGGTTTTAAAAATTATTAATAGGTATAAGAAAGAAGACAAGGATTCGAGGCAGGAATATATATTAATATTAACATTGAATACAATAATGTTCAAGTATACACAGTAAATACATTTTCCACAAGCACGCTTGGTGGAGTAGTGAGCCAAAGCAAATGAAGTCTCCATATTATCGGCGTACCCGGTTCAAACCTCTGTAACGGGACATTTTGCGTAAATATTATTTCTTAATTATTACTCATATCATAACGCCATCTATTCGTCTCCCAGAACTTAGATCTGAGCAGGACATGGAAATAAAAACTCTATTACAGAAAATATAAGTTTTACAAACTCAATTATGCAGGGCTAATGAAGAAATGGAATAATTGTCTTTAGAAAACAGCAAACTTCAACGCAACAACTAGCAATTAATTAAGAAGAATAGGTACATACTGCCATATATAATATTGTTATGAGACTAACTTATTTCTTTATTTATTTAATGGGACCACCAACTAGTAAATACACTTAAGAATACGATACAATTAAATATATTCTAGTGCTTCCTTAATTACGAAAGTCACAAAAAGCGCAATATGTATTTACACAGCTGAACTGCATTGGGTGTTCCTCATATTTTTACAATGGCATTACAAATCTTAAAACATTAAAAAAATATATAAACATATTATATTAACGCACTAAACAGTAAGGAACACAAATTCCACTAAACCGAATCATACATTCAAAACATTATACCTACAATTTAAAATATTTCCAGCAAATGTTACATTCATTAAGATTAAGATTACATATATTTGGTTTGTTAGGTATGGAGTTTTTTGATGGAAGAAAGAGAGCGTGTAAGAGTGAATAGGCTATAAACATAATGATAGTTCATAATCATTTATAATCTTTTTTTTTATTTGGGATTTTAAGGTTTTGGAGGGCATGGAGAATTTGAATGTAGATAAAGAGTGACTGGGTTTTTTTGTTAAGTTTGTAGTTTGTTAAGGTAGGTGAGAATAGGTCATAAACATTATGGTCTTATAATTTATTATTAATAATTAATTATAATATTTTTAAGGGATTTTAGGAACAAATTATGAGGGTTAGATATGTCGAGATTGGTATGATTAGATAATATATTATAGCTATTACATATTCAACAATAAATTATAGCTATTAAATAAATAAATAATTCGAGGAATGATAGAATTTTTACATTGTTTAGTTCTACAATAGGGAATATATCTAGAAAAAAACTAAAAACTCAGGATCTCAAGCAAATGTCAAAATATGTCATATTTTCACCCAAACCAAGACTAGTCATGCAACACAATATACACAAACAAATCGCCACTATACACGGAAGAACACAGTACCTGATACAATACCGCAACAAATCTATAATGTAGCTAAAAAACAGAAAAACCATAATACCTGTGACACAAAAATCTTACCCAAAATATGCATCTTGAGCTGCAATAAGCAAAAGAACTGATAAAATTGCACAACAAAACTATGCACATGAACTACTCCGAATTATGTCACTACCTGAACCCACAGTCACATACTGGACAAATTATTGCTGAACTTTAAGAAAAGCTGAAAATATAGTATAGTATAGTAGTATAAAGTAAATATAGTAGTTACGTAGTAATTTATTATTCTATGGTAGTAGCATTATTTTTATAAAAGATGATGATTTCTTGCTACAGAATATGGAGTTAAGTCTGAATAAACTTTTGAGAAATTGCCTTATGAAAAATACACACACTAATATAATATTGTGCACACCGATATATCTATATGGACACGGAACAACAGTTTTGAATAGTAGAATACACAATTTTAACGAATTACTTCTCCAAGACTAGACGTGAATCTGAATAAGTAAGCGTTCTTGATCAATTCTAACAAGTATTTAACTTATGACTATAATATGTTTCACAAACCTACAAAAAAAGTAAATAATTATGGATTTCGTTCAATTTATCAATACCTGTATAATTTAATTTTGACTTCTTTACTTAAGATGAGTAGAGCAGAATAATGTTTGTAATAATAACACAAATAACAACATCAACAATAATAATTTATTTCGTGTATAACTCTATCATAATATGTTCTCCGTCAAAATATTAACGGTCTTGTCTCTAAATCGGTTTAAGTCATGGTTTATTTAGATTGCTTAGAACAGAAAGGAAATAATGTATAATAATCATGTTAGTATAATCTGCATTAGAGCATAACATGGTTACGGTCGTTACGGATGATTTAAATAGTATTCGGTTATCTATACTAATATTATAAAGCTGAAGAGTTTGTTTGTTTGTTTGTTTGAACGCGCTAATCTCCGAAACTACTGGTTCGAATCGAATATTTTTTTTTGTGTTGGATAGTCCAGTTATCGAGGAAGGCTATAGGCTATATAACATCACGCTTAGACCAATAGGAGCAAAGATATAGTGGTAAATGTGTAAAAAACGGGAGAAATTGTTCATCTTTGAAGCCTTCCGTTGCGTGCGCCGTGAAAACGGTTCAAGATACACAAAAAATATGTATTAAAGAATAATAGCTCTTTTAATGATCTAAAAAACAGTCCGCGATAGTATATATCTATCTTTTAAGATTAACTCACAAAAACCGTTTTTATGGTACCTAATTTGGTCGAAATAATTTGTTTAAGTTGTATCATCATAATAATAGTAATCTTTATTCAAATAAATATGTTGTTGGTTAAGAGTACTTCATCCATTATAACGCGGGTAGCACCGCAGGGCACAGCTAGTTTAACTATAAAGTAGGCCCCGCCTTCGGCCGACCAGGGTTCCTGTATTTTGATTCTGAATAACTATCATAATTTTGTAAATATTAAAATTATCGTAGAACTATAAATTCCTAAAGTTGTGGAATGTTCCGGTATTACATTGCCTGAACATAATTGAATCGTTCTATGTATATACCGTATATACCGACCGCTGTGGGTTAAAAGTCTATTAGTAGAAGATTTTAATAACAGATAAAATTTTATATTATCGAAGTATTTTCTTATCAAAAACTACAATATAATTATATCCGGGGATTTTAATATTGATATTTTAAAAACAAATAAAACAACGATGGGTTTTAAAAATGTTTTATCTAAATATAACCTTAGAAAGACATGTAAATATAATTCAATCAAATTACTGGACCGGATAGCCTATCAGTATCACCCATAGGCAATGTTGCTTACAACTTGTCAGGTATTAGCGAAAAAATTACTGATCTTTCAGTATCTAATCATCTTGGTCAGTTATTAAAGGTTTCAGTCAAAAAACATACTTTTAAAATACACTGGTTTAAAACAAAACGCGACTATAGCAATGAAAACCGTAGTAAAATTATAGAATGCATTAGCAAAGTGAAATTTAATGATATTATACAATACCCGTCATGAATCTTGTCAACTGTCTTTAACAAGGCATTTTTCCAAGCACTCTTAAAGTAACTATTACTAAACCGCTACACAAAAAGGGATCTAGAGATGACATGAATAATTACCCGCCAAGAGCACTGTTATTTGCAATAGATATTTCCAATATTTGCAAAAATATTGAAAAAGTCATATAATAAGACTATATAAATAGATAATAAGTGACAAATGTAATGTTTGTAATGCTCCATGTAGTAGAATCTGTGAAGCTTTAAGTAGTCAAAACATCTGATATGTATCACCAGATTCCCAAACAATTATTTTATTTGTTAATAAGAATTTATGATTTAAATATTAACTAAATACTTAACATCTATGCATTCACCTCCTTCAAGTTCCAGCTCTTTAGGTGTACTTTTATCTAAAACAAATAAATAAATATTAGCAAACAATCCACACAACATCTAGCCCTGTGGTAAGCTCTAAGCTTGTGTTATGAGTACTAGATATCAGGGATACTTAAAAAAATAGAAAAACATATATAAATATTTTTTATACCTCTATGTACATACTAGCATTCTAGCCGGAAAAAAATATTCTATATATAACTTGGATTATGGGAAAAATTAAACATACTATTGATAAATATTAAGTGAAGTTGAAAGAAAATGACCATAAACTTTATTTTTGAAATTTGTTACAGATTGAGCTTTTTTTATATTTATTGGCAGAGAATTCCATAACTTTATTGCACTCACTGTAAAGGAAGAGTTTGAAGAGTGAAAAGAATGATTTGGGGTATTTAGTTGGAGAGTAGCAATGTCTCTAATGTCAATGTCGCAATGTAACTAATTAATTTGTAAAGGAATAAATGATACGCAAAATAGCGTTGAACTGAGTAACATCTTTTACACTTTATAATTTTATTTAACTTGACACTAGCAAACTGACGCTTCAAGCGCAGAGTCCAATTATAAGGGGGCCCTGCTTTTCCGCACTTAGACTCCAAGGTGGTCCATTGTGCGTGGAGTGGGGTCCAATTATAAGGAATTGAATTGAAAGGAATAAATATTCAGAGCATTTTATTTACCTATTGACTTTAATGAGATATTACAACACATTATAATTGGATTGTACAGTTAGTACAGAGTTTTTCACTACATTTATTGCTACACTATATATCTATAACATCAATATCACTTCATTTTCATTAAACCAACCTTTAACCTTCAAATAACCAACTAAAACCCTTTATTATTAATTACATTTAAACTATTATTTACGATCTGAGTATTAATAATTAATATGTATTGCAAATAAACAATATCATTTTATTTTAAGTCTATCATACAATTTGAATAGCTGAACTAAACACAACTTACCAGATATTACATCACCATCAAATACAAATTTCAGGCTCTCCAAAGGTTTTCCTAGTATCTGAGCACATTTCATCATAACAACCTTCAATTTTTCCTCAGCCCCAATACATAATATGTACGGTTTCTTAACATTCTGACACTGGAATTTCAACTTAATCCCTTCTTCGTCTCTTTGTTCTTTATTTCGAATTAGATTCGTAACACTCTGGGAAACTATTCCTCCATCTATGAATTTGGCGATGTTATAATTAATGGAATAGGGTGTATCACTGCTTTTAAGTATTTTTTCATTGTACATAAAGAGGAGCTTATCCTGTGCTACTTTTTCCTTGTTAGAAAAATGTTCAAATATTGTTGTAAGTGGTTCCAGTTTTCGTAAGTAAAATCTGAAAATTTCATAGTTTTGCCAATCGACTTTGACTGATAGTTTTTCGTTATCGTCATCTAATTCATCGTTTTCAACAATTACAACATCATTTTGCGATGTTGTTGTGCTGCTGAAGAGTTGCTGGCTATCACATTGATCAGGGTAGTCATCAGTATTACCCACACTGTATATTGGACCATTGTTAGTATGAGATCTAGTCATTGTCTGTGTACTAGCAGCTAGACCGAGTGCTAAGTCATATAAAGCAGGGTCTTCAAAATTCCAGTCTCTTGTTTGCCTGTTTCGGCCTCTAGGTCTGCTAGGAGATATGAATTCTTGAAGAGAAGTTTGTCGACGACCACGGCCACGGTTAGAAGTCGTACGCCGGTTAATGCCGCGGCCTCTGCCGCGGCGCCTACCTCGCGCCTGAACCGGGGATTCCTCTACACTTGTATTTACAGCACCATCATTAGTTTCATTACCGAGTACACGAGGCTGCTCTCGTTGGCTTGCTCTAGTCTTTCGTTTAGGAAGAATTTTTGAGGCATCGATATCAGCGGAACGTTTAGCGGCGTGAGTGGAGCGCTCTTTGCTGTAATTCGCGATAATAGTGTCCAAGGAGATCTCATCCTCTGTTTCGCTGTGCAGTGATTTGCTGCAGCCGTTGTCCAAGTCAGTGCAATCATTTTTCTGTAGTTCAATGAGTAAGTTTGTCGAATCGATTTTGTCCTTTTTGAAAGCACTCATGGCTTTCTGTAGTTTTTGCGCTGCGTTTCCATAGCAGTCGTCTTCAGAGTCCGACGACATTTCTTACGAAGAGTCTTGGAAAAGAAAAGTAAATCAATTCAGTTCAGTTTCTTGTGTAATTGGACTTTGCGCGTAAAGCGACAATTTGCCAGTGTCGAGTTAAATAAAATTATAAAGTGAAATACTCGATGTTATTCAGTTGAACGCCATTTTGCGTCCTATAAATCAGAGAGTATTTAAATCACTAAGTTGTAAAACAAAAAATTAAAAATACAGTTTTCACACAAGACAACAATGTTTTGCTTTGTTATGACATTGCATTGACAGGATGGCATGGCAGCACACTACAGCACACTTTTTTCGGCTTCTTGTGGTATCGGCAAACCTCATAACAAGCTATCACCGTAGAAAATAAAATCGCCTATTCTATTCAGTGGTTAGGGTAACAATCTTAGAGTATCTATGGTAAGTAACAGAGCGCGCGAACTTCATTGTGCAAAACGTAGACAGCTAGCCTAAACAAACTTAAAAAAAGAGCGAATGACAGGTAGGGATGGGGCGTGCCGATGGGGAAAAAGCTATGGATAAATGACATTAAATTGGTTCTCTGTTAGGTAATTATTTACACACTCTTTATGTTATTTACTTGTTCTCTGGTTCATTATATAAAACATCTAGTAATTTACCAAATTATAATGATAGTTCTACCATTTACATAATCATTTTCTGGTTGTTTCAAGTGGTTATATTTATTATTATTATTAATACTTTATTGCACAAGGATATAAATAATTGTACGAAAGGTGTGCTTAATTTAGGTGTTACATAGTAGTAAGATTCTAACATTACCCTTTTGGGGCATTGCAACCTTATGATTAGATACTTAAATACATAAAATATATTAATAATGGGTAAAAACACTAAAAAAAATATCGGTATTTAAAATTATTGACCCGAAGAGGCAATGTTTGTCAAAAGCGAATGTGAATTGTTATTATTGTTGAATAAATTAAAAAATAGCAATTAAATATGTCTGCGTATTTAATTGTTATTTGCTCACAATATGTCGGCGTCATGGTTTTAGTCGTATTGAGTACTTCCGACATTTCCATTTTTTTTTCATACGCTGACGTGTAGCGTAAAGCGCTTTGCATCGCAATCGGCGACGTTCCGAGGAAAACTCTACTCCCAAGTAACATTTTTTTTTTAAACATCAGCTACAATCGTTCGCGTCCCATCACTATACTTTTGACAGTCGGCGCGGTGCGCGGGCGGGTGTTTGCATGCCCCCCTCTCACGTCTCCTTCACCCCCGCAAATGGACGCGATGCCCGATTTATTTTTATCAAAATAACTGTAAAAATCGACATACTAATGAAATTTAATGTTAGATTTCATCTTGGATTCCTTTCTAGTGTCATTTTTGCAGCATTTGGCTGCACATTTTACCATTTTTATTGCCCAATTTAGCAAAATTAATCGAGATCCTCACGCGCCGCTACCGCGCATCCATCCACGACTGCGAAGGCTCGCTGCCTGCGCGAACGTCATATTGTTCTTAGCCGTGTCTGATGTTCGCAACTCAATAGGCTCACTCTGTTCTTACCATAGATACTCTAAGGTAACAATATATTTACAAAAAGCTAAACTTATTAAAAATTACCATGCCATGTCTGTCAGTCTTTCGGCTTCAGTCTTCAGGCGGTCGAAACCGAACCTGTTCCTGGTCCCAGCTCCATCCCTACTTCATCTCTGGCGCTCCGCACATCCCAAAGGACGCCAGATCCGATGCCAGTCCAGGGTCCTCAAACTCCCATGAACGAGGACTGCTTTCTCGACGAGGAGGGGAGTGATGTCAGTGACAGCTGTCTTGACTCCTCCCCCCTTAAGCGCTCATAAAACAGTCCTGCCAACAACCCCTAATCCCATCCCCTCCCCTCTCCAAATCCCCAAAACCAACCTCCCCAATCCCCAAAAACAACAACCAATACCAATCATTCAAGCAAACCTACAACACAGCCTCACTGCCACTGCGACCCTACCCAGGGCGTTGGAGGAAAGACCCGATACTGTGGCTCTGATCCAAGAACCCTGGATCAGAAAAAGCCAAATATGTGGTCTCAAAACACCGGAAAGCCAACTTCTCCTGAACGCCTCTGTAAGCAATCCTAGAACTTGCATTGTTGTTCCGAAGAACATTAGGACATTTCTAATAACCGAACTCTGTTCCAGAGACCTAACAGCTGCTAGACTATTTCTATCTCCCCAACATAGCACACAGCAAATAGTCATAGCATCAGCCTACCTACCTAGCGATGAAGCGATACCAACTCAGGAACTGATGTCACTCGTTGAATACTGCGAAAGGGAGAACGTGGAACTCATCGTTGGCACAGACTCCAACGCGCACCACACACTTTGGTGCAGCACCAAGAGTAACGACCGCGGAGAAGAACTGGTAAGCTACCTTGTAACTACTAACCTTCTACTCCTTAATAGGGGCTCGGAACCGACCTTTGTCACCTCTAGAGCCCAAACCATAATTGACTTAACACTTTGCACAGAACAGGTTTCAAGCTTCACCAAAGACTGGCACGTATCCAACGAGGCATCGTGCTCAGATCACAGATGGATAAGGTTTAACCTGGAAATGACAATCCCTCCACCACAACCCCGACGCTGTCCACGTAAGACTGACATAACAAAATATAATAAATTTGTTAGATCAGAACTTGACAGTTTAGGTGTTAAAGCAAACATTCAAACAGTAGCTGAACTAGACAATTACACTAACCAGCTAACGCAAATTTTAACCCACAGCTATGAACAATCATGCCCACTTGTCGTGCCTTCACGAAAGCCAAAACGACAATGGTGGGGACCTGAACTGCAGAGGCAACGAAGCAAAGTAAGGAAACTGTTCAACAGAGCCATGAACACCCGGACACAAGAAGACTGGGACAAATACCAATGCGCAAGGATTTCCTACAAAAAATGCATACGTTTGATGAAAAAACAGTGCTGGAGGAAATTCTGTACCGCAATAGAAGATACCAGTCAGGCGGCTAGAGTCAGAGGTCTGCTAGCAAGAGACCTTGATCGTACACTCGGCAGCTTAAAAAAACCTGACAATACCCTTACAAAAACGGACACGGAAACGAGCGAGGTACTGATTAACACACACTTTCCTGGCTGTCAGGTAACTGACAACAACAAATGGGAAGAACATCAGGAGTACATCGCTGACGAACATGACTGGAACACAGCTCAAAATATGATCAACCACGAAAAGGTTACTTGGGCAATTAACAGTTTCCTCCCATACAAATCGCCAGGCTTAGACGGAGTCTTTCCGGGCATGTTAAGATGGTGCAATAAGGCACTGGCAGAACACCTAGTGCCTTTATTTAGGGCATGCATTGCCTATAAATATGTACCTCAAAAATGGAGAGAAGTCAAAGTAGTTTTTATACCAAAACCAGGAAGAGGTGACTACACTGAGCCTAAGTCTTATAGACCAATAAGCCTCACGTCATTTCTCCTGAAAACACTTGAAAGGCTATGTGACAGAGAGATACGTGAAAACACACTCAGCCTTATACCACTCCACCCTCAACAACACGCCTACAGCAAAGGCAAATCAACGGAATCCGCCCTACACCAAGTCGTATCCCGTATAGGTGCAGGATTGACGTCAAAGCAATCAACCCTCGGAGCATTCATAGATATTGAAGGAGCCTTTGACAAAACAAAATTCACCAGTATCAACAAAGCCCTGATCAACTACGGCGTTGAACCAACACTGGCTGAATGGATTAACAATATGCTCGTAAATAGAGCCATTCAAGTAACGATAAATAAAACAACCCGAGGCATAGTAGCGAGAGGATGCCCTCAAGGAGGCGTTTTATCCCCGCTACTTTGGAACATAGTAGCAGACGAGCTACTGAGAAAGCTCAACGGTCGAGGTCTTGTGACAGTAGGATATGCGGATGACCTCGCTATCCTGGCGACCGGATGCTTTGAAAGCATACTATGTGACCAAATCAGGAATGCCTTCAAAACCATTGAAAGCTGGTGCAAAGAACACGATCTATCGGTTAATCCAGCTAAAACAGAACTCATCATGTTCACCAACAAAAGGAAACTTGGGCACCTAAAATTGCCCAAGCTCTTCAACACAGAACTTGAACTAACTAACGAAGTCAAATACTTAGGGGTCATACTAGACAGCAAGCTTCTATGGAACAAGCATCTTGACTTCAAACTGAACAAAGCATGTACTACATTTTACCAATGCAGGAGAATGCTAGGGAAAACATGGGGACTCTCCCCTAAGGTAACCAGATGGCTTTACACTGCCGTCGTAAGACCCACACTAACCTATGGAGCCATAGTATGGTGGATCAGAACAGAACTCAGCACAGCCAGAACGAAGCTGCAGCGCTTTCAAAGAATGATAGGCGCGGCCGTCACGGGCTGCATGAGAACAACACCGGCTGCTGCACTCGAAATTGCTCTCGAATTAGCGCCACTCGATCTACATATACAATTAGAGGCGACCATGTCAGCCCTTAGACTAAACAATCTTGGAATATGGGGAACCACCACAAGTCCACACGCACGTATACTTGAAAGGGCGCTGGAATACCAACCACTAATAGCAGCCCCGTGCGACCTCATGCTCAAGAAACCAATCCAAGACAAACTTTACCACATACAACTATCTGAAGGTCCTAAGGACGAATCAGGCATTGAGGAAGTGAGAATATACACCGACGGCTCTAAAACAAAGACCGGAACAGGTGCAGGTGCCCACTCACTAGACCTCAATATTAACATATCCATGACACTAGGCGAACACAGCTCTATATTCCAATGTGAATGTGCAGCAATAACAGAGGCGGCCAGGGCAATCATGAGAAGGAAGATAAACGGGTACCATATAAGAATTCTCTCAGACAGTGCCGCCACACTCACTGCCCTAATGGGCAGAGAGAGCAACTCTAAGCTAACATACGAATGCCACCTAGTGCTACAGGAGGCTTCCAAAAATAACACGATCACCCTTCAGTGGATCAAAGGTCACAGTGGATCATTCGGGAATGATGCAGCAGATGAACTAGCACGGCAAGGATCAGGAAGGAAAGCAGAAGGTCCGTCTCCGTTCCTGCCGCTGCCTTTCTCGCAACTGCGCACCTGGATGAGAACTAGAATAAAAGACCTACACAACGATCGCTGGCATAATCTAACAGACTGCCGACAGGCAAGAACAGCAATGCCAGACCTTAACTCAAGGCAATCCAAACGCCTATTAAACCTTAAAAGAACGGACCTTCGAGTCCTGATAGGAACTATCACAGGACACATCACCCTTAACAAACACCTCTATAACATGGGATCCACAGACAGTTCACTCTGCAGAGGATGCCTCAACAAAGACGAAACAGCTGCCCACGTCATCCTGGAATGCGAGGGAGTAACAGCACAGCGACGTGAAATCCTTAAGAACCCAAGGTCACTCCGAGAAGCCTGCGAAGACCCCAGGAAACTTCTGCGCTTTTGGTCGGAGTTGGGCTGGTTACACTAGCGCCCCACTCCACGCACAATGGACCACCTTTGAGTCTAAGTGCGGAAAAACAGGGCCCCCCTAACTAACTAACTAACTAACTAACTACTGTCAGTCTTTATGTTCGAAATAAACTGAAAAACAGTTGATCGGATATTTATTAGGTTTTCAGCAAATAGGTAGAGTAATTCAAGAGAAAGGTTTCTAAATTATCTTTACAAAGCCGTAACGGGCCAGTGGCCAGCTAGTTATTTATATTAGGTCCTTACATATGAAATTGGCGTTTTTCGTACTGGCCACTTTAATCACAAATTTCTCCTCTTTGGTAAGGAATTCCAAATTCAAATTTGTACAGCTATAGACTCATGTATTTGTGCTTCGATGATCGTCATTCATTTGTTTTTTTTCTTCTGTTTTTTTCTGTTTGCGTCACTCATTTTACAAAATGGAAAACTTAAAATATCGCATTATTTACGAGTACGAGTTCCGCCGTGGCACTAGTGCTGCGGAAACAACTCGAAGGGTGAATGATGTGTATGGCGGTCGTGTTGCAAAAGAAAACACAGTTCGTTTTTGGTTCCAACGTTTTCGTTCTGGAAATTTCGACTTGCAGAACAAGCCCCGTGGACGGCCTGAGACTCAAGTTGATAATGAAGAGTTGAAGGCTATTGTGGAAGCGGATCCATCGCAAACCACGTCCGAGTTAGCTGCAGGCTGCGGTGTTTGTGATAAAACTGTTTTAATTCACTTGAAGCAAATTGGGAAGATTAAAAAGCTTGAAAGGTGGGTACCTCACGAATTGACTGAAGCAAACCGGCAAACGCGCGTCGACTGCTGCGTTACATTACTAAACCGGCACAATAATGAAGGTATTTTAAACCGAATCATTACCTGTGATGAAAAATGGGTTCTTTACGATAATCGGAAGCGCTCAGCGCAATGGTTGGATCCTGGCCAGCCAGCCAAATCCTGCCCCAAGCGAAAATTAACCCCAAAAAAGTTACTTGTAAGCGTTTGGTGGACTAGTGCCGGTATTGTTCATTACAGTTTTCTCAAATCTGGCCAGACTATTACGGCTGATGTCTATTGTCAGCAATTGCAAACCATGATGGAAAAGCTAGCGGCTAAACAACCTAGGCTGGTCAATCGCTCCACGCCACTGCTGCTTCACGACAACGCTAGACCACACACTGCGCAACAGACGGCTACTAAATTAGAAGAGCTTCAATTGGAAAGTCTAAGACATCCTCCGTACTCCCCGGACCTTGCTCCAACAGATTACCATTTTTTTCGAAATTTGGATAACTTCTTGCAAGGGAAAAAATTCAACTCCGATGGGGCAGTCCAAATCGCCTTCAAAGATTTTATTGATTCCCGTCCGACTGGTTTTTTTAGTAAAGGGATCAATGAACTACCTATAAGATGGCAAAAGTGCATAGAAAATAATGGTTCATACTTTGATTAATTAAATATATTATATTAAAAAATATTCGACTTTTTGTTCCTCCCATACAAAACGCCAATTTCTTAGGTAAGGACCTAATATTATATATTTCTGGACCAATCTATCCACACATCATCACCTAACCCCAAACTAAGGAGAGCTTGTGCTATGGGTATTACGTGATTGCGTGATACTTACAAAATAATCTATTATTTTAGAAAACGGTAAGCATTAATATAACATACAATATTATGGTATTGATATTGCCGGCAACGACACGGCAACCGCCCAATTTATAACGAATGGCTATTAGTTATTATAAATATAATAAATAAAACGGACAAGTGTTTATAAATAGCTTAAACCCAACTCTAAACAAAATTCTAATGACTTTTGTAGATACTTCTAATGCGAACAAAAAAACTACAATACTAAAATTGAATTGCATTCTAAGTTCATTATTTCAATGGTACCTAATCGTTAGCAGGAATTCACGCCGACAAGATTTGATTACGAAAGTAGGTACTTTCCATCATGATTTATTTCCAACATGATTTTTTCCATCGATATTGTTAATTTTCTTGCACTGGAAAAAAAGGTGAGTTTGGCGCGGGTGTTCTTAGACATGTTTCATGAAAATCGGTTGTGACGTTTAAAAGTTAAAAGTATACTCAAGCCGAGTGGAGTATCAAATTGGACGTAATTTAGACGTCACACATTTGCTATATTAAATGCGAAATGTATTGTAGTTTTAGATAAAACACCGTTTTACATTATGCACGGCATTTTAAAAACTATGCCGGTTTTTATGTCCGTATCAATTTCAATTGTCCATAAATAAGTATATTTTTCTTTAGAATTAATAAAAAACGCATCCAAGATACAGAATACAGAAAGGTACAAGCAGAGAGTTTAAAATCACTAGATACGTTTTAGGTACAAGATTGGTAGAAAGTAGGTCAATCAATATCAAAACTCAGAAAATGATCGGACATTCAAAAATAATATGTTAAAACATATTTCCCTTGTTACATAGAGTTCAGTTTGCTGCGGGGTGTTTCTACTCACTGTTGATTGTATCTCACCCCCAACCGTTTCTGAGAGCCTGGTACAGCAGCGGGTATTTTCAGGCGGATGGTTCGCACGAAATAACCGCAAGAGAAAAATACATTTTTGATAACTTGCTTTTATTGCTTGGATAAAATATATTTTAATAAATAAATAAAATGTATTAAAATGTAATATTCACATAATCTCGAATAAAATATTACCTACTCAACGTTATAAAACTCTTTTAACATTATAATAAAAATTACTCATAATTTTTAAATCGTGGTGCTCGGATTTCATACATCTTCGTAGTTTAGGTGTATGAAGCACCACGCTAAGAAGCTAAAAATATTGTTTTAATTTCTATGGAATCTTATTATATACACTAAATATTACGTAAAACCATAAAAGTTAGGGGTTAAACAAGAATCACAAACTCAGCTCGGAGATGATTGTGACCTATGTAAATGTACGTACCTACATTTACTTAGCACTTTCGCAAATTGTGTTTCTCATCGCGTATTTTATTGAATACTAGCTGTGCCCTGCGGTGCTACCCGCGTTATTAATGGATGAAGTACTCTTAACCAACAACATATTTATTTGAATAAAGATTAATATTATTATGTTGATACATCTTTAACAAATTACTTCGACCAAATTAGGTAACATAAAAACGGTTTTGTGAGTTAATCTTAAAAGATAGACATATACTATCGCGGACTGTTTTTAGATCATTAAAAGAGCTATTATTCTTTAATACATATTTTTTGTGTATCTTGAACCGTTTTCACGGCGCACGCAACGGAAGGCTTCAAAGATGAACAATTTCTCCCGTTTTTTACACATTTACCACTATATCTTTGCTCCTATTGGTCGTAGCGTGATGTTATATAGCCTATAGCCTTCCTCGATAACTCGACTATCCAACACAAAAATAATTATTCAATTCGAACCAGTAGTTTCTGAAATTAGCGCGTTCAAACAAACAAACAAACAAACTCTTCAGCTTTATAATATTAGTATAGATATCAATGGAATACGAGTATAATATTACCGTAAACATCCTTTTCTGAGCCGATTACTAGCAAAAATTTGGTTAAACTTCGTTCCAACAATTCCAATGAGGAAGTAGTACTAATGAAAAGTATTTTTACACGGGTTATTTGTTTTGGTAACATAACAGTCAGCTGTGGGACACCAAAGTTGCACTGAATATAATATGTTATTTTAACAAATAACATTGATTAGTTTTAAGATTTAACGCGCACGGAAACATTGTTAACAACCATCACAGGTTGGCAGGTAGAAAATGCCTAGGCATTAAGCCCACCTTTTTGTACACAATTCACAATTCAACGTTGTGCAAATAAAGTGTTTTAAATAAATAAATAAATATACAGAGTTCATAAAAATATCCAAAATTCACGTAGAATTTAATTTAATTCATTCAGTCACCGCGCTGTAAAAAAAACAAATTAAATTACTTACGCAAGAAAAACTATATTTACGTTCCCGGGGCACAAAGTGTTCTCTCTTGACGACAGAGATACGGCGTTATTCCACCACGCTGGCTGCCAAGAGTGGGTTAGTGTATAACACATAACACCTTCAATAAATCAATTACTCTCTTTTTGTATCAATTTGAACTTTATTACGACTTTTCGCTCCCAACTTTCTAGTTTCTTTGCGACAAAAAAACGAGCTTATAATCAAGAAACTCTTCTTCTCAGCTTACTACGCTAGTAATATCCCTTATTCTGCCTAGTGGCTGCCAGGACATTGGAATGTTCGGTTTACTGGATTATAAGGGATTAGTCGCAGTAAACATATACCTAAATAACGCAAAAGCTTGTACTTCGCATGTCCGAACCCCGACCAAGCGTCGTGTTTGGTCACCGCTAGATAACTTCAGACCGCCGCAAAAAATATTTAATAAATATACGTTGACCTTGCCACGTTTGCTTTGGACGTTTGATCTGACTTTGTGTGATTGGAGACCATGAATATCGGAACAAGCGATACTGTCGCGAATCAAAGTCGGCACGTTTGGTTTCAATACAAAATATGTATAAATAGTGAAACTTGGCGATGTTTTTATAGATTTCTGTTTGTCTGTGGGATTAGTCCTCAAATAATGCAGTTGTGGAAGAAAATGCTATTGATGTTAGATGGTATGGTAACACATTGTTGTACACGATCACATTTAAAGACGAAAAAAGTTCAATAAAATACAATATTATCAATGACTTCCGAACTAAGAGATTCCGAAACAATAAAATTAAAACTTGATGGTATTATGAAAGTAGAAATTGTCAATTGAGTTTGTTGTTCAATAAAAGTACGAATTTTGCTCAATTTAGGTAGGTAACCAAAATTAAAGATTATATTAACTTATGGCTAATATTGAGGCCTTGCTGAACAAAAATTGACATGTTTTTCGTAAGCATTTCGACTTTTTTTAAACTTGAATACTTATCCATAATAATATATTATACCCAGAAAACTCTCATTGTGCTTATAAAACCGCAAATAGTTTCAACACAAAAGTTTTATTATAACTACCTAAAATAAAACTTGTACAAAATTTATGAGCTATTCATGTTTATTACTATTTTATTTTCTTTCAACAACAATTATCAACACCCTTGGTAACGCCATCTATCCATAATCCTATCCAATTTCTCCTTTCCCTGACATAAGCGTGCTAGTGTCACTGTCAATGCGCTGGCGCGACAAGAAGAAGAAAAATGGCAACTGAAGAACAAGACTTGACCGTGGGCAGTCGCGTGGAGTGGACACTAATCGATAGCGTGATCGATTTTCATCTCCAATTTCCCGCCATATGGAACATTATAATTCCGCTGTTTGATTTCGCTGTAATATCATTGTGATCCTGGACGTAATATTTGGTCTTCTACCGCTCATTTTATGCGAGACGATATAGCCGTGTGTGGTGACAGTGTGGATGTGCTTGAGGGCGCCCTGAGTTGCTGGGCTGCCCCACCCCCGCAAGGAACGTGGAACCTGGCTGGAAGTCCTTCGCTTGCAGGTCAGTGCACGCTTTCCCTTCCATCCTTATTATTTTTACCCATCTGTTATTCCCCAAGGCGGCCCTGTGGTATCGAAGGCACAGGGTTCCCGCGCGTCTCCATAAGTGTGGTCCTATTCGAGACGGATTTGTCCCTAAAGTGTGGTTTCTCATTGAGACGGATTTATCCCCACATTACTCATTTATCAAGATACAAATTTGTGGTTCAAACGAACCTTAGATAACCTACATATAATTTATTTCCCCCGCATAGCTTGTTAGAATACCTAAGTTATTGGTCTAACAAGTTATATTTTCGCTGTATAATCGAATTACATTACGTGATTCGAGTGATTGACCTTTTTTGTCATTGAGACTAACCGCATCCAACACGCATCTATTGCAGTTGGACCTGGTCATATCATTATAACCCGCTGTTTTTATATTAAATGTTCCATAACTTTAACATTCTATGGTGTTTACGCATATACGTATTGATAAATTTACCGCAATTACGCAGTTTATAAATTTTCTGTCTGCCTTCATAATTATTTAGCACTACCCCCTGCTTATTTTGATAGAACACGCCATTGTTGCCCGGCATTGTTATACGAGTACGAGTATCGCAACCGGTTTGCCGACGCAAGTATTCCCCCCGCGCCCGCGTTAGATAGATAATTACGCTTGTTATACGAACGCGCTGTAAATACTAATTTACTTCGTTATATTTTATATAACTATCATAACATAAGGCCTATCTTTCATTTCTTACGCACCGCAGTTATTTTATAATTTCTACAATGGCTAATACTAGGTCAAAAAACCCTATCGAAACAGATGATTCCCAGCTGTTAATATTGCAAGCTAAAAGGGAAGCTATCTTTGAGTTAATTCAAAACATGTATGATTCTTCTTCAAATATAGACGTAAGTGCTTCGAATAAGGAATCTTTTCTCTCTGAATGTGCTAATATTGATATTTTACGCAGTGAATTCTTAAAATTACTGGACGACTATAATTTACAGTTATTAAAGGTCGATCCAACCGCCGTACCAGATTATAAATGTATGGTTGCATTTGAGCAACTATACAGCCGCATAAAAAGATTGTATGATAAGCATTCTGTTCCGTCAGCTGTTATCAATACAACACAACCTTCTGTTGTTTTTAATAAATTGCCGCATAGGTTGCCACCTATTGAGTTAATCACTTTCGCAGGAGATATAAGGAAATGGCCTATATTTTACTCTTGTTTTAAAACCGCTGTACATGAGAATCCATCCCTCACCAATGCCGAGAAATTATATTATTTAGTTGGTAGGTTGACGGGTAAGGCCGAGTCAGTGTGTATAGGTATAACGCACTGTCCAGAAAATTACGAACTCATTTGGCAAACGCTTGTTGACAAATATGAAGATAAGCGAATGGTAGCAACTTCTTATTTAAATCAGCTGTTCGATTTCTCGCCTATAAGCACCGCATCTACAGAGAGCTTTGATTTGTTTCATGAACAATTTATCAACACAGTCCGCGCATTGAATAACTTAAAGATAGAAAGATTAGATGAGTTAATTCTAGTTCACATAGCTTTAAGAAAATTAGATCGTAGTACTGTTCACGCCTTTGAGTTGAGTTTAGGGTCCGATATACCTACATTTTATACACTCGAGTCATTCATAAAAAATCGCGCGAAGGTGTTCGAGCGAACGAGCTCCGCCCCCGCCCCCGCACCGGGTCCAGGCCCGCGTAAAGGTACTCCGCGAACTCTTACAAAACAAATTAATAATAATTATAATAAAGGTGCACCGCAGCTACACGCTTACGTAAACACTTCACCCGCCGTTGCCGCCGCTGTTTCCGCGAATTCCGTGAATTCCCCAGATACCGCTGATAAATGTCTATGTACTAATATTGTTCATCATCATTTATTCAAATGCCCGCCGTTTCATAAAATGACCCCCATGGAACGTTTTAATTATGTTAAGGAAAATAACTCGTGTATAAACTGCCTTAGCATAAAGCATAGGGTCGCTCTGTGTAAATCAAACACGACTTGCCGCTCGTGTAAATCGCGACATCATAGTTTATTGCATTTCGGGTCGAGAATCGAACCCGCACGCCATCCAAGCGTCTCCCAGGCTGCGACCGTCGCGCCGCCCGCGCAGTCGTTATCTCAGCCTGGGCGCTCGGACGTATCGCTGTGCGCGACCTCCATCGCAGCATCAAACCTGCCCGCGTCTCACTCCCCAGTACGGAGCGAGCAATGTACCACGGTTTTACTAGCTACCGCTCAGGTCGTTGTTTACGATACTGACGGAGTTAAACATCATATCAGAGCCTTGTTAGATAGCGCGTCACAGTCTCATTTCATTACGAAAGATACTTGTGACCTGTTAAATATAAAAGTAAATCATGCCGGGAGTACAATAATAAAAGGTTTTGGAGGAACGCAAAACACAATAAATTCTAGTTCAATTGGCTTAGATTTTTATTCTCGTTTTAATAAAAATATTAGGTTTAATATTTCGCCGCTTGTTGTCGATCGCATTACTGACTCATTACCGAGTGCAGTTATAGATAAGAGATCCTTATCGCATTTACACGGGTTACCGCTAGCCGACGAGTTGTTTGGAGAACCTGGTGAAATAAATATGTTATTAGGCGCTCCGCTGTTTGCGCATTTGTTATTACCAAACGTCGCGCCCGACTTTACTCGCACCCCGCATTATTTACGTACAGTATTAGGATGTGTCGTTATAGGTTCAGCGCCTACTTTATTTTCCCGCGAGGCTATGACCTGCTGTCTAGTGCAGGAGAATAGTCTAAAAAATGTACATGATCTCGTTCAGAAATTCTGGGAACTGGACGAGCTTCCTTCCGCTACCGCGCCAAGCGTTCTATGTTCCGCTGACATAGAATGTGAGGAATTTTATAAACATACTACAACCCGCGACCCCGCTTCCGGTAGATATACTGTAGGCCTACCGTTTAGTAAGGATGTTTTTTCTTTAGGCAAATCTTATGAAACCGCCCGACGACGCTTTCTGTGTCTCGAGAAGAAGTTAGAAGCTTCTTTAAGCCTAAGGTCCGCGTACGATGACGTCATTAAGGAATACTTGGATAAAAAATATATTTCACCCGCGCCTCCAGGTCTACCTAATGACTCATCGCCTATGTACGTTATACCGCACCACGGTGTTGTACGTAATGATAAGACGTCAACTCGTCTTGGAATAGTCCTACTTTCTAGGTTGTTGCGCACGGTGCTAGACAATTACTCAGGTAAAATCCCTATACAAACATACGCGTTTACAGATTCCAAAGTAGCTTTGTATTGGATAAAAAGCTCACCGCATCGATGGCACACGTTTGTTGCCAACCGCGTGGTTCAGGTGACGGATAATATTCCGCCTGACCACTTTTATCACGTCGCAGGCACAGAGAATCCCGCAGATTGTCTGTCGCGTGGCCTTACGCCACGAAAATTAATGTTACATCCACTGTGGATGCACGGACCCCCCTGGATCGCGCTCGATCCATGCCAGTGGCCCCTCCGCTCCCTCGATGGCCAGCCTATTGAGGAGATTCCTGAGCAAAAGGTATTAGCGCACGCTACGGTTTGTTTACCATCTAATGATTGCGTAATTTACAATCTCGCTTTACGCATTTCGTCGTGGACTAAACTAATGCGAATTCTTGTATATGTCTTTACGTTTGCTAAGTTATTGCAACGTAAAGGAACACCCGCAGTTACGGCTGACCAGCTTCAGTTTGTAGAGAATAAAATAATACTCGCCCTGCAAAGAAAATATTTTGCAGAAGAATTTAATAGCCTACAGAAAGATGAGTCATGCTCACGCGCTATTAATAAATTAAGGCCGTTTATAGACGAAAACGGACTTATCCGAGTAGGTGGTCGTCTTGTTAATTCAGGCTTGAATTACACAAATATTCACCCGCTGATTTTACCGCGCAGTGACCATATTGTCAACTTGCTAATTGATTATTATCATTTAAAATACCTACACGCAGGTCCGGAATTATTAATGTCACTTCTTAGACAAAGGTTTTGGATTTTATCCGCTCGCCGCCTCGTGAGACAAAGATTCCACTTGTGCAATAAATGTTTTAAAGTAAATCCGCGTCCAACTTACCCGCTCATGTCAGACCTACCTGAAAGTCGCGCTCGCCAAGCTGTAAAAGCGTTCGCACAAACAGGCTGCGATTACGCAGGACCTATCGCTTACACCCCAGTACGCCGTCGTGGAGTGCATGCTGAAAAGGCCTACATATGTTTATTCACTTGTCTGACCACTAGGGCCGTGCATATTGAAGTCACAACCGACCTTAGTACGCCTAGTTTCATAGCCGCTCTTAAACGTTTCCTCGCACGTCGAGGCCCGGTCCAAGTAATGTACTCAGACAATGCAACGAACTTTAAAGGCGCTGATGCCTATTTACGCGACTTATATAAATTCTTAAATAATGAATACCGCGAAAGTTTTAAAAGAGAGTTGGCTGACAGCCGCATTAGTTGGTTCTTTATAACTCCTAAGTCACCTCATAAGGGAGGGGCTTGGGAAAGTATGATTAAGGTAGTAAAAACGCATCTGCGCCGAGTAATCGGTCAGCAGATTCTTTCATATGAAGAGCTTTGCACTGTACTCACACAAGTTGAGTGTTTACTTAATTCGCGGCCGCTAACAGTGCTAAGTTCCGACCCCGCTGAGCCTACCGCACTTACACCTAGTCATTTTTTACATACCGCGCCGTTGTATTCTTTGCCCGCGCCTAACGTAGAACCTGAAAGTATCAGTCTACTCCAAAGGCATTCGCTACTGGATAAATTAGTTCAGTCATTTTGGCAAAGGTGGAGGATGGAATATCTACACAGTCTGCAGGCTAGACAAAAGTGGAATACAATTTCCACGCCTATCACTCCGGGTACTATTGCAGTCGTGATAGAAGATAACGTGCCTAGTTTAGCCTGGCCATTAGCCATCGTAGAAAAGGTTCATCCCTCTAAGGACGGAGTTATCCGTACGTGTACTATTAGAACCGCGAAAGGGGCAGTGTTGCTTCGGCCAACCGTTCGCATATGCCCGCTACCGCAACAATAAACATTGTAGATATATTTAAGCCTTAGTTTTAAGTTCTTACGGTTTATTTATCAATACACGTAACACCGCTTCATTTAAGTAATTTTCCCGCAGTTTTATATATTGTACCGCACATTATAATGATCCCGCATTCAGTTGTCCTTTTCAACCGCTGTTACTTATAATGAGTTCAGAGATATTAGGCTCATCCTAGTCTCTGCCATTCCGCTAGGGATATTAGAAATTTCTAGTCTCACTTACGATTGTGTCTTTATGCTGACACATCAAGGGGGGGAGGAAATGGTAACGCCATCTATCCATAATCCTATCCAATTTCTCCTTTCCCTGACATAAGCGTGCTAGTGTCACTGTCAATGCGCTGGCGCGACAAGAAGAAGAAAAATGGCAACTGAAGAACAAGACTTGACCGTGGGCAGTCGCGTGGAGTGGACACTAATCGATAGCGTGATCGATTTTCATCTCCAATTTCCCGCCATATGGAACATTATAATTCCGCTGTTTGATTTCGCTGTAATATCATTGTGATCCTGGACGTAATATTTGGTCTTCTACCGCTCATTTTATGCGAGACGATATAGCCGTGTGTGGTGACAGTGTGGATGTGCTTGAGGGCGCCCTGAGTTGCTGGGCTGCCCCACCCCCGCAAGGAACGTGGAACCTGGCTGGAAGTCCTTCGCTTGCAGGTCAGTGCACGCTTTCCCTTCCATCCTTATTATTTTTACCCATCTGTTATTCCCCAAGGCGGCCCTGTGGTATCGAAGGCACAGGGTTCCCGCGCGTCTCCAACCCTAATAACGTTTCCCACTGCTGGGACACAGGGACTTCTCTCTTGACGAGAGAGATTAGGCCTTAATTCACCACGCTGACCAGGTGCGGTTTCGTGTATGTCAAATGTCTTTCAAATTTCTTAAAACATGCCGGTTTCCTCACGATGTTGAAAAATCCAGAGGTGCGCGGCGAGGTTTAAACCCACGACCTTCGAAATGAGAGTCGAGTGTGCTCCCGCTAAGCTAACACAGCTTGCTACAATAATATGTAATAGAATTAAAGTTGTGGATAATTTAATTTACTCAAAATAATGTATAATATCACATTTGTCTCCCTAGCACGCGGTCACTACAGCTGTATATTAATTGACGCGCCGCTCACCCCTCGGCGCGGCCGGCGCCCCGTCTGAGTCTGACGTCGTTCTACATCCCGCCTGACGCGCTGCTTGAAGCCACCCGTGTCCTTGAACGCGGCCGAAGTTCGAAGCTGATCTCTCTCGGATGAGCTTTTACTAAATTCATCCTAAAATCTGTCGTATTCTATTGAGCTAGCGTTCAGTTTGCTACAGCATTTTCTACTCACTATGGAAAGTATCTCACCGCCGCCGGCCGTTTATGAACGCCTAGTACCGCTGCGGATATTTCAGGCGGATGTATTTTACCCGCAAGAATGAAGAATATTTCAAAATGTTGAATGTGATGATAGACGGATAATTATAAATATAAAATAAATCATAATAATAAATGAATAATAATAAAGTTGATTCAAAAAATATTTATCACTTTAATTTGCTTTAGTAGTGTCCGACGTCCTAAGCCTAAGGTAATTTAAATGAAGCTTTTATTTACCTTATTAAAATATATATTAATTAAAAAATATATCTATGTAGTTAACAGTCACCTAACACCCCATAGTAGAAATAATAAAAAGAAGAAAGAAAGGTGATGCGGTGATAATTGTCTGGAAATATTAACTTTTCTTCATAGATATAAAAATGAATCGCAAAATGTGTAGCTAAGCGCATAACTCAACAACGCCTGGACCAATGTGGCCATTTTTTTAAAATGTTTTTTGGAGTTCAAGGAAGGTTTTTACAGCGAGAATAATTCGAATAATTACTGGGAAAATTATTTTGAATTATTACCGCCGGTGCCGCTAGTATGATATAAAAACACATTATTTTTTATCAAAGTTAAAAACTGTTATTTACATAAAATACTATTTCTATGTTGATAAAGTCATTTAACTCAGTACTAACATAGGTAAATAGGATCACCAACTCAGCTGAAAACTGTACTTGTACACCACTGAATTTTATTTGTAGGAATAAACACATACATACGTATTTTAGTTTATAAATACAAAAAAAGATATAAAAAAATGTTGTGTTAAAATTACACAAGAAAGAATTCAATCCAACTTCAATTAAAACGGCCGATAATGAGTTTTCAGAAGCCTGTGCTTCTGAGATCTCGGGGTAAATTTTGCATAAAAATCCTAGAAAAATCGCAGTGGTAGGTAATTTACCTTTCTGAGTACCAGGCGACCATATCAGTATAGGTGGTATATTTAACCTGTTACGGTCCCCATTAGCACCCGATGGTGTGAGGTGGGAGACTTCCGACCACCCCAATCAATATGGATATCTCTTTTCATCTCGGAAAATGTAGGTCTGGAAAGCGAAATAGGGATAGTTTAAGCCTGCGTACAGTTTTAGATTTAGAGATTACACATTTATTTCGATGACGGCGACCTTTGCGTCACTTCTTTTATGGGCTCATAAGTCCGGTTGATCAGACCAACTTTGAGATTTATTATTTGGAGGTTAGAGATATGTTTCGAGCGGTGGGATGCGAATTTATTTCGGTTCTCTGACTGTATCTACATTATGTTGTTATTGTTTTACGGATTTTCACAAAACAATAAACTTTCAGGTCTAAATGTATCCTGTATCTGTTATGTACTACTTAGGTATGTAGGTACTACCTTCGAGGAGAAGCTATCGTTGTACAGGAACACGACGAGGAAGATGGTGCTGCGTTGAGACAGCTTTTCATGAGGAAGTTATAGTAGTATAGATTTTGGCACTGATTGGTTATATAAACAATATATACCTATATTAATAGTGCATATTCAGGAAGATTACTATTTTTAACCCCCGACAAAAAAAGAGGGGTGTTATAAGTTTGACGTGTCTGTCTGTCTGTCTGGGACATCATAGCCCCCGAACAGATGGAGCGATTTTAATTTAGTGTTTTTGTATGAAAGGTGAGTTTAGCGCGAGTGTTTTTAGACATGTTTCATGAAAATCGGTAGTGCCGTTTAAAAGTTATGGGGGTGAGAGTGGGGAAGGAGAACCGAAAATTTGCAAATATACTCGAGTGGGGTATCAAATGAAAGCGCATCGCGTGCACATTACAAAATAATATGGTGTTTTACTTATAAGAAAAAAAAAATGGAATCGGTAGTATTTCTTAAATTTAAATTTTAGATTTTTTTGTTGTATATATTGAATAGGTAGCTTAGTAGTTGGATTAACAATAAATCTATACTTTATAGCTGAAGAGTTTGTTTGATTGGTTGTAAATACGACTCCGATATGAAAAATTATTTCAACTTTTGATAGCCATTTATCGAAGAAGGCTATACCAAATTAAATTAAATTAAAAAATAATTTAATAATATTTATTTCAGCCAAAAACATTAAAACTTATATTCTCAAGACACTTTGAAATACAATTAATATACGTCAGGTGTCCATCAGTTATTTGCAGATAACTTATAAAGCAGACTGTATATCTGGTGACTTCTTCACTAGGCTAAGCCTGTATCGAAGGCAAAGACTTTTCTTTTTACCACAAATAAATACGTAGTTACTAACATTTTCGCATTCACATCACATTTTGGACGTGTGCTCACCTCCGTCACTAGAATCGTACTAGCTAGTTTAATGTTAATGCTTAAAATAAATCGGGTTGGTCCAAACCGATCTAGTAAAGTTAGGACAGTCTAGTTGGAACTAGCTTGCTATCCTAGCTATTAAACTAGCCTCGTGTAACCCGGTACTATATAAACATTGTTAAACCAGAGACAATTTTTTTCTATGCGATATAATGTTTATATATCTATGGTTTATGCAGCAACAAAGTAACAACGAACTATTTATAACCAATTTCTACCAGGGCATCATAAGTTTCTGGGAGTTTGGGTGTGCTATCGGATTGACCTACTTTCACATACGATGCATTTTCCTATACCTACATAACCTGAGTAAATAATAGACAGTAGTGCTGGAGTCAGAGGTTTCAAAAAATAATTAATTACACCTGTTGTTTTATAAAAGCTGAAACTAAGTTTTAAATAAGTGAATTTGATTGGCTAATTAAAACTTTGTCTAAAACTCATATGGCTAAAATTACTTTAGAACTATTCTTTAGTAATTTTCTAAATTTAATCACTAAATTTTAAGTTAATAGGTTTTACAATTATGTGCTGTGAAACCGGGGGCATTCGCTTGTAATGTTATATTTAAATTCGACTTTTTGCTTTACATTACAATATACATACATACATTACCTCTCTCACTTATATAATGCTCGGATCATTAACGTAACATTACCAGGTTCCCGGTAAAAGAGCACCTTTATATTCAACTATTCCGCTAAATTAAGAGTCCATTACACCCTTCCATTAGCTTTACTTCGACTTCGCATGGATGCAAATTAAACTATAATAAACGAATGCTAAAACCTTTTATATCTTATCCAATATGAAGTTGAACATTATACTTAGAAAAAATATCACAATAAAATGTTAACTCTTGAATGGCGTATATTGCCTCCATCCAGCTTTAGAACCAATATTCATAGGTATGTAGAACATCAGCTTCAGAGGAAATCTGCCCAAACGTGTTGCAGGCTTCAAAGCAATGTCAGCCCTTCGTAGCAGACATAAACAGCATTTTCGTCTACTCAAACCAAACGTGCGTTTTGCGGATTACATTGCATCTCTTTCCCATGGTGAGAGAAAACGAGAGGGCATTCATCGAGGTTGTGCATCGATGTACATAATGAAATAGACGCATTCTGTAAACTCATTTCGATCCTTACTAACCTGAATCCGCGGTGAGTTTAAAGTTTTGTATTCTGTAAAGCTCGATAGCGCCTGTAGCGCCTCAGTGACGAGCGTTCGAAGTGAGCTCGGTCACTTGAGTGATTTCGAGTTCGGATTCGATTTTTTACAGAATGCGTCTGCTGATAGCAAGATAGGCTAGAGTTTAGACCTCCTGAAATTCATGTTTGCCTGGGGAATAAAATGGTAAATGGTTCTATGACTGGTTTAGACCAGTCAAAACACCAGACCAGTCGGAAATTATAACGTTCACGCGTGAAATTCTAAAAATAATCGGAAATTTACTGACTGCCTCAGTGGCGCGGTGGGCGGAGGTACGCTTGCGGTGCAAGAGGTAGGGGGTTCGATTCCCGCCGAGGGGTCAAGTGTTTGTATGTTCTGCAAGCATTTTCTCCTTGGTCTGGGTGTTTAGTATGTATAATAAATAATATCTATCTATGTATGTATATTATATTAAGTATGTAAATCAAATGTCTAGTACCCGTAAAACAAGCTTATAGCTTACCACGGAGCTAGATATTGTTGCGTGGATTTTATCTGTATTTTTTCATAAATTGCTATTCAATAAATATTTGAATAAAAAGGGTCATTTTATTGCTTACTTGATTAAATAAATTTACAAGTGCAAAAGTACACCGAGAAACTACTCATAATTTTTTTCAGCGTCAATATTCTCCTCTCTCGCCAAGTTCTTCACGGGGATGAGGCACACGCCGCCCAGCGTGATGAAGCCGCCCGCCAGGAGGAATGTTGGCCCGAAGCCAAAGCTGACCTTTAAGGCACTCGCCAGCGGCGTCCCAATCAGGCTACCCACTCCCTGGAACAGAAGCAGCATGCCCGTCGCGTTCGTGAGCTTGTCGAGCCCGTACAACTCCACCAGCACCAAGCTCCGCAGGCACGCTATACTCGCCACGCAGAACCCGTACATGCAGCAGTACCCGTACTGGTAGTAAACGTCGTACGACAGGTGCGACACCATCGTGCCCAGCCCCGCCACGATCACCGACCCCGTGAATATGGCGGACGTGTCCAGCTTCCACGCCAGCGTGCCCAGCACTATGCGGCCGACCGCGTTCGACAGCCCGATCGCGCTGACGAACAGAGAACAATGCTGCGGGTCGATGCCGCCCCGCATATTGCGCTCCTTCAAAAATATGTAGGGCACCAAGTAGCCCAGGTAGGTGAGGAAGGCCCACATACTGAGGCAGATGAAGGAGCGGCGCTGTAGCAGCTTGGGGTCCATCATGGTGGCGAGCACGCGGCGCACGGCCGTGCTAAGAAGCGTCCGGCGGTCCTCCAGGTCCGCCACGGCCACGGCGCGCGTCACCTCCATCTGGTATTCGATGCCGGTGCGCGACGACACCTGCGACGCCTTGTACTGCGGCAGGTGCTTCACGCCGCCCTCGTAGAACGCGTCGTCGCGGTACATCGGCCGCGAGGACTCCACGTGCTTCTCCCAGTGGCACAGCCAGTACCAGCAGCCATGTTTCTGCGTGGCCTCCTCCTCCGCCTCGCTCCCCCCACGCACTTCCATCGACATCATCTTCGACTCCTTTTCGGAGCTGTCCGTGTCCTCCAGCTTCCTGAGTTCTAACAACTTCTTATTCGAATCCTCGCTTTTATCTTCCGCTGCGATCTCGGTCTCGTCTGCACTCCTTATTTGGTATAATTTTCTCGACTGCTCACCTGATTTCTGATCTCGCGCGCTATTTGGTTCCTGTGTTAAGTTTTCCAGAAATTTGTTACGATCGCTCGCTCTGGACACGGTGGAGGCGACGTGTTTGAGCTGTGCGTGGCTGATGGCGCCGCGCGGGTTTGCGGCCGTGATGGTCATCCGGGAGCGGTTGGAGGAGGCCGGAGCCTTGACGGGCGTCAGCCGGGCCTTGGCCGAGGTGGAGGGCCCGGCCCGATTAGACGCCGCGTCTCTTTTGCCCTTCTTAGGGTCATCGTCGTCATCCATCGAGTCGTAGGATTGCTTCATCATCTGCGACACGGTAGGAAAGCCCGGACTCGATATCGCGTTGAACATTTTCTCGGTAGCTGTGAGCTGCCCTGGGGCCTTGGCTGACGCGCCCGCCGCGTCCCGCGTCGCGGACAAGTTGGCGAGGCTCGGCATGTACATCTTCACGTCCGGTTGCTGCTCGACTGTCTTGGTGACGGTGAGCTCGAGCAGCGGGCGGTACGCGGTGCCGAGGAAGTAGATGAAGCCGAACATGCCACTCTGCAGCATGGCCAGCACGCGCCAGCCCGCGACGTCCACGATGTACGAGTTGACAGGGAACATCACCATGATGCCGATGCTGGAGCCGGTGGCCGTCAGCGCCAGCGCCAGCGAGCGCAGCCGCTCGAAATAGAAGCCGACCACGAGGATGGAGGCGAGGTTGACGAGGCAGTAGCCGCAGCCGGCGCATGCGCCGTAGAAGAACACGATGGCGCCGTACGACGTGGAGAAGTAGGTGATGGCGAGAGAGAGCGAGCATATGACGGAGCCGACCATAACGCACAGCCGAAAGCCGAAGCGGTTGATGACGGCGGAGCCGAGCGGCGCCCCCAGGAAGTACACGGCCACGGCGAGAGAGTTGACGAGCGCGACGGCTGACTCGGAAACCTCGAGGTCCTCCGTCATGTCCTGGAACACGCTGCCGAATGTGAAGGCGGTGCCGTCGAGGATGAAAATGCAGCAGAAGGCGGCCAGCACCACGATCCAGCCCCAGCCGCCGTCGCGCGGCACGCTGATGGCCGCCGTCACCTCCGTGTCCGACATATCGGCGCCGCGCCTCGACACCACGATCGCCGACTTCTTGTTCCCGCTAGCTCCATCCTCGACCGGCCTTCTCTCTTCTGTGACGGCATTTCTCATCAGGCTTATGATTTGAATTTGATAGTGTTTGTTTTGTGTGATTGTGGTAGCGAGAATATACATGGGTCGTGAATAAATATTGTATACTTTAGTCACAAACTAGTTGCAAGAAAACATAATGACCAAAAAGTCATAATCAGAGAGTATTATAGGTAATCATTACGTTGCGTTGTCATAATGACATGTTATTGATGAAACATCAGTTCTTACATTCTTACATAGATATAAAATGCTGCGATATGTTTTAATATTTAAAAAAATTGGCGATGCAAAGATTATCCGCACGCCTCTAGCGGCGAAATTTAGAAACTGTCTAAGAACGACACTTTCTTTGTTTACATCTGATTTGTATTTATTATTTTGTTTTGCCCTGACGTTAATTGTAACTAAAACTGTCAAAGTGTCGTTCTTAGACAGCTTCACAATTTGACACTAGACGCGCTAGTTAGAATCTTTGCATCGCCAAATAGAAGTAACCAATTAAACTTTTAGAAATCACCGCAGGATGTACCTAACTGTTATTTGCTGTGCATTTTCCTCTCCATCCAAAGGTTGTCTGGAAGAAATTGCCCATTACGCATTTTGTATTAAGCTTTAAGTCCCTTTTGTATAGTTTTATCTTGGTGTGTAATAAAGAGCTATGTTATTATTAACACAACATTCGGTTAGAGCACTTTAAGCGTACTAACTTGAATACATTTTGGTTAACTATCACTAAATGACTGTAAAAAAAATTATTACTACTTGCTACGCAATTAGGGTTGCCATCTCTAAAATTTGAATAACAGGACAAGACGCGTGAAAACCCCGGATTTAAGAGTCCGAAAGCCGGACATATCAACAAGATCTTTTAAACATATTAGTTAGGTATTTTTAGTTAGGTACTTTTTTGTAAATTGTTACACTACTTCCAGAGAACTTAACTGTAGGTACTTAAAAAAAAATTAATAATGCCCCTACTGTTAATCGGCATCTTGACTAGATTTTAGATAAAATATGCTGATAGGTACACCAAAACAAAGATTGCTCTTGTCCACCTAGTTACGCCACTGACCTACTTAATATACTAAGGGTAGTAATTTATTATTCTATGCTAAGGGCTTATTTCTCAAATCCGAGTAAACTAGGCTATGTTACGTAGTAATTAATAATTCTATGGCTATAGTTTAGTTAAGTATGTCAATAAAAGGTTAGTTATTTCAAAAGCTTCATAAAATGTGCTATGTTAGGAGCAATTGATTCAATGTGAAAACAAACTTTAGTATTAGTAGTAATTTATTATTCTATGGTATTAGGTTTAAGTTTTTTCTATCTTAAAGAGCTTTGTCAATTCATATACCCAGTCGTGCCGTTTGGTTTCCCACACCTCTTGCGCGATTGATACAAAATCTTTTATTGATAACTGTTGTACAATTAGGTGTTTTATGAATAGGGTACATGTTTTTACAGTTTATCCTCAATATAACGTACAATATACTTACTTAGTAAGTAAAATTTTAAAGCTTATCTAATTTATAAAATTTAATACTAACAAAACACTTGGTGTATTCTTAATTATCATAGCTATATCACGTATTACATACATTTGGTACATTTATTTGGTAAATGAGCAGTCTCTTTCGTAGAATTATTTTATGTTTTAAAATACTTTTGACAAAAGCCATTTCTTTAGATGCGACTTAAAGGTATGGGTATTTTTAATTTCTTTAATGTCTAATGGAAGATTGTTATATACCTATACTTAATGCTTCTACTAATGTACTTTTCTTAAACATTGTATTATTTATTTGTGTTATACTTAGGTATATTATGCTTATGCTTATGCCGTGTAGACTTGAAAGAGTGACCGTAAGATCAACAGTATTATTAAGCCTCCTGTATGTCTATTAGAATATGGCAACAATTTGAACATCTTTTGTAAATTAGTGAAAATGAAGTTTTATTAAGGTCAATAGCGCTTTTTATTATAAATCTTATAAGATATAGGTATTACAATATTTCGCAATTGCACTATTTTTCTATCGTTATTTTATGCGTTTATTTTTATTACATTTAGTCTTATAATCTGTTGATACACGGAACCCTTGGTGTACGAGTCCATGTGGTACTCAAATTTATTGATAATCGTTTTCATTTAGGTGGTAGGTAGGTTCTCTGACGTTACAAGCGAAAGTTTTATCCAGGACAAGTTTTGTACCATAGACCAAGACGATGTTCCTACTGACCCAGTTTGGTTTGGAATTTAGTACTGACACTTTCCACTTAGCTAAAATTTGGTAAAAGTTCTAAAGAATAACCTTTAGTAAATACTTATCGGTGCTGCTGTACAACTTACTGGATACCAAAGAATGTTCATTAAAAGTCTTCAAAATACCTAGAGGATTATAAATAAAATACGTTATATGGTATAGTTAGATACTTTATTTTTCTAAAATTTATTTAGCCAGATGCAACACAGATTAAGGGGAAAAAATTATCATGCTCTAAAACAACTATACAACAATTATACAAGTAGCACACAAATATTATAATTTATGGTTGGCAAAGGTACCAATCACCACACCCAACCCACTGCTGGCGAGATCTCCCACTGACTAAAGAATACGACGAACCAATCTGTGTACATCTGAGACACGTCCTACATGCAGCTGTCTGCGATCTTAAAATTAACATACATAACATCACAAACAGGAACCACCATCTAAAACCCCTTTTCTATTTAACCACGTCACAAATTATAAAATTTGCCTTAGCTACTGTCATAGAAGCTTACTTACGGCTATAAACAAGTCAACCAAACAAAACAAGTCGCTAGCTAGTCCAACGGCAATCCAATGAGCTAGTCAACATCAGTCAATTCATTTTGTTTGGTTGAAATTACAATAATGTATCTAAGCGGATTACATTAGTAAGTACATAAGTAGATTTTGCTCTTAGATATCACTTACACTACGCCTGCCGACCATCGAAACAAATATTCTAGTATCACTATTTTATTAACTTACTAATGTGAGTCCGCCACGCCGCTAAATTACACTTAGCGGTAAACCTAAAACCGCACAATGCTAGGTTTTTGCCCTGCAGTTGCATTTTGGACTAAGGATAACTATGCGCTAAGGTAAGACATTGAAGGTTTACTTTTCCTAAGAGTTACTTAGCGCATAGTATCAATTATAATAGACATTTACAATACTATAACGGGTCTGACTCTAACACACTCATAATTTACAAACCTTCAATGGCTCATTGCCCAGTTACAGGTGTTCGAAATTTAGAGTTTTAGGTTTGATAGTGTTGTACCTTTGATACAAGCTAACAATGATCCTAGAAAGGTGCATTATAAGCTTTTGACTTGTTGCTAACACTTTACGTTATTTAACGGCCATTTTTATGGTGAATCAACAACTATGATATTAGCGACAGGCTGGATTTTTGGAATGATTAAGGTCAGATACGATAGTTGTAGTTTCTAGAGGAAAACATTAAATAACGTTCACTAATCTTAATTTAAACTTTCGTATTTTTATTATTATCAGGATTAATTAATTGTAAGTATTTTAAAATTTGCTTGGAAAGAGGATTTTTTCGCTGTTTGTTTATTTTATTTATAATCTGAATTGTAGCTTAATTAGTCATAATAATATTTGTTTATATTATACAATATACGTCACAATTTGGTTTTTAATGTGGTTGCCAAATACCACAAATTACAATATGACAGGTCAATACTTTAAAATTGTTAAGTTAAGCTACTTGAATGAGTAAAAACAGATACTTTATGTCAAAAAGAAAATGGCGTAAAGTAGCTGTTTTTGCTCATTCCAAAAATCCATCCTGAACATTGGGTAAATATAATAAAAAATACTAAACATTTTATATAACAGGACAACAACTTAATCACAACTTAATAATGTACAAATCATAAAAAAATATAAGGGTTATTCTCATAATTTTTTACAAATTCTTAAAGTAGCATACGATTATTTTGCCGAAATTTGCGATTTAGATGTAAAGTATTCCACCTAATGATGATTTTGAAAGTAATTAATAAATAAAATCGGCATTTAGCAGCTGAAAATAAAATAAATAACATTGACAACATAAGAAGTACAATATATTGCATCTTCGCCGCCTCGTGTGGATGGCTTTACCTCTTTTCCTAGGTTAGTTTTTATTATTTATTTATAGGAGATGCATTAATCAGTCCATAAAGTAAAAAACTTTATAATCAACTCCTATTCCTTAGCCAACATAATCCCATATAAAAATGAACACTTACAAAGATGCTAAATAGTAATACTTTAAAAACCCCTGATTTTGCCGATTTACAAATCGTTTAGATAACATTGCTGTTCATGCCGTTAAAACTGTTAAAATAACCTTAAATTAATTTGCATTTATAAAATTTACTTGTAGGTTTAAGATCATATTGTTTTTGTGAAAATGTTTTCTAAATGATGAAGATTTTCTGAAAACAGAAATAAAATACGATTGCGCATAACATATCTGTGCAATAAACATTTGCTGTTATTATTGTTCTAGCTATTGAATTAATATTGCTACAAAATTTGCATAACAACTTAAAATGTACTGATAAAGCTAGAGCAAAGGTAATATGTAGATTATCTAACATATAATTTTTCTATTACAACAATGTATATTTACTACTATGCAACTGATATGCAGTTATACTCAAATCTGGTTTCAAGAAAGACAACTACATATGATTTTAAACTTTAAATACTCTTATGAATTAAACTATTGTAAGTAAATATATATATATAAATATTAAACATATTGTTCACTGTGCAGTTTGTCCAGATATTGCGTATTTATTTAACAATTTGAATTGTGTCAACGGTTCATAGGACAAGAGTCAGACCGTAGTGGTCAGGGGTTCAAAAGAGCTGAACATATTCTTTTGTTTTGGATTTATGTCGTTCTGAACGCTGTCTGTCTGACAAGATCCATAGCTGATTTGTAAATAACATTAATATAGGAATAAATGGTCTAAAACATTTCTGTTCCAGTGGGAACTTTAAATTAGGATAACTATAGTAGATAAGTTCTGCGCAGGTTTGTGGTCATTGGTCGAGGACGTGGCGTGTTCCGCCGCGGGGTTCACACCAGCTCGTAGACCACCTCGTGTTGCTGGTCATCCAGATCTAGCTCCGCCTCCACCTCCTCCTCCTCCTCCTCCTCCTCCTCTTCTTCTTCTTCCTCTTCTTCTTCATCCTGTGGAGGGAAAGCGGTTTAGTTAGGCGATCAGCAGTAACAGCACAGTTCAGACACTCTAGCCTCAGACAAGGTCGTCCAAAAAACTAATTTGACGCAGGAGAATATAAAAATAAAATGAAATAAAAATCAATGTATTCGAAATGTCGAAATGATTACAAAAATAACTATTTTTCAATACAGGTATGTAAACTAAATAATACCAATATCGAGGCCGTGCGGCAGCTAATCCTCAAAGATGTTCCAATAGATATCTCGTGAAAAAGAGCCGTGAATGCAGCCCTAACGATTTTAACGTTCTCCAAGCGAATGTTAAGAAGTCTTCGTGGTCAACGTTTCAGCACGACCGAAGAAGCTGTAGACGCATACAAATCGGCCAACTTACTACCCCCACGTCGGATTAATTGAAAACAAAAGGGTTCAAACATTTTTGTATGGAGACTGGCTACCTACTCTAGTCCACCATTTTGAAAATAAAAACGTGATTCGGCGGCCAGTGATGAAACTCATGTCAAACGACAGAGTAAATGATTACAAACAAAAAGCGTTCTATGATCAAATCTCCTTAGTGATACGGTTTCTCAGATATTCTGTCGATTGACATGATTTTCATCACTGGCCGCCGAATCACATTTTTTCAAAATGGCGGTCTAGTAGGTATTCTAAAGATGTTCGATGCTCTTTCATCAACTTCAAACAATTCCGGTTTCTCAGTTGGGTCGGTGAAGTGCGATTTTTACAGATATAGGTTTTGGCTATTAATTAAGAGACGTACATTGAACACGACGGTGGGCAGTCGCGTAGGAGCCGCGTCCATCTTGTCAGACGTCATGGCCGACGTACTAGCTAGTTCCTCCTCCTCTTCGTCTTCATCAGCCTCCTGGAATATGAATATACATTCTTTTGTTTACTTTTTATTTTTAGTATTATTTTTACAACTTTCAGTAATGTTGATGTTGAGTAATGTTTTAGATATAATAGAATTATCACTTATGAGTTATGAGCAACGACTTTTTAGACTCTGGACACGTTATGTTCTAATAAATAGAGTCACGTTCAACCACTTTTTGCGGAGTGCGAGGAGGGGAGTGTTATTATGCTGCTCTTGTTTCGTTCGTATATAGCTTTTACTCTATAGAAAATTTACACTTTTGCTTAAATGATTGACTAAGTCGATGAAATTGTATCGATAAAAATGAATGAACGAAGGAAATTGAACAAGAGTCATATGAATAGGTTTATTGATTGTTGTCTCCAGCCATTGTAAAATTATTTGTATATGACTAAATAACAATTCTCTGTGGGTCAATTAATAGTAAAATGTATTATAGACGAAATTAAATAGGGCAAATAGGTTTATGTATTTATTTTACCTTCTCAAATAATTATGATTTAGAATCTCTATTAAACTTAAACCGTAATTTACTCGAATTTTAAAATTGTAAAGGCGTTCTAGTTGTCTTTTTGGATTACTTGAAATTCTTAAAAAACATGAATTCGTTGCTTTTCTAATCGACAATATTCATCGATACTTTCAAGCTCAATAACATTTTTTTTAAATAAAATAATGTAAAAATTAACTGTATATATAACACAACTTATTTTGGGCCGTCACGATTTTAGATGCTATCATATAAAATTGAGGGCAATGGTGTGACGATATAAATGCGAAAAGGTTGTCTGGTAAAGATCAATTTTAGTGATATTTGATTTGCCGCCCATTGTGACACTATTATATGTATATTACATTTTTTGTTTTGTAAATTGGTGTTCAATAAAGTGTGTTGAATTGTTTCAAATTTATAATATTTTACGAAGAATTAGCTGCTTAAATGGTATATTATTGTAGGTACTTTCCTGTGGAAATATATATTTAAGGAATGGTCGCTGTATTTCTTACAAAATAATATAACTAATTTAGTCATATTCACGAGGAAGTTTTCTTCTCGGCAGCCACACACTGACAAGACAATCTCAGTAGGTTAGTCAAAAATCAAAATGACTAATCCTATCCCAGCAGGGGAAAGAACAAAAATTGTGCCCAGAGGCTAAAAAAGTCGTTAGTCTTTACTTTAATTGATGTAAGGATTTTATTTCATAGGTATCGCTATTCTCCTAAAACATGAGAGTGTGCTTAAGAGAATATGGCTAGGCAACTTTTTCTAAGAAGGTGACCAAACGTTTTTTCTTCTGGGCACTGGCATCTTTCGAGACTAAACTGGAAGATCCACATGGTCACAACAGGTTATGCGTCAAATAACGGTGCCCATAGCAAATAGTTGCAGCACCGTTGTCCACAACCTATGATGACCACGATCCTCAGCCATGAGGGAACAACCCCAGAGAGAGAGAGAGCGAATAGTTGTCTATGTAACTCTGATATTGCAAGGGTCAACATAGTACCAGCGTTGAATAGGTATTCCAATTAATCTACTCAGCAACATGCCGAGTTGCTTTTTTTTCACACCATAATGCCCATTTGTAATGTAGTTCTTAAGTTCAGTTTCTGTCATAAATTAAAACGGATTATCTAATCAAACTAGTCGACCCGACAGACGTTGTCCTGTCCCACGTCTCAAAAAACAATATCCAGTTGACCGTATTGTGAATCTAACTAAACCATTCCCAGATCCCCTTGAACACACACAAAAAATTTCATCAAAATCGTTCCAGTCGTTTGAGAGAAGTTCAGTGACATGCACACTCACAGAAGAATTATATATGTAAAGATAAAAACAGAACGGCGAAAATACTATGTGTATTGTCATTTTCGCGTCTTCTTGAGAACAAAGAGAATATAAGATGCAGCACGTACGTCGAAGCCGAAGCAGGTGTCGACGTCCTTCTCGAGCTTGATGCTGCGCTCGTGCGCCAGCTCCTGCTGCCGCAGCTGCTGCTTGTACTTCTTTTCTTCTTCGTCCTCGGCGTCCTCGTCGTCGAGGGGTTCCTCTGAGCCGTATCCTTGCACCTCTTCCTCTGTAAAAACAAACGGTTAATGATTACTTAACAATTAAATTTAGGCCTATGCCCGGCTGTGAACTTCCGACGGCCGAAGCGATTCTTCACGATCCTTCATACGGAATCTTGCTTTGGGGAACGGTAGCTGTTATTTCAACTTTTTATTTGTCAGAAAAGAGTTAAAAAAAAAGAGTGATTCATAGTGTTCATAAATAAGAATAAACTACATATCATTACATTTAGATAACGTAAGGTGGGGAAATCTTGTATGGGAAATTGTGTCCGTTTTTATAATAAGCTTCCACAGTTTAGAACTGACCTTCCTGTGCGAATGTTTAGGCTTTTAATTAAATGTTTGACTAGCATTTGCTTGTACATGTAAAAGAATACCAATATTGTTATAATAACAACATAAGAAATGAAATGAAGCTGGGTTGTTCTTTTCGCTTCTCAACTCAGTGTAAAAGTTTAAGCAAACTGTCAAAACAATGTTATTTCCTTGATTTTTTTTAACTTTAAGTTGACCTGGCCATATGTGAACTGTGCGTCTAAGGAAATTAACGTTTTGACTTTGACAAAATCGCCAACTTGCTTGCGAAGATTGGCGACTATTGGCAAACAACCTCAGAAAGAACAATGAATGAGGAAGGTCGGAGAAATAAATAATAACATGTTTAGCGGTAAACAACATAAGTCGGAAACGAATCATCTTATTGTTACTACACTAAAATGTTCACGATTCTAACTAGTAACATATTATAATAATAATAATGAATAATAGTAATAATAACCGCTTCGCGACCGGTGATTCTCCGTTTTGATATATTTTTTACAGTAGGTAGTTATATATGATTTTTTATGTAATCTAATGTAAAAAATATATTATTGACGTGTTTAAAATGAAATAAAAAGAATAATAATAATAATGATGCTGGCAGAATCGTAGCAATCAGCGCATGATTCTAAAAATACTGAGCACTAACAAGTTCCCACTAGCAAGATGGATTGAGGGGGGTGTACCTTGGGCCATCTGCGTGGCCTGCATGTAGTCCGGCGCCACGACGGCCACCTGCTGCTGCGTGCCGTCCTCCAGCTGGATGACCTCCAGCACCACGTACTGCTGCCCGTCGCCGTCCGACACCGTCACCAGCTCGCCGCGCTTCAGCGAGCTGCTCACGCCCACCTTCAGCATTTGGCCTGGCCCTTCCGTCTTGATCTCCGACAGGAATGGGTGCTGTTCACAATATTTCAGATTAGATTACAGGTTTTAATGTTCTGAGAACTTTGAAGAGTTTGAACGACAAACAACTCGCACTTGGCCAGCGTGGTGAATTAAGGCCTTATCTCTCTCGTCATGAGGTAAGCAATCATCTATTAACGTTCCCACTGTCCAGCAGTGGGAACGTTAATAGATTGTTGATAATAGGGGTTTGGGTGTGAACAAATCAATCCATTACTTCCTGAAATTTATCAGTGTTTTATGTCTACTCCTGCAGGAATACCTAGCCTTAAGATATATTTTTTTTCGTTTTAATTTAATCTTAATTAATTACAGACTTCTGACTATTATTTTTTTTTTTTATATGTTATTATGACAATATTGATGACTATAGAAATAATTTAGTTATAAGAATTGTAATTAATGTATTTACTTATATTATAGACATTCAGATACAATGTAAAAATTTTGAATTGAATAAATTGTATGACTAAAATTGTATGTGTTACTAGCAGCCCGCACCGGCTTCGCACGGTTAAAAAAAAATCCCGGCATTTATTCTAATTTTTCTCGGCTTTTAAACCTTCCCTATACCTCCACGAACATTTCAAGACTAAGATAAGATAAATCCGTTCAGCCGTTCTTGAGTTTTAGTGAGACTAACGAACAGCAATTCACTTTTATAGAAAATCTGATCTGATAATTTCAATATTGATCTCCACGATACAGGCTTCGCCTAGTGTAGGAGATCGCTGGTTTATCTGTATGTACTGTAAATTTCTGTTAAATATATTTTTTTTAATTTTCTTCAATTTTCATACAATTAGTATATTATCTTCAGAACCTCCACCAACTAGATGGACGGACGACCTGGTGAAGGTGGCGGGCACGCGGTTGTTGCAAGCTGCTACCGACCGAGATCACTGGAAGTCTTTGGGGGAGGCCTATGTCCAGCAGTGGACGTACTACGGCCGAAATGATGATGATGATAAGTATTATCATCATCATCATTCTCCTTGGTCTGGGTGTTTAATATGTACCTCTATAATAAAAAATATCTATGTATGTATATTATATTAAGTATATCAGATGTCTAGTACCCATAACACAAGCTAAGAGCTTACCTAATGCTAGATGTTGTTGTGTGGATTGTCCGGAAATATTTATTTATTTATTACTAGCGGCCCGCCCCGGCGTCGCACGGGTAAAAAAAGGTACCGGCAATTTTTCCTTGTTTGCTCACCGTTTAGACCTACCCTGGACTACGACAAACATTTTAAAACCAAAATCAGCTCAATTGGCCCAGCCGTTCTCGAGTTTTAATCAGACTAACGAACAACAATTCATTTTATTTTATTTCATAGATTATGTTGTGTGTGCAGATAGGGCAGGCGGCAGGACTGACCTTGAAGGCGTCGGAGTCGAGGTACTTGACCTTCTTCTGGCGGCCGAGCTTGAGCGCGAGCGCGCGCTCGTGGTGGCCGGAGTCGGGGTCGTGCACGGCCAGGTGCCGCATGAGGTTGCCCTTGTGCGCGAACGAGCGCCGGCACACGTGGCAGCGGTGCGTCTTCTCCTTCGGCGGCTTGGGGACGTAGCTCGGGTTGTGGTACAGGTTCTGATGCCGCCGGAGTAGCTGCTTTTGTCTGGAAATAACAACCAGATATTAATATATCATCAATTTTATTTAAAATTCTATTTTTTTTTTTTTTTATTATTGATAAGCCTTCATTTGACCACAATCTCACCTGATGTAAAGTGACGATGTGGTCTAAGATGGAGCATGAAGGCCTAGAAGATGGCTTCTCCGGGCCACATTACGAAACACGAAAAAATCGCTTCACGCACTGGCCCAGCCCGGAGGATTCACTTATAAGTAGGTACTAACTATATAGGTATGTAATGTAAGCATAGGCTTCTAAGGAAATAAACGTTTTGACTTTGACTTTGGTATAAAAACGTTAAAAATAGTTATGGAATACATAAGCCTGAACTAGGGTAATCCTGTATCTCAGGCTAAAAGACATAAACAATAATGTAAAATATATTTTGCTTAGTTCAAGAAGATTCATTGATTTGATATGGTACGAAGATGTTGATACAAGCTTAATTTGTCTTATGTATAATGAGTTGAAATTTGCCATACTGACCAGTTTTGATGGCTTTGAAATATTAATACTTATCTTTAATTACCTATGTTCAATTTGTTTATGTTTATTTTTGATCATTCTAAAATTTATAAAACCAAACAAAGGAAATAAATGATTTTGTATCTTGTATTAAACATACAAGCAGGACAGACGCGGTTTCGCGCTGAAAAACGAACAGTCCCACAGAGATGTCAAAGCTATCTCTTTGTGTTATGTATGTTACCTGAAGTTCTGGTCGCAAAGATCGCACGCGAAGGGTTTCTCGTCGGTGTGTTTGAGCAGATGCGACTTGAGGTGGCGCAGCGTCGTCGACGCGTACGGACACAGCTCACACTTGTAGCACTTCTCGCCCTCGTGCGTCTGACAACACGTTCAAAGTTACTTTAGACATTAATAATAAATAAATAAATAAATTTTATTCAAATATTAACAAAATTCACTTATAACTATAGGTATAAAAACGTTTAAAATAGGTATGGAATACATGAGCCTGAACTAGGGTAATCCTGTATCTCAGGCTAAAAGACATAAACAATAGGCCAGATAAATAAACTAATAAGCAGTATTTCTGAAAACATCAGAATAACAAAAAAAAATGTGACTAATTAAAATACCTACCTAGTTAAGTAATAAATATAAACATGCTGTGCAGCTGAGTTTGCAAAAACTAGAATGTGGGTTAGTAGGTAAAACTATGTTAGTAACTGTTGCACTATTACGTAATAATTGTTATAGGAACCAAATCACTGATTCTATTTTTTTGGAGTCCCGTAATCTATGGAATTAATATATATACTTTCCGCCAATGTTTTTGCTCCCCCAAAGGGTTGTCTTATATTGTATTTAATTTCAGCGCGGACTACAAACAGACACTGGACATTGGGTTGGCTAAATCAGATGATAAAAAAAATACTTGGAAAACGCACAAGGGCCAGAAATTGAGGTCGAAGTTGGACGAAAATGCCTGCCAAGTTACACAGTTTTCACTGCATGACATAAAATCTCTCTTTATCTACACACTTATTTAAATTTTAACTTATTTCTGTTTTTAAGTATGTCGCATGTTATTTCTGAGGGATTCCTCCATCATAGTTATCCTGTTATTTGTTCGTCCAGCAGTGGACGTCCTACAGCTGAAATGATGATATTTCTTTTATATTGTTTTACTTTTTAGTTAATTTGACTCGAGAATAATAATTAATAATTTAATCTATAGAGAGCATTTTAAACACTAGGAATTTCTCCGAGACTTGGCAAAAAGTTGAGGTGGGTGGGAGAATGATTATTGTTTATTTCAACAACAAACAAAAATTCTTTATCGAGAATGCAGTGACAATACCCGATAAGTAGATAAACTAATTTTGCAGTTTCGACCAGAAAGAGCAAAAAATTATGTAGGCTATTAAAACGTATTTACTTGCATTTATAGGGTTTTAACACTGCACGCTCGATATGTGTTTTATTAACCCCTGACAAAAAAGAGGGGTGTTATAAGTTTGACGTGTCTGTCTGTCTGTCTGTCTGAGACATCATAGCTCCCGAACGGATGGAGCTATTTCATATTGTATGAAAGGTGAGTTTGGCGCGAGTGTTCTTAGTCTTGATGAAAATTGGTTAACCCGTTTAAAAGTTATGAGGGTAAAAGTGAGGAAGAAAAACCGAAAATATGATAATATACTCGAGCGGGGTTTCAAATGAAACCTAATAAAGTGCACATTACAAAATAGTATGATTTTTACTTTTAAGGGAACTAAAGTTAAGGAAACAGGGGTTTTTAAATTTTTAATTTAGATTATCTTATATTCAAAATTCTCGTGTCACAATGTTCATTCCCGTACTCCTCCAAAACGGCTTGAATGATTCTGATGAAATGTTGTGAGCATATTGAGTAGGTCTGAGAATCGGCCAAAATCTATTTTTCATTTTGCAAAACAACGTTTGCTGGGGCCACAGCTAGTATTCATGAATGTATACCTTATTGTGTACTTTGCAGGAGTAGCGGTCGGGGAAGGACTTGCCGCAGCGCTTGCACTTGAGCGGCTGCTCCGACGTGTGCAGCTTCTGGACGTGGATCCGCAGGTCTGTCTTGCGGCCGCATTTCGCAGGGCACAGTTCGCATGCGTACACCGGCTTTTGTTCCACTGAAACATTCATTATTGCCCGTCTTTATATATATATCATTTTTTTCAGTCATCTAAGGCCCATATAAACATATAGATACAGACTAACATACATAAAAATATAATTCTTATAAACTAAAGTGTCCGCATCGTGGATCGACGCTATGCTACAGGACTACTATGCTATGCTCGTGGATGTTACGGCGGTGTTGCCTTGCAGTGTAGGCGACCAATGAACCGTTGAAACTTGACCCATTGCGGCCAAAACGCTTTAAAGACTGCCTTAATGGCGCTGTGGGCAAAGGATCCGAAGGCGTAAGGCTTACTGGGTATTGTATTTATGTTTAGATCCTGTAGCATAGCTTGTATAAGTTTCTGTGAACGTAATTTAGAATTACGACGTATTTATATTTCAATCTTTATATATATAAGATAATAAGATAACATAATAATTCTTTATTGCGCACACAATTATAAAACAAACATAACAATAATTTTCTTAAAACTATGCGACAATTGGCGGTCTTATCTTATAATTCTTCTGTTAGTGTGTATGTCACTGAACTTCTCTCAAACGACTGGACCGATTTTGATGAAATTTTTTGTGTGTGTTCAAGGGGATCTGGGTATGGTTTAGATTCACAATACGGTCAACTGGATATTGTTTTTTGAGACGTGGGACACGACAACGTCTGTCGGGTCGACTAGTTTATTTATAAAATTGATCTAGTTTTATTAATTTTATCTCTGCTATGATAATTATTTTTTGGTATGAATTTCTGTTGATGTAGATGATAGTAGATGTTTCGTTGTGAATATGTATTGTTTTTTTTTAATTGTTTATGGTTTGTATGAATGTATGTACTTATCTATTATTTAATTAATTAATGTAATTGGTATAATGTTGTGCCGACCCCACGTAATGTGGGATAAGGTCAGGAAGATGATGATGATGATGGTATCTAACCGTGTTAAATAATAATAAATAAATAGAGTCTAATACGGCATAAGATATTGCCGTGTTTTTGATCCAGTCACATTACTAATTGCTCATATCATCAAAATTACCCGGTGGTCCTTTTATATACTATTATAGTCCTCGGAACTGCTTATCTCTGTCCGAGCTTTAGATGACATAAGCTTTAATGTTTTCTGCCTTTTTTAGAAGTATACAAAACATACATTGTCTTAAAAATACATTTGAAAGCAAGACATTAACAATGAAATAAAAATCAGATTCGAGAAATCTCAAAAGCACAGATTTATTTTTATATGGTACTCAAAAAGTAATGAGTTGACTTGGACATTAGTATAAGACACCTGTTTTTACGCTTTAGCTAGCATGTGTGTTAGTCAAGATAATTTATATATTAATTTAGAAAGTGAGCTTTTTGAGATTTTGTTTTCTTTATCGTTCACTACGACATAGAGGCTACCCGTCTTCCTTGCTTCAAAATCATTAATAAAGGGGAGTTTTCTTTAATGGATGATCAATTTTAACGCACGCAATAGTAGTATAGGGCAAAATTCTTGTAGGCACAATAAATATTTGCTTGGCAAGGTATAAACGCTATGGTATCATGCAGCTTGAAATTTCGAAAACGCTGAACGACTGCCCACATACATAGCATTCAATTCACTCTTAATATTTTATTTTAAAGTGTAGTATATTTTTTATAGAATGAGAATTATCTTAATTCAATTAACAAATTTTGAAGGGAGAAGTTAGTAGTTAAGTAGGAATATTTTCAAAGTATTTGCTATGGTGAGTATCAATAAAGCAACACGGATCGTTATAATTACGGACCGTAAAAAATCATACGATGATGAGTCAATATTCGTGCTGGGTTCTTGAATATTGAAACTGGGAAATAGCAAATTATTATATATTTATTTTTTCAATTTATAATCGCGTAGTGGGTATGTAGTTAAACGCACAGCATAACGTAGCGTAGTAATCCGAGACTTGTAAATCAAGCTACGGAAACAATAATGTTCCTTGTGTGGGCTTTATTTTAAATGGATTTATTTCCGCGGAAATATATATCCGACGGAAATTGTAACATAATATACAGACTTTCGTGTTTGCAATATACATACATAAAATTAATTTTGCAAGGCTAGTAGTTAGTAGTAGTAAGTTGGCTAGTTGATTCAGGATTAAATATAACGCACATAATGTTGGTGTATTTTAAAAGTTTGTATATGATTGTGTTAAATAATATATGTACCTACATACACTTTAACTGAGTCTATATTGACCAATTTGAAATACAAGGCTGCTTTACAAAGTATTTCTTTAGAACTATAAAAACATTTAAACTACGATTTATTGAAACCGTTAGAACTGGGGCAAGGCGCGAGAGTGACTGGTGAATTCAAACAACTAAGCTAACCATGTTTTCCTGTACTGCTGAAACGTACATTTGCCGCGTAAAATTAACTTTGACACCACATATTTATTTGAACGTGACTTCATCATTGATTTATATGATTTTGTTATGTTAGATCGGTATCGCACAGCTTAAACAAAACAGATTATATCAATATTTTCACCTATACAGAATTATAATAATTTCGAACTATAATTTATAGCACAGTGTTGTTCATTAGCCATTGCCATCTCACTGCTAGGCATCTTGCTGCTAGGGTATCAGTCGCTACTCTGACTTCCAGTGGGCCAGAAACTTGCCGTATAAGTGCATGTTTAAGTGATAAACATAATTCGCTAGGTGATAGACGCGATAGTACATTTAAAATAGTAGTTACCGTTGTGAATAAGTTTGTGCGCCTTGAGCGAGTTGGACTGCGTGAAGCACATAGTGCACTGGTCGCACTTGTAGGGCTTCTCGCCCGTGTGCGTGCGAAGGTGCCGCTTCAGTTTGAACGTGTCCGGCGACGCGTACGTGCAGTGCGGACACTGGAACGATACAAACAGATTAATTAGATTAAATTCTTCATCAGTAATACTTGATCTGGCTATTCAGGTACAAATAAAGAAAGAAATAATGTACAATTAATGTTAGTTTAGATAGTTCCCTAATTCCGAAATAATATGTGTAACTAAATAGGTTAGTGAGAACCTGCGTCTCAGTTTTTCAAATAGCACGGGTTTAAACCTTAGTGGTTTTTTGTGCTTTTTATGTGTTAAATAAAAATGTTTTATTTTTGTAAACGATAAATAAATTAAAAAAAAACAAAAACAAAGAATAACAAAATTAAGACGAAGTAGCGTAGCTTACTAGCGAAATGCGGAGCTCGAAGCCACGTCTTTCATTATACGCATGGCCGTGCTGGACGCTACACCAACCTTGCCACTACGTCATTGCTTTAATTCTACATTTGCAACTTCGAGTTACAGCAAGTAACTGTATGGTATTATAAATGTGACAACCAATTTGAATGAAGTATATGCAGTAACAATATAATTTAGAATATTGTCTACATGAAGTATTAATACAGTTACAATAGCTCACTGATATGACGAGATTTTTTTAGTAAATGAATTTATCAAATACCATAATTGTAAAAACTGATAAAGCTGTGTTGTTCTATTCGCTAATCAACTCAGTGTAAAGAAATTAATCGAACTGTCAAGATAATGTTTTTTCCTTGATATTTTTTTAAACTTTAAGTTGACCTGAAGTTGAAGTAAATAAATGTTTTTGATTTGGACTAACCTTTAACCTAGTCATCCGTTATTACATAAATAAAAAAGCCTTTATTTTCCTTAAGTGTTTTACAAAATGTTTTACTTAAAAATATTGTTTAACCTAAAGGGGTCCTTTTCGGGTCTAGGCCTCCTCCAACATTAGCCATTTCTTTCTGTCCGGTGCCATAATTGTCCATGTTTTTCCTGCAATCTGGTTTGTGCTCTACCCATCTCTCCTGTGGTCGACCAAACCTACAATTCGGGCTCAACATAGTGAAATGAGCAGTGAACTTCCTACAGTCTTAATGATGAACAGTGACAAGTCATTTAACTATTCTGCACCAAGATTTGCTAATGCCAAGTATGGCGCGGTAGGCGTTGTTGTATGCGTTCCGCGGTAGTTGCTTCATCGTCTTAAAGTGTAAATAAATAAATAAATATTTCCGGACAATCCACACAACAACATCTAGCCCCGTGGTAAGCCCTTAGCTTGTGTTACGGGTACTAGAAATCTGATATACTTAATATAATAATAGTCATAATAGTCATTTATTGATAATATAAAATAGATTATAAGAAATATCTATGTATATACATACATACATAGATATTTTTTATTATACATATTAAACACCCAGACCAAGGAGAAAGTGCTTGCAGAACATACAAACACTTGACCCCTTGGCGGGAATCGAACCCGCTACCTCTTGCGCCGCAAGCGGACTCTCGCCCACCGCGCCACTGAGGCGTCTTGCATGCTGTAATCTAAGTTACCTGGTAGGGTCGCTCGCCGGTGTGGCAGCGCACGTGCCGCCGCAGCTTGGAGAGCTCCACGGACGCGTAGTCGCAGTCCGAGCACTTGTGCGGCTTCTCGTGCGTGTGCTTGTAGCGGACGTGCCGGACCAGCTCGCCTGGAAACACCACAGTTTACTCTTAGGGTTTTACTACAGTATTTAGACGTTTATTCAAAGGCAGTAATTTAAACTACTGAATTCTATGATAGCTAGGACAATAACAAGTATATTTCTGACTGTATGTACTATCAGCAAAAGATCCGATCTACCACTGCAAGGGTGATTTTTCTGTGAATCAACTAGTGAAGTGCACTGAAGTACCTCCAGCTTGCTCCATTTCTTTTGCATAAATATGTCGCCTATACAGACCATAAATATGTGGACTTGACGTTTTTTATGCTACTGCCGTGTAAGAGACTGAATATTCTTTAAACCATGTACTAAAGTACTATAGATTGCTGGGTCTGTTTTCCATCGCTGTTCGTCATTTTCTTTTCTTAAGATTTTTACTTAATTTTCTTCAACTCTAACATCTCCACAGCCTTACAATTAAAGCTATCCATTTCAGTTCCATCCACTATAGATAATAGATGATGGCAATGATTTTCTTGCTCTCTATAAATAAAGTATGGAAATCCAATATTACACAAACAAAGCTATCTATTTTCTATTTGACATTTGAACCCTACTAATATAAATGAATGAATTAGTTACCCGAGGTGGTGAAAGTGCTCTTGCAGAACTTGCAAGTGTGTGGTTTAATGCCATTGTGCATGTTCACGTGGTTCTGCAGCGAGGCCTGCGTCTTGAAGCCGCGCTCGCAGACGGTGCACTTGTACGGCCGGTCCTCCGAGTGGGACTTCATGTGCCGAAGCAGAAGGTAACTGTAACATGACATTCAACCTTAATGAAACACAAAGGTGCAAAAACCAATGGGTTCGACAAACTAAATCAGTGTCGAACCCATTGGTCCCAAGTGGAACCAGAGATGCTGATTAAAAAATTATATCCTGTTACTTTACATTCATGGCCTAAATCTTTGACGTCCCAGAAAGTATATTTTGTCGTTAACTGCTAATATTACGCTTTCACTTGACAAAAATGTCACAGTTCAGTGTGACAGACAAATATGGTATTGAAACGTGGGATGTAATAAAGAACGAATCCTAAATAAATTGCGACAAAGTACATGAAAAACAAATTAATATAAACAATAAATACTACATGCTGAAATCAAACCGAGGAAAGAACCCGGTTGCACTTTTGTTATATTTTGTACTTATGTATTATATAGGTAGTTACCGACGATGACTGTTGTAGGAGCAGAAGGAGCAGGTGAACAGCAAGCGCGACAGCACTGCGGAATTGGCAGTCTTACGCCGACGCTTCTTGAGGGGCTGCTCGTCGTCCGAAGACTCCGCAACCGCCGCTTCCTCGTCGTCCTCAAACGTGTAAACGTCTGCAGTCTCTTCAGGTTCTTTCTCCCCCTGGAAGAACATAAGGGGAATTTAAAAGGTAGATTTAATAGATTTATGTTTTTTTTTATTAAACTAGGAATCCAGGGTACAGACATATAGAATGAATAAATAATGTAACCAAAATAGCAACGCATATTCTGTGAATAAAGCCGTGCTACCAATTCTTCAAATAATACACATTAATATAAATACATAGAGTGGAGCAGGGGGTCAGCGTATACAAATAAGGGAATGGCATTTATTGTAGTGTAGAGCTTTCGAAAATACATTTTGGAGTAACAGCGGTCAAGCAAGACATGGTAGACGTGCATGATATTAGCAATTAATATACTACTATTCTGAGATTAATAAAATCATTTCCTGTCCTCTAACAAACCTAAATAACATGATCAAAATAAAAGAGCAGGCAGTGGGCGGCATTGGTTATTGTGTTTTTAGCCAGAAGTTCGTGTATAATAGTGGCGCGGTAGTGATCGTCTATTTACATACGTCATCGTCCCCCTCATCGCCCTCCGCCACTTGCAACACCGTCGCTTCCTGACTAGTCGCCGCTTCCATCTTCGGTCGCAAGAAACAGACAAAGCTAAGGCTGTGTTCTGGTGATCAACCAATAGCACCATGCATAAATGGTTGATTGATAAATGTTTAAACTGTTATGCTTTTGTAGATTTTTTATTTATTTTTATTGTTTTTTTGATATTATGATTTTTATCTGTGAGGACCTTTAAGAAGATTCTTAGTATTAAATATAGTTATAAATTTTGTTTTTGTAAGTTTTCGTTTTCTCTTATAAATAAACATTTTAAGGCTTGACTTTTGTGTTCTATGCACTTACATTAAGTTACAGTCAGTCAGATATGAATGGTTACTGGCCTACTATTTCGGAAGTTACTATGGAAGCATCATTTCAGTGAAGAATTTAGAATACGTACGACAACACTATCCAGTATTAATAAAGTCTCAAGTTCTACTCTTTTGTACATGGTGCTACAAATATATTATTTAGATTTATTACGGGATATTCATAATCTGCATTTAAGCTTCTTCAGAGATTGTATATTTTTAAGACGGAGGATTTGCCATAAAGCCAAGCTTTTCAAGGGGGTAGGTGAGCGCAGTATTGAGTTCCCAAGGACGCAGATTTTCCCTACGACAGCGTCACGAGAGGATATCGAAGGCAACATTCATATGTCATGGTTTATGAATTTTTGAGTTTTCTGATACAAACACTGTTACAAAACTAAACAAGGTTGCTAACAATGACACTATCGGTAACATAGCATACCTGCTCGACTCCCTCGGAGTCCATCTTAATGTTGAGGTTGACCAGGTCTTTATTGTCGTCTGCCACCACCAGCACGTAGCTGACTTCGCCGTTGGCGTCCTCCGAGGGCACCAGCGTGACGGTCTGCGTGAAGGTGCCGTCGCTTTGCGGGACCATCAGGCTCTCCAGGTTTGGTGTCTGCTGCAATCATAAAATAATTACATATTAATATTTCCGGACAATCCACACAACGTCTAGCACCATGGTAAACTCTAAAGCTTGTGTTACAGGTACTAGACATCTGATATATAGACATACATTATATATTTTTTACACCCAAACCAAGGAGAAAGTGACTGCAGAACATACAAACACTTGACCTCGGCAAGAATTGAACCCGCTATCTCTTGCGGCGCAAGCGGGCCGTCGCCCACCGCGCCACTGAGGCAGTCTATAATAGAATACGTTCCAACTGTCAGTTGACGGATGGTGTGTGGCTAGTTGTTGAGTACTGGTACCTCATCCTCTGCAGCGTTGTCCGCGTCCAATGCGACGATGCCGGTGCCGCCCTCCGCGCTGGGCTGGTAGTAGTAGCGGCCGTGCTCGTCCACGAAGTATGTCACGCCGGTGTCTTCCACCGACTCCGCGACCACCGGCTCCGGCTCCGGCTCCGGCTCCGGCTCAGGCTCAGGTTCATGCTCCGGCTCCGGCTCCGGCTCAGGCTCCGGCTCCGGCTCCGACACCCGCGACCTCACAGGTAACGGGATCGGCTCTGATTGATACAATAAGTGGTTGAAAACCGAACTACAAAAAATATATAATACCTGGCCCAAGATGAGGGCGCCATCACCATCATTGACTTAATGAAACATAGTCAAATTGTACCTTTGTTCAAATCTGGCACTACAATGGACACTACTAACTTTTGGTCAATATCAGTTTTGCCTACATTTAAGTAAAATATTTTAGAAGAAACTTATAACACCCCTCTTTTTTGTTGGAGTTAAAAATGAGCTAGAGCTTCTAATCGCTTCTTTGCTCTATTGTAAAAAAAGCGAAGCGACCAGATACGATCATTTGATTTCCTATTAATCTTTAAGTACCTTTGTTCAATTTGGTTTTGTTTTTTGTATTTTATTTTTGACGTTTCTTAAAGCAAACTATAGAGATAAATGGTTTTGTATCTAGTACGAGAGCCAGGGTTGTCACCCGCAGAGTACTCGGCCCCACCAAGTACCCTGAAACGAGAGACAGATGGCAACAATTAGAGTGGACATCAAACCACATTACATCTCTAATCATCTCGATATGAATGGATTCAGTTATTGGACATAGGTTTCAGTGGAGCATTTTTTGTATTACTAATAAATATTTTTGTATCTGTAAAAAAAATCCTCAGATAACCAAGTCCTACTCTGCTTCAAGGAGTCCAGTTCGTTAGGGTCGGGTAAGGCAGGGAGACAATGCTCAAGACACTCCCACGCAAGTGTCAGTGAAGACAGTACGCAATATTTATTTATTAATACATAGTGTACGAAATAATTTAACTCGATCGACGTGTTTACAAAAGTATAGTATTTACAAAATTACAAAATGATCTTATTGCAATTATCGTAAGAAATCTTAAAAAATGCTTACGACTCATTTGCGCCTCGAGGACATTCGACATGGCAGTAACTTTCCGATTCCTCGGTCTCATGTATTTCCGCGGTTCAGGCGGCATAGCTGCAACAAACACAAACAACAACATTTAAAGCAACATTTATTTGTAATTATTTAAATACGCAAATAAACATTTTTATTATTATTATAAACACATCTACATAGGTAAATGATGACGATACCTTCTGAGCAGGAACTTCTAGTCAACAGCAGGGTCGTTTTTGTCAACAATGTTATTTTTAACCCCCGACAAAAAAAGAGGGGTGTTTATAAGTTTGACGTGTCTGTCTGTCTGTCAGTCTGTCTGTGTCACCATAGCTCCCGAACGGATGGAGCGATTTCAATTTAGTTTAGTTTTTTGTATGAAAGGTGAGTCTTGCGCGAGTGTTCTTAGACATGTTTCATGAAAATCGGTTGGGCCGATTAAAAAGTTATGGGGGTGAGAGTGGGGAAGCAAAACCGAAAATCTGCAAATATATGTTACTTAGTTGAACGGTCACCCAACCAAGTACTGACAGTGGCTGTGACATACAGACGGACATACAGACTAACAGACAGACAGTCATAACAAATCCAAAAGGGATCTATTACAAGTGAGGACGCATTAGATATTAATAATTCAATATAGGTATACTATTTAAAAAAAAAAAATATTTATTATCTATACTAATATTAAGAATCTGAAGAGTTTGTTTGTTTGAATGTGCTTATTTCAGGAAATACTTGTCCAATTTTAATAATTCTTCAACTGTTAGACATATCCTATTTGTTGTGGAAGGCTATTTTCACCATAAATCTATAAAACTCAAGCAAGGCTGTGGCGAGACAAGCTAGTCAATTATAAGTTAAAAGATTAACAATTACTTTGTTTGACATTCATTTGTGAACTGTATCTTGTTAAAAGAACCATAGCCTAACAGCCACGGACAGCCTGATCTTTTTCAGAAATATCAAAATAACAAGCTTCATACTTTTAACTTTTAATTACTTTTATGTAAAGTAAGGTTTACCACAAAGATACTGTATTGTCCGAGGTGACACAGTGTCCAAAACTTCATATTTGCAGGTTCTTAATAAAATAATAAAAAGGTGCATATTCTCAGTTCTTGCTTTACTATGGCTAAGATCCAGCCTATTTATCAGATCACCTCGTAACATCATAAAATTGTATTATCACACCATACTTCGATACCCAATATCATCATAATGTTGATACTAAGTGTTCATAATTTCAGATAATGCGGAAGAACTGCTATGTTTTGATTATCAACAGACAAACATCAAGGACATACTAAAATCTTGTAATATAGGATTCACAGAAACATATTTTGTTTAAATTTAATTTCAACACTATTTAATTTAATTTTGTTGGAGTATGAGTGTGGGACCCAACTATGTTCCAAAAATGAGGTAATTTATTGAATAGGAAATCAAGATAATTGTACCATTTATAAATAGAGTTGAAGCTCAAATATTGTTCCTAGGGACTATAACAAAAATGTATCAAGATATTTAAAAAAGGTATATACTATGACAATTTAAAATTACCTTCCCCAGTTTCTTTTTGTTTGTTTTTTGGAGTTTGTCTATTTAGTATTGCAAATAACTAATAGATTCATAATCTGAACATCCATATATGATGACTACAAGATGTATTTCATGTTGAAGTATAGTATTAATGAGGGTTGATTTATTTTTGAGTAAACCAGATAACCAGTGTAAGGAAAAAATATAATTTCACCGAAATATAACAATGAAACGTCCGCCATCTTATGCAGCGCTAACACGTATCTTCATTGTAGTAAAAAGACCTCTATTAATTTTAAAATAGTAATAATAGTGGCATAAAATAATTCTTTATTTACATAGATAGCGCCAAAAACATAACAAAAGTAGGAAAGCTGTCGGCGGCGCTAGCGTCTACGGCGACGAATATGGCAAGAAACTTACCTGACCGACATTTTCAGTGATTACTGATTATGCAGAGTTTCCAATAGTTTCTAGTAATAAGTCTCAAAATTAACATTAAAAGCTTACCTTCCATAGCACTTACGAAACTATTAGATACTTGAGAAATGTAAGTTTAAAGTGAAAATAATTACCTCTGACTAATTCCTTTCAAGAAGATTGTTCTAATTTTTCACAATGAGGGCGTTCAAGTCAATCGACGAACAACTCTAACAAATTCGGGCAGCAGCACTGCAGTACGCGATGGTCACGCCACGCCAAAATGGCCGCCGATGAATTTTACGTAAAGCACATTCTCACGCTCACTTCCGCAGCATCTGATTGGCGCTATTGACACTCTCGATAAATGTTGTCATTGGTGAAATGCTTGAATTGACGTTAGCGTATACGTTTTGATTGGTGCTTTAGCTGTCATTGCTTGAGCGTCATCTGTTGAATTTTTATTTTAGTGCTGCCCTTACTAAAAACGTTTTGTTGTCAGATTCGTTGCATAGATGTCGGTAGGTTTTATTAAAAAAAAAATATTAGAATTTTACTCATTTAATACTTATGAACAAGTAAATTTTTAACAAAGAACATCTGACTTTCAGTTTGGAATAATTTATAAATAGATTTAAAGTATCCTATGTCATAATCTAATGAGTAAACCGAACCATAGAATAATAAATTACAATTTCAGTGTAATGGGTTCAGCCGTTTTGCCGTGATAAATGGACCAACAAACAGGCACCCCCAATCACTTGCCCATTTAGTAGCTTAGAATTTTTTAAATTGAATAATGTTTTGATTGATTTTATGTAATTTGTGTTATTGTTTTTGTGTGTTAATATGTTTAGATATATATTTCATTTTTTTTTATTCTTAGTTTTAGGTTTTAAGTCATTGTTAAAATATGTGTAACACCCAAATACAGTTGAGTTGTGTAATGTAAATATAAAGAAATATTTAGTGTATCGTATTCTTACGTTGAAAGTATATTTTCTAGTTGGTAATTCTATTAAATAAATAAATAATATTATCATAGATTGAATTTAAGTTGGTTAAAATGATAAATTAAATGCTAAAATAATGCTTGAACACAATACACCTACCAAAATCGGTATGAAATAAGGACATGCATACTACTGTTATCATGCTGAAGTTTGTTTGCTTTAACGCGCTTATCTTAAAAAGTGCTGATCCGTTTTGCAAAATTCTTTAATTTTTTTATAAAACCTATTTATCGAGGAAGGTTATATTTAAACTAATTTTTACCGCGAGAAAATAATGGGTTTCACGAAAAATTAAAAAAAAAAGCCGTAACGTGAAAAGCCAGTTTGTATAACTCGAGAACTAGTTTACCGATTGTTAAAAATTTTAATGGGACAAATTTGCAAGCAACGACTTTCATTAAAAAAGTATCATTAAAGTTATTGAAATCGGAGCCATCGAAGTACTGACCTCACTCAAGGTCGCTTAAGTTAAGTCGTTTACTACAGAACTTTATCTCCGTAGACCGATTTCAACGAATATTTTTGGAACGAAGTTCCTTACAGCAGGCTTGGAGGAGATAGGGATTTTGCTGCGCGACAAAACTGAAAAAAGTGTGATAGTATAACCGTAAGAAAAAGTTCCGTGGAATAAAACCGTTAAATGAGACGTGCGCAGGCGCGACAGTCGTATACACAAGCGAGTAGTGTATAATACCTTTCTCTTCTCCTACTTTCTTTAAATAAGTAAGTAAATAATAAAAAAAATGTGTGTGTCTCAGCTAAAGACGCACGATTGGAGTTTACTCCCTTCGAACTTTAATTATGATATTTATCGAATAGAAAAAAAAGGGTAAATGAACGCATCTGCTAAAATGATAAGAGAAACAAACTTAAATCTGTAATTATTCGGATTATTTATATTACTTCAATAAAGCGTATTACATAAAGTATGTTACAAAATAATTATAAATAAAATACAGCAATACCTCTTTGCGCGTTACTTCGTAGTTGAGACTACGAAGTAAGAATGAGATACGCTGTGTAATGTATCCATCTCATTCTTTTACACGTTCAATCCTACAGATATATATGTTTGTCTCTTTCTACGTAACGCCTCAACTTTCGTGTTACACTTTTTGATTTTACTCCTCATAAAATTTCCGTACCGGGCCTTATATTATAACTCAAATCTATACTAATATTATAAAGCTGAAGAGTTTGTTTGTTTGATTGTTTGTTTGTTTGAACACGCTAATCTCAGAAACTACTGGTTCGTATTGAATAATTCTTTTTGTGTTGGATAGTCGAGTTATCGAGGAAGGCTATAGGCTATATAACATCACGCTACGACCAATAGGAGCAAAGATATAGTGGTAAATGTGTAAAAAACGGGAGAAATTGTTCATCTTTGAAGCCTTCCGTTGCGTGCGCCGTGAAAACGGTTCAAGATACACAAAAAATAAGTAATAAAGAATAATAGCTCTTTTAATGATCTAAAAACAGTCTGCGATAGTATATGCCTATCTTTTAAGATTAACTCACAAAAACCGTTTTTATGGTTCCTAATTTGGTCGAAACAATTTGTTTAAGTTGTATCAACATAATGATATTAATCTTTATTCAAATAAATATGTTGTTGGTTAAGAGTACTTCATCCAATATAACGCGGGTAGCACCGCAGGGCACAGCTAGTCGTTTCATAAGGAGTAAACTCCAATAAATATTTCCGGTCTACTTACACAGCATCACCTAACCCCAAACCATCTTAATATACAGGGTGTAATCGTTAAGTGTGCACAGTCGATTATTCCGTAACTATTGCAGATATCAAAAAACTTTAAACTGATATCGAAAGTACTTTACCTAATGAGTAAAATGACATTAATAACTTTTTAAAAATAAAACGAGAAATATCCAAAAATCATGAGATAGTAGAAAGGTTTTAGTTTCCTTATTCTAAGTGGAATAGTACCAACTCATTTTACCCTTGTCATTTTATAATTATGTACGATATGAAGGTATTAATGAATTTCAAGTAGATACACGTGTAGATTAATTATCTTACCACTTCAAATTTATAATAAACCTTGTTTCAATATTGTATTGATTTGAACTAGCTGAAAAGCAACATACTAAATAAAAACAAAAAGAAAGATACTCTTTGGTGTTCGTTCTAAATTCAAATTCTTTATCGCGAGGTCTCGTTCCCGCCAATTTATTGTATTTTTCAATTTGCGTTAATAATCGTGATTGTTGCATTTATTGATTGAAAAATGGCATATTCCAATACAGAAAAGAGGGACATGTTAAAAATGTACTACAAACATGATTGTAACAATAGGGCGGCCATTATAGCCTACAGAAGAGAGTACCCAGATAGAGAAGTTCCTTCTGGTACGTATTTACGTAAGTTGGATAATAATTTGATAAATTATGGATCTTTTAACAGAAAAAAAGGTTCGAGAACAAGAGCTCCGGAATTTGATAGTGACTTAGATAACAATATTATTAACTACGTAGTAGATAATCCACAAGAATCAACGCGTTCAGTGGCCCGATCATTTCCAGTGTCCCACAATTATGTACACATGTTATTAAAAAAACACAACTTCAAAGCATTTAAGATAAAACCTACTCAAACGCTGCACAATGATGATCCTGCTCGTCGGCTGGTCTATTGCAATTGGCTAGTCAATAATTATGTCAATGTAAGGTCAATTTTATGGACCGATGAAAGTAATGTTTCAAACTGCGGCATTTACAATAGAAAAAACTCGCATTATTGGTCAATTGACAATCCTCGCTTAACTACTGAAGTTAGAGCTCAGGTGCGATTCTCAATTAATGTGTGGTGTGGTATTCTTGGAGATCGGATCATTGGGCCATATTTTTACAGTGGAACCTTAAATGGACAGAGATATTTCTCCTTTGTACAAAACGATATGCCAAGTCTCTTAGAACCAATTCCAGACGATGAAAGAAGGTCGATAATTTTTCAACAAGATGGAGCACCTGCACATAATACAAATGTTGTAATGAATTTCTTACGAAACAATTATAATGGCTTAATAGCCAATAATAGTGCAACCCCTTGGCCTGCCAGATCCCCGGATCTCACGCCTTGTGATTTCTTCCTATGGGGATTTGTCAAAGACCACGTGTACACTGAGAGAGTACACAGCCTAGAAGAGTTACAGAATCGTGTACGTCGTGCAATTGCTTTAATTACTCCGCAAATGTTAAGGAAAGTTCATTTAGAAACTGTAAATAGAGCTCGTCATTGTATTGCACAAGGAGGACGTCACTTCGAACATATGCTTTGAACACAAAATTTTGTACTTACTAAGAAATAAAATGTATGGCAGTGATTAATGTAATTTTTTTGGATATTTCTCGTTTTATTTTAAAAAAGTTATTAATGTCATTTTACTCATTAGGTAAAGTACTTTCGATATCAGTTTAAAGTTTTTTGATATCTGCAATAGTTACGGAATAATCGCCTGTGCACACTTAACGATTACACCCTGTATATAAATCTCGTGGCCGCTAGTAGAATAATAAATTACTACCCAAACTAAGCAGAGCTTGTACTATGGGTGTTAGGTGACTCATATACTACATAAATACATTTTTTTTGTAAATACAAACATAATGATACATAGAAAACACCCAGACCCGAAACCAGAGATTGTAGATCATACAAAATCTGGTCCCCCGGCGGGAATCGAACGCGCAACCTCCTGCGCCTCAGGCGGACGTTCGCCCACCGAGCAACAGAGGTCGTCAAGTAGGTATTAGTTTATTTCAAAATTTAAAATATTTAACATTGATTAATATTGTGTGTACCTACATACTAAAATCTATGGAAGGTATGTAACCGACTTCCAAAAAAAGGAGGTTTCTCAATTCGCCCGTACATTTTTTTTTATTGTATGTTCGCGTATAACTTTGTCGTTTCTGAACCGATTTTAAATAATTTTTAGTTACCTACACCATACACAATATCAATAGATAATAATGTCAAAATAGCATACTAATAATCAGCATTTAAGACACAAATAGAAAAAGGTAGGTACTTACTTATATAAATTTAGAGTAAATTTCCTACTACATGTGACTAAGAGGTTATCTTTGACGATAAACTCCAATTTGATCTGCATGTAGGTAGATGATATTGTAAACAAGGCATCTAGGGCGCCGGGTGCTTGACTTTGTGCTCCGAACGTCATCTGAATTTCAAAGTATTAAAACGTTTAAAATTCTATACTGTGCTTACGTTCGAAGTCACTTAGAATATGCGTCACAAATATGGAACCCTTGCTATATGACATACATATCTAGGATTGAACGGATACAGAGGCGTTTGTTCAATTTAAAGCTAAGGTTTATATAACTGACTACCTATAAAGAGAGATGCTCCAAATTTCACTTTCCCCCGTTGGAAGTAAGACGGCAAATAGCGGATTTATGTTATTTTAATGAACGTGGCGAATGGTACTGTTGACTGTTGACACTTTTGCAGCAAATTCTTTTGAAAACGAACTCTAATTTTCTTCGTAAACCTAACCTTCTTCATGTTCCAATGTCTCGTACAAATTTTAGGCAAAATGCATTCATTAACAGAGCTAGTAGCTGCTTTAACTCTATGGTTGCTGATAATCTTAATATATATAAATCTCGTGTCACAATGTTTGTCCTCAATGGACTCCTAAACCACTTAACCGATTATAATAAAATTCGCACACCATGTGCGATCCAACTTGAGAGATAGGATGGTTTTTACGGTGAAAAAAAATCGAATAATTTCCGGGAAAATTTTATACCCGTGCGACGCCGGGGGGGGGGCCGCTAGTGTTGATATAGATTTTTTTAATACTAGGTACCTACTTGTAACGAAATTAAACGTTTGTTTGTTGATATATTTTTAAGTGGTATTTAAGTAGTTTGTTTTGTAATATTTGTTGGCTTTTTATTTATTTATGTATTTTAGTCATTTAAATAGCTGTTAGTTTCCCTAAGACTTCCAGAGACTGTAAAAATAAAATAAAATAATACCTATTAGCTTGAGTTGTGAAAAAAAATTATGTTACGTTAACCTTTATTATATCTAGTTATTGTTTTACTTGGCACCGACCTTAAAATTATTAAATACTTAATTATTTAATTGTTTATGTTTCTTTCAATTATTAATCACCTATAAAGTCGAAATTATTTGTAGAAGTTTATTTTATTTTTTTCTTTTAAGTTTCCGTTTTGAAGTTGGTTTTATTTTGGCAGAAAATTTTTTTGGTTATCTTTCTTGCTGTTTTGAGGGTCATATGGGAAAATTAAGAAAAACTACTTCATAGCCGTTGGAACTTTGTTCCTACTGAACTTCGTGTCCCACGACAACACATCTTTTTTTTTTAATGAATTGGGCTGCTTGCATGATGGTCCCATTTCAATTTTGGAACAATCGATAAAGTAGTTCTCGAGTTATGTAATATATAAAATTCTCGTGTCACAATGTTCGTTCCAGTACTCCTCCGAAACGGCTTGACCGATTCTCATGAAATTTTGTGAGCATATTGAGTAGGTCTGAGAATCGGCCAACATCCATTTTTCATTTTGCAAAACAACGTTTACTGGGGTCAACTAGTATTTATAATGTCCTTATTATCTTACCAAATTTTCAAATCTCACGTGTTTTATGATTAGTTAAACTTTTTCTTTTTATAAGTAATTTATATTTTATTTGATAAGTGTTTTGAGCATTTTAGTTTAACCGACTGGAAAAAAGAAGAAGTGTCTCACAATTGGCGTGTATTTTTATGTCTGGAAGTATTTGTGATTGATTTGTTTATTGTTGGTACCTACTCGAGTAAAGATAAGATAAAGATAATTTATATAACGTAACCACTACAGCAGTAGGTACCTCATCTTAGTTTTCTCTTACTAATATCGTGGTATCCTACTTAGAAGGTTTATTTTATTTATTTATTATGGCACCACCAACAGCACATAATAACAAAAATGTTTTAGTAGACATTTTAAATAGGTACTATTAACAAGGATACCTACGTCGTAATTAGTAGTAATTTATTATTCTATGCCTACGTGCCTATAATAAGCGAGCACAACACTTATTAGTAAAGTACCTATAGGCCTAAACCATATAACAATAAAAAACTATAAAAAATTAAACAATAAAACAGAAATTAAAATCGGTAGTACCATCAATTTGGTTGTGAACTGGAGAGAAAAGAGAGTTATAACCTTTTTTCTAAAGACAGGTGCAAACGGATCAACTTCTGGTAGTTTTTGAGTTACAAAATTTAACTCGTTACCTGCCCTATACAAGGGAGAATTGAGACCAAGGTTGGTTCTTGAAAAGGTTGGATAAATTATATTTTTAATGGGTTTCCTAGGATATTTGTGTGGTACGAAGGTCACCACTAACTTTACAGGAGACGGTTTTTTGTTAATATTTTTGTATTTTTTTTTAAGACATATAATATAGGTATTTATTTTATCACCATAATGTTATAGTAATTCTGATTTAGGTTTGATAGATATAAATTTACTATTTCCTATAGCGACGTGTCCCGAACCTTTATAATAATAAAGCCTTTATTCAGATACTTAATAATTAGGTTTACATTAAAAGGAAGACATCGGCAACTTCTATTGCATCTGTTTTCCCAGATTTGGCAAAGGACTCTTCCAACTGCTTCCATTCCTCCCTATTCGTGTAGTACTTGACCATTTACTTCTCATGTGTCCCGCACCTAGCGTCGTATCCTAGGAATAAAATCAGAAATTATTCGTAGGATACGAAGATATATGAAACCGTGATTTTTTTTAAATCGCTTTTAAAAAAATCCCTGTTACCTTGAGTAGATTGACATAGAACAAAGGTTTATTTATTTATTTAATAGGACAACTAGAAAATACACTAAAGAATACGATATACTGTACATAGGTACAGGTTCTTTATTATTTCATAATAAGGCATACATGTTAATAAATGAAACAACTAATTCTTGTAATTTGATTTAATAAATTACGTATTATCAAGGTTTTCGTAACACAAAGGCACAAACGGGAGCTTGTTTATGTTTAACAATAGTATCTAAAAGGCAAACTTTGTAGCCCAACTTATGTATTCTCTAATAAAAATAGATTTAGCATATTAGGTACTCAATAAAAAGCAAAACAACTCAAAACTTACAAATGGCACATCTTAACATTAACTTAAGTACCTAAAACACACATAACAGCCTATAAAATAATTTTATTACTTGATTGTTTTTGTTTATAGCTACAACCAAACAAACATTAAAATTATATTTTTAATTTAAATAAAAACTAAAACTACATTTTCAAAAATAAAATAAATACCGAATAATAATAAATAAAAAAACATGACATATCGCATTGCGCTTTGCATAATTTAGTATAAGATTTCGCTGTAAAGCTGTAAGGCATAAAAACTATATCATGTCCTCAAAATGCAATGTGGTATGTCATGCAGTCAACCCCAGCCAAGAACTACAGCCGTACAACAATTTAAATCCCTTAAAATACAGCAACACACGTACACGTAAAACGAAATGTACCTACTCCAAAGAAAACCGGGAACCTGCGTTTCCGTTTTAATAAAAATATGGTTTTGATTTTGGGTATCTGTGAACGGAAACGAAAATCTGCGGTTAATTTTAGCAGCGAAACAGAGGAACTAGGGAGCAATTCTGGCCTTCATGATGCTGTCTGCTATAAAACCTATTCGCCTCGCCTATTAAGCTATCACACACAAAACCGAAACAAATGTGATATTAGAGGTGTAAAAGTAACGATAAAAAGCGTAAGTATTCGTTACTGTATAATTAAGACTCGTTATACCTCATACTCATTATGCTCGAGTAACAAATCAAATCGTATTAGCGTACACTTAGAGTCGTGTCGTTGCGGTGTCGCATCATTCGGAGTAACTAAATGTTTTCGTCTGTAACGATTCGTTACGCGGTACTGGATGAAGTACCCGTTACTCAGTACCGAATACATACGGTTTATTGCAGCTCTAGGTGATATTTCGCGACTCGTTTTTACGATATTAAAATATCGCCATAATACGAAGGCTAAAATTGGCTCCCTGGAACAAAACTCTAACTGGAATTTGAAAATTCATTCTTTATTGTTTTTTGTTTATTTTACGTTATATTTAGTTTTTTGATTATGTGTCAAATAAAAGTTTATTTCTTTCTTTCTTTCTTTATAAAATATGCCCACTTCATAATGGCTAATAATAATAACACTAACAAACTGATATACCTAGTACAGAAAAAGCAAGAAAATCCTTAGCCCAAACGTAGCATAATTAATTCCGCCATTTTATGCAGACGATTCAGTATAGGTGCCTACCTACCAAGCTCAGGATTGTCTTTCTCCTAAGCTAAGTTCTCCTTTCGTGTATGCGTCCTCATGTGCCTGGTGATCATGTCTCGTCGGCAGGCGGCATAGGGACAGGCAGGGCAGCGGTAGGGCTTCTCTCCTGTGTGGGTGCGTTGGTGAGTCGCGAGGTGGTCAGAGCGGGAGAAGACCTGTCCGCAAACCGGGCAGGCATAGGGCTTCACGCCGCTATGAAGCCTAGCATGGCGCGTCAGCATATCGGAGCGCGCAAATCGCCTCTGACAGATATCACATTCATACTGCCTTTGAGCGTCCGGCGTGCGGTTCCGATGACGCGACGCAATATGCTTCGCCAATCTATCATGCATCGCAAAAGTTTGTCCACAAACGCTGCAGGAGAAAGATTCTTCCTCCTTAATAGGGTGAATAGGTTCCGCTTTCATGGATAGATCGAGAGGAACGTCTTCCTTCTCGCGTGGGGAGTGGAAGTCGAGCCAGCGCGGGTTGGCGTTGGGGTAGTGGTTGTTGTTGCGGAGCTGCTCGCTGAGGCGGTCCAGCAGGCGGGACAGGCGCCGGCGCTTGTGCTGGTGGCTAGCGCTGCGTTGCGCCACCGCTGCTGTCTCCATGCTACTGTTCTTGCTGTCCACATCCTCGGCTTCCACCTTCGGGCTTGACTGGGTCCAGCCTGTAACAATGGAAAGTTATGATGAACACAATGTAATTACAAGAATTACTCGTAAATATAAACTCGCTTTGCCCACCACTAGGCTGCATAAGGTTAATGTATCTTTCAAAGGCAATGTATACATACGCTTCTACAACAAGATATCCAAAGAATTGCAACAGTTGTCTATTTATAAATTAAAAAAAAAATAAACGTATTATAAAATATCGGATTACTTTGACGACAAAACATCTTGTAACGGAATCTGCTACATCAACAAATCAAAACAAGACTAATAAATAATTGTTGTACAGTTTCGCTTCTTTGCTCTAGTGTAAAAAAAGCGAAGCGACTAGATTCGATAAATTAATTTCCTATTTATCTTTAAGTACCTTTAAATTTTTATCTTTTTTGTATTTTATTTCTGACGTTTCTAAGATTTGTAGAACCAAACAAGGGAAATAAATTATTTATTATTAAGTATTATTTATTTTAAGGTTTTAGGAAAACTTACAGCTAGATACAATAATAATACAATACAAAATAGATACATGAAAAATTACATGCATACTGAAGGCCAATTATAAAGTTTTCACAAATAACAAAACATATAGTAATACAAAACTTAGAGAATGGAGAGCAGAAAATGCGCATAAAACAAACACAATAATATGAATAAATAAGATAATTTTGTTTAAATCAAATAGAAACACTATCTTATCTTGTATCTTATGGTAAGTTTCTTAACTCCTTGTGATGGTAAGTTTGGGTCTAAACGAAACAAATGACGGCACTCTGGGTAGATTAAAATAAGAATAGAATGTGAGCCCATATGAAATACATACAGGGAAGATCTGTTGTCATGAACACGAGTAGGAACCAAAATCCTAGAATACCATTTCATATAAGGACTACGTTTAGTCCAAGTGCCTACAATATAAATCTATTTCATTGTATTTAAGCGATACCCATAGCTGCGCGTTTTTTCTAACTCAAGATAGGAAGTCGAAACCCCGAATTTTTTCACATCCTTCTGTATACCTGAGCTTAGCCCATCCCATAATTCCAAATGCTGGATTCCAATTGGGAATTCCTATAGAATCGTTCAACCAATCGGATGTCGGGTGAACCAAATGGGTCTTTACATAAGAACCATCCTGACAACGACGAATAATTGAGGACCGTTGATTTGAAGTTCTCTGTCGGAAGTTTTTTTTTCAAGACCCTTTGTTACTTTATATTAGGTAGGTTAACTTTTTTATATTATTGCCTTTGTTTGGAACCGTTTGTATATGTTACAAGGTGTAGATATTATAATAATTCTACTACGTAATAGTTCACTAGCTTTATTGTCGGTAGGTACCTCAATTCTAGACCAACCAATATATCGTATGACTTGAAACGAGTTTGAATCCTAACAGGATTCAAACTCGTTTCAAGTCATACGACGAAATTGACTCTTTAGTTAAACCATGATGTTCGACACCGTAATACCGATAAAAAATATTTTGTTTTGTTTTTAACTGTTTAAAATATGAATAAAGGTACGTAAGTATTTATATAACAGAAATCTTTTAGGCCTTGATGTTTCTGTTTGTATTGTGCAACGATATTTTTTTAGTATTATTTCAGTAATTTTAAATTAAGATAGCAGGTGTAGAATGCACCTAAAATTGCTCTAGGTCACTTCATATTGAAGTGATATTTAATTATATAATAACCTACATTAGAAGATGCTAAAATTAATCATCTAAAAATCAAAACTAGACAAACACTGTAAGCTTTAACACCGGCAAGTATATACGTACATTATTTCATCGGCTCCAAAACACTTCAAATCCAACTGGACTAGCCAAACCCAAGCCTAGTATTGAATTAGGGCAAGCATTTGTTTCTCCACGATAAACTGTGATCCTTCGTGTGTGCAAGATGCAGTGATAGAGTGAACGGGACGAGAGGTCGCCGGGTCGAGATCTCCCGTCCCGCTCTCTCCTCGGTCCAAGTGGGTCCAAGATTCCAAGGACATGCGCGCGGGCGCCGCTTGCGGTTTCGACTAGTGGACTGGACTCACTGGACTGACGATATGCCACCCCCGCCACTCGGTTTAAGATAGCTAGTCGGTTGCGTTTTGCGTGCACTTGTTTTGCAAAAGCTCGGAGCCTATTCGTAATAAAATAACATTAGCTAGAGCGGCCGTGGGCCTATCGAGACGGCAAAATTTATTTTTTTAAAGAAGTAAAATGTTTAACAGAAACAAGCTTCATACAATTTAAATCCACAGAACATGGATCATTATAGATAACTCAACCCGCATACCAACCTATCAATAAGTTTGTCACGGGTCGACTAGCATTACGTGACCGAGTTAATAGCTATTACGCCTCATCCGCAAATAGCCTTATTTAGCTTGCACTTAATCATCATCAACGGGGACTTCCAATATGCCCTCAGAATATTTATATTATAAGCTGATTTATGCCTCTTTGGTCAGTGGAGTTAGATCGTACAAAATCCAAAGAGAACGGAGCAAAAAGTTCCAAACTACTCTGGCTTTTAAAGGTTTAAGATACTTATTAGTATTGAAAATTCCCAAATATTCTTTCATCATTTAAAATGCTTCTGGGAGAACTATTGCGTTAATTAACACTTAGATGTATTGAATTACTTTTATATCATAATAGTTTACTACTTAAGTAGGTAAACTATTATGAATTTGGTTGTTAATGGGTATAAAAACCTTGTGAACCATACATAAAAATATACATAGTTAGATATAGTGTCAAATTTAAAATCAATTCTTACCTGGAAAGTTCATGGGATACATTGTAGCAACCAAGTGCGGTGGCAAAAACAAAGCGTTCATAGTGGTGACACAACACAACACTACAAAAAACTTAAAGAAAACTTATGAACAGTTATGTACTCGAAATCCAAATGGGAAGTTGGTGTGGTGTTGCCACCCCGGGTTGAGATTGCGGAATGAGTAACGGAATCAGTGCTGAGACGAAGAAGGCGCGCACCCCAGCGCTCGCTCAAAGCACTTAGGGTCTTGGGCAGATGGTCGCGCGTCCTGCCGTGAGAACGTAGGGCGGCTGCGCACCTTAGCACGTGGGTGTCGCCCCTCGCGTTTTCTTAGACATTAGTCTTGTCTAGGGTTGCCATCCGTCCAGGTTTCCTCGGATTTGTCCTAGTTAAGAGGGCATCCGGGGAGCGTCCGGGGAAGGTTTCTTTGTAAATAAATATAAAAAAATTGCGTAATATTTTTTTGCATTCCGGCGCATAATGCTAACGTGGAGAGGGTATTCTCATGAATTACACAACAATGGACTAAAGAAAGGAATTTCCTAAGCGTAGAAACAATTTCTTCAATAATTAAAATCAATTTCCAAGGATACAGCTGCACTGATTTTTATAAATTACTTTTAAAAAGGGAATTATATTCTAAAAGATGACGGAAAAAATGATAAATACAATAAAACTGAGAAGTAAAAGGGTAAGAGGCTGAGGAAATAGCTAGATATACAAATCATGTACCTAATTTTAAGTGCAATAATTGCTTTTTATTTTATAGTTGAAGTTATGATTGTTTCCATTGAGTAATAAATCTGAAACCCCCGATTCCAAAATGCCCCAATTTCCTTAAATGTAAAACAACATAATATTATGTAATGTGGACGTGATGCGCTTTCATTTGATACCCCACATACTTGCTGATTTTCGGTTTTTCTTCCCCACTCTCACCCCCATAACATTTAAACGGCTCAACCGATTTTCATGAAACATGTCTAAGAACATCCGGGCCAAACTCACCTTTCATACAAAAAAAACTAAATTGAAATCGCTCCATCCGTTCGGGAGCTATGATGACCCAGACAGACAGACACGTCAAACTTATAACACCCCTCTTTTTTTGTCGGGGGTTAAAAACTATTTAAAATATGGTTGACTAGCTGTGCCCTGCGGTGCTACCCGCGTTATAATACATGAAGTACTCTTAACCAACAACATATTTATTTGAATAAAGATTAATATTATTATGTTGATACAGCTTAAACAAATTATTTCGACCAAATTAGGTACCATAAAAACGGTTTTTGTGAGTTAATCTTAAAAGATAGACATATACTATCGCGGACTGTTTTTTAGATCATTAAAAGAGCTATTATTCTTTAATACATATTTTTTGTGTATCTTGAACCGTTTTCACGGCGCACGCAACGGAAGGCTTCAAAGATGAACACTTTCTCCCGTTTTCTACACATTTACCACTATATCTTTGCTCCTATTGGTCGTAGCGTGATGTTATATAGCCTATAGCCTTCCTCGATAACTGGACTATCCAACACAAAAAGAATTATTCAATTCGAACCAGTAGTTTCGGAGATTAGCGCGTTCAAACAAACAAACAAACAAACAAACAAACAAACTCTTCAGCTTTATAATATTAGTATAGATAATCAAAACTTTAAGTTGATGAAAATGAGTATAGGATTGATTATTTTGTTTTAAAATTTTAATAATGTTACTTATATTGCTGTAGTTCTAAACTTTTAAATTGTTCTGTTTTGTTGTTTAATATTGAAGAAGACTGAATTTAGTTCCTTTTCTGCTAAAATAGGTAGATATATTTTGTTATATAAATGACTGCTGATAAAAAGTAAAGCAGATAATAATTATAGAACTATAGAAAAGTTACCTCGAATATTGTAAGACTGAATACTAGAATGGTCTAAGTAAGTAGGTACTTTTAAGATTTAAATACCTACATTAAATTTATGGTTTTGTTTAATATTTTCATAAGGTTTTGTATTCTTATTTCAAGAATATAAAAAGCTGATTTTTATAAACAAATTGTAATATGATTTTGTTTTGTTAAAATAATGAATGAATAAAAAAGGTGATTTATGACATTTTCAACTGTTTTTATTACATTGAATATGTCTATAAGATCTTGTTGATATGTCCGGCTTTCGGAAAATTTAAAATCCGGGATTTTCACGCGTCTTGTCCTGTTATCCAAATTTTAGAGATGGCAACCCTAGTCTTGTCGCCAATTTTTTTTTTTATTACTCTAGAAAGTTCTTTGACACCTACTATTTTAATACTTACTTTTCTTATGAACAAAAAGTAGTTACCTACTTATGGGATTTCCACTTTTTAGTGTTAAGGGTTTTAGGGTGTGGTTTTTACACTTAGGAAGGAACTTTCCCTTTTTAGTGCATAGATGCAAGATTGATAAAATTTGTAATAACGTGCCTTAAGTAGGTGATCACATTCAGTTCGATGCTCGGTGTCAATATGATAATTTTCTTTTGACCTAATAAAACTTCATGTGAAATTTACACTTTGGTATAACTTGTAAAAACATGTTCTAGTGTGACGTGCTAGATGGCACGTCACACTAGAACATGTTTTGAAATGTTTATTCCATCACTTACTTACTTTTGCTGTTGACTATATATATTTTTTTAGAAGAACCCGCGCGGGTCCGCGCGCTTCCTATCTCTATGTACCTACCACCACATCTACCTGAGTTTTTGCTGGTATAGGCGGACTTAGACTGAAAAAAAAAAAGGATTTCTGTTTCTTAATTCAAAATTTTTTACACTTTTCTTGCAGGATGAACCAATAACAAAATATTTTTTGAAATGTCGACGCGGATTGGCTTGTTTACGGTGGCGGCTTATACGGTTAAGGAACTTTATGTAAGAACTACATGTAGGTACCTACAAGCTACGATACGATGACGAAACTAAATGAAATTGATATGTATTTTGTTTTTTAGTTAAATCTTATGCCTAAACATGATGCAGGATAAAGTAAACTCCGTATTTATTTTAAACAATTTTTAACCCCCGACCAAAAAAGAGGGGTGTTATAAGTTTGACGTGTCTGTCTGTCTGTCTGTCTGTGGCATCATAGCTCCCGAACGGATGGAGCGATTTCAATTTAGTTTTTTTTTGTATGAAAGGTGAGTCTTGCGCGAGTGTTCTTAGATGTGTTTCATGAAAATCGGTTGGGCCGTTTAAAAGTTATGGGGGTGAGAGTGGGGAAGCAAAACCGAAAATCTGCAAATATACTAGTGTGGGGTATCAAATGAAAACGCATCGCGACCACATTACATAATATTATGTTGTTTTACATTTAAGGAAATTAAGGCATTGGAATCGGGGGTTTTTCTTAAATTTTAAATTTAGATTTATATATTTAAGGAAATTAAGGCATTGGAATCGGGGGTTTTAAATTTAGATTTATTATATTAGGTATTTTAAGGAATATGACAAAATTATACATAGAAAGGGCATCTAGATACCCCATGCCTGCCGAAAGGTTGTGTTTGACCGCTAAGTTATAATTATCTAAATTTACAATTAAAAAAAAACCGATTCTAGAATCTTAGTTCCCTTTAAAGAAAAAAGTTATACTATTTTGTAATGTGCACGTGATGCGCTTGGAGACCCTACTCGAGTATATTTGCAAATTTTCGGTTTTCCTTACCTCCCTTCCCCACTTTTACCCTCATAACTTTTAAACGGGTCAACCGATTTTCATCAAACATGTCTAAGAAGTCTAACAAGACTCACGCAAAACTCACCCTTCATAAAAAAAAATTAAAATCGCTCCATCCGTTTGGGATCTATGATGTCCCAGACAGACAGGCTAACAGACAGACCCACAGACCGACCGACAGACAGACATGTTGACTTAAGCTAGTATTAAGACCTATATGTTGTATATACATATACATAATTATGTTTAAGTAAAATAAATAAATAAAGTAACTAATCACAGATCTACAAAAGATTGATTAAGGTATATGGTAATAATAGATGTTTAGTTTGATTATAAGGTTTTGATGTAGTATAAATTATTATTTTATATTTTCCTATTGACGATGCCCCTTTACAGCAGAAAAAATAATTTTGTATAACATTATTATTTAATTTGTAAGTAGGTAATTATTAATTACTTTGTTAGGGTGTGTTTTTGACCTGTCTTAGTTTTGTGTATGCAAACTATTGATTAAAATAAATGAATATGAATATGAACACAACTATTGTTGGTATGGCGTATTACTACACGTAGGTATTGCCAGTATTGCTAAAGTTTTGCGTGGGAATCTGGCGTGAAAGGAGATGATTTGCGACAGCTGCACGGCGCGGCGCGGCGCGGCATCTTGCAAGAGGGTGGCATAAACCACGCAGGTCGCGAACTTGTTATGGAGTTAATTTGATAATCTAAATATAATTTAAAAAACTCTGACTTTAGTTCCCTTAAAAGTAAAAAGTCATACGATTCTGTAATGTGCATTATGATGCGCTTTCTTTTAAGACCCCACTCGAGTATATTTGCAGAATTCAGTTTTCTTTCCCCACTTTTACCCTCATAACTTCTAAAGGGTCAAACTATTTTCATCAAACATCTAAGAACACTCGCGCGATACTAACCATACAAAAAACATAAAACTTATTTAAATCGCTTCATCCGTTCGGGAGCTACGATGCCACAGACATACAGACAGATAGACACAAACAAACATAATAACACCCCTCTTTTTTGTCAGGGGTAAAAATAAAGGTGTATTCGTTTATGGTATAAATTTATGCGGATTAAGTTGCTCTCAGATTGAAGTGAGAAGAAGTTAACAACTAGGTTTTTAGTCTAGGTGCAAAAAAAAATATAGGGGAGGGATTTATTTTTACGAGAGTTTGAACTACATTCTTATAAAGGTGGCTTTGCAATGATTATAGTCACACGAAGGTTGTTGTTTAAGATACAATACTTATTAATAATATCATTTATTAAACAAGGAAGTTGTAACTTACAAGCATTTGGAAAGAAAATGGAAAATTATTCACGGTGGAAATGGTAACCAAAAGTTAAAGATAGTTATAGTTATAGGGCCTTTAGGTGAAACTATAAACCACTACAAAATTTCGAATGTTTATATTATAATTAACGAATATTAATAAGAACTAGGTTAAAATTTAAAAAAAAATGGTTTGAAATAGAAGTCTTATGAATATAGGATTTTTTAACCCACGACCAAAAAAGAGGGTTATAAGTTTGACGTGTCTGTCTGTCTGTTCCATCATAGCTCCCGAATGGATTGAGCGATTTCATTTTTTTTTGTATGAAAGGTGAGTTTGGCCTTCGTGTTCTTAGACATGTTTCATATAAATCGGTTGAGCCGTTTAAAAGTTATGGGGGTGAGAGTGGGGAAGGAAAACAGAATATCTTCAAATATACTAGTGTGGGGTATCAAATGAAAGCGCATCGCGTCCACATTACATAATATTATGTTGTTTTACATTAAAGGAAATAAAGGCATTGGAATCGGGGGTTTTTCTTAAATTTTAAATTTAGATTTATATTATTATTTATTTACCTAATAAGCTTCTTAGGGGAGGTTAAGAAGCAAGATACTGTGTAATTCTGCTTATTATGGTAATAAATTTATGGTGCAATAGATTAATTTAGAATATACTGAATTAATTAATTAATTTATAGACGTTTTACTGGATCGTAAAAAAACGGTTGATTTCTAGGTATTTATATTATCTAAGAATTCTTAATTAAGTAGCGAGTGGTAAAAGGCCGTTTCTCTATTATAAATAGATACCAATACTATAAAAAAAAATATGGTTTTTATTGTATTTTTTTTTCAAAAGATTTATCTTATCCTTATCGTTAATGCGCTGTCTTACATACGACCTTGTACTACACTAAAACGAAAATAGGGTTATTGTATAGGTACTACGTCTAAAGCTGGGTCCACACTTGTATCATTTCGGTGTATCACGATCAGGCGTATCGTATCGAGTATCCGTATCATAAGTATGGACGCTCATTTTATCCATGTCGTATCGTTAAGGCATATCTTGTAAAAACGCGTCCATACTTATGTGATACTGTATCAAGTCACCGTATCGACTTTAACTTTACAAATATGGACGCTTCATTTTTTCTTCCGATCCTTGTATCTAAAATTATTATATTATCAAATGCACTCACGTCCAAACTTGTTCGATGCAACGCGTATCCCCTTTGATGATCGCGGAAAAACCGACACAGGATGGTTCGGGGTGTATCACGTATCGTATCACGATACAGTATCATGATACAGTATCATGATACAGTATCATGATACAGTATCAAAATACGTCCATACCATTGATTGTGATACGCGTATCGGATACGGGGTGTATCAAGTACGCGATCATTGCGGATCGGATCGGATCGGACGTGTATTAGCTTGCGTCCAAACTAGCGACGGAGATACGATAAACCGAAATGATACAAATGTGGACCCAGCTTAAACTATGTTACTTAGATAAAATAATAATATCATATTGAGCCTTAATTAGAATCTTCAAATTAAGTGCGACTCTTCATTCGAGTCTCGATTCAGACTATTTCAGACAGACACATCTTGTATTTAGTAGGTATCTTAAAACTCAATAACTTGTATTCTTACATACTATTGTAATCTCTATTCAATAAATTTATGTTGTTTCTTTATTATCTTTTTAAGTTTAATTTTATACTAGCTGACCCCAGCAAACGTTGTTTTGCAAAATGAAAAATAGATAGTAGCCGATTCTCAGTCCTACTAAATACAAAATAATATATAAAAAAATATATATAATTATTATTAATATAAAATTTAGTAAAACTCGGTAAAGCCGTTTCGGAGGAGTACGGTAACTAACATTGTGACATGGAAATTTTATAATATATTAGATTTAAGTAATATTGTTGCTCAAATTTTACAATTTTATAATATATGAGATGTAGACTCTTATATTAGAAGTACTACTCGTAGTACAATTTGTGGTAGTTTATAAGTAAAGCAAAGGTTTATGTATAACCTTTGGGTGTCCTAGAACAAAAAAAAAAAAGGTGTGTGTGCGATTCACACACGATAGAAGTGAAACTTCAGTAAATCGACAAAAGAATAAAATGAATAAAAAAAAAAACAAAAAAAAACTGTGCAAAAAGATTTTGTTCGGGCGGTCACCCATCCAAGTACTGGCGTCGCACAAAGTTGCATAACCTTGTTAGCGTTTAAGATTGGCTTACCTGTCGCATTTCCGTTGCATCCGGTTCGAAAGCACAACGATTCTAAAGAAGTTTCACTTCAATAAATAAAATTAAATATTTCCGGACTGATATGATAACGGACTAACCCCAAACTAAGCAGAGCTTGTACTACGGGTGTTAGGTGACTGATATTCTATATAGAAACAATTTACAGTTTTTTTGTAAATACATACATATTTTACATATAGAATACCCAGACCTGAAATTGGATCGTACAAAATCTGGCCCCGCGGCCGGAATCGAACCCGCAATCCTGCGCCTCAGACGGGCTTTCGCCCACCGAGCCACAGAAATCGTCAGAAAATGAATATAATTATAAACTATTACTTTTCACAGTTTTCACAGTTTGTAATTTACTTTTCTGTGGTTTCACTCATTTAAGTCGCCCTCTTACTTTTATTTGGTTTAGTGTGGGTGCGTGGGAACTAGTCAGATAATCGCCAAGGCTTTACTTTTTGTCTTGATAGGATGAGGGGCTCTAGCACGCTCCACGCAGGTGACATACTTTTTTAAATAGGTTAAACGGTGTCTGTTATGGCTAATAAATAAATAAAATAAAATAAAATTGATACAAATTAAAAATTACATTAAGATGAGGTCCATATCATATTCGTAACAATTAACTTATACTATGTTAGTCTTAAAAATAATATGTCACAATAAAATTAATAAAAATATGTAAGTACATGCAAAATAACAGTAGGTAGGTATTTAATTGTACACACTAAAATCGAACAACGACGATGAAATAGGAAAAAATTCTATTTCATCGTTATACGATTACAGTGTATGAGCAACGGACAATCACATCTACTGGCTAGTGCAGCCAGGATGCCGTTGGTACTTACTTCCCTGCTATCTGCATAGTAACGAGGCTACCTTCTTTCGCATGCAACATCATGCTATGATCTTAGAGTATTTATAGTACTATAGATACTCTAAGGCTAACCAAAGATATTAAAATTAATATCGCTGGAAACTCAATAGAGCGTGTTGATGACGCCCGTAATCTGGGGATTACTCATGGATAGTTCATTACATTTTGAAAAGCATCTTATTCAGACAGTCCGCAACTGCTTTTATCGGCTTTTATATTTTATCTGTTTTATACAAAATGCGTGACTATCTAAGCGTCGATCTTAGAATCCAACTAACTGATATGTTGATTCTTTCAAAGTTAAATTATGCTGATAATGTCATTGGATCATGTTTACTGAAACGGTCTGAAAAGTTTATTCAAAGAGTCCAAAACGCGTGTATCAGATTCTGCTTCCCAATTCCAAGAAGGAATCACATATCTCCCTATATAAACGCCAACCATCTTCTTAATATGAAGTCACGCCGTCAACTTCATTTTGCGACATTACTCTTTGGTGTTATTAAAAACCAACGCCCGGCTTACCTCTTTGATAAGCTTAAATTTTCAGATCGCCACAATGGACTCTCTACTCGCTTAATTTCTAATCAGCACAGATTGACTGCATTTCGTGGCAGTTTTAGATATGCTGCCACGAAGTGTTGGAATAACCTCCCGCCGCCCTTAAAGAACACTCAGGATATTAGATCTTTTAAAACTTCTCTAAAGAAATATATATTATTTTTACAGATATCTGGGCAGTTATAGTCTTTCTGTGCTCTAGACCTACAATGTTAACCAGCATAACCTCATACATTATGTTAAGTTTATCTCACTTTTTATTTTATTTTTTATTTTGTATCTGTCTGCTTTTGTCAACCATTTAATTACCTTTAATTAATATATAATTTGGCATATTTAACATGTATACCTAATTTCTATTTATAACTGTGCTTTTTATTATTATTAAGTACCGCGCGCGCATTCCACATTCCACTTACCTGGCGCTACGGAAGACCGGTACTACTGTGGTGGATATAACGCCCCACAGTAGAATTACACCGAGTAGTGACCTTTTTTGTCGTCATAATAGTTATAAGTTTTAGTTTAAGATTGTTTTCCTCATTTTGTGACGCAAAATAATTTTTTTTTTATTTTTTATTTTTTTTTTATTTTATAATCCCAAGCTCCAGACTTTTTTACTCATAAATTAAAGAAGTTTTCCACATTATTTAATAAATTAAATTGTTTTTCTTTAGTTTTTAAAGAAAAACAATGTTAAAAAATTAACACAGCCGGTGTTAAAAAATTTCCGGACCTTTTATATTAATTTCAGATACAAAACGTCCAAAACTTGTGTTAAACATTGAAATCAGACACTGATCTTTTATTATTGTCCGAATTTCAATGCGTATCCTGACACGAGAGTTAAATGTAACTCAACTACATTAATAATAGTAGATTACGGTACTGCGTGGGAACGTCTTGGTTTGCGGCGCGGCCGGTACCGGCAGCTGCGCGGCGCCGGCGGCGCAGGCGTCCTTGCAGGAGGGTGGCACGCGTTGTCGCGACGCGACGTGCCTTAAACTTTGCTTTAAACTTATGTTGTGTTACGAAAGTGTGACAATTTGTATTTTTAAATTAAGAATAACAACAACATTATATATGAAAACTGTAATAATGTCAAAAACAATTTTATTTTTTAAATATATAATATATATAACACCTTCGTTCGTGAAGATTGGTTAGATTGAATGAGGTCATCATTGAATAAATAAATATTTTCGGAAAATCCACCTAGCAAAATCTAGCCCCGGGGCATAGAATAATAAATTAGCCCGGGGTAAGCTGTAAGCTTGTGGAACGGGTACTAGACTTCTGATATAATTAATATAATAGACATACACATATAAGTAGATATTTTTTAGTTTTCAGCTTGCCTCAATACCAAAGTCAAAACGTTTATTTCCTTAGACGCTTAAGCATATATAAACAGGTCAACTTAAAACTAAGAATAATCAAATAACAGTGTCTTGACAATTCGCTTCTATTTTTTACACTGAGTTGAGAAGCGAATAGAACAACCCAGCTTTCATCTCTTATGTTGTCATTATAACATTTTGGGGTACAACCTACCCAATACCCATAAATTGGTGTCAGCTCTCGGAACAAATAGATAGACTTGGACTTGAGCGCTGCCACATGAAATTACATACTATTTAGAATAATAATATTGTCTCTCGAGTTTTAAAACATCATAGTTTCAAAAGTTATATGAAATTGCATGTGTAATCTTGAATAACGTATCTGCAAAGGGGTACATAGCTTCTTGTAGGTACGTTAGTAACCTACGTAGGATTTTGAACGACCAACATTAATGTCTAGCCAACTGGTCAAGTCATTGTGTTCGACCCTCAATTATTCATAATCTACATAACCGGTTGGGCTTTTGCAAGGGTCCGCCCAACCGTGGTTTGTTGGGCGGACTCACCCAAATCTCAGTAAAACGATTCAAATCTCCGTGTTTTGATGTGTAGGTATGGCTAAGTTAAATGCTCCAGGTGGCCAGCAAGCCCCGTCACAAATAATAGCAAAAAATATTAAATACCTACTTATTTAATAACTGAACCATATAGCACCTATTCAATAATTTGAAGAAATTATGTAGGTACTTAGGTAAAGAAAGTGAATTAGGTCAAGGTAGACCTTTAAACATTTTAACTGTCAAGAAAATGTTATTTCCCTGATAAATTTTTAGTTTTTATTTAAATTAACTTTGTCTATGCTTCAGGCATCGCAGGCCCATATAAACATATTTATATATATTATATGTACCTATGTATACCTTTCACACTAACTTACTTATAAATTTGTATAAATCATATAAATTAAAGTGTCCGAATCGTGGATCATCTGCATCTGTTACGGCGGTGTCGCCTTGCAGTGTAGGCCAGAGAGTATAATAATCACTACGTTTTAGTGTAGGCGACCGATGAACCGTCGAAACTTTGAAATTGAACTCAGAGAGTATATAATCACTACGTTCTAATTGAACTGTCGAAATTGCGGCCAAAACTGCTCACTCAGGAACGTAGACAGATGTTGATTTGTCTTTGACTTTGAGTTTTTAACCCCCGACCAAAAAAGAGGGGTGTTATAAGTTTGACGTGTCTGTCTGTCCGTCTGGGACATCATAGCTCCCGAACGGATGGAGCGATTTTAATTTAGTTTTTTTTTGTCTGATAGGTTTGGTGTGAGTGTTCTTAGATATGTTTCATGAAAATCGGGTGTGCCGTTTAAAAGTTAATGGGGTTGGGTTGGATTGAAGGGACGGTGGAACCACTAGCGACGCGTCAGAGCAGAAAGATCTAGTTCCGAGTGAGGCCATAGTTCCTGGAACTATTACGGACCGGAAAGACACCATCTATAGCTGTCTAGCATGTCTAGCTGATTGGCTTGAGGTAGCTACATTGCACCATCAATAAAACTACGGAAGCAAATTGAGGGACATTATTTTCAAGCAGAAGAGCTGATCCAAACTGGCCGGAATCTGCCCCGACGTTCCGTCGGAGCTGTAGGTGCAGACAATCCATGGGTAAAAAGCTGTGGAGGCGGCAGTTCAACACATATTTATCTTTAAGTACCTACTTACGTATCTATGTTCAATTTGTTTTTTATTTGTATTTTACTTTTGACCTTTCTACTTAAGATTTGTAAAATCTAACAATGGAAATAAATTATTTTGTATATATCTCGACACGTCGCGTCGATGCGTATAATCGGAGGTGCAGGTTTGTATTCTCCGTTCGAACGTTTTCAATGTACAAAAAAAAAAATTAGGAACACCACAATTTCGCCCATGGTTTAGGTACTTGCCCGGTTAAAACATTCAAGTTGTACTTGTTGTAGTTTTTCATTCGTATTTATTTTGTAAGTACCACATCTTATTATCTTATTATCGTATACATAATTATTTTATAGACATCTAAGCAATAATTATTCTAAATTAGGTTAACTTTAATATGTTGTTTTAACATACGAGGGTACAAAATAAATATAGTCCTTTAAAGACCAATCAAAGACAATTTTGTCAATTCCCTTTGTCTTTATTTCTGCAACCATACATCTCGTTGTATAAATAACCATGTAGTTTGTGCCATTTTTGTAGAAAATCAAATGAAAACAGTTTTAGCTAGCTTACAGCACCTTTATTCACACCAAATTTGTAATTAAACTGAAGCACAGAAAAATATTTGACAAATTCTGACACGATACAGACAAACAAGAAAGAGACACAAAAACAATAGTGAGTAAGAATATATGCCGCCATAAAAAGAGTGCTAAACTTTTGTTGTTAAAAAAATTGTTCCTGGTTGCGCTGCGTGAGACTGATTCTGCTGATTCATACTATCGCGCTTTTTTTATGGCGGTACAGAGAGTTCGATTTCGTCTATGATTTCTGATGACGTCACTTAAGGGGTGTCCAACTTCATACTATTCTGCCGTGTAACGGCGTCATGTGTACATTCCATAGTTCGTGTTTGCGTGGAAGTAATTCAATTGGTTGGGGTATTCTTTGTTAGTTTTTTTACCCTCTATCTAACTATTTACATTCATAGGATTGTAAATGCTTACTTATAGATTTGTACAAATACTTAGGACGGCTAAATAAAAGTCAATTAATACTTATTCCGTGTTGGCTAAGTGGGAGGACACTCGACTTTCATTCCGAAGGTCGTGGGTTCAAACCCCGCCACGCACCTCTGGATTTTTCTTCTTGAGAGAAATTTATGTGCGCTTTAAACACGTGCTTTAACGGTGAAGGCAAACATCGTGAGGAAACCGGCATGTTCTGAGAACTTTAAAAGAGTTTGAAGGACATGTGACATTCACCAACCCGCACTTGGCCAGCGTGGTGAATTAAGGCCTAATTTCTCTCGTCAAGAGAGAAGTCCCTGTGTCCCAGCAGTGGGAACGTTAATAGGGTGATGATGATGATGATGAATACTTATTCATTTAAAAACGAACTCTCAAATATGAAATTTGATTTAGATTATAGATTCAGATGAGTTTATCTTTCATTGACACTATTAGGTACACCGAAGGTGGAAAAAAAGGGAAATATATATTAATATATTAATATATTAATACAATTTTGTGCCTAATATTTATCGTTAGTCTTCACACTAGGCACACTGCCGTGGAGACCTAAACTATAACTAATTATAATATGCATCAGCATAACATTACACATTAGCCAACATACAAGTGAAAAGAAAAAAGTTTTTTTTCGGTTTCCTAGTTCCCAATACATAAAAAAGGCAACCTATATATTATAAAATGTACCGAACCTGTCAGTAAGACGTCTAAAACTTCAAAAATGTTATATAACGATAGGTCACGGATAGAGGCAAAAATAAATGAAAGGTACTTATGCTAGTTTATTGATGGGATTCAACTTACTCTGGTCTCTCTGATTTGTATGGCCACGATTATACTCGTTGCCAAAAACTTTGATAAAATTACAAAGACTATGAATCAGGAAGTAATTATTATTTAAATGTTTGCCCTTGAACCTTAGCTTCATTCTCCAAAAAGGCTATTACTAATCCTGACCAAATTTTACCGGCACCTCCGGTCACCAAAACCACTTTATCCTTTGCATCGAACATTTCAGTCTGCGAAAAAATAAAATATAAATATTAGAATCATTCTACCTATTGCTGTAAACTGTACTTTACAGCAATACAGCAGCTTTACAGCATGCTGTACTTTTTGAGTTTATCCCGAAGTCATACAGACTCCCTGGGGGTCTGTTATTTATAATAAATACCAGCTGGCCTCAACCGGCATTGCTTGGATGCTCTTGAATTGCCTACTGCAGAAAACCGTATAAAGATCCATAAAAAGATAAGATACCATAAAGTAGTTTTTAAACCTAACCCGAACTTAAAGAAGACAGACGAGAATAGAACATGGACCCTATTTAGGCACTACAAAAATCTTAATATTAATCTTAACATAAAACATTTCTCATACTTAGTAGTAATAATGACTAGTTTACAGAACATGCTGAAGTAAAATAAAATGCCGTAAAGTGATACTCATAAGTGATAAATTTAGGTACTTTGCGGTAATTCATTCTAATATGTCCATAATATATACATCCTTATATAAAAAAAATTACATGCAACTGCACTTCCCTTCCGCCCAAAGTTGTAGCCGCCTTGTGTGTTGTAGCCCACAAGGCGGCTACAACTACAGCGGACTCCGACTCCACCCGCACTTGCATGTGAATTTTTCCAGATAAAAGTATGTGGATAATTAGTACTAAATATTAAACACATGGACGTAATGTGATTAAAAATTACACATGATGTATGGGTCCTATGTCAGTTTATACGAAATAGAATACACCGTTACTTGTATATTGTTATGATCCCATGTCCCTCTTCCTCGTCAAGTGACTCGCTTTGTTTAAATACCCGTTCCCTTTCCCAACAAGACCTCCTTACTTAAGAATAAAATTATTAATCTGATATTGTAAAGTGGACAAACTACGGGGGTTCAAATTATCCATTCATCACAATAAGTAGGTACGCTCAGCGACATTATGTCTTATTATTATGGTCGGTGGAGTAAAATAAATACATACCTATATTACTTGTAAATTATTTAGGTCATTGTTAGATAACCCTGTGATTGATTCTCCATACTAAATAAATCATAAGTTTATCACGTACTAAATTACAGTTATCAGTTATGAGACATTAAGATAGTATATTTATTACAATACTAGTAGTGCCCCGCTGTGTTACCCGCGTGATCCAATGTCAATATTGGTTTTGCCGGAAATCATGAAGACGGACTAACACACAGACACAGACATACAACACTTTATCATTCATAATAGGTTTAAGTATGGATACGTAGGTACATAGGTAGTTTTTTTATTCCTACAAAACCGGTAACAAATGCTTGCATAATACCAGGGCGGGAATCGAACTAGCAAACTTATTCTAGCTATATTATGGACACATATATTGTATGTTTTGAAAATATTCATATTCGTTGTATCTAATGATAGTATGTTGTGAAAACCTATAATCTAAGAGCATTTGAATTCATCCCGCTAATGAGTATGCAGAAAATATGTATTAAGCTATAATCTTACCTTTTAATGCAATCTCTTTTTTTAATGATTTTTGGTGTGTCTTTTTAAGTTTATATGATAAGTTTGTATTATTTGTGTGAGCTAATTAGTAAAGCAAGAAGCAAGGTGTATGTGTATCGTTTGTTGGGGTCCTCAAATAAATACCTACACTCACATAACGGTCAAACTTGAACACCCTTCTTTTTTCCTATACAAGCGAATCTGTTCAGCAAATTTTGTCGGTGACCTTAACCAGCACTGACCAAAGCCCCGTTATCGTGGGACTGAACCTCCGCCCCTACGTTCAAGATCGAGGGGAGAGAGTTCTCACGTGTAGTCTCACCTGCGCGCGCGCACCCCTACGTAACTGATTGACTTGCGAATGCCTGTAGTTATTTCTATTGACTCAGACCTTTTGTTAGTTTTTAATGGGTAGTGGGTATATAGTTACGAGCGTGTAGGTACATACTTATTTTAAAATTAGTTTTTTGTCGCAGTGTAATTTCTACATTTAATCAAGATTCCTTAATTGATGTTGTTGAAATAAAAGTAGAGGAATGCGTCTCCAGAACACTATTATATAATCCTCATAACAACAACATTCAGCCCCGTGGTAAACTCTAAGCTTTGTAAATAAATAAATTAAAAAAGTACCTATAGTGTTGTACACTACTAGTTGTGTAGGTATAATTTCAGTCAAATAAACAATTAGTAAGTAAAGTCTAATGATAATTGTACACGGTTGCGAAGTGTATTTTTTAAGTAGGTACCTATAGACCAGTTATGTTTGTTTACTGTTGTGATATTTTAGTTTTTCGGCTTGTTTTTGTTACACTCTGTTGTCCTATATTTATTTTTATAGAAAGGGTTTAATAAGTAGGTAGATTAATGTGTATTCGCTGTTGTGAAAATATTTAGATTAGCATGATATAGGTTTCGTCTGGGGTTTTGATTTTTACATTAAATAGTGGTTTCGTTTTGCTTCTAATTTTTTTTTTTATATATTAATTAATTTAAAAATGTATACTTAGTATTTTCTGCTACTCAAAATTTGTAAAGTTTCGTTTATTGTAAATACACGAATGATCAAATAAACAAAGTATCATTACGAATGCTGTTATATTTTATTAACATTTACCTATTGAATGTCTTGTATCAGGAAGGTATACAAAATTTTAGAGAAATAAACATTTTTATTGTAATGATATAACAAAACCACGAATTGCATTTTTGTACATCGTATTTAACATTTTATATTAATACAAACAATAATTGTACCTAAATGATAACTTTTCTTAGGTCTCTCAGGGTCTCTCTTTCTTAGGGTCAATAAGAAGGTAAATATCAAAAATGTTAAGTGCAATCATAAAATATGATTATTGTCAGTCAAATTGGTAATTCTATTTCCTTAAATGTACCTGATCATGTTTGTCGAAAGAAAACCCGTTTGTTGGAATCCCAAATGATTAACGAATGAAATTGACTTTGACGTTCCATCAACAATGACACCACCATGCTCGGTGGCAAAAACACACAACTTTGCAGTGTTTGTTTTGCGCAGGTGCCAATTTTCTGATTTTCCATTACCCCACTGGAATATTTAATTCCTTTCAATATTTTTCATACATAATATTCGCATTACAGTCCTCTGTTAACACGATTGACTGGCCATAGTTGGAAAGATTTCTATCATACTTGTGTAAACTCTTGCTTAGTTTCATCATGTCTGCTAAAGTGAATGAAGCCCAGGAACATGTCAAGGCTGCAGAAAAAATGTGAGTCAACAATAATCCGAAATGATTAAATATGATGTATTCTTCACCTAATGCTATTTTTAACAAAACCAAAAAAAATTTAGTGTGGACGCTAGTAGTTTTGATTTTTGTGCTTGGCTTTTCAATGTTATTCGAGTTTCAAATCGTTGCGATCGGCATTGCTTTCTTTTGTTTTTATTATGTGCGACGTAACATGTTTTCTAAATGATTTTATACGATTATAATAACAATGTGATTAGTGTCCTAGAACATTTGTCTTTTCAACTCTCTAAAAACAATTATAGGGTTTCCTAATAATTCAAACTGGACCCATACAATGTTTTTAGTTTCCATTTTGCCTTCAGTGAAACTATAATGTTATGTCCAAAAGTTACTAAGATTTATTCCTTGAAAGTTATTGATTATTTGGAGGTATGCTGATTATTTTGAGTTGTTAGCAGGAACAAACCAAATGTTGTGATTGTTGTGCTGTTTGCCATAGAGAACCCTCATTAGAAACTTAATTCTGTATTATCTGTATTAGACAAGGAACATACTGAGTGTGTGTATGTTAATATTAGTTGGTTTATTTGATCAACTAAATGTATCTTGATAGCGAGTGTCTGTTATGTAATATTTTTGATATTCTAGTTGAGTTTTTTATTTTTTCTTTGCTTGCTATGCATATTATATTACCCTTAATTTTTTTGACTCTGCTTTTTGACTTTGAAAAAAATATGAAATTCTGTGTAAAAAAAATACTTCTAAGCCAGCTTTATTTTATCAGCCATACATTTTTGTTTGCGAATGCTTTAAATATTATGTTGCATTATTATAATTTTTAGAATTTAATTTTGATGAGTATAGTTATTATTTTTTTGTTATTTAAATCATTTTTTTGTTATATACATCAAATGCTATATCTGATTAGGACTTAAATGTATTTTTTATTAGTGGCTGGTAAAACCATAACTAAACTTGCTAAGACTGTAGAATACTTATTTGCATTAAAGTTGTCTTCATAGTATTGCTTTAGTGCATATATTTGAACAGTTTGGTGAATATTGGGTTCGTTTGGTTCCACAACCCCTTATATTAAATGCTAAATTGTCAATCCATACACAGATGGACAGGTTTGCAAAATATAATTATAAATCCCTGAGCAGTTTTTTTGCATGAAATGACAGTCCAAAAACAAAAATTAATATGTTTTAGTAAAGTGACATAATGTTTTTTATTTCATCTACACTGTCAGTGAAGATTGCAGTACCCAAATCCAGAATTAAATAAATAAATATTTCCGGACTACTCACACAGCATCACCTAACCCCAAACTAAGCAGAGCTTGTACTATGGGTGTTATTTGACTGATATACTACATAGATATGTACATTTTTTTTGTAAATACATACATATGATACATAGAAAACGCCCAGGCATGAAACCAGAAATTGTATTGAAAAACAAGTATAGCTGTAGCTATGTGCCTTAATTGAGTTAGGATATATAATTTTATTATTTATCCAGACATTTTATTATGCGTCTTACCCCATAATCCTAAAGATGGAGGTTACTAAACAATTAACCCTGTATATAAAATTTGCTGGCAATATTTTAATTGAAAGAAATTTGAATGTAAGATTAGATTTAATGTAATTTGTGTTCCTTATTGTTTTTCAGTGTTAATATGTTTATTTATTATATATATTTCATTCCTTTTTTTTTCTTCTCAGTTTTAGGTTTTATGTCATTGTTAAAATATATGTAACACCCAAATACATTTGAGTTGTGTAAATAAATATTACATTTGCTGTGACTACCTGTAATTTAGGAAGCACTAGTATATAATTTAGTGTATCATATTCTTAAGTGTACTCGAAAGTATTTTCTAGTTAGTTAGCTATTAAATAAAATAATAAAATGTTTGATAATCAATGTTATTGATTAACCTAAATCAGTGCCAAATCTGTTTAATAACAGTAAAATAAAAGTTTTTACACTTGTTTATCTCTACCTCTATAATAGTCGCAAAGTTAGGCATAGTTAGGTTTATTGTGATTTAGCTAAATAAATTACCTATGCTAGCCAGAAATATGAGTTATTTATGAATATGAAATTCAGATGGATGATTATTCTGGATTCTCATAACAGGCTGCTGCTTACAGTCTGTCCAATCAATTGTGTTTAACATTTATAAAATTTACATAATGAAATTCGAAGATGGTGGGTACATTCAATCAACTGGCAGTAATGCTTCGTAAACAACCTGGCATAATACATACAGTCTGCAAATATTGGCATTTTCTATTAATAATACAATAATTAATTATCTTTATGCTTCCTAAGGTCTTATAAAACAATAAAGTGTATTTACATAGTAGTTTCGACACCACTCTCTTGTGATTTAGAAGCGAGGGTTAAAAATTATGTTTTTATCAAACCTTGTTGTATTAACGACATTTCTTCAGTATGATTATGCAGTACAACTTCGTTTTATATATATTATTCTGTGCATAAAATTAAAATTCGTCATTTAAATCAAAATATTGTGACCACTCAACCAGTTTTACACAGTTTTACAATGTTGGTGAATTATTTAAAAAATAAATTTATGTATTTTATAAACAGGTTGAAAACTTCTCTGTTGCGTTGGCGGCCTGACTACGATTCGGCGGCAGATGAGTTCAACCAAGCTGGTAAGTCGTGAAACTTTAACGTTTGTGTAACTTAAGGCTTTGTTAGAATAAGCATAAACGTAAAAAGGGGTTTTTACGGTCCCACGGCTAAAACACGGGGAGGTTATTTCTTGCAAGAGTTTTCAGAACATGTGACATTGACCAACCCGCACTTGGCCAGTGTGGTGAATAAGGCCTCATCTCACTCGAGAAGAGAGAAATCCCTGTGTCCCAGCAGGCACTGACTGGCATGTGTTATATACCGATGAATATCTTAACATTCAGCATTCTTTTGCCGTGTTGGCTACACGGGAGCACACTCGACTTTCATTCCGAAGGTCGAGGATACAAATGCCGACGCACACCTCAAGATTTTTCTTCTTGAAAAAATAATGTCCGCTTTAAACACGTGCTACAACGGTAAAGGCGAACATCGTGTGGAAACCGGCATGTTCTGAGAATTTTATAAAGTTTGAAGGACATGGGACATTCACCAACATCATCATCATTCATCATTCTCTTGCCCTTATCCCACATTATGTGGGGTCGGCACAACATGTTTTTTCCTTCCATTTTCCTCTGTCACTCGTCATCTCAACACTCCCTCTTTTCTTACACATGTAACTCACATTATTTATCCTGGTTTTCAGCGCAATGTTTCCGCATCGCCCGCGACATGAAGCGCAGCATGGAGTGCCACATCAAGGCGTCGGAGAACTACAAACTCAACCGCAGTTTCTTCCACGCTGGCAAGGCGCTGGAGAACGCTCTGGTCGTTGGCAGGGACATTTCGCCTCCGGAGGACGTAAGTTACAACTACTCTGACACTTATAGGTCCCTGGTAGCTAGAACTATGATTACAAGGCGTTGAAGACCGCTCCAGTCGCGGGCAGACACATCTCGCCTTCGGAGGACGCTCGGAAGTTACAACTACTCTGTCACTACAGGGTCCCTGGTAGCTAGATGCATAGCAACCAGGCTTTGTATATACCGCAGTTTCTTCCACGCATTTCTAGACGCTGGAGATAGCTGTTGTGTTTAAATGAGACTTTGATGCCTGGAATAAAGAATTTTTAACCACCGACCAAAAAAGAGGGGTGTTATAAGTTTGACGTGTCTGTCTGTCTGTCTGTTCCATCATAGCTCCCGAACGGATGGAGCGATTTAAATTTATTTTTTTTGTATGAAAGGTGAGTTTGCCCGGGTGTTCCTAGACATGTTTCATGAAAATCGGTTGAGCCGTTTAAAAGTTATGGGGGTGAGAGTGGGGAAGGAAAACAGAAAATCTGCAAATATACTAGTGTAATGTAATGAAAGCGCATCGTGTCCACATTACATAATATTATGTTGTTTTACATTAAAGGAAATGAAGGCATTGGAATCGGGGGTTTGTCTTAAATTTTAAATTGAGATTTATTGATTATTCTGTTTGTCAGATTTTCTCGATGGCGTGCGAGGCGTCCAGCCTGTACCAGCAGCACGGGTCGGGCGACAGCGGCGCTGCGGTGCTGGCCAAGGCTGCGCGCATGATTGAGGAGGCTCACCCGGACCGCGCGTGCCAGCTCTTCCAGAAGGCGGCTGAGGCCAGCTACGTAAGTCTATATTACTGTTACCTCTGTTGTATTCCTTGCACCAAATAAATGTCATTTCATTCTTTCAATTCAATTCCTTATAATCTAAACTCTGCGCTTGAAGCTTCAGTTTGCGAGTGCCGAGTTAAATAAAATTATAAATTGAAAAAGATGTTACTCAGTTGAACGCCATTTTGTGTATATCTAGCATATTCATCCATTTCATTCCTAATTAACTAAATCTGAAGAAAAAAAAGACTTCTGACAGATTGTCAAGTAATCGGAATAATGTATATCTTGTTGTAAAATCCCAATAATGTTCCGAAATAATATCAATAAATACATTTATTCACTCAATTGTGTGATGCGTTCTTATTCTTTCCTGTACAAATTAATGTGATATGTTTCAGAGTGAAAGCACGGCTCATAGCGCCGTCGAATACACTAGCAAGGCTTCGCGTCTGCTTGTCAAACTGGAAATGTGAGTCACACTTATAAATGTTAAAATAATAAACAAATCAATTCTAGAAAGAAGAAAACTGCATGAAAATACAGTTGTTATTTAGATCATCCCTAACATTGAATCGTGGATATTTAAAACTATATTATTTATTTATGTTATCAAGGTTCGACGCCGCCATGGACTCTGTACGCCTGGAAATCGGCTATCATCTACAAAACGAGAACTTCGGCGCCGTGGGCCGCCTCGTGGTGGTCGCCGTGCTGATTCAGCTCGCGCGCGGCGACGTCGTTGCTGCCGAGAAGGCCTACAAGGTGCGTTCTAGAAGGTTCTAGAATGTTCTAGATAGTTTTAAGTGTATCTCTGTAGATCTAACCTCGTGAACGCCATGAAGGCTAACAAGCTACGTGCTATTCAAGGTTCGATGTTTCTTATAAATCGTTGTCAGAGATTATAGTGGCTGGAAGTGTCTTCCAAACCTTTGCGGTCACATGACCCGGCGTTCTTGGAACCAAATCAATAGTTCTGTTATGAATACCTATGTATTCCGTTCTAGCTTTCTGGTTTCTGCTTTAGTTCTAGGTAGAACCGTGTCAAAGTCAAAAGACAAAGTCAAAACGTTTATTTCCTTAGAAGTACATGGACTACATGGACAGGTCAACTTAAAATTAATAAAACTAAACTGTTTGAACAAAAAATATCAAGGAAATAATAGTGTCTTGACAGTTCGCTTCAATGTTTTATACTGAGTTGAGAAGCGATTATAACAACACAGCTTTATCGGTTATTACAATTTTGGTTGTTATATATATATATATATAGGGTAGTAATTTATTATTCTATGATATAGGTAACTATTATAAGTTTAACATTTACAATAAAAAAATGCTTGTGATATAAGTTGTGTCTTGTGTGTAAGCGGTGGGTCTGTGGCCATCCTAACACACACTAATTTATTACACAACTAATTATCGCTGCAATGAATTTTTAGTATTATGTTATGTTATGACTTATGAATTATTATTTTGAATTATGACATATTTAGATTTAGAAATTAATTGACATTGTGTATCATTTAATTTTTTATTATTGAATTATTTTCCTTAATTAAAAAAATATATATATTACTATACTATTATGTATGTACATTTTGTATTTACTATAGTTTTTTTAGTGATTATGTATGTGGGTTGGTTGAAGTAAAAGAGTTATTAATAGCACTATACTGAATCTATTTAATTAACACGGAAATTACAATTATATTATTTATTTGATCCTTATTAGGATATGTCTGAACCCGGCTGAGGATTGTAGAGTGTCTGGCGAGGCTCCGCCCAACTAGCATGTCTAATCTGAATTAACGAAACGCGTTTGCGCCGCGTACTTTTATGCTAATCTGTGTCACTACATACATTTTACATACATGAATAAAATTGTAGCCTGACTTAACCTTTGTTATAAAAAAAAAACATGAAACTTGAAACTTGGCACAGTTACATGCGCCATGATTATGGTTGAACCTTGTAAATATCCCGTTATAGGTAAGTATTGTTATTATAATACTCCATAAAATACTTTCTTATCTTGCAAACAAGTCCCCCTCTTTTTCCCAATAATCTTATCCATTCGTGGTTGTCTGGCAGAGATAGCTCTTTAGTGATGACCGCCATTTGTCGCATAGTCCTAAGTTCTTATGTGTTGTTGTTGTTTGCAGGAGTGGGCTTCGAACTGCGAGCAGGCGGAGCAGAACACGGTGGAGATGCTGCTGCAGGGCATGGACGAGAACGACCGCGGGCTGGTGAAGCGCGCGCTCGCGGCGCCCTTCATCCGCGCCATGGACGTGGAGTACGCGCGGCTCGCCGGCCGCGTGCCGCTGCCGCAGGGCGACTGCGACGCCGGGCCCGGCGTGCGCCTCGGCGCCGACCGCCCCTACACGCGCCAGCCCCCCGCGCAGGACCAGGTATATCCTACTCATCTCTACTCGACACTGCCACATGCATTATAAAATCATAATCATAATCATTTATTCATAGAAATTCAGGTTTGTAGCAAGTAAAAGCAATAAGTATTTCTTGTTTTTCTTTGTTTTATTGTATTTTGTGTTGTGATGTGTCAATAAAGAGTTATCTATCTATCTATCTTAATTTTCTCTCTCTCTCTCTCAGTAAAAAGTAACGGACCAGCAACTGTGCTGTTGACTTGTTATCATGACAATACTATGCACATGGTGTATTTTTTGAAGTGAATCTTCTATAGAATCGTTGTGATTTGAAACCGGATGAAACGGAAATGGAAATAAGATTGGCTTACCTGTCGGGTAAGCCAATCTTAAACGCTAACAAGGTTAAGCAGCCTGTGCGCGACGCCAGTACTTGGATGGGTGACCGCCCGAACAAAATCTTTTTGCATAGTATTTTTATTCTTTTTATTTTTTTGTCGATTTACTGAAGTTTCACTTCTCTCGTGTGTGAATCGCACACACAACTTTTTTTTATTCTCACTAACTGTGTAATTTGTACATTGGCTATTCTCTTTGTGATATGGGTTCATCATCATCACCCTATTAACGTTCCCACTGCTGGGACACAGGGACTTCTCTCTTGACGAGAGAGATTAAGCCTTAATTCACCACGCTGGCCAAGTGCGGGTTGGTGAATGTCACATGTCCTTCAAACTCTTTTAAAGTTCTCAGAACATGCCGGTTTCCTCACGATGTTTGCCTTCACCGTTAAAGCACGTGTTTAAAGCGCACATAAATTTCTCAAGAAGAAAAATTCAGAGGTGCGTGGCGGGGTTTGAACCCACGACCTTCGGAATGAAAGTCGAGTGTCCTCCCACTTAGCCAACACGGCTTGTGATATCGGCATGTGATATGGGTTATATACCTGGAATAAACGAATTTTAAATATTTATTTATTTATAATCAAAATCAAAAAAAAATAATAATAATGTACTGTGCAAACTCTGTAATCACTATACCTAAATTGGTATAGGTTGGCGATTGATTACCAAACACAGGAACTTTAACCTGGAATCCTGTCGTGGGGATGTGCAGGAGTCGAAAAAGTCCTGACACAGTCAGTATTCTGTGTCGCGATAGTGTGTCATTCGGGTGTGAAGAGGTCCCAACTCTAGTGATGTGATCAACGGAACTTTAAAATACAAACAAACATAGTATTTATCCCGTTATAAATCTAAATAATGCTTATAATCGTAATAGTACACGAAGCGTTTTTACCCGTACCCATAAAAACTTATCACTTCAAAACATTTAATTGACAAAAACCATTACTAAAACGCTCTGCTTAGTCTCATAATCCCAAACTACTCTTTATTCTAGAATTATGAATTTTATTATGTTTTGTTATATCTTCAGGAGGATCCGTATGAAGCCGTGACCCTGCCCGAACACGGCGAATCCAGCGGCCTCTGCTAAACATGCTTCACTCCACGACAGACAAACAACGAAAGGAAAAACATTCTAGTTAAATTATCATACACTTAATCCCAAATTAAGACTTATTTAATTTAAAGAGCGGGTAACTTACCATGATTTAAAGGTTTTATAGAAAACTCACGAAAAACTAGCGATTGACACTTGCATCAACGTCCAATCATGGTAGAGGATACGTTTATATAAACATATATTTATTATGTGTTCTTTGATAGTAATATTGACTTTATTATTAATCATTTAATGTTTTTGGTCTGAAAACTGTAGCTAATCTTTAAATATTCAAATTTTTAAGAATGGTGGATTGCTAAGTTCTCTACATACATGATCATTGGCAAACTGTGGCGCATGAGGCTCAGCTCAGAGCTCAGAGCCAAGAAGATAAACTGAACTGTAGTCTTAAATTGTATGTGTTCTTCTTATATTTTTATTTTTAAGTCTTAAAAACAAGATAAAGTTTTCGTCGTAGCATTTATTTAATTTTAACTTAATTTAAACGGGAAATGAGTTTTATGATGCACATTTAATATTTCTCATTTTATATTTGAGTCTAAGCTACTGTTTCAGTTTCATTTGTTTTTAATTTATTTGATTATGAAATCGATTTGTTGTGTTAATTCAATTCAAAGTTAAACTATGGCTATCGCCGCTTTTAAAGCAACGTTGTTTTTTTTTCTCAATTAAGTAAAATAACATTATAATGTAATAAATAAAAGTAGTCTCTAGTTGTTAATTTACAAAAATCTTTTTGTCTTTGTATAAAAATTCGATCAAAATTAGCTAAGAAAAACTAATTGAAAATGTATTAAACGTCGTGAACTGCAGGCAATTGTTGGACGTAGAACATAATATTCTATAAGAAGACAGGTTATGTCCTCTCTAGGCGATGTCATGTTAAAATGAGGTCGACTATGTTCTTAATAGCTGGTAAAAGTTAAGTAAAACTTTAGCTAAGAGAAGTCAGTCTCACTCATAGATTATTAACGGTGAATAAGTAATACATCTGTTTGCTTAAAATATTAATATAAAGCTTGGAATCTTATTAAGTCAGTGTTAATTAAAAAGCTTAAAAATATGTTAAATTTTTCCTTAAAATCTGCCGTTAATTCATATAAAAACGTTGGCTTTTCACTATTTTACGATCTTAATAAAGTTCTTATAGATCACTGTATATGACATCAAATAAAAAAACAAAACTACAAAAAAATACAAAAATGAAATACAAAAAAATTACTTTAAAAAGTTAAAATTATAATCGCAAAGCTATATTGCCTATCATTACAATATACAGCTAATCATAAAGTAAATATATTATTGTTGTTGAATTAGAAGATTATTAAGAGAATAAAAGTAAAAATGTATTAGGGAATAATTAAATAGTTAAAAGGAAGTGCATATTGTTGACAATGTTACATCACTGTTATTGCATTTAGAAAATGTTTATTTAAAATAAGCACCAGTTCGGGGTACTCAATCAGGATTCTAATTAGTCCGTCAGTAAGATAAATAAAATATATTACAACATTCATAATCAAAATATTCATAATATTTTATTTCGTGAGTGAAGAAAAATGTGTAACTCTAATTAAAATAAAACAACATTTAATTTGTGTAATTTGTGGATTTATATATTTATGTATTTTACAAGGCGGACTAAAGGATTAAGGTATTTTGGCCAATTAATACAATTGGTCAATGGTAAAGGCATGGAGAAGAATAATAGTTAAGGGTAGGTTATATTTTATTCAAATATGTATATAAGAATGTAAATATAAAACTATTCTTGTTAAATATTTAAAATAGGTATTTAAGCAGATCCGTCAGATTACTCATTAGCAATATCTCTTATTTTTTCCGTCTAATTCCGAATTTCTAAACGACGTGACGAACCAAGAAATCCCGTAATTCTTGGTTCTTCAGATTCCTGATTTGTCAGATATATTATTTTCTCCGTATAGATCGGAGAACATCAGGAGCCGGCGTACATTTTAGGGTGATAATTATTATCCTCTCAACTCCGGGCCGACGATCTATTCGTCTTGCTTTCGGATAGTTTGTTTTGAACTAAAATTTGATCCATTGTCCAGGTTATGCAGTATCTTTCATCTATGATGATAGTGAGATATCATTTTCTACTGAGAAGAATATAATCTAGATCTGTCACAAGATCATGTGTTCTTATTCAATCATTTCATTCTTAGCCAATCATTGTGTTTAAATATAAGTACCTATGTATAACTTATGTTAGTGTAAATGTTTTTATGTTGTATGTTTTGACTTGCCTGTTATGTAATATAACGTTATGGTAAATAAATAAATTGAAATTGAAATATAGATTTAGGTTATCAACACTATTGTTGGATTTTAGATCCAATTACCTAAAGAGGAATTTGACGGATGTGTTCCAAATCGTAGTTTTTGGGTATGAAAATAGATATATCCTATTACGCATTTCTTATTACCAACTGTCCCAATAGGAGGGTTAAGTTCTTTGTATGTAGGATGTAGAGGTATAGGCATATTACTGAATTTTGCCCAAGTCATTTCACAATAAATATTAAAGTCATAATTGGGGTATATTTTTTCTTAGTTCCATCATAATTTTAGCTCGTTATACGTATATAGTAAAACATAATTAAATTTGTATTGTGGTATAAGTTTTTGAATTATCATGGTTTTGAATAATATTACTACTTAAAACGGGCAACAAACAATGATTTGACGGATTTTGAGTTTCCTGATATTTACGCTGTTGCAAGCGCCATGATCACGGAAACAACTCCGTGGACTCAAAAACCTTCAAATCATGGTATGTTACCCGTTTTAAGTTATAATATTGTATTATAGTGTTCTAGATGTATTAAAATTTAAACCAAATACTGAGAAGAAAATGGTGTTTGATATTTGCAATTTTCTGTATAGTGCATATAAAACTTTTACTAAAGCATGTAGAGCCTTTAATATATTAATGTATTTAGGATATTATATTTAGTAAATGTGTTGCATTTCTTTGTATTTATATAGTGATGTAATCTACTAGCGTACACATTGTATTTTAGATTTTATAGATTCGAGAAAGTATTTTATTTACAGAAAGGGCTGACGCTGCGTTACGCGGGCGCGGGCGCGCTTATACAAATGTGCTACGTCAATCTGTATGAACTTTCATACAATCAGTAGACGCATTCTGTAAACTCATTTCGATCCTTACTAAGCTGAATCCGCGGTGAGTTTAAAGTTTTGTATTCTGTAAAACTCGATAGCGCCTGTAGCGCCTCAGTGACGAGCGTTCGAAGTGAGCTCGGTCACTTGAGTGATTTCGAGTTCGGATTCGATTTTTTACAGAATGCGTCTGCTGCATGGCCCACGGCCAGCGACGGATCACTTTTGTATGTGTTTGACATAAAACCCAACCCGCGCCCGCTTAAAGCATCATTAGCACTATAGTATGGATTAGTATGTGTTTAATTTTAAATCAATTTGCTATCAAGTGAATTATATTTAAATCTCGTTTAGGTAAGTTTCGATGGTAGGTAAATTTATCTGTGTAATGTTGCTATTACATTTGTATTTTTGACAGAATACGAATCCAAATATCATTATTTTGTAAAATATCTGCTAAAGAACCATTCCTATCACTAGTTTATCTATACTAATATTATAAAGCTGAAGAGTTTGTTTGTTTGATTGTTTGTTTGTTTGTTTGTTTGTTTGTTTGAACGCGCTAATCTCCGAAACTACTGGTTCGAATTGAATAATTCTTTTTGTGTTGGATAGTCCAGTTATCGAGGAAGGCTATAGGCTATATAACATCACACTACGACCAATAGGAGCAAAGATATAGCGGTAAATGTGTAAAAAACGGGAGAAATTGTTCATCTTTGAAGCATTCCGTTGCGTGCGCCGTGAAAACGGTTCAAGATACACAAAAAATATGTATTAAAGAATAATAGCTCTTTTAATGATCTAAAAAACAGTCCGCGATAGTATATGTCTATCTTTTAAGATTAACTCACAAAAACCGTTTTTATGGTACCTAATTTGGTCGAAATAATTTGTTTAAGTTGTATCAACATTAATAATATTAATCTTTATTCAAATAAATATGTTGTTGGTTAAGAGTACTTCATCCATTATAACGCGGGTAGCACCGCAGGGCACAGCTAGTTGATTAATAAGATACGCAAGGCAATACAATACAATAGTCTTTATGGAATGGCCAACAACATGGAAAATATTACAGAGAATTAAGATAATATCTAATTGTAAAACCTATACATAACTAAAAACTTAAAAGCAAGCAGAAAAAAAAATACAAATGTTTTGGTAAATTAACTGTAGATGGGGTGGCATTTGTTCATAATTAATTAAACATGTTTGTACCGAATATCATGGCAAAGTTCTCGGTACTTGAAGGGATGGTATCAGGTCCTTGAAGATAAAGTGCCCATTTTTCTATTGTTATTACATACTTTCTAATCACATACATTTGACAGTCAGTTAAACGATATAAGAGGATTAAATAGCATAAAAATCTAAGAATGTATTTCTTACTTATGTTTACAATTATGTATTATAATTCGGCCTCAGATACTGGTTTAGATTTTTTTTAGCCACCCCTTATGTATTTACTTCTGTATTAATCAGACATACTCTTCGATGCCCATTTAGGGATATTTTTAGATAACGATAGCTATAGAAGTGCTGTGCAACGAGGGCCACCAAGCGCGAATGACCGTCAGGGCACTGGTGCATCTTGACTCTTGAGGAGTTTATATCAAATTTATAAATAAACGCACGTAACCCAACAATTTTTTTTTTTAAATAAAATCATTCTATTAATTATTCTTAAGCTTACTCTACAGTGTCGTACTTGTACACTGGTAAGGATAAAATAATAACGGTGGCTCTTATTGTTGCTTATCATTCGTTATAATATCTTTTAGTTGGGCTCTGTAGGTTTACCGATTATAAACAAGGCTAGAAACTGAGTCTGAGATTTGTATCCAAATATTTGTTGGCAATTTGAGCGTAAATGAGTCTTTTCAAATTTTCTCACGAAACCTATTTGTAAAAAATATTAAGAAATATTTTTGGTACTCAATAAGAGTTTTAGGGTACTGCTACATATCTTTGAGAATTCAAACCCTCTACTGTAGAGGGTTTGACTTGCTTTATTGTGTTACAGAGCCCAATCTCAAGAAACTAGTAACAATGTAAAACTCAGATAGTTTGTATTGTAGTGCACCCATATTAGTATATAGTTAATAAGTTTGTTAGAAAAGCTTTGATTGTTTAAAAATACTTTGTTGATTAGGAGCTACTCTAATAAAATAAAAGTTGAATTATTAAATTCACGTTTTATTCAATACTTCCTAATGGTATTACTGCGACCAACAATGATAGAAGATATTCAGAGAATACAGATTGATATTTGTGATGCAACAGTATAAAAATTCTTGGTCGCTAATATTTTATCTCTAAAATAATTTTACACTAAATAACCGTTATTCTAAATTACATCAGTAAAAAATAAATCTATTACAGTTATGAGAACATTAATATAAGTTGAAGCCATAAATGTATGTGTATTGTATATTTGAATGACAACTTTCATGGCACTTTTTTGTCTATAGAATAACAGATTAATTCACTCACTCACCAACAGACAGAGAGGTAAGCACTATTATGTTATTTTTTTTTTAAATCTATTATTATTATTACTAATATCTCTAAATGCTCTCAGGTCCAGCCAAGAAGAAGCATTGAACCAAATAGTGCCCACCTCACAACCTATTTAATGTGAGGAATAACTTGTCCATAACATGATCTAAAAATTCAACACCATAGTTTAATTACCGTTTAAAGCTAGTTATATTTAGAACTTCCAATTCATTATATTAATTATTTGCTTATATAGCAGCTGCTAACAAAGCTATTCTTATCAAGTTAAAATATATGCTTTGTGTATAATCAATATTAATAATTACTACACTAAAACACTTACAGTTAAACAAATCCAATATACAGATTCATAATAGTCAAATATTATTAAATAAAATTGTATAACAATGAATAAAACATTCATTTGATTTCATTAAAAACCTAGTGGTAAAGCTTCAGTATATGAGATTGATTCATAACAAATTACTATTTCAACAATATTATAAAATACCATTACTGCTTAAGTTATTGCTCATTGTCATTCTTTGTGCAAAAAATTTTATAATATACTATTCAGACATGCAGTCTAAAACTTCACAATTACACTAAAAGATCTAGAATTTACCTAAGACTATAGTATAGCTAAAAGCAGGCATCACTATAAGATGAATCTCATATCATTTCTTCTAGTTTCATGGAAAGTCAAGAATTCTTTTATATATAACAGATGTTTATTTTGCAAGGCACAATTCTATAAATCCCATGTGGGATATTGATTTAAATATAACAAGGTAGTGAGGAATAGTTCAACACCCTGTTCTCATAAACTGAAATGAGAATCATGATTGTTCTCATAATATGAAAGAAGTCATATAAATGTTATACTATGAAGGCATCTACTGTAATTTGTATGGTTAACAGATTGAAAGGCACTTTGTTCAGGCAAACCTGATATTATCTTTCATTCTAATTGATAAACCTAATATAATTTGTCTTTGTATTACTAAATACTACTATATGTAAGGCCCTATGAGATGCTATGTAAAGCTTTCTCTTGTCACTGAGATGAGATTCATCTTTTTAGATCAGTATTAAAATTACTCTATCAATTACGCTAATCAATCAGTTTTGTAAGGGCTTATGGGTGAACACAGGGTGCATATAGGGAGCCACCATGGGTGGTACAGGCGGCATAGGTTGCTGAGCTTGTTCCTTTTCTTTACTATTCTTTGTTTTGCGGAACTGAAATCCATTCTTTCGCAGAATCTTTCTCAGAGTTTCTCTAGATCCCTTGAAGTTAATCTCCTCTTTGAGGATTTGGAGCAATTTATTTATGGTTGGGACTTCCTTTTTGTATGCATAGAACTCATGGATCTTCCTTCGGATAACTTGCAGGTCATATTCATCTACTTCAATCTTGCCTTTGGTTCTGACGCGTTTTTTAGGTGATTTCCTTAGTGTTTCAGGGTCTAAGAGACCTTGCTCGATTAGTTTTGCTTCTTTAACGATGTTTAAAACTGTGCGTTCTGATACTCCTGAAAAAGATAAAAGAAAAGATAACGATAAATATCTTCATAATTCTATTAGATAAACTCTTGAAGATTTTATAAGGGGTTTTTAATAGTGTTGGCCTGCAAAGCTCACCTGTAGCGGCAGAAACTCTAACATACACTTTAGATAGTGGTATTATTGGCACTTGCATTCTTTTTTCCTCGTCCATAAACTCCTTTACTTTTAGTATTATATCGCGCACTTCGCTTGTTATATTTTTCGGCATTATTGTGGAAGTACAGATCTTTTATTTAAACAGACTTGAGTGTGCGGATGAAGTAATATTAAATAAATTTATCCACCACAATCCCCAAACAAAACAAAGCAAGCTTAGCTTGCCTTTGCTTTGATTGATTGAATGAAAGGCGACAGTGACATGAACTTACAATCTTACATTGTCACTGTCAGTGTTTCCAACTACACACTTGTCGGTTTTTCTCATTAATTTATTTATTTAATGTTGATATGCCCTTTTTTTCTACTGGGTGTTTTTTAATTATTAGGTGGTAATTAAAAATGAATGTTCAAGTCAGCATCAGGTCTCACTGAAGGTGAAACATTTACATAATTTCGTATGTCAGAAGCGTGAGGTATTGTGAACAGCGGCGTAGAGCAGTCGGTGAAGTAGCGCTTCTTTTGGCGCCATTCATAGTGCTCAATACTTCTCAAAACTCTGCCTTTTGTCAGGTGGCAATACACACTTACAACGCTGGATTATGCCCCTTAAAAGAAATCTAGAACAGCTAGGTGCTAGGTACTACTACTAAAACAAGATAGGTACATTGTTTTATGGTGTGGATGTGGTCTATTCCTTCTCCTGCTTCCACACTGCTACTGGGTTTTTTCTTCTAATACTTTGGATTTACGGTCTAGTAGAACTTTCTCAAAAATCTTGTACTTACACATTGGACAGGAGGCTGATTTGCCTGTACTTCGTTATAATGTCTCTTTTTCCTATCATAATATGTAGTACATGTAGTCCACTGCTGTGGTACCTATACATTCTATACACAAATATCATTGAAAAGCTCCGTCAATGTTCTTGTCACTTGTGTTGTATTTGTAGCTCCCTTTAAAGTTAGTTCGTTACGCAGTCTTCTCGTAAATATTTCTTTTTTTCGAATGGTTTGATGGCCTTGCTAACATTATCGCTGAGGATACTTGGAATCTCTTCTTAAAATATATATAATTGACCAACTTTATGAGGTTCTTAAAAAACATGACTCATGCGGCGTACCTCGCTCTGAGGCGTTCCATTTAAGGTTCGGTTCTTGGTTGAATGGCTCGTTGTGTTTGTGTTGTCACAACTCTGCCAGTGTCTATGTTTGTGCTTCATAGACTAGATACCTAGTTATGGCTCCTGGCCTATACGCGGAACGCACACTCCGCATAAATGCACCTGCATCGCAGACTGCGTAGGCGTTTCGTGGTATTTGATAAGATGTCTAGCCCTAAGGATTTTTTATTAATTAAAACAGTCTAATATCGACTCTTGAATGAATTGTTCGTCTTTTATTTTTAAATATAGTTTTTAAAAACATATTTTCCCCGTGTCGCGTTTTGACTAGATATCAGGACATGGTTTACGGTTTATGAAAAAAAAACGAAAGTTGTTTGAATATCCTGCAAAATATATACATACACAAATATGGATACTCATATAATTTGTATACAAAGATATTGTAGTGCAAGCGAGAGTGAGGATCGATCGTCAGAGGCACAATCAGCAGCTTGTCAGTGACGTTGTCACGTTTAACTATCGACTTTACAAATACAAAAACGCTAACAAGGTTAAGCAACGTTGCGCGACGCCAGTACCTACTGGGATGGGTGACCGTCCGAAAAAAATCTTTTTGCACAGTTTTGTTTTATTTATCTCATTCTTTTGTCGATTTACTGAAGTTTCACTTCTATCGTGTGTGAAACTTACTTAATAATTGGTTTTAACTCGACACTGGCAAATTATCGCTTCAAGCGCAGAGTCCAATAACAAATAATTTTACTGAACTGACAAACGATTTTTTTTGCATTTTTTTTGTTTACCTCATAGCTTTGCTAGCCGTGAACCGAATGCGATGATATTTTTTTAAAATGACAGCTGTTTTAAGTTGGTACCATTTGAATTTAATAACAATTCGTAAATTAGTTCTCGAGTTATATTGATATACATACTAGCTTTTCACGTCAGGGCGTTGTTTATATATATAACACCGTATTTTCTCGCGGTAATAAGCAGCCTTCCTCGATAAATGGGCTATAAACTACTGATATAATTTTGCAAATCCGACTATTTGTTTCTGAGATAAGCGCGTTCAAGCAAAAAAACACTTCAGCTATAATATTAGTATAGATTTACTAAATTTTTACCGAATTTGGACGATCCCGAGCTCGTATTTCATGTGACTTTGAGTTTTATTTTTGTGATTGGTTTTATATTTGTTAAGTGTTACGTTTACATACGCGACGAATTAAGAACCTCAGCACTAATAAATACCAATCTGTTTCAGGACGGTAGATATAATTCACCAGGGTTAATTCACAAGGTGCATTAATTAACCCTGGTGAATTATATATTTATTTATTTTATTATGACTTAAAACGGGTAACATACCATGATTTGACGGTTTTTGAGTTTTCCGATATTTACTAAATACCATACATTAAAGGTGAAACAGATATCTGAAGAACATTAAAGTTGTAACAGATACGATCACAAAGATCTTAAGTAAAATATTTATGAGAACCTTATACATATATAAACCGCTCAAAAAAAATCGCAACCTAATTGCGACCGTAGAAGAATCATTTCCCATTAGGAAGTCCAGGTTTAAAAAGTGGATTGTAGCTGCGGAAGCTTATATACCTATAGGGCAGACCATGAGTACTATCTCGTGTCGGGTAGGTGTATATATTAAGACAGTGAAGAACGCAGATGTCCATAAGTCTGCAATCGCACAACATTTATTGGAGGCCGGATAATTTGGGATGCTTTCCGGACACTAGGATAGTATTGTATTGTTATGCTCAAAGTCGACTTTCCACAGTAGGTAGGTGATCATACATCCGCCTCATGACGACGACACGAGGTGACGCGAGGTGAGCATTAAAATATACAGTGAAGGTAGAAACACACCAAATCATCTCACCTTTGTATATCTATACATAAACATGCGTTCGCTGTCGGCTACCCTCGTCTAGACAAGTTAGTCGCCGGTTGTCAAACTTTTGTATTAAGCCTGGTAAGCAGGTATCTACTTTATTTGGAACGAAAAGGTTACTATAAATGTTACTTGGCACTTATTTATCAGTTATTAAGAAGTAGGTAATTTTGAATTGGATTTATATGTATATTGGTATGTAATACCTAATGAAAGTAGAGATCTCTCATAACAAATCTGACTGGAGATGATAAAACTTTTTAAAACGTCTGTTATTTTGTATGAAAACTATTAAGTACTATTCGCTTGAGAAATAAGTGTTTCCCAAAAATTTTTCTGTTACCTATAACCACCCTTACAAACCATGATTAGATTCCCTTATCGTGATAGAAACCGTTTGATGTCTCAGTCTCAAAGGGCATTGTTAAAAACCACTATAATTTAATAAGCTCACATAATATGAAATAATATCTATTACCTACCAATACATACATGAGAGGGTTAGAGACTTAACAACCAGAAGGTTGGGCATAAAAATGAAATCAAATGAACCTAGTATTCTTATCGGCGGACAGCTACCTAAGCAAATAAAGTGCAAAGTTAGTGAAACATTGGTCCAGCCACCGCCTGAAATATAGACGACGTGGCTTTAGTTGCGCGCGCATTGCAGGAAGCTTGGATACAGGGGTGATCGTTCCGAAGGCATCCTTTAGTTTACCGATCAATTCGTTACGAATTCCGGTATATTTCGTGTAATTTCTCTAAATTCCTGACTTAACATAGGCCTGTATGTAGAGTAATTTTCGTTTTTCGTTGGGATTTTTTTGTGGAATTGAAGTTTGACTGCACTTTGCAGTTCAAGTGAGAACAAAAACCTTTGTGAGTGATGGAACATTGGGCGTGAGCTGACAGAGCAGCAGAATCCACATTGTATCTGAATAAATTGGGTAAGTGTATGTTATTTTGAGCTAGTTTTTTATAAATTCGACCTGAAAATCACCTGCACCAATCCCCTTGTTCGTTTTAAGTATTGTCGTTTTTAAGCTTCTTCTCTATCTGAAATCTTGCGTGTTTTGGTTGAGGGTGTGAAGGGATATGTAGGTACAAACGATGTTTTGTTGTATGGGTTAGAAACTAGTGCAGGTTTAAGTTTTCGTTTTTGTCTGAACATGGCCATTTTAGTTCTCCTGTGCGCAGAATCTAGGACGCTTGTCCTAGTTTAGGTCACACTATGCTGGCGATTCTGAATACAGATATTATTTTTATTTGGTCCTATAGTAACAAACGGAGAACACAGAGAACAGAATACTTACGACAGATTTGCCAAGGAATTGATTGATGAACGAAAAATTATTCTTTTGTTCTTTTATTTCGGTTCAATTCAACACACTACAAGGTTTGCGCCGAAATTAAGATAACTCAAAAATCGAATGTGATCTAGTATCCATACTAATATTATAAATGGGAATATGTATAATGTGTGGCTGTTTGTTTGAATAGCCTGAAATTTGCTATGGTGTTGAGATAAACATTGGATAAGGACGGCTAACACCGTAGGGCGTTTTGATCACCTGACTCCACCAATATATGATTGATCTCCATATCGTATCAATTCCTTTGTGGATTAGGATTAATTTCTTATTGTTTAGTAATTTATAATCAAAATTTAAAATCATATAATGCTGGTCTAGTAACTGCTTATGTCAATCAGTCAAGTATTTGCTATGATTGCGATTGTTGTATCTAAGGATATTTCATGTTGATTTTTATTGTAGGTGAATTGTGGAGTTTGTGTGAGAATTTTGATAATTTTGACTAACTCATACCTACGACCTCGTTCCACATCTCCGAGGAAAGTCTCTACTTACTCGGAGATAGTGAGCGAGGCACTTTCTAGTTAAATTATTCTATTTAAAATAATATAAATGAATATCAGCAGATTTAGCTAACTAATATGAAACAGGCCAATAAGTCAGGATGTTTTGGAGGCCTCGATAGACGTTATTCTCAAACGAATCTCGATCTTAACCGAGATTGTTCGAGGCGCGCTTTGTTCCACAATCCCAAAGCACTTTGATAACCAGACTGGTTCTGAGTAAATTTATACATATTTCGAAAACGCGACAGTCATTTTCAGTCCAGTCCAGTCCATCAGATTATATTCAGCGAGGGTTAGAATACACGCTGGCTTCAGTGAAAAACAAAAGCCTGTAACGAATTACAGACTTGACTTCGTTGAACTATCTAGCTGAGCTATTATTGTGAAATCAATAGCTTTCTCTGTCGTATCGCGTGTTAGTAAAATCTTCTAATTCGTAATGAATATCGAAATATTAGTATTATTGGATACACACACAGGTGCTCGAAAAGCTTATCGTGACTTTCTTAAGATCATGGCACCATTTTACTAAATCAGGTAACTCAACGTAAGGTTTGTGCAGCATCATCATTTCGTCAGCTGAAGAAATCTGCTGCTGAGCGTTGGCCTCGCTCATTGCTGTCCATAAATTTCTGTCGCAATCGTCTTTCTGTCGCAACCAGCTTGAGCAATTGAAAACCTATTGAACTTTGCTCTGGAACCCTGTAAGCAAAATATTCGTCTATTTTGTTGGTGGAAGTCCAAGCGTGCCGTTAAGCGAAACACTCAATTTTTTGCCCATTGCCTGGCTACTGCTATGTTCAAGGTAATTCTCGATGTATCTGTGAACCGCGTTTGATTTTGTAGTCTTGCGACGCCAGAAAAGGTTAGAAAGCTTTATAAAATGATGTCCACCTAACATGTATTAGGCTGTGCTTAGTCTTTTGACATGTATACTTATTTATACCTAGTGACTTAATTTGCTAGAATTAGCCTGCAGCTGCGATAATATTGCACTAACTCTATCGGTACCTACTTAGACAAGTTCATAATCTGGAATTGTTCATAAAATATAATATTCGGACGGGAAAGCAGACGAGTCAGTTGACAAATCCAAACACTTTGATTTTTTAATCTATTTTCAGGTACTGGAGCACTGGTGGAGCACTGCCACATATCGCTGGGTCCCATTCACTTGAGTATTGACTTTACACTTAACCAATATATAATCCATATAATAGCCAATTAAAACCGTCAACATGAACATGCACATGGACATGCTCACCGAGCATGCCAAAAACGCGATACGAACTTTCATGGACAATATGCACTTATACAGAAGACACGTTCGTAGCGATTACTACAAGGTCGCGAACTCCTACCTGGACGCCGAGGACTTTCTGGAGATTGACATCAGGGCGAAAATCAACCTCTCCAAAAGGGTCCTCGAACTTAGAACCACTCGCCAGCGCTTGTGCTACAACATCATGAAGCTGAGCATGCTTACCAGAGCCTGCAACAAGATCCGCCGCGGCGAGATCAAGAAGTTCACCTACACGTTCGCGGGTAAGCGCATGATCATCCGCCCCTGCACGGTGAAGAGCATGTGATCCAAGTGCTTCAACACCCGGGCCGCGAAGATCAAGCAGCTCCGTGAGGTGGACCACAAGCTGCTGGCCGTGGCGGAGGACAGCTGCGCGCTGAAGATCCGCATGCGAGAGGTGCACTTGCGCCGCGGCGAGCTCGAGCTCACGGCCAAGTTCCTGCTGAAGATCCTAGGCATGCTCAATAAGTTCATGGAGCGGTATGAGCGCGGGGACATCCCGTTCGGCCTGCAATACGTGCGCCATCACCAGCTCAAAACATGGGTAGAAATGCGGTGCGCGGAGGAGTATTACAAGAAGGAGATGGGCTACCGCAGGTGCTATGTGCTCCAGGATTTCATTATCATCTAAGCGATTCCATTAGTGTCTGAACTGTGCGACTCACTGACGGAAGCACAATGCTGATGTTTCGCACAAATGTTTGCGTACGAATGTTCAGCACACTTTTTGGTAGAATCGTACTTTTACATCGCTGTGTTGATTGAGACTGCCCGGGAATTGACTCCACGGTGATTCATGTCTCTTACTTGTAGCAGGTATTAGTAGGTTGGTGTCATTTTACCACTTTCTAAGTGTTTATAGTATTGTTATCAGTGTAGTGTTCGTAATTATAATGTCAGGAATATTTTATTATATTTAACGGTAGGTTAATCTGTATGACTACATTTATCGCCGTGTTTAATTTGGCTGTAGATTGTTTTTCCACCATTATTCCAAGGTCATCCTACATCTAATGGATTCACTCTTAACGTATTCCGACTCGAACAAATTCCTATTCACTCGTGTTTTACATAAATCTACTTTTGTATTTAATCGTGCTTTGGGTTTAATTATTTCGAAAAAAGAGACTTCGGCAGCAAATTCCACTCCTTAGCGGTGCGCTTAATAAGCGAGTTAATTACATTGTGCAGTACCTAGGTACTGCACAATGTAATTGACTTTGTAATTGACTTTGGACTTTGGAATTGGTCAACTCTAGAGTTGTGACCGGAAAATAATACGAACCATAAATAGATAAATTTCCTTGTAAATTGATTATCTTAGGGAAAATCATCAACGCAATCAAATTTTAGGTAATTGATCAATTTATGATGTCTCTAACGATAACGTGAAATCATCAGTGGACGCAGATTGGTAGAATTATAAAAATAATTTCTAGGTTAGGTAACGTTTGTATAATGAAGAAACACGAGCAAGGCGAGCGAGTGTCGCGAGCGTGCCGCGGTGGATGGCCGCCGGCCAGACAACAGGTCATTTTTTTTTTAAATAATATTTAAATTAAATGTTTTAACAGTGTCTTATTTTACGGGTGCCAAATTTACATAAAATAATAAACTTAGCAGCGATCGGTCCATTTGTGTATTATTTTAAGTAGGACAAAATCGTTTTAATTAACTTATCAAGTAACTAAACCTTCTCGCCGTGTTGGCTAAGTGGAAGGACACTCGACTTTCATTACGAAGGTCGTGGGTTCAAACCTCGCCACGCACCTCTGAATTTTTCTTCTTGAGAACTTTATGTGCGCTTTAAGCACGTGCTTTAGCGGTGAAGGCAAACAACGTAAGGAAACCGGCATGTTCTGAGAACTTTAAAATAGTTTGAAGGACATGTGACATTAACCAACCCGCACTTGGCCAGCGTGGTGAATTAGGGCCTAATCTCTCTCGCCAAGAGAGAAGTCCCTGTGTCCCAGCAGTGGGAACGTTAATAGGGTGTTGATGATGAATCCTTCTTGAAATAATACAACGCAACATCCGTTGTTGTTTCTCCGTAAGTTGATCAATTTACTTGGAAATTGTTGTTGAAGTTTGTTTTCGTTTCTGGCTTAGAGTATCTATCTAAGGTTTCTGGTGACAGGGTCATTACTCGACTGGTCGCCGGCTTAGTCTTCTGGGACTGTAACTTTCATAAGTTTTAAGTGTTCATCTGGACAATGACTTCTATGTTTTGATCACTACTCGAGACCATTCGATATTGCGTAATTACTCAGATAAATCTGTACTGATTAGGTTACCTATTATACTAATTTTAAACCAAATTAAACTTGTTCAAACTTATTGGTTTTGTTAACTAACGGTTCTGATGTCAATTTGGAATTATTTAAATCAATTTTTATCAAGCTTTCTAATATATAACTTATGTTAATATATATAAGTGTGTATCTAATCTAGGTTACCAGATATAACTGATTACTATTACATAATAATCAGGACAAAAGTTGACGTAGGAATAGGCACACCACGTAATATTTGACAATTTAGGGAGTAGGTACTTTGTTTTTACTAATGTTCTATTTAGTTTATTTTTACTACCACAACCGTACCAATGAAATTTCAAAATAATAACAGCTAAGAGGTATTTTATATTGGGGTACGGTGATACTAAGTAAATTGAGTTGAGTTTATTGTATTTTACAGTATTATGCATTACTATTATTTAATTAATGGTATCGATATTTAGGATAATCAATTTACTATTAAATTAAGGCCGATATTTCACCCAAAGCATTAATTAATGTGTAGACGTCTGTAAATGGTGATTCCATACATTGAACATTTCTAAAACATTTAAATGTTAAAAAAGCGTGACCTTATGATTCGGAAAGATGTATCAATCATAAAAAGTGCAAAAAGAAAAGTTTTGTTGCTTATAAAAGAAATGAAGAATAAACCTTTACAGAATCTAGTTTCTATGATAATTTCTAGATAACTGGTTATGCTGGGCGCAAACGGGCCACCGACTACAGCAACCAGTGGCTAGTTACACGATTTTTCATTATATTTACGTCCACTATGTGGTCGCCGGCGGCCACTCGCTACAGTCAATATACTACTGTCCGCGACTCGGTACTTGTGGTCGCTACTACACCCTTTCGCGTTAATACACCCACCCCGCTTAGCGGATTATTAAAAGTATAAGGCTACCGAACACTGGTGGCTGTCCCACGGTTACACTTACAACGTCATACAGAAGAGTGGTAGCGCGCGACCACCGCGGTAGCTGCAGTCGGTAACCCGTTTGCGACGAGCCTAAATAGAGATTAGTATGTATGAAATCTTCTTCTCTTTGTGTGGTAGCGACATTGTTTTTAATTTATCAAATAAATATAGGATAGCCATAATTAGGTGTTGTATTATATAAATGTTCATACTAATTATGTAGGAGGTCGAAAAGAGACATTGTCGTGAGTGGGGATGAGGACTGATGGTTTCGGCACACGAAATGCGGGGTAGAGGCAACGCTGGTTGAATGTAGTCTGCGTAATTTGTAATTATCCAAATTAGGAAGCAGGCTGCCTCACACAGTCAAAGTGTGTCTTATACTATACCTTGTCTTTGCCAAGCCATTAATATCACGTGGCTCAAATCCCGTAGTTGTATGTCTGAAAACTAAACATTTGTAACAAAATTACAGAGAGATTTGTGCGCCGTCATAATAAATACCCTATCTTTGGTAGGTATATTATGATAATTTACTTCTAAAATGGACGAGGTCCTCAATTCGATGGAGTACTTTGTTAGATAAACCTCAGTTTTTATGGTATTCTGATGCTAAGTTATTTTTAATAAGAAAGTATGTGTTATAAAGCTGCTCGCATTTGAAATTCATGAAGATAGGTTCTGGTTTCGGATACACAATAGGTTAACTTCAGTTTAAAATTCACTTATAAAAAACTCTAATTTGTATTTCAAGTTATTTTCATTAACTTTTGAAAAGAATAGTCCTCATCTCCCGGGCCCGCGGTGTGGCTGTAGCGTCGGTATCAACCTTTTGTTGGACGCTATGGTTGAAGTGGTTGAAGTGGTTGAAGTGGTTGAAGTGGTCGAAGTAAGGGTGTGCTGTGAAGTTTGGCTAGGTTGGATCGGACTAAATATTTGGATGAAACGGACTGAAATTATAATAGAATTTTAAATTGGTGCAGGGTTATGAACGGTGTATTATGAACATTAATATAATAATTAGATTATTATTACGTAATATACATGTTAGAGTAGGTACCTGATTCTGTGAAGTTAGAAAATTATCTTGAAGGCGAGTTAAAATATTTTTCGGAAGAAAATTTATGGATATGGTACCTATTTGTGTACTGAATAAGAAAAGTAATCTTCACGGGGTCATGGTACATTTTGTAACCGTTTATAAAGTAGTTATCAATTTTGTAACCCAACGTTTACACGTAAGACTTAGTAACAAAACCTGAATTATGACAATTCCCTTCGGATTCTTTGCTGTTTATTTTTTTAGATTATTTGACAACCAACGTGATTCTTATATGGGACGAAGTTCCTAATCGAGCGTTGTGAAAGGGGGCTAGACGGAAAAAAATCTTAAGAAAAGTTGTCACGACACTTGCTATACGGTACGACATTGTGTATTCTGTACCGTACCCCTGGGCCTGTGAGGGGATAAACTTTCTCGTTAATTCCGTAACTAGATGTCGCGTAAACCTGGTCGAGCTCTAGATCGCGCTGACGAAAACGCGGGGTAGAGAATGACAACCCTCCGGTTAAATTCAACAGGTATCGCTTCTCGGCCTTTTGGCTAAGATCAAAGTGTAGTATCTGTTTTTTTCAGCTTCATATCTGAAAGTTCCCTCACTGAGGAGGTACCAGTATATTAATCTGATTTTTGTCAAGCGACGGGATGTTCGGAGCTCGCTTCACTCCCGTCACGGGTCGGCCCGGCATTGCAGTGCCGCCGGGATCGGCACACATAATCTAACTGAGATCTTTCGCATTGAAATTAAACATAGTCCGTGATTAAGTACAATGGTTAAAAGAAACTGTAAACTCCGCTGGCTCATTCATGTTTGGATAAGGAGCAAGGCTGCTGCCAATTTCACTATAACAATATTATTGTGTATGTATTAAGCAAGCCGTGCGTGTTCTCACGTATACGCTGGTGTGTTCACGAAGTCGAGAAGAAGGAACTTCGTTCCATCCGGGTGTCCCTTGACACCTCACAAGTTTTTTTTATAATATTTTGATCATAACAAAAAATATAACCTTGTTATATAAATTGTAATGGTTTTTAAAAATAGGTATTAGGATTTAAAATGGGTAACGGTCTATGCTGATTTGAGGCCGCCATGCCGAGATGTTTGATCATTAGGTCATTAATGTTACACATTCAAAGTCTTAAAATAAAATCTATCTATTTGGCTTGGCATTAAATAAAACCAGAACATAGAGCCACTCCATGGAGTGGCTCTATGTTCTGGTTTTATTTAATAATAATATTCTCGATACTTGTCATGACACTGCATCTTAAAGTATCGAGAATATGGGTGTAACATCTAGTCGAGCATTAGTCCGATAGATTTTTCCGATATTTGAACTAGGTGCATTGCAATATTAGTTACAATAGGAGGCAACTTAATTTTCATTATTAATATATTTTGAGTATAACCGCCATCTTGTGTGGATTTTATGAATCATAGAACAAGGGAAATGTCAGAATTAGGTGAATATTTGTAACACTACAGTAGGTACTTAATCTAATAACCAATTATTGTATCCTTATAATATCAATTAAACATTTTAATCTCATAAAAAATATAAATTATGGGTTTTTATTTCCCCTCATGCCTTATTGTCGTCCTGTGTAGATAGGTTGGAACATCAAATATTACTTGTTAAAGATTACTACGGCTAACTAAATTATAATCAAAATATAAAATGTACTTCGTTCAAGTTCTCACAAGATCACAAAATAAATCACAGTTCTTAATCGGTTAGGTAAGTACATAATATATTAAAGAGAATTTAGGTTTTTATATGAAAAAAACAATGTTATCGTAGTTAATCTTTCACAGTTCCGAAAATGCTTAAGACCCTTAGTGACTAATAAATAAATGACTCTTAGAAAAGCTAAATAACAGAATTAATATAGACTCATATGGATTAGGGCTTTTTTTCCTAAGATTATTTCAAAACTTATGCCTAAAAAAAAAGGTAATAATCTAGGAATCTTTAAACTTTAGAGTTGAAAGAACCAAGTCTGAGTTGTTTCTTCATTGAAGGGGATGAAGTAGGTTGAAGGCCTAGGCTAGGCTAGGCTAGCCCTGGATAAAATATATCCAAGTCGTTGCTAGTGCCATCTAGTTAGAAACCTAAAATCTAAACTAACATGGGATGCATTACATAATTAGTTGACTCTAGTTGGGCAGTTTTCAGAAGGCAGCTAGAACCTTGTTTGTACTCGAACCTTAAATAAAAATAAAAATCTATGGTTTAAACTTTATCCAAGACGAGGTGTATCAACGTTAGTCTAGGCAGTTTGAACCCGACTAGGGTGCTAGTGCCTAACTTAAATCGATGAACTACTCATAGATGGCGCCACATGTTTCAAGTTGCAAAATTTAGTGAGGCATCAACGGTTTTTTTGTATTTATCTATCCAAATTATAAAGTACATAAAGATGTACTAGCATTATATATTTTATCTCAACTCTAAGATGCTGTTAAAGTTGTTAGTAAATAGTGTTTAATTTTGTCGCTTTTCGACCGCAGCGCTACCTATTAGACTTCAGCGGTAACTTTTGTAAGGTTTATTGTAGTCTTCAACTAGATGTCGCTACTAGTGAAATAAACCCGGAGTGAACAAAAACTAAATTATGAAGTAGTATCATAATTTCAGCTGTAGGACGTCCATCAATTAACCTAGATTTCAGTATTTGATTTAAAAAGTAATATTAAATAAATTTAATTGTTACTTTTAAAGTAAAATATGACAAAGATTGTAAATTAGTAAATTAGTTCATAAATTAGTTCTCAAGTTAAAAATACATTCAAAATAAGTGTTGTTTCAACCGAATAACTCTTATAATAAAATATAAAGCTTACCACCCGCCCCAGTTTTGCTTAGCCGTAAATTATACATAGAAACTTGCTCTAGATCTCTTCCTTTCTAATGCTGAAAACTGCAATTAAATCAATGAGTAGTTAAAAAGTTTTTTTGCATTTCTTATTAGAAGGATTAAAGCCAAATTATTATTTTATTTTCTTCCTACAAGAGTTTGTTCAGACAATACAAGAGTTCATTGTTGAACCAAAATTTTTTTAACATGCAAAGTGAGGTTTATCACTTATTAAAAACATTAAAAATTAATAAAATATGATCCAAAAAAAAAACTAATTTTTTTTTATATATACCTTTGCAGTGAATCACGCTCAATATAACTGAAAACTATGTTTGAATCACTTGAGTAGTTCACTTAAAAGATACAAGCCAACAATCAGTCGTACCGACTAAGCTTTGCAACAAGTGCAGATAAACTGATAAAAATAAAATTTTTGAAGCAGTCAACCATCTTTAAAAGTTGGTACTTATTTTGGTTATACTCGTCGAAATCTTTCGCTAGCTACGAAAGATTAGTAACACTTTATAGAATATATTTGGTTTAAGAAAGTGAAAAAAAGATGACATCAAACTTTTTTTTTAATTTTTTTTTTTTTAATCGATTCATGGGTAAAATGATGCTACACGTATAATTAACTGTACAGACATCTACTTTACAGCATGCAGAATTTGGCTTCATCTATATAAATAAAAATGAATTGTTGTTCGTTAGTCTGATTAAAACTCGAAAACGGCTGACTGGATTTATCTTATCATAGTCTAGAAATGTTCGTGGAGGTCTAGGGAACGTTTAAAAGGCGAGAAAAAATCTAATAATTGCCAGGAAAAAAATTCAATAAAAATCCGTGCGAAGCCGGGGGGCGGGCCACTAGTTTGTAATAAAATTATAAAAAAGTCAGGTTAGCAATGCGTAAATATTTAATATACATTATACGTTTGAATATAGTATATAGCCAAAGGACGTCCATATCTGAACATAATACCTCAAAATGTACCACTAGTTCCGAACAGTTGCAGCCTGCAGCCCCAGTGAACCCGCAGGAAAGGAAATCATCCAAGGAATCCATCCATCTAGGTGGGGGCAGTTCCGTATGGTGCTGATCTGCCGATCTGATCCGATCCGATATGAACATTTTTTTTCAACCCCAACATCAGTCCTAACCCCAAATTATACACATCGACGACAAATACCACCGTTGTTGAAAAATAATCCACACAAATCTAGCCCCGTGATAAGCACTAAGCTTGTGTTACTGGTACTAGACATCTGATATACTTAATATAATAGACATACATAGATAGATGTATTTTTAGTATACATATTAAATACCCAGACCAAGGAGAAAGTGCTTGCAGAAGATACAATTGAGTCGTCGGCGGGAATCGAACCCGCTACCTCTTGCGCCTCAAGCGGACATTCGCGCCACTGAGGCAGTCAACAGTCTTTAACAACTTAATCTTCAGTCACTTCAGTGACATTCCTTCAACTGTATACTCAGAGGAATATTAATTTGTTTACAAAAAATAGTGATGAACACAATGTAAATACAAGAAATTAATATAAACTGGCTTTGCCCACCTCTAGGCTGCATAAAGTTAATGTATCTTTCAAAGGCAATGTATACAACAACAAAATTCCCAAAGAATTGCAGCAGTTGTCAATTACTAAATAAAAAAACTGTTAAAAACAATCTTTGTATAAAAGTTTATTATAAAATATCGGATTACCTTGAGAACAAAACTGCTTGGGACGGAATCTGCTCCAACAGCAAATCAAAAACAACACTAACAAATAATTATTGTAAGGTTTCAATACAAAAATGAGCTAGAATTTCTAATCGCTTCTTTCCTCTAGTGTAAAAAAGCGAAGCGTCCAGATACGATAAATTTATTTCCGATTTATCTTTAAGCACCTATGTTTATTTTTTTGTATTTTATTTTTGACGTTTCTAAGATTTGAAGAACCAAACAATGGAAATAAATGATTTTGTATATCTGGTTTACAAAATAAAAGCCGCTTTGGCTAAGTGGGAGCACACTCGACTTTCATTCCGAAGGTCGTGGGTTCAAAACCCCGCCACGCACCTCTGGATTTTTCTCCTTGAAAAATGTATGTGCGATTTAAACACGTGTTTGAACGGTGAAGGAAAACATCGTGAGGAAACTGGCATGTTCTGAGAACCTTAAAGAGTTTTAAGTACGTGGTGAAATAAGGCCAAATCTCTCTCGGCAAGAGAGAAGTCCCTGTGTCCCAGCAGATAAACGTTAATAGGGTGCTGATGATGATACTGGATGAAAGCATGATGTCAGATCTGTAAGGCACTGAAAGGCTGGTCGTGACCTAAATAGGTAAGTAGTACTCTAGGTTACGCAGCGAGCGCCTTTGGCCCCGAAACCTTATTCTCTTGCTAAAAGGGATAATTGGTCGTTTCAACCATACCTTACCTTTGGTCAATGGTGGTTTGGTGGCAATTTGGTATTTTTCATCCAAGTAGGCTCAAGCCAAATGACATCATTTTTTATTTGTTTTTCATAATTTTATGATTTTAGTCGCCCCAAAAGTAGCCAAGTTTAGGTTCTTGACAGTTTTGTTTTGGAAATCCGTCTAAAAATTATCAAACTAAAACATCTGTCTCCAAACATACATCCTTGCCAACGTTATACTGCTTTCACGCAAAAACTACAAAAACTGTATTAAACCGACGTGAATGAAATGTAGTACACTGATTCTTTAGAGCCTTAAAAGAGGCTTTTTACCGCTGGAAAACATGTAATTCCGCTGGAAAAGCCATGATAACTTTGACTTTAAATTTAACCGAGGAAAACTGATAATTAAAAATAAATTGAAAGTTGTTAAATAAATCCTCTATCTCTATCTGGAAAAATTGGCTCTTTCTCTTTCTCTATCTCTGTCTTTTAAGATAAAAGACTATACATTTACAATCTGAGTTCTAGAATCAGTATTAGTCAAGGGCGTCAAGACTGCTATCAGAACTTGACTTACACCAATATGAATGTTCGCTGAGTGCGTGCCCTTTACCCCCTTTCCGGAGTATGTAACGTAAAGGAAACACCTTGTATTACCTATAAAAGAAGAAAATAATTTAATAATAAAGCTTCTATATATTTATTTTCATACTAAGGTTGTCTGGAAGAAATTGCTTTATGCAATAAGACCGCCCATTACGCATGCTAGGTTTAATTTTAGTTTTAATAATTTTGTATTTTTGTATAACATAATGGTGTGTGTGGTGTATTAAAGAATTTTCTATTCTATTCTTCTTTAGGATCTATCTAAAGTGCTAAGTGTCTAGTAGGTACTACCACACTGTCTGGTACCCCATCTTCATTAAAACATTTTTATTATGCTGCTCTGACAAATTACGATCTACCTATAGAACTTTAAATGCCCAAAAATGGTGCTGAAACTATCAGAGAAAAACGAATTAAATCGACTATAACTTTATATTTTTTTGATTTTTATTTATTTATTACATTTAGATACAACAAGTACACTCAGGTCAATTATATAACATTTAAATATATTTTTTTAAAGAGTTTGAAGTGACATTCACCAACCCGCACTTGGCCAGCGTGGTGAATTAAGGCCTAATCTCTCTCGCTTAGAGAGAAGTCCCTGTGTCCCAGCAGTGGGAACGTTAATAGGGTGATGATGATGATGATCATGAAATATTTTAAAATAAAAATAAATACAATTAATTGTATCAAATAAAATTATCCGCAAAAGCTTCGTCATTGTATAATATGATTTTTCAATAAACTTTTTTTTTATAGTGGCACTAAAATAATTGATAGAAATATAAAAATATAATATAATTCTATCTGCAGTCCTTAATTCGTATGATATTTTTTTAAATTAATATTACACTGATACATACAAAACTTTTTCCTAAACCTTCGCGTAGGTACTACAAAGTTGTTTCGTAATATATAGTTTTGCTATATTTATTAAAACTTTTTAGTAAAACCTCAGAAGTTTTGGTGAAAATCGGAGGTAGAAACACTCACTGGGCATGCACAATCAAGGATTGCCCTTGAGATTCATCAGAATCGTGCGAGGGGCCAAGGCTGAATAGTCACTATTAAGTCTGGAAATCCCTGACCTGTGTAGGGAATATAGGTCAGGTTACAGGCTACGTCGTCCTTGATTTACTAACCTTCCTCGTTATACGATCAGAAAAACAGAAAAATTAAATGCTGTATATATTTCACAGTAACTATTTAAATAGGACAGATCTCGAATGGAGGCCGCAGATCGGCAAACCTATAGTCGAATGACTACCAATAAGACTTGGTCGAAGCTAAAAAGGACGCATGTAGTTAACTTCCAAATCAATTAATTGGACATCATTAAGGAAGGCTTACACCCAAAGCGAAAGATCAACGGATGAAATGATGATGATGAATCAATTTAGTCTGGTCTTCTGATTTTTCGAGGAAGCTACAGCGTTTAAACGATGTGAGAGAAATACATATATGTTACTAACTGCGTGGGAGACAGTATAGAGGTAAATATTTCAAACTCTACATACAATTATTTATTTGAGCATGAATTCCTTTGATCATTTTAATATAGCTCACGGCATTCAGAAACGAAAAACATATAGAACAAATAGCACTTTGCCCACGCAAATACTACGCAATTGCATTGCATTTCTAGTAAAGCCGCTATATCGGATTTCTGATTTTCAGTATATAGGCCACGCCCACCGCACCGGGCCACCCACAACGCCCACGCAGCCAAGGATCCTGGCCAATGGGATAAATACACGAAGGTATTTACTAGGGCTGGATGGCTCGCACCACCACACTCGGCGGCAGTTGCTGTCTTGCAACGGTTGGAACCGGCTGCATCGCGCCGCAAAACTATCGGTTTCTTGATCTCGGGTAACAAAATATATGGAATAAAAATGGAAAAAAATAACGACAATATCAAAAAAGGTTACTCTCCGCGTGCAGCACGAAACTGGCGTGTTTTGGATGGGTGCGTACAATATTTTTAATTCAAAATGTAAACGACTTTAGATACCTATTTCACACACTTGAAAGAAGTGAAACAATTAGGGAATCTTTTTTTGTCAGTTTATTTGTTATATAAAATTACATTTATTTTAAATACTAAGCTATTGATCTACGAAGCAAAAAGAGGGCTTTCTCTTGTTCTCCATAACCGTATTTTAGATATATTTTTTTAATGAAAACAATTGCTAGTATGTTGGTCCGATTTATATTTTATAAGAATCCGTCCAGCACCTTTTTAGTTATATTGTAAAATCCTCATTTACCATACTGCAAGTCGGATAAATTAAGTTAAAATTGTACTTACTGTAACATATTAATTTTTAACATTTTGTCTATTTTTAATGCGTACAATAGGAGGAAGCCTGCGGCATTGGAAGCTCCCAGTACTTCGGCTATTTCGTAAGTATCTTTTGTGAAGATGAATGTCTTTTATTCATGTTGCCAGAACGTGGTTTTTCACAATAGGCGAATTATTATTGAATACAAAAAAAATAGAATCGGAATTGGACTGGACTTAGACTTCGACTTGGACTCGGACTTGGACTTGGACTTGGACTTGGACTTGGACTTGGAATTGGACTGGACTTAGACTTAGACTTGGACTCGGACTTGGACTTGGACTTGGACTTGGACTTGGACTTGGACCTGGACCTGGATCTGGACCTGGACCTGGTCCTGGACCTGGACCTGGACCTGGACCTGGACCTGGACATAGACCTGGACCTGGACCTGGACCTGGACCTGGACTTGGAACTGGACCTGGACCTGGACCTGGACCTGGACCTGGACCTGGACCTGGACCTGGACCTGGACCTGGACCTGGACCTGGACCTGGACCTGGACCTGGACCTGGACCTGGACTTGGACTTTGACTTGGACTTGGACTTGGACTTGGACATCACATAAATTTTGAGGTTATGTGAAAAAAGTGTATATACAAAAGTTTTAGCTCCTTTTATTACCTACAACTTTGCAATTTGACTTTTTTCGATACGACTTCTAGTTTTGCCGGAAATGGAGAAAAAACATTTTTTACCCTTAAAAACTCACCCCCACCCCCTTCCCGACCTCAGATCGCCCGTAAATTATTTTTCCTTTCATTTTTATAATATTCCCCTTTTTTTCTAATGGGTTTCATCCTACTATTATTTTTTTTCACTTTTTATTATTTTTCAAGGCTTCTACCCTGGTATATAGTATGTAGGTTCGATTTATATTTTATAAGAATCCGTCCAGCACCTTTTTAGTTATATTGTAAAATCCTCATTTATCATACTGCAAGTCGGATAAATTAAGTTAAAATTGTACTTACTGTAACATATTAATTTGTAACATTTTGTCTATTTTTCATGCGTACAATAGGAGGAAGCCTGCGGCATTGGAAGCTCCCAGTACTTCGGCTATTTCGTAAGTATTTTTTGTGAAGATGAATGTCTTTTATGCATGTTGCCAGAACGTGGTTTTTCACAATAGGCGAATTATTATTGAATACAAAAAAAATAGAATCGGACTTGGACTTGGACTTGGACTTGGACTTGGACTTGGACTTGGACTTGGACTTAGACTTGGACTTGGACTTGGACTTGGACTTGGACTTGGACTTGGACTTGGACTTGGACTTGGACTTGGACTTGGACTTGGACTTGGACTTGGACTTGGACTTGGACTTGGACTTGGACTTGGACTTGGACTTGGACTTGGACTTGGACTTGGACTTGGACTTGGACTTGGACTTGGACTTGGACTTGGACTTGGACTTGGACTTGGACTTGGACTTGGACTTGGACTTGGACTTGGACTTGGACTTGGACTTGGACTTGGACTTGGACTTGGACTTGGACTTGGACTTGGACTTGGACTTGGACTTGGACTTGGACTTGGACTTGGACTTGGACTTGGACTTGGACTTGGACTTGGACTTGGACTTGGACTTGGACTTGGACTTGGACTTGGACTTGGACTTGGACTTGGACTTGGACTTGGACTTGGACTTGGACTTGGACTTGGACTTGGACTTGGACTTGGACTTGGACTTGGACTTGGACTTGGACTTGGACTTGGACTTGGACTTGGACTTGGACTTGGACTTGGACTTGGACTTGGACTTGGACTTGGACTTGGACTTGGACTTGGACTTGGACTTGGACTTGGACTTGGACTTGGACTTGGACTTGGACTTGGACTTGGACTTGGACTTGGACTTGGACTTGGACTTGGACTTGGACTTGGACTTGGACTTGGACTTGGACTTTTTACAACATTAATTTTGCATGTCTTATTATGAGCATTTTGGTCAAATTCATTTAATATTTTAAATTTTAATTATTAATATGGTCGGTCATCTTGACTACTGCGTATTGCATTTCGTTAGTTACGCGGTATTCAAACAAAATTTTGCGGAAATAGTTTGTATTTATTTAAGATGCAAAACATCTAAAACACTTATTATAAACAAAATTTGTACTCGCAATCGTGTTAGGAAAGCTTCACTTAATAATATTAAGAAATTGAAACACAAACATTATTAGATCTAAGGTACAAAAAGAATATTTATTTAAGGCACTACTGTGCTTTCTCTCGTTCAAAATTAACTTATTAAACATAATCAAGATACAAACTATTAGGTTACCACTTATTTTCAAGTTCTTAATAAAATAATCAGTAATTCTAATTGCTAATGTCCAAGGCAGCTTACCATTTAGAATTTACAATTACTTTAAAAGTTAACTTCTTAAACATAATCAAGTAACAGACTATTGGGTAGGTAGGTACTTACTTCACTTATGTCATACCGTTCCACGTCCTTCTATTCCTAGCGAGCTGGTTCGACCCTGCCGCCGCCACCAGGTCGTCGCTCCCTCGTGGACACAATAAACCTCGTAAAGAATAGGGTTACATATTTAATTAAATAAGCCTATTCTTTTGACAACAAATTTTAGCAGTATGAGATAAACTCATATACCACAGATTCCGTGTGTTTCAACAGAATCTAGACTTAGGGCCTGTTTCCCCATCTCCGAGTATGTTTGACTAACTTACTATAGAATTAAATTTAGATAGCTCTCTAGTCGACTGGCAATTGCGTGTCTCGATAGACTAAAGTTGTTCCATATTTGAACCAATGACTTATTTTCTCGGAAATTTTTGAAACAGGTATCAATTATAAAAAATGAAAAAATAATAAGTACACAATGATCAACGTTGCTTAGCTGTGTAAATGAAAGGTAAATGAGAGAAGGAAACCCGAAAATCTGCAAATATATTCGACTGGGTATCAAAATTTGTAATATTTTTTTATCATTTAATGAAAGCTCATCGCGTGCACATTACAAAATATTATGGTGTTTTACTTTTAAGTAAATTAGGGCATAAGAATCGGAAGTTTTTCTTAAATTTTAAATTAAGATTTATTAACAAGTCTTTAAGGGTGACCTTGAGAAGATGTTCCCAAAACCCTGCAAATAAATAAAGATAAAAAAAATAAGGTTTGTGTGAGATTCACACATGATACAAGTGAAACTTCAGTAAATCGAAAAAAGAATGAGATGAATAAAAAAAAAAAACAATACTGTGCAAAAAGATTTTGTTCGGACGGTCACCCATCCAAGTACTGGCGTCGCGCAACGTTGCTTAACCTTGTTAGCGTTTGAGATTGGCTTACCTGTCGTTTTTTCCTTTGCATCCGGTTTGAAATCACAACGATTCTAAAGAAGTTCACTTCAATCTGTCATATTTTTCAATATTTTTTTATATGATGGCATTTTTTGCTGTTTCTCATGACTTTCTTCATTTTAGTACTTGAACGAACTCTTCTGACAGCTTCCAGGCGATTTGGCATGCTGTACACAATTTTATTATATTCGGAGCCAGTACAGCCAGTTGGAATACTATGTTATTAGAAGCGCAACTAAAAAGTATTTATTCTGTTTGTTATTCTTCTTATAGTGCCTCTCCATTCCTGAAGGCTAGCCTGAATAGGTCTTCTGTCTTCTCTATTCCGTCCATTGCTTGATGTTACGCAGCCAGGAAGTTTTTCTTCTACCAACAGCCCTCTTGCCTGGTATTTTCCCCATCATAATTGTCATATTTCGTAATTTGACTGACCCGTTATTATTGGAACCGAGTGTATAGAGTTGCTCCTTCCGCGTCATAGTAATTGATCCCTATTCCTATCATATCCTATCCTATCCTACTTACTACTTTAATAAATAAATGTGAATGTAAGTTTGTTTGTTACACTTTCACACGGAAACTACAGAACCGTTTTAAATTAAATTTTGTACACAAAATCTCTAGAACCTGAGAAAGGACATAGGCTACTTTAAACTAAAAAAAAGTCTAAAGTGTCATTTCGCGGGAAAATAAATTATAACGCGGGTAACACCGCGGGGCACTACTAGTAAATAAATGAATATATCCGGAGTAATCACACATCTTAACATAATGCATTGTCCGTAAATGTATAAAAACAAAATATCTATTAATTTGCAATTACTGACGAATACTTAATTTGATTTGTTTATTTTTACACGAATTATAGAAAACTTAATTAATATAACGTGAGTAATCGATTAGGCTTTTTGTAAATAAACCTATTGCATAGCAATAAGTAGTTTAATATACATTTCTTAACTGACGTATAAGTATTTGATGACACTAAAAAGTTATTAAAATTACAATTTTGCCATCTCCGAATTAAATTAGTGAAAGGTTATATATAGATCTATTTCGCACAATGACAAAGCGAGCTCTCCACATAACTAACCATTGCTTAGTTTACTCGGAGTATTATTTACCATCTCCCAGGTAAATAGTCATTGGTTATAATATAAAACAATCTCGGCCAATCACTGACAGTTGTCAGTTGACTTGATATCTCTATGATTTTACAATTTACCTCGACGCCATCGAAATAGAAGAAGAAGAAGAACAATTGACCTTGGAAATGGTGAAATAGGCCCTTTCGCTATCTGAATTTGACGGTAACAAGTACCCCAAAATGATGTAATTGGTAAATGTAAAAAAAACGACGCAAAATGGCGATCAACTGACATCTTTTCACTTTATAATTTTATTTAACTCGACACTGGCAAATTGTCGCTTCAAGCGCAGAGTCCTAATTCAAGAAACTGAACTGGTATTTTTTTAAATAATTCCAACATCCCTTACCTAGAAACCTAAGACATCACAATCACATTTTTAAAGAAAAGTGTCGTTCATAGTATTAACACGAGAAATCAGGAAAAATTACTAATTCCTACCTACAGACTAAAAAAAACTAGGCAAATCATTTATGGGTAGCTCTGCACGTTTTTATAATAAGCTTCCTCATAATGTAACAGAGCTTTCTTTTAAAAATTTAAATTATTTATTAAGAGAAGTCTCATGAAAAAAGCGTATTACTCTATAAAAGATGATGCTGCTTGGATAGATGTCGCTTAGTTCCACGTTATTAGGCTCTAATAATTCTGGTTGAACAGGACTGATATGCTCATGTTATAATATCTCCCTGATATGACAAGCATTTTTTTTGTAAATGTTAAATTAAATACTACTAATACTATATAAATAAGAACTCCAAAATTGTACCAGATACCATAAATTTATTTCCTACTTATCTTTAAGCACCTATGATTTTTTTTTTTTGTTTTTTTTTTGTATTTTATTTTGACGTGTCCAAGTTTTGTAAAACCAAACAATGGAAATAAATGATTTTGTATCTTGTAAAAACTGATAAAGCTGTGTTGTTCTATTCGCTTCTCAACTCAGCATAAAACATTGAAGCGAAATGTGTGGATTGTCCGGTTTTTTTTTTATTTATTTAATTATTATATGATTGTTCACAGGGAGTTTTTAGGCCGCTACACCGTGCAGGGAAGGCGTAGGCGAGAGCAAGCCGAAGCAAAGTTTAAAATAGATAAATATTTCTTATCTGCAGAAGATACATCAGTGCCTAGAACAAGGCAGGAGCAACGGGACTTGGAGGACAGTATGATGGACTTTAGGTAAGTAAAAGTATTTTAGTGACCGAGCGTTTTCTAGTATTTCTTAATGTGATACAGCTATGGGAGAATATTCATTCTGTACGAAGTTGAAAATCGTTATAGCCGTTTTTGATATTTAGAATACATATATACATAGAAGACTTACTCAAAACATATAAACCTCTGAGCCACACTCTGTATTTTCTTGCCATGAAAGGTTATATAATCAATACCATTAATCGATCGATTAATGGTACATTTTATGAAAATCGTACTATAACTCGACGTCGGGCGTCCTAAAAGAATGGGCTCAGAGCTTACCACCCTCATTATATAACAGTGGCATAATGTACTATTACGTATAAAATGTTATTAAATTATTATTATGTCATGTTTTTGTTCACAGTCTGCTGAATCGGCGATCCGCCTCGGAAGATAGAAGCACAAGGCAATCGGAGAAGCTTCATAAATTTTTCGGGATTCCGTTGAACGTGCACGAGGAACTGGAGAACATACGCGGCGTTGGCGACGCGTTTGATATTTTCTCATCCGCTAGATCTTCTTCAAAAGAGCAACAGGAGAAAAGCAAAAGCTCGAACAGGTAATTTGAACTGCATGTTTGTTTTGGCGTATTTCTATTCTATCATCATAGTCATCAGTTTTGTAGAGGTACTCCACTGCATCCTAATTCTAATAATTTGTTAAATTGAGCGAGGAATGCTTATCAGGCGGAATAAATGGGGTTTTTTCCCAAGAAGACGATGTCACTTGTCGATCCGTGGTCTCCGTTCCAGAGCTATTAAGCCCTAACGCCCATCTGTTCTACGTGCAACCTACCACTTCTTTGCATATACTGGGTGCCTTCGTTCTCTTACTTATCTCCTCATTTCTGATACGAAACTCGAGCATAGCCTTCTCCATAGCTCCTAAGCGTTTACTCGAATAGTCAAATTTCGAACAATTTCGATAGACTAGGCGTCGCTTCTACTTCATATATTGACTCCGCCCACGCCGCCCCGTGTCGACCTAAATTCATAGATAAATATATTTTTTTACATTGCTTTCAATGTAGGTAGGTATTATTTCAGTTTCCCAGCTATTAATCAGAAAACTATGCTATGAAAGCAAATTTCATAATTTCATAAAAATATTGGACAAATGTATGGGCAATCTATGGGCGACTCGACTCGAGGGAGACCTATCCAGCGGGCTCATTGACCCCTATCAGTTTTTTGAGTTGATACTGTCTGTCTGTCATCAACTTGTATAATGAACCGAATCAGCTCGGCAATCGAACATTTTAGCGATGAAATATTTTATGTATTAACAAAGCGAGGGTTCAGCAGTTTAGTAATAACACACAATGCACAAAATATATGAAGTAGAAAATTATTATGCATAATAATGCATAATAATTATGCAAATACCAGAATCAGCGCGGACATTTATTTACATAATGTTTACTTCATGTATTTTGTGCATAGTGTGTCGAAACTAAACTGCTGAACCCTCGCTTTATTTATCTATGAAGATAATTTTTTGTTCTTTATATAAGAATAAAAAATCTTGGTTTTCCGTGCACAGTCAAACTTGTTCATAAAATAAAATATTGTTATCTCGTCTATTGCGTACTAGATTGTCACACATGAGTGGAAGTAGTGGAATTCCCCTAGAAGATTATTCCATACCAGAGTAAGGATTCAACCGTGCCATGGTATGCTGTTAGAAGTGTCTTAGTTGATTTAAATACCTAATGATTATTTTCTTGCAGCGTCGATTGCTTCCGTTCATTGATACGGAAGCCAAAAAAAGGCGAACAATTCGAAAAACGCAGCCCGAAAAAGTAAATGGTAAGTCTTTTTAATAATATATATTTCACAAGGGAATGTCACCGGGTCAAGTTTAAATCTATCCTGCCAAATGTCTTCGTTTTGAAATGAGTGGTTTTTATGCAGGCCACAAACTTACTGATCCGGTCCGGTCCAACATAGAACTGTGAGCATTACAACATGTGCTACTGAGCCGAATAGAATTGCTAAAGGAAGGCTAGAATGCAATGTACCACTCGATACCGACTTAACTGGCCCGGTCCTACATAGAAAAGGATTAAAATCTTAGGTGAAGGCGTTTTTTTTTGAGCAAGATAAGGTTTTTTACTACAATTTCAACTGATGTAAAGTGACAATGTGGTCTAAGATGGGACATGAAGACCTAGAAGGTAGATGTCTTCTCCGGACCATATTACGAGACACGAAAAAATCGTTTCACGCACTGGCCAGAGACCAGAGACTATTCTTAGTACCACCCGGCGGTCACGTGTAAGGATTCAGTAAGTTAACAGAAAAAACCTCCATGCGTTTGTAGGCTGGCCGCATGACTACCAGAGAGAGGGGAATTAAATTTTGTTAATTTGTTTGTTTAACCGGACCACATGTAGCTCTGTGTCGAGTGCTACGTTGCCATCTACCTTCTAGGTCTTCATGTCCCATCTTAGACCACATCGTCACTTTACATCAGGTGAGATTATGGTCAAATGAAGGCTTATCGAGCATAAAAAAAAATACGTTTGGAATCAGTATTTTAGGGCAAAAAACGGAACCCTTACAGATTCGTTATGAATTTCTGTCTCCGTAATAATATTTTCACACAAACCTAGAATCTTACATAATTATCAATGTTTAGACTTTTTTTACTATTATGCCAGTTTAATACATTTTTGGCTTGCCCAGATGTGAAGTTGTGAACTAGATTTGGCCAACAAAATATAAATAAGAGTCTTTTGTTTCAGATAACCCGGCTAATCACATGGATCGGAATAATTTAGGTTTTTCAAGTTTAATATTCTGAGAGATTCAAAGCCCTTTTTAATTTAGAAAATCAATTGTTTGAATTAATTCATAACAGTATTTTTTTACTGTTAGTTGTACATTTATGTCTCAATACCTTATTTTATCTTTACAATTTGTTATTATTAATAATTATCAATGTATATTATTAATTTTCTAGTCATCTCGGTTTATTTACTAAACCCTTTGTACGATTATTAGGTCACAACATAAATAAAACATTTTTCTTAAAAGAAATCTCCCAGAATACTAACATTTTTATCTTCTTGATGTGGATAGTTAAGAATTTAATATAACTTTAAAATATAATAAGTAAGCTGTACGTTTAAAGCCCATATAAGATGAAAGAACATTATAAAAATCGAAAACATTTTGTTCACGCAAACCTTTATCAGAAAAGGTACAATCAGAGTCGTAAGTGTTAACGATACATCCATGAAGTTAAAAAGAAACGTCTTTTCACCTGAGGAGATAGGTCTCATTAGCATAGGTTTGCAACCTATCTAGGAGATTTAAATTCTAAACTATTTTTCCACCGTCGGTGCGGTTGGCGGACACCGTCGATAGGCAAATGCCACCGGTAACTGCGACGATAAAGGGGCAAGTAAGGTGATTTGAGGGCGTTGCTCATCTGTTTCGACAGCGGCCAATTCACAGCATCTTTACTACCTCTCGGGATTCTAGTGCTTTCAGCAAAGGTGGAACAGACGTTTGAGTGAGTTTTACACTCACTCAACCGACTAACTGAAAAATATATGCGGCGACTAAACATTCAATATAAAATAGAAGTTATTAAGAAAGCTTAGTAACGCTTAATCGAAATTAATCGGAATCGCTGTATTATGTTGCTGTTGATGTTTGAATTAGAAGCTGTCCCCCATAGTTCCATTCCATATTGGCTTTATGGCAACTTTATATACTAGCAACTTGTTATTTATTGATATTAGACTTTAAAAGTAGATAAAATATTATCTTTCATAAAATCACATTCATAGATATTTTACAGTATTTAAACAAAAATCATATTTTTTTATGAAATTTTACTAGATGCAACCAGTACGTCCCTATACATTGTACAATTAAACCTAAAGATTTGTAACCCGTAGGGTTACTATATTTTGATATTGTCTAATAATGATAAAGATAGACTTTGTTTGTACCTATGGGTTTATTTTCTTTACTTTTATTATAACATTGATTTCTTTAAAGTTCTTATAAAAACCTTCATAATTGTTTTGACTTATGATCGCTAAATTAACATTTTATCATAATCATATATATAATAATATTTATATTTATTTATTTTTATATATGATATTAGCTATTTTGAATAAATCTTTATCTGTAGGTAATAACTAGATATTAAGCCTCCGCTTAAATCGGAGCACGTAACAAGCTGACATTAAAAAAAAACACAACCCTAAAAATACAACTTAACTTTTTGGAAATTTCTACAGCGTCACTCAGATCATAACATGTCGCAACTAGACTAAAAATTTTACATACCTGTTCAACCCCCATAGATACCCCACATAACATAGTTTGTTGACTTTATTTGTATTCGTTTTTACAAAATGGCGTCCTGTAGTCGCCATGTTGAATTTTCACTAACGTCATGTGTTTAGTGGGACAACAGAACAGACATTCCTACACTACTGTTAAACATATAACCCTCCTTTGCGTTGCGCAGTTGGGTAAAAAAAAGAGTTATTCACCATTTTGTACTAAATTTATAGCAGAAAACAAAGTTTACCTTTAAATGAAAACAAAAACATTTTTGAAGTATATTTTTCAAATAAACAATTGGCTTATCTTAAGTTATGAGTTTCGGAGTGGGCGGAGGCTCTCAGTATACATATAAAAATAGGAGGTAAACAAATCATGTCAAACCATAATTAAAAAAGTTTACTAAGTTTACTCGTTATTATTCATAAGCACAAGTTGTAAATAAACAAAGCACAAGTTATAAATAACTTGTGCAATAGTTTTGTATTTTAAAATATATATTTTTATCAAATTTAACAAAGTTTATAAACTATAAAGAAAATGTTAAAAACTTGTTCAAACAATCCATTAAAAATGTCAAACATTTTTATATTATTTTTTGAGGGTATTTTCCTACCTTACATTTAAATCACATTGTCGACGACATTAAATAATTTTCTAATTTTTTACAATCCAGTTGAATTTTTTAAGTAGGTTAAAAAATTAGAAAACGAAAGCTTAGAAAACAGACAAAACAACACATTTTTTTAATTGTCAAAATTTGAGCAAGCACCGCAAAAATTTAGACATTTAAAAAAAAACATTTGGATTTTATAATTTCTTTGCATGAATAAATTTTAATTAGTTTCATATAATTCATAACATCATTTGTGACGGTCACAACAGACATTTTAGCACCGTCTATTAAACAATAGGCGGTCCAGACAACTTCTAAAATCCAACACTACAGTCAACGTACTTGTACTTGCGTACTTCGCAGTCTACTTTAAAGCTAGTCTGATGTGGCCGTTTTATAGCTAAATTAAGATTTTATATAATAAGCTTTACGAATCTCATGTTAGGGATTAGCCCTCAAGTGTGTACTATCTCTATTTTGATCTGATGTAACCTATTGTCTGTATTGTCTTCTGTATTGTCTAGTAGTGAAAATAAAGCAGTCTTGAAAAATCAAATATTGTTTTATTCAATGTGAACCTTTTCATCTTAAGGGTCTAGTCAGACAGAGAGCGGTCAGGCGTTCCACGTTCTAAATAATAAAAAAAAAACATATTTATCTGAGTATTCGAACGCACAGCATAGGCGAACAGGTCCCTTGGTTTTGTAGTTTTGCTGGAGCTACCACTGACATTGGGGTTAGGCAGGACTTCAATAAAAAATATAAAAATACTAACGGCCCGCCCCGGCGTCGCACGGGTAAAAAAAGTTTACGGCAATTTTTCCTTATTTGCTCACCGTTTAGACCTACTCGTTCCCTACGACAAACATTTTTGACAAAACCAAAATCAGCTCAATCGTCCCAGCCGTTCTCGAGTTTTAATCAGACTAACGAACAACAATTCATTTTTATTTATATAGATATCGAGAACGGCTGGGACGATTGAGCTGATTTTGGTTTTGTCAAAAATGTTTGTCGTAGTCCAGGGTACGAGTAGGTCTAAACGGTGAGCAAATAAGGAAAAATTGCCGGGAACTTTATTTACCCGTGCGACGCCGGGGCGGGCCGCTAGTATAGAATATAGATAATCTACGCTATTTCACGGACGCTTTTAACAAAAAATTTAAAACTAAATAAAATCAAAAAATAAAAATTAAGTACTTCAAACACATCGATACTTGTAATTTCAATTGACGTAAAGCACATTTTGGCCAAAATGAGTTATAAACGCCATCTTACTCAGTATTTTTTTCTCTTTTTTTTTGTCTAATCCACGTAGCGATAAGGCTATTAATTGCGATTTTAGACACTTTAAAAATGTAACGTAAGGAACGTTTTCACTGTAAAATTGTAAAACATTAGGTAGTATGTGATATTCATAAATTAATTCATAAGGTAAAGAACGTCAAAATCTTATTTTGTTTTTAGCAGCCTAATTATTTATTATAAATATTGCTAAATGTGCTTTAAGTCAAAGTCTGTTAATCACCTCTGCAAACATATTAGGGTGTAAAGCACACTTTTTAAAATTATGTGCTTTACATCCATAAAAATTTTTAGGTATTGTGTTTTACACCCTATTTATGTATTAATGTCAATCCGATCGCCACCTTACAACCTTAACAGAACATTATTATAATAATTTTAAATTATAATTTTGTTCTTTACATCTTAGGTACCAACGCATTGGAGTCGCTCCTCTATCCATCACAACTTTGATTTCAACTTTATTGCAACTTTCAATAGATCTAAAATTCCTTGACAAACCGTACGGCAGTGAATGTCGGTACAGTAGCATTAAAAGTGTCGAATGTTTGGCGCTGAGGTGCAAGCTCTGCTTTACCGACCCGCCACAACGTTCTTCATTGTATCGAAAAGTTAAAATGTGCTTTACGTCCATAGTTCTATAATACTTTATGAATTGCGTCGATATAATTTTGAAGGTGTTGATGCAAAGTACCTAATTCGAATACTAAATTGCGCAAATTTTTGAAAGACACAGGTAAAACATACGAAACAAGAGACGGCGCATTAAAAACAGAGAAAAATATGAAGGAAAATCCTTGTAATGCTGAGAAGTGTCCTAGAAAGTGCTACGAAATAAGTGAAGAGAGAAGAAAAAGTCTTTATTACCATTTTTGGAATCTAGACACTATGCGTAGGCGAGACTGGATACTAAGATGCGCTCAAGCAGTTCCTATTAAACGTAGAAAGCGTTTGGCCATTGACAACAATCGCAGACAGACTACGTACGAGTACACTATCAATCAAGGGGAAGGACACACACAAGTATGCCAGAAGTTTTTGTTGAACACATTGTGTATTTCACAAAAATATTTATTATACACCATAAAAAACGCACATGAAAACATGGCTCAATGTGATAGAAGGAGACCCAATGTTGCTGAAACGTACACCGAAGAGAGCAAACAATATGTGAGAACCTACATTACGAGCCTACCGGCGATACCGTCCCATTATAACAGAAAAAGAAGTAACAAGACCTATCTTCCTCAAGAGTTTAAAAGTGTGTCTAACCTATACCGTCTCTATTCATAACATTGCAAATGTATGCAAAACGAGGACAGTCCTGATCCTAGATATCAAACATTAAGTGAAAGATTATTCAGAAACATATTCTGTGAATACAACATTAGTTTTGATGTCCCAAAAAAGGACAAATGTGTACAAAGAATGTAAATGATGAGAATACAGTTAGTAACGATGATATTAAAAATCACCTTGCGGAAAAAATGGCCTCTTACAAGAGGTTTAAATTTCACCAAAATCTTAGACATCAATACAATGATACGGTTGTATGTAGTTTTGATTTACAAAAGGTCCTTAATACGCCGTATGGCGAAAGCATGCTATTGTATTATTCCCGAAAATATGCAGTTTACAATCTTACATTTTATGAAAGTGTTACGCAAAATGTCTTTTGCTTCACTTGGGGTGAAACGGATGCTAAGCGAGGAAGTAATGAGATAGCCACTTCTATTACGAAATACTTGGAAAATGTTGATCAAAGGGGCATAAAAAATGTTATATTATATTGTGACTCATGCAGCGGTCAAAACAAAAATAAGAATGTACTAGCAGCTATAAATAACTTTCTACGAGTTTCAAAACATGTCGATGTTGTGCAAATCAATTTTTCGCTTCCAGGCCATACCTACATGCCTTTAGATTCGGTACATGCTGTGATAGAGCGAGAAGTGAGAAGGCTAATTGTGTGGAGTCCCTCACAATGGGCTTCATACTTTGAATCTACCCGTAAACAACCGAGACCTTACACAGTCATTGCTTTCGACCATACCGATTTTCTGAGCTTTGATGACTTTGCTGTAGAACTATTTACTAAAAGCACTTTGAGTAATATTAAGTTTAAAGATATATACGAATCGCTACGATGAAAAAGAAGGATACGAATAGAATTGTCATCAAGTATTCGATGAAAGAGAATGCCGAATGCCATGAAGTAAAATTGTGTGATAAGACGGAAACAAAAAGAAAGGGTAAAGGCACTGGTAAAGGAAGAAAAGCCGAAAGTTTAAACCAAACTAACGCTAATGAAGCGCCACTTACAACAATCAGGATAAAAAGGTTATACAACTCACAACTCCCAATATCAGATGCAAAGTACAAAGATCTTATTTCACTATGTGAGAAAGGTGTTATACCTAAAAGATTTCACAATGAATACAGAATACTGCCTACACATTCAAATGTTAAAGACAGATTAGCAGAAACTGATGAAGAAGACGATGAAAACAACGAACAATAAGAAGACAGAGGGATAGAAATAAGTAAAAAATATTGGCAGGATATTTTTTATGAGAAAAGTGTATGGTTGATTATTGATTATAGGATGATTATTTATAATTTTAAAGACTGATTAACAAACGACAATGTTGAGAACCTTGTTGCTTTATTAATGCTTGTGGATTTTTTAAACTTGTCACTTTGTTTGTCTAGTAATAATTAGTTTTTTGTTTTTCTAGTATTCTAGTAAGCTTTGTGTGTGCGAAAGTGCTAAGACCAAATACCTTCCTAGATTAAGTAAATAATTAGTTGTTTCGTCGATTTTTTTCTGTGGTCTGATTATAAAACGATCTTAACTTTAATAAAACATACTGTTACAATAGAAACAATAATACCTACTAACTTTAATCAAGACAGGCACTAAATTTTCAGTCATTAATTTAATACATACCTACTTACTTCCTAATGTATGTCTCCATTATTTACTACAATTTTTTTTTAATTTTAATAGTTTTGGCATAATAATACCTACGCTGATGATTGTCTTTTGTGGAATATGAAGAATATTTTAAAATAAAAGTGCTGATTTATTACTGCGATTTGTTTGTTATTTATTTTAATACCCTTGAACAACACACAATACATATTATTTAAAATGACTGCTATGTATGTATGCTACATCACCTAATCAACAAATAAAGTTAGTTCTTTAAATCAAAATACATATAAGTTTTTTTTTTAATTAGCTTTACGCCTTCATACTATTTTTATATTAACACTCTTAAACGTTTATTTTTAGGGCGCAGAGAATATTATTCTTTAAATCGTGCTTTACGCCCAAAATCAATCTCATCCTCATAATAAAAATGGACGTAAAGAACATTGTTATGAAATTTCTTAGATGTAAGGCACATCTATATCCTAAAATAACAATTTGTAATAAAATCTAAATATTTCATCGTCTGCATGTCAAGATTTTAAGTATATTTTGTCTATATAACTTTTTTATAACTCTAAAAATACAGGCGTAATGAAATTAAATGTTTAAAAAAAAACTTATTTTGGTTCTCCTGAAAAGTAGGGTTTTGTCCTTTACGTCAATTGAAATTACAAGTATCGACATGTCAGAAAAAAATTATTGAAAACTATGTTGAATTTTGAACTTTCGAGACATAGACAATAGCTCAAAGAGTATATAACCACCACGTATGAATAGCTTATTAAGAAAAATCATAGACAACCTATAAAATGAATATTGAACTTTCGAGACATAGACAATAGCTCAAAGAGTATATTACCACCACGTATGAATACTATCGGGAATACTGGTGTTCTTCAAAACGAATTTAGCAAGTCCTCCGTTGCAATAGCTTGTGAAGATCCTACACTGGTTGATCTTTATCAACTTTTCGGACACTTTTCAATGGCACTGATCTACACAATGTCTAACCTGACAATCGTTCTCCGAAGTATCTCTTCGTGTTTCAAGGTCTTTGACCTGCAGTTGGATGGGATAGGATCTTTGAAATAAGTAAAAATGTATTATCTATTATCTATATATATATAAATGAATCCCTATTTCCCTTGGTCACGGCATCACGCCTGAATGGCTGGACCGATTTCGCTAATTCTTTTTTTGTTCTGTTCGTTATTATTAGGAGAAGGTTCTTAGGAAAGAAATTGCGCGGAAAATAAGAAAATTTAAAATTACTTAACCTCCATATAAAATTATTAAAATATTTTAATGTAACCTTAAGACATATGACATAGAATTGACTGACTGCGTGCTGCAAATATAGTCAAAGAGGATGAAAAAAAAAGACGTTTAAAACGGATTCTTCTGTCAATCTTATTTTATTGATAAACTATACATATACATTTAAAAAAATTAATTTAAAGGATATAAGAAAACTGATTTTCTTAGTTCAAATGACGGTTACTTTAAAGCCATTAGGCCGCCTTATATTAAAAGTTCAATGTAATATGAAATTTTGGTAAGTTTGGATAGACTAACATACATGTTACATTCAATATTCATAGTCATAACTATCGGGTCAGCTATATCAACCTGACTACTTTATATAAAAAAAACAATTAACTTAATAAAATCAATTATCTGCTCATTTATGGCGTCGAACAAAATTCAAATCTAAAAATCGAGTCTTCCTAAGAGCTTGACCGTTTTAGGGTGAAACAGGGTAATGTCAACATTTTTGACGGTCAAGTTTTTAATTACAATGCTCATTTGAACAGGTCAATATAGTGTAATAAAGATCTTGGTATTTTCATGATGTGATGCAAAACCTTTATCGTGAGAGCCAAGGCGATTGCACCTAAAACTTCTTTTTTACACGCTTTTTATTAGCTTCAACTGTTTTAAGAAGAGGTTTTTTGGAACAAAGTTCGCCGGGTCAGCTGGCTACATTTAAGAATCGCCAGGAAGCCCCCGTTATCCCTATCCCCACCCACCTTTCTATCAGTTACACTATATCCTTTTTTATGCCCGTATTCCAACTACTACTTTGGTAGTAAGAAAGGAGATTCCTTTTTAAAACCTACCCATTATCATGGTGTCAGCGATACACTATGCTCTAATGCACAAATACCGCAGTTGTCGGCCATAAAAAAAGTTTAAGGTACAATTACACTAAATTCTTATATGCATTAAGACCGCAGTTGTCAGCCTTAATAAATAACAGTTGAAAAAAAACTAAAAAACACGCTTTTTATAGAAAACCGAACTAAAAAATAGAAAATAAATTTTAATGAATTTAAATTAAGAAAATAGTGTTAAAAATTTCAATGAATATAAATTAATAATAGTGTGAATAAAAAAAAATATTAAAAAAAAGCGTCGTTTAGAACAGTTGAAGCTAATAAAAAGCGTGTAAAAAGGAAGTTTTAGGTGCAATCGCCTTGGCTCTCACGATAAAGGTTTTGCATCACATCATGAAAATACCAAGTTCTTTATTACACTATATTGACCTGTTCAAATGAGCATTGTAATTAAAAACTTGACCGTCAAAAATGTTGACATTACCCTGTTTCACCCTAAAACGGTCAAGCTCTTAGGAAGACTCGATTTTTAGATTTGATTTTTGTTTTAAATTGTAGATATACATTTTATTCTGTAAACCAGTTTATGTCAAGTTAATTGTAACATACTCTTTCTACGTTTCTCCTCAGTCGGCCGGTAGACCTGGCAGGAGGGGGACGTGCCTTCACGTCACTTTGTTTTTGACTCTCGCTAAAATATTTACGTATTTTATTTGTGACACTGAATGAAAATTCTATAAACCTATGGTCGGAATTTTTTATTCTAATTTTGATTTAGATAGTCTTTGATATTTTGAATGCATTTAAGGGTAGTTTTGTAAAATTATTTTGATATTATGTTGTCAATAAAGGCCCAACCTAATTCTCTTTGTTCATTTTGGGTATTAGTTAACGTTTACCTACACATTATTAAATTGTAGCAATCCGATTTTTCTATTGCCTGTCGTTATTTTTTTTTCTGACATTTGTCTATAAGTTAGTCAGTTGCAGGGTAGGGTTGAAGGTACCCATGCGCGAGGCAGGTCGCCCATGAGGTGGAAAGATCAAGTAAAGGCAGCAATGGACGACCTTTATACGAATGCGCCTGTCGAGCAGCTGTAGGGAGGAATGGAGACGAGCCGTGAAGCGTGTCACAAGTGGAAACTTCCAGTGATGACCACGACCACTCTAACTAGAGTGTACTGATTAAGAAGAAGATAAGTTCGATATCAGAGGATTGGAAAATCGACCCAAAATTGTTTAGTTGTAGCATACGCTCGCCTGGCCCTACGTACTGACTGCGATGTATTCGCTGGAGACTGTTCTAGTCCAAGCTGCAAGCTCAGTCCAAGAAAGTCAGTAGCTCGCAAGCTGCGTACCTAGATTTTTTGAGCTATTCATTAATAATTGTCTTAACCATTATTTAATTTAGTTCTTATATTAACTTTATTTGCTATTTAGTTATTTAAATTTGAACTTTTTAATTTAATGTTAATTTTATTTTATTGTTTTTGTCAATGACACATGCGTCATTTCATTTCTGCATAATCTAATTATTTGTTTTAAATTACTTTGATCCAATGATATTATTATTGTTATTTATCTTTATGGTGTATAATGTAGGAATTTTTATTATAATTTGTATAATAATAATAATAAATAATATTTTGTTTTAATTTTTTTCTGTATGAAATGGAAATTTCTTTTAAAAAAATAAATACATATATCTCTACCCTTTAAAATTGCATTTTTCTCGGTATATATTTGATTTATGATTTTGAAAAACATAAAGCTACTCTGATATAGTATTTTAAATTCATTTCAAATTTTAAAATATGAGATATTCATAATTTTTCCTCTGAACATGTTAACACTCTGAATCCTTACACGTGACCTCCGGGTGGTGCTAAGAACAGTCTCTGGTGGTAGGCTTCGGCCGCGGCTTGTCACCACCCTCTGGGCTGAGCCAGTGCGTGAAACGATTTTGCGTGTTTCGTAATGTGGTCCGGAGAAGCCATCTACCTTCTAGGTCTTCATGCCCCATCTTAGACCACATCGTCACTTTACGTCAGGTGTTCATATTGTGGTCAAATGAAGGTTTATCTAGAATAAATAAATAAAAAAGTTGGAGTGGAGGCTTGTGTCGTATACATTTAGTAAATTTTGTTGTAAAACATTACCTCACGCGAAAGTTCAATGTACTGTATCCTTGATATTTCGTTTGCAAGGAAAAAGAGAAAATACTGAAACAATTTTTCAAGTAATTAAAATAACGGACTAATTATTCTTTTAATTAGTCATCAACTCTATTATTTTCTTATACAACGGTACAAATATGTTATGTAAACAACAAAGGTTCTAATTTAAAGATTTAAATTTTTATTAAATGTTTAACAGAAGACTAAAAGTAAAAAATGCTTTGGCATTCAGCCCACCTTTTCTCTGTATTTTATATGAATTCTATTATTTCTGTATGAATAGCAATAAAGAATTTTTAACTATAATAATAAACAGAACCAGTGCCTGTTATTTTAATAATGCTAAACATCCGAATGATTGCTATTGCAAAAGCATCGAAACCCTCTAAAAGTCAACCCTTCGCGTCGCAACCTGCCCCAACACCCTCCACCCTCCACCCTCCACCCTCCACCCTCCACCCTCCACCCCATTACACCCCACATCCCGTTCAAGGTCAAGAGCTTACAGGTAAATCGATACTGTACTACTAACCTACTGCCGTATGGGAAAGGATTTCACGGTGTGCTGGGGTCAACCGTGGGTTGTGTTAAAGAAATATGTGCTTTTTAGGGTTCAGTATCAGAAGGGTAAGTCGGGACAGTATTGCTGAGACTGTGACATCTGTCTGTCTGTCTGTATGTCTGTCATCAGGCTGTATCTCAAGAATCGTGATGGCTAGAGAGTTGAAATTTTGAGGGATAATAAAAATAAATAAATAAATATTTCCGGACTACTCACACAGCATCACCTAACCCCAAACTAAGCAGAGCTTGTGGGTGTTAAGTGACTGATATACTACATTTTTTTTGTAAATACATACATATGATACATATAAAACACCCAGACCCGAAACCAGAAATTGTAGATCGTACAAAATCTGGTCCCCCGGCGGGAATCGAACCCGCAACCTCCTGCGCCTCAAGCAGACGTTCGCCCACCGAGCCACAGAGGTCGTCAAAATGTATTTCTGTTGCCGCTATGACAACGAATAAAACATACAATACATAAATATTTAGATGGGCTCCCATACAGCAAGCGTGCCTTTTACAAAATGTTAAGCAACTTTTTGCGAGGACTAGGATACTTGGATAGTTCAAAAAGTTCTAAAAATTTAAATTATGTAATTTTTTTACAATTAAAAAAAAAATGGTTGTTAATTTTCTCTAATTAGGTATCAAAAAGAAGACTATTTTTTATTTTTAGCTATGTACCATATTCCAACAGTTTTCAATTTATAAAAATTGTTAAAAACAATCTTTGTTAAAAAAACATTTTAACTAATATATAAAATTCTCGTGTCAAAGTTTTCGTTGCCATACTCTCCTCCGGAACAGCTTGACCGATTCTCATGAAATTTTGTGAGCATATTGAGTAGGTCTGAGAATCGGCCAACATCTATTTTTCATTTTGCCAAACAACGTTTGCTGGGGCCACAGCTAGTTTATTCTAAAATAACAGCACTCACAACTTACAAAGCTTTTTTAAAAAGATTCGATTTCTTCAAGATTAAAAAATAAATATTAACATCAGACATCAGAATACCTTGAAGACTGAGATCAGAATTCTTGTTCGTATATCGACGATTTAGGGATGCCTGCACGATGAAAATTTCCTAATTATAGAGAGAAGAGAAGAGAAAAACATTTATTGACACAACACATACACATAACAAGGAAAAATACAATTAAATAAAATTTAATATTTATACTAAATACTCATCATCATCATTACCCTAATAACGTTCCCACTGCTGGGACACAGGGATTTCTCTCATGGCGAAAGGGATTAGGCCTTAATTTACCACGCTGGCCAAGTGCGAGTTGGTGAATGTCATATTTAAAACTCTTTAAGGTTCTCAGAACATGCCGGATTCCTCACGATGTTGCCTTCACCCTTGAAGCACGTGTTTTAAAGCGCTCATATTTTTTTCAAGAAGAGAAAATCAAGAAGCGGGGTTTGAACCCACGAATTTTTAAATTCGGAATGAAAGTAGAGTGTACTTCTACTTAGCCAACACGGCTTTTTTTTTACTAAATACTATCTAAACATAAATTATGATTGCATGTGTTGTGCCAAAGGGTCTCGCTACAGCATAATATGCTGATCCACCATCTTTATATATATAATTCTTCTGCGAGTGTGTATGTCATTGAACTTCTCTCAAACGACTGGACCGATTTTGATGAAATTTTTTGTGTGTGTTCAAGGGGATCTGGGAATGGTTTAGATTCACAATACGGTCAACTGGATATTGTTTTTTGAGACGTGAGACAGGACAACGTCTGTCGGGTCGACTAGTATGATTATATAATGGATTAGCGCTGGTTTTCAGACGAGACCTAATGACAAAAACCTCAATAATTAGTTTTAACTTGTATATTGTAATGAATTTTATATTATTTATACATGATTTGCGGGGTATTACTTTATTTATCTATACTAATATTATAAAGCTGAAGAGTTTGTTTGTTTGTTTGTTTGTTTGAACGCGCTAATCTCCGAAACTACTGGTTCGAATTGAATAATTCTTTTTGTGTTGGATAGTCCAGTTATCGAGGAAGGCTATAGGCTATAAAACATCACGCTACGACCAATAGGAGCAAAGATATAGTGGTAAATGTGTAAAAAACGGGAGAAATTATTTCATCTTTGAAGCCTTCCGTTGCGTGCGCCGTGAAAACGGTTCAAGATACACAAAAAATATGTATTAAAGAATAATAGCTCTTTAAATGATCTAAAAAACAGTCCACTATAGTATATGTCTATCTTTTAAGATTAACTCACAAAAACCGTTTTTATGGTACCTAATTTGGTCGAAATAATTTGTTCAAGTTGTATCAACATAATAATATTAATCTTTATTCAAATAAATATGTTGTTGGTTAAGAGTACTTCATCCATTATAACGCGGGTAGCACCGCAGGGCACAGCTAGTTGTTTAATAAAATTATTTATGTTAATTTTAGGTTGACCTGTCCATCTGTGCTCTAAGGAAATATTATATACGTTTTGAATTTGACTTTACCTTGCTGTATTCGTTTCTAAGTAGCACTTAAGTTCTAGAGATTTAATTATGTAATACTTTGTTTGGTATTTAATAAATTATCTAATATATAAAATTCTTCTGTCACGGGGTGCGTAATCGAACTCCTCCGAAACGGCTTGACCGATATTGATGAATTTTTTTGTGCTTATCCGGTATCTACTAATACATAAAATTCTTCTGTCACGGGGTGCGTAATCGAACTCCTCCGAAACGGCTTGACCGATATTGATGAATTTTTTTGTGCTTATCCGGTATCTATGAGAATCGGCCAACATCTATATTTCTTTTTGAAAAAAGAAAAAAATTTTTGCAAAACAACGTTTGCTGGGGTCAGCTAGTTAATTTTGTAAAATTTGAACAGAATCTACTGGAAAAAATCTTAATTATAATGGTTTCGATATAATTAGAACGGTTTACAATAACCACTTACACTAATTAAGATACTAAAATGATATAAAATTAGAAAAAAAACAAATGACTTATATTAATAATACATATAAATTAATTTTAAATAAGAACAGAAAAATAAATATGTTTTTATAAAATAAAACATTTAGGGATAACTTTTATGATTAATTTTCTATTCCGCTTGTTAGTAGAAATCAATTTATTATAATAATCTTCTCAAATATTAAAATTTAATTAATTTCATATTATGGATACATTGAGTCCGTGATGGATTTTCCAATGATAACATTACTTGGTTAAACAGAAATAATTACTTGGCTGTATTTGGATACTGACCAATAACGTTGCTTTAGGCATAATCCAAATTGTTAAATAGACTATCGTAGTACAGTCAGCGTCAATTTGATATGAGCGTCTGGAGTATTCAAAATAATCTCATCATCATCATCAACTCTCGCTCCCACTGCTGGGACACACGGTCTTCTACGTTGACGAGGGAGATTAGGTTTAATTCACCACGATGGCCAAGTGCGGGTAGGTATGTCACATGTCACATGTCACATGTCTTTCGAACTCTACAAAGTTCTCAGAAAATTCCGTTTTCCTCACTATGTTTACCGTCAGCGTTTTTTCTTGAAGAAAAACCCAGAGATGCATAGCGAGGTTTGAACTCATGACCTTTGGAATTAAAGTAGTATTACCCAACGCGGGCGAAATAATTTACATAACATTAAACCAAAATGATTTAAGCAGTTCGAATCATCATAAAATTTTATGCGCTCAAAGTGTTCAAAATGCCTTAATTCTATTGTTCATACAGGGTGTCATAAGACAACTATTGAAAAATGCAAGAGGGATTCAGACCGCGAATCAAAACAAATTTATCGAAAAAATGTTTTACTGCCATTTTTTTCAATTTATACAACATTCATAAATTCACGTAAAATCGCAATAAACGTAAAAGGTGCCTAAGTGCAATAAACTCTGACGATTTTATTTTAGTCAGGCACAATTCCCGCTACCCATAAATTAGTTCTGTAAAAACCAGCAACATTAGTAAAAAAAATACTTTTATTAGGCCTATGCCGTGGGGTCGCCCTATCATTAGATTATCGCACGAACGGCACCAACTGTTTAGAGCCTACTTATACAAGTATATTTTTTTTCTAATTTAAAAAATCTATAAAGTACCTGAGTACTTTATAAAAAGAAAAGCTGGTTACTGATAACCAGCTTTTCTAAAAGAATAATATTCGTTTAAATAATAAACTTAACTAGGTACCTAGTCCAAAACAGAACAGCCGTTCGAGTAACAAAAATATATCACACGCCGCGCGGTCATTAACCTCTATAAAATATGTAAATCCAAATACTGCCTCAAATGTAACTCGACAAGGTGTATAAAATTATCTAGACAAACTAAGTCATGTGGTAGCATGTTAACTCACATTCAGTCACTCGAGAAATCTGCCAGTTTACCTCATGTTATGTGCGCGACAGTATAGATTAAAACGATGGCGTATAGAACAGACATTCTACACTTAGGATGAGTTCATAGAGTGCTCTCTGACAAATTACAAGTAGCCGACATACCATATTAATAAGCTTGCATTGACATTCCGTTTGAATTATAATTGATAAATTATTTAAAACTCGACATAATGTATTATTTTTGGTATTGACCAAGTTTTATTGGAATTATTGACTTGTTGTATCTTTTTTACGTTACGCTACAGTCTATGTCGTTCTATTTCATTCCTGTCCATCTTAAGGATGCCTGGAAAAGATTGCTCATAGTGATAAAGCCGCCCTTTGTACTCCGATGTATTGTTTTGTTACTGTTTGTATCATATTTGTGGTGTACAATAAAGATTTATCTATATTATATTAATAATTATTAATTTTATTTGTTATCTTGCCTTGTTATTAATAATATATTACTATTAATGACTATAAACTCTTTTATGAAGAAATATTTGTTTTTTTTAATGTTATTCTGATTTTTTTGACTACCCATGATGCTCATATAATTTTGACGCCGACTGTACCGCGGTAGTGCAAGGATTAGAGCTCGCGGGAGCGTGAGTGCAGGGCTACTTAGTTTTCTGTTCTACTCACCTTTGCACCTCTTCTATTTCTATATTTCTCTATATAATATGTATATAGATAATACTGATACCACTTACATATACATATGTGCGGTCATCTAGCTTTGAAACCTCGATGCGGTTTCTATTATAAGATGCTAAAATTTAATTAATTGGTTTATTACTTTAAAAATCATGAAGATCCTTAGGCTGGGTCCACACTTGTATCATTTCGGTGTATCACGATCAGGCGTGGCGTATCGAGTATCCGTATCATAAGTATGGACGCTCATTTTATACTTATGTGATACTGTATCATTTCAGCGTATCAACTTTAACTTTACAAATATGGACGCTTCAAAAAGAAAATGTAACAAGTAACTTCAAGAGTAACAAAGTCCATACAACCATAGACAACTTTGCAATGTTGGCTTTCGGTATATTTGGATTATTAATCGAATACAGTTAGCTACTCCGATGTTTAAAATCGACAATCCCAAAGTGCTGTTCCTCTCGATCTCCTGTCAAATCATATTTGGGTAAGTGAGAAGTGAGTGAATTCGCGCATCGGATTTAATCAATTACCGTAGAATTTGCGAATAGCCGTAGAAACTGCTACGGCTACAGGGTTGCAGCCGTAGGCAGTGCATTTTGTAATATTTTGGCCTGAAAGCCGTAGAACAGGGTAATTGGCGCAGCATTAAATATAAATAAAATAAATATTTCCGGACTACTCACACATCATCACCTAACCCCAAACTAAGCAGAGCTTGTACTATGGGTGTTAGGTGACGGATATACTACATAGATACATTTTTTTTTGTAAATACATACATATATGATACATAGAAAACACCCAGACCCGAAATCAGAAATTATAGATCGTACAAAATCTGGTCCCCCGGCGGGAATCGAACCCGCAACCTCCTGCGCCTCAGGCGGACGTTCGCCCACCGAGCCACAGAGGTCGTCGTTTGGCAACACTACATCAAGCATTCACGTCCAAACTTCTACAATGCAACGCATATCCCCTTTGATGATCGCGGAAAAACCGACACAGGATGGTTCGGGGTGTATCACGTATCGTATCACGATACAGTATCAAAATACGTCCATACCACCGTGATACGCGTATTGGATACGTGGTGTATCTTGATACGCGATCATTGGAGATCGGGGGCGGATCGGGCCGTATCGGATACGGCATGTATCATTAACGCGTATCAGCTTGCGTCCAAACTAGCGATCATGATACGCGCCGAGGATACGCGACGGAGATACGATACGCCGAAATGATACAAGTGTGGACCCAGCTTTACGTTGTATAAAATGGAGTTGCTGTTTACTTAGATCTACTCAATGAATTTGAAAGCAGTTTTTTCTTATTTAATATGTCGAGTTGCTTAGCATAATATTAATCACCCCTAATTACGTTCCCACTGCTAGAACACAGGGACTTTTCTTTTGAAGAGAGTATTTAATTCACCACGCTGGCGAAGTTGCTGTGTTGGTGAATGTCACATGTCCTACAAAGTTATCAAATATACCGGTTTCATCGCAATGTTTGCCTTCACCATTTGGCTTATTAGCGTATAAAAAGAAAATCATGAACTATAAATTCTACAAACTCCACTGGATGTCTGTTTGTTGGCAATACATTGAAATATGTATAACTTAATTGATAGTCAATTAAGTTATACATATTTCAACCACTTTCAGAACCAATTAGCTACGCTAGCTTAATTGGCTATCACTTACGACATGAACAATATAACGTTCATTTCGTGATCAGTCACAATTTCTTCAGCAGTTCTTAAGTTTTATTATTCCTGAGACTTAATGTCTGACTTGTGTGTTTTAATTAAAATCAAATAATCTTAAGATGTAAATTGTATTTATTTTCTTATACAGAAAGTTACTAAAAATAAATATTATGTACTTATTACTTAAAGGTTTTGAAGGCAACACTCGAGACAAATCACCAGAGATCAAACTCGATAGGCCTATGTCCTCTTTTAACCGAGTTCTTAGGGACACCATTCCGTTATTCGTCAGATCATCTCTAAGTACTGTATTATGACATGTACAATAAACTCAACCGTTGGTAAAGGCAAAACTATTCAATAAAATATAGGTTTTTTATATAATCGCGAACAGACATAATAAACGAGCAAGTTACATATAAAAAACTAAAGTGGCTTCAGTGCCAACAACATGTTGTGTGGCACTGTAGCCCGATAGTTTTAAATAAATACTCGTGCATAGTTTGAAACGGTAAGTAATTACGTGTAAAATTGTGACGTACTTTATGCAAGATAAAAGGCCAAGGGAGGCTTTGGGCATGCTCTCAGCGGGCAACAACAAGCGATATTATATGAAAACCTAATATTAAGGCGTATTAGCTCGAATAATCGAGACAAATCGCACGAGATGAAACTCGATAAGATTCTCTCTCTGGGGTAGTTCCCTCATGGCTGAGGATCGTAGTCATTACAGGTGATGGAGGTTTTGCAAAATGAAAAATAGATAGTAGCCGATTCTCAGACCTATTGAATACGCATATAATATTTCGTAAACATCGGTAAAGCCGTTTCGGAGGAGTACGGTAACTAACATTGTGACATGGACATTTTATATATTAGATTATAAAGCTGAAGCGTTTTTTTCTTTAACGCTCTAATCTCATAGAACGACTGGTCTGATGTGAAAAATTATTTCAGTGTTGAGATAGCACATTTATCAAGGAACGAATATCTATTATTTATATTTTTACGTCCTAAAACGCCACCTTATGGCATGTAAAATATCATGTGATAATTGGGAAGAGCTCGCGAAACAGAGACTTGAATGGCGTAGCCGTAGTAATTTATTATTCTATGGCGTAGCTCTGTATATAAGGCCGTATTGAACTTTGAAGAGCGTTGTTTAGGAGACCTTGACGCAAAACGCTTTTGCTTTGGCTTTGGCTTCGCCAGCCGCATTCGGGCACACAATAGAAAACAATAGAAAATATTAACAGTCCAGGTTCGCCTTTGTCGGATACGACACGGAGGACATCATCATCAAGAAGGATATAGGCTACGTTACGCCGCGGTATAATACGTTGTTCCCGACGCGTAGTGGTGCGTCGAAGTATGTTGATAAACAACCCTGTCCGCTCGTATTCCGACCTCCACCGATCCTATGACTCAATTACTATACGAAAATATACATGCAATTTGCCATTTTAATACAAAGCTACCTTTTTGGAAGTTTAATTATGACGCGGTATTTTAACAATGAGTTACTATAGGAATATAACGAGGTACAAGTATAATGAGCGAGAAATTGATAATATTGAAATATTTCAAGAAGTGTGTGGGTTTTCAATATAGACATGGATAATAACAAAAGAAAGACATATTGATACGGAAAGTGATTTATGTTATCCACTATAAGTTCATGAGCCAATGGTCTCGTCCAGTCTGTTCAACTATCTGTTCAACCAGTTGAACAAATTGGACGATTTCGTCAAATCTGTACAACTTTATGATGTAATTTAACTTTTTGCATTTAACATTTCGATAAGCCAAATCGAGTCGTTGAGTTTGCAAAGTGTGAGGGCTATGTTATGTTAGTCTATGTCTATGTCGATATTTGCTAATAGTTTGCGGTGGAACCAATGAACTCTACATGGGACTATACGGAACAGTAGTTTGGGAATATTTGCAACAATTCAAGTTCTAGATGATAAATACTTATGAGATATTGGGAGACTGTCGCGGAGAACAATATTGAGAGTTTGTTTTTTGTTTCAGTAATGTCAATCATAAGGTAATGTCCGTTTTTACCAACGGCTCTATAAAAGGTTCCAAATTATCCCTTATCTTAGGTGTCAATTAAAATGAATATAAATATTGGTGAATACATCACTTTTGTTAGGTTTTTCTTAAATTAGCTTATAGGATTCCTACATTAGAGGGACGATAATCCAATAAAATATTTATTTATAATTTTACTAGCTGTGCCCCGCGGTGTTACCCGTGTTATAATGGATTTTCCCGCGGAATGACGTTTTCCCGCGGTAAAAAGTAGCCTATGTTATTTTTCAGGCTCTAGAGATTCTGTGTACCAAATTTCATTTAAATCGGTACAGTAGTTTTTACGTGAAAGAGTAACAAACATCCATACTTACAAACTTTCGCCTTTATAATAGTAGTAGGATTATTTTAAAATATCCCGTTTTGTTTAAATCTGTTATGTTCGATATTATCTCTGAAACTAGTGTTAGAAATTAAAGCCGGTTTAAGCATTTATTGAAATGATTTAAGAGGCAGAGTAATATTATTATCAGTGCCGATAGCGGGGGTTTCTAATAAAGTTTGTTTATGTTAAAATGTTATTCACACCACAGACATAATTCGTCCTTAACCTTATTATCTGACAATAAAATTACAATGACGAAGTTAAACAATACGACATGCTTCATAGTAAAGAAGTACTCGAATTACAATAACGTTAACATAAGTTCACATTGTAAGAATGAGTAATAATGTTCCTGTATAAGTGTAATATACAAAGTCAAAGTCAATACATACATAAGCACCCTATTACGTTCCCACTGCTGGGACACAGGGACTTCTCTCTTGAGAGAGTGATTAGTCCTTAATTCACCACGCTGGCCAAGTGAGGGTTAGTGAATGTCACAAAATAAATATTAAAATAAATTATTTGTTACACATTAGAAATAATTAAAACTCATCTCGCTAAATGCTTGTATTTAATTAAAAATCACACTTTTAATTAAAATCATCAATATTTAATTAAAATCACATCCACAATCGCTTCAAGAACCGCAGTATCGCGGCTTTGAATTGCTATTAAATCTTACTATTTGATGCTGATAGGACTTTTTCAGCGCTCTCACTATCGCGTCGCCTTTATAATTGGTAAAAATGTGAACTATATGTTATGCCTTGACACTTCTACAACAGGTATAGGTAATTATTTATGTGTATATATTATTTTTTACGTATAATCTCTGTGTAAACCTTTTTTCATATTTCAGTCTCTATTTTTAACCCCTGACCAAAAAAGAGGGGTGTTATAAGTTGGACGTGTCAGTCTGTCTGTCTGTCTGGATCATAGCTCCCGAACGAATATAGCGATTTAAATTTAGTATTTTTGTATGAAAGGTAGGTTGGGCGCGAGTGTTGTGTGTGACACATGTTACATGAAAATCGGTTTTGCCGTTTAAAATTTGTGGGGAAGGAAAACCGAACATCTGCAAATATATTCGAGTGGGGTTTCAAATAAAAGCGTATCGCGTGAAATTTACAAAATAATATGGTTTTTAACTTTTAAGGAAATTAAAGCAATCGATTCCAATACTTGGGGGTTTTCTTAAAATTTAGATTTAGATTTATTAACTTATATGTAAACTACATTTCTAACTAATCTTATTTTGATTCATCATCACTCTATTAACGTTCCCATTGCTGGGACACAGGGACTTCTCTCTAGATGAGAGAGATTAGGCCTTAATTCACCACGCTGGCCAATACATAAAGGACATGTGACATTCACCAACCCGCAGTTGGTGAATGTCACATGTCCTTTAAACTCTTCAAAGTTCACAGAACATGCCGGTTTCCTCACGATGTTTGCCTTCACCGTTAAACGCACGTGTTTAAAGAAAAAGCGCACATAAGTGTCACAAGAAGATAAATCCAGAGGTGCGTTTGAACCCACGACCTTCGGAATGAAAGTCGAGTGTCCTCCCACTTAGTCAACACGGATTGATTATTTTGTACAATAAAGAAATTATTAAAAAGGTTCCTGAACACTGCAGTGCAGTTTAAACCTATTACTGGTTTTTAACAACTATAACGTTCCTGAATGTTAAGTCTTGAGCTTCATGTAGGTACTATATTATGTATGAAATGATATAAAATTATTATCAGATGTAACTTTTCAGTTTAGGCAATGAACAATTGCCGGTTGATGTTTAGGGATCTTGAAACCAACATAAGTCTCAAGGCTCAAAAGAACACAGCTGAGGTGTAGATAGAATAGAATATAATTTATTGAACATAAAATACAACATATAAATATAGTAACTTTAAAGTGTTCATCACCATTGGTGACTTTTTCTTGTGTTCTTAAACAGGTTGAGCCGTTTTATAGTAATGGGGTTGAAAATGTGGAAGAAGAAACTAATATCTGGTAATATACTCTCCTCGACGACTTCTATGGCTCGGTGGGCGAAGGTCTGAGGCGCAAGAGGTTGCGGGTTCGATTCCCGCCGGGGGACCACATTTTGTATGATCTACAATTTCTGGTTTCGGGTCTGAGTGTTTTCTATGTATCATAAGTAGGTATTTACAAAAAAAAATGTATCTAGTATATCAGTCACCTAACCCATACTACAAGCTATGCTTAGTTTGGGGTTAGGTGATGCTGTGTGATTTATTCATTTTTTATGAGTTTGTTTTTTATTTATTTAAACTCGAGTGGGTTCTCAAATGAAAGCGCATCACATTACAAATTTTAAATTTGAATTATTGTTTCGTAAACCTTTCGGCCCCTACTGTTTTGCGCGCTACATCTATCTGGCCTGCCCATTTCAATCTGACCCATGCAACTAATCCACTTGGTAAGACGAATTACCTCGTTTGTGTCGACGAATCGAATCAATCGATGTGTCTACGGGGAATCTCATTTCTAATTCGATCCCGTGCTCCGTGGCCAAACTGCATACGACGATGGAGAATCACTGTTTGTATTATAATGAATCTATTTGAGTACATACACACTAGTTTCATTATTAAGAATGAAAATTAACTATTTTTTTATATTTTATGTAGAAAGAATTAAGACACGAATAAGGTAAATATAAAAATAAATTAAATTAACTTAAAGGTTACGGATGTGTCTTAATTTTTAAAAGTAGTTTTTCCTGCAAAGTGAGGTTTATCACTTACTACCCAGCAAACGTTGTGTTGCCGTGTTGGCTAAGTGGGAGGACACTCGACTTTCATTCCGAAGGTCGTGGGTTCAAACCCCGCCACGCACCTCTGGATTTTTCTTCTTGAGAAATTTATGTGCGCTTTAAACAAGTGCTTTAACGGTGAAGGCAAACATCGTGTGGCAACCGGCATGTTCTTAGAACTATAAAAGAGTTTGAAGGACATGTGAAATTCACCAACCCGCACTTGGCCAGCGTGGTGAATTAAGGCCTAATCTCTCTCGCTTAGAGAGAAGTCCCTGTGTCCCAGCAGTGGGAACGTTAATAGGGTGATGATGATGATGATGAAACGTTGTTTTGCAAAATAAAAAATAGATTTTGGCCGATTCTCAGACCTACTCAATAAATGCTCACAAAATTTCATGAGAATCGGTCAAGCCGTTTCGGAGGAGTACGGGAACGAAAACTGTGACACGAGAAATTTATATATGTATAAGATTAAAAATAATTGAAAATTGACTGTAATTATTTTAAAAAAATAAAGAAAATAATAACTATTGAATCCTGTCTTTCTAATTAATTAATTCAGATATTATAGGAGCCATTTTAATATTGACAACCTTTTAAAAAACAACAAATAGACCCGGCTTTTAAATCTAAGGTTTAAGTAAAATTTTTGACTTAGAATAGTTATTCAACAACCTTAGGACAGATTAGGCCTTAATTGTTTTGTCTTTATAAAAGCTATTATCTATTAACAATACCCTAAGACACATTGATACATTTTACAATATTATCTTATTTTGTACAAGTTCTCATTAGTCAAATAGGCATGATGAGTATGATGATCAAATACCTAAAGAATAGATTTTTTTTTAGCTTTTTTAGCCCGTATAAAATACTGGACATATTTTTGTCGATTCATAAAATTAATAAGAAAGAGACAAGATATCAAAGTTGTGACTTATAACGTAACTACAAATCTCACCACAGCGTTACGTTACGCGAAACTTCAGTGCAATGAATCGTTTTATTTATTCGTACAAAAAAAATACTTGTAAAATTTTATTAAATATTATAAATAATAAAAAAAACAAAATTGTCCTCTTATTATTCCACATTCGTCTACCTAGACTAATGCAGTACAATATGGTCACACTTAAAATTGCTATGCTAATTTAATCAGGCGATCCAAATAATCAGATAAAACAGCACTAGGCTCTAGCTACTCTTAAATATATATATGTAAATTGGTAGCCGACTAGACATAGTCCTTACCCGCTGTTAAATACCCCCGAACCTGTGACCTTCGGCACATTATAGCGAGCAGAGCTAACGAGATCCCATACTCGTCTAGACGACTCCTTTCATCCGTTGACGTGAACTGCCCTGACACATGTGGCGCCAGTCGCCCACGCGGCGGTTCTGTGTACCGACAGGTAGCTAGGAAATCCACCCGAGTACAGGTAGCTGGGAATGGCAAGACTTGCGTCATAAAACATTCTGAAAAATGAAAATTATTTATTGTGAACAGGAATTACATGGTATACAGGACAGTTTAAGAGATCTCTCTCTCTGGGGTCGTTCCCTCATGGCTGAGGATCGTGGTCATCATAGGTTGTGGACAACGGTGCTGTGGTGCACCTGGATTTAATAATCTGCCTCCAACGGTGCCTATCCATGGCGTCACGGACAACCGAGCAGAATTTAGATGAGGAAGAGGCCTTCACTTGACCGGACCATCTGGTTTAAGAGATAACAAACGCAAAATTTAGTATGACTTTGTTCTATTCCTTTTCTATGAATGTTTAATTTTGATGTTTATATTAAAGTTTTGTGTGTTTTTATTTGAATTTAATGTAATCCGAAATAAACAATTATAATAATATAAATAAATCCAAAAGAGAACGTCCTAAGGCTAGAATGATGATGATAAAGATACCTAGAACACCAACGCAAATAAGTTGCCAACCCCTACGCGTATTATTTTCCATACCTGACATCAACATAGCGAACAAAACAAGCTTAGAAGACAAACAAAGCATCCTTCTCGTCTGGACGCGTCTTTCATCTGTTGATGGGGGGTAATCTGACACGCGGCCTTCGCCCCCACGGGCGCCATGGCTCACAGACATATATGTACCTACCTAGACATCATTGTATTAAAACCAAGGGTGCCGACTTTTGCCTTTATAATGAAGTCGATGTGATCCACTACAGCAGGGATCCCCAGTGACCCCTTTTCCAAAATCAACTGTTACCTCCGACCCCCAAGGCCAAATTACCTACCTACTTTTAAGATCATCCTCCTTATTCATAATGGTAATTTACAATAGCTGCTACAGAGTGTTATCTTTCATTCTGAATACTAGGTTAATTGAAGAAAACAGAGTGAGAATTAGTATTGCAGTGGAAGGGGGTCTACTTTAAGTTTCTTCCTATTGATACAAAATACATAGCTATTGTAGGTACAAATTGGAAAACTTTAAAGTTTTTTAAGTAAGTAAAGTTGACTTCATTTTCTCATAAAAATTTAACATAATAAAAAGACATACAATTCAGTAATTTTTCACGTCAATTTTTAACCCCGGATGTGCGGGTTGGTGATTGTCACATGTCCGTCTCTTTAGGTTCAAAGATATTTATTTCTCATAAAAACTATTAACAGTTCATTTATAATGAGATTACATATTTTTACTTATTCTATAGAGTTTAGCCTCTGGACTTCTCAGAACATGGCAGTTTCCTCACGATGTTTGCCTTCACCTTTAAAACACGTGTTTTAAAACGCACATACATTTTTCAAAGAGAAAAATCCAGAGGTACATACGTGGTGGTTTTTGAACCCACGACCTTCGGAATATAAGTCGAGTGTGCACCCATTTAGCCAACACGGCTTTTATAAAATTATATAAACTGGCTGACCCCAGCAAACGTTGTTTTGCAAAATTAAAAATAGATATAATAGTAGCCGATTCTTAGACCTACTGAATATGTATATAAAATTATAAGTTTCGGAGGAGTATGGTAACTAAAACTGTGACAGGGGAATTTTATATATAAGATTAAGTCTCGTAGATGTTTGTTAAATGTAGGTAAAAGATCAGTTACAGCAATATCACATTTTGCAAGACACAAAGATAGATTTATAGATGTTAAATAGTAAACGCGAAATGAACGCATAAATAGTGTAATAGGCACGCTTGTTTTAGACAAAATAGTGTAGTACCTAAGTTAGTATGTAAGTCTTATATAAATAAAATAAATAAATAAATATTTCCGGACAACTCACACAACATCACCTAACCCCAAACTAAGCAGAGCTTGTACTATGGGTGTTAGGTGACTGATATCACTGATATACTACATAGATACAATTTTCTTTTGTAAATACATACATATGATGATACATAGGAAACACCCAGACCCGAAACCAGAAATATATAAGTGAATTGTTAATTCTTTAACGAGAAAAAGTTTATTAAACCGGAAATACTTTTTTTCTAGGTAGTCTCGTAGGGGAGTATTTATTATATTAAAAACTGTTTGTGAGATCCTTAAAATCTATTACACCCTTAAAGATTTTGTGCAAAAGTATAAGGTTAATATGTTTCTTAAGATGTCATTTTATTTTATAATATGCTAAATAATCTTAAATGATAGATGAGACATGAAGCGCTTCTTAGTTTCTGAACTTTCTCAAATCTATTTGTGTACACTTCGTATTGCGGGCTCCACGCCACTGAACAATATTCTAACAGAGTTTGAGAACTGAACAGACCGAGTCCGGGTGTTGCGGGTGGTCCGGGTGGTCCAGGTGGTCCGGGTGGTCCGGGTGGTCCGGGTGGTCCGGGTGGTGCGGGTGGTCCGGGTGGTGCGGGTGGTGCGGTTTGTCCGGGTGGTCCGGGTGGTCCAGTTGGTCGGGTGGTCCGGGTGGTCCGGTTGGTCGGGAAGTCCGGGTGGTCCGGGTGGTCTGGGTGGTGCGGGTGGTCCGGGTGGTCCGGATGGTTCTGGTGGTCCGGGTGGTTCGGGTGGTCTGGGTGGTCCGTGTGGTCTGGGTGGTCCGGGTGGTCCGGGTGGTCCGGGTGGTCCGGGTGGTCCGGGTGGTGGTCCGGGTGGTCCGGGTGGTCCGGCAGGTCTGGGTGGTCCGGGTGGTCCAGATGGTCCGGGTGGTCCGGGTGGTGGTCCGGGTGGTCCGGGTGGTCTGGGTGGTCCGGGTGGTCCGGGTGGTCCGGGTGGTGCGGGTGGTCCGGTTGGAGTAGTGCTTAAACTCCTTGCTATTACTAGAAATACATTCTAGAACCTCGAAACATTTAACAGTGTTTCTAAGATGTGAGTATTAATAGTCAATTTGTATAATTTTGTGAAGAGAAAATTGTCTGACCCGATACGTCTCTGCGGGAGTTAAATGTTTTATATTTAGATTATTTTGTTTCCTTTTTTGATATTTTATTCAGTTAAGTTCAAAGAGATTTTAGATTAAAGCTTTAATTAACTTCCTACGTATTTTCAGTTCACTCAAGTATGCTTAGTTTGTTATGACTAGATCTAAAATAATAACAATCCCTTATGTAGATAATATTCGTAAAGTTTGTACTAAGCTTCTAAATAATTTCAAATTTCAACATCAGAATAATTTTAACTTGGCATGTTCATTGAACCCGTCACAGGCTCAGGGCATCACACAGCTGCTGAAATAAATCCCATTTTGGTTCACAACTGCACGTCACCCGATAACATACTCTTTACCTAAGTGTGTTTCATGATAAATGTATGTTGTATTGCCTAGTGCTATAAATGTCATGTTTCAATTAGTGTTGTATCCTTAATTTTGAAAATGTGTGTGCGTTTGTTTTTGTATTTAATTTTTTGTAATTGCTGTTGTGTCCAAAATACGTGTGTTCTATTTCTGTTCTAATTAGATGATTATTTTCAGTGTTCAGATTGGCAGGCTCAGCTTAGGGCGTCCACCAACGAGATGGACGGACGGTTTGATAATGGCGGCAGGTACAAGGTGGACGTGGGCCGCTTCTAATCGAAATAACTGAAGTCTGTGAGGGCTTACGTACAGAAGTCCTGCAGCGAATACGATGATGATAAAGTTTTAATAAAAAACTGAGTGGTGACCTTTTTGCTACATTGCAACCGTGTTAATTTTAAGTTTCTTTTACATCATTCGTTTTAAATTTATGTGCAAATAAACATATTTTACTTGCTTAATAATCATCATCATCATCATCTCAGCCGTAAGACGTCCACTGCTGGACATAGACCTCCCTCAAAGATTTCCAGTAGTTTCGGCTGGCAGCGGCCTGCATCCACCGCGAGCCCGCAGCCTTCACCAGATCGTCCGTCCATCTAGTTGGTGGACGTCCTACGCTGCGCTTGCCGATCCGTGGTCTCCATTCTAGAACTTTTCGGCCCCAACGACCATCTGTTCTGCGTGCTATATGGCCTGCCCACTGCCACTTCAAAGAGCTAATCCGTTGCTTAATAATAGTGCTTAGAAACATCCGTCACATGGACTCAATTAAAACTACTAGAATATCGGGATATCTCCGATATTACAAGCAGCATTTGAACAGAAGACCACCGTAGTCCAGAACACTCAAGAGCTCATGTATCGGGAGTCGGGCCGGGAACGGGCGTTAAACCATTGCTAATACTAATGTAGTTCGACCCGATGATAGATCTGTAATTGTTTTGCTAATCCTGCAGTTTCAACGTGTTGAAATGTGGTGCGTGGATCCTAAATTGTAGGAAGTATTTCCGGAAAATACACACAACCCGTGGTAAGCTCTAAACTTGTGTTAGGGGTTTAGACATCGGATATACTCAATATAATAGAATAGACATACGAAGTCATACGTAGTTATTTTTTAGAAGGCGTCGGTACCGCGAACGCACTTCAACTGGAATCGTTGGCCGAATAATGGGATCGAAATTATAATGTAAACTAATTAAAATTAAAAAATCTTATGTGTTTCACATCTCACACACACAGACTTTAAGTTTTAGCAAAGCCGGAGTCAGCTAAGGTCGTATGAGACGTCAATACGTCGCTCGTCAATAATATGCGTTTTAGAATGTATATGTAGAGGTTAGATTGTATAACACGTCGTTTTACATTATAGCTAGCTAGCTGATTTATAGGGGTCAATTGTTGTATGTTCTGCAAGCACTTTCTCCTTGGTCTGGGTGTTTGATATCTATACATATAATATATTTATATTTTTTTTTATATACAAAGATAAAAAAAAACATCTGATAACACAAGCTAAGAGCTTACCACGGGACCTAAATGTTGCTGTGTGGATTGTCCGGAAATATTTATAAAAAAATATTATTTATAAAACAGCGCCGTTTTCTAATGCGCGGATTCAACGCTTAGCCGGATTGTCGTTGCTATACGCTCTTCAATGGGGCGGTCAACTTATATCTAATCTTCTCTCATCTCTCATTCTCTTCTGCATTGTACTGAAAATATTGTAGGTTAGTATATGTTTATTTATACAAAACCACGCCCACCACTGACTTTATATTTTATGTATTTTATTTTTGACGTTTCTAAGATTTGTGAAGCAATGGAAATAAATGATTTTGTATCTTGTAATATTTACAAGACTTGCCAGGTTAAATAAAATTTGGCTACCTGATTCGATTTTTCCTGACTTCCTGATTCGATTTTTCCTGACTTCCCTAGTTAGGCTTTCCGGAAACCGGCGCTGTTTTATAAAACAACTAGCGGTAATGTAAAAAGGCGGATTACACGATCCAACTGCGACGCATATAACTGAGTTTGGCTTTGACGTATCACCGAGCCCTCTCCACTCTCTCGCCTCACTGGGTTTTCGTGATTCGCGATATTACATTATTGACATAGGTAAATGGATGTTTGCGTGATTTATCAACAGAGTGAAGTTTTTTAGAGTAAAATAGAAGTGATAAGTTGAAAAGAATATTATGAATTAAAACGGGCAGTATACCATGATTTGACGGTTTTTGAGTTTTCAGATATTTTGACGCTGTTGCAAGCGCCATGATCACGGAAACAATTGTCTTTGTCTTAGCGATTTGGGCAGACGGTTATTCACAAACGAAACGGTTTACCCTCTTTCTGAGTCTTTTATTGCGAGGTTGACACTCAATAGTGCTACTACCACTTGTTTCATTCTCGAACGCAACTTGACCACGACACATTACACTGATGGTCAGTTTAGTGTGTCGTGGTCGAGTTGCGTCTTGGTGAACAACCAGTGTTACTTTGCTTTGGCTTTTCTGAGAAGAATAGAAACATCTTGTCTTATGCACTCCGCGTCATTTTTCGGCATTTTATTGGCCCGGATAACCTCCTCAATATTTCCAATGATACTTTCGTAAGGAATGCTTACTGTAGTAGGGGCAAAATTTAAACCCTTCTCTAAGGCTTTAAAAGTTGGTTCGTAGGTTTCCTACCAAGTTGCCTACATAAGGCTTGTAACTTACGGTCCTGTTTCGCGGCGCTAAGATCTCCTGAGCGGTGGGCTTGATAATACGTTATCCGGTCACAAAGGTCTAAGTCCACAGGCGACAATAACTCACTGCACAACAGTTGGATACAACACAGATCATGTTGCAAAGAATGAAACAAGCGCCGGGTATTACGTATAAGTCGTCGTAAGTTTCTCACTCGCATGTCGTAGAACACTCGCGGAACCCGGAATATCAACACGCTGTTTTATACGAACGCATTTTGGTAGAAATTTAGCGTCACGGCACTGCACTAAAAAGTCCACCGACTCACGTAGGCACTCGAACTTTTTCCGTAAGCGATCTGTTTTACTTTGTTTACGAGATCCGGCCCGTACCGGTTAGCGTTCTTAAAGCGGGTAATACACCATGATTTTACAGTTTTTGAGTTTTCCGATATTTCGACATTGTTGCAAGCGCCATGATCACGGAATCAACTGAATTGTCTTTGTTTATTGCCACAATGCCTAATAAATCATTCTAATTTATTGAAACTATACACAATACTTGCTCTAAAAAATGAATGAAATTGCAATGTTTTGTCGGTTGTCTTAAAAGCTAAAATAAAAACTCAAAATGCATGCAATCTTTGATAAATTTAGTAACATCCCTAGTTTTAAAGACTGACTTGGCGTAATTCGAACCCCTAACGAAAAGGGCAGCACCCTCGCGGCCCCAGCGGACCTTCGCCAGGCGCCAGTCACTAGGACCAGATAGTTTACCACTTCAATTAATTGAAACATACTTCAAAGGCACTGACACAGCCTTTAGTCTGTACTGCAATACGTCCAGCCTCAAAGGCTTTTCGATAGGCCTGGTCCTCTGTGAGCTCAGATCACTTTCGCAATTCGGTCTCGGTGATGTCGCAGTCCTACCCAGAGACAGGTAACAAGGTAAGGTAATACGTCATCTAGCTATGGGACTAATCCTGAAATTGCCTGCCTTGCATGCCTCAATATGACTTGAATATGCACGATGACAACATAAAATATAGGCATTCTGTTTAATCCGTCCAAAAATACTGGATACATATTTAATAGAATAGATATTATATTTCTTGCTTTAAGAAAGTGCCATGATATAAGGCATCAAAGTTCAGAAGTGTAGGCTTGTGAAGTTTACAATTAGTGCATTTTGCTCGAAAGAATTATATCAATGCACTGTCCTGATTTTTCATTTGTAAGAAAAAATAAAAAATACAGGTTCAATCAATTTATAAATTATAATGTTTTAGTCATCTATCCTTATCAGAAATATCATAAAGAAGGTTATAAATTTCTGGAGCAAAATCGGCTGCAACACAAGAACTAACAAATTGGTTATTTCTACCTAGATTTATTTAAAAGCTTTTTTGTTCTATATGCTCCTAAACATGAGCGTTAAAAATCGAGACATACATTTCAGTAAATTTAGTTTATTAAATTCTACTTTTTATATGTAAACCTTTTGTTATGTCCAAAGAATAATTCTGGAATTGAAACAATTTATTTGTATAAAATGGCTTGTTTCACAAATCCCCTGTGAGATAGCCTAAAGGGGATCTGTAGTTATGTTTTTACGTTGTTTGTACACTTATCCCCTTGGCAACCAGATTTTTCTGAGGGAGAGGAAAAGTAATCAAAAATAATAATACAGTAACTGCATATCCACTACGGGGGAAAAACTTACAATTTTATTATTAATTTTGGAACAAATTCTCCGCAGATGAGAGTTGAAAATTTATAGTAATAATGTAACTGAAAATCGTCAGAGCCCCTGTATGGGCGTTTTTCAATACTATCTAACGAATGTTTCAACTCAGAACCAAGTAGTTACAGAAATAAGCAAATTCTCTGGAGCAACTTTTATAAAAAAACAATAATAATTATTTATTTATTAACTAGCACGACCTAAAAAAATCAATTACACTAATTAATATAACATTTAGTAACAGAGATAGAGTATTAGTAAAAACTTTATAAACAAATAGGAGATAAAATAAAATAAATTTAAAACAAATTAGCTAACTACAAATAATTACAAATAATAATAAAAATTAAAATTATAATAATAAATAATAAATATCTCCGGACCATCCACACAACAACATCTGGCCCCGTGGTAAGCACAAAGCTTGTCTGATATACATACATGTATAGATATTTGTTATTATACATATTAAACACCCACACAAGTTACAATAAAAGATTCTTATTTAAAGAAACACTTCAGATGAAATAATATTCACATACCTAGACAAACCAATGCATTGAAACGTAGGAACTTGATTCAATAAAGATTACGCCGTTTATTTCTACCTTCCTCAATATTCCCAAGACTGAAGATATCTTCAATACACTTGACGATAATATTATGATATTATAAACGGTTTAAAATATTGTTTTTCTAAAAAAATATATGCAAAAATAAAAATGTTTTTGCATTTTCCCGATGATATACTCACATAGAAATAACTTTAGGCTGGGTCCACACTTGTATCATTTCGGTGTATCACGATCAGGCGTGGCGTATCGAGTATCCGTATCATAAGTATGGACGCTCATTTTATACTTTTATGTGATACTGTATCATTTCAGCGTATCAAATTTAACTTTACAAATATGGACGCTTCAAAAAGAAAATGTAACAAGTAACTTCAAGAGTAACAAAGTCCATACAACCATAGACTAACCACAACTTTGCAATGTTGGCTTTCGGTATATTTGGATTATTAATCGAATACAGTTAGCTACTCCGATGTTTAAAATCGACAATCCCAAAGTGCTGTTCCTCTCGATCTCCTGTCAAATCATATTTGGGTCAGTGAGAAGTGAGTAATTTCGCGCATCGGATTTAATCAATTACCGTAGAATTTGCGAATAGCCGTAGAAACTGCTACGGCTACAGGGTTGCAGCCGTAGGCAGTGCATTGTGTAATATTTTGGCCTGAAAGCCGTAGAACACGGTAATTGCCGCAGCATTTAATATAAATAAAATAAATATTTCCGGACTACTAACACATCATCACCTAACCCCAAACTAAGCAGAGCTTGTACTATGGTTGTTAGGTGACGGATATACTACATAGATACATTTTTTTTGTAAATACATACATATATGATACATAGAAAACACCCAGACCCGAAACCAGAAATTATAGATCGTACAAAATCTGGTCCCCCGGCGGGAATCGAACCCGCAACCTCCTGCGCCTCAGGCGGACGTTCGCCCACCGAGCCACAGAGGTCGTCGTTTGGCAGCACTGCATCAAGCATTCACGTCCAAACTTGTTCAATGCAACGCGTATCCCCTTTGATGATCGCGGAAAAACCGACACAGTATGGTTCGGGGTGTATCACGATACAGTATCACGATACAGTATCATGATACAGTATCAAAATACGTCCATACTACCGTGATACGCGTATCGGATACGCGGTGTATCTTGATACGCGATCATTGGAGATCGGGGGCGGATCGGGCCGTATCAGATACGGCATGTATCATTAACGTGTATCAGTTTGCGTCCAAACTAGCGATCATGATACGCGCCGAGGATACGCGACGGGGATACGATACGCCGAAATGATACAAGTGTGGACCCAGCTTTAAGTGCCAAATTAGAATAAAAATACATAAAATGTAGCCGCGCGGCTGAATCCCCCGCTTTGCAGATGCATCGGTCGCGTAGGCCCAAGCTTTGTAAATAGTAAGACAGCGGGATAAAATTCTCACAAAACTGTCTCCGCCTTACCACAGAAATATAAACTCATCATCATCACCCTATTAACGTTCCCACTGCTGGGACACAGGGACTTCTCTCTTGACGAGAGAGATTAGGCCTTAATTCACCACGCTGGCCAAGTGCGGGTTGGTGAATGTCACATGTCCTTCAAACTCTTTTAAAGTTCTCAGAACATGCCGGTTTCCTCACGATGTTTGCCATCAACGTTAAAGCACGTGTTTAAAGCGCACATAAATTTCTCAAGAAGAAAAATCCAGAGGTGCGTGTCGAGGTTTGAACCCACGACCTTCGGAATGAAAGTCGAGTGTGCTCCCACTTAGCCAACACGGCTAAATATAAACTCGACCTTGACAAATGTGTAGCGGTGGTTTAACAACAACGATTCAAGAAAATAGCAGGTCCAGAATGATTAAGATTGTCAAAGGACAGAGAAAAATGGAAGTCTCTAGAGGAGGTCTTTGTCGAAAGACAAGCTGTGAAAGAAAACAATATGTTACTAGTCATATACAAATGGAAATATGCTGATTAAGTTTTACTGCAATAAAGGCTTATTTTATTTATTTTATCCATAGAAACTATGACTTGGCAATATCTAAACGAATGTCTAAATCAAGTCAGTGACGTAAATGACGTTCCAAATCTATGTAAGGTCCCGTCTCTTAAAACGTAGTGATTATATTATCTTTGGTCTAAATCTTGATTTTGTTTTTGTTGCAGTAAGGCAGTCCAACTTAAAAAAATAAAATAAACAACAGGTTTGTCGTCTGTGTTTCTTTTATTATTTAATACTAAAAACGGAAACTTTTAATTAGCCTTCAGTGTTAAGGCATGTTGAAGACATGTTCTTTTAATATTTATTTGTTAATGTTGTATGCCTAGCGCTAAGTTTTTATAAAATTGTAAAAATAAATATTTAAAATAAAATAAAGTGAGACGAGACAACGCCGTCCGTCGTATAGATTTTTGCTAACTTTATTCTGACTGGAAAATCAACCCTAACGAAATACCTCTGTTGCAGTGGGGTGGAACTACGTCAGGTGTAGCGTTATTGATTTCCACTTGAAGACCCTTTTTTGAATGTTCTGTAAGCTTTAATCCCTCTGTCTGGTTGTTTCCTAAATGTAAATGTCTATTGTTATGAGTTTTAATGATGTCTAGTGTCGGTTCCATAATTGTGGAGACACAGAGGCCTTGGAGAAACTGTCTGGGTTGCCCATCAATATAATAATAATGAAGAAAACACGGCAACGATGAGTGCGCGGCGATGTGTAAATAATTCATAAATTCTTTATTGCACACAAACATTTACATATAAAAGTTTATAACTGAGTCAAAATGTACAAAAGGTGAGCTTAACCCTAAAAGAGTTTTCTAACAGCGGACCTCGAAATAAAAGAGACGTGTACAAAACAATGTGCACATTATAATAGTTCACAGATAAAACATAAAATAAAACAAACTAATTTAAAAACTATAACTCCACTTAGTCTATAACTACCTATTTAATATTTAACATCTTAAAACAATTTATACATACTTAAGAAATTAAATATATACATTTACTATCTAAGAATTTAGAAATAGCGCTTTATCCTGCTTAAAGAAAATAGTATTAGGACAAGCTAAAATATCAAATAATATAAATTAGGCTTTATAATTATTCCAGACATATTTCGTAATAAATTGCTATAGTAGGTTCAATGAGCGGCTGAAACTGGTAACCCCTTGTGTTACTCCAGGTATTACATACAGCTGTTGTGGACACAATGAGGTTGTATTCCCGTACATTTGACAAGATTGAGTCCTGTACACATATACAGGGCTCAAGTGTGCGTGTCGCTCCTCGTGTCTCCATGTGTACTGTATTTGCTTAGATTGACGTTACCGCGTCTAATTTGCATAAACTGCAGTGAAGCATATTATTACCAATAGCGAATGTTGGATTGTCGAGAAGTCGCAAGTTTCCCAGAACAATGAGAAGGGAGCTATAAATATCATCATAGGATTTTACGCAGAAACGTCTAGTTTTTGTTATTTTTAAAAGCTACTGCGAGTTCTAAGATTTTCTAAATAAGTTGTTTTGTCAATGAATCGAATGACTGGAAAAATGAAACCTTGCTTATAATTGCTTTCTTATAATTTCAGATACTATGTTACTTAAGAAGAATACATATATTTTGTCTATTATTGCGATTATTAAACATTATTTAACCTGGTATTTTTGCAATCATTTTACTTTTTATTTTAATTTACCCCCAAGTTTGTCTATAATCGAATCTAGCAAGATACATTTGACACACTTTCCGTTGTCCGATTAAGCTGAAAAGTTAAACGCGCAATATGCGCATATAATAATTGCGCTTTTAATTGGCCCTCAGAGTAACTGTTCCAACTGTGTTTGGTGAACATTATTTAATTAGTTTTTATTTTCTACATGTAAGTTTTCCTAATATTATGAAAAACATATTATTTATCATACGCGTGACAATGCAATATAAAATGTAAAAAAAATTACTATACACACTTTTTTTAATTTAGCTCATCGCGAATTTTATACGAAGCAATTAATTTAGTGAAAATCTTCGAAATAAGTATTATAACGTTTTATATATAGAACTAACTAACTATTTAGCCATTTATCTTTAAATGTGTGTGCCCTATAACTATAATAGACACATACCTACCTATGATATGTGTCTATTGCAGTTAAAGCTATATATATATATAGTTATAGTGTGGTATTTCCTTTGATGGCCGTTATGGTGTATAATTCATATGAAGTGCAGTTAAGCGTATTGGCAAGGTAATAATAACTCAGTATTGTAACTTGGCCGAATTATATCTTAGATATAAAATTCTCGTGTCACGGGGTGCGTAATCGAACTCCTCCGAAACGGCTTGACCCATTCTCATGAAATTTTGTAAGCATATTCAGTAGGTCTGAGAATCGGCCAACATCTATTTTTCATCCCCCTAAATGTTAGGGGTAGTCCACCCCTAAATTTTTGTTTTTATTTTTTTTAACAGAATTTTTAATTTTTTTTATGATACAACATACAAAAATACATACAATCCTCAATTTTCACCCTTCTACGATCAACCCTTATTTTTTAATAGCCATTTTAGTATGGCAAAACAACGTTTGCCGGATCAGCTAGTTTAAATTATTATTACTTTTTTTATTGTAATTATTTTTTAATGTATTATATCAAAAAGCTTTAAATATTTTTTACAAAAGTTTATTATAGAATAGTAGCTCATTCCAAGACCTTTTATCAAAATTTTTAATAAAAAAATTGTTATTTAGCTTACAAGATTAAAAAAAAAGGCAATGGAATTATTTCAATACATAATCACAAGATATAAATACATTTAGATGTAGAAAGCAAATGTTTTAAGGAACTTTAACTGCTTTAAAAACTATTTCATAGATACTTAGATATTTAGAAGTAGTTTCCCTAGTCTGTGTAATGTGTGTAGCTAGTGCCTCAACCGTTTATATGAAGTTGCATTACTGTATTGAGAGTGTTACTGTGATTTAGTAATCACGGACGGATCGCGCTTTCACGCATTGGAGGACATTATCGGCCAAGATTAATTGACGACGGATAATTAAGACCACTGTATCAGTTAATAGGGGGATAACCTTAGATACCTAATCATAAATAAATACATAAATAAAAAAAACTTGTGAGGTGTCAAGGGACACCCGGATGGAACGAAGTTCCTTCTCCTTCTTGACTTCGTGAACACACCAGCGTATAGGTGAGAACACGCACGGCTTGCTTAATACATACACATTGATATTGTTATACTGAAATTGGCAGCAGCCTTGCTCCTTTTCTAAATATGAATGAGCCAGCGGAGTTTACAGTTTCTTTTAGCCATTGAACTTCGTTCCAATAAAATTATTCAGTAGTTTAGAGGATATGGACATCTGGCGGCGGCAGTTGAAACATTTTTTTCAATTCTGTCGCGCAGCAAAATCCCTCCAAGCCAGCCGTAAGGAACTTCGTTCCAATAAATATTTCCGGACAATCCATACAAAAACATCTAGCCCCGTGGTAAGCTCTAAGCTTGTGTTACAGGTACTAGATATCTGATATACTTTATTATAATAGACATACATAGATATTTTTTATCATACATATTAAACACCCATACCAAGGAGAAAGTTCTTGCAGAACATACAAACACTTGACCCCTCGGTGGCAATCGAACCCGCTACCTCTTGCGCCGCAAGCGTACCCTCGCCCACCGCGCCACAGAGGCAGTCAAAGATTACGCTTGATTTGAGCCTCAAAGACATACATATAATTATTCCGATTGACCGCTCATTCCCCCAACACGATCCCGCAAGATTGACCTAATTGAATGACCAGCTTGTTGGTGGACGTCCGGCGATCCGACCCGTGGCCTCTGTTCAAGAATATACACTATTAAAAAATCTTTTTACACAATGACTGAATGACTGCCTCAGCGGCGCCTATAGGTATATAAATTATATAAATTATTTTAACACAATAAATAATTAACAACCTTTTTAACATTAGCCTCCAGAATTGGCAATGGCTGTGTCATGGATACCAAAATATTCTGTATGAATAATTAAGTAAGAATATTCTGTATGAATATCCTGGGAATATCCTGGGTACTTCTGTTTTTCAGGTGCTTGTGGTTTTTCAGATATGTGTTAGCAATAATTCTTTAGTTTGTCAACACCGGTAGAATTTCATTGGACATTTTACAAACACAGGGGAAACTAGGTGGTTTTAATTAAAATCGAATTCGGTAGTTATATAATGTATATATGACAGGAGATATAAATATGATATTCATAATATACATGTTAACTAGTTTAAGTGAGGTGTATCCATTTCTTGGTATTGCTTATTAAAATAAATATTCTGTCTGATTTATATATGTAGTGTTTGAGCTAAATTTTATGATAGATCCTAGACATAAAGATACATAAACAAATCTAATATATAAAATTTTAATGTCACAATGTTTGTTACTGAACTCCTCCGAAACGGCTTTACCGATTCTTACCAAATTTTATATGCGTATTCAGTAGGTCTTAGAATCGGTTACTATCTATTTTTCATTTTGCAAATCAACGTTTGCTGGGGTCAGATAGTACATTATAAAATTCACATTTGTATTGGTGTACTTAGAAGTAGTTCTATTCAAATATAATAAACAGTCTAACTCAGCTATCCGAGCGTTTCACTAGTCGTCCCAACACCCGTCCTTACATGGCGACCCTGCCAAATATGGCGTTCTAGTGCATTCCTAAGCCGCGAATTAAATAAATATCGAATGTAAAATTAAAATCGTCTTCCCGTTCCCGTGAAAATGGGTAAAACGTACTCTAAAGAGGAAACTATCATCGCGCAAACAGCAGCTGGTGACGGAAAGAATTCAGCATCCGCGGAAACCAGTTACGCAAGTGTTAACACCACGAATATCCTGTTGACCATCATCACCATCCTCCTGTTGGCTGCAGCTGGGTATGCTTTTTGTTACTTTTATAAGAAGATGCACACCGGATGGATGGAGAGACGTATGAATCGCCGTTCTCTTCGGCGTAGAGACACCTCAGCGCACTTCATGAAAGCTCGTGGTCCCCGGGACGAGCCCGTATAAGGAGCAAACCTGCGGTCCACCTCTTCCAGTACAGCGTTATTTTAATATATCGTAAAGTGCAGTGTGTCCTCAACCTAACAAAAGGTACGTTTGATTAACTATTATTATGGTTTGTATAATCATGATGATTATGTTATTGGTTTAAAGTATAAGTTAGAAATTGCTCTTAAAGATGCTAGAAATAATTTATTATTAAGTAAAGAAAGGAGAAAACAGGAGTATGATAAGAAATGTAATCCTATTAAATATAATGTAAACGATTTAATCTTAATAAAGAACGAATCATCAAAAAAGTTAGATAATATTTTTGATGGTCCTTATAATGTCTTAGAAGACATGGGTTCTAATGTTAAAATAAATAAACGTAATTAAATTGAAATAATACATAAAGATAGGACTAAGCTATATGTTATTTAATCATACTTAGTTTTTAGTATTATATTATGAAACTATAATCTTTTTATTCTAAGAAATGTTATATTAAGTACCTACTATAAAAAAAAAATGTCATGTAATTAATTTTTTTTTCTTGCACCCCCGGAGGTGTATTGGTGTACTTAGAAGTAGTTCTATTCAAATATAATAAACAGTCTAACTCAGCTATCCGAGCGTTTCACTAGTCGTCCCAACACCCGTCCTTACAATGGGAGATTAAGTTTAAATATTACAGTTATTATAGCTTTCGTTGTAATTATAGACTCTGTAACTGTACCCCAGTAACGCAATGCCCCAACATGTCGACCTCCTACGAGAAAGGCGCGCAATGTGCAACTTTGGGTAAATGTAGGCCCAGATAATATGTCCTATTTTGTTACGTTATGTGAGTTACGTCAGCTACTTCGATCATGGCGAGTGGCGACCGATTTGTATACTATGCCACAAGCAGGTGGGTATTAAATAGCCTCTATTTGAAGACATCCTTAAACACAGCATTCACATATTTAATTAACTAACGTATATGCCGTTTAGATGTTATTATGGGGCAGTATACTTAATTCACCTGAGTTAATTCACCCAGATGCATTTAGTTTACTTTTAGTAGACCTTTATCACCCAGAATATTATTCGACTATGAAAATGAAAAATATTTATTTACTAATAAGTTTATTTATACCACATTTATTGAATCACCAAATACATAAATTAATTTTACATTACAATATAAGTTTCATATAATTTTTAAGTAGAACTAGATGCCTTAACGCAATTAAATAACTTTTTTCCTTTTATTTTTAAATAAACATTATATAATTAAATAAATTTTTGCCTCACCTCTACGAAATTGGACAAATTAACTCTAGCTGTTGTGCTGGTGTTTGAATATTGGTCTATGAAGCTGAAAACTTGTCAACAGCACGTATGTACCAGGCGAAAATATATTGTTACATTTCGATATTTCGATATGTTTGGAGGATTTGTCTGTTCACGTCCGTAAGTGGTAACCCTCTGAATCCTTACACGTGACCTACGGGTGGTGCTAAGAGCAGTCTCTGGTGGGAGGCTTCGGCCGCGGCTTGTCACCACCCTCCGGGCTGGACCAGTGCGTGACGCGATTTTTTCGTATTTCGTAATGTGGTCCGGAGAAGCCATCTTCTAGGCCTTCATGCTTCATCTTAGACCACATCGTCACTTTGCATCAGGTGAGATTGTGGTCAAAATGAAGGCTTATCAATAATAAAAAAAAGAAAAAAAATTGTAGATGCCTCTTATGGTTTTTAGCCTAATCTAATTTCATTTCATACATAGTTGATTAATATTTTTTTAATCTCTGGAACAAGTTAAAAATAGTAGAACAAAAATTATCTCATCTCATTAGCACACCTATCGAACCCGTTCCGCTTTTAACACCAATTTTGAAACACCTTGTATAAGTAAGAAGTAACATTATTTACATAAAAAATTCAAGAAGTTTTTACACAATGTAAAAGGCTAGGTATTTAATTTTTATACCAGTTTCATTTTCGTAAGCTAATGTTGCCTTATGATTATGATATGTAATGCAATCTCCAAACAAGTTGACCTCAGCGTGAAAGGAAGTCTACGGTTACACATTCGGTAGTAATAATTTGGAAGACCCACATTAACGGTCATTGACTTAGTGGCTGAGTGAGATAAGCAAATAACGGATTCGATTCCTGTTGACCAGTGTCTATTTAAAGAAATAAATATTTAAATAAAATACCTTACATTCAAGGTTTTTTTTTAATAAATAAATAATTATTTATGGGCAATCCACACAACAACATCTAACCCCGTGGTAAGCACTAAGCTTGTGTTACAGGTACTAGACATCTGATATGATATACTTCATATAATAGACATACATAAGTATGTAGATACATAATAATAAGTATATACGATTACAATTTTTATAATAATTATACTATTTAAATTGACCGTACACAGTCAGCGTCAAATTAATAATCTGAAAAACACTAACCCAAAATTATATAACCAGTTTGAAACATCATAATATTGTATGCGCCCAAATAGGTAAAAATATTTCACTTCCATTGTTTCATATCATACATGCTTGATGAAAGCCCTTACAAGAAAATTAGAATAAAACTTAGTATAGATGTAAACGGTCAAAGTGACCACTTACTTTACGCACATATATGTATGTATGTATGACATTATGATGATTAGAACTGCGAATATAAACTTGATTTTATGCTTTTCAGATTATTTTGACTACCCTAGAATCCTACTACTATTATAAAGGCGAAAGTTTGTAAGTATGGATGTATGGATGTTTGTTACTCTTTCACGTAAAAACTACTGAACCGATATAAATGAAATTTGGTACACAGAATCTCTAGAGCCTGAAAAATAACATAGGCTACTTTTTACCGCGGGAAAACGTCATTCCGCGGGAAAATCCATTATAACGCGGGTAACACCGCGGGGCACAGCTAGTCTTATATCAATTTAACGCTGACTGCACAAGCACACTCGTATAAATATCTGTTTTATAGATCGCGTCGGAATACAGTCGGCTACAGAAATGTGTATCGTATTTTGTTTGTAAATCGTCGGCAGGCTTATAACGTAGGGTGAAGAGTGATTCCGTGACTTTCTTTTTGCGAGTCGGATCCCCTCTACGTCCCGTCCGGCTGATCGGCTTCAATATCCCCACGTAAAGTGATTTGAGTGGATCGCATGACCATTATGTGAACGTAAAATGTTGTTTCACTAGAAATTTATTATATTTTCTTGTTATGTAAATGTGATACATTGCTTTTTAAAAATAGGGTACTTTTATTTTGAATTTTTATGCACAAAAAATTAAGACACATCCGTAACCTTCGCTCACAGAATTCGAACCTACATCTCCGGGATAGCGCCCCGACGTGATAGCTAACTACACCAACGCGCCGTTACGTATTAGGTATTAGGTCTCCTGCACTTTGTATTATCGAGTGAAGCCCCGAGTAACGACCTGCAAAGTGAGGTTTATCACTTATTAAAAATCATTAAAAAAATAGGGTACTTATATAAAATACACCCTTATTCTTTATTATAATTGATTATGTCAGTGGCGCGGTGGGCACATGACCGCTTGCGGCGCCAGAGGTAGCGGGTTCGATTCCAGTCAAGTGTATGTTCTGTAATTACTTTTCTCCTTGGCCTGGGTGTTAAATATAATAAATGTCTATTATATCAGATGTCTAGTACCCACAAACATAGAGCTTACCACGGGGCTAGAAGTGTGCATTATCCGTAAATATTTATTTTATTTATTTATTATTCTAATTACATGTAACAACGAATATATGAATATGATTTTTTTTTTAAATATGTTTGACAACTTTTTTTGTTAATTATTTTTAGAGAGTTTTGTAAGTTTCTAAAATGCTAGTACTTATATAGCTTATTATACATACAATGTTTAAAGTTTTTAAGTTCAGTATTTTTAACTAAGCTCCAATACACATCACAGGGTAGCAGATGCTCAAGAGTAGCATGCTCATGGGTAGAAAATGCTCAGTGGTGGCATGCTCACTTGCTAATGGGCCCTTAATAGTAGTGGGTCCGGTTTCGGCTAACGTGCGTGTAATTGAAAAGGACAAACGGATATTTGGGCAACTGCTAAACAGATTTATCCAGTTGACGGCTCCTTTAATACAATAGATCTAGCTGGCTCTATCTGTCAGAGGGATCCCTAATTAGTAATCCTATTTTAGTGCTTCACGACTACTCTGACTAACGCAGTCGATACTAATTATTTACTTACTAAATATATTTGTGTAACATGAGGTGTGGGGCCCGATACATCGCGATGTATTCGAGCAAAGTTTGTAATTGATAGACTTTCATAGTTTGTAAGTAGATTTATATTGAGATATTGTAGATTTTATTAAAAAAAAAATATAATAATAATGTTTATTTAACAGAAAATTACAGTACATACATATACCATTACCAGCGATCTGCTACACTATCGTGTATCGTGGAGATCAATATTGAAATTATTAGATCTGATTTTGCGGACTAACCAAACTTAACTTAAAACATTTCACACATACAAAAAAAAAACTATATTTATATTATGAAGGCGATGTTTGGCGTGGGCTTGGCTACAAATACGACACTTCAGAATTTTGTAGCGCAAACGTGACATTAATCTTCGTGTCACTAATGTAGACAAGACATCGCGTATATCTAAACGTTCACGATGAATTTAGCGCGCCATCGCGACCCGAATCTACGCCGCCATTCGTTATAACCGCACCATCAAGGCGAATGTGTGGCCATTTCATTAAATTGTAAACACTGAAACATATTCAAGTAATGACATGTCGTATCATGTTAACATATTTGGAATTTTGAAATATAGTTTTTTTGTACTTATAGAAATTATAAGAATTATTCTTAGAGAGCAATAGAGATGATGGTGATAAAGAAATGAACGCGTTAATCAGCATGACTAAGTGAGTTGTGGCTTCTTGGTCGACACAGGCTAAGTGATATAACTAAGAATATATAAGGAAGGTGTATGTCTGATTGTGTGGATTTACCACGCCTGAAATTGTGGTAATGATAGTTAGATAATTAACTCTTTATTGTACACCACAAAAATAATACAAAAAGTAAAAATACAATACATCGGAGTACAACAGGCGGCCTTATCACTGTGAGCGATCTCTTCCAGTCAACCTGTGGATGATTAATGATGATGTCATTTAAACAGAATAAAAATATTTAATTGCAACAACATTGCATACAATGTTAAAAGAAAATAAGAAAATACATTGTTCCAAAATTGTATCTGACTCGCTATTTGTGACCTGCAAACAAGTTCGCTACCAACGCTGATCTAATTAACAGTTGTTATGTCTTTAAACGGGTAAAATACCACGAATTTACGGTTTTTGAGTCTGATAATTCGATGTTGTTACCCTTTACGCAGCAAAAATAATTTCAAGCCACCTTAAACCCATAGTAATTAAATTATAACAAACTATAATTAAGAATTAAGCCTAGTTAATCTCTCTCGTCAAGAGAGAAGTCCCTGTGTCCCAGCTGTGGGAACGTTAATAGGGTGATGATAATGAAACTATATTTTTTTATGCCTTAAAAAATAGATGTGGTGTATTGTAAATTATTTGTATTGATTTTTTGTATTAACATATTTATTTCTACACTGAATTGGTATGAATATAAAGTTATTTGGTATAGTAGTTATTTATTCATCTGTGCCTATACTGAATTAAATTGTATTATTATTTAAGTTTGTATAATTTGTACAAAAAGTGAGTTGTAAACATGATTTTTACCAATAAATTCACTCTCTGGCTAGATGGCGAGGATCAGCGAGATGAAACAAACAGCTGATTTTGAAACGATCTCAAACCAGTCGCGAGTGAGCGTGCAAGCGAACAGCTTGACGCAACATTATTATGTTATATTCAAAATAATAGTTCTTACGAGATCCTTCTGGCTGGCTTCACTTAAATTAGATTTTGTTAGCGGTTTCGCATGTTAGAATATGTAGACAGTTATCGCAAGTAATTTATTTATTCACATGGAAAACCAACAGCTTATTACAAAGAATTCTAAATTGGTTATAATAATAAGAAGCCAAATTAAAGGTCTTCACTGATAGGAACACAAAACATAACTGATGAAGATGAGTGAAAACGTCTTAATAATGAACTATGCATACTATTTATACCAAATACAAAAAATAACAAACTCCAAACAAATAATAAAGTTAACAACACAATAAAAATAAAAAATACACTAATTTATGTAAAAGCCACTGATCTGAGTGACTTCCTCATAACAGATCCAACGCTAGAGCAAAACAGATCCAGATCTTCTAGGTCTTCATGTCTCATCTTAGACCACATCATCGTCACTTTACATCAGGTGAGATTGTGGTCAAATGAAGGCTTATCGATCATAAAAAAAAAGATCCAGTGTCGCAGTAATACGGGAAAACCTTTTTGTCGCAGTAAAAAGTAACTTTATTTTTTTTTATATACTTGAAGAATAATTGGGAAATTATGCTTCAATTATACCTTAAATACCATAAAGAGTGTGAAAAGCAGTTTTATTATTAGTTTGTCTGATCGTCTGTTGATGTTATCAGACACTTTAAACGATGGCTGTAAATTTTCACCTGAATGTGATGAATTGTGTACATATAGTACCTAGTGTGTATTTTTGTGTATTTTTTTATTCTCGAATGTAATCTAATTTTTAATTTTATCAGATGTGTATGTCATTTTGAAAATATTTTTAATTGTATTAATAGATCTCGTGTCTGAAATAAAGAACTACTATATTTGACAATACTAGAATTATTATTGTTAATAATATTCTCTCATTACATGACTGGGTACGGGACCCACAGTGGGGTGGTGTACATGTAGTATATAGCAATCGTGTTCAAGGTGGACGCAGCCCGCTGCCAGCCGAAATTACTGGAAATAATGAAATGATGATAGCATAGATTATTTTTACGCAAGCTAATTATAATGATAAGTTTGATATTAAGATACCATCTCTATTTCGCACATTTTAATTTACATCAAAAATGATGATAGATTTGACTAAGATAATTAAATTGTACAATCGCTAGCTTATCGTAAATAAAGTATTTGCCATGCAATGTGGTAACAAAAAATTAGTGTTACAGGAATCTGATAGTAGGAATGTAGTAAAAATTATTTACAGTTATTATGTACAAAACCAAACAAACGTGACATGACAAACGTAGTTTATTTCACAAAATCTTAGTAAACTAAGCAATGGTTAGTTATCTCAAGCGCTATCTCGCTTTGCCACTTTCATGTTACTGAGCAGAATAGCTCTCTCTCTTTATTTGAACTATTGTTTAATTTTACTTGGATATAGTGAACAGACTTAACCAGAGATCTCGTTTAGATCAAGCTTACTATCAAAATATTAATGTATTGACACGTTCACTATAAAAGTACAAACCATAGATACTCATCTAAGATACAAACTGAATGTACCATACCAGAAAAAATACAATTAAAATAAAAGTGATTTTTCACAAAAATTGGGTTTAAACAAAGCATGAATTATGCCCTAAATAGTTATTATTACATTTGTACTCAAGTAGTTTAACAAATCACATAAAAACCCTGCTTTTGATAACTCCGTATACAATGCGCCCTCTTGTTGTAAGTTAACATATACTTTGTAATTACCAATATTACCAATTAGACACAAGGACAAATGTTTGCATAGGATTTACACAGGAAACGGTTTACAATGAAAAATAAAAAAATTTGTAACACAACAGAAAGAACATGTAACTTACAAGATGGAATAAACATTGCAAAATAATCTACTTCACTCTGAACTTCGAACTATGGACAAACACAGCGAACTTTGAACATGTTGTGATAGTTGCTGATCTCAGTTCGAGCAAAGTTCAATATTGTACAAGGAGATAAGTCGAGATTAACAAAAAAATAACTTTTTGTCTTGTATTAATACTTTTATAACAGAAACATAAAAACTAGATATTTTACGGAGTAATTCTTTGATTTTAACCAGAATTAAGAGCATCTCAGAAATTATTAAGCTAGTTTAGATCAATCTAACAAAAAATAAGCTTTACATTAGTATAGATTAATAAATAAATGATTGGTGACTTATGTATGTTGATATATTTGATACAACTGCTTGAGAGCGTACGAACAATTTTCTCTTAGCGAGAATAGAATTCGTAAAGAAAGAAAGAGAGAAAGAAAGAAATAATCCATATATTAATCCACAGAGAATAAATAACTAATAAACAAAAATAGTTAAATTGTTCTGGTAGTGGACCAAAAGGTTTTGCCTCAGGTTTGTATTTCTGCGATGCACGACGTTTCAGGCTAAACTTTCGGTGAGTGTGGGGACGGATTACACACGTAGTTATAAACTAACAAAACAAAGAAAATTAAAAATAACTCACAGATAACTATATTAATAGAATATACTATACAGTTCACTTAATCCTGTCACCTGGGCTAAACGACGAAAAGAAAAAGAGCCGCAAGGTTTGTCAGTCATGGCCTTCGGTGACAGAACGGTTAAGTAGGACTAGATACATAGGCGAAATAGCAAATACCAGGCCGTGACTGACGCTTCTTAAATCAGATATAATGTTAAAGATATTTGTCACAACATTTTGTAATATTCGTAATATCGAATGTCGCAGCGAGTTCGAGTCTCGCATACCTGCTATTAAATAATATGTTCCCAACATCTCCCTACATTTCCAGCCGGCTTAGCACGGTGGTTAAATTTCTATTCTGCCCTAGATTAGACAAGGTATATCTTTGCAGGAGGGAGAAAAAGTACACTCGATCTCTTTTGTGCTATTACTGGTGCTGCACGAAATCTGCTTAGTTATAGAAACCGTTTTAAAATGACAAAATTAATAAAATTGCGTCTGAACTTCAAACATGATCAAGTGCTAGTGTTTTTTTTTAAATGTCAATGTTACTCTAAAATTTTTACTAAAATCATTTATTCTTTAAAAAAGCAAGAAAACAAGTGTTACGTTATGATGATACTAAGGTTACTCACATAAATTCAAAAGACACTATAAAACTTATGTCACGAGACTATAAATCTATTTTAAAGAGAAAATAAGTCTATTCTACCTAGACAGCGTTTCTTCTCTACCTAGACAACAATCGCCGTGCTAACCCCTCAGGATAGATAGGAGACGCACTGCGTACGAGTATTACCAACCCTATTCTTGGGAGAGTTCCACTCACAATAAGCTAAATATTTGTGCCAGTCCACCGGAGCTTGACTATGCAACGTTGCTGTAAATGCGTTACATATCCTACAATGACAAATGGTTATAATTTTTGGATATCATAATCATCAACAGCAACATAGTGATGTTTGATGAAATTTCTTCAACTACGCTGAGGTGGAAAACTTGGTTAAATATACAGGGTGTATCAAAAGATTGGGTCAGTATGAGAAGGTCTAAAAATATAAGTCAGCAAGATTTTTTCTTAGGAACAATGTCATCGATTTTAGGAAAATGAAAAATTGCATGCACACATTTTACAAAATCTTGGGACCGATCCCGGACTTTTTGAAAAATAAAAAACACTATATTTGTTTAGATATCAATTGTGTCATAAGCATTATGATGAATAATGATGTCTTAAATAAATATCATGCTTTGTTTACCTGATTTCTTTTTCTAAGCGTTTGTCTAAATTATACTTAATGTAAATCTAATAACACATAGAACTACATAATATATTATCATGTGCACTTAAATCAATCTACATAGTTTACTTACTTAGAAGCTTTTAAAATAATATTGTTGTCTAGTAGAGATCGCTCTTGAGCGATAATACTGCCAATTGTCGCATAGTGTAAGAATAATTTTGTTACGTTTGTGTTATAATTGTGTGCGCAATAAAGAAGTATTATTATTATTGTTAATATTTCATTTCATGGAAGGAACTGGATCTTGTAACACAAGGAAATACATAGTTTATGAGTCAGAACCGCATTGTCTTTTGTACATACATGGAAATTCAACAAATAAAGACATTTTTAATTTTAATCTATGACAGCTCGATATTTTTGTTTTTGCCTCGATATTTTAGTCTCTAAGTATTTGCCACCAATACTTAGAGACTAACATAGAAATAACAATCAATAGCCACATTATTATTTGTACAATCGGCAGCCTTATCGCTAAAAGCAACCTTTGGATGGATAGGGTCTACTAGGAACACGAAATAGTTCTACAGTTTATTTATTAATTATTGGTTACAATGTTGTACATTTGATTTCGTTCAATTCTAATAAGTATTTAAAATACACACAGAAAAGATAGCAAAAGACACAGACAAGACGTTAATGAACGTCGAGAGTCGAGAAGAAACATAACTCAATCGAAAGATATAAAGTATCTTAGCTTTGGTGGAAAAACCCCATCCACATCAAAACTTACCATAAAAACTGTGGTACAACGAAGGTCTATAAACTAACAATATTTCGGAATCTCTGTCGAAATTTGACGATACAAGTTGAAACATGTCCACAGTCGCGTAAGAATTAATTCATCAGCAAGCGCATTGTCATTCGCATAGCGTGTATTGAGTAATGGTTGTCTGTCTGACTGCGAATTAGGAGACAGTAAGGTCTTTGCCGGGGCTCCACTTCCGGTACTTGCACTCATCATCATCATCCTGCCCTTGTCCCACACTCTGTGGGGTCGGCACAACATGTGTTTTTCTTCCATTTCCCTCTATCACCCGTCATCTCAGCACTCACTCCTTTCTTACACATATCTTCTTTCACACAGTCCATCCATCATTTCTTCGGTCTCCCTCTTCCCACATATCCATCCATTTTCATATCTAACATATTTTATATATATATTTTTTTTATATATTTTCTTTTTTCACTTCCGGAACATGCACTATGAATCGAAATGCCCTAGAACTTTAGCTACTAGGTAACTAAGGCGAGAGCAACAGATTTATTATATAAATAGCAGCACACTTACCCGCGTTATAATGGACTCATGCCACAGCGTTTCCCGTCTTTTATTGAATTTACCGTGGGAACGTCGTATTTCCCCGCGGTAAAAAGTAGCGTCTAGCCTTCCTCAATAAGTAGGCTTTCTATCAGCGGAGTATTATTCAAATCGGACCCGTGGTTCCTGAGATAGGCGCGTTTAAACAAACAAATAAACTCGTTAGCTTTATAATCTTATACATAAAATTCTCGTATCACAATGTTCGTTCCCGTGCTCCTCCGAAACGGCTTGACCGATTCTCATGAAATTTTGTGAGCATATTGAGTAGGTCTGAGAATCGGCCAACATTTATTTTTCATTTGGGAAACAACGTTTGCTGGGGTCAGCTAGGGGTCATTAGTATAGATTATATTTCAAGGTTTGCTTGTGTTTATGTATTGGTTTTCACGAAATTATTAATATTATTTTTATTTATATCAAAATGAAAATCAAAAATAGCGTTGCTTTCCTCAATAAATATATCCAGTGGTTCTTAAGAGTAGCTAAAAATTTCCAAACGGAAACATGAAGAAGAACAATTTATTCATTTATTTGTTGCGTCGATGTTGTGCGTGCGTGTATTAGTTATGTGTATGGTGCTTGCAGTTGTTGGCGCTTGGGCTGAAACTATGTGTATGGTGCTTGCAGTTAGTTGTAGGCGCTGAAACTATGCTTATGGTGCTTGCAGTTGTTGGCGCTTGGGCTGAAACTATGTTTATGGTGCTTGCAGTTGTTGGCGCTTGGGCTGAAACTATGTTTATGGTGCTTGCAGTTGTTGGCGCTTGGGCTGAAACTATGTTTATGGTGCTTGCAGTTGTTGGCGCTTGGGCTGAAACTATGTTTATGGTGCTTGCAGTTGTTGGCGCTTGGGCTGAAACTATATTTATTGTGCTTGCAGTTGTAGGCGCTTGGGCTGTTGTATGTTATTCGTTTTAAGTTTTAATATTAAGACGTAAAATTTTTGTCCCATCTGTTCTGCCATATAAACGTGACAGATTCAACTTATCCATTTTAACCGTCGCATTCGTCAAAACTGTGAATCAGTCAAAACTATTTAAGATTGAGATGAACCCCTTTATAAGTGGTACCACCTGAAAATTTTAGGCATCTTACCTAAAATTTTGATGATGATAGAGTCCAAAACATATTGTTTTTATTGATAATATAGATTATATGGTTAATGAATAATATATTACAATAGAGAAATAGTTTTAATTATCGATATCAGTTAAATGATAATTGATTTCTGAGGTATTTACCTGAAAAATGGCTAAGTGCAGGTTGGTAAATGCCACATCACATGCTTATCGAAATTACATTCGCTTTAAATTATAATAATTCACACAAGAGCTTTTTTGACGCGCGTTATATATTTCCAAAAAATAAGGATTTTTTATCATACATTAAAAACAGTTTTGCGTTAGAAGAGCGCTTGTGTGAACAGGATTTACCTTGTTACGTATTTTATTGAAGTATAGTTCCCACCGTTGTATTTTTTAAGGGTGTCCCCAGAGAAAATATCTCTATAGAATAGGTTAGTTGAGTAGTTCTGGAAAACAAATTAAATCTATTTTACATAATTTTAAAAAGCATTATTTTTAAAAACGGTTGCCTCGAAGATGGCTTTGTGACGTCACGTGTAGGATCTGCTTTAGACAAGAACATTATTAGAGTTTTGTGCAACTCACGTCGTCTCATCCCAGATCAAAGGCGAAAATATTAGAGGTACAATTTAACTTATGATATTTTATAAAAATCGTCTTTATATTTCTATACTGTGTTAGTTAGTTTCTAAGATTTGTAAAATCAAACAATGGAAATAAATGATTTTGTGTATTTTATCAACTACTAGCGGCCCGCCCCGGCGTCGCATGGGTATACAATTTTCCCGGAAATTATTCGAATTTTTCTCGCCGTAAAAACCATTCTATCTCTCAAGTTGGATCGAACTGCACATGGTGTGCGAATTTTATTATAATCGGTTAAGTGGTTTAGGAGTCCATTGAGGACAAACATTGTGACACGAGATTTATATATATTAAGATTTGTTTCATATTTGAATGATAGTTTTAATTTAATTGGTAGTAATGTGTGTGTGTCACACACACAATTGGTAGTAATAGTACTAGGGTGACCCTGCCTTTATTGGTTTTTTGTTTATGAAACCCAGCTTGTAAATATAAATAAAAAATAAAATAAATATTGCCGGACAATCCACACAACAACATCTAGCCCCGTGGTAGCTATAAGCTTGTGTTACGGGTACTAGACATCTGATATACTTAATATAATAATAGACATACATAGATAGATATTTTTTATTATACATACTAAACACCCAGACCAAGGACAAAATGCTTGCAGAACATACAAACACTTGACCCCTCTGCGGGAATCGAACCCGCTACCTCTTGCACCGAAAGCGGACCTCCGCCCACCGCGCCACTGAGGCAGTCATAACAGTGTGAGTATGATAATTATAATAGATATACTGGCGATTCATCCCAGCTTCGTGAGGGTGTAAGCTATCAGCTTGTGTTGCGAGTGCTCAATTTAAATTTATAGATTAATATAAATGCCCCGCGGTGTTACCCATGCTATAATGCATTTACCCGCGGAATGTCATTTCTTCCCTAATCCAATGTGTAACCCACCATACCAAATTTCAGGCTAATCGGCAAATGACACACACATACAACATCCTATAATATTAATAAACTTTACCATATATCAATTTCAAAGTTTATTTAAAATATTCAGTAGTTTAGACGATACGGACATCCGGCGGAGTTGAAAATTCGCAATTTGAGGTTATTATACACTCTTTCCACGGCCTTTTTATACTATATATATTTTTTAGGCCTAATCTCTTTCGCCAAGAGAGAAGTCTCTGTGTCCCAGCAGTGGGAACGATAATGGGGTTATGATGATGAGAAGCAAACAAGCAGATGCGAAATTTATTTTTACTATAGACGAAAGTAGTTACGCTCACTACAATTCCTTTAATGTTTATGCTGCAATTACTTATGCGGGGCAGATGTGTTATGTAAACGTTGTGTCATTCTGCAATTTAACGAAATGTCAGATCATAAATATCTTAATAGGGTTCCGTAGGGTAAAACGGAAATTTATTACTGAGATTTCCGTTGTCGGGTAGTTCTGGGAGCGTACATTCTTTTGTTATGCTAATTTTAGGGTTTATATCCGTTGGCGTACACTGCTTTAAGGATAGTCAGAGCAAAAAGTGAAATGAATTTAATTTTGGGAGTTCTTAATACAAAATAATAGTAGATTATTTTTAAAGTAAATTTGAAAAACACAATTATTGTATGTCATCATTTATATGGTTATCAAAAATCATGAAATTAAAATTAAAATCATGAACTTCAAAAAAAGTGTTTATTACACAATTTAATCAACATTTTTAAACATTATACAAATCAAATAAACTATAATATTATATAATTTCTTTTACACTTTTAAAATTATCACATCTAAAGTTTGTTCTATCTATCTTTGTACTATCGGCACACCTAAACTTTGTTTCTTACTGTGTATGAGGCCGTTGTCTTACTTTTAAATGTAGGCAATGTCGCTACAAAATTCAAGCCAGTTTCTTTTAAGGGTATATAATTTCGTCCAGAAATATCGTTGGGATCGGTGTCCTTTCGGTAGTCTACCTGTTTTTACAGATTCCGAATGTTTTGAATATCTAATCTTTTTAATCATTTGATATGCAAGTATGAGTAGTTTCTCATAAAACTAAATAATTTTTTATTCATTTCGCATTGCAAAATCCATAAAACACTATTTCTTTTTTTGAGTGTAACATGGTGACCCGAACGCAACAAAGACATTTGTTTTGATCGTGTTGTGGTGTATTCAATTACCGATAAATCCTTTTTTTTATTATGTAATTTTTTTACTTGACTAAGTTGCTGACTAGAAACACTAAATTTTATTGTTATTATTTGAGTTGGCATAAGCAATTGTTCTAATAATTTTACGTTGACCATTTTTTACCTGTTTATGGATCCCTTTTCAAGGTCAGCTTACGTACTTACTATTATGACTGTGACAAATGGTTTATGTGAAAAAAAATAATTAAGTATCTACATAAATTTATAATCATCATTGTGCAAAAATGTATGGGAGATGCCCAAACTCTATCGAAATGAATTCATCAAATATTAAGTTTAACCAAACACTTTTGTATTTCATAGTACTAAGCAGAACAATTTACGATACAAATTTCAACCTTATGGAAGCAGTGTACCGCCACTGGATGAATGTATGAGATTTAAAATTTATATGTAAATTAGGCAAGTGTACAAAAACGGGACGACTCCGTCAAGATTGTAGTATGATTTGACCAATAATAATTTCCTAACTATGATTTAAAAAATAGAATCCTCTACATGTCGCAGGTCAAAAGGTAACTTATTAAATAATTTCATATCTAAACACAAAAAACTATTTCCAATTATTTTCAGTCTATGAAATGGTAAGCACAAATTGTTTTTGTTATTTCTCTTATTATATTTATGAATGTCACAATTTAATTTAAATTTATTAATATTATTTCGAAAAATATATTCCCCCATTAATGTCATTATTTCAAGCTCCTTAAAATGTTGTCTACATAATTCCAGTTTTTTCATTTGCAAAATAGACCGAATAGCTCTCTCTTTAGCAAACGAAAATTCTATTCACATGCGCTGATTTTCCTCAAGCAATAATTCCATAGGACTAATAAGAGTCTGTTACACCATCTCCGAATAAAATTTGACAGTGTTTCAAATATATCTCTATCTCGCTCAGTCACATAATGACAAAGCGAGATAGCTCTTGACATTTTTAACATAATTAACCATTACAAGATACAAGCTACAAATCATTTATTTCCATTGTTCGGTGTTACAAAACTGAGACACGTAAAAAAAATATAAAAAACAAAAAAAAAATAAACATAGGTGCTGCTTACAGATAAATAGGAAATAAATTTATCGAATCTGGTCGCTTCGCTTTTTTTACACTAGAGCAAAGAAGCGATTAGAAACTCTAGCTCATTTTTGTATTGAAACTTTACAATCATTATTTTGTTGGTTTTGTTTTTGATTGTCACATTGTTGATTGTTTTGTCAAATGAAATGAAATGAAATTTGTTTATTGCTTGAAATATGGTTTACATAGGTGTCAGGTTATTTATACAGTTCTACATACTTCGTCAATTCAGATTTGACATGCAATGTCAATTATAATTAAAGAAAAAAATAATAATATAAATAATAGAATGTCAAATATTTAGGAAGTTAATTTAAATTACAATTTAATATGATGTATAATGTCTTGTATTTAAATGATCTTTTACATTGTAATACGATTTGTCAATAAGCCATTTCTTAATTTTTGGTATAAATTTGTTTATTGGCTAATCTTTTATATCTATAGGGATATTATTAAAAATGCGTCCACACATTGCTTAGTCTACTCAGATTTTGATAAACAAGTCCTAAGGCTTAGAGTCGCTCAGCCAGCTATGATCGGGGTTTCTTTACGAGATCGAATGAGAGATCAGAAGATTTAAGATGTTTTTTTTTTAATATCAGATTGATTGCTACATTGAATTTCTAAAACCACAAATTTCATGCTTTGACGGCTGTTTGTTTTTTGAAATTGTAAAGTAATATCTGGAAAGGGATTGTTAGAGTGCGTTGGGAGTCGCCTGTGCCCAGCAGTTGGAAAATATAGGATAAAGAAAAAGAGTTATTATAAATCTAAATTTAAAATTTAAGTGCCGATTTTCAAGAAATACCCGGGCCACCCTTCATACATAAAAAACTAAATTGAAATCTCTTCATCCGTTCGGGAGCTATAATGTAACAGACAGACAGACAGACACACAGATAAACAGACAGATAGACACGACAAACTTATAACACCCCTCTTTTTGGTCGGGGGTTAAAAATACTTCACACAAGAATATCAAATAAACAAATCCTTGTTTTTATATCTCGTCAACTGGATTGGACCATTTATTACAAATTTCAATGTTATGAACTTGCAAACAACAGATTACAATTAAAAATATCAATCTCCAATCGCGGACAAAACGTGGTTAACAAGCACGCCAACCTAATCGTATTCGGAAGTTGTTTAAAAAGAGAATAACCTATGTTCAATTTGTTAATGTTTTTGTGTTTCAATTTTTGACCGTTTCTTAGATTTGTAAAACCAAACAACCGAAACAAATGGTTTTGTACCTTGCATCTTGAATAAAAAATTTGATTTGATGCACGCGCCTTTTTTGGTGGGAAACTGCTTATATTCTAGGTATAGCAACGTGGCCAAGGAGTACGGTGTCGACCAGCTAGGGCGGATAACATTGTTAAAGGCGAGGGTTTAACCAGGTTTATGGATGCAGGGCGGTTTAGCTAACGGTCGGGGAACAAAATAATCCGACAGTTAATTGATGCTATGTAATGCAATGAAGTGGGCAGTGGCCAAAACGTTAGAATCAAAATACTTTAAGTATGTGTACGAGTATTTGTAAAAAGCCGTGTTGGCTAAGTGTGAAAACACTTGACTTTTATTTCGAAGGTCGTGGGGTTAAAATTTGCCGAGCACCGCTGGGCTTTTTGATAAAAAAACTTGCTTTATCGGTGTTGGCAAACATAGTGAGGAAACCGGCATGTTCTGAGAACTTTAAATAAATGAAATGAAATGGATTATAATTGTATTGTTATGCCAAAAGTATGGTATTATAAAATATGTTTAGTTTGATATAAGGTTTAACATACTTGATAGTTTTAAGGACATGTGACATTCACCAACCCGCAGTTGGCCAGCGTGGCAAATGAAGGCTAATCTCTCTCTCGAAAGAGAAGCCCTGAGTCAACAGAGGGAATGCAAATAGGGTGCTTTTAATGATGATGATGTGTGTTGTAAATTGCTACCACAGGTGCCTAGTAAAATGCAACTTACCGTACGTAAGCAAATTATTAAAATGATAGATTATGATACATAGCTTTTATGTCATTTTAATCATTAAAATAATTTAGTTTAGAACATTATGGTATTTGTATCATAATCTCATGTTTATTATTTGTATATATATTTTTTTATATTTATTCATAAATATCATAATCATAAATCATTTTAAGAAAAGTTACTTTAGGTGTAGTATTTACGTAAACGACTGCAAATGTTTAATCTAGAAATTATTGTACTTTGTATTATGACGCCAAAATTTGCTAAATAGACTATTACAAAAAATACGATTTATTGATTATGCGCATTCGAAAACTTTTAAATTAATAATTAGAATCAAATTCACCGATGATAGATCGATCTAGAATCTAAAATCTCACATAAGCTGAACATATTTACTATTTCTCGTTATTATTTCATAAGTTTGCGATGAAAATATCACAAAAAATATTAATACACTACAGTAACTTTATTCATAAGTAATTGTTTCGACACCGGAACACATTTGATTGCGGACTAAATATGTTATAACTTTTTTAAATACCGTTAAACTGATTGGATTATATTTTGTTAAACTATTTATAAGAACCTAAACATAACTCAAAATCATCAAAACAAAATCTAGCCTATAGGTTGTGTTGTGATTATTATCTAATAGGTAGTAAGTCTAGATAATCTGGTACAAGTATAAAAATCGTTTATAGGGGAAACACATATCGGGCACAATGCTCAGCGATTGTATGAAACAATAATTTTAATCAGACGAATAATATTGTCGTGTACATTATTGTATTTAACATCATGTTTAATGTTATATTCTGAATAATTCGATAACTATATAAAAAGTGACATGAAATGTAATGTTTGAAGCAGAATCTGTGTAGCGTTAAGTAGTTTTAACATCTGACATGTATCACCAGATTTCCAAACAGTAAACAATATATAATTCATAAAAAATACTATCTCCAGTATTATGTCTCTTACCTTAAAACTTACCTTAAACACTCAAATCGGTACCCAATTAACACAATTATAATATAAGTACAGTAAAGAGACCCAGAAACTCGATACAGTTACAGAGCCGCGATCTCAAAATGACATCAAAAATCCACCTTACCCAATACCACCCCACCTATAACCCAGCCAACTGCAAAAACCTCTCTACCTTTCACTCGAACTCTGCAAAACAGCCTTTCTAACTTCGCCGGACTGCTTGCCTCAAGTAGGGATGTCCAGGGGAGACTTATGCAACTCCTGACTTACTATTGAGTATATAAGCTTGGAGCTCGATCCAAATTAGTAGAAAGTAAGTTAATACTTCGTGTGTTCAACGAATCAGTCCAGCCACTAGCAAGATGTACGCCAAGCTCGCTGTGAGTGATAATATCCTTAAGACATATATGTAGTTAAGAATTATTTGTTGATACAAACATAAGAACAATTTTTATCGAAATATGATGCTGAGAAAATACTTTAGTCATTAGAATGGTTATAAGGATTACCGCTTTAATCCTTATGTTGGTAGACTTATGTTCAAAAGTTTTTTATTTGTTTGAAAATTAGAAGAAAAAAATTCGTATACCTATATGACCAATTAGAATGTAATTTTGCGAAATCTTAACATATTTTTTTACCTGTTAATAGTTCTCAAAAAAGTTTGTTAAGCTAACTTAAACATATCTTTAGCTCTAAAATAAGTTTACATAAAAACAGTAAAATAAACTTTAAGTTGAAAAATTATATTCTATTGCTTTGCGGCTTCATTTTAATTTCAGTATGTATAATTTATTTATTAATTGATAACTTGATTCTTATTCTTATTTTAAATTATCAAATTTGTGATCAAATGCATTATGCCCTCTCAAATTTGCACGCCAGGTTTGTCAAAACATGTAGAACACTTTTTAAATACTTAACTCAATGAATACACTCATGTTTAATGCAAATTAATGATTCATAATCTTATTATGGGGAAAGTGGCGCTCTATGCGCAGATTCCCATTACAGCCCATTCCCACATAGTATAGGAAGAGGGCAGGATCATGATATCCAACTATAGATTGTTCCCCTGTTTCAGATTGTCTCCTTCCTGGTCGCCGTGGCCTTAGCTACACCTACCCCTGGCGGCTGGGGCCACTCACAGTAAGTACCTACCCTTAAAGGCAACATAGGTCATGAATTAATTTTTCATTAATTCATCCCGTATATGGAAGTCCAATACTGGACTTAGTCCGTCTTCAAAATATAAGATGGCTGGACTTTAACCCACTACGGTGGTCCAACGCGGGTTAATTGGTGTGACAGTGCAATATTTTTTTTAAATTTAAATTCCAGAGGTTCGCGGCGTGGTTTGTATCCACAACCTTCAGGATGAAAGTCTTAGCCTCATTTTATTTTGTCAATTAAACATAATATATCTAGGATGGGGCTAAAACCCTTCGTTCCCCATTTCTAGAATTATCGATTTGTGAAAGAAATGCATAAAGTATAAACCCAAAACAATAAATTAAGATCAAGCAATTAGATTATATATAAAAATAATATCTCTATCATTCGCATCGGCTACAATTATAGCATCAAATTACTGAAATGAATCGTAAATTTCACTTTTGAAACTAACTGAACTAAATAAACATGTAATAGTTAAGTAATTATACTTTTAAGTATCTCAACAAAAGTTATTTCACTGTATATTTTTATAACAACTATTAATAGTATTTTGGCAAGTGTTGAATTTAGATTTGTTCCGCTTTCGTACCGTTAAAGTAAGGTCCACCTTAAAAAAAAATATTTGTCCAAGTTTCTATTCCGCATTCGTCCCTTAGTAAACTATCTCCCCAAATGTCAGGGGACATATACATCGGAAAATATATGCGACGCACCGGCTCGCGGAAAGGCGTCTTGACATAAAAACAAGCATGTAAAATAAAAATTACACAACATACCACGTTATTTACGTGATCCAGAGAGTATATAATGCGAGATCAACATTCATCATCATCATCATCACCCTATTAAAGTCCCCACTGCTGGGACACAGGGACTTCTGACGAGAGAGATTAAGCCTTAATTCACCATGTTGGCCAAGTGCGGGTTGGTGAATAATGTCTATTACGAATAATGGCATATTAAACAGCTGTTAAAAACCTACAAATGTAGTGTCACCGGTAATGATGAAAGGTTTTTTTTCAAATAGCTATCAATGACAGAAATCAAAGTTCAAAGATTTTTATTCTAACCACAAAGTTCTTGTGGCTCTGAGGTGAGAAACGAAATATAAACACGCGTAGAATTGATTTCCCATTTTTTTTCCGCTGTCTGTTTCTTTTGATTTCGGAAGTCAATGTGAAGTGCAGTTTTCAATAAAAAAAAAAAAAAAAAAAAAAAAAGGTTTCAGGTTTAAGGACAAAGCCACAAATCGGAGAATATCACCGAGTTGACATTTTCAAATTTAATTTATATTTATTTCTTTTTCATCATTTATACGATACTTTCTTGTTTTGTCGCAAAAAATGTAATAAACATTAAAAGCGACAACTCGGTCCCAAAATATTCTCCGAGTTGTTTGTTAGGAGCACGGTTTATTACCACGGGTTGCTAAACACAAATATATCAAAGGAGGAATCTGAGATCAGTGATAGTAGTATATCTACATAATTTAGTAACTTCTGCCTGCTTGCCAGTATCTTTCGCCATCCTTTTGCAATTTTCAATTAAACTCTATCCGATGCCACCTCACCTAAGCGGGATCAAGATATATATTATTGTGAAACGGACGATGATCATAGTAATATATTTCCATTCAGTTTTACTGTTCATAAATTTAAAATTATTGCCTTGTTTGGAATACCTTACTGAGATCCTACCGGCTATTTCAAAGCTCTCAATTTACACCTATCTACTTATATTATCGAATATAAGAAGGTATTATGAAGTTATTTTTATATACCTATACTGTTAATTAAGGAGTTTAGGTTATTTTTTATATAAAAGATTAATTGTTATTTGACCACAAAATCATTTCATATTAAGGGATGATGCGGTCTATAATGGAGTATCATGGCTTATATCATTACTGTTCATAAATTTACCATTTTTTGTAAGACTAGAGGTGAAATATGTATCTACTGAATGAATGAATGAAATTGTGCAGTTCGATGCGTTAAAGAAGTAGAGAATCAATTGAATAGGTATAAAATAAATAAAAACCAAAATAGTGGCAGTGAACTTGCTATTATACAAGATAAAAGAATTATCGGCTGCGGTTGCGCGAGTCAAGGCCGAATGTAGGACAAAAAGTCGACAATTTACTATCACCGCTCTTTTACTACTAGATAAGAATCACTCAAGAATTTCTCGAGTTAAATTCTCGATTTTAAAGTATGTTTTCGACATATAATTAAAATTATGATTTGTTGAGTAAAATTATTTTTGGTAAATTTTACAATTTAAATTTCGATGACAAAAATAGTTATAATTTATGCAGAAATGATTAAGACGCATTTTACCATCTTAAATCTTTTAATTTAAATTAGTTTTATGAGTTCGAGGGACTTTATATATTTTATTAGGCAGAGCGAAGATATTTTTAGTCTTCGCACCAATTTTACCTAATTTGGAAGATATTTCAAACGCTTTATAATTATCATTTGTTGCTTGTAGCGAGCTCCAGTTCAGCGGTTTCGTTTCTTTAAACTAATCATCATCATCATTCCAGCGGTAAAATCGCCATAGCTGTACTTAGGCTTCCCAATGTTCTTTCTCATTTTATTTCAAAGTCAAAGTCAAAACGTTTATTTCCTTAGAGGCTTATGCGTATATGGACAGGTCAACGATTTTGACTTTACCCTAGAACTTACCGGACTGAACGTTTATCTGGGATATGCGGCTTGTCCACTGCCACTTCTTGCTTTTCCCTGAGGTTTTGTTTTTTTTGCAAACTACCGCTTTTGAAGTTTATTATTATAATGAGGTTGGTAAAAGTAAATACACACATTTTTTTGATTTTTATTAATTCGCAGACCTAGAATTTTGTTCCGTGAGCATCTTCGTGTTATATCAATAGATAGATAGAAAATTATTAATTACACACACCAATAAACATAAATACAACATAATTAATAGTAAAATTAAACCTGGCATGCGTAATGGTCAATGGTAGATAGATTTTGGTAGAAACTACAAACCTATTCCGTTTAGCTATGTCAGTATTCGAGATACATTACAGTTAAAAGGTACCCACAACCCACATTCAGTAGATATCTAGGTACGACTTACATAAGACGTAATAACCGATATAGGTACGTTTAAACACCCAGAAACGGCTTGTCTGATGGCCAGACAATTATTATTTCCGTCTTTCAAGAATGGTATTTACTCTCACTCTCAGTGCTTCCACTAAAATTATAAAAACTTGTTTGGCGTATATGATCTAAGAGGTTTTTAGGTGTTGGAGTTTAAAGACTGTTTACATAAGGGTATGTGCAATGCAATACAATTTGAGCGACTGGATTTGGTTTAAAATCCACTGTGTGGCTCGGTAGGTGAATGACTGCCTGAGGCGCGGGATGTTTCGGGTTCGATTCTTGTCGGGATCTGGATTTTGCATAATCATTTAGTTTTACTATGTGTAATATGTATTAACTACTATAATTAACATCACCTAACTTAATCAAGAGAGAAATCCCTGTGTTCCAGCTAAGGGAGTGTAATTAGGGATGCTTAAAAAACCATACTTATAGCTCTGAAATTATGCGTAAAAGTAAAATAATAACATGTACCATTATCCTTCCAAATTTATACAGACAGTTGCGAATACTATAAAATGTTTTATGACTTATCATTACGTATAAAAACATAACCGAGAATAATAAAAAAATCATAACAATTTATCAAAATAACGTAACTCAATAATTACGATCGCAAAAAAATATCTCGTGAGGTTAAATGTCGTAATTTATAACTTTCTGCAGTTTCTGCAAGAAGGCGTAAATGATTCGCCATCTTGTTTTGATAACTGTCAATTATTCGAAAGGAGAACGCATTACGTAATAGTACTTGTACCATAGATGACTAGTTGCATTAATCTTTGTATGGCGATGCTCTCAATTATGTAATTTAATTTTTGTAAAGTTCAGCTTCTGTTATTTTTTATGTCAGTTTTATGTCGCGGAGAAGGTAAGTGGTAATCGGTTGTCAAAGTCAAAATATGACAGATCTAGGTTACCAACTACTTGAATAATGTTGGTGGTTATAACGCGGGATAGTTTGTATTAGGTCGTCAAAGTCAAAATCTGACAGATCGAAAGATGCCATCATTATTGTGTCCTTTGATATAAATTTTGAAATAGTAGTTTTTTTAAAGTCTTATTCGTCAATTGAAAAATCGGGCGTTAATATTTTCCAAGTGCTTGCAAGTAATAAACACTCGAGCATAATTCTAAACTTTGATTTTCTCACAATGTTGCCTTCTCATGTCTTCAATAAGATACATGGTACTTCCATGACATGTTCATATTTCCCAATTTGTTTCTGGTAAATTCCATTGTTTTGTAAGTAAATTACACGCCACGCGCCGCCGACGCAGTGTAATCACCTGTAATGACATCATCACAGTCTACTTGTCGCTGTAAGCGCACTCGCATCCCAACTGACAGCTAAAGCTAACCAACCAAAGAGTTGGGTAAGTATTCCAACCTTAACATGTGTATTTCTAGTTCTAATATTAAAATTTCATTATTTACATAATGTTTTTCCATTTTCAATATCGAATTCTTGTTTTGGTTTTTGATGACATGGTGCAATTGCAAATTCGTGATTTTGAATTTTATTTGAAGACTTGGTCGAAAGACATTTTCCAATCGTTTTCCATTGTTCTATTTTTTTAATTTTGATATATTATGTACTTAGTTTGTTCTTTTTATTTTTTAACGGTCTAGTGATAAACATTCGTTATTTTTTTTGAAATTCGTACCATTTGATGTCAATTTTGGCCATACTAGTTAAGATTATTTGCTCATCTCTTTTCAAATTTCAAATTATGGAACGAACTTTCAAGAAAATTAACGAATTTCATTCATTTTTTTAATAATTAACGGTACTTAATTTAATCCATTCACTAGAATGCTTTAACTTATGGTTGTATAGGGGCAGACCAGATGATATTTCGATTTACGTAAGAGGTTAGTCCACTTTGTATAAGTTTATGGGAAGGAGGTTGCATTACTATGGGGCAAGCGGGCACGGTGCTCAGCAAATGTGTATAATAATGGAACCGGTTCAAAAGCTTCCATCAATCTTTAGGTACTCATAATAATAATAATAATAATAGTTATATCGATACTAGCTAACCTGGCAAACGTTATACCAATTATCATTTAGAAAAATGGCCAGTATAAACATTAATGTTAGCACATATCTCCGATATAAAATAATAAAAAAAAATTGATATCTATGAATTAAGGGACACAAAAATATTATTTAAAAAAAATTGCGCGAACGCGGAAACATGAAATCTCAGTTATTGTGGATGTAAATTGCTTAAAGTTCTATTGATCTTAACTTAACTTAATAACCTTTTTTACTGTTTGCTTGTAAAACCAACATATTCGTAACCATTATTGCTAATGACGTTATTAGTATTCAGTATCGGTAACAGGTAAGCCGTTACGCGTTGGTCAACGAAAGCAACAGTGTGAGTGACCTTGAATTGCGGTAATGTTACGTAACGGTTATTTAGATTGAACAGAATGAGTTATTTGGACTAACGAGGGTGTTGACCAACTGTTTCGCTAATAATCTTGTTGGAATAAATTATTGGTGTATTGATGTTGAAAATATCTGTTGAAGATATTTATTTATGATAATGTTTTGTACAATGTTGCTTTGGGCTAAGTAACTAAGTAACATATAACTAAAATCAAAATATTTCAATAATAAAAATATTTTTTAATTCATAGTATTATTAGAAAAGTATTTTATAAATTCTAAAAACTGTATTTCGTGTTCTTATTAAAACAAAAAAACTAATTCCTATTTACAATAAAAAAAAATAATAATTATGAAATAGTTTTAAGGCTATATAATCAAGAACTATAAATTCAAAAATGACCAGTGCTGAGAGACAGATATATATATATATATATATATTGTATGCTTTAATATGGGAAAACTGTTAACTAACATTTTTTTTAAGACTTTTGTACAGTTATAATAATATAATATATCCTTGTTCAGCTGACCACGAAGCTAAAAGTACGTAGGTGGATTGCCCAGAAGTATTTATTATTTTATGTAACTTTGGATGCAAAAACAAAGTTGCCAGAACGCGCTCTAATAAGCCAGTGCTGCGACAGTTGCCAGCATCCACGCTTCCGGCAGAGTAATGAGTAGCACGCAAATACGTATACAGGGTGACCCGTAACACCTAGGAAAAGGCTAGGCCATTGTGATAGATTAACATTAAAAAAAAAGTTCAAAAGTAAAGATCAAAAAGTTATATGACATAAAATAAATACTTTTTGAAAGAAATAATAAGTTATGCTTTTTAATTTGAAATTTATAACGGATCTCGTTATTGCCTATAAATCTTAGATTATTAATCTTCAAGATGCTTTTTTAACTTATAACTCGGAAAGCTATTACGTAGGCTAGCGAATTATTGAAAGCATTTCGTGATGAAAACCCCGTTCTCAAAGTCTCAAGTTAGAAAGCTATAGATTTGATTAGTAAAACAAATTTACTACACATCTAATTCTTCGAACGATTTTAAATAAAATAACGTTAAAACATCATAATCAAAGTCAACAAACATAAAAATTGTTTTCATTGCCACAAAGCGCGCTTAGTAAAATCTATTATCCAAAAGGCATCCAAAACACCGTAGACGTCAAAATAACCTGCCTATTCGTACAGAGCTTTTCTATAAAAAATCAGGTTACGCTCGTGGTACCTTGTATACGGCATAAGTATGTACGGTAATGCTCCTTGCGCAAACGCACAATCTCATGGAAATTGCGCGTTTCCACGTATACGGAGAAAGCGCATTAGTAGGCAGGGCGTTCTCATGATTGTCCTATAGTTTACTCACGTTGATCGTAAAAATGTAGGGAAATATACAACATACATACATACATACATGTCACATGTATTGGTATTAACCGATAGGTATTTGTTGCAGCAAGCACGTGAAGATCCACGTGCCGTACAAGGTGCAGACCATCCACCACCACCACGTGTCCAAGGTGCACGTGCCAGTGCACGTCGTCAAGGAGGTGGAAGTCATCAAGGTATCGTCTAAATACACCTGAATATATTCAATATCTTATATTCTAAATTTGTGTAGAAAAATTAAGACGAAGTAACGAAGCTTACCAGCGAGGTGCGGGACTCGAACACACATCTTCCATTGTACGCATGGACGTTCTGACCGCTAAACCAACCTCGCCACTACGTCATCGCTTCAATTTCATCTACACTTGCAACTACGAGTTACGCCTCGTAAAAATAAAGGCTTATTCAATATCAGCTTAGTTTTTTCAAATTCAAATCTTTATTTAACTTTTGGAACATGTTAGATTATTTAGTTACATGTCTTACTTTGTCGAATGTGATTTTTTAACAGACCTTCAACGAAAAACGGAGGTTCTCAATTCGTCGCGTAAATTTTTGTGTTGGATCCGAGTCAAAGGCAACACAGTATTACAATGCTAGAGTTCACACGAGCATTCGGCTTAGTCCGGATCCTACAAAAATCAGATTCGACAGAATGTAAAGACACAACTCCGTGTGAACGCAGAGTCACGTCTCGTCACCAGTTCTCCGTCTGATTGAAGCCTTATAGATAACTTTGACGGGTGCAGTAATTGATTTTATGTTCCCAAATATTTTTTTCCTTTTAGTTTATTTTATAACAGCACACGAGGTAGAGTCCTTAATACTGCTTTAATTATATAATTGTTTCTTTGGTTTGAATAAGAATCAGAAGGAAGATCAGCGCTAAGACCTATGAATTTCTGTCGTAGCATAATGCTGAGTGATAGCCATTTTTGTTATATTTTTTCTTCTTTTTATAAGATTATTAGGTAATTTAAAAATTAAATGTTATTGTTATATTATTAATTAATTATTGATAAACATTTTCACGATTTTGATTACTTGCCTTCTCAGGAGGTACCAATCTACAAGCACGTGCCATACCCAGTGGTGCAGCACGTACCCGTGCCCGTAGTGAAGCACGAGATCGTAGAGAAGAAGGTATACGTGCCCGTCCATGAGCACCGGGAGGAGCACGGCTGGGAGAGCGAGGCGCTGTCTCACGGCTGGAACTGAACCCACTACTACTATACTTAGATTAAGGTGAGTGCACGATAAGAGACTCAACACCAAAGATACAACAGTCCCAAAAAACCTTGACTGCTCTTCTACAGCACAAGAGACAACAGAAAAATGCAAAACAGTTAAAATAAACATAGCACATAGACAACTGTCTCAAAATACCTAGAGTAATTATTTAACACAAATGTGACAAAAATTTTATTGTAAACATTCGAGAAACTCTGTCGAGTTCCTGAGTCGAAATTGTTGAATATCGAAAGCATTTTCGAGATAAGTTTTTCTATTTGGCTATCGCTAACATAAAATAAATATTCTATTTAATGACCGACGTGTATAATTCCTAACTTTTAATTGTTCAATTGGAGGTAGATGTTTTACGACATACACTTCCAGTACAAACCACAAGTAACTGTTTTATTCAATATTTCTTGTCCCCAGGTTATGATAGAAAATCCAACGCATTGCCATCAATCGCACGACGCATCCCCCAACTGGCCGAGAGACCGGTCGAGCTGCACTTCACCCTGTCAATCGATACAACCCACATCCACATACGACGTATATATGCGTCAACCTTGTAACCAACTGTACCAACACGACTACTTTCATGTGAGCTCTAGTATTGCCTTAGACTAAGAACTTTGAGAGCATTTACATGACAGGATATTGTGTAAAAAGTATTATAGCCAGAAAGCGTAAGGGTTTTACTAATTAGTAATTAACTAGCAGATAAATATTGTATTATCCAATTACATCGAAAATCGTAAAGCACATAAAAAATAAAATTCATTTCGTTACTGTAAAATCGTCGTCATAAACAAATAAATTGTACGGAACAGAATTAAACTGGAAGTAAATAATGCATTCAAAAGTCAAAAGAATCGGCACACACCGGTCGTAATTACCGGACCGGATGTTTGCCAGCATATACTGGGAATGATACATACATATAGTAACTATTATTAAAAAAATCCATTATGAAAAATGTATCAATAAAATACGAAATACTAAATTTTTCATCATCTATTGTCCCAACTGGATGCAATGAAACTCATGTCCTTTTGTTCTTAAAGCTTGCTTTCATATTTGCATCAAATATTTTTCCACCCTCACATACGGAAAACATGGTGGCACATAAACATTTATTAATTAAAATCGATGACCTACCAATTTTTTTTAAGTCATCATGCCTATTGCAGCAAGCAGAGATGTAATCATAGATTAAAAGTAATCAAGGATTATGTGCCACTATGCATTCCGGCCCCTGATGAAAGTCGAAATAATAACCTATAAATATTTCCGGACATTCCACACAACAACTAGCCCCGTTGTAAGCTCTAAGCTTGTGTTACGGGGAAAATAATCCTTTGACAGCCCCAAAAAATAAGCAATCAAAATTCCATTTCCATTTTACAATATTGCTTTGAAATTTGTATTTTTTTTTACTGCTATCGAAATGTCAGAGGCTATTCATAGATACCATTTAATTTTAAGAGCCAAAGAAATAAATGATGTGTTTTAGTTTTATAAATAATTGTTTTAATTTCCTGTTTGCCACCTTATAGTATGATATCCGAATTAAGATCGCCTCACACCATTTTGTCAATGTTATTTTATGACATGAAATAGGTTTCTAAACATTGCTTTGATAATACAACGCCTTTAGAATTATTTGGATCCTCTTCTTATTGTTATCAATGGTTGAAGATATTTATGAAAATAATTTCACTTCGAGAGAACTCTCAGTAATTCTTCTAAAGGATTTGACAAAGCGACAGTTCAACTGCACTTTAAATGGTTAATTACTATTAAGTGGAATTATTTTGATAAGTTTTTATAATAATGTATGAATCTATTAATTTACTGGCGTAACTAAGTGTTCTTTAATGTCCCAAAAGTTAAATAAATGAATTGAAATAAATAAGGTGCCATAAGAATACTATAACTTAGCATTAATAATATAAATTACAAATATAGTTCATTTTTAGGCAGGTATGCAAAGCTGTGATCAAATAGATACACACTAAAACCTCCACCTGAAGGTGCCAGCTAAAATCATTATTATTATTTCTTTAATAATTATGGAGCTATTGGCCAATTTCTTGTTTCTTACCTTTTATAGTATTCATTTGATGAAGCTATGACACTCACTAGTGACGCTGACGCTGAAAGGCAGAGAATATAACCTAACCCAACAACAGAGCCACTAAACAAACAAGAAGAAATCATAAGTAAAGTTAGTTAAGTCTAAGCAGTTATGAATAAAATAAATAAATATTTCCAGACATTCCACACAACAACATCTAGCTCCGTGGTAAGCTCTAAGCTTGTGTTACGGGTACTAGACATCTGATATACTTAATATAATAGACATACATGTATAGATATTTTTTATTATACATATTAAACGACCAGACTAAATAGGAAATGCTTGCAGAACATACAAATACTTGACCCCCTCGGCGGGAATTGAACCCATTACTTGCACCGCAAGCGGACCTACGTCCAACGCACCAATGAGGTAGTCACTCCCAATTGCCAATTTTATATGACCACTAACTAAAAATCTGGTACTACAGAACTAAATGAACAAAATTTATGAAATCCAATAAACTCTGCTTCCGCCGAGGGGCGGCTTTGATACAATATGTAGCTGGATGACCAAGCATCGCTCAGTTCTCGTTTTGTGAAACCCAGCTACGTCAGAATTGATCGCTCCCACCCCTGTCGACTTAATTAACTCTTAAAATCATAGAGTTTTAGGTAATATTCATTTAAGGAAGAGGGATTTATCACGGGTAATTATCTAGATACCTTCATATTTTCATATATCATATTTTTTTTATTTAAGTGTCGTTAGTTAAATGAATAAGAGCTAATCGATTAAACATGCTGGGACACAGGCAATTCTCTCTAAGCTAGAGAGATTAGGACTTAATTCACCACGTGCCACCAAGTGCGGGATGATAAATGTCATATGTCCTTCAAACTCTTAAGTTATCACAACATGCCAGTTTCCTCACGATGTTTGCCGTCACCGTTAAAGCGCGTTTTATAAAGCGTACATACATATTTCAAGAAGAAAAACCCAGAGGTGCGTGGCGGGGTTCGAACCCACGATCTTCGGAATGAAAATGGAGTGTGCTACTTACTAGCCAACATGCCTTTCTACACGACGGATTAAACATAATGGCATGTTCTGAGAACTTTAAAGAGTTTGAAGGACATGTGACATTCACCAACCCGCACTTGGCCAGCGGGGTGAATTAAGGCCTAATCTCTCTAGCTTAGAGAGAAGTCCCTGTGTCCCAGCAGTGGAAACGTTTATAGGGTGATGATGATGATGATTAAACATATGCTACATGTATTAATTATTACTATTAGATAGACTGATTAAGTTTCCAAACAGTGTGAAAGTTTCCAGGCAAGGCGCCTCATCCGACGCACGCTTCCCCGGGGCGCTTGTCAAATAAAAGTAACCTCCAGAATATAATCGCTACTGATTTTATGAATCCTTATACCGACCGCACAATTTTCTCCGGAGGTAACTTAGAAATTTAAATAATAAATAAAATAGCCTTTATTCAGATTTTGATGTTACATTATAGTTAAACCTATACTAAGTAAACTTAAATTTAAATAAACTAATTCTGTGGTATTTTTTGTTATTACAAAGTTTTGTTATTGAAGATCTGTTTGCCAGTCATCAAGGGCCTCCTCCAACCTTTCCATTCCTGTCGTACCTGAGCCATTCTGTGTCATGCCACTTCAGCTCCTAGTCTTATATTATTGTCCTCACATCTTTTAACAATCACTCTACTCTATCTCTATTGTTTTAGGTCCAATTGCTCTATTGGTATACTTGCATGAACAACCATGCTTCTTTGTAATCTGGTAGCCTTAGGTTCAACACTGCAATGCATTGATTAATTTCTATAAATGATTCAAAATCCATTTCGCAAGTTATTTTCTGAAAATAAAATCTATACTTGGAACTTAGAAATTTACAAACATTAATTACAACAACATTCAACATTCTTCTTTACGTTACGCCACTGTCTATGTCGTTCTATTTATTTCCTCTCCATCCAAAGGTTGCCTGGAAGAGATCACTCACAGCGATAAGGCCGCCCTTTGTACTCCAATGTATATTGTCTTGTTATTGTTTGCAGTTTGTATTTTATTTGTGGTGTACAATAAAGAGTTATCTATCTATCTATCTAATTTCCTACAGAACACTTTTATTAAGTGTTCTGAACAAACCTAAAAAGAAAGTAGAATTACTTTATGCTCTTCTTTGACGAACAATAATGGCAAAAGGCTATGTTGGCTCAGTGGAAGCTCACTCGTCTTTCATTCCGAAAGTCGTGGTCGTCCACACCTCGCCGCGCACTCTGGAGTTTTACATTCAACGAAATTTAAGTGCGATTTTAACACGTGCTTTAACGACGAAGGCAAACATCGTGAAGAAGCCGGCAAGATCTGAAAACTTTAAAAAGTTTTGAAAGACAAGAAAGACAATTAATTTCAAATAAATCTCGGAGAACCTCTTCTTCATAAACGCTTTCAGGCTAGAAACAGGCAGGCTTTCAGTCTTCTTTCGGCGGTTAGAAATCAAACACGAACAAAAGTGGTCGTTACGGGCCTTGCGACCGACATAGCATATTTTTATGAATCCGCGCCCGCGCCCCCGCCCGCCCCGCGCCCGCGCCCGCCTCACGCTTCGTCAGACCTTAAAAGAGCGCTATATATGCCCTTGTTTTTTTATACTACTAATTGCATATTATACACAATTATTGTAATTCAAACTAAACATAATATTCAGGTTATGTCGACGGGATGTGACCAAATTTATTAAAGACTGAATGAATGATTTATCATTTTGAAACTAAATTGAACTCGTTACACCATTTATAATTTCCTTTAACAATACATACATTCGGTGTATAGTCCATTCCATAATAAAAGATACTATAAGTAAACAAAAGTTACCTAAATAAAGTTTTAAGAATATAATAAGGTCTGCCAATTTGTCCAAATCTTGTAGTGCAAACTTACTTTCTTATCGATATCCATAATTAAGATCACAAAGAATGACATTATCTGATATTATCATCGCATTAACTAAGTTATATCATATTTTTTTTGTAAATAATCGGTAGAGAAATAAAAGTACTATTATTAACATCAGCTTTAATCTAAAATATTCCGTAAAGCAACTTTCAAAATAATTTTAATGTTCAAAAGTTCAAAAACGCACGCAGTTGCGTCACGCACGCAAGGCACGCAGGTATTGTCTCATTGAAATAAAAGGCAAAGTGACAACTCGGGCAGAAATATCGCGCAAAACTGTTCCATCAGTTCAGGCGTGACAGGAATGTTGGGTTATAGTATTGTACCTTCAGTGGAGGAAATCACAAAAGGAACAAAAAAATACTATAAAATATAAGTTACACTCATAGCTAGATTTAACTATCAATAAAGTGTCAGAAATAAATAATTAATATAAGTAGTATTAAAAAAAAACCTTCACATGTAAGTATTCCTGATTGTCAGTTTGTTTACTTTGTAGGTACTACTTTAACATTAAATGACATTTTTTTTTAAAAGATCTAGGGGTTTACTTCGTTTGATTCAGAATGTTACCCCATCACTTAGCAAAAGTACAAAGCAAATTTCAAATGTGGCCTATTATATTGGTCTTACTATATAGTATGCATACTTACTTATTATACTCGTATTTTTTATTCTAAATTATTTGTCTAGACTTTTATTATACAATGACATGTCAGTCCTATCATACCCTAAAAGATTTTATACTCGTGCTTTCCATTACTAATAATTGTAAATATTTTGGCAAGAACTTAATTTAAATTAATAATTAACAGTAATCCAATGCACTGTAATTTAGTGCATTGGATTACTGTTAACTATTAATTTAAATTAAGTTCTTGCCGAAATATTTACAATAACGTAGCGTAGATTTTATTTTTGAGTAGGTACAATGAGAAATAGGCATCCCCAACTGTATGTAACGAGTAAAATTTCGATATTATATTCACAATTCTCAAAAACTTATCAAAATATTCATTGATAGCCAATTTTAAAACCGTTCTTTTTTAGCAACCATTACCGAGCAAAGAGAAAAAAAATATTTCAACATTATCTGGAGTTAATATTTATAATACACACAATAAAATACATTCACAGGCACTTAGAACTAGCTCACGAAGCAGACATGCAGAAGGATAACTGTCAATAATACGTAATTAAAACACAATACATGAATGATTGATATCCTATGGTAGCAAGACAGTAACCACGATTAAGTCGGATCGGAAATAGTTGACAAACTAACTCTACGGATAAAAACCACGTAAATACATTTTATTATGAGTCGATACTCCAATCGGAGTAATAATCAGTAAAAACTTAAATGAAAGTTCCTACAGATTTGTATTAGCCCAAAAATAAGTTGGATGAGCACCACGGCCTAAGCCAGATCAAACCATATACGGATAAAAAGATCTGTAGTTTGCAACGGCCCTAACGCTTCCATTTAATCCAATCTGTTGAAAAAAGCTATCTATGGATATCACTTTTCAATTGCATAACAACATTATGATTTGAAACATTCAATGATAATACGGGGTGTCCAGTGGGAAAGGTTCTTGTACATGCATGCATGGGCGGCTTTTTCGTTGTTCTTAGTATTTGCAACAGCGTCAAAACACCGGACTAACCACTCGACGACCTAAACTACCATCAAATTATGTTATCTGTTCTAATTCATAAGACTTAAGACTTATGATGTCCTCCGGGTCGTATCCGACAAAGGCGAACCTGGACTGTTATATTTTCTACTGTTTTCTATTGTGTGCCCGAATGTGGCTGGCGAAGCCAAACTTAGTTTTGAAAACTTTGTTGCAGGGCGCACAGTGCAGTTGGCCACTGCTATCATAGGTGTAATTGTAGAAAGGCTTCGGACAGATCTTTTTATTAAAGCGTTTTGCGTCAAGGTCTTCTAAACGACGCTCTTCGAAGTTCGATACGGCCTTATATACAGAGCTACGCCATTCAAGTCTCTGTTTCGCGAGCTCTTCCCAAGTATCACATGAAATGTTACATGCCATGAGGTGGCGTTTTAGGACGTCCTTGTAGCGCAGGAACTGGCCGCCAGGTGTACGTTTACCGTGTCTTAGTTGTGAATAAAACACGGTAAGACTTAAGACCTATACTTAGCATGGTTCTCTCGAAAGCCAAAGCAGACCATCTCGTAAGTGGAGAAGGCGACGACATTGGTGACCTGCGCCTTGAGGATGGTGGCGAGCCACCCTCGGTAGAGGCCGCGGACGCCGTCATGCTGAACAGTCTTCGCGAAGCAGTCCAGGAGCTTGTAGCACTCGATCAACCTCGTCTTCCTCTTCTTCGTGACTCCGTCATGTTCTGCGTTGATCGCCGCGGGCGTAAGTTTCGGCTGTAAACAAATATTTATGGTAATAGGGTAGATAAATAAAAAAAAAGGTGTATGTGCGATTCACACACGATAGAAGTGAAACTTCAGTAAATCGACAACAGAATAAGAAGAATAAAAAAAAACAAAAAAAAAATACTATGCAAAAAGATTTTGTTCGGGCGGTCAAAAATCATCAAATCTTATTTCCATTTCCGTTGCATCCGGTTTCAAATCACAACGATTCTAAAGAAGTTTCACTTCAATAATAATACGTCTGTCATTAAGATTAAATGAAAAATATATATGTTTTTTCTTGCAAACGCAAAATCAAGACAATACTGTGCATTGACGTTTCGCGTGTCATAATGCAAAATGTACAGAAAGGATTTAGGTAAAACTTTATTATAGCTAACTTAACCACTGAACTGTCCAAAGCGCGCGAGCGACACTAGCCTCAACTCAACGAAAACGTTTACAATTTAAAAACTACTAAAGATAAAGTGAAATAAAAATACTTAATGAAAGATTGTATCACCACGCAGACCAAGTGCGGGTTGGTGAATGCCACATTTCCTTCAAACTCTTTAAAGTACTCAGATCATGCCGATTTCCTCACGATGTTTGCCTTCACCATTAAAGCACATGTTTAAAGCGCCAATTAATGTCTCAAGAAGAAAAATCCAGAGGTGCGTGGCGGGGTTTGAACCCACGACCTTCAAATAAAAGTCGAGTGTCCTCTCACTTAGCCAACACGGCTTTTATTTAGATTTTATTGAAATGTATTTGTTAAAAGTAACATTTCGTATAAAAAATTATATTTAAGTATTTTTTTTATGGTTTTTCTGAGAATTGTTTAACGCCATTGTCTTTTTGTTCCTCTTATTTCCTGTCCATCCCAAGGTTGCTAGAAGAGATCGCTCATATGTATAAGGCCGTCCTTTTTACCCTGTTTTAATTTCAGGTTTTTGTTAGGTTTATTTAAATTTGTGTGGTTTTTAATATAACAATATCTAACAAGAGTATTTAAAATATTGGTAGCTTTATTTCCACAGATTATTTTAATCATGCTGTCAGCTTATATTAATGTGAAATTAAATTAAATGTATTTATTTTCCAAAAGTATGTTTCAATAATTGTTGATGTTTAATTTGATTTAAGGTTTTACATACTTTACCAGTAAAATGGAATGCAAATGTTTTATTACTTATACATAACAATTGAAATTTATTTAATTAATATTAAAAATTGACACTTGGAGGGACATGGGGGAGGCCTTTGCCCTGCAGTGGGAAAATATAGGCTAAAGAAAAAAAAAAAAAAAAAAAAAAAAAAAAAAAAAAAAAAAAAAATATTAAAAAAATATTCGATTCAAAGTTTAATCTAGAATCAAAAATATCATTAATTTTATAAATTGATCTACTAGTCACAAAAACAGTTTTGTATTAAACTTCCGAATTGGTAATTCTCTCATATTTTTAGGTAGCTTATTAAATATTTTCATGGTCATAATGTAACAATTTTTCCTCGGTAGCGCTGACTTACTCAGAGGTTATAATTAATTTGGTACGGTCTCTTGTTTTAACACTTGAACCAAATTCGTCCTTATCATATTTTAAATCGTACCCACCTTCTAGAAACAATAGAAGTGAGATATTTTGATCACTTTGGGCGCTTACAATATTCTGATGATACAAACTGAATATATTTATTTATTTATTTATATATACATTGTGCACAAAAAAACAATGTACAGAGGAGGACTTAATGCTAGAAGCATTCTCTACCAGTCATCCTGGGCGTGCAAGAAAACAAATCAGGCACTATAAATATAAAACTTTATCAATTTGGTTTAATGTTGTTCATAAGAAGAATAAGAAGCTTCGGAAGACAATAGACCGAAGACAATAGAACTAAGTCACCTGATCTGATCCTATTGTTTCAACGCACTGCGCATTATGAACAGGCTTTTACATGTACAATCTGACCTGTGTAAGGTCAGATTGGAGCTACATGTCCAATCTGACCTTACACAGGTCAGATTGGACATGTAGCTCGGTTCCACAAGGATGTACAAAATAGCTGAATTTTGTTTTTTTCTGTTATGTGCATGTTTGACTAGCAATTGTTTGTTAATGTGAAATGTAATGTGGTAACTACGTTATTCACCAATATTGTTAAAATAACAACATAAGAGATGAAAGCTGGGTTGTTCTTTTATCTTCTCAAATTAGTGTAAAAATTGAAGCTAACTAATTATTCTTATTTTTATATTTAAATTAGCTTTAAGTTGTCCTGTCCTATGTATGCCCTGTGCCTCTAAGGAAATACACGTTTTGACTTTGACTTTGTCACGCTATAATAATGAAAGAAATAAGTTTTGTGAATTTACATTAAAAGTTAAAAGTAATGTTTAAATTATAAAGTTTGTTTAAATGTTTTTAACAAGATACTTTAATTATGCAAGAACCTACCTAAGATAAGTTTTTGTAAAATGATAATAATCCTATTCATAGTCATAATAGTAATTTATTCTTAACATAAATTATAAGTCACAATATGTTTTTTAACGTGGTTCCCTAATGTTAATTACTTAACAAAATATTTTCTTATTAGTATTATGTTTATCTGGTAACAATAAGAAGCTGACTGTACCTAACCTGATGTCTGGTAACGTAAAGGAAATACTGATTATTAGATAGTGATCTTAACGCTTTCAACGAGGAAGGCTGGAAGGAGTTTCAAACAACTTAGTTTTAAGTCAAGCACAGAACCTGTCAAGCTCTGTAATGCGATACTGCTAACACAATTTCAGACCCTCTGTGCATTACACTAGTCTATTCTACATGAGTTGTTTTTCAAGTAACACCTATAAAACATAAAACAAAGTTCTTCAAATAGTTAGGGGAATAACATATTCCGTGATTTTTAATTTCCGTAATTGGTAATGTTAATTTATTGTGAAGTTTGAACAACATTCTCAATATTTAAAGTTTTTTTCTGATGATGGTAAATATAGAGGTATAAAATCCCAAAGTTATAACTTTATTTTTGTAAGTATCGGCCACTTTTCAGCTATGTTTGTACAAGAAATCACGACTTTTGTATGAAAAAACTATTCTCAAAATATCAGTTTTTGTGAACCTGAAAGTCCGTGATGCAAAAAAATATCAATAAAGTTGAATATCTGTAAAACTACAATAAAACAGGGAACATGCATGGATGCTCATCTCCCAGCTTTCGTTAATCCGTGGTTCGTGTTACATTTTGTATACTCTCGACAAACTCACCCACCCATTAATCTGGTGCAGTTTTGTAATAACCAAACAACTGAATCGTACCATATTTCAATTGAATGTGACAATAATCCGCTTAAAGACTCCTCAATAATGTGACAAGTAACATTTATGAGAAATATACATTATTTGCATTAAAAAGTTTCTAGTATGAAGAGAAAACAAGTACTTTAATATTTCTATTGTACGCAAATGTCGAACCCAAGTCCAACAGATATTGAAGTTGGTGTGAAAGCTTTCGCATTTGTAAGTTGGAAAAGTCCTGTATATTTCCTGAAAAGAATCTTCGAGCTTCTTTTCAATTCATTGCAGATCGCAGGATATGACTGGGCATTGCAAAACATTCTTGTTTATTTTATTGCAAAAGCAAAATAAACGATTGTAAGGAACTACATTATGTTAAATATAATGAAATAGACTGAACTTGTTAACTATACACACAACTATACACACAATTATAAAGACTATACACACAATTATGGACATAGAACACTATTATGGAGAATTGAAAACTGTACCTACCTACTACTAAGTATGATAATTGCAATTTTTTTATTTTTTTCAAGGTTATGAGAGCTGGCACATATTTTGAAAAGCTATTTAAATCAAGCTGAAAATATTCCCGTTTGTCTCTTCTACTATATATTCGGCGCTGCTGCAGGCCGGTGGGTAGCGTAATCCGAAACCAGCGCTAGGATTATATGTGTAACTAGCGACCCGTCCCGGCTTCGCACGGGTGCAATGATGATACTAAATAAATAAATCATAAATAAGGCCGGCCGGTACCGCCGCAATTTTTAAATCTGTAATATCTTCCAAAATATTCACTTAAATCATACGGTGTAAAGGGCCATATAGATCTATATTAAATGAAAAATGTATTCAAGGTTTTTAATTGGTTATGGATTAATGCTGTATTGTTTAAAATCGCTTCGTAAATTAGCCAATAATTGTCGTAAAAAGTAAATGACAAAAAAAGTTATTGTGGGTTATCCATAAGAGATAGACATATACCATCACGCACTTTTCTGTAGACCTTTTCAATGTGTACAATACTTAGTACATTATTTTGATAAAACTCGTAGGGTTCAGCCTGCGTTTGCAATGTAAGCGGAAAAAATATAATTATTTACGACATCACATTAGAAACCTAAAAAATAACAGTACTTCTCCACTATTTAATGGATGTGATTATACATAAAAACCTTCCTCTTGAATCACTCTATCTATTAAAAAAAACTGCATCAAAACCCGTTGCGTAGTTTCAAAGATTTAAGCATACAAAGGGACATAGGGACAGAGAAAGCGGCTTTGTTTTATACTATGTAGTGATGATGAGCGAATAATACCTTGAAATAAGGTGGAAGAGTAAAGAGACTATCGATAAAATTGTTATCATTATCATCATGGCCTGCCATGGGACTTCCTCTGCACATAAGTAAGGGGGCGTTAGACAAAAACAAAGAGGGTGCGAGAGTCTGAGCCTTATTTTTGAAGTGAAACTTCTTTAGAATCGTTGTGTTTTGAAGCCGGATGCAACGGAAGTGGAAATAAGATTGGCTTACCTGTCGGGTAAGCCAATCTTAAACGCTAACAAGGTTAAGCAACTTTGCGCGACGCCAGTACTTGGATGGGTGAACGCCCGAACAAAATCTTTTTGCATAGTATTTTTTTTGTTTTTTTTTATTCTTCTTATTCTTTTTGTCGATTTACTGAAGTTTCACTTCTATCGTGTGTGAATCGCACACACACCTTTTTTTGTTAGGCAGGAGGTGTCGCGGACCGGTGACGTTGGCTTGGTTCTCTGCGGAGTTTGATTCTTCAAAAGAAAAACACTTAAAAATACCTACATTAAATACCAATTGCAAATACTGGCTTTTAAAACAATGTAAGTTATTCACATAATTTGCAAATCACGTTTTGTAAAATTACAGTCAAACAAGTACTGAGCCTACTGTTAACACCACATGCGAAAGTACCAGGGCAGCATAGCCCAACAGCACTAAGACAATAAACCGGTTCGAGTATCAGATTGATCCGGAGAGGGATTGAGCTATAAAAGCTTTTATAATTTAAAAACGGTATTTTCACCAGTTGTTTATTTTATAGTAAAAACGTTTTTTTTTCAGCAAGTTACTAATGCACTTCCAGTAGGGATGCTCTCTGAGCAGTCTGCAGAATCAGACAGAGACAGCAAGTATCATTGCAGAAAAATAGATAAGAGAAAAACGATGCTTGTCATTTTCCCCCGCACGCTAGAACGCTTTCAAAAAATTGAATATCCCTATTCCCCTATTTCGATGTTTCGCATAAATCGTCGTTAACAATTTTCCAAATGACTGCCGATCCCAGTTGCGCTCCAGCCTTGTTGAAAGCTTTAGAGGAAAGAGACTTATAAAGAAAATTCAGCAGAGGAGCAACAAGTTGTCATAAATGTAATAAATGTGCCTTAATGTCCTTAAATATTTTTACATTTAAGGAAATTAAGGGAGGTTGTTGTTTTCAACATAATATTATGTAATGTGGACGCGTTGCGCTTTCATTTGATACCGCACACTAGTACCTTTTTAGTTTATATATTTTCAGATATTCGGTTTTCCTTCCCCACTCTCACCCACATAACTTTTAAACGGCACAATTTTCATGAAACATGTCTAAAAACACTCGCGTCAGACTCACCTTACATGCAAAAAACGAAATTGAAATCGCGCCATCCGTCATCCCTCTTATTTGGTTAAAAAAAAAATAAGAAGAAGGGGGTTAAAAAATAGAAGAAAACATGAAAAATTACGGTAATTTCGTAAATTTCCGGTCTAAAACAGAAATGAAAACGGTTTAATATTCCCGAAAAGTTGTTTTATAAGTCATGTTATGCATTCTGTGAGTCCTGTTTCCGAGATTGATCGGTCTCAGCACAAGCCGGTATTTGTCTTGAATATTAATTTATTATCACACAAATAAAAAAATGTTTTTTATCTTACTACAGATATGTACGAGTATTTTTATATAAATGTATTTGCATTTTTCTAGGTCAATGTATAAATGTAATGTAATGTATAAATTTATGTTTGATTAAAGTATGTATGTGAAGTGATTTTGCTGATTATTACTTTTGATATAGAGATACCCTAAGAGTCTAACTATGGCATTCCATATAAATCGAGTGTAAATTTCCAAACTCATAGGGGTGACGAGGGCGTTTATATTTTCATTAGGTTCGGCTCGCCGGCCGGCTCTCGAGTTACCGACTTCATTTAAATGCAGTCTACCACCTAATTAAAATCTCGGACACTTCGTTTAGTGTATAAGCCATAAATTGGCTTAATTATGTTCGTTGATTGAGACCAAAATAATTATGAATGCACATCAACTTCCGCATGATTAATGGAACTTTTATACCTGCAAATTATACCTATTAGTTGATATTTGAGCATTGCGTATAACATGTAATCAAATATTGTAAGTAATATTTGCCACATTTTTGAGTTTCGATTGACCTATACAGATCTTATCACATTATGTCAATCACGTGATAATGTTATACAATGATGAGATATTACAACCAAGTAGAAGATTCTGCAACGAAAATTATCACTCACCGCAACCTGCATCCTCTTATTCACCAGGTACAGAATAAATAAATATTGTACTAAATTTATACGTCGCAAGTTTCCACTCCGAAACTTTCATACACTGATGCAAAAAAAATAGGGGTCCAGTATTTTTCGACGGGCCAACAGACGTTCTTAACAGAATATGTTTTTTTAAGATTTAAAAGATATTATAATTATGAATGTCTAGACACTTTCTCTTTGGCCTGTGCACAGACCAAGGACCAAGAGCAAGGAGAAAGTGCTTACAAATTAAGTACACACATTTCATGTTTATATCACTGTGTACAATAAACGTTTTTGTATTTTTTGTATTGTATTGTAATGTCTATTATAAATGATTGCAGAAGAAAATACGTCGTGGCGAACTAGTTGTGCCTAGACATTGTGTAGTTCACGAATGAATCCTTCAAAACATATACTTCAGTTGTGCTCCTTCCTTCACTCTTTCGTTCACTTACAATTCAACTAGCTCACTAACTTTTTTAGCTCAGTTGTCTTCATCGCATCGGGACGAATGAAAGATAGCCCGCGCGGATAGATTATGCTGTCACGCTCTGTTGTAAGTACTGAAGCGATTGTCTGTTTCACTCGGTCACGTTCGTATATGATCATAGACTCCGTCGTTCTTCGTAAAGTCGAAGTTTGTTATTTACCAGTTTACCTATCTCTTAATAATAATAATAACACCAAAGTATCTGCCTCAACTTTGCCAAAAATAAACAGGATGGAAGAAATTACGCGCGAACCTCAGCATTGTTTTCTTTAGTCTTTTTATTTATATTGACATAAAATATATCTTTGTGATAAAAACTGTATACCTTTCTATACTTTACTATTTATTTTCACGTAACTTTTTTTATAAGCCAGTATACCTATACGTAGGTATGTTAAAAACTCATGGATCTGCATTAGTAGGTAAATATTCAATTAATTAAAACAATAATAATAATAAAAGCCTCTTTTATTTCTTAGTTAACACACTTACAATTTTATGGAAATAGTTAATGTTTAATTATTATTGTAATAGGTATTCTAGGTGCTTTTATTTCTCCTCAGTAAGAACCCCGTTTTGGGTATAGGCCTCCTCCAAAGATTTCCAATTTTCTCTATTTTTTGCTACTAGTTTCCCGTTTGTTCCAGCCGTTTGCTTGATATCGTCCTCCCAGCGGTTCAGCGGTCTTCCTATACTTCTTTTTCCAAGAGGGCCAATCCACCAAGTTACTTTCTTTGTCCATCTCTGGTCTGTCAGTCTTGCGATATGGCCTGCCCAGTTCCATTTAAGAATTTGTGCGTAGCTCAAGGCGTTGGTTGCTTATATTGGTATGCCTTATTTTATCAAGTTTTTTTTTTATGTTCATCATGCTTCTTTCCATGCTTCTTTGGCATGTATTGATTTTATTTATTACCTTTGTTGAGAATTTCCACGTCTGGCATCCGTATGTCAGGCTCGGTAAGAGACATGTATTCAGAACTCTTGTTTTTATAGCTGTCGGTAAGTTACTTTTAAAAATTTCTTTCAGGCTCCAGTATTTATTCCAGTTTTGTTGTGTCCTTCTTTCTACTTCAAGTATATTGTTATTTCTGTCAAAACTTATTCTTTTTCCTAGGTATATATATTTTTCTACATATTCTAACAGTTCATCTCTAATAACAATAGGTTTTTGCCGTCTATTAGTCATAATTTTAGTCTATGTTAAGTTAATTTCCAGTGCCACTTTATTGCTTGCTTTCTGTAGGGATTCGATCAGTAGTTGCATCTCGCTGCCTGTTTCTGATTACAGCACCAGGTCATCTGCGAATCTCAGATGACTGAAATAATGGACTTGTATATATAGCCCTGATTTACTTCAGTCTAGTTTGCTAATAATAGATTCTAGGACAGCTATAAACAGTATGGGGGAGAGCGGGTCTCCTTGTCTTACACCCCTTTCTATTTGGAAGGGTTTTCCTAAAGATTCAAGCTTTATCCTTCCTATATTGTTGCTGTATATGCTTTTGATAATTTTTATGTATGTATCTGCAACCTCTTGTACTTCCAAACTTTCCCATATACTCCTGTGTGTCACGGAATCAAAGTCCTTCTGGTAATCAATGAAGGTTATGTATAGTGGTCTCTGTTGCTCTTGATACTTCTCTATAATTAGTTCTATTGTGTGGATGTGGTCTACCGTCGAGAATCCTTTCCTGAAGCCGGCTTGTTCTACTGGTTGTTTTACTTCTAGTACAGTTATTATTCTTTTATTTATGATAGTAGAAAAGAGTTTGTAGATGCTCGATATCAAACTAATAGGTCTGTAATTACTTATGTCTTTTGGATCTCCCTTTTTATATATCAGTATTATATTAGCCTAAGACCATTGAGAAGGAGTTTCTGATGTTTTGAGTATTAAATTAAAAAGCTTAGCTAGCGGTTCTGCCAAAATGATTGGGGCCATTTTCAGTGTTTCATTCGTGATATTGTCAGATCCAGGACTCTTTTCTAGTTTGAGTTTTTGTATTGAGTCTATTATTTCCGATTCGCATATTGGTTCGAAATAGCTGAAACATTCTGATTCGTTCTTACTGTTAAAATCTTCATTATCTCGGTCGTTGTCACTGTTTAGTTTACTAGCTGTGCCCCGCGGTGTTACCCGCGATATAATGGATTTTCCCGCGGAATGACGTTTTCCCGCAGTAAAAAGTAGCCTATGTTATTTTTCAGGCTCTAGAGATTCTGTGTACCAAATTTCATTTAAATCGGTTCAGTAGTTTTTACGTGAAAGAGTAACAAACATCCATACATCCATACATCCATACTTACAAACTTTCGCCTTTATAATAGTAGTAGGACTATTGAATTCAGTTGCAGTATTGATAATTTCGCTGCGTGTATGTAAGCTTTTACCTAGGTCTGTCAATCCTTCTATCCAAGATCTGCATGTTCAAAGTTCTTTGAACGTGTTTTGTTTTTAGTTTTCTGTAAAGTTTTTCTTCTTTTTAATAATTTTATTGTGCATTCCTGTAGTATTTTATGTTTATCGCTATCATCTCTTTTAGTCTTAGCAAGTTTTAAGCTTTGAGAAATAGCAATTGTTATTTTGTCATATTAAGTTTGTACTGATTTGTTTTCTTGAAATGTATTTACAGGTAGCATAGATTTTAGGTTTTCTTTGTACTTGTTTATTTCAGTTTTGCTCTTGAGTTGATTCGTTTGCTTGGCTGTGAACTTGGTTCTACTTATCTTTTGTGAAGAGAGTTTTATCGTTGCTCGAATTGGTCGATGATCTGATGGATAGTTCAGATTGATAGCTTCAATATTTTGGAATAAGTTTGGCTGGTTTGAAAGTATATAGTCAATCTCATTTTTATACTCGCCTGTTGGAGATCGCCAAGTCCAATTACGGCTTTGTTTTTTCTTGAAACAAGTATTTATGATTGTTAACCTATGTTCCAGTGCGAAGTCGACAAGTTTCTGACCTCTTGCATTTCTTTCTCCATATCCGTATCATTTACAGCTAAGTATTCGTTTTCTTTTGGCACGCCAACTTTCGCATTAAAGTCTCCCATCAGTATTATGTGTTTATGTGCTGTATCTATCTCCTTCGCGATTTATTTGTAGAATTCATCTATTTCGTACTCGCTTGCTGTTTCTGTCGGAGCATAAACTTGTATTATAGTTATTTTCCTGTCTCCTATGATGTTCATGTTAAGTGTAGCGACTCTCTCAGTTGATCCGGTAAACTTCTGTATATTGTTTTTCAGGGACTTGTTAATAATAAATCCTAGCCCGTATTTTCCAGGCGTCTGTCCTATGTAACAGAGTATAAAAGTTTCATATTCTTCTATTTTGTTGCCAAGTCTTCTGACTTCCGATATTCCTATGATATCGTAGTTAATTTTGTAGACTCTCTTCTAGTTCCAGTAGGCCATTAATCCATTCATTTAAATATAAATAATGAATTACTACCAACTATATTTAGGTACATTTCAATTCATTTTTAAACAAACTCGTGTCTTAACTCATCGCATTAGCTGAGCTAATATCATTGATTGAACTGTTGTTTTATATCCCATTCTATATCTCTTGATGAACTAGTGGAAGAAAACCGAACGACAACAATATTTGATACTGTTGAGCAAGTGAACTAACTGAACTACTGAGCTAGAAGATAGATATAGTTCACTCCAATGAAAAGTTAAGTACATATCTTTTCATTTCAGTGACACATTCTGCGCAACGCTAGTTGTGCCCCGCGGTGTTACTCAGGGAAAGACAATTTCCCGCGGTAAAAAGTAGCCTATACCCTTTTTCAGGCTCTAAAAAATCTGTATAATAAATTCCATTTAAATCGGTTCAGAGGTTTTCACATGAAGGAGGAACATACAGTGTTACTTTCGCATTTATAATATTAGTATGGATTCCTTGTTACTACGTACTAGATGATTCTAAAATCTTTATGAATGATACTTACTGCAACCTGCATCCTCTTCTTCACCAGGTCCAATGGATAGGTGGCGGTCTTGGACATGAAGCCGGATGCCGCTCCAGCCACGGTGCTCGCGAACAGAATGGTCTCCGGTCGGTGAATGTTGGCGTTCTCCTTGCATATCTCCTTGCTGCAATCGTGGCTAAGCTTCAGGATCCAGGGTTGGATGATGTTGAACACGTAGAAGGATATGCCGATCTGCGGTCCCATCTGAGGGGATATATTTCAATCACAATTCATCATCATCAATAGGGTGATGACCCTATTCTACATTCCCACTGCCGGGACAGAGGGACTATCTCTTGGCGAGAGAGATTAAGGCCTTAATTTACCACGCTGACCAAGTGGGGGTTGGAAAATTTCAATGTACATTAAGCTCTATTTTTTAAAAGATCTCAGAATTTGCCGGTTTTGTCACGATGTTTGCCTTCACCGTGCAGCACGTGTTTAAAGCGCACATAAATTTCTGAGGAAGAAAAATCCAGAGGTGCGTGGCGGACTTAGCCAAAACGGCTTTTTTTACAATTACTACCCCTTAACGGTAAATCATTTTGTGAAATCTGATGAACGTTGTCAGCTCATCGACTGTCAAAATCACTCACTTCAATGAGCCAGTGTTTAAATATCAAACTAATTTTGATGTTCAATGCAAACAATCATCTATGGTGTCGTGTTCCGTTGTCGAATATGATGTTACAAAAACAAATAATGCCTGTAAATATAATATGCACATGTAAATACCTACTTTTCCGCCATTGGAATTGTTAATTAATTGCAATCTGTTCTGAAAAAGATGTTTACAGTAATATTATGTTCCAATGATATTTTCAATAGAATTCTCTAATAGAAACAGAATTTGGGAAAATTATATGTACGCATTTTTTTCGGTCACATCTTCGGTTGAATAAGTGTATCAATACAATATAATATAATGGTCTTATATCGCCTATTACTGTAATTAGTCATCCCTCATTGATTGTTATCGTATGGCGGGAGCTTTGCCAATACCCGCCAGGCTTGCATGCGGGTTGGCGAGCACAGTTTTTAGCGTTGGATTGCAAAAGGACGCTGCTGTCCATATTCTGATTTATATCCTGGTCTTTATGATCCCACTAGAGGAGCGCAATACGCTTACGTCGTTGGCCGTGGTAGAATGAATGTTATTTTTATTACCTACCTATACCATCACAAAAAATGCTGATGATGTACCTTATGTAGGGTTAATTATACCATCAGCAGATAATCGCTAAGTTTTTGATAGAAGACTAGAATGCCGCCTGCCTTCTACACGACCTCACAGCTCATCAACAGTCCTTTATAGTAATTTATATGAGACGTATATTATTACGCAGTAGTGTTGACATCATACCATCAGCAGAGAAGCGCTAAATCCCTGATAGGTGAAAATACCGTTCACCTGGTAAACAATGGCACAGCTCTTATACAGTCCCCTGCTGTAGAAATTAACACAAGACGTACATTATTAGTGTTGGCATTATACATACCATCAGTAGAGAAGCACTAAGCCCCTGATAGAAGGCGAAAATGCCACCCGTCTGGTACACGATGGAGCAGCTCTTGAACAGGCCCTTGTAGTGCTTGGAGCCGCTCATCTGCCGCGTCCGCACCACCTCCAGGGGACTGACCATGGTGGCGCTGGTGCAGCCCGCCGCCACGCCGCATAGGAACTTCAACACATTTCTGGAGACAATTTGAAATTGGTACATCTAGCGAATAAAATATCAGTTTATATTTAAAAAATCATGGTTTTAACAGTATTTAGAGTCACGTGGCCGAAATATTAGAGAATCTGGTAATGACAGAATCTGTCTTTACCAGATTCTCTAATATTTCGATTCTAATATTTTTCTATCTGATAGATGAGAGGAGCTGACTGTTTTGGTGCCCAAGCTCATTCAGAGATAATAAAATAACAGAGGCAAGTAGAGACGTCCTAGGTCTCTACTTGCCTCTGTTATTTTATCATGTTTCAAATAATAGTTTTAGTATATTTTACCAAAATTCAGTGATTGTTATGGACAATGCTACATACTATAGTCGAAAGACAGAAAAATTACAAACCCCTGCATAGAAGTAACAAGCAATACAAGAATCGTGCAGTCGAAAAACATTACATTCGATTCAACTACGATAAAAGCCAATAGATAATACAAATTGTATAAATAAATAAAAGCATAGACAATATAATGTGTTTGTATATATTACCATTGTGTGGGCCCAAGAATAAGGGCATGTCGCAAAACATGAAAAAAATAACCTTAAAATGCAATTTGGTTTTCAAGAATTTTTCATTTGGCAAGAAGCCTACCACTAGAGAATGCTCTTAGCACCACCCGGAGGTCACGTATAAGGATTCAGAGGGTTACCACTTACGGACGTGAACAGACAAAACCTCCAAACAGATAATAGCTTTTTTGTATTGTACCTATGTATCATTGTGTATTTGTATAGCTTTAGTTGTAACTTGTGTAATTCCGTGTCTACACTCACCCAAAGGTTTGCCTGAAAACCAGCGTTGCTATGCGTCGTGCATCGTAGCAACATAAAGATGAGGCAAAACCTTTTGGTCTACACACGCGTGTAATGTGTGTGAATCAATAAATGATTCCTTTCTTATCGTTTTTAAAATGACTGAAGTAAAACAAATATTCTAGGAAAGCTTGAGAAGTGTGACAGCTAAAAATTGGGTAAGCCATTTAAAAAACTTTCTTACAAGTAACCGAATATGGAGTTTGGGTAGCGGTTACTTTTGAGATATGAGCCAGTAAAGAAGTCTGAAAAAAAACCAACTTCGAGTATAAAGTTGGTTTTTTTTATTCATAACATTGTTCTTTGTTAATCACGTCACTTATTGTCTAGCAATACGTGACTTTGTGCCTATTTCCATACATCAATAATCTTAAAAAGCTTAAAACTTGGGAAGGTGTTAAGCTGATAAAATTTTTATTGAACGCAATTATTTTTTGTTTTTATGTCATGTTTATTGAATATTCTTTAATATTAAGATGTTACAATACTATTGCAACCTAGGCATTATAAAGGCTATTCAGTAATTTTACATATGATTTGAATTGTTACGAAGAGTTAATTAAAGAACGTCCATTACATAATACTTTGCTTGCTGTCTCTATTTAAGGGAAAGGCACAATGTTTTTGTTTTTTTTTTAAACTGTACTCTTGTCCAAAAAAAAAAAAAAAAAATTTGATTTTCTCCCGTCACGCTACTTTAACGTTTGAGAAATCTGTCACATATTTATCTTTTGTATTTTTTAATTCACTTCGAATTTTATCTTCAACCAAATCTACGCGATCGAACCGTAATTTTAGCATACCTTGTATATTTGATTTAGCTCTGTAGAATCGACCACTGATTGGACTTATATACGTGAATTAACCATGGTGGTCTGAATAGCAATCTTGTCCGCTATTTCGGCGTAATGACATATCTCTATGAAACCGTTTGACTGGCCAGGCATCCCCTGCAGCCAAACCGTTATAAATAGTTCCATTTAGAGTACTACATAACTCAAAACGAAATAAAACTACAATTCAAAACTATCGCTTAAACAAATAAATAAAGAAGAAACCTGCCATTAATCAAGAGATTATTTGAAAAAAGTTAACATCGTGAGCGCGGTGAATACTTGGATGGGATGACTTCAACTTTTTGCACAATTTTTTAAAGTGTGTTTCTGTATTGCAGTATATGTTTAAACGGATATACAAGAACACCATGGTTACTATTGGGTAAAAATTTTACCTGTGTACGTAAACGATAAAATATTAATTTACTTTTAGTTTCAATAAAAAAATACGAGTCGTGTTATAACGAAATTTATAAAGAGACGCACAGGAAGGGTTAAAAACTGGATCCTATTACGTACAAAGGGCGCTTTTAGTGTCGAACCTACAAAGAGTAATTTGATATGTGTGTATTAATTCGTTTAGTTGGAGCGTGAAAATTGCGGGCGAAACGCGAGGCGATGTGCGATGTAAAAATTATACGTGTGGCAGTCACTGAATAATTTGGCAAATGCCGCGAGTGTAGGCAAATCTGCATGACACTAAATGAACATAAAATTTCGCTAAAATTTAAACAAACTGTTGAAAGTTGAATAACTTTTTCATTCAATAATTCATTCATTCGTTATGATTTATTGATATAGGAGTTTCCCGATATTTCTGAAAGGTTTAATGAAGGCAGTTGAACTGAAAGCTACAAATAATACACCGGTTTTCGTTATTATTAGTGTGTGTTCTATTTAGCGACTCATGAATGCGTTCTCAAAACTAAAATGATCTTAATACGAGTATTATCTACACAGAAAGTCACAAGCAGAAAATAACAAAATTAATTAAATAAATAAACATTAACAAACGAAACTCGCAGAAAAGCATCTACATATTATTTTCATTCTAAAGGAAATCACACCTATGCCTCTACAAATTATTTTCTAAGAAAGTTAATTGGGAGATCGAGAATAAAATTATTGTGAAGTGCTCCAGCAAATACAGCAAATGAGGTATTGCTTATTAAAGACGACTTGGAAGTTACGCGTATAAAATTTTCACAGAATTATTACAGCAGGTTCCCTATGATTTATTGATAAAGGAGTTTCCCGATATTTCTGAATGGTTTCATGAAGGCAGTTGAACTAAAAGCTACAAAGCGGTATATCTCTCAATTGTGTAATACGATTCGACGCACTACTAATGTTTTCGTTTCAAACCCTAATAATGAAAATAACCATGAGAGCTTTAAAATCAAATCCACAGAATAATTAGTACATTTCAAAAAAATAAGCAAAGATTAAAGCTTCGACTGCCACTCAACAGATTCAACTCTGATTCCTGCAAAAAATAAAGTAAAACCTTCAAACGCGAGCTTTAACTCGCAACCGGTCCGTTTCAAAATAAAGCTCAAAGAACATTTATCTGTTTCGCTTTTCCAAACGGAGCACAGTATGGGCTATCTAAATTGTATTGCAATATCTAGGAATTCGGAATTCCGATATCCTCTATATCAAAGTGATGCGTTAAATTAGCATTAGTACATGGTAAGATGATTAGTTTCTATAGATCTGCAATCGAGCGACGAATTACTAATTCCTCGCTTGAATTATTGCAACATACTAGCATCTAGGTTAAGATCCTAGAATTTAGTGATAGACTTTTGAAGGTCCATATGTTTAGCAGTAGAATAAGAGAGTTCCTTTGTTAACTTTAAATTCACCAGTCCCTGGGACTACGCGCCAATTTTTTTTGTCTATTATTGTAACTACCGTGTTTTTATTTTCGCGCATCCCAGTAACTTCCTGTAATAACGGCCCCAGCCCGAGGCGAAGAGGAAGCGCTTATAGCATGCGTATAGGTAAAGTAGTTATGGGAATTTGTGCTACAAAAACATATTTTGCTTGATCAAAATATTATCATTGTTAACGAAAGATTAAAAAAGTTGGTAGTAATTAATTGGCGCAGATTAATCAGAAATGTGGACTTTAATGTTTAGTTTTTAAAGTTGATCTATTTATTACTTATTATTGAAATAAATAGTTAAAAATACCCCACCTTCCAGACCGAACTTCTCATTTATTTTTGTGTACTTATTTTTAGTAATTACAAAATTATACTTATATTATTTTTAGCGGTTGCTCCAAAAAACACCGCATATAAAACTTCGTCTCACGTCTCACTTAGTTCCATTATCTGAAATGATTTCAAAACCTCAGCTTCGGTAAGTTCTGAGAAAAAACAATTTGTATAAAAATATCAGAGACAACTTGGAGGTATTTGTATACATTGAGGAATTTTGGGAAATGTTTTGGCTACGTAATTGCAAATTATGGCAAATTTCTGTGCCTTAGAATGTACAAATTCGGAATTGGGTTGTAGTCAGATCGATAGCGACCTGAGAGTATAGCTCGCGTTAATATTGTAAAATTATCGAATTATCCTGCAGTTGCATGTCGTAGAACATCGGCGAAGCTCAGATCAGATCAGTCATTACATCAATAAGGACAGCCGTACTGCTCATAGACAGAGGGGTGACGGGGACATCTGAGCAAAGCTCCCCAATATGGCCGGGATTGCAAATCGACAACACACGATAGGTGTGTAAATGCACACATTGACACAACTACCTCAAACACACACCCACACATGCAGGGAAATATAATTTAAATCATCTGCCTCAGTGACTGCCTCAGTGGCGCGGTGGGCGAGAGTCCGCTTGCGGCGCAAGAGGTAGCGGGTACGATTCCCGCCAAGGGGTCAAGTGTTTGTATGTTTTGCAGCACTTTATCCTTGGTCTGGGTGTTTAATATGTTTAGTAAAAATATCTTTGTATGTATGTATATTATATTAAGTATACCAGATGTCTAGTACCCGTAACACAAGCTAAGAGCTTACCACGGGGCTAGATGTTGTTGTGTGGATTGTCCGGAAATATTTATTTATTTTATTTTATCTATCAGATCAGCGGTGTTGTGGTTAGATTTTGATTCATCACAGCATAAAGCAATAGCGAAAACCAATACTAATTACTTTTTTAACAGACATCCGAATAGTTTCCTCCCTTTTATTGATGATTCGCAATTTGACGCTATGTTTCATGTTTGTTATGAACTCTGTTTATCATCATTTGAAAGGTTGTAAGTAGGTCCCTTGAATTTATCATGAGTAAGTACGTAAAAAGTGTTAGAGTGTGTCATACTCGGACAGATATACGGACAGACATGAGAAATCTTTAAAGCGACTTCTTGTATAAAAAGTAAAGATTATTGAATATAAATAAATATGACACACTCTTACACTTTTTCCGAAACTAAAACACTAATTAAGCGCTATATTGTTGATACTTGGTCAGAAGATGTTATCTGTAAACTGAATTAAGATTTAAAAAAGAACAAAAAATGTTTGGTGTTTCTTATTCTAAGAACTGAAACTAATTGTTGGGTGCGTAGTGTGCTCCCAACAATCTTATAGTAGTAAATTGAGTTAAAAGAGTAGTTTGTAAGTTTTCACGGTTTATTCGTACCAGTAGAGTATGGCGGCGAGAGTACGCCGTGACGTGTTGTCTGTTAGACAGTAGTCTGCGACTCCCCGAGAGGGCGAATGTAATGCACGTCATAGCGTAAACTGCTGAGTTTCGGAAACATGTACTCTGTATGGTTGGCAAACCGTACACTAATGTTTTTTTTCTTCTAACCTGTTTGTGTGGGGTTTTTATAAACAGGTCTTCAAAAATTATATTGAGGTATCTAACATTATAACACCTTGGATGTGTATTGTGCCATATTATAACACCTTGGATGAAAATTTCTGTAACGTTATGTATATTGTAAATAAATAAATAAAATAAATTATTCAATATTATTTATTCATTATTTTTTTCTAAGCTTAATATTTTGCGCGAGGGACACTTACAAAGTGGTTAAACGTGTGTCCCTCAGAAGTTACACTTCTGAAATTAGAACATAATAAATCTGAAAAATATAGTTTTTTTAACCCCCGCCCAAGAAAGAGGTGTTATGCCGATGAGCGATTTCAATTTAGTTCTTAGACATGTTTCATCAAATCGGTTGGGCCGTTTAAAAGTTATGAGGGTGAGAGTGGGGAAGGAAAACCCAAAATCTGCAAATATACTCGAGTGGTTGTTTTTTTGTGATTTATTTTGACGTGTCTAAGTTTTGTAAAACCAAACTATGGAAATAAATAATTTTGTATCTTGTATCTTGTATCTTGAGTGGGGTATCAAATGAAAGCGCAATGCACATTATAGTACTAAAGATTATGGTGTTTTACTTTTAAGGAAATTAAGGCATCGTAATGGGGGTTTTTCTTAATTTAAAATTTAGATCTATTAAAGACGTCATAGACCGCCAATTACATTATCACCTTTTAAGTTAAGCTACCATTAGTGAGTTCAGTACTTGGATGGGTGACCGCTCTTGCAAGGCGCAAGAATCCCTGGGTATGATACCATCTCACACTTATTAAGTATATTTCAATTTGACATAATCTTTACTGAAACGTAAGGCATTCTACCTTTTGCCAAAAGCATTTCCGCCCGTAAAAATGTTCCTTTTCTCATATTCAAGTGCCATCGAACAGCTACTGTGAAAGCAAACACCCTCATATTGGTATTTGCAGTATTGTAAACATCACGACATGCAGTTTCAATCATATCGTATCAACTAACTCCTCGCGGCTAACCCGCGACCCACGCTCGGGTGGAACGCGGGGCTTGCCGACAGTTCCACCCCACCCCACATCAACCCGCTTCAAAATTGAAACTAAGTGCTGCTTGCACAACATCGCATTCCATTATTAAGAAGTATCACTGTAATTGTGCAGCTATTTGTCGTGTAAAGGCATACCCTGGGGTAATATTGAGGGAGAGAGAGAGAGAGAGAGAAAACATTTATTGACACAACACACACATAACCAGTAAAATACAGTTAAATAAAAAAAAATAAAAAAAATAAGATATTTATATAATACTAAATACTAAACATAAATAATTGAATGTGTTATGCCAAAAGGTCTCGCCTCAGCATAAGCAGATCCACATTAGGTGGATTTGCGCTGGTTTTCAGACGAGACCTAATGACAAACAACCTCACGAGCGACAAACAGAACAGAACGGCAAATAAAACAAACAAATTAAATTAAATTATACACGTAATAATGCAATAAAAACACAAATAAAATAATAAAAAAAAACAATATGATAATAAATAACATCAAAATTTAAAATTTTAGAAAAACCCCCGAGTCCAATGCCTTCATTTCCTTTAATCCAAAACAACCTCCCATCATACTTGTCAAAAAAACCAAGTACGCATATCAATATTAAAATTATTTAATGTTTTATATAAATATATTAAGACTTGGCAATCGCGTGAAAACACGAGTAAATTCAATAGCCTGAAAACACGTGTAAATTCAATTATTTAGTGCGATGGCCAAGTCTTAATCTTAATGTATATTAATCTCGTGTCACAATGTTTGTCCTGAATGGACTCCTAAACCACTTAACCGATTATAATAAAATTCGCACACCATGTGCAGTTCGATCCAACTTGAGAGATAGGATGGTTTTTACGGCGAGAAAATTTCGAATAATTTCCGGGAAAATTTTATACCCGTGCGACGCCGGGGCGGGCCGCTAGTATATTTATATAAAACATTAAATAATTTTAATATTGATATGCGTCACTATAAGATGCTGTTAATTATTACGTAACAACTTAATGCTTCGGGTACGAAGATTCCAGACATAATTGATTTTCAATTGTCATGGACCACGTTCGTAGTCTAAGAGACTGGACGTATTATAGACCAGGGTAGAAGCCTTGAAAAATAAGAAAAAGTGAAAAAAAATAATAGTAGGATGAAACCCATTAGAAAAGGAGGGAAATATTATAAAAATGAAAAGAAAAATAATTTACGGGCGATCTGAAGTCGGGAAGGGGATGGGGGTGAGTTTTTAAGGGTAAAAAATGTTTTTTCTCGATTTCCGGCAAAAACTAAAAGTCGTATCGAAAAAAGTCAAATTGCAAAGTTGTAGGTAATAAAAAGATCTAAAACTTTTGTATGTACACTTTTTTCACATAACCTCAAAATTTATGTGAAAAATCCAAAACACCAAGTTTTTTGGATTTTTCACAAGTTATTTTTAACTTTTACAAAAATTTTTTTTTTTAACTATATTTGGTGAAAACTTATCTTTTTATGTCCCAAATACGCTGTAATTTATTTGATTAAAAATATTTATTTATTCACCTTATTTTGAATTAATATCAAAAAAACACCCTAATTTTCAATCGAAAATTCACTCGTCAAAATATCAGCTTTTTTCAAAAAGTTGGTATGGTTTCTGTTCGTTGAAATCTTTACTTTCCGATGGTGAAAAAAAAAATATGTTACTACTGTAAATCTTCTCAGAAAATGCAAAAAAAAAAAAATCGATTTTTTTTTTAAATTATTATAAATAATTATGAATAATTATTATATATGAATAAACTTCCATGAAAAAAAAAATATTGAAGAAATAAATGTCAAATGTATAAAAAATATATTATAAATGTATTAAAAATGTATTAAATATATATGGAAATCGGCCAAAAGTTTGTTAATAAAAATACATTTACATAGATATATAATTTTATAGATTTTTAATATATTTTTTATGTACTTTGAAATATATTTTTTTTTCATGTGACTAACTAAATTTGTTTGTGCAAAATTAAGGAGATTATTATTTTTTTATCTTGTACCAAAATATCATTTAATTTCAATCTTTAGGTTATGTTACGTTAAGCATACTAGTTTTTAAAGAAAATATTACGATTTTTATGTTTGAGTTGATAAAAATAAAAATAGAGATAGTATTTACCTTTCTATGCAGATTCAAAAAGATTTTTGTTTTTTTAAGTAAACTTGTCACAATTATCTTCAAGAAACTCAGCGTGCACGTGTATTTTTATAAACGATGTTGTATACTATACTGTATTTCGAATACTGGTTAGGCTAACGGTTGTAACAGCTGCTACGAAATATATAGTTTATAATAGTTGGTATGTATGTAGTAAGACCCAGACCCGCCTAGCCCCTTCCCCACTTCTCCACGAAATACCTTTTGATGGGCTACAATTTTTCGTAGGTCACTCAGGTATATCTACTCGGGTATATATAATTTATCTTTAAATAGTTATAAATAGGCATTTACGCATATTATCTATAGAAGATTCGACAACTTTCTCCAAATATTGTAGATGTCTTATTAAATATTAATTTTATTAACTTATTTGTTTGTTAATTATAGTAGTATATTTTTATTTGCAATTTTTTTGTTATCAATGTCACATGTAATCTAACGTTTTTCGAGTAATTAAAGTGTAAATTTTAATAAATAGCTCAAAATTATTTATAATAATAAAACAAAATTTCAAATACAAGTTTTTTTTTATTTTTTACTTTTTCTGAGAAGATTTACTGTAGTAACATATATATTTTTTTCACCATCGGAAAGAAGAGATTTCAACAAATCGAAACCATACCAACTTTTTGAAAAAAGCTGATATTTCGATTGAAAATTAGGGTATTTTTTTGATATTAATTCAAAATAAGGTGAAAAAAATAAATATTTTTAATCAAATAAATTACAGCGTATTTGGGATATAAAGAGGTAAGTTTTCACCAAATTTCGTTAAAAAAAAAATTTTTGTAAAAGATAAAAATAAAAAACCAAAAACTTGGTTTTTTGGATTTTTCACATAAATTTTGAGGTTATGTGAAAAAAGTGTACATACAAAAGTTTTAGATCTTTTTATTACCTACAACTTTGCCATTTGACTTTTTTCGATAGAACTTTTAGTTTTGCCGGAAATCGAGTAAAACCATTTTTTACCCTTAAAAACTCACCCCCATCCCCTTCCCGACCTCAGATCGCCCGTAAATTATTTTTCCTTTCATTTTTATAATATTTCCCTCCTTTTCTAATGGGTTTCATCCTACTATTCTTTTTTTTGGTTTTAAATATTATCGACCCTGGTCTATAAGACAGAAAGTCGCTTAAGTAGAGACTGAATAAATTAATAACCGACTTGGTATTACATGGATCTCACAACTTTTTACCGCAGAACAACTGAGTTGCGCGACTTGTTTTTTTGACAAGTATTGTTTTTGATGGGATCTCATTTCTTTTTGTACTTTGTAGACAGTTCTTTTTTTTTCCTTTTCGGTACCTTCTACTTATCTATACTAATATATAAAGCTGAAGAGTTTGTTTGTTTGTTTGTTTGAACGCGCTAATCTCCGAAACTACTGGTTCGAATTGAATAATTCTTTTTGTGTTGGATAATCCAGTTATCGAGGAAGGCTATAGGCTGTATAACATCACGCTATGGCCAATAGGAGCAAAGATATAGTGGTAAATGTGTAAAAAACGGGAGAAATTGTTTATCTTTGAAGCCTTCCGTTGCGTGCGCCGTGAAAACGGTTCAAGATACACAAAAAATATGTATTAAAGAATAATAGCTCTTTTAATGATCTAAAAACAGTCCGCGATAGTATATGTCTATCTTTTAAGATTAACTCACAAAAACCGTTTTTATGGTACCTAATTTGGTCGAAATCATTTGTTTAAGTTGTATCAACATAATAATATTAATCTATACTAATATATAAAGCTGAAGAGTTTGTTTGTTTGTTTGTTTGTTTGAACGCGCTAATCTCCGAAACTACTGGTTCGAATTGAATAATTCTTTTTGTGTTGGATAATCCAGTTATCGAGGAAGGCTATAGGCTATATAACATCACGCTATGGCCAATAGGAGCAAAGATATAGTGGTAAATGTGTAAAAAACGGGAGAAATTGTTTATCTTTGAAGCCTTCCGTTGCGTGCGCCGTGAAAACGGTTCAAGATACATAAAAAATATGTATTAAAGAATAATAGCTCTTTTAATGATCTAAAAAACAGTCCGCGATAGTATATGTCTATCTTTTAAGATTAACTCACAAAAACCGTTTTTATGGTACCTAATTTGGTCGAAATCATTTGTTTAAGTTGTATCAACATAATAATATTAATTTTTATTCAAATAAATATGTTGTTGGTTAAGAGTACTTCATCCATTATAACGCGGGTAGCACCGCAGGACACAGCTAGTTGTATATATGTCCATATAATTTTCTTTTTGCCGGTCCAGATTGGATTTATTTATATTTCGCATTTTTCTTACTTTAGTACATATTTCGTACATACGTGGTGTTGCGACAGTGCCCTCTATACCGGTTTTTTTTTAGTTTTTTTAGTTTTTCCTTGATTCATAGTATGAATGAAGTAGTGTTTTTAGTGAAGTATGAATTTCATACACCAAACACTACATATATTCCAAATTTGAAGCTTCTAGGTCTGCTAGAAGTGCCTTAGAATTTTGATGATCGGTGAGTCAGTGAGTGACAAAATTAAGAAATTTGAACCGTTATAATTCTTAAAATACTGGTTCAAATTGAATGAAATTGAAATATACCGTGTCTTTACAATGCCTGCATGGTTACTGAAAATTTCAGTCTACTAGTTTTATCCACAACGAAGTTACAGGGGGTCGAAAATGATGCCTGAATTGCTTCGAGAAAAGGATGGTACGGCCGTGACGCTTTTTTGCTCGACTTGGTGGGGGCACTGCCGTGCCCCCATATAATATTATGTAATGTGGACGCCATGCGCTTTCATTTGATACCCCACACTAGTATATTTGCAGATTTTTGGTTTTCCTTCCCCACTCTCACCCCCATAACTTTTAAACGGCATAACCGATTTTCATTAAACATGTCTAAGAACACTCGCGCTAGACTCACCTTTCATACAAAAAAAACTACTTTGAAATCGCTCCATCCGTTCGGGAGCTATGGTGCCACAGACAGACATACCCCCTCTTTTTTGGTCGTGGGTTAAAAAAATAAAATAAAAAAAATATTGAACACAGGAATCTAGAGAACACACCAGAAAGAAGAAGAAAACGACAGTGACAGTAATATGAGCCATAGCGCCCTATGACGCTTACATTCACTCATTCACCCATTCATTACTCTTACATTAATCTTGCTGCAATCCTAGTGGGATAGATACCTCCGGATAGTCACACTGACACTGGAAATTAAGTAAGTTTAATAAGAATAACACTTATTTATAATTTTTGGTTATGGATCTGGGTGTTTTCTATGTATCATATGTATGTATTTACAAAAAGTCTCTATGTAGTATATCAGTCACCTAACACCCATATTACGAGCTCTGCTTAGTTTGGGGTCAGGTGATGCTGTGTGATTAGTCCGGAATTATTATTTATTTACACAAACACTGAGTTACTAAGTAGTTAAGATAAGTTTTGAATATTGTGATAATAGTTTAAATTGGTTCATGGTAACTTATTCGTCGTACGTATCCCCTGTACATTTGACTTCTTACAGTTCGTGACCTGTATCGTGACCTGTGAACATTGCGTATGTACTTTAAAAAACATATTTATTCAGGGCTCAAGTTCCACTGGTTGTTAGTAGTGCTATGACCTAAGGATCCTGTTTTATTATTTGATAATTTACAAATGATGTTGTTTTATAACAATTTAAATAATCGGTTTAACTATTTATAATACCTACCTATGTATCCAAGAAAATTATATATTTTCTAAGAAAAGTTTTGCTTATGCTTATTTTGACAACATTATAGATTCTCGGTCAGCACAATAGCACTAAGGTTTTTTGAACTCGATGTTGATACACACGATATAAGATTTAAAATATTTCATTATGATAAACTAGCGAATGAGGCCAGCACTGATTTTGAATTATGACGTCTCTGGACGCGGAATCCGACTTGCCCGACTGAGGTATGTGGACATTTGGACTGAAAATATTGTAAAGAGACAATTATAGATAAGGCGTCTATTTGGTGGCGTAATTGAAGATTATTATGACCTGTGATTTTATAATTAATTGCCAATGTCAATTATTATCAGCAATTGGAAGAAAAAAATATCTAAGATGTTAATAATCAGAAATGTTTACTATAAACTTCATCCTACTTAAACGTGATAATGCGAAATTCAACCTTAGTTAGGTCAAAATTAAACCATTTTGACCTAACTAAGGTTGAATTTCGAAGAACTTGCTAGAAGAGAAATCCTTTTCTTACATACCGCTCGTTTCCCTTTGACGTGTGCCGCTGCACGAGTTCCGTGGTGAGCTCGTACACGTGGAACTGCGTGGATACCGCCCCGACTGAATACAGCTGGAAAATATTAGAAAAATATATATAAGTAATATATATCCAGAGACGTCATAATTCAAAATCAGTGCTGGCCTCATTCGCTCTCACTGGTGACAAATTATCTATAAATCGCTTAAATTTAACGATGTTTACTTTAATTTGACGACCTCTGTGGCTCGGTGGGCAAAGGTCCGCCAGAGGCGCAAGAGGTTGCGGGTTTGATCCCCGCCGGGGTGCCAGATTTTGTACGATCTACAACTTCTGGTTTCGGGTCTGGGTGTTTTCTATGTATCATAAGTATTTAACAAAATGTTTTTATGTAAATAGTACATGATCTGCTTAGTTTGGGGTTAGGTGATGATGTGTGATTAGTCTGGAAATATTTATTTATTTTGTTGGAGTTTACTCCTTAAGAAACGATTTGAGTTATAAGGCCCGGTGTGGAAATTTTATGGGGAGTAAAATCAAGTGTTAACAAAAGTTGAGGCGTTACGTAGAAAGAGACAAACATAAATATATCAGTAGGATTCAACGTGTAAAAGAATGAGATGGAATACCGTCGAAACGTCACGTTCGAAATAAGAACTTTAACGCATTTTGATTGGTTGTTTGTTGTGTCTCTGGAATGCGAGTTACCATTTTTGACATTCGATTACGCGTTCGAAAAAGTATTCGTCTAGCATTCACTTAGAATTTCTCAGTGAGTAGAGGTGAGAGTGCAAAGTTATTCAGTAAAATCATTTCTTTTTCACTTGGATATCGTCTTACAAAGATAGCTTTTACGTTTTTGTGCAGGGAACTAAAACAATTGACGAATTTATGGTCCTCTCAACGCGTTTCGTTGGAACATATAATAAGTACCTTCTGTTATTTATTAATTAAAATATTAAAAAGAAGCTATAGTTTCGACACCTAATTAATTTGTTCTTTGCAGTATTTAAGAATGATATTATAATTCAAAGTGAAAGAAATCAATCATCCTAAAATTGGATTTGTATAAATTGAACACAATTATTATTATTATTTTGTAACATACTTTATGTAATACGCTTTATTGAAGTAATATAAACAATCCGAATAATTACAGATATTATGTTTGTTTCTCTTATCATTTTAGCAGATGCGTTGATGTACCCTTTTTATCTATTCGATGTACATATATCATAATATCGTTCGTTAGTAATAAACTCCAATCGTGCGTCGTAGCTGACACACACACACACTTTTTTTTTGTCTGTTTTCTACGGTTTTGTACATAAGTTGGCCATTTTGCCATATTGCAGTTTAAATTGTGTTTAAAGTGCCTCTCCTAGGTCGACCGAGACACGTTTTCGGCGACCCCGTACACTCGCCCGCCGCTAACCGCTTAGTAACTGAGTTAACCGCCCACTCCCGATGTACCCGTAAACAGACTGAAAACTGGACCCGCCGGCGTTAAAACCCCAGTTTTCGCCCGTAGGTGTAATTTTACACTTCGGTGAAATACTTCTTAGTCCTCTTATATGAGAAAAAGTCCAAACCGAGGTCACCTAGGTTCGGTATGAACTTGATTGGGTTACATATATAAAAAGAGTTTTTTTTTATTTTTAAGTCAAAATGTAATTCATAAATTAGCATAGTAAATGGTGAAACATGTTAGAACTAAATTATCTTATAACAAACAATATATAAACATCTTTAATGGCAAATAAAAAATTCTATTCTATTCTAAAGAAAGACATTTATATATCACATTGTATATAAAAATCAAATTACTAAGCACATTTGGTTGATACAGATTGTGAGCCGAAATAGGCGTTGGCCCAGCATGTGCCGAACGAAATAAAATACTATCTGAACCGTATCAAAATTTATAGCGGCGAATATATGAATTCTTATTCTTTTATGAATGACTGCTGGGACACAGGGACTTCTCTCTTGGCGTGACAGATTAGGTCTTAATTAACCACGCTGGCCAAGTGCGGGTTGGTGATTGTCACATGTCCTTCAAACTTTTTTAAAGTTCTCAGAACATTCCTGTTCCAACAGGCCTTCAACGTTAAAGTACGTGTTTAAAGCGCACATAAATTTCTCAAGAAGAAAAATCCAGAGGTGCGTAGCGGGGTTTGAACCCACGACCTTCTAATATGAAAGTCGAGTGTCCTCCCACTTCGCCAAAACGGCTTTTTTTATTGGAAATGTCCTATTGTATTGATATATAATAGACAAATTATTGGCAGCTTAATAATTTGCCAACTTCGTGTTACTAACTGTCAGACAAAAGGGAAAAGCTGTTATAAATTTAATATAGATATAAAAATCAAACTTTGTAAAAATGTATGGATAGAAAATAGAACCACCAATTCCAATCAAAATCAAAATGATATTGACTTCCTACCCTTCGAAACAGTTTTCGAAAAATAAACAGAACCATCGAAATCTGCGCACGAAATAAAACTTTCTATCTAAAAAATATAAAAATTCTCGTCAAAAATCAAGCTCCCGTTTTAAAGCCAGCTAAAATCGGTCTGGTACATGCACGCGGGGCCCCGGGCTAGATTTTACTGCGTGTTTTTTGCAATATTTATATGTTTGTACTTTTATCAATCAACATTTGGCCCCTGTGTATCGTTGTATGTCGTAAACAATAAAGTGTTGACGACCTCTGTGGCTCGGCGGGCGAAGGTCCGCCTGGACGCAAGAGGATTTTGTACGATCTACAATTTCTAACAAAAACATACAAAGTATATATTTACAAAAATATATCTATGTAGTATATCAGTCATATCGTACAAGCTCTGCTTAGTTTGGGGTTAGATAATGATGTGTGATTAGACCGGAATAATTTATTTATTTATTATTTAGGTATATATAGTACCTTCTTACGTATGTGTCTGGAAAATCTAGTTTAATCCTCTATTTATTTGTAATCCATAATGTAACTCGCATAACTCTCTATCTGTCACCTCGCATGTACATTTAGAAGGCTTGTTGGTTCCTCTGTGAATTTTTGCATGTGAAGTTGAGAAGTGAATTCTTCTCGGCGCAATCAATATCCGAAACAGGGCTCACAGCTGGCGAGAGCTTCCTGTGTTCAAATCGTTTGACGCAAACTACAAACTTCTGCTACGGGCGCTAATTACGGATAGTAATCTTCCTTAGAGATTTCTCAACCAGAATTTATTTCAATTTCAATTTCAATTTATTTATTTACCATAACGTTATATTACATAACAGGCAAGTCAAAACATACAACATAAAAATTATTATTTCGATCGTAGATATGTAAGACAAAATTTACACATTAGAAAATGTGTATATTTTGTTTGGAAAATTTTTGAATTCTCTCTATAGGGCAAAATTTATAACTTTCTTCCATAAATGACAATGACATTTTTTTTCCATACTAAAATTCTTTAATTACTAAAAAAATATAGTGACTTGTGGTCGTGGACGATTCCTTAAAATGTTGAGTTCTTTTTAGTTTCTTCAAAATGATTAAGTATTTTAATGAGAACTATAAATTACAAAAACTTTGAATTTGTGTCGAAAGGGGTTTGCAATACATGCCACGTTTGGCATGGCAGCTGTTTCCTATCTTCTCGTGCACTACCCTTAGTGGTTCCTCCAGTGTCCATAGGAAAGGAAGTACAGGTCACTGACCTGTCCAAGACTGTGTCCGTGGAACAAGGCCCGGATGCCCTCATGGTACAGAATGTTCCTGGCGGTGCGCAGCCACAGGCAGGTACGGTTGGAGGACTGTTTCATGATCTGCAGACGGACCTTGATAACATCGAGAGGCTGCGTTATGAACCTGAAATAGTAGAAGCTTTTATGTAATTAACAATTTGTGTTTATTTTAAAAATTTTATGCAGAAAAAGACTAAGACACATCCGTAACCTTTCCAATGAATCTGAATTGCAATTTTAGCTATGGAAGTAGAATAGTCCTTGGATTTTCTACGAGATGTCGTTACTCGAGGTTTCGCTCGATAATAAAATTGCAGAAAAAATTTCGACCTATCACGTAATGGCGCGTTGGTGTAATTGGTAGCGCGTCGGGGCGCTATCCCGGAGATGCAGGTTCGTATCCAGTGCGCATGAAGGTGTCTTAATCCTTTTCTGCATAAAATTTTAAAATAGTTTAACCTGCAAAGTGAGGTTTGTTACTTATTAAAATCATTAAAGTGTTTAGTTTATTGAGGACAAATCATGTAAGTTGTCTTAGAAGCAGATAATTTATGCAAAGCATTTTCCAATGAGCATATTCTACTTTGATTCTAAGCCTTATTATATTACTACTAGATGACCCATACCGGCTTGCGCGGGCTAAACCATCAGTTTGAATAGCTTTAAACTACTAACTGTAGGTATAGCAAAAACCGTATAAAGATTCAAAAACTTTAATAGAATAAATCTAGACTAAATTTTATATTAAAGAACAATATTTGTAAACAGGTTCACGCTTAAAGTGTTATATAAAAGAACTTTGCTGCTGTGAAAAGTTCAAAGAGTTTTCTGAACAACTTCAACAAACACTTCGAGCAGTATACTAAAGCGCAGCTGAAAGCCAGCGCTGTCAACAGAGTGCTGATACACCTCTTATTTTGAGCATGTGTGTCCTATTTGCGTTCGAATTGAATTTTGATTTTAATTTTTATTAACAAATCGACCTATGTATCATCTATCATGCTCCTTCTTTTTGTAAATCTTTCAATACGTCATAACATTTAATTTATAATTTCATTACCTCGTCGTGACCCCGGAAACGCATCCTGCCAAGAACTTCTCAGCGCCCGTCAATGAGTCGTGCTTATTGAACCCAACCATAATTTCTGGCGCATGGCTGACTGCCTTCTCGTTTGCATGTTCGCAAGAACTTTTGATACGTTTAGAATGCCATTCGGGGTTTCATTAATTTATCAGTATTTACACAGTGATACCAGTTTCAACAGTCATAAACATAGCAGCAAATAATTGACTACAATTTTGAAAATATACATGGATGGAAAGCGTATAAAGAGGCGGTTACGTTGCAAAGTTATAAAGATAGGAGTCAGACAATTATAGAATTTACTATACACAAAAATTTTACAAGAATAGAACCGTGGAGAATTTGTTATTTCAGATTATAAAGGAAATTTGCGCAAGACTTAAAAACCTACAGTCTGCCAGTGTCACATTGATATTAAACAAGGGAGAGTAAAGAGATTTTACTCAAAAAACCGGTACATAGAATAATAAAGTTTTGCTTCTAGCAAAAAATAATATTTTGTAGTCAAGTAATTTACATAATATTTTTAACAGAATAGTGATACACTTGTTCGCAGGGATCATTATTGAACGAGCTATGAAGGAAAGAAGATTGTTCTCTTTCCTTGTCGCATCCGGAAAAGCTGTGAAAATTTGTCTTGGCGACAGCTCCTGTCGCAGTTGCTTAGTTCATTATTCAGTGTCGTTGTTCATTATCATCTATTAGTACTTTAAGTATGTTGTTTCAGATACCATTCCCAAACAATATGTCAAAAATCGCCTTTACACCTAGTGTTCATTCGTTGAGTGGGCTAATATACATCTATGTGTGGAGAAATATCGATCCGCGGTCCGTCAGTGTAGCAACACTACGGATCCACGTTCCTGTTTGTGATAGGCGAATTTCAGTATAGCGTTTTACTTTGACATTGAACTGTTATAAAATATGATATATTGTTTTATTTATTTATTTGTATAAGTATTATTTGATGATTTTTGATGTAACAAACTTTAATAATGTATCTAAGGTTTGTTCCCGTGTACTTAATGACTTGGTTTTATTCCGGTTGACCAGACGGCCGTTGTAGCTACCCTCACAAACATACTTCTATTTTATGAAATAGTAGGTAGCTACAAAATAATATCAAACACTACACAAATAAAATTGCATTGACACTATATTATGGGGTCTGGGTGTTTACTATGTAGATATAATATTATTATGTAAGTATTTACAAAAAAAAAATGTATTTATGTAGTATATCAGTCAACTAACACGTTATAAAAAATTTAGTGCTGGTTCTGCATGAGTGTAATTATAATTTTAGTATACCTTTATTTTTTTAATCAGATACGACCTTTCAAACTCTGAACTAGTATGACTGTTTACCAAAATTTTTGTTGATGTAAGCCGGAATTCATAGTCTCAAATAATTATATTGATTAGATACATCTGTATATGCCTATAGTCATTTGTTAGCAAATAAAAATGAAATCATTGATTTAAAAGTAATCAGTGATTATGTGCCACTATGAATTCCGGCTGTAGATAGTTAAATTTTATGAAATCAAATGTAATGATTTATTTACAAGAATACTAAATAATTAATACATGTCGGATTTAAAAAAGTAAAAGTCACTGTATGGACTCTACAAGTAGGCGTGCAAATGTTAAATAAAAAAAAATTGTACATGTCATAATTTAAATATTCACTAACGCTATAAGACACTTTTCGAGCAACCAACTACATAATTTTGTCTGAGAAATAAATTCATTTAACTCTTTAAATTGTTCTGGTTTAAATTATTCAAACTCCTGTTACTTCTCTACAGAGCGGCTCCCTTTGAAGACAACATGCATTGGCATACCTACTAGTCGGCAAACTTGGCGGCCAGCGATGAGACTCGTGTCAATCGACAGAGTCAATAACGAACAAATAGAGCCGGATCGGGCCTGTAAGTATATTATTTGATGGGTTAGTATGCACAGAAAACTAGATCATAAGGTAGGTACATTTAGAGCTGTAAGTCCTTTTCTAGGTATGTGATCTTCTTCTGTTTCTTGGTAACCCATATTGTTTACGAAACAAAAGAAAATCACATACCCGTACCCTCAATTATTGTTATTGCTCCTGGTAATGAGATATCTTCATAATATATGATCCTAATTGCCATACATTGTTTATTTTTACTTTCACAATGATCTGTATAGATCAATATATAAAAAAGCAGCATCGTTCACGACTGTCTGAATCTGTGTCTCGAATGTTTGATTTTACCCTTGACTCGTTCATATTTAAATTTAAAGAAATTCTTTATATATATACATAAATATAAATAAACACATCCGATATACTTATTATAATAGACACAATTATATACATATATTTTACTAAAATATGAAACACTCACACCAAGGACAAAGTGCTTGCAGAACATAGGTACAGACCCTCGGCGGGCATCGAACACCTTTTGCGCCAACAAAATATATAAGATCTTAATTTGCCCACAGCTGGATATAATATTCTATTAGATTTTCAGTTGTTTCGAATGAAAAAGGATTGCATCTGCCGTGATCCGTGAACTTTATAAAATACTAGCTGACCCCAGCAAACGTTATTTTGCAGAATGAAAAATAGACGTTGGCCGATTCTCAGACCTACTCAATAATATGCTCACAAAATTTCATGAGAATCGGTCAAGCCGTTTCGGGGAGTACGCGAACGACATCTGTGACACAAGAATTTTATATATAAGAGATATCAATCATCCACGTGAAACTACACAATTTAACATTTTCCATGCATCAATTCTATTAAATACAGACAGGACAGTGCGCCGTCTATCATGCTACAAACAATTAAATATTCCTCGAGTTTTAAAAGTATCGACTTTTAATAAATCTATTTTAATTATTTCAGACGAGATATTTAATCTTTAAAATGTACGCATTTTTTATTTTGTCAGGATACTAATTTTTAATATATTAGGGCTTTTGGAACTTCTATTTCAAGTGATGAATATTAAATCTATTCGTGTCGAATCAAGTACATTCGCCTAGCCACCTGACCCGGCCACGCACGGTTGAAAATTATTCATATAAACTTCCGTTTGAATAGACCTCTACATTGAAAAGAGCTACATAAAATTACGGGCAGTAGTTCACAGTCACTCAAAGAGCTACTTAGAGGGCTATCCACGGTGGATGAAATTAGCGTCCGACATGAATATTTGGTCGCCTTTGAGGGAGGATTACATTCAGCAGTAAAGTTCTAATAGCTTATGATTATGATGGTCAAGTTAAAATATATACCTACCTAAGCTAATATACAGCGGTAGCGTATTTATTCAATTTATAGATGAATAAATCAATAACATATTTCCGGACAATCCACACAACAACATCAAGCCCCGTGGTGAGCTCTAAGCTTGTGTTACTAAACATCTGATACACTTAATATAATAGTCATACATATTTTTTTTTTCAGGCAGTAATTAGACGTTGTGTATTAGAATAGTCTATGATATAATAATATCTAAAGAAATTGATCATTATTACACGCAAAACCGTGGTGTATCACTAGTTTGTTATTGTAAAATAATATGTTCTAATGAGTTGTCTGTCTCGTAATTTGACCGTGAGTCGTCCATTGTCCTCGTCCGCCGGAGCAGAGGGAGAAAATAGCAAAGATAATAATGATGTTATTGTAATCTGAGGTTATATTGAGTTATTTTTGTTTTCTACTGGTTTATTGGGAAATTGGCAGAAAAATAATCCCTGAGGCAACCTTATGGTGCCTACTAATTAGGCTTTTTGAAGCGTCCGTCTGTGAGCTGTGCGTTTGACGTACGTCACATGTCCATACTTTCGATACAAAAGCGGCGGTACCGCGAACGCATGACAACTAAAATGTTCAGTTCATAAAATCTAAACATAAACAAATCTGAACAAATGAACAGGCTTCTTATATATCTGAGCGGACCAACAATCAAAAATATATACACAAGTTTTCTATATTATACATATGAGCAATAAAAAAAAACAAAACCTAACCTAAACCTATGCGCTGTTGTGTCCACGAAGTCGAGAAGGAACCTCGTTCCATGCGGGTGTCCCTTGACACCTCTCAAGTTTTTTTATTTATTTATGAGACACACAAAACACATGGCAACATTTGCGACTAAACTATTTATATATAAACTTAAGATCTATGTTGGAGCATAACTAATATGACATGTGTGCACTTCAAAAATGTAAAATAAACAATGGTTAACAAACATAATGAACAAAGAAAGAAGAAGACTTAATATTATTGTATTCTATTATTATTACATCATCATCCATTCATATATTAGTACACTATATAGTATTCCACTATTTTTGAATACCTGTGCCGTAGAAAAGTTTTAAAATGGTTAGGCACATTCCCCAACGAATTTGTAACCCCCCGACGCAATGGACGTCGGGGGGTGTTAATTAGCCGTATGTGTATGTGTGACTGTTGGCGTCGTAGCTCCCGGCTCAGCATATCAAGGTTCCCCAATAACGGGTGAACAGGCTTTGATTATTATTTTTTGAACGGTTAACTAGACGAGTTTTTTAATCATGTTTCAAAGTTGGTGTAGCTCTATCAAATAATTTTTCGTTTTTATTACGTAGGTAACCTGCTTTAGAATAAGAATAAGAATCATTTATTTTGTCACAATCACAATAAAATACAACAAAAACATAAATTAACATTAGGTTATAATTAATTAGGTAACATTTAGCGATATAGGGTGTTTGTAAAATTAATAAAAGAAAAATACTCAAGTACATAAGCAATATCATCAACAATATCTGTGAATTTATACTATTTGAAATATACCAATAGAGGTTTAAATGTTGTGTGAATTATTACAAAAGCAATGAGTATGGTAAAAATAGCAAGATTTTATCTAAACTTATTATAGAATACCTTATTTTTCATTTCCTTGCGGGAACAACGCGGCTGTGAACTTTTATATATACTCATACAATATTACAAACTTGAAAAGTACGTTTGTTCCAACGCGCTTATCTCAGGAAATAATGTTCCGATTTGAATAATTATTTCACTGTTAGATAGACTATTCATCGAGGAAGGATGTTCGCTACTTTTTATTACCGAAAAATTCGTCATACCAGCGGAAAAACCATAAAATACGGACAAGCTAGTCGCTAAACTAAATTAACTCGCAATTACTGATTAACCCGCGAAATGTGGTATTTTACCGCGATAAAAAGTAGATTATTTGCTAACTCTGATATGTAAACTATATTATTGTGAGGTTCATAAACATCTTTTTAGTTGTTTTTGCATGAGATAATAATTTTTAAAACTTTCATGTTTATAAGATACTAGCGGTCCGACCCCGCTTCGAACCTAGTTGACAGTATTGTGTATCTAAACCATTCTCGAACCCTCTTAAACACATGCAAAAAAATTCATCAAAATCGGTCCAGCCGTTTAGGAGAAGCTCAATGACTAATACACGTACAGAAGATTAATATGTATAAAGATTTCACGGATACAAAATATTACAAAGATGAAATGTTTTTCTGTTTGAACGCGTTTATCTCAGGAACTGCTGGTTCGATTTGAATAATTATTTCACTGTTGAATAGCTAATTTTTCGAGGAAGGATACTCTACTAATACTTTACCGCAGGAAAATTCGTTGTTGCCGCAGAAAAACCATAAAACACGGAAAAAGTGATGCAAATTAGTGCTAGGCTTTGTATAAATACGCAACACACGTCTAAGACAATTTACGTCCGAATTATGCTACAAAATTGGCATAAGCCACCCTAAAGGGAGTCAGGGTGGTCCATGTAGGGAGTGAAATACGTACGCAATTATGATAATTAATCCTATTTCAAGGTTGGAACCTTCATCCATAGTATGTTTTGTGTATAACAATTTAAGAAAAGTTTTCCACTTATAAAAATATTTAATAAATACTTCCAAACAAACTTTGATTTAATAATTGTATTATTATGAGAGCTATCTACATAATTATAATCATCATAATTTCATAACTACAGTAACCTGTTAGTTTCCAGCGTTAAAATGGAATTCTTTACCGACAGTTTTCGAATTTTTTTTGCTTCTAACAGTTATTCTGCTTTTCGGGACGGAGACAGAAATACAAAACCATAAACTCCTTTTTGCCGTACTCGTTTTATAAGTGTTTAAACAAACTTGGCTTTGTTTAATACTTGCTTTGCCCGTTTATTAATAAATTACCCAGCGGCATAATGTAACTCTTGTTCTGTTGTTCCACTACAGCTATGTCCGCGCTATAAATCAATAACTGATTCACCCGCGAAATTTGGTATTTTACCGCGACAAAAAGTAGCCTATGTGCTACTCTGATATGCAAGCTATATTATTGTGAGGTTTCATAAACATATATTCTGTAGTTTTTGCGTGAGATAATATTTTGTAAAACTTTCGTGTTTATAAAATATTTCACGGATACAAAACTTTACCCTTGAATCACTCCACATACTTAAAACTACATAAATGCGTTCGGTTTTTTTTTGTAGTTAATCCCGATCTTGAAGACAGGAAAACTTAAGTTAAAATAGGTTTGTTTGATTACAAAATAAAAAGAATATAGAAAGTCTAACCGAATAAATATTTTCAGTAATTTTTTTTGATTTTGGCTGGCAGCAAACGCTTGTTAGTAAAGTCAGAAGCAGATGTCGAACTTTTTGGGCCGCAGCCCTGTAGAGTAAGCCTACTGCAGCTTCAACGAGCTAATTGCTACGTGGAATCCCGCGCTCCACACTGCTACATACATACATACATAGATTTGGAACGTTTTCTCTATTGGTAGAATATCTATTCGCAATTCGAATCGGCAAACATCAACCTTAACGTTCGAAATTCAACGATGGGTTTATTTTTTATTTTATGTGTGATGTGAATGTGTTTCTTTTTTTAAAGGCTAGAATTCGTCTTTAATATATTTTTTTTGAATTTTTACGAGAACTTATTATGAGGTAAAGTCCCTAGCCGCGTCAGCTAGACATAATTATCCGATATATAAGTAGATATATATAAACTACGGAACGTAACTTTTTTTGTTTTAATTATTGTTTTATAGAATATAAAAATATTTTATCTTGTCTTATCAATATACAAGTAAGTAGAGAAATTTAAGAGGAAGGTTTTTGCATCCAGCTAATTAATCCGTAAGTAATCATTACAAAATGAAGTCTATCTGAAGTTGAAGAGTTCCCGACGCCTCCGCCTTATGTTCTTTATAATTTCAAAAAAAAAAGTACTGAACGGATCTTTATGCGGTTACCAGCTATAAAGATAGTATTATTCAAGAGAAAGGTTTATGTATATTTGTAAAACTGGAACGATCCAACTAAATTATGTATTTCACTACTTTTAAATTTGTCTACACTCTTTTTGTATACTCTGCCAAAAATAAATAGTAGCCGTGAAAAAAATATTTCAATACCTCCATTAGTTTTCAAGATATTTAATTTTAAAATTAGCGCGAAGGTCCCGCCGGCGCTTGTGTGCCGAGGGACGACTTATTTCAACACTCAGCCCAAGTTTGTTCGCTGTGTTCAAGTTTTCTCTTATATCTCAGCAGTAGCCAGAGCGATTAAAAAAAAACTTGGAGCTTCAGATAGAACATTTATTGAGGAGTATATCATGCTATATTACTGCGGGAAAATACGATGTTTACCAAGATGTCGTCCTCAGTAAATGTTCTTTATGAAACTGAAATATTTTTATCGGACTTGTAGTTCCTAAAAAGTAAAGAACAGTCTCTGGTGGTAGGCTTCGGCCGCGGCTTGTCACCACCGGATTGTATGCGTTTCGTAATGTGGCCCTGAGAAGACATCTACCTTCTAGGTCTTCATGCCCCATCTTAGACCACATCGTCACTTTACATTAGGTGAGATTGTGGTCAAATTAAGGCTTATGTAACATAATATAACAACATTTAAAAAAAATACTTGGGATTTCTAAATGAAATAAAAAATTTAGTATTTTTTCTGCAACACTGTTTTCGAGTTATTATGTACAATATTAGCATTCGTTATAGTTTTGCACACCTGCTAGTTAAACTAGTGACGTGTCGATTACTTTTTAAATTGGGAGTGACACGGGGTATTCTGAAATAAAATCTCTATCATGTTTATCTGGAACATTTTGTAAGTCAAGTTTCACACAAGTTTTTGGACATTTACAGCTGATCAGCTGATCTCATGGCGTTGGAAGTTGGTCGTTTGAACTCCGTTTTAGATAAAATTACGAGTTTGAGTTTATGTATTAAATGTATGATCTGTTTCGATTAGTAGATTGTTTTAAATATACCTAAGTTTTGTAAGTACCTAAAAAACACTTTCATGAAAACATAAAAAAGGTTTTGCTTCTGTTATATTTACTTTTATCGTTGCAAATATCGATGTTAGTCAAACAAAAAATCCTTTGTAATATATTTTTCGAAAAATATATGAATAAAATATACTTTTTCCCAGGCTTGTTTCTGTTAAATTTTATTCGTTTCTCGCTGCAAATATCAATAAATTCAACCAAAAAATGCCTTTGCAATATATTTTTGAAGTAAATAGACCATTTTCCGAGAATTTTAAAGCAATTCAAATTTCATTTGGATTTCCTAGAGCCGGTGGGGGCCCAGTTGCAGGCGTGACAAGGAGAGATGCAGTGTGTCTCGCTCACACAGCTCTAGGGGGCGTGTCGAACCGTTGGCTTGTTGTACTGAATGCATCAAGGACGTTCCTGAATATTTATTAACTGTGATATAGTTTGTTAAGTAAGGGGGGAAGTATTTGTATGCACTAATACACCCCCCCCTTACTTACGTACAGGTACTATTTCTATTTATAAGGTCTGAAAAGTCATTAAAAGTGTCAGGTTAGGCTGGGCCCGCAAATAAAGTCACTTTGCACAATAAAAAAAGTAAAAATTTCTTTATTGACATAAACAAATGTTTAAACAAAGATATAGACCCATAAACTCCCGAACTAGTAAAAAACTGTATTTCAGGAGCCAATGGCTTCTTCAATAAAGTAACATAAAGTAACATTACATTATTTATATCGCTTACATCCAGCCTACACACACTTCCACATATCATACATACCGCCTAGTAGGTTTTTACGTTGGGCCAACATGCTGGCCCAATATCTACGCCTAATTCACAAGCTACATGTTAAGTCACGGTGACAAAAGTACCAGTGCGCGCCCGCTCTAAGATTCCATAAAAGGAGGTGGTTTTAAACCAGTTATTTCAGTTATTTATCTCCATCAACTGGATTTCACAGTTCTCTTATATATAAAAAAAGTTTATTAAAATAAAAGAAAACTACAAAATATAGACAACAATTTTGATTATCCGTTTTTAAACTAAAACTATTTTATAACTTCTTTTAACTTTTTCTCTTTCTTCTTATTATAAGTGATTGTACCTGTATAACAGGAAAAATATCAGTATGTCCACAGCTGGACACACAAAGACACCTTCAACAATATAAATTGCACCATTGTTTTCTTAGAATAGATTATTTGTCTGCTATTCCTTACAAATTTATAAGCCTACTTAAAGGAAGAAAAGTTTGAATTGTTCACAAAATGAAAGTTTAAATAATACTGGTTGGCGGGCGATATTTGTAGATAACATTGTTTTGAAGGATTCGTAATATTTCCATGTAAAGTTCTCGTAGCCGGGCGCTACGACGCGGCGCCTACGAGCCTACGCTTCAGGTTATTTTGAGACTGTTACCGTCTGTAGGTATATGAAATACAATAATGTGGACACTATTTTGTTGGAACTGAGATTTATTTCAATAATTAATTATAATGTTTGGTTTCACCATCAAAATAATTATGATTGGAAAAAAAAACTTATTATTTGAACTTAGTTAAATTTTAGACTTAGGTAGGTAAATTTATTTATCTTCCTTGTAGTAGTCTAAAATAATGTTAATTTTATTTTAATTATAGAGCAAATAAAAACAGCCTTTCCTTGGGCGGTAAGTCGATTGTTGTCGTAGGTCGTGGCGATCTTCACTTTCACGCTTCTACAATTTTCAAAACACAGAGGTTTCAGTAAATTACTATGACCACAATCATGTAAGCAAATTTAAATATATATTTTTTTTTTGTGTGTTTTTTTTTAATATTTCTAACGTTTGTTTACACTCACGAATTATGTAAAATTATACAAAATACCTACAATAGGTAAACTTAATTTGTATATAAATGTTCTACTGAACAAAAAAAAAAACTTTGTTTTGATCATAAAACTACCCCCAAAACTTTCAAAACTCTACACAATGAACTTAATTTCGATCGATTATCTGAGCTCTCTTCTGTCCATAACACTGCAAAACTATTAAAATAAATCGTACGTATATTTTCCTTACGACCCCATTCGTGAATCCGGACCTGGTTCCAATATACGGATATTGTATATACATCCCTGTTCCCGCCAGGTGAGTCCTGGTGAGTTTACTTGTATCGCTAGCTCCCTTAATCAAGCTCAGTCGTGTCCGCGGCCCTGAACCGGTGAAACTAGCGCGTGCCAATGCTCATAAAATCCTTGAATCAGTGTAGTTGAGTCCATAGCTTAAATTTATGAAACTGTTTGTGACTTCTTAAATTAAAATTTTAAATTCCAGTGTTTTATTTATAAATTACTGAGTGATTTTTGTGATTTAGATTTTGATTAGGGTTCCATTTTAGAATTTTGCCGCGTTTGTGAGTGCTGTTGTTCCAGAAGTTCGAGGTTTGAACGCGGTAGCTGCCTGTTGCGGTAAGTTTCGAATTTAGAATTGTTTCAGGGATTTTTGATGATGTTTTTTTAGATTCAACGGCGCGTCGCTTTCATTGTTCTTCGTCTTCGGGATTTTTTATAACTCTGTGTTTGTTCCATAAGATGATTTGACGCAAAGAAAAAATAATTTTAAAGGGCGCGAACTTAAGTTTAAGCCGTGTTATTTTTTTTCCTTTAAATTCAACTTTGGGAGAGAACTTAAATTTTTGGATTCATTTTAAAAAGATGGAACATATTTTCAGAAGCTGAGATTATTTTAAGAACCGATTAAAAAATATATAGGTGGAAATAATTTATGAAAAATATAGTTAAAGATTATTATTATAAGGCATACCCTTCAGCAATAATTAGTTTCTTATAGTGCGCGTTTGGATTTGTGATTTTCAGGGTTTCAAAAATTTAAGTTCACAAATCCAAACGCGCACTGTAAGAAACCAATTATTGAAGGGTATGCCTAAAAATAATCTTTAACTATTTTTTTCATAAGTTATTTTAAACTTGTATATAAGTTATTTTAAACCTCTATAACTGGAAAATTATTGTTTAAACGAATTATATAGTTTTAAAATGGGGTAAATTATTAGAAACCTTTACCGATTTTGTTTAAAAAAAACATTTAATCGTAATAATTTTATTTTTATGTCGTTTTTAAGATTTTCAGGTTGACAAAATAGCTCGGATATAAAATATTTTTTCAGAAACGAAAATGTTTACGAGCTTATATATAGGAATAAATATAACACAAAATAATATATAAAAAAAATGTGTTATAGATAATTTCAGCAGGTAAGTTTGGGATTATTTTTAATATTATGAATTTTTTTTGTCTTCGACGGTGTTAGTTTAGAATGTGATTTTTTTTTTATCGTAGTGTTTAAAGTTGAAGTTGAAAAAGTTTGAGAAAGTTCATGTGAGAAAGTTTAAATATGGGGTGAAAAAATGCATACGATAATTTTCATGGAATTTATTAAAAAGTTTTAGGTGAATTCGTTAAAAAAAATAAATAAAAGATAACAAAGTGTTTGTATTCAATTCATAAACTTATTATTTATTGTTATCTCACAGATAACAAAAAAATTTATTGGAATGAGTGTGACTGTGATAAGTGGTGTGAGAGCGTAAGGGAAAATTCTATTGCATTGGGGAAATTATTATATTTAAGGAAAATATTTTCTCAATATTAGTATTATTAGTAAAAAACTATTAAAGAATAGAATAGAAAACACTTTATTGTACACCACACAAATTAATAATAAACTTTACAAAAACCTTAAATAAATTAAAAACAGGGTACAAAGGACGGCCATATCGCTATGAGCGATCACTTCCAGACAACCTTAGGATGGACAGGAAATAAAAGGGACGAAAAGATAGTCGCGTAAAAGAAATATAAGAAAAACAATACTAATAATAATAATTATAATACTTTCATTGGTTTTAATAAGTGGTTTATATGTAATTTCGTCGCTTGATATTCAATATTTAAATCTATAAATATATTTTGAAAATTTCATGGTTCCGCACAAAAACAGGTGTTAAGTATAGAAATAAAAATGAATTGTTGTTCGTAAGTCTGATTAAAACTCGAGAACGGATGGGCCGATTGAGCTTAAAATGTTTGTCGTAGTCCAGGGTAGGTCTAAACGGTGAGGAAATAAGGAAAAATTGCCGGGAACTTTTTTTACCCGGGCCGCTAGTGTATAATAAAATTTGAGATTATTAGCCCCTGTTTGCAATTGCTGATATTTCGTGATGAGTAAATAAATTAAATTTAGGGGTGTCTGGCATGGGGTCGGCGCTGTAACACAGACACCGCCGGATGAAGTGATAATTAATTTTATCCCAAACAATATTTAAGAATTAAACACATAATTAAATTTTTCCGGACAAACCACACAACAACATCTATACTCTTAGTCAGAAACCTAGATAATTTAGTAAACAAAGAAATGTCATGATATGTCACTCCCATAATGACAAGTCAGGGGTAGAATTTAATTTTTACCATGGATTTCACTAATTAATAGTAATGGCGCGTGGTTTTGCTTGCGCGCTAGATAGGTACCTGACTAAATACTTCCTAACCTAACTTCAGAACACTGAAACGTCTTCTAAGATATTTATACCCCGCATCGTTGCGGCTTTCCCTGTGTCCATCACGAAATACAAATGAAACAATATATAGTTATAATTAAATGTTTTATTGCATGTTGTTAATATTATTCTGACAAATCTCAGATCCAGAATCGGATTCAGAATCCCATTCTGAATCCGATTCCCTTAAATTAATAACTAACCTATCCTGTGTATCATCAATTATGTGATTTAGTTGGCACATTTCATTTTCAACTTTTTTTGTATTTTTGATGCAGTTCACACATTTTTCAGGTGTCACCTCACTCAAACCTGTTTCTTGTGACATGCCTTTTTAACCAGAACCCGCACTAGCTCAATAGGGTTGAAATAGGGTTGAGCTCGCAGTGGTAAGGGGCAATTGCAAAACGGTGATACCCGACTGGGCAGCCAGCTTATCAACCTCATACTTGTTATAGTGATTAGTTTTCTCTTACAATTTTCAATAATTGTGCCTTAATCATAGTTTCTACGAAGGCTATGTAATGAGCTTGATTGCGATGTTGATGGACCTGGCACCGCGTCCGCCGGGGCGGCGGCGCCGTGGGCGGAGCGGGTTGAGGTGCCATGTTTATTCAAAAACAAACAACAATAAGGTTGAAAACTTAACACAAATTGATAACAATAACAGACAACGATATTGTAAAAATTAAAACAGAACAAAAATTCAACAACGCTCAATTGCACACGAGCAGCGAAATAGGAACGCATTCGCCTTCGATGAGCGAGAGACGAATGAAATACACGAAATTAAGTGGCGTTTATTGTCAAAATGAAAAAATTGTTTAGAACTTCTGTGATTTGCTCCCATTATACTCCGATGATACCAGTGTCGTAAAATATTTTCTGCTAATATTTCTTCAACATTTTATATTTTTGTTAATAAAATTACTTTAATAAAATATAATTTAAAGCACAAAACCATTGCTACATTCCATTCTATGGATATTTATTAGAAAATGAGCCGTAAATGAAGTTTTTAGAAAAATTGAGTTGTCTTCTATAATATTAACTTCTGTTTCGTGATAATTTTAATGATATACTTTTGTTTAAAAAAAAAATCTAGGTTTCTGAATTAGAGTATAGCCCCGCGGAAAGCTCTAAGCTTGTGTTACGGGTACTAGACATCTGATATAATAGACATACATACAAAAAAATGTTTAATACAAGTATTAAACACAATAAAAAATCAATAGATTTAATTAAGCGATAGATATTCATTTATTTCGGTACAACGGAAAAGAATTACTTATGGTTATACGTGATTAAAAAATATAGAACAGAAAAAAATGAAAATCATTACTTACTAAATATCAAAAATTAACATTAAAAACAAAACATCACAAATACGTATAAAAAATTAAGACAATCATTAATTATAAAAATTACGTTACAAAGTAACTAACTAAAACCTACAAAAGTCATTACAGTTCAATTTTATATTCACCGGTGGTTCTCCCCTTTTTTAAAAAATGAATAATCAAAAATCATTTATTAACATTAGGGTACACAAATATACAAGTTACAAAAAAGAAACGATGAGGGCGCAAAAGTTAAAAACTTCGTAGCGACATCATCGCCCATCTCATTAAGACAATATAAATGTAAGTTAAATAATTTTATAAAATTAGTAAATCAATAGGTATAGTATTAGGATGAGTACAGACATAGGTAGTTAAAATTTAAACTAATGCAGAATATGAAGTAAAAATAGAAATAATTTACATGAAAATGATTAAAAAAAAAATGCTGCAACTCGTCAAAGGTTACTGTTGTTTTGGGGATAATATAAGAACAGCTTTTATGAAATGGCGTTGGTCTGGGCGCTCCCTATCCGTGCAATTAGTCTGTCTGCCCATCATTCAGAATCGATTCGCTTCAAATTAACTAAGCCCTTTGGTTCACGTTTTTACAGACTCCTCTCATATTTAAATAACGAAAAGACGTGAAATCGCTATGGAATGTAATTTGAAACTAAATTATGTCCTTAATACTAAAAGAAAAACTAAAAGAAAATGTATAAAACTTGAGCTTTATTGTAAAAATATTTTCTAGATAATATTTCATACATTTAATTAAAAATATACACATGTTTACGTCAAACGCATTTGCTTGATACAAAAGCAAACTTGGCAGGTGACAAGCTTTCACGCGTTCCATGTCATAGTAGCTTGAAAAGAATATGACAAGGTAATTCAATATGAAAGCAAAGTTTTCTTTAGGAAAATATTTTTAACCTTATTGTCACACTATTGTTATATTTAATGGAGGATGGGAGGATTTATGGGGAAAAACTCTTGATATTTTCTTAATAAATCACATTATATTGAGTTTTCATATTAGTTTGAAAATTAATTTCTCGTGATACAATAACTAAATCAAAACATTCGCAACTATTTTACCAGTGTCACTATTTAAAAACATTTTAAGCTTCGGTACTGATGCTAAGAGGAAAATTAACAAGATACAAGATCACATATTTCCATTTCATGGTTATACAAATCTTAGAAACGTCAAAAAATAACACACAAAAAACAAACAAATTGAATATAGGTACTTAAAACGCAACCTCAGATAAATTCTCTTTATAGAACCCACAACTAAGTACTATATTAATCTAAATATTTTGTCAACCAACATTTACGTATAAAAAAATCCTACTATTTATCGTACAAATTATCGTACATATTAAATACATTTTTAACGTTCGGAAATTTCCGATTAGCGCATAACAGCCGTAGCCGTAAACCCTTCTAAACGTTGTTAAAAAAATCGTTTGGAGTAGAAACAACCCTAAATCAGTTATTGAGCTAGCCGCCCACCACCGACCACCGACACAACTAGGTGACAGTTGAGTCGGTGGAGCTAATTCCGCTTGAGGCTTGCGGCGGGCGGGCTTGGGCGGGCGGCGGATTCGAATTTAGGGGGTAACTAGACTTCTAACAATTCTTGTTTTTGGTCAGTGGTTGTTTTTCTATTAAGACTAATATTATAAAGATGGAGGATTTGTTTGTTTGTAATGAATAGGTTCCCAAACCACTGAACGGATCTGAAAAATTTTTTCGCCATTGTAAGTTACAATTTACCCGAGTAACCTAGGCTAAATATTATTTTCAAAGTAGAAAACCTTAATAAATTTTCTATTATGTAACACGGGGTGTAAAAATTAATCTTAAAACAATAAATCGAAGCAAAAATCTAACCAAACATAGCCGATTAACATAATGTTAAAGCAAATAGTATCTTATAAGGTCTAAGGTATAAATGTAAAGTTGAAGTTTTTTATTTTATATGATTGTCACCAAAGATAATATAAATCACTTTACACACAACACACACACACACACACACACACACTATCACAATAGTTACCAAATGTTTCCAGTATTCGTGGAAGTAATTCCGTGAAAAAAGAGAACATAGTAACAACGTCTAAAATACAAAAATGTTAAAAGGCTGAAAAGTTTGTTTGAACGCTCTAATCTCAGGAACTACTAGTCTGATTTGAATAATTATTCTACTGTTAGATAGCCTATTTATCGAGGAAGAGTTTATATCTTTTTACCAGTTTGCCACTGTAGGTTCAAAGATATTTGTCATAAAAACCAAACAGTTCATTTACAATGAAATTACAATATTTTGACTTATTCTTAACAGTTCTCTGCCTCTAGACTTTTAAAATTACTTTTAATCTTAACAAATACTTAATATAATAATCTTATCTTCTAATTTTAATACTACACTTTAACAGAGCGTCAAATCCTGGTATGTTACCTACCCGTTTCAAGTCAAAATATTGTTAAAAACTATGATAATTTAAAAAGTTCAACGCGCTATTTTAAACTAAAAATTTTAAATCATTAAATTTTCTAGCTTATTCTGTTTTTTTTATTTAAAGGTTTTATGTTTATTAAGTTATATTAAAACTTGTTTTTTGTTTCTCGCTGTTTAAATTCATTTGGTAACTTATTAAAGAATTTAGCGCCTATTTTAAAAGCCAACGAGACTTTGCGGTGAGAAATGAAACATTTCAACGTACAGATTAAATGATTACAAACAGTGTTAAGGAATCAAATCTCTGTCATAAGTACGGTTGAGTAACAAATATGTCAGAAGCCCGTATGGTGGAAACATTTTTCAGTATTAGATAGTCCATTTATCGAGGAAGGCTTGTTAACTATTTTTAACCGCGGGAGAGATTGTCCGGGTATATGCAAAATCACGGCGTGGCGCGTATATCTAGTATTTAATATGCTAATGACTTTGACTTTGACTTTGTGAGAGGGAGCAGTAGAACCGCAGTCTGGTCTGAACTCTTATTCTCGACATACAAAGCTTAAATTCATAGACTAATTCACGAATTTCCTTAAATATTCTCCCCTAGCTACGTTTCAGCTCAGCTTACCTTAGGTTTTGCTAAGCAATGATTTCATTTATGTAGTTTTAACTGTAATACATTCGTTATAAATCTAAATTTAAAATTTAAGAAAAACCCCCGATTCCTATGCTTTCATTTCCTTTAATGTAAAACAACATAATATTATGTAATGTGGACGCGATGCGCTTTCATTTGATACCCCACACTAGTATATTTGCAGATTTTCTGTTTTCCTTTCCAACTCTCACCCCCATAACTCTTAAACGGCTGAACCGATTTTCATAAATATATCTAAGAACACCCGGGCCACCTTTCATTAAAAAAAAAACTAAATTTAAATTACTCCATCCGTTCGGGAGCTATGATGGAACAGACAGACAAACAGACAGAAACTTATAATACCCCTCTTTTTTGGTCAGGGGTTAAAAATAAAACTAATTGAACACTGTGACTAGAATTAAGGTAATTGGCGGTTTTGGAAAATTAAATGCTCAATATTGCCTCGGTGAAAACTGACAAGCGATGTAACCAATATCACATAGCTAATTTAATTATGAAGTAATTTGATTTAAACACTTAATTTTGTGCAGCATTTTGGTTAATTTGCAGTAAATTAATTACTGTCGCTGTGCCCAAAATACGGGATCATGTTTGAAACAATTAATCTATGAATCATGATGACAAAGTTCTTTGTTTTATGTCTGTTATATTTTAATTTTATCTGCTACTCGCTAATCTTCTTTAATTTTCCTTTCAAAATATTGTGAGCTATCTAAATATACACATATGTACATGCTGCCCTTAAAAATATAAGTAGTTTATTTTTTCAACGCACAACCTCTAACTAAGTTTTCTTTAACAATCAAAGTAGGTATAATTAGTCTATGTTACTGAGAAAGCTTTCTGGTTTTATTACTCTGCAGCGGTTTTTTCCATGGAATTCTTGTTCAATTTACCTGCTGTATCACAAACGGCTCTCAAAGTCATCATCTGATCTTGAACTCGTAGAAAAAAGAAAAATATTAAGCTTATCATTAAGAAGGAGGTTGTTAAGAAAAATTAAGACAAACATAATTATGAGAATTACTTAGGTGCCAAATATCAAACATACTGATATAACTTCTGTTTAGCTGCCTTCGGGTCCAAAGTCAATTCCGTCACGATTTTTATGGTACTTATACATTAAATACTGAAATAAAAACTTGTACACTTACATAATATACTTCAAGCACAATACGTTGTGATTATTATAACATTGTTATCTGTTTCTAGTTAGCTTCAATAACAATTATAATGTACGTTGTCTTGTGGTTTTCGTAGAACGTGTACAGATTTTTTAAAAAACAAATTAACTCTTCTTCTATACAGTCTAAGCATAGACAATAGGAAGTTAGTATTATTAAACAATCATAAAAATAATTTTGATGTTTAAACTTTTAATATAACATTGTCACGCAATTTAAATTATGCGTACAATAACGGAAACCGGGAAGTCAAACTTGCTAAATTTGGTCACAGACAAACATCGGGGAAAGGGAAACTCAATTAAATATTATAAAACGGCACAATGTCATACAATTTGGGATTTTAGCACTAAAGGCTTCGTTCGATACTACGAAAGTGGAACGAGAGAAGCCGATTTGAATTAAATTTGGAACGTGGTCTGTATAAAGTATATATATGTCAATTATAAAGCTAAGGATTTTGTTTTTTTTTGTTTGAACGCGTTAATCTCAAGAACAGATAGTCCTATGGGATAAAAATTCACACTGTAAGACAGCCTATTCATCAAGGAACGCTTGAGGCAACTTTTTACAGCGAAAAAATACGTTGTTACTGCGCGAAAATCCGAAAACACAGGCAACGCCATGGCTTATGAAGATACACTCGGTTCCAAAAATAAGGGTTAAGACAAAAAATGTAATATCTCCAGTACTGTTAAAGTTAGATCAATGAAAATTAAATAGAATAAATACGTTTAAGATGCGCTTCTGAAAACTGTTATTTATTTTATATGGTTGTTAAGGAGGTTGGTGGAGGAATGGCTCCCCATTCCTCCACCAGCCTATTGTCTTTACTTATTCTATAGCACCGGCTCCGATATTTGATGTACAGCATGCCTTATAGCCTGTAAGCTGTCGAAAACGTTTTCTCTCAACTCAATTAACTTAAAAATAGATATTACAATTTTGATCCATGAATGAATATACATATTTTTTTCCTTAATTTTACCTGAACCTTCTGGTCTAGGTTTAAGTAACTTGAAATAAAAATATGAGACAAGTCACCAGCTGTAACGTTGACGTGGGAGATAGAGGTGGCGATGGGATAAGCATTTGCCGACGGAACATGGAAACTTAGGCCTATAATTTTTGTTGCAAAAAAACCACGAAAAAACTTACAAATAACAGCACCTTGGCACCTTATTAATAACCCAAGCGTTTTTATACACCGGCGTTAACCAAATATTAACAAAACAGAAATGGTCATTAGTTATTAAATAACGTTTTAGAAATGCACCTTATGTGTTTTTTCCTTAAACCTACAGCAATAAACACAAAGTACGTATCTTATTCCTAATTAAAATTGATTTGACGACTACCGAGAGTTCCCAACGGAACAGGCATTAGGCCTACAATGTACAGTTTAACGGTAGAGTACTAAAAACTACACAATTAATAATTAATTACTAACTGTTCATTAGGTACGCTAATTACAATTATGCTACTGTGGAAACTTTATTTGTTTAGTCTAAGTTGAGTATTTTTCAGTACGAAAAACTACACAATTGATAATTAATTAATAACTGTTCATTAGGTACGCTAATTACAATTATGCTACTGTGGAAACTTTATTTGTTTAGTCTAAGTTGAGTATTTTTCAGTATTGTCAACTGTTTGTTTTCAAAATAAAATAAAACAAAATAATTGTTCTAAAATATTCTTTTGCATCTTTTTTTGTAATTGGAGCAGAACATGATTCAAAATTTTAACCTTAACGGATTGTAGAACTGTTTTCAGAAATATGTTTTAATTAAAGAGAAAAGAGAGGTCAAAATTAGAATCCTGAACGTAATCAACACAGCACACGGTGAAAAATCTTTGCATTCGAGTGCAACATGTAAGTTTTCGTTCCAGCTCTACGAAGTAGAGAGAACAAACGTTTAGCTCAAAGCGTGCCAAACAATTACAAATTAAAGGGCGGGATTTACCTTGCAAGGTTTGAATTAAGATCAACTTCAGTTGATCAAGATCAAGAAAGACTTTAAGGATCTTAATCAGAACTTATATTTTTCAGAGAAAATTTCTCGAAAACTCTTATATTAAAAAAATATAAAAACGTACCTACTAGTATACTAATATACAGGCTATTCAACAAGTATTTATGAGTCACTTTTTTATTTTAATATGCCTTAAAACAAGACCTCTAATCTCACAAAATCTGTAGGTATGCGATCATCAAAAATCACAAAACAACGTACATTCTAACTCTGTTTGAAGCTAACTAGTAGCAGATAACAATGTTTTAATAATCATTACGTATTGTGCTTGAAGCATATTTGTAATTGTACAACTTTTTATTTCAGTATTTATTGTTTAAGTACCAAAAAAATCGTGACGAAGTTGACAGTATCTATAGTATCTTTATCTATATATAGTATCTATCTACCTTATAGTATCTAGAGTATCTATAGTAATAAAAAATAGGTTACAGAGAAAGGACTCCAAGAAGGTTTCGAGTTTCAGGTTTTAACTAATTAAAAAAGGTTGCATTGTAAATTCAGCAACTAGTCGAGCACAGGTTTATAAACAGAGATGGTAGTGATTAGTAACAGAGAAAAATAAGTGTTAAAGAAACATATTTATTATTATTCCGTTTATCGATACTTTAATAAAACTATCCCAACACTTGTGTTTGTAAAAATTACGTATTTTTACATACTTTTCCATAATTCAAACCGGTTAAAGCATATGGCCCTTAATTTCTACTTACCAGTCTTCATTTGAAGACAATTTGTTAAATTCCCCTTGTCTTTAATTTCCGCAACCATACATCTCGTTGTATAAATTATACATGTTCTACACCATGTAGTTTGTGCTATTTTTGTAGAAAATCACATTAAAACAGTTTTTAGCACAAACACAAAAATATTGATAATTTTGAATAATTTGTAATAAAATTAAAAATATCTTACAAATTCTGACAAAGTTAGAACAATAGACAAAATAAGAAAGATTCAAGAGAGGGAAAAGAGAGCTAAACTTTTGGTGTTCATAAATTTGTTCCTGGTTGCGTGAGATTGGTTGGGGGTTCGAAAAAGTATAATTTCCATAGATTATTTTCTCTAGGTAGATTAATGATTTCGGTAAGGCAATGCTCTCTTAAGCAAGCGTCTATGGGTAGACAAAACACGCCCACGCTACTGTCTGGCATAACTAAATATAAATTAACACCGTCCTTCTTTATAAAGACATTAGACGCCATTAGACATTAGACAAGGACATAGTGCTGAATATAATAGGTGAAATATTATCGAGTTCACGTGGATGAAAGAAGTATATGGATATATTTTATAGGATAATAAGCAACGCTTTGATATTATAATAATGTAGTTACGTATTTTTCGAGAAAATCAGGGCGGTAGGATCTGTGACGAGTGTTAGAACGTTTTGAATAGGATGATAATTTATTCAATTCATCTGGGAAATCATAATAAAACAAAATGATTTTACTACTAGCAGACGTTTTTATGTTTAATTATTTAATTCATTCATCAGGTTTGCGTTAAATATTTAAATACACTTAATAGATTTTTATTAGAAAAAACTAAGTTCTTCAGCCAGTCAGTTTAGCCTATTACAGAAATTATAATTTAAAATCAAACTGATCTAATACATAAAAATAACATTAGTTATACCATTTAAATAAATAACTTATTAAACATTTAAGATTAGGTACTTGCCAAAGTAACATCGCGAAGTCGAAATCGAAATACATTATAATAGGTATGACTTGATTTCAAACCCATGTTCCTATATTATATACTATCTTTACGCAATTTAGCCCGTATTCAATTGAATTTTCCGCGGGTACAATTAAATTTCCCACATGAAAAAGAGCCAATAGCCTTCTATAATAAACCATATCTGGAACTGAAATATTTTTTCAATTAAAAACATTAGCGCTTTCAAACAAACAAACAAACATACTGTTCTGCTTCATAATATTAGTATACAATATATTCAGAGTACATCCCTATGCGTCTCCAAAAGGCTCTATTATATCATTGTCTTCTGTTTTCAAAGAGTACCAACTCTATAAATAAAATGTAACAAACTTACATATTCGTTATCTCAAAGCGTTTAGGTGTATTTTAGTGATACCAGCTGAATGCATCGAATATAAGTGATGTCTAGGAACTGAGGATTCAATTTAGTGCCTCCATAAGGCTTTGTACAGCTTAGATACTAATTAAAATGTGTTCCATAAGCAATTATGTTGTTTGGAACGTGAAGTATTTGCTTGTATTGCCAGGGCAAGGTTTCGGGGTATTATTTTGCCGCTCTTGCACACGATGCACAAATTACAACAAAATACTTTCACGCGGTTACGGCGCGGTGTGTGTAAAAACACCGCCGTATTATTTGGTAACATTATCAGGCTTAGATTCTTGGCTTATTGGCGAGTGATATATATAAAATCATGGTACATTTACACACGGACGTTCACGAGGTTCTTGTTTACATATAACGGCCAAGGATAGGGTTACCTTCGAGTCTGAAATGTAGTTTTGAATTCCGCCCTTACGAAGCACGCTGATTTTATAATTACAATTCTTGGCTGAGGGGCTAATGACTGCACAGAAGTTCTGTTCCTGAGATTAGCCGTAGTCTTTGATTGATCTCGGCGGTTGGTGGGTAGATTAATCAAATCTTCTGATCTGTAGGAGTCTGCCTTGACCCTTCGTTTGTAAGTCTATCGGCTGCTACGTTGCCCGGGCAGGACTATCTCTGCGTCCGGTGCAACCTTGCTGACTTTATGGTGTTCAGAGACATTTCAAGAGCCCTAATAATACTCTGATATTAATTTCCATCCCGTCTTAGACCCTGTGAATGCATTTAATACTGCGCTGTGTTTTGAAGATTAGTGTAGCCTCCGAAACAAATACTGTGGCGGCTTGTCCTCTCGAAATATCGCATCCGCCTTAAAATCGCGTTGCTAACATGAGCCCGGCTTTGTTAATCGCGTTAACGTGAATATTCGCCCAAGGCTGCCAATGTAGCCACAGCATTTGGCATAGCATAGCAATTACCCGTAGAATCAATATTGATCGGCATTTTGAACCTTCAAACCATTTTAGAATCTCTTCTATTTTTTTTATAAACGTGGTGGAGTTTGAATTTCATGTTTTTATTTGGCAATACGTAACTTATTCGTAACTTGAAATATATAATGGCAACATATTTTGGTAAATTATGCACAAAAAAGTTTTTAAATACATGTAATTAATAGAAAACCATGACACATATTTTTTTCTAAGTCTTGGAAGATTTTCTGTTTTTAGAATTAAAATAACATGAAAGACTAATAACAATACCATTCTTCCGGTTTTTGTGGTACTTTGTTGAACTAATAACTTTTAGCCTTTATAATATGCAAAGCGAATAAAACAATTTTCTTTTTATATTTAATTTGTTCAAGTGAATGTACATGTACCTACATCCACTTAGAGTTTACGTATAAAATGCATAAAAAGTTTTCTGTATGCGATTTTGTCTGCGTCTTAGTTCAGTTCAGTTGCTTGTAATTGGACTTTGCGCTTGAAGCGACATGTTACCGGTTTTAATAATTAACTTGTATTCAACGGATGGTCTGAACTAATTAATATCTATGCCCCGTTTTTATTAGTAATTTAGTGTTCATTACAACTCACACATAAAAATTGAATTTCGCTATATAAGTCCGTAAACAAGAGAATCCGTTTTATTACATTAAAATTTGGCTTGAAAGAATGGGATGAGTCTATGTACCAGCTTCATAATTGTCAAGTACAAATACATATAATGCACTCTAATCATCATGTTTTTAGCTAACAGCTTGACATAAAGTCTTCTTCATAAATCTTATAACGGTTGAGTGCTGCCTGTATCCATCGTGGCCTTTACCAAATTTGATGCGATTATCCAAACTACGTATAATCAGATTCATCATCAATATATCAAATAGATAATTTGCATAGTTCCTTTTTGCATAAGTTCCTTTCCTTTGTCATTGACCGACTGACGAATAAGAAGGCGATATTAGCTTTAGATGATTTTGACTTTGATATCTAAGTCTTTACGTCATGATGGATAGAACAGGCAGATATCGAGCGGATAATTTACATCATTAAAGACAGAATAATGGCGTTCAACTGAGTAACAACTTTTTACTTTATAATTTTATTTAACTCGACACAGGCAAATTGTCACTTCAAGCGCAAAGTCCAATTACACGAAACTGAACTGAACTGAACTGATATCGGGCGATGTTGTTCTTAACTTTGCTGAATGAAGCGATTTGGATTATTTCAATGTTGTTTTTAGCGATGATACGTTTTGCAATGTTTTAACCTTGATTGCTTGCGTTATAATTATTATTATTGAACCAAACTTAGATCATATATTAGATATTTCATATGTTCTAATACACCAGTCTTCGATAAAATTAACAATAGGGTAGTTCATGTCACGCACGTTTGGCTATTGGTACAGAAAATACTTTAGGAAACCCTGGTGCAGCCAGCGAAGGGAAGCAATGATCTGGATATGTCTGACGAGGCAAAAGGTACATTCCAGCAGAAGTCTACAAGGTTGGCCTACCAGAGTCCTATTGCTAGGATGAAAGACGTCCGCAGATCTGTAGATCATATCCGTTTATTTGCAATAAATCTACAGTCGTTAGCTGTCGTGCGCTGTATCCAATCTAATCCGTTAGAGCGTGCTAAACTCGCCACGGTACCAACCACCATCAATATATAAAATAACCACGCCACGGCGGGACGATACACAGTATTTAATATAACTGTGTTATTTTTCTATTCAAAATGATAATAAAATACGTGTGATATTTTTTCTAATTTACAAAGCTAGCTCAAAATTTAAATTAAGATAACTAGCCTATTACGGATAACAATTTCACTTGTCTTGTATAACAAATCTGCTATGCGCCTTAAATAAGAAAAAGAAAAGGTAGAAAACCGGTGTGGAATAGCTTTAGCATGCTTCCGTGAAATAAATGTGAAATTTAGATTGTATACCGTTTTTCATAACGGCCAGCCGTTTTATAAAACAGCGCCGTTTTGCAATGCGACAGTTTAATGAGTAGACGGACTATCATTGCGATTTTCTACTCAATATAGCAGTTCATGATTAGCATTGTACTGAAATATTGTAAGGTTATGTTAGTAAATGCACAGCAAATAAATATTTTATAATATTTATAATAAAATTAATATATAAATACTTTTAAAAATAACATATAAATAAGTACTTTTTATAATATATACATTACACATAAATAAAATACCATATTATGCTGAATAATCAATAAATAATTAAATAAATTAAGCAAATGGAAGCCATTTGTATTTTTATATACTCCAAATTAAAATAAAAGTTTAGAAAAGAGGTGTTTATCATGGCTTTTTATAACTTAGTTCCATATTAAATAATATTCTTTATTATCAGATTATATTATTGCCTTTTTAAAAATATTGAGAGCATTGTTGTCTAACATTCATAATGCATCCGAAATTTCGGCACCATCGAAAACCAGTCCCGAACAATTAAACACTTAGTTTAATTGTTCGGGACATGGAAAGCAAACAAAAGCTTGTAAAATGATAGTCTGAAAGGTATAAGCCAAGTAAGTGTGAGCATAACGCCCTTCAGTGAGTCAAGCACTCGAGATAAGTTTAATTAATATAACGCTATTGAGATCACAAATCGATTTTATCAACTCGATTTATTAAGTTTCTGTCAGTTATATACGCTGATAATACAGTTTTCGGTTTGTGATAACGTTTCTAACGAATTATTTATTGAATTCGTTAAAAAGTTACGTATAATTCCATAGTCTATGTCAAAAGCTTAAAATTTCATTAAATTTTGAACTGTAAAATAAGTAGGTAAATCTTAGTATAATACATATATAAATCTCGTGTCACAATGTTTGTCCTCAATGGACTCCTAAACCACTTAACCGATTATAATAAAATTCGCACACCATGTGCAGTTCGATCCAACTTGAGAGATAGGATGGTTTTTACGGCGAGAAAAATACAAATAATTTCCGGGAAAATTTTATACCCGTGCGACGCCGGGGCGGGCCGCTAGTATAATACTAAAATAAAATTGTAACGCACATCAAATGTTTTAAATGTGTGCTATTAGTTCTGTAAACGAAACGCCAACCTTGCCATTTTTGCTGAGTGGCTGCAACCGTCGCGAAAATGTTCTTTGACGGGCGGCCCGTTTGCCATAGTGTTTTTTTTATGCTAGATATGCTTTTATTTGACCATCATTTTGACCACTTTACGACGATGAAGTGTTTTGTTCGCAATTACAGATAGAATAATGATTTATGACATTTTGTAGATTCAAAGTAGATATTCAATAAATTACCAGCTAATTATCCATTCTAGGGCCAAAACACTCGTACGAGAAACCACACGACTATCTCACTTATGTGTTTATGTCTTTTTCATGTATTGTCTGTCAGTCAGAAAATTGACAGTGCTTCAGTTCTATCGGCTAGCTATTATGATGCAAATTTTCAAAGGAATTTGACGTGCCCCAAGATTTAATGATTATAATTTTGTGCACCATGGAAGCCTTTGACAATATTAAGGGCATCACTCGTCATTCCCAAAATGGACCCCGTCCCTTAATGGAACTTGATTGGAAACTGTACGTTGCGGAATTACAACGAGAGCCGTCTCTTACAAAGTCGGTTCGAGTCAAAGAGACTCAATACGGTTAATCGAAGTATTGAATCTCTTCGAATCGAACCGGCAATATTGTTATTGATGGTGCATTTGGGTGCGACAGTATTGGGTCCAAATGATTCGTTGCTGTAGCAGTTGATAGTAGCATCATCATTGTATTCACAATTGAATCTGTAGAACATCCCTGCTGGACATAGGCCTTCCTTATGGATTTCCAGTAATTTCGATTGTAGGCGGTCTGCATTCAACGTGCGTCCTTTACCTGCCTAGTCATCCTACCTTCTGAAACTTATAGACCCCAACGACCATTTTGGTGACTAGCCACTGACACCTTAAAGAGCTAATCCGTTTGGGTAAATCGCTGACCCGCGTTCTTGTACGTACCAGATTTTGTACGATCTACAATTTCTGGTTTCGGGTCTGGGTGTTTTCTATGTATCATATGTATGTAAATACAAAAAAAAAATGTCTCTATGTAGTATATCAGTCACCTAACAACCATAGTACAAGCTCTGCTTAGTTTGGGGTTAGGTGATGCTGTGTGAGTAGTCCGGAAATATTTATTTATTATTTTATTTATTTTACCTCCTCGCATTTGAATCGATCTTGTAGAGAAACCCCGAGAGAAGCACTTTTCATAAAGAAGATGTTTTTGAAGATTGCTATGAGTTCAGAAGGGGACGTCCTACGGCTGAAATAATGATGAAACGTAACGATTGATAAATAAAAGGTAAATTAATGAGAAAAAATATGAATAATTTCACATAATCCAAAATGAAATAGCTGATGGGGGGAAGATTTGTGCATAGGTTTCATCCACAACATGCATACAAGATGTATGTATATGTTCTACGATTTTTGATAGTTTTGGAGATATTTAACTTTTTCTTGAAAGTAACTCTGTCTTAACCTCTTTCACGCAAAAGCTATTGAACCAATTTAAATTAAATTAGGTACACAGATTCTCCTTAGCCTGAGACATAATATAGGCTACTTACCGAGGGAAAATGTCATTACCCATTGTTTGGTTTGACAAATCTTAGAAACTAACATAATCATGATGATGACAGAAACATGATAACACAGATAAAAAACTACAAACCAAATAGTTACTTATAATTTATAATATCAATACATGACTATTATTATAAAACTGCGGGGCACTACTAATTAATTATAATTATAACAGTTAACATTAAATTTCGGTAAGAATTCAGAATAATTTGGTTACGCATATATTCCAAGCCGTCTGATACTGCTTGTTTTGCTGATTTGTCAGACTCCTCATTTCCTCTGATTCCAATATGTGTATATTCCAATATCCAATATGTGCTGGCACCCTTTACACTTGAACTCTACGTCATACAGTTCAATGATTTGAGTCAATTTGTCATAGGGATGGCACCCCCTCCTGCCTGAGGCGCTTGGACAATTGTTATGAACTGTACTTTTACTATCACTGCAAATCACTATCATCTTGACCGAAAATACGCGAGTAATAAGCATAGTGGCCTACCTTCAAGGTCTTCATGCCCCATCTCGGACCACATCGTCGATTTGCATCGGGTGAGATTGAGGTCAAAGATAAAGATAAAGATAATTTATTTGCTTGAACACAATGTAGGTCACGCAGATGTTAACAAAAATATGGTATCAATGATATTCTACTAAAAATAGCATGCAAATATTTTATAAAATTTAATACAAGTCAATAACAAAAAAATAATAATAATAAATAAATGAAATAACAATGTCAAGATTTAATATTATGAAAATGGATGAAAAAGCTAGTTTATCTGTCATAAAATCATTAATATTAGAATAGCATTTGTTTGTCAGTAATTCTTTTAGTTTAGTCCGGAACAAAGTATCGTTAAGTTTTTTTTTAATGCGTTTGGTATTTTATTATAGATTTTGCGTGACATACATACCACACTTTTCCGCATGAATGCTGTTTTATTGCAAATGAAGGCTTATCTAGCTTAAAAACAAAATAGTCCACATACATTGCAAGAAATCCCACAGACATAACTCATAAGCTACTTTTAAATGATTTTTCCTTATTGTTCTTAACTCTGACACCAAAATTGTGTGTCACCAGATTTTTCTCAAACTAGCCTATTCTGCTCGCTCACATTTTACTTGTTTCTATATTTATCTAATACTCGTTTATTTATTTATACAATTTTAGGAAAACTAACAGCTAGGTTATTAATTACGTATCAAATTATAATATTAATAACATGCGCCAAAACAAATAGGCACAATGTAGACGGATGGCCAATTACTAGTTTCCGCTAATAAATTAAACATATTAAAAAAGTAAAGAAAATTTAATTGTTTATAACATAATGTTAAGATTATCACTTACTTGCGAACGCCTAGAGGGATCATTAATTAACTAGATATCAAACATTTATGAATCTCATTGTGATTGAAATTTTATGAATAATAATGCTTCTTTAAACCTAAGTCAGTTTACAGAAGTTGATATTAAAAAAAACAATTCAACTGCGACTTTTTTTTTGGGATTTTCTATAAGCTTTTTAAGGGAGAATGCTAGAACTTTGAATGAATATAGATCCTAAACGGTCAGCCGAATACAATAATGTTGAAAGAGTATTATTATAATTAAAGCATAGCTAAGCAAGAAGGTATTCGTATAATCTATACTAATATTATAAAGAGGAAAGGTTTGATTTTTTGTTTGTTTGTTTGTCTCGAATAGGCTCTGAAACTACTGCACCGATTTAAAAAATTCTTTCACCATTCGAAAGCTACACTATCCCTGAGTGACATAGGCTATATTTAGTTTTCAAAAATAATATGATTTCTTACCAAACTCCGATAATGTAACCCATGGTGAAAAAAAAGAACCTAAAATCTTTCTTTAATCGCGAATGCTGAGAAAACTATTGAATATATAACAAAGTGATGTATTACAACTTTGTAGAACTTATCATTATCTACAAAAAACGTCGTTACATCATATCTCTAACTATTATAGTTTTGTCACAATAAGCGATTTTAATATTAAAAAATTAAATTACCACTGTTTGAAAAGGCTCTTTATTTGTATCTTGGTATTAATCCTTAACAAAATAAATAATTTATTATGTAAGATTGCTTTAAAACCTTTATATAACTTTTTGAATTATTCGATTCTGACATTCCATTCAAAAGATATCACGAGTTAATTTTTGTTAAGATCACGAAATAATCTGCCGCGCGGGGTCGGCTCCCTACTGAATGGTCGTGTGCGGAAATAAAAAAATTGTCGCTTGATAATATTTTGTCGCTTAGTTAGTAGGTACTAATTCGTTAACAGGTAACTAATCCCATTCAAAAAGTTATTTTCAGAACTAAACCCTAGCATATAGCATAGATTTTGTAGGTACATTATCGTCGGTTGCAGGTTCAATTGGGTTAACCACCAAAACACGTAAAATAAGTTGAGTATACAGTTTTTTTTTTAATTTTTTTTTTTGCTTTTTCGAATTGCATAATAATAGAATTCTAGCTTTAAAAAAATACAGTTACGCTACACATTTTAACTGTAAATTTGCAGACTTCCGTCGAAATTATGTTGTAACTGAGTAGGTATTTGATCCATTTACATAAGTCGAATTGTTTTATTCCTATCCTATGACCAAAGAAGGTTAAGTTGGTGTATGTTTCTTGGCAAACCAGCATTGCTCTTACACTAATTGTTAGCTTGAACGAAAAATTATAACCACACATACACCAATATAAAACCAACTTTCTTCAAAAAACTAACGTTACACCAATTGACCCGAACCAAGTTTATGTTTGTTGTCGGTTACACCAATTTGAGCATTGCAATCAATAGTATGTTTTCTCTAACCTTAATCTTCTTAAAAATAATAAATCTAAATTTAAATATAAGAAAAAACCCCGATTCGAATCCTTCAATTTCCTTAAAAGTAAAACACCATAATAATGTGTAATGTGCACGCAATGCGCTTTCATTTGATACCCCACTCGAGATTTTTGCAGATTTTCGGTTTTCCTTCCCCACTCTAACCCCCACAATTTTTAAACGGCACAACCGATTTTCATGAAACATGTCTAAGAGCACTTGCGCTAAACTCACCTTTTAAACTAAAAAAACTAAGTTGAAATCGCTTCATCCGTTCGGGAGCTATGATGTCCCAGACAGATAGACACGTCAAACATATGACACCCCTTTTTTTTTGTCGGGGGTTAAAAATGAATCGCAAAATGTGTTGCTAAGCTCATAACTCAACAACGCCTATACCCATTTAGCCAATTTATTTTTTTTAATGTTTGTTGCTTGGAGTTTAAGGATGGTTTTTACGGAGAGAAAAATTCGAATAATTTTGAAACAATTTTGAATAATTACCCGTGCAAAGCCGGGGCGTGCCGCTAGTACGATATAAATACATAGGTAATATTAATATTAAAAAAACAATTAAAGATTCGCACTAGCCATATTATTATTAAGTATAATAAAAACTTTCCTTTTAAACATATTTAAATTAAATGATAAATATTGAGTATGTAATAAGTTTCTTACCTACTATAGTCTAAGACTACTTTTGTATCAGTTGTAATGTCCCAACAGGGCTCATGTCAGAGTATATATAAAACTTAACACCATTTGTAACCACATGAATCAACAAATAAATGAATATGACTATAAAACTATTATAACATACCTAAAATACATTCATACCAGTTAGGAAGATAAAATATAACATTAACAAAAATATATCAAACGCATAGTCGAAATAGACGAGTACCTACAGTAACTATACAATAGTATATCAAAACCTGTAATTACAATGCTACATAAGGGAGCTAATTAAAACTCCAGCTAATTTTCTGTGTTTATTGATTGAGACTGAATACGTCTAGCTTGGGTCGCTGCGTAAAAGCAAAGTGCGAGGCGTGACATGTCAGCATAATTATATTTTTAGGAGCCTGTGACCTTATACAAATGTCATAGCAATGGCTACTCAATGCTTATTTCAGATAAAGGTGGATTCAATATCATATGTGTTTTCTATTTTTGTGTTGTGTGGGTGTTTCCTATGTATCAAATGTATGTATTTACAAAAAAAAAATGTAACTATGTAGTATATCAGTCACATAACACCCATAGTACAAGCTCTGCTTAGTTTGGGGTTAGGTGATGCTGTGTGAGTAGTCCGGAAATATTTATTTATTTATAATTGGAGGTCAATGAGCCTGAGCACATATATCTCTTACCTAAAATGGTACATACTCAAATCTCGTGTATTGTGTGTGACATTGACAGACATGACAAAATAAACTAGAAAAAACTAAAGTTTTCGTGTACAATTTAAACAAAAATATGTATTTTATTATGACAGATAAGCATTCATTTGGCCACAATCTCACTCGATGTAAAGTGACGATGTGGTCTAAGATAGGGCATGAAGACCTAGAAGGTAGATGGCTTCTCCGGGCCATATTAGGAAATACGAAAAAATCGCTTCACGCACTGGCCCAGCCCGGAGGGTGGTGACAAGCCGCGGCTGAAGCCTACCACCAGAGACTGTTCTTAGCACCACCCGGAGGTCACGTGTAAGGATTCAGAGGGTTAACACGGACGTGAACTGACAAAACCTCCAAAATTTTATTTATTTTTGAAATGTGCAAAATGTGGCTTAAAGCGACTTTCAGTTTAAAATATTTTAAAAAATAACCGACTTTCTGTTTAGAAAATAGGAATAAGAAATATAATAAGAATAATTAAAATAGCCTTTGTAAGAATCCCTGTGACATTCACCAACTCGCGCTTGGCCAGCGTGGTGAACTATGTCCTTCTCTCTCGTCAAGAAAGAAGTTCCTGCGTCCCAGCAGTGGGAACATAAATAGGATGATGATGATATTCTGATAACCCGTAACAAATGTCAGGCTAATCGGTTCAGGCCCGTGAGAAACGGACAAACAAACAGACACACGCATACACTTTCGGATAAATAATATAAGTACGGATTGAGTATTACTCGGGCCGGCCGCTGGCGCCGGCATAATACTTTGCCCCTATCTCCTCCCGTGGGTCAACCCTTTCGCAACATTTTCGATACAAGTTAAAATCTCGAGAACTGAAAATACAAGCCATATTTCAAATTATTTGACACCGCTACGCAGGTTTTTACCTTTTGCGGTTGTCAACTCTCAAATCTTAATATATATAAATCTCGTGTCACAATGTTTGTCCTCAATGGACTCCTAAACCACTTAACCGATTATAATAAAATTCGCACACCATGTGCAGTACGATCCAACTTGAAAGATAGGATGGTTTTTACGACGAGAAAAATTCGAATAATTTCCGGGAAAATTTTATACCCGTGCGACGCCGGGACGGGCCGCTAGTAAATATAATAAAATAAAATAAACCTTTATTGCTGTTTACATAACTTACAAGATAAAAACTGAAATTAAATATAAATTAACTTAAGCTATTTTCCTATGTCTGTAATTGTTCTTTTAATCCTTTTACCAACTTGTCTTTCGACAAAGGCCTCCTCTAAGGCTTTCCAAGTGTCTCTGTCCTTTGGTGTACGTAACAAATATGGACCAGCTAGTTTCTTCAGATCCATCTTCCCATCTCATTGCCTGTCTTCCTCTACGTCTTTTTCTTTCTCTCGGGTACCACTCAGTTATTATTTTAGTCCATTTATCCTTCGTGTCTCGTAGCATGTGACCTGTCCAACGCCATTTAAATTTCCTGTTGGTGGTTTAGACCTTTTGGAACTTAGTCTTCCCTTTGATCTTTACTAACTGTACTTTGTCACTTCTTTTGATTCCTAGAAAGCTTCTTTCTATTCGTTTAAATTTTATATGAAATATCTTACTTTAGAAACATTGGACTTTCATGCATAAGTACAACCCACGTTTTAAGCCCAAAAGGAGGTTGTTTTCTAATGATATATTATGCGTACACATCCACACCATCTATTAAGCATGCTTTATAATTTACTAATTCCTTGTTTGAAAGACAAATTACTTTCGTGCAACGTTCCAACCCCCATTTAACCCACTTTAAGGTAAATCATCTTAAAACCCATTCTTGGTATATGTTTACCCCCAAAATAAACCTACATTCCTAATATCATAACTATATATCATAGGACTTTACACAAATGTTCAATCCCTGTTTTACGCCCTTCAGGGGTAGAGTTTTCGTAAATAATAAAAAAGGAATGTTACCGGTGAGTGGATAGTCCCATCCATCAATAGCAGGCTGATTCAATTATGGAATTCTAAAAACCTTAAAAAATGATATTTTTAAAAAAATTCACATTGTTTCTGTAGCTTTTCTCTTTTACCTGCCTATAAATATGAGTAATTTTCACTAACTAAACCTATTTTTTTTTTATAAAAAAGCCTTATGCAATTTTATATGTACATAGATTTGGAAAGGCCTTAAACACAAAAGGGAAATGATACTTTGTCGTCATTATAAAATGTTCGTTAAAAATATCAAATTAAGAATGCCTAGGTTGCAAATCTAGGGCTATCGAAGCTTTTTTATTAAATCATAATAAAAAATCAGCATCGGTGGTTTCATCAACTAGGTATTAGGTATATTAACGTGTCTAGGATCACCCCTTTCAGCTTCAATCTGTAACTCTATCCACAAAGGGTACTCACCACATATACTGGACTATTTTTATTACAATGTAATTAATATCTTTTCTATTGATACTACATGAAAGCATGACATCAGCATTGTTTAAGTAAGTGCTGTTTCCAAGTAAACGCTCAAGTTACTAATCATTAGTTGTAGACTATTTACAAAGCAGCTATGTTTAGAAAAAACAGTCTGAGTGCTTTAGTATAATTTATTTATCCGTGCAAATGGCAAAACAGAAATTTGGTTCCGAAAAGATTGTATGGGGCCTAAGCATACGTCCGCCATTTCCGAGTAGGTGAGAACTTTAACCGACTTATTTAAAATCAACATATTAATAAATAAAAAATAAGAAGCCGTTGATTTTCCTTTAAACTTAATTAAAAAAATTCATTTTAATAAAAATACTGAAAATATACAGATATAATATTAAAATTAAGTTAAGGGTAGCCCTTTCGGGTAAAGGCTTTTCCACCTGTCTCTGTCTTGAGCTTTTTCAAGCCATTGTGTTCCCGCAGTCTTTTTTATTTCGTCGGCCCTCCTTTTTCGAGGGCGGCCTCTGGCTCTCTTCCCTGTTGGGCCAGACCATGCAGTAGCTTTTCCGTCCATATTAGTACTTACTTAAATAGCTCATTAGGTTGATTTCATATATTTCCTTAAACTTTTCACTTTATATTATCGTCGGTAAAAGTTTATGTCATCAGTAATTTGCATCTACTTGAGCCTTATGTTATGGAAAAGCCTTATCTAATGTGCGGAAATGCCTTATCCATCCGATAGGCTTTTCCAGAAAAACAAACTATTATAACTGTTTCTTATTTTCATTTTTGTAAGATGTTAAAATTAGAAAACTCGGGCAATATCGCAGCAACATATACATGCTGTATGGTCATTTGCTTTAAAAAAATTATTTTCATTAAACTTTAATTTTGAACCAAAATAAAAACATAGGACATCTATGATATTTCTCCGATAAGAAGTTAGGTAAATTAGCTGGCTAGAACCACCCCTTTGAGCTACAATCTGTAACTCTATCCATAAAGGGTAATGGCCATGAGTATGTTCGTAGAAGACTATCCATTACTTTAAACTGCCTCAAGATACAAGTTAAAAAATCATTTATTTCCATTGTTTGGTTTTACAAAACTTAGAACCGTCAAAATTAAAATCCAAAATAAAAAAAAATAAACATAGGTCCATAGATATTTGTCACTTACATGATAATTATTCTTACGTATGTTTGTATGACTATGTCAAGTCTATTACTATATTAGATATTTCAGATGTTTAGTACCTGCAACATTAGCTTACTGCAGGGCTAGTTGTTGTTGTGTTGATTGTCTGGTCCAAATATTTGTTTATTTTATAAATATCCTAGACAGCATTCACAGATTTACTAAAACAGTTTTGCTTATAAAATATGAATTAGTAGTTAGAAAGAAGAAAGAAATACATTTATTTCGACAATACAAACACATAAAAATAAAGTCTATTTAAAAACCAAACTAAAATAATTGAAAATACAACATTAAAATCTAAGTACGTACTACTCATTTGGTTGACACATAAAGATTGTTACTTATAAAGCTGTTTTGCTCAGAAACATTAAAGTAAATAAATAAATAAAATTAATAACAGTTATTGGCTATGTTTATTCCGATTATTTTAAATGCAACAGCTTTAAGGAGACAAGCGCTTTATTTATTATAATTGGGAATAAACCCGCTGAATTTGCCCGTAAACTTTGGTCGAGCACCTTTTGTGTCAACTAAATTGAACATATAAACGAAAATATTTATCTAGATAGATAATATATTTATTGCAAACCAATGCTTACAGACTAGCTTAAAAATAACAATCAATTGCCACATTTTTTGTACAATCGGCGGCCTTATCGTTAAACGCGATCTCTTCTAGGCAACCTTTGGGTAGATAGGATGTGCTAGGATCATTTATTTATATATTTAAATAAAACTTATTAAGCATTTACCTAAACATACATACGCTTTCGCTGTCCGCCGAATCAATCTAAAAGAGAAATCCAGGGGTGCGTGGCGTGGGTTTGAACCCACGACCTTAAGTATTTGTGTGCTCCCAATTAGTCAATTTTGGCATAGGGTATTCTAATATTTTGTAACCTCTGAAACTAAATAAATAGATCGCGTAAATCATACCACCCATGCCACTATCTAAACTATTACACGAAATATAGGAATTCGGAAAAGCAATGTTGCCCTTGAGTGGAAAGCCCCATCCGTCAGAAGCAGACTAACTCAATTATGAAATTTAAAACTACTTGTCTTTAGTTTTTTACTTACTGTTGGATTAGTAATTTGTGTGTGGAGATATGCCTTAAGCATGGATATTTAGCCATTTGGCTACAGAACGCTAACCAAACCAAGCCTCTACAATGTACGGATTTGGGAAAATTTAGGATTAAAAAAAAAACTACTGCCCATTTTTTAAAATACATCAATCGGCCAGTGATGAAACTCCTAAGTTAATGTTAATAAAACAAAAAGTGAAAAAGAACCAAACCTGTAATTAGTACGGTTTGTGACATATTTATGAAATATTCAATTACATTAATATTATTATAATAATTAAAAAATGTATTATAATTATTATTATTATATCAAACAATAATTCAAAACCAATGAAAGAATACATAATAAACACAGTCTTAAGGACTCCCTCCTGTAATATATTATATATGTTCAATGAATACTTTGGCACTTTTAAGAGTAAGGGTAAGAAAAACAAATGGAATGACTGTGTGAAAGATATGTTTAAAAAATGAGTGAGTTTTAAGATGACAGGGATAGAGGTAGAGGCAGATGCAAAATGCCCGTAAGGTACAAGACATACAAATGGTGATGGTTGGTGGTGGTTGAAAATCAAACCGAAATATGTTGAAAAAACTCTCAGCGCTTAACAACCGAGTACCTTTTCGTAACAAAGACATAATCAAGGATAACAAGCGAAGACGCATCTTTAGCGTCAGTTAGGAGAACACAACATATAATCTGTTTCAGATGTGGTCTCGCCCGATGCGCACCCCCGACTCCAGCCCAGAATCGACTCCCGCGCAAACAACATTTATAACTGTTGCTCAAACTAATACTGGTCAACGGAAACCATCACCTCACTATCCACCCCATTATAAAGGGGAAATAGACGAAGATAATAGTACCCGTAGTGGAGAGACCAGCAGTGTAGCTGAGGGCTCCTCATCCGGCCTGTCCAGGGACGTTGGACTACCCAAAACCGCGCAAACACAAACGCCTAACTACGGCAACCAAATATACGATACAATTGAAGTCATGGATGTCATGGATAACCTTGTGGCTAGAAAACCTACGCCAAAGAATCAGCGTGACGCTGTCAACATGAACAACGGACAAAGAGCCACAACGAGCAGGGCTAGTGACGACAATATCGGGACCACAAGGTAAGCATAGCTTTGTGTAGCTAATTTTAGATATCATCATCATTTCAGCCGTAAAACGTCCACTGCTGGACATAGGCCTCCCTCAAAGATCTCCAGTAATTTCGGCTGCACCGCGAGCGTTGATGTGACTTTAAAGTTCTCAGAACATGGTTTCCTCACGATGTTTGTCTTCATTGTTAAATGACGTGTTTTATAGCGCACATACATTTTTCAAGAAGAAAAATCTCAATGTGCTTGCGGGGTTGGAACCCACGACTTTCGGTATGAAAACACTTACCACCCACTTTCACACTTTCACTTAGCCAACACGGCTTTTTATTCTGTTTTGAATGAATAATTTTGTAATCCAGGATTATAAATGTTTGTTTTTTAGACACTTGGGGGCCTGCTCTTACACTAAGAAGCGCGGAGAATGCGAGTTGGTGAAACTCAGCAGGGCTCCAGTGAAGAACATGGTACCAAACTGGGCGTCCAGCTCGGAGACGTCATCATCTGATAGTACTAATGGTAAGTTCCGAGTCAAGTTTATGTATATGCTACTTAAAATTTACTTCATCATCACCCTATTAACGTTCCCACTGCTGGGACACAGGGACTTCACTCTTGGCGAGAGAGATTAGCCTTAATTCACCACGCTGGCCAAGTGCGGGTTGGTGAATGTCACATGTCCTTAAAACTCTTTAAAGTTCTCAGAACATGCCGGTTTCCTTACTATGTTTACCTTCACCGTTAAATCACGTGTTTTAAGCGCACATAAATTTACGTATCACTCAAAAAACATATTCATATTATTGTATTCTGTTTTTAGATTTATAATGCATAGATAAAATTATAAATTTAAAAACAGCGCAGATTCATCTGCCTGTCGCTGTGTTGGCAATAGTCCCAAAAACTACTGACTCAATTTTTAGAAATAGTCGAATTTGAGGCACTTTAAAAAACAAGTTTAATCTTTTTTTTTCAGGAATTGCTTCGAAGTCGAAGTTTAAAGCTATCTTTACGAAGTGCGGAGGATGGTTCTCGAAGAAGGGTAAGTATTTAAAACGTATTTTTTTAAATTATTTATCACATTTTGAAACCTTAGGTCTATCCAATGAATAAATTAATAATAATAAAAGATAAAATCAATAAAAAAAATATTATTACCGCATATAAATCACTACAGTTCAATCTGATTTGCTTGTAAATTGTGTCCAGAATTATTTGGTTATCAACCGACGAAAAAATGGAGGAGGAGTTTTATGTTAAAAATGAAATTGTTTGAAAACAGAAAAGTTTAAAATAATGAATTAATTACATTAAACCATACTAACCAAGTTCTTAGACTTTTAAATTACATATATTTTTTAAGTATTTATTAATCAATTAATTCTAATTATTTGTATTTTAGAGAAACGCAACAATCATCAAGTTCACCTGATTAACATAATGGAACGTAAGTTATAATACACGTTATAATAGTTAAGTTTCAAAATACCTAAATAAATGTTAACCCTTATAAAATACATTGGATACTACTACTGAATTGCTAAAGTTTTCTTATGTGTAATCTATAATTGAAAAAATTACAAATTCTTGACTTATTCTAAGATTTGCGAAATTAAACTTTATAAATAAATGTTTTTGTCATAGTTTCACAAAATGAAAACCATATTACAACATTAGCCTTAGAATTTATAAACGTTAAAGTATTTTAACGGAGATTTTAGGTCAATTCGTATCTACATATATTTTGATTGCAGCCATGGATATTGATGAGTTCCAGAAAGTGATGTGTGTAAACAGGGACAAAGCCGTAGATTACTATGAGAACAACCTGTCACTTCAGTTTCTAGAAGATGTCTATTATAATAGACTTGAAGGCAAGGTAACTATAATGCCATATGTATTTAGAAATAAAAAATGTATCTATGTAGTATATCAGTCACCTAACTAACACCCATAGTACAAGCTCTGCTTAGTTTGGGGTTAGGTGATGCTGTGTGATTAGTCCGGAATGATTTATTTACTATTGATTATTCTTCTTCTTCTTAACCTTTAACTATAGTCATGGGTCCATTCCTTTAAGATCTTAGAACGCGTGTAGACCACAGCGTTTGCGGCAGTATGTCAAATTCCTACGTCCTTCCGGCAATACGCAATACGATTCATATTTTATTTCAAAGTCAACACGTTTATTTCCTTAGACGCAGAGGGCATACATGGTCAGGTCAACTCAAAGCTAATTTAAATAAAAACGAAGAATAAATCATGGAAATAACATTGTCTTGACAGTTCGCTTCAATTTTTTACACTGAGTTGAGAAGCGAATAGAATACCCAGCTGTCATCTCTTATGCTATTTATTATTAACTGCCTCAGTGGCGCGGTGGGCGTAGGTCCGTTTGCGGTTCAAGGGATAGTGGGTTCGATTTCTGCCGAGGGGTCAACTATTATGTAAAAACTTTCTCCTTGTTTGTTATGTACAATAAAATATATCTAAAATACATACATATAATTATGTATTTTCAATATTTAACTCAGCATTTTAACTCAAGCTTAGAGCTTACCACGTAGCTAGATAATGTTGTGTTGATTGTCCGGAAATATTTATTTATTATTGCTGTGGCAGAAATTTTACGTAAAAATAAACTTTTTCATAATTTTACTCCTTTCAGTTCCGCTACGAAAATAGGAAGGCAGGACGACGTGATACCGGAAATCATGGACACCTCGCAGAGGACTTCATGGTAACTATACACATACTATCAAATAATAAAGGGCGCTTTCAATTTCAGCGTTTCGTGACGTACGGCCTTAGGTGCGTTTGTTTGCACTGACAGTCAATTGTTTTCATACAGAGTGCATGGTGCGGCACTTTGTATCTGCAGTATCTACCAACCAACACCCTTCTATTATGCCATCGACCGCCCGTGCGACGTACATCGAACTCATCGCTTCGGTACAGCAGGCGTACGTCACGAAACGCTTAATTTGAAAGCACCGTAACCAAAACATTATCGGGGAGTAAAACGACATCAACTGGGGGCTGTTGCGCCATACAAACTCAGTTATTGCGTAGTTGCCGTCCGCGTATTTCACCGGTTTTAGATGTTCATTTAGTTGCCACGTCTAGATCTCATAGCAATAATTAGCGCAATAAGCCCTCTGATCATCTTTCAGGCTCGACGCTTCAGATAAATCATTGGCTCATTGGTCATCCCTGGTCCTCCTGGGGTCATTGCAGAAGATTCTTGGTCATGCATATGTATTACATTTAAGTTTATGTAGGCACCGCTCTACAATTCTCATCCTCTTAAAAATCTAGATGTTGTTTACTGAGTGTTCTAATTAACAATAGAAAATGTTTCAAATAGCCTTCTTTGTAGGGGTTTCTTTAGAACTTTACATTTTAAATAGCTGACTTTAGAAATAGGTCTTCGTAGCTGCAAATTAGATTTAAAGAATTGGAGCTGTCGTTTACTTTAAAAATATATATACGTAACTCTTTTATCGGACAAATTAAAACTGTTTGAATTAATTCCTGAGTAGCATTCAATATTATTATGTGTGTATATATCAGAATCCGAAATAGGTGACTTTCTTGAAATATTTAGTCTTAAAGGCAAATATATTAAAGGCACCTGTTAACACAAAAATCACTTTAAAAACATACATAAAATTATTTATATTATTCAACTTTCTTAAGAAGGAAAGGTATAAATTTAGATATTAAGGTTTGTTCAAGAATTGTGTTCAAATTGTCGGTTGTTGTAATAGATATGAATTTATTATACTTAACATTTATTTTCATTAGCTTTAAGGCCGATTTTTCTAACGTCAGGAAAAAGTTCAATTCATTTCAATTTCAAAGCCACATTTTGCCCGTGTCGAAATAAAATTATAAAGTGAAAGAGATTTTAACGCCATTTTGGGTTCCAGGATAAAGTTAACATATCGATAAACTATAAAACGACAGATTGAAGTTGTCTGACGTCTGACTTCTATGTTTGACGGATAAGTTACAATTTAATTCCGCCATCTTTCCCTTTGTTAACCCCCCACCAAAAAAGAGGGGTGTTATAAGTTTGACGTGTCTGTCTATCTGTCTGTCTGGGACATCATAGCTCCAGAACGGATGAAGCGATTTTAATTTAGTTTTTTTTATGAAATGTGAGTTTAGCGCCAGTGTTCTTAGACATGTTTCATGAAAAACGGTTGAGCCGTTTAAAAGCTATGAGGGTGAGAGTGGGGAAGGAAAACCGAAAATCTGCAAATATACTCGAGTGGGGTCTCAAATGCAAGCGCATTTCTGAATATTATGGTGTTTTACTTTTAAGGAAATTAAGGCATTGGAATCAAAGGTTTTTCTTAAATTTTTAATTTAGATTTATTGGTTTATGAATTTTAAACTGATGATGGAAAAATCGCCCGTTAGCTTAAAAGAAGCCCTTTATCCGTGTAAAATTGTGTTCATTATCTAATTAATTAGTATACTAAGTAGAAGACGTAGAAAATGTTGTAAGAGTTTCAGCTGCGGTTATTGACTATAGAAATAAGTAATCGTAACACGTTGGCTGGTTGTACAAATTAGATATACACTGTTTGAATTAGTTCCTGATTCAATATTTATTTATTTATTTTATTATTATTTAAACACTTTACTTGCACAAAGTTGAATTGTGTACAAAAAGGTGGGCTTAATGCCTAGGCATTTTCTAGCTGCCTAGCCGTTTCCGTGCGCGTTATATCTTAAAAATACTTAATGTTATTAATAAAAATAAAATAAATTAAATGCAGAACACATTTTTGACATCAATTTAAGAAAAAAATGATGAAAACCGCAATAACAAGGATATACGATAGGAAAGATATTATGGCTTCCGCGTGCAAAATATGTGGCTTTCTCCCAAGATACATTCTAGATCAGGATCATTTAGGCTTCTTAAATACGGTGTTGATTAAAATTACAGAATCTCGATTTAAAAAGCTAGGCGATACTTGAAAATACATGTTAATTTAACATTCACAATATCAAAAATAGAATTAATTAATATAAAACTTTTATAGGGAGGTAAGGTAGGTAGATCAATTTAGAAAATAAGGTTTGTTCAAAAATTGTGTTCAAATTCTCGGTCTGTAATTAATATAAATTTATTATAATTAATATTTATTTTTATTAGAATTAGGGTCGATATTTCGAAAAGTAATCAAAGTCAAAGTCAAAACGTTAATTTCCTTAGAAGCACATGGCCCACATGGACAGGTCAACTTAATATTAATAAAACTATATTGTTTAAACAAATAATATCAAGGAAATAACATTGTCTTGACAGCTTGCTTCAATGTTTTATACTGAGTTGAGAAACAAATAGAACAACACAGTTTTCTCAGTTATTAGAATTTTGTAGTTATTAAAATTTTTGAGCTCTTACTTATACCTAACTATTATAAGTCTAACATTTACAATAAAAAAATGCTTGTCATTAAGGTAGCTATTATAACATGAGCATATCAGTCCTGGTCAACCAGAATTATTAGAGCATGTCAAAGTGGAACTAAGCAACATCTATCCAAGAAGCATCATCCTCTAATAATCATTTATAGAGTAATACACTTTTTTCATTAGACTTCTCTTAATAATAATAAATGACATATATTTTCTAGTAGGAAGCTCTGTAACACTATGAGGGAGCTTATTATAAAAACGTACAGAGTTACCCATAAATGATTTGCCTAGTTTTTTTAGTCTGTAGGTAGGAATTTGTAATTTTTCCTTTCTTCTCGTGTTAATACTATGTACGTCACTTTTTCTTAAAAACATATGCTTGTTCTTGTGGATGAACATCAAGTTCTCAAAAATGTACTGTATGATTACAGTTACAATGTTAATTTAGTAAATTGTCCACAATCTCGGCTGCGATGACTCCGATTTTGCTTTGAACATACTTAATTAAAAGGATTATGTATATTATTAGGTATATTATTATACTATTGATATTCTATGATTGTTAAGCTCCATATTATAGTATACGTATTCCTGTTCATGATAAAACTGTAATAAAGGCTTACTTAAAAAAATGTATTTTTGCTAACCTTGAATACAGTTAAAAAAAGCTTTGTAAAAGTTACATGTGAAAACTAAGGGTTGCTATCAAATTGACCATATTATAGCTAAAAGTCAATTTAGCTCAATTGTCTGGATTGTGTTATGGCTTCGTGAGTCGATGTTTATACGCCTCTCTGGCAAAACGTCTTGATAATAATGTAACAATTTAAATTTATTGAACTGTGTCTATAAAAGTCAGGATTATATTTGGGGATATGTTTTGAGTAAACAACCGTTTTAAAGCAGTTTTTTAACTACCGTAATGTACGATAGTTTCTTTAGTTTATACGCCTCTCTGGCAAAACGTTTTGATAATAATGTTACAATTTAAATTTATCGAACTGTGTCCATAAAAGTCAGGATTATATTTGGGGATATGTTTTGAGTAAACAACCGTTTTAAAGCAGTTTTTTAACTACCGTAATGTACGATAGTTTCTTTAGTTTTGTTCGGGGAGTAATTTTGTTTGTTAGTTGAAGTTCTAAATTCAATTCTATTATATGTAAAAAAAAAATTTAAAGAAAAAAATATAGTAAGGAAAAAAACCTATGTAATTTATCTATATTAGGCTGATAAAATTAGAAATTTTCAAATTATATGATATAAGTATTCTCATTACGAATAGATTATCTATATAAAAGGTTTATTACCCTTAACTTCGCTTCTTTTTCTTTAAGAATCCATAATTTTTCCAGGCATTTGAGTTATGAGGTATTGTTATCACATATACTATTTATTTTTCTAGACATTTTGCTACATTGTATATCAAATTCTCAGTTATTTAACCTAAGCAAGCAGCAAAGAGTCAATTTAGACTCTTTGTTGTCTAAGAATTCTGCTTTCAAGACGTCCAGCAGAAATAGTCTTTATGCTATTGTATTTTGCTTTTATGTCCTCTAGCTGAAATGGTCACTTAGATGCAGTTTATTTGATAGCGACCCAAAACTACCCATAAAACTTTCTAATCAAATACTGAGTGTTTTAGAATATTCACTCCGGGTGCTGTAAGTTCTCATAAGCCTAATCATTGCATGATTAACTGCATCACTACCAATAAAACTTTTTTAATAAAATACTGAGTGTTTTAGAATATTTACTCCGGGTGCTGTAAGTTTCAATTAGCCTAATCATTGCATGATTAACTGCAATGCTACCAATAAAACTTTTTTAATAAAATAACTACTGAGTATTTTAGAATATTCACTCCGGATGCTGTTAGTTCTCATAAGCCTAATCATTGCATGATTAACTGCAGCACTACCAATAAAACTTTTTAAATAAAATACTGAGTGTTGTAGAAAATTCACTCCGGGTGCTGTAAGTTCTCATCAGCCTAATCATTGCATGATTAACTGTGTCCCTATCCTCTTATTACTTCTGAATATTGTGTACATTAGGGACGTCAGTTGTCTGTCTTTTCCTTATAATAATTCTACATGTTTTCTACGAACTACCTTATTATTTTATTCAAATAGTTACGTGTGTTAAGTAGTTACATTATCTGTTATATCTCATATGTTTTATTAATATTCATTTAGAATGTCCTGTCGTGTACGTATTTTTAGTTCTTATCCGTTTTCAATATTATCTCTCATTCTTTACTGAATACTGACCATTTTGAGATTTAACAAGAATCAGAACATATTATAATTACTATAAAATGGACATTTACACTACTATTACGCTTAAACACTGTTTCACTAAAGTACCAAGGCTTTTGATTGTATATTTAATATATGCCACATCATTGAGTACCTATGAAACTTTTTTTTTTAATTACTTGAACTGCTTCAGGAGTGTTTGATCAGTAAATAAATATATATAATACAGGCATATGACAAGACGGAACAGAGAGATCTGAAACTCTTAATTATAATTTAGACTAAACTGCAAGGCGCATTTCTCCTTCTTAGTGTAAAATAACTTCTTAAAATTTTAAATTTTGATTCAAGTTATATCGACAACTAATACTAAGTTCGTGTCAAAATTTGACTTTATTTTTTAAGAAATTATATTTTTTTTAAGAATGTTTGTAAATTGTTTTTTTGTCTACATCTTAGATAAAGTAGAACATTGGTATGGGCATGTTTTGACAGATTTTAATTATTTTCGAGTAGATATTGTTATCCTTGTATACGCTTCTAGTCGTTTTATTAAAAATTGTAGTTGTATATTATAGATCATAATTATGAGCAATTGGTTGACTTTTTAAATGTAAAGTAATTGCCTTATTTTCGGTATCACAGTGTGTAATTCTATATATATTTAGTTTAATAGTTATGTTAAAATTAATTAATTTCAATTTGGTAGACTACTCGAAATTTTTCATCGCAATTGTGGCCAAACAAAAGCCGATTTAGGTATATAATTATTTTACATTTTTTGCAGCTTTCTTTTCTCGATATAATAAGTCGAGAAAATTCTAATACCTTATCCAATACAAGACTGTGTCAAAAATAAATCCCGTAAAAAAAATATTTAATTAGACAACTTTTTATTTTTTTGCAAGTATCATTTGTTTTAATCTTCTAGATGCTCGGCAAAAAACCTACATAATGAGTGTTATTTGTTATCTCTATTTTAGTAAGAACCGTTAGAGTCCGTCTTTTTTTTCGAATCAGGCATATCTTAATTGTCAAAAACAGTCAATTATAATGTCAAAGTTGTTCAATCATTTTGTTTGGGAGGAGAAGGATAGGTGCGAGACGCCATTTTGACAAAAATATTTTCGAAGTAATCTTATTTACCTATTATTTGTAGAGAGAACACATAAAACAGAGAGTATGTAATAATAAAAATACCCCCAAGAGTCACTTTCTAGAAATATTCTATGTTAAGAGCGGCTATTGTTCGCAGAAACATTGAAGCATTTTCAAAATGGCGGTCGTGCACTTATGCCACATTAGTTCCATCTCCTTTCACAATTATAATAAACAAACTATATTCCATAAAAGTAGAAGAATAAAGTCGGAATCTAGCGGTTTTCAAAATAGGAACTGATGCAGTAAAATCTAATATTTCGACCTTCTTTCAGAAGGTCTTGGCCAACCTACCTGAAGATCCATCGGAAGATCAATTCAGTGTGGTTTTCGCGGGCAGTGTGGCAAGATCACTCCAAGCAGCTGGTTTCATTGTATACAAGTTCGAGGTTGGGATGCATAAGAGTATTCAAGATGTGGACCATCTAATCTATGATCGCAAAGTAAGAATGTATTAGGTGGATTTAATGTTCTTTAAACATTTAAAGAAAATTAAACTAATTTAGTTTCCCCTCTACAAACAATTTAAATTTAAGTGTAATTTTTACTAAATGCAGAATAATATAAGATTTAGTTGCTTTGTCTTTATCTTTGTTCCGACTAAAAGCTTTTTCTCAACATTTCCTTAGACGGAGTACTAAAATGTTTAAGTCATTCTATTTTACAATAAATAATGAATAGTGCATATATATAGAGAATTTAAGGAAATTTATTTATTTAACATAATTTTTCCTGTGTCCCAGCAGTGGGAACACAAACAGTGGTGCTTACGCTATATTTTATTTGTAGAGACGTACAGTGATCCTTAAAAAATGCGATCCTCACAAGCATGTACTGGAGGCAGCTCTGACGTCGCGCTGCCTCATCTCCTCCAGGATTTCCAAGGGGCAGCTGCTGCTGGAAGGTCCCTATGAAGAACTCTTCAGGATCGATGAAAAACAAAAAGTAAGAGAAATTCAGTCGTAGAATGTACAAGTGAACAAATGGAGCAAGCCTTGAGCCTTGAGCCTTTGGAGCTACTGGGATTTTTTTCCCTATTAAATCCAGTTTTGGATATCTCCTGGGAGATCGGAATGTTCTGTTATTTAACGGTTAGCGCAAACTTGATTTGAACTAGGGTTCGCGGGTAAAATTCAAAAATACCTAAGTCTGAAAGTCGCACAATGCGGTTGTGGAATCAACGTATACTTTTCCGTATTCCACATACCGAACTTAATATCTATTACTGTACCAGCTATTTAACTTTATTCTTCACAAATAAATACATTTAATAAAATATATTTTATTATCGATTTCTCGCGCGAAGTTCGTTCATTTAAGAAGACTGAAGACGGAATATAAACTTAAGCTATTAAGGAACAAGTATTAAATTGTTTTTATTGTTAACTTATTTTGTCCACTCTGCATTATACTTTTCCTCTTTTGATATGAAAGCATTTGCTTCCATTAAATTATCGGAAACGTTATTTTATAAACTTTAATATTTTTGATTATAGTGTTTTTCAAATTCATCATTATTTTTCTTCCAATTCGCTTCAGTCGTGATGTACTACGCGATATTCCTGCGCTTCGCAAATCGCAAATAAACTTCTAATGTCTGTTATCAAATCAAATCAGTCAAATCGAATGTCAACTTAAACATCTTTGAAGAACTAAGAAAGTGTACATGAAAACATATCGTGAAGATTGGCTCGAAAAAGATGAAGAACAAGAAGGAGAATGAAGAACGATATTCAATAAAAAAAAAGACAATGACGCGTAGGTATTTTTGTAGTCCATTTCATACTAATCAAATTTCTATTTTTATAAAACGTTGTTTTGCAAAATGAAATTACATAGTAGCCGATTCTCAGACCTACTGAATACGCATATAAAATTTCATAATCATCGGTTTAGCCGTTTCGGAGAGATAAGATTTATAATTTTTATGTATGTTAGTCTATAAGGTATATGTTTATATTATGGGCCTTAGACGCCTGAAATAAATGATTTATTATTATATATTATGTTTTTAGTGTTATCATTATCTATATCTATCTATCTTAGAACTTTGGAAATGTTTATAACGTGAATCTTAAAAGGCTCAGTATTAGTTGATATATCGTTAAAATATTGAACTATAAAACATAATTTATAAAACTGTCTAAAATAATCCTTTATATCACGGAACATAGTTGGTTCGAGACATACAATTTTGAAGTAAGTTCATCTTAGGCAGGTCAGACCTCTGATCAAATTTAGAACTTTATTTGGATAATTCCGGGAATATGTAGGAAACAATCAGTGTTTCGTTGCTGGAAAAAAAAACATTGATTATTCAGAATCTCCTAGCTGTATGAGTGAATGAAGTGTACCAGAATGTGAATGAGCTGTACCAGAGTGGTGTCTGGCTGCGTGGTGTTTTAGGGTGATTTTAAATCTTTTTTTTTTTTAGGAATTGTACGTTCTTAGTTTAACTTCAGGGATAGGATCTGGTTTCCCTGTGCTTAGAATATGTGCACTCTATTGAATAAGTGATAGTCTTTGCACATCCCTCTTTAAAGGTAATATGAACATAGTACTCCGAGCTAGTATAAGCGCCGCCGCTATATCGTAATGGGTTAAACCTAGTCGGTCGATTTAGGTAATTCGCTGCCTCACATGACTAGTTTGTTAGAACGAAGAGATAAGGTTAAGAAAACTGTAGATTCGAGAACTACTCTCCCTTGGTTGGAGTTTGTTATCATATCCAGATCTATTAGGTATAAGGGAAATTATGAAGTCTGACTTACTTATAAAAGATGGTGGAATGAAAACTTTTCAGTAAATGCCACACAGAAATTCGTATGAATGCTTTACTTCCGTGTATTTTTAGTTCTCGAGATTTTAATTTGTATTGAAAATGTTGGGACATGGCTGCACCCACTTGAGGAGATAGCGTTCTTATGCCGGCGCGCGCGGCCCGAGCTATACTCAATCCACACTTACACATTATTATATTATATATAACATAATATATATTATATTCGAAAGTGTAAATTGTGTCTGTCTGTTTGTCCGTTTTTCACGAGCAAACGGCTGAACCGATTAGACTGACATTTGGTACAGGTTATTAGAACATCATCATCACCCTATTTATGTTCCCACTACTGGGACCAGGGACTTCTTTCTTGACGAGGGAGATTAAGCCTTAATTCACCTCGCTGGCCAAGTGCGACTTGGTGAATGTCACATAGATTAGGACCTAGGCTACTTTAATTCTAATTCTATTTCTAATTTTAATATATTCTAAATGGAAAGTCCGTTATTTTTAGTTAATAATCTACTTATTTTAAGTGTTTTTGTCAAATTTTGTAATATGTAATCTTCTCAAATTATCGGGAGCGAAATTATGTCTGAAATGTATTTGTTTGCTCATATATGTATAATTCGACTTTCCAATAAAGTGCTTACAATTCCTTATAAAATACATTATATGTTAATAATTTGGGGTTGCCCTGTACCCCAGGGTACCGTTAGTGTTTATTCCAGTACGGGAACAGTTCTAGGGTTAAATTTTATAATATATTTCATGTTTTTTATTTTATTTATTTATTTAACATGTTGTTTAATAGAGAGCAGAGTAAAAAGCTTTAAGATACAAGGAAGAAGAACATTCTGAAAGAAAATAAGTGTGACATTGCTTCGGGATCGGCGGAACCATGGTATTCAAGAATACTCCTCGCACACTGAGTAACATGTTAACGTTGATTTCGCGGCTGTCCAAACAACGGTTGGAGAACTTGGTGAACAGGAAAGAAGATAATAATAATTCAAGCGGTAGAAGATGTATGCTTTTCATTTTGAAAACAGGTATAACTCACGTATTGTTACGATATTATGTATCCCTCCGACGTTTCAGTTCCCATCAGGGAGGAACCGTCCTCAGGGAGGCGGGAGAACCTCTCTTGTCAGCAGCGCGACGCGTACTGTTAAAGTAATACTCGTTGCCATTATGAACTAGCGCCCCACCCCGGCTTAGCACGGTTAATTAATCAACATTTTTATGAATATTATTTTTAACACTCACACGACAATATTAATATTTTAATATGTTATTGAAGTGAAACTTCTTTAGAATCGTTGTGATTTCAAAGCGGATGCAACGTAAAAAACGACAGGTAAGCCAATCTTAAACGCTAACAAGGTTAAGCAACGTTGCGCGACGCCAGTACTTGGATGGGTGACCGCCCGAACAAAATCTTTTTGCACAGTTTTTTTTTTATTTTTTTTTTTTTTTATTTATGTCATTCTTTTGTCGATTTACTGAAGTTTCACTTTTATCGTGTGTGAATGGCACACACACCTTTTTATATCTTTTTATTTTTTTAATGTGGAAGGACACTGGAGTCTTAGTATTGGGTCCCGATTTAATCATGAACATGTAATATGTAATCTTCTCAAATTATGGGGCGCGAAATTATGTCTGAAATGTATTTGTTTCCTCATATATAATTTTGACTTTCCAATAAAGTGCTTAAGCTTACAATTCTTAATGAAATACATAATGTTAATAATTTGGGGTTGCCCTGTACCCCAGGGTACCGTTAGGTGTTTATTCCAGTACAGGAACAGTTCTAGGGTTAAATTTTCCTGTTTTTTTTTAATGTTATTTCTACGCTTTTTAGGCCTTTTATGTTTGAAATAAAATATTTTTATGTTAAAATATACACCATGTTTTTTATTTTATTTATTTATTTAACATGTTGTTAAATAAATAGTTTGTAACCGATGTGACCATCAGAGTAAGAAGCTTGAAGATACGAGAAAGAAGAACATTCTGAAAGAAAATAAGTGTGACATCGCTTCGGGATCGGCAGTACCATGGTATTCAAGAATACTCCTCGCACACTGAGTATCATGATAAAGTTGATTTCGCGGCTGTCCAAACAACGGTTGGAGATTTGGCGAACTTGAACGAGGAAGAAGAACATTCGGCAAGAAATTATGTGTGACATCGCTTCGGGATCGGCAGTACCATGGTATTCAAGAATACTCCTCGCACACTGAGTATCATGATAAAGTTGATTTCGCGGCTGTCCAAACAACGGTTGGAGATTTGGCGAACTTGAACGAGGAAGAAGAACATTCGGCAAGAAATTATGTGTGACATCGCTTCGGGATCGGCAGTACCATGGTATTCCAGAATACTCCTCGCACACTGAGTAGCATGATAATGTTGATTTCGCGGCTGTCCAAACAACGGTTGGAGAACTTGGCGAACTCGAACTTGAATTTGAACGAGGAAGAAGAACATTCGGCAAGAAATTATGTGTGACATCGCTTCGGGATCGTCAGTACCATGGTATTCAAGAATACTCCTCGCACACTGAGTAACATGGTAATGTTGATTTCGCGGCTGTCCAAACAACGGTTGGAGCACTTGGCGAACTTGAACGAGGAAGAAGAACATTCGGCAAGAAATTATGTGTGACATCGCTTCGGGATCGTCAGTACCATGGTATTCAAGAATACTCCTCGCACACTGAGTAACATGGTAATGTTGATTTCGCGGCTGTCCAAACAACGGTTGGAGCACTTGGCGAACTTGAACGAGGAAGAAGAACATTCGGCAAGAAATTATGTGTGACATCGCTTCGGGATCGTCAGTACCATGGTATTCAAGAATACTCCTCGCACACTGAGTAACATGGTAATGTTGATTTCGCGGCTGTCCAAACAACGGTTGGAGCACTTGGCGAACTTGAACGAGGAAGAAGAACATTCGGCAAGAAATTATGTGTGACATCGCTTCAAGATCGGCAGTATCATGGTATTCAAGAATACTCCTCGCACACTTAATTCATGATACAGTTGGTTTCGCGGCTGTCCAAACAACGGTTGGAGATTTGGCGAACTTGAACGAGGAAGAAGAACATTCGGCAAGAAATTATGTGTGACATCGCTTCGGGATCGTCAGTACCATGGTATTCAAGAATACTCCTCGCACACTGAGTAACATGGTAATGTTGATTTCGCGGCTGTCCAAACAACGGTTGGAGCACTTGGCGAACTTGAACGAGGAAGAAGAACATTCGGCAAGAAATTATGTGTGACATCGCTTCGGGATCGTCAGTACCATGGTATTCAAGAATACTCCTCGCACACTGAGTAACATGGTAATGTTGATTTCGCGGCTGTCCAAACAACGGTTGGAGCACTTGGCGAACTTGAACGAGGAAGAAGAACATTCGGCAAGAAATTATGTGTGACATCGCTTCAAGATCGGCAGTATCATGGTATTCAAGAATACTCCTCGCACACTTAATTCATGATACAGTTGGTTTCGCGGCTGTCCAAACAACGGTTGGAGGACTTGGCGAACAGGGAAAGAAGATAATAATAATGAAAGTAATATAATAATATATATATATAATGCTTCTATGAGTGTGTATGTCACTGAACTTCTCTTAAACGACTAGACCGATTTTGATGAAATTTTTTGTGTGTTCAAGGTGATCTAGGAATGGTTTAGATTCACAATACGGTCAACTGGATATTGTTTTTTTAGACGTGGGACACGACAACGTCTGTCGGGTCGACTAGTAGTGATATATAAGATGAATGACAAGCGTCGGACGCCCACCAACAAGATGGCCAGATGACTTGGTCAAACTTGCTGGCTCACGGTGGATGCAAGTAGCGACCGAAAGGAAAAATTGGTCGTCTTTGAGGGAGGCTTATGTCCAGCAGTGGGTGTCTAATGGCTGAAATGATGATGATGAATATGTTTGCTTTCATTTTGAAAACAGGTATTACTCACGTTATATAATTACGATAATAAGTATCCTCCGACGTTTCAGTTCACATCAGGGAGGAACCATCCTCAGGGAGGTGGGAACCTCTCTTGTCGACAGCTAATACGACAGATTTAATATTAAGACAGATAATGTTATTATTATTAGTTTTATTATAATCTTTGAAATTTCTTGCTGTAAAACCCATCAGTGGAAAATTGGTCCAGGCGTTGTTGGGTTAAGGTTTATTTTTAACCCACGACCAAAAAAAAGTTTGAGGTCTCTATCTGTCGATCTGTCTGTCTGTCTGTCTGTCTGTCTGGGACATCATAGCTCCCGAACGGATGGATCGATTTCAGTTTAGTTTATTTTTTATGAAAGGTGAGTCTGGCGCTAGTGTTCTTAGATGTTTCATGAAAATCGGTTGTGCCGTTTAAAAGTTATGCGGGTGAGAGTGGGAAATGAAAACCGAAAATCTACAAATATACTAGTGTAGGGTATAAAATGAAAGCGCATCGCGTGCACATTACAAAATATTATGTTGTTTTACATTTAAGGAAACCTAAGGCTTTGGAATCGGGGGTTTTTCTTAAATTTTAAAGATTTCGATTTATATATTATAGATATCATGACTTGGAGTCAAGTCTTTTAAGCTGTACCATTGTCGTGTGTGTAAATTTACATTTTCCTGTATTTATTTTAATTTACTCGGTGTTCATCTCATTCGTTCAAATTGACTCCATATTTTAGTTAAAAAACGTTTGTATGGAAAATGTTCCATTTAAGGGTTTTCCCGTCAATCATTAAATTTTTTCTAATAAGTTATTTATTAACTAAATTAATTAAGAACGATTTTTGACATTAATTGCAGTTTATATTTTTAAATGTTGTTATGTAAATTTAAAATCGTTGGCCACTAGAGGGAAACTAGTTTAAATCCTTTTGCTAATTCATGTTTATGGATCGAAATATTTCTTTTTTTTTTATGTTTATAATTTTAAAATAATATTTAATGAAGATATTTCCGAAAAATCCACACAAGAACAATTAGCCCCGTGATTAGCTCTACGCTTGTGTTACGGGTACTAGACATCTGATATACTCAACATAAATATGTAGAAATGTTTACTATGCATATTAAACAACCAGACCAAGGATAAAGTGCTTCATTATATTCACATTTAGATACAGCAGCTAGCATAACTTTAGGAAAGTTAAATTATTTCAATATGAAGTATTTTGTCCAAGACCACGATGGTATTGTTTCGGGGTCGCTCTAAATGTGTTGCATATCAATTTTCAATAAAATATAAGCATGTTTAGGGTGATCTCGCGGCTACCTCATACGACGAGGATCGAAACAACAAGAAGACAGAAGCATGAAGCAGCCTCAAAATGTGTGATACGTAAGGAACTTTTTGGTTGCCTGCTGTAAAACTTAACATAGGCCACAGAATTTTTTTGAGGTTCTCCGATTTGACGTTGAGTTTGAGTTGCCGAGGGGTGCCTGTATGTTTTGTTAGCACAATTCAGGTTGTTTTGAATTCAGGTCGGTAAATAACCACGTGCATATATTTTTCCCAGGGATTAGTCAGCGACGTGCTATTGGTTCCGCTCCTGGCCAAATCGGGAGAAACCCAGTTCCTGTTGGAGGTCTGGCGAGATCACAGCTTCGGGTTGGAAGACAAGCGGGCCGCGGAGTGCTGCAGCGCTTGGGGCAGCCAGGCGCTCTATTTCTGCACGAAGATGGCGGACAAACAGAAGCAGTACCAACTTACTAACAACCTGCTTAAGACGGTGAAGTAAGTGCTGGTGGCAACCTGCGGGGCAAACTCTTCAGCCGTATGCCCATTACCCTTATCTTAATATATATAAATCTCGTGTCACAATGTTTGGCCTCAATGGACTCTTAAACCACTTAACCGATTATAATAAAATTCGCACACCATGTGCAGTTCGATCCAACTTGAGAGATAGGATGGTTTTTACGGCGAGAAAAATTCGAATAATTTCCGGGAAGATTTTATACCCGTGCGACGCCGGGCGGGCCGCTAGTAGTTTCATATAATATAATAGAAGATACAACATCACTGGTCCACAGTGTCATACAAAACGTACCACGTGTGCGCCTCAATACTAAACGCCCCTTTAGCGAGCAACTGGATGTCTGAACTGTTGAGTCCACAAGGGCATACACTTACGAAAGTCTAATTAAAACATTCTACAGCTGAAAAACATAGAACATTTTTATTAATGCCTCCTAAATATTTATTAATGTAAAGTTTATTTGCGATTTAAACACGTGCTTTAACGGTAAAGGCGAATATCTTGAGTAAACCGGCATGTTCTCAAAACTTTAGAGTTCGTAGGTTATGTGACATTCACCAATCCGTAATTCGCTGTCGTGGTAAATTAAGGCCTTGACTCGCTAGACAAGAGAGATGGGACACGGGGACTGTCCCAGCAGTGGGAACGTGAATAGGGATGCTTATGATACGTACGTACCTCCCTTAAAAAGCTCTGCGGGCTAGATGATATTGTGAGTATATACAAAACAGGAGTTTTATATTTATGTCAATGCGAATCTTATTAACAATTCCAGATACGTCTTTCAAGAAATGCTTTCGCTGGACGTAGTGATCGCAAGAATCCTTAAATTTGTGCAAAAGCTGGTGAACGCTGACCGAGCTTCTCTGTTCATGGTGGACCGGAGCAAGAACGAGCTGGTATCCTCCGTGTTCGACCAGAAGCTGGACGATGACTCGAAAGGGAAAGCTGAGATAAGGATACCAATGGGCCGGGGGATAGCGGGTCTGGTGGCTACGACTGGAGAATTAATGAATATTGCTGATGCTTATAAGGACTCCAGGTTTAACCGGTGTGTACTGGTAGTCTAGCCTCATCGATATGTCTATTATGGTCAAGTGTTTGTCCAGTGACTCAGTCACTATAGCTGATAACGGTTAGGACAAAAATAACACCTTTTTGTTTCTGAGCACTAGAGTTGGAATCGATTTCCTATTGGAATCCTTTAACAGTTTTTACTGACCGAAGTTTGAGTCTAAATTAAACAAAATATTTCATGAAAATGCTCCCAAGTGAGATAAAAGTTACGTTATTAATACTGTTAACATTTTCAGGCAGGTCGATGAAGCCACAGGTTACAAAACAACTAGTATCCTCTGCATGCCTGTCAAAGTCGATGAAGAAATCATTGGAGTCGTTCAAATGGTCAACAAGCGCAACGCGTTGAGATTCCTCCGAGACGACATTATTTCTTTCGACATATTCGAGTCATTCTTCGGACTAGCCTTACTCCACGCAAAGCTCTACGAAACTATAAAAAGAAATGAGCAGAAATACAAAGTAGCTATAGAAGTCCTAAGCTACCACAACACTTGTAAAGACTACGAAATTGCGGAATTGATATCTTTGGAGCCTCACGTTGTTCCTTTCGAACTGAATAGTTACATTCTTGATCCTAGCACGTTAGACATGAAGCAAAAGTGCCAAGCGACACTGTTAATGTTCGACGATTTGTTTGATAAGAAAAATTTTGACAGCATGTACCTGACTAGGTTCATTCTGACTGTAAAGAAGAACTATAGGGAGGTACCTTATCACAACTTTAATCATGGCTGGGCTGTGGCTCAGACTATGTATACCATATTAAAACACGATGATGCAAAAAGATTTTCGTACAAACAGGTAAATTAACTGTTTCTCTATCAAAACGAATAAGATTTGATTTTTCATTTTTCATTCAATTCCAAATGATTCAATACATTTCGGTCTTCAAAGTCAAGTACACTGCGATATGAAAGAGACATAGCTTTCGAGAATCTTTATTTAACTTTTGGAGGTATATAACTTAGTTGCGTCTAATAATATTATTAACACACAATTGACAAGAATATAGTAGTAGCAGAAATAATAATAATCAAAAAATTAATTAATTCAGTACAACACAAAAAAAAAAACAAAATATAAAAAAAAGGTGTGTGTGCGATTCACACACGATAGAAGTAAAACTTCAGTAAATCGATAAAAGAATGAGATAAATAAAAACAAACAAACAAAAACTGCAAAAAGATTTTGTTCGGGCGGTCACACATCCAAGTACTGGCGTCGCGCAACGTTGCTTAACCTTGTTAGCGTTTAAGATTGGCTTACCTATCGTTTTTGCCGTTGCATCCGGTTTGAAATCACAACGATTCTAAAGAAGTTTCACTTCAAAAAACAATAAATAAATAATTATTAAATATATAATATAAATTAACTTACATAATAATAATAGCAGCTGTAAAGAGGCCGTGTCAAAGATGTCACAAAAGTTGTCCGAACAATTATAATATATTAATTATCATAACGGACTTAACTTGACTTTGAAGTCGGAAACGTTGAAAGTTTATCGACTTTAGTTTTTCTAATAAGCTTAATATTTCCGCTCATGTTGCCATTCCACTTTAAGTATATAACTTTCAGCGTCTGGCATTATTTGTGGCCAGCTTATGCCACGATCTGGACCACCGTGGGTACACCAACCAATACATGAGCGAATCGGAGACTCCTTTGGCGGCTATGTATACCACGTCCACGCTAGAGCATCACCACTTCAACATCACCGTGAGCATACTCCAACAAGTAAGTTGACGATTAATATTAATTGTAAGTTAGAGAAAACGTTAAAATTCATTTGGTTTGTATATCACAGCTCTAAATCTCAATGAAAGGGTTTGCCGTCCGCGTAAAGACGCGAAATTGTATAAATTGAACGGCATTAAAATTTATTTGTTATTTTGCAGGACGGGCATAACATTTTCTCTAAGTTTTCCAGCGAAAACTATAAAGATATCTTAGGGCTCATTAAAAGTTGCATCCTTGCCACCGATCTCTCGACGTATTATCGTAACATCTACAACGCCAGAAACATATTATGGAAGCTCCACGATTTCAATTGGAGGGACCCAGCTAACGTGTAAGTAACTCAATATTTCTTTCAGAGTCTTAGGTAAGAGGATTGTTTCATCATTATGAATTTAGTAGAACGTCAACTGTCGAATATTGTCGGGATTTTGCTTACATAATCCGTGATATACAAATGGATATGGCCTGATCGGTGTTGATAAAGGGATCTTTAAGTTTGGGTACCTATGGGGCTGTAATTTCTTAATGAAGTTCTCTCGCTTAATATAAAACAAATAACAACCATAGCTACTTTCTGGAAACCACTTGATGTAGAGTAAAGCACCCTTCCGGCTTTATGTCGGACTGCACGCGATGCAAGCGACCGCAACGTTTAAACGGCAACTGCATGGTAGTACCCAAAAACACATAGAAAGCTGACCATATTTCAGCTAACCGCTTAATGCGTATGTATCCGCCAAATATATAACCACTACGCTGAAGTGAGGGAGACCCAACAATATCCTATCAACATTATTCAACAAACTGAAAGGAACAGAGCCCAACCCACGGATCATAATATATATGTCTCGGGACCCAACCAAGCAAGCCGACCGCCCCCCATTAATATTTAATGGATTTTATAGCCCCTAGGGGCTGTTACGGGCAACAGGTCGACCGTACGACGCCACAGGTTTCAGCCGAGATTCGCGCAGTTTCTTACAGTGGCCAATTGTAGCGGTTACAACCTGTTGCTGGTTTTTTTGACACTTGTTGCCGGGGGCGGAGGGTTAGAAAGCACATAAGAACATGGGAACTCCTTTTGTGACGAATCGTGACTGTTTCAGTGAGAGTTTGCTTAAAACTATATTTTGTAATCTCTTAGATCATTGGAAGCTTATTTTATAAAAACAAACATTTTCAATAACAATTTGTATGGTCTTTGATTCTATTTGAAACAGATACAGATAATTTTGTAGGCTGTCAATATAGTTGTGGGTACAGAATAATATATCAGGATCCCGGCCGTCCCTTTTAACATTATATTTACAATAAATGACTCTTAAAATTCATGCGAAATAAAATATACTTAGAAAAATAAAGATAACAAATTCTGAAAAAAATATATTAGTACATTACCCGTGTTCAAGTGAATTGTTCTTTTTGTAGAAAGCTAGCCATGGCCGTCGCAATGACATCCGCCGACCTCTCAGCATCTGCCAAACCCTGGACCGTGCAACTAAATACGGTCAAGGTGATGGTAGAGGAGTTCTACAGCCAAGGTGACGCGGAACGAGCTGCTGGCAGGTATCCTATCTACATGATGGACCGGGAGTACCCTGACGAGATGCCTTTCTGTCAAGTGAGTTATCTACTCGTAAGTGATAATGTTCAGGTCGGTATATGTCGCTCCGTTTATCCAGGGGCGTGTCACGTCTGACCTTGTTTCGATAGGTGGCTGTCTGGTCTTCGCAAAACAAGGCCTATCCAACGCCATTTACCCCAGAGCCCAGAGTCTACTACATTTCTGGTTTTCAGTCTATTCTGGTAGAGGTTACCTACGCGACTCTGAAACACCATTCATAGAAATTATATTACCAGAAAATATTTGAATTAAAATGAATTGACCGAATGGTAATTTTCCTAGAATTTGTAGCTTTTATAATTTAAAAAAGACGGAAGGCAAATACACATGTGCGCCCCGTTAAAGTAAACTTAGATATCTAATTAAATCTAATTTTCAGGTGGCCTTCCTGACTTCCACCTGCCTGCCCTGCTACAAGCTGCTCAAGATCCTGCTGCCCGGCACATCAGACATGCTGGACCTCGCAACCCTCAACATGGTGAACTGGGTCGAGATGTGCTTAGAGCCGATACAAGGCGCCCATCATATCCTAAAACCGATAATCGAGTGCTTGATATGCAACTTCTGTGGCTCTGGTAAGAACCTTATCTATTCAATTCAATTATTTTGTTTAAATTTTGGGACATTAAAGAATATTTAGTTACGTCAGTAAATGATTAGATACATACATTATTATTAAAAATAGAATTCAAATAATTCATTAAAAGTGCAGCTGAGCAGTCGCTTTGCTAAATCATTTAGAAGCGACTGTAAAAAAGGCCCTGTCAAATTTGTCATACACACTAGACATCTCAATCAAAGAAATCGTAATTATAATAACCTTAACTTTTTTAATTATCATGGTTTTTAACAATATGATGACTATATTATTACGGGTAACATACCATGATGCAACAGCGTCGAAATATCGTAAAACTCAAAAACCGTCAATTATTCATGGTATGTTACCCGTTTTAAGTCATAATATTATAATAACTTGATTTATTTATTTATTTATACTTTGTGCACAAAAAACACCAGTCATACCTAGTCTACCAGTCATCCCGGGCGTGCAAGATAATAAATTAGGCACTAGCACTATCAATATAAAACTTATTTAAATATTATTTATGTATTTTATTTCATTTTATTCGGAAAACAAACAGTTATAATTCCTTATCTAAATACACATATTAATAGCTACTAACTATTTATATGTTTTCGCATATTGAACCTAAATAACACACGAAAACTATCAAATTTCAAAATTAACAATGTCAAAGTCAAAGTCAAGTATCGTAAGTGTTTGTCACAGAATCAAAACCAAATATACCTTAAAGTAAACAAAAAACAATAATTAATGTGACAAAAAGGTGATCATTCAGCGTTATGCTGTGATTGAGCGAGTCAAACCATAGGCGCTGTGCTTCCATGATCACCTAGAGCTAGTTGTTGTTATACTATTCAAACAATTCAAAAGAGGAATAATAAATTCGCATTAAAACGAGGATTGAATGAATTAAATGAGTACCTACTAGTTTATGACATCTAGAGTTAGATTGGTTAGTCGTCATAAATACCCTAATACCAAGTAATCCGTAGGCACCAACATTTTGGGAAGTTATTTGAGGCAACCTGTTAACTTGGCCAATGTCTGTCCTAATATATATCCCCAACCCGACAATTCAGACATGGCTACTGGGCTATACATTTTTATCAATTTTTTTTTGTGGAAACTTGTTTGTAGTAATTATTTATTTTTATATGTTGTGATAAGATAAAAAGATAATATAAAGATAAAAAACGTTTATTATGTCCTAAGTTAAAAGTAAATTAAATATTCTACAGATGTTACATAGAGATTCCTAATGTCATAAATGGTCACCAATCAGCTTGTGACGCTATGACAGAACTAGGTCCTGTCATATGACAAAAAGGCTGGTCTTCCATGGTGATAAAAAATCGCTAGAAGCGTTATTCGCAGAAACAGTAAACAATATTAATTTAAAAATAACAACATAATATAAAAAAACTTAAAAATGTTTAAATCTAATAAATACTAATTAATAAATCTAAATTTAAAATTTAAGAAAAACCCCCGATTCCAATGCCTTAATTTCCTTAAATGTAAAACAACATAATATTATGTAATGTGGACGCGATGCGTTTCTATTTGATACCCCACACTAGTATATTTGCAGATTTTCGGTTTTGCTTCCCCACTCTCACCCCCATAACTTTTAAACGGCCCAACCGATTTTCATGAAACATGTCTAAGAACACTCGCGCAAGACTCACCTTTCATATAAAAAAACTAAATTGAAATCGCTCCATCCGTTCGGGCGCTATGGTGACACAGCCAGACAGACAGACAGACACGTCAAACTTATAACACCCCTCTTTTTTGGTCGGGGGTTAAAAAATATTGTTAAAGAATGATAAGGTCTATAGAGTAAATAAAATATCTAGACGACTCAGTGGAAGTCTTAACATTTCGAGGCAAGGTCAAAGTTACAATGTTCAGCGCTGTTTTTTAATGTGAAAACCGAGATTTCAACATTTTAAATAACAATTATAATAATATTTTATTGTATTTTATTTAACATGTTTGCGTAAAACAATTAGGTCTGCTGCGCCGTGTTGGGGGTTGCCTCAAATACCTTCCTAAACAGGCTCTCGGATTGAACCATGGAGAATTATATAATTCGTTTGTTTTTAACCTACTTTAAAAAAAGAGGTTTCTCAATTCTACCGTATATATATATATATATATTTATGTTTGTTCGCGGATAACTTCGTCGTTTATGAACCGATTTTAATTATTTTTTTAGACACCTGCCGTCTTCGACCTACCGGATCAGCTACAACGACCGAAGCCGGAGGTAGCCGAACCGAAGAAACCCCAGCCGAAGAAACCCCAGCCGAAGAAACCCCAGCCGAAGATATCCCAGCCGAGCCGGAAGAAACCCCAGCCGAAGATATCCCAGCCGAGCCGGAAAAAACCCCAGCCGAAGAAACCCCAGCCGAAGAAACCCCAGCCAAAGATATTCCAGCCGAGCCGGAAGAAACCCCAGCCGAAGAAACCCCAGCCAAAGATATCCCAGCCGAGCCGGAAGAAACCCCAGCCGAAGAAACCCTAGCCAACGATATCCCAGCCGAGCCGGAAGATACCCCAGCCGAAGAAACCCCAGCCGAAGATATCCCAGCCGAGCCGGAAGATACCAAAGATATAGAATCCGAGCAAAACCCAACTGATCAGGTTGAATCAAATTTGAACCTCTATCTGGAATATTTCTTTTAAAAAGTATTATAAAGTAAGTGGTTAACTAACCAATTTTATTATCAAATGTTTATGGTTTTATAAAACAAAATATATGAAAATTGTTTACATACATTTGTATCTTACTTTATATCTAATGAAATAAATAAATTCAGTAATTGAAAAAAAATGTGTCTATGTGCATTGTTAATGTAATGATAGTAGATTATATTTACTAAAGTCCATGGACTCTATGTAAAAAATAGATAGTACCCGATCCTCAGACCTACTGGTCTGAGAATCGGGTACTATCTTTTTTTCATTTTGCAAATCAACGTTTGCTTTTGTCAGCTAGTTATATTATAAATAAACGAGTTATATTCACAAATTATATTGTGATATTATTTTCCACCTATACCTTTTACAACCTATTCCACATAATGCACTAAGAAGAATGCAATACTCGAGGGGGGAATTAAAATCTGATTTACATGAGGGATTTCGTTTGGTTCCGATTAGTGAATCTGCAAAATATTTTGCGATTAAGAAACTTGTCTGAACCCATCTACGTAACGTCAAGTCAATTTAATAACTTTTTTCTATAAAGATAAAGTCTAATCTTTGAGGTTGCCTCATACAACTTAACCTCTTTCTTAAACCGTTCCAAAACAGCTTGTTATTAGTAAAGATATATCTGTAATCTATCTGACATTATTTATTCAAAATAATAGTTAGCATGAAGTTTGATACTGAAATGAGAATGAGAAACTGTTTTGGTTATTTGAGATGGAACTGAAGCCACATTTTAGAGGATTTTATGACCATTTGGTTAAAATGCAACTGCATTTTTTAAAGATTGCTCATAAGTACGAGGCACTAGCCAATCTGATTCAAAAACAAATAAATTATTATTTCATCATTTAAGTAGGTAACTGACAAGTAGGTGGTTTGCATCGTCAAAAAGAAGGTTCTAGTTTAACCAGCCTTCATTAATTAATATCAATATTTCTTTACAATACTGTATTCTACTTACCTTCTGAATTGTTACTAAACATAATCATACATATAAGACTACATACTATAAAAAAACAAACCAAACCAAACCTAAGAACTAGTTTATTCAGGAATCTAATCCGTCTCCTCCATCGCAAGCGAACCTTTGCCCTCTGTTCCACAGTTTAAAATTAGGGAATTCGCAGCTAAGTGCCAAATAATAAATGAATAATTAAAGTCACGGTACGATGGAAACATTATTGAATCTAAGGTAACGCAAGTTTATTCGAGACTATTATAGAAGAAAAATAATTATTTTGTTTATGGCAAGCTACGGCTAAAGACCTCGGACGTCGGACACTACTACTGTACTGGAGTTCTGGTTGCGCTCATAAAATCGGTAGCCTCCAAAGTACTCTATACTATAACTATTGGCGGTCACTGCCTAGCCTAAAGTAATACCTCCTTTAGCGACGTGCGATGGCAGACGTTCGTAGAATCCGATCACGATTCTGAAACAAGGAGGTTGTAACTGGAGCGTGGCAGAGAGCAGCTTTGAAACAAGATGTCCTCTCACTGGTTGCGGAGGTCGGAGTAAATGCGAGTAAGTACACATTTTATATATATAAAAATTAGTCGCAAAATGTCGCAAAAACTAAGCGCATCACTCAACAATGCCTGGACCAATTTAACCATTTTTTTTTAAATGTTCATTGGAGTTCAATGGTACTTTTTACGGTACCGCTAGCTATTATTAAAAAAATACTAATTAGGATTGAAAAAGTATATCGCCACTGGTAGACAGGTATATATAAATCTCTACAGTTAGTTCAGTTACTTAAATCATTCCATAACTTTTAAAAATATCTAAAGTACATTCACAAATTTCCGTAAAATCATTTCGAAAAGAAATTTCTCACAGGTGTTATCATCTCAACACCTGCGAAAAAATATTTTAATAATATAATTTATTTTTCCATGTACAATTTCATTTTAAGTTTAAAAATAGTACCAATGGAATGAAAAACATGATGCGCTGATATTTTGCAACAAGGACAAGGAAACTACTTTCACACTCATCATCATCATAAATCATTTTTGTAATGAAACATCCATCGATGAACATAGTCCTCGCTCTTAGAAAAGATTTGAATATTTGGAGCAGTATACTTAATTCACCTGAGTTAATTCACCTAGGTGCATTAAGTATACTTTTAGTAGACTTTATTCACCCAGGTGTCTTCGGGTGCATTAAGTCTACTTTTTTTGTAGACTTTATTCACCCAGGTGATTCCCGGTGAATTAATTGTGTGCAAAGAAGAAAAGATTTTGGATTGTACGGTTATATTATTATTATTTATGGATAGGTTTTACCTTATTTTTCTTAAGCCTATGTTGTCCCACTGCTGGGCAAAGGTATTTTTATTATTACTTAGGAGTATTATCTACCTATTTTTAAATTTTATGCAGAAAACATTAAGACGCATCCGTAACCTTCGCGCACAGGATTCAAACCTGCATCCCCAGGAATGCGCCCTGACGTGCTAGAACCAATTACACCAACGCGTCATCACGTGTTAGGTCGAAATTTTTCTGCACTTTGTATTATCGAGTGAAGCCCCGAGTATTATCTACCTGTTCCTCTGAACACCGAGTTCCAGCTCCAAGAAATCCGTCAATGTAGCGGCTACAGCTGCGTTCTCTTCAGCTACCAGCCCCACAGCCTCTAAGGAAGCCACGAGAGAAGGGGTGGCATCGTCTCCATGAATTGACTGTATGCAGTCGGTCATCAGGTTGATCACAACCCACTGTAATAAAAAAAATATCTATTATTCCCTACAATTATAATAGGCAATTACACAAAAATCTTCATCATATAAATTGGAAACTGTTAATAAATTAAAATCATTAATTATTAAATATATTATATTAAAAAAATAGGTTTTTTGTTTAGGCCGTCCAATACCCGGTCCTTAAATACTGGACACCTATTTACATAATATAATAATGTATAAAATGTTTTAAATACAAATAAACTTTTTAATTTTTTTTTAAATAGAAAGTGCTTAGAAAGAGAATCTAAGTTATCAAATGGGGGCCTTTATCGTAAAAATTTACGTACGAAATCGGTAGACAAGCGAAATTTTAAAATTATGCACTGTACTGCCTTAATTTGTTTGCAAGAAAAAGAATAAATCTAAATTTTAAATTTAAGAAAAACCCCCGACTCTAATGCCTTTATTTCGTTAAGGGCCCCTTATACCGCAAATGCTGTTTTTAAAATCAATATGAATCATTCAAAAATTGACGTAAAATTTTGAAAAAAATATATGTTTTAGTTGAGGATCTTACAGAGTGCAATTCGCTTACATGTACACAATAAGATGAACTTCGCTCGATAGAAAAAAATACTAAAGTTGCCTCTTTTTAAAAAACATTTTCAATACTGTGCCTAAAAAAATAAATTTATTGACCTTATTTTTACACCAATCTTTAGATAAATCATTTTTCTAGTGCAAATCGCTGAGGTGCGTGGTTTAGTGTTATTTTCCTATTAATTATGCCTAAATACCTACAAACCCGCGAGCGGCGCGACGCCCGCGGGCTTCGTCAGTCGCGCGGTGGCGCTTACCGACGACGGACCTGTGCCAGTGCTCTTCCCGCCCGACGAGCGACGTGCGACGTGAAAAAAAAAGGTGTGTGTGCGATTCACACACGACAGAAGTGAAACTACAACAATTAATAAAAACCGTAATTGGTTTTACAAGTACAAGGACATCTGCGCGACATTGCCGTCGCGACGGCAATGTCTATTTGGTATTTGGGCCGGGGAAAAAGAACCAGTCAAAGTATCTTTATTGCATTATTATTATTACATGTAGTTTAATTGGTAGGTATTATATAAGGTTTTGTATCAATGTAATTTACCCATTGGAGCGTGCAACATTTTTATTAACAACAATTTAATAATAAGAAATTTTAAAGAATAATTGTATATAATTAAAAAATAAACATGTCAATAATTTTATAAATCAGATTAAATTAAATAAAATATTAGTTAATGATTAAAAATAATTACACATTACATTTATTTACCAATGGTTTTGTCATTTAAATATTCGGCAACTGTATAATAACATTGTATAATAACAGTACATATCGAAAGAATCGAAAAAGATGATGAATTTTTGAAATCAAAGATGGAATCAAAATTATCACACTTTTACCACCTGTCCAATGTCTGCTGCCAGAAATCGTCAACCCCAGACACACTCTTGGTTGCCTCTATACGGAATCTGACACTTGAATGCGAATCCCGGTGGATTCGCAAAAAATCAAAATCCGAAAATAAAGAAAAAGAGATTTTTTTATCGTAAAACATTATTAATTTGCAATCAGGACCTAGCACTAGAACTCTAAATTACAATGAAATAAAAAAGCATTTTATTCATCATATAAAATGTATGTATTTTTTTTTATAAATGAGAATAAATATTGTACATAACAATTATGTTTGTTTTCATTTTGTTGTTTGTATTCTTTACCACAAATGCTTCAATCATAATTATCACCTCACTAATTCAAAAAGTTTAGTAAGAAAAATTATGTAATATAAACATTCAATACCTACAAACCTACTACAATAAACTTTCATTTCAATCAAATAAAAGAATAAAGTCAATAAAATAATCAATATACTAAAAAAATACAGTCAATAAAATTAAAATCACCGTAGCTACTGCATTATGCAGTATTGTGGCGTTCTTGCTGCCGACAAAGTTCGCCGGAGTTCATATCAAGTCGGCTCCCGCGTAACGCGCATGCAAGTCGACTGGGCGAGTAAAATGCCTAAATCTTCGAAACAAGGTGGCCTTAAAAGTAAAACACCATAATCATTTGTAATGTGCACGCGATGCGCTTTCATTTGATACCCCACTCGAGTATATTTGCAGATCTTCGGTTTTCCTTCCCCACTTTAACATTCATAACTTTTAAACGGCACAACCGATTTTCATCAAACATGTCTAAGAACACTCGCGCAAAACTCACCTTTCACACAAAAATACTAAATTGATATCGTTCCATCTTTTCGGGAGCTATGATGTCCCAGACAGACGGACCGACACGTCAAACTTATAACATTTATATAACAAGCTTAGGCTTTGCTTATACCCGATGTTCAAGCACCATTGTCGTTATCTTTCACACCAGGATAATTTCGCGTTTTCTACAAGTTTATTTGTTTGGTACATAAAATAAAGTAAGTACGTACTGATGAAATAGTGTCCCAAAATTATATAATACAGTATATTTAGTCAAAAGTTACTGACTACTGTGGTTTGTTAGAAATAAAGGAACAAATAACTTGTCATGAATAAGTAATCTATTCTAAGTGCACTATTATGAATGCCCATGTAAAAAATGAAAAAAAAATCAATTTCATCATCACATCATTTATTATTTCACATTTATTTCGAACCTATTGTTATTATGATCATTTTATTTTTGCTAAATCTGGCACGTCACACTATATGTTTTGAACATTTACTGCTGCTGTTGACTGTACTAATCAATTGATGTGTTAACCCAATAAGCAGCACTCACTTTGAGTTCTAGGCAACAATCCAAATTAGTCAAAATCTGTTCTAGTTCTAATCCACACAGACCATTGGTGCCTGAAGAGTATAAGTTACTCGCTTTACAGATTGCTATCATAACTTTGTCAGGCGGACTTACCGCAACAGGTTTCCTTAAGCTAACTGCTAGAACAGGAAGAAGTTTATTCACGAAGTTATTTTCAATCTTGCTCCTTGGTATGTTTGTTTGTATTGTGAACGTTGGCATTTTAATATTAAAATGATACCAGACGATTGACTACAGCAAGTCGAAGAAAAGAAATGAGGCATAATATAATGTACTTAGGTAAGTCAATTAGTGAGTCCTTTCTAATGCCTGTAATAAAATCGTTAATGGATGGGTAGCTGGTTCTTAGGTAATAATTATGTAAGTTGTAATGAATGGCATAAGTCATCATGCATTCCTATATAATAATCATCATCACAGAATTATAACAAGTTGGATTATGAACCCGTGGCGCTGATTAACAAAAATATAATTATCATTGATGTTTAATAGATTTGTAATGAAAGGATAATTAACTTCATCTTGAACGTACAGGGTGTCTCAAGGCCATGTTACAAGGAGGGGGAGTACCTACCTTAAATATTTCATTTTAATTAAAATAATAATTAAAACGGTATTAAAATATTTTTTTGAATGACTAGAAACCAAAACCGAGAAATATGAAAAAAAAATACATAAGTTTTTCCAAAAAATCTAAATTTAAAATTTAAGAAAATCCCCCGATTCCAATTCCTTCATTTCATTTAATGAAAACAACATAATATTATGTAATGTGAACGCGATGCGCTTTGATTTGATACCCCACACTAGTATATTTGCAGATTTTCTGTTTTCCTTCCCCACTCTCACCCCCATATCTGTCACACATGAAACATGTCTAAGAACACCCGGGCCAAACTCACCTTTTATACAAAAAAAACTAAATTGAAATCGCTCCATCTGTTCGGGAGCTATGATGGAACAGACAGACACACAGACAGATAGACACGAGAAACTTATAAAAGTACTCTTTTTTGGTCGGGGGTTAAATACTGCACACACCACTTACTAAAATTTTGTTGTAGACAAAAGTCGTAAAGGAAGTTTTCGATAAAACAGTCTTTCGTAAGGGCCTACCAATTGTTTTTCTTAGTGCTTAGCAAGGACGGCATTCAAAACTACATTAAGACTCAAAGTCAAAGTCAAAACGTTTATTGCCTTAGAAGTATAGGGCATACACGGACTGGTCAACTTAAAATTTAAGAAACAGCATTTTTTAAATAAAAATTATCAAGGAAATAACATTGCCTTGACAGTTCGTTTCAATTTTTAATACTGAGTTGAGAAACGAATAGAAACAACACAGCTTTATAAGTTATATCAAAGTCAAAGTTAAAACGTTTATTCCTAAAACGCACAGGGCATACATGAACAGGTCAACTTAAATAAAAACAGGAGGTTTTGGCTGTTCACGTCCGTAAGTGGTAACCCTCTGAATCCTTACACGTGACCTCCGGGTGGTGCTAAGAACAGTCTCTGGTGGTAGGCTTCGTCCGCGGCTTGTCACCACCCTCCGGGCTGGGCCAGTGCGTGAAGCGATTTTTTCGTGTTTCGTAATGTGGTCCGGAGAAGCCATCTTCTAGGCCTTCATGCTCCATCTTAGACCACATCTTCACTTTACATCAGGTGAGATTGTGGTCAAATGAAGGCTTATCAATAATAAAAAAAAAAAAAAAAAAAAAAAAACAACTAATAATTAGGGAAATAACATTGTCTTAACAGTTCGCTTCAATTTTTTACTGAGTTGAGAAGCGAATAGAACCAACCAGCTTTCATCTCTTATGATGTTATTATAACAATATTGGTGTATGACATAGTTACCACTGATACATTTAACATTTAGAAGAAATGCTATTTAACTGAAAAGTACCTACCTACTGTCGAGGAACAAGGAAACCAGGCAACGGCCGGTCGTAGGTTACAAAAGCTATTTATTATTCACTATGCTTATTTTATTGCTTTTGAATAAATTATAATGTCTAAAGCGGGTTTTAACTAGACCAACGGTCAGCAACAGGCGGACCGCGGTCCGTTTGCGGACCGCGAAAGGTTGAACCTCGGACCGCCAAATATTGTTATGTAGGTATAAATACGTAATATTTTTGAACCAATCTAACTTAGTACCTACCTAATCTAATTAATCTGTTTTACAACATCGACATCGATCAAAAACATCGCGCCGCCGCGCCGCCGGCGCCGAGCCATCACTTCAAATGGAAATAATCGATCTGCAAGAAGATGTGTCTTTGCAAATATATAAAAAGGTGTCAACTGAAGAATTTTGGGTCAAACATGTCCCAGAAAAATATGAAAATTGCAAAAAACTTGCTATCAATTTGGCCACTATGTTTGGCTCGACATACATATGCGAAACATCTTTTTCAAAAATGAATTTTTTGAAATACAATTATCGTTCCAGAATAAAAGACACTCTTCGAATTAGCTGTTCTTCACGAGAACCAAACTATAAAAACCTGGCTCAAGACCGCCGTTGCAATTTTTCTCACTAATTTTAGGTAGTAAAAAGCTGTACTTAATTATTATCAGTTGTTTTTTTTCTGGACCTTTTAAAAATTTTCGAGCAATATCCGGACCCTACCTAAAACTACTTGCCGACCCCTGAACTAGACACTTATGTGTGCCCTTTAATAGCATGTTGTGTAACAAAATTCATGTCACTAATAATGGAATCTTCTCTTTCAATAAGTTCCGTATGACAACGTCGCTCATTAAAGTTTTACTAAGGGTTCATCGTCATAATTAAAAAATTTATAAATTTTCGTTAAATCTCACCCAAGTTTGTTTATAAAGCGGAGTGAGGTTATAACACGACAGAAAAGGCATAAATTTAAAAATTTGCTGTACAAACCACAATGCAATAGGGATTTATATAAAAGGAATGTTTATAACATGTGTATATTAATTTATAATAAATTACCCGAATCATTAAAACAATTGAATGGATTTATTTTTAAGAACAGATTATGTAGTTGGTTGCTTGACAAATGTTTCTATAATGTGAATGAGTATTTGAATTATGATGATAAATGTATGTAATTTTTTATTATGACATCTTTAATATAATTTTGACAAAATATTTGCACGCCTGCTTGCAGGCTGAATACAGTGACATAAACTATTATTTAAGATCTGACATGTATTATTAATTATGTATTCTCGCAAATAAACGATTTCATTTCATTTCATTTCATTTCATTTAATCACCCTATTAACGTTCCCACTGCTGGGACACGAGAGTTTCTCTTGGCGAGAGAGATTAGGCCTTGATTCACCACACTGGCCAAGTGCGGATTGGTGTATGTCACATATCCTTAAAACTCCTTAAAGGTCTCAGAACATGCCGGTTTCCTCACGATGTTTTCCTTCACCGTTAAAGCACGTTAAGTTACTGTAATATTTTTATAATCTGTTGTTGGGGCACCCATTCTATCTCGTCATTAAAAGAGTAGAAAAATAACGATTCGAGCGAAAGATTTGGACAATAACAATACCTAAATTGTCATTAAGTTCCAAAATTCCTTCAACGATTTGTTTGTACAATATACAATAATAGAGAAAATAGCTTTGCAAGATTTTTTTTTTTTAATTTAGTTTTTTTTTATGTTTGCAACCTTAGAATTTAGTTCTTCGTGGACCGATTTCAAGGGTTCTTTTTAAAGGAAAGCTGTTGCTTCCAGGTTAGTCTCTTTTAAATTTTATAACGGTAAAGTAGTCCTCGAGTTATATTGAAATACTAGCTATTTAGGTTACGGAGTTGTCCGTGTTTTTTCTTATTTTTCCGCGGGAACACCATATTTTACCGCTGTGTAGCACCACGGGAGGAGATGGGACAACATTTTTGTGCCGGTGCCCGCGGCCCGAGTGATAAACCTGAAATACAGAAATACAGAATTTATTCATAATACCATTATTACATGTCAGAAATTAATTAATTAAATATGTGTGTAGTTAAATTATTTACGTACCTAGTTACAAGTATTATAATATTACACATAAAGTTTTTAAATAAGTGGTAAACTTAAAAAATCACTGATGTCATACAGTACCATATCAGTGAGCCACTTTCTTAGTTTGTTTTTAAAAATAGGCATGAAGGCTGCGTCACGAATAAAACCTGGGCCCTATTTCACCACGGCGACAGGTGCGACAATTGTCACAAAATTTTACATATGGTAGAGTTGTAGATTTCACCACGCTGACAGGTGCGACAATTGTCAAAAAATAATTGTAATTGCTAAACAAAGGCAAAAATGTATCAAATAATAAAGTTGCTGAGTAAATTATGGTAGGTATACAGAGTGACCGGACCGTAAGAGTAAATACATTAACCGTGATAGTTAATAGGAAAACGTGTAAGGAGATATCCATATTTTAACAATTCTGCAATGTGTAAACATTTTGGTTACAGTCAGCTGGAAAAATCCAAAAGTGCTTAAATAGCAAAAATATTACTTCTATCCCAATCGATCCTATTTCATGAAGTCATCAAAAGACTATGTAGCCAATCAAATTGTTTGAGTGATGAAAAATCGCCAAATACTTTTCCTATACATTTTGTGCGGAAAATTATTGAATCCTAAGTTTTGCTCTTGAGGATTAATAATAATTAAATTAATCATCAAAAGTCAATTATAAGTGCTGACGAAATAAATTAATAAATGCTTTGGTAAAAATAAATATGGTATAAAATATGACCAAACCATTCATTTATTTATTCACATACCGAATACCGAACACAAAAGTTGACTCGCTTTTGTATTGAGAGCGTGTTTGTATTTTTCTTTCTCAGAACCGATAAAATTTAAATACAATCAGCATCATACTTTCAGTTGTATATCGACCACAGCTGGCTCCCCTTAAAAATGACCAGTTATGTCGGTCAAATGCGGTCTACAACCACTGTTAGCATACTTGTATTGATGGTTATTTAAAATTCATACAGGTAAAAAACACAAATTCATAGAAATTACAACAAATAATTTTGAGTTTTGTTAGCCTAAAAATATCCTTCTAGGACCTAATGAATTTACTACGTCACTACTACTCGCACGGCGAGCCATTTTGAACTACGCATATCATAAAACATTACAATAGTCACGAAATTCCGACACAGCTTCAATCGCATGTCAAGATTCACCGACAATTCTACAAATATGTCGACTTGAAATAATATATATTTTTTTATAACATAATTGTCATTTAGACAATTGTAACAGAATACCAGTCGTGTTTGTATGTAATTGTCAGTATTTCTATAGAACATATTTTATAAAATTGTAATATGTCACCTGTCGCATGACAATTGTCACCCGACATATGTCATTGACAATTGTCGGCGTGGTGAAATAGGGGCCTGGTAGTCTATTGTAAATAGAAGGACCGCTTATATAAACAGACCTCTTAGATTTCTGTAACCTGTGCGAAGGTGTTACCAAGCGGTAGTTTATTTTTGAATAAAAATAAATAAATAAACTAAATAAATAAATAAATAAAATAATAAAAATAAATTTATATAAATAAACTCCGAAGGGCTCGGTCGTCCGACTCCAACCATACTAATCTTTATGCATATAAATCTTCTGTACGTGTGTTAGTCATTGAACTCCTCCTAAACGGCTGGATTAATTTCGATGAATTTTTTGTGGTTTCGAGAATGGTTTAGACGTTTACGGTCAAGTAGGTGCGAAGCGGGGGCGGACCGCTAGTATTTTATAAGAATATAAGAAACTGTAGGTGTGTGTCTGGTTGTTTGGAAAACGGCTATGCCGATCAGCCTGAAATTTGGTACACTTATGGGTTTTGCATTGGATTGGGACTTATGCTACTTTCATTCTCAAAATACAATTTTATATAGTCAGTTGTTTTTTAATGTACTTGTTGAAAATATAGCTAAGTATTTGATTTCCTAAACTTTTATTTGATGACAAAAAACGGAAGAATTTCTCAATTCGATGTGCATTTCTTATAATTATGTAATTATTAGTAATGTTATTTATTAGTCTATGATCCATGCATATAATTATATAATAAAACATGTAAAGACCGAGAAATTATACAAATTAAGTTTTTACAAAGTAGTTTAATTTGATTTTCAGTTATCTGATCATTCTTTTTTTGTTGAATAGAAGTTACTTGCTAGATCCCAAAAATATAGAAATTAAATAATTATAGTCTGGGAGCCGACGCCAAAATTATTATAATAATATAATATAATAATAAAAATATATTTATTCAAAGAATAAGGTTTACAAAGTACTTGCTACATATAGGTCTTAGAAACTACATAATTAAACATGTGAGTACTTGTTTGTAAAACCTTTGGGAGTACAAGACGGCTGCTCGCTCTAACTAAGCATTATGCTTGTGTTTAGACGCGAGTGGAGAACATATCTTGGTCTTCTCAGGTTACATACAAACACCATTTAATATAAAAAGCAGCTATTAATTATAATAAAGTAGCAGCTGTGTTTAAGTAGGTGCAATCTAGACTGACTGACAACGTAGGTACATACTAAGGCTAATACTAATCACTATTACTATTTAACTCGCTACTTAGGTACTAATATTAATTACTTTATCTACATAATTACTTTTAAATTGGTTTTGTTAACCTAAATCTATTAGTTTGTAACATTTAGCCCATATATCTATGATGCAATTTTTAAAAGTTGCTCAGCTTGTTCATAATCAATATCTTGTAAATAACTCGTGACAGTCATTCGACATTTATATAAAGATTTTCGTTGTAAAGCTGTAATTTTATTAATTTTGTTGTAAAGATACGTGGATAAAAATTTTGAGTGGTGGTGTGCAAAGCTTGTATGACACGAATTGGTTTTAAAAACTTTATCTTTACGTCTTTTATTAGTTACATCGAGATTTGTTGGCTGTCTATGCTGTTTTAGGATAATTTGTTGAATAAAAAGTTTTCTTACTGAAAGAATGTTGCAATCCTTATAAAGTTGGGTAGTTGGGTATCTGTAAGGTTTAGAAAAAGCCACCTTAAGCACTGCTCTCTGGGCTCTGAAATCTAAAGAATGTTTTTATTCTGTTGAGGATATTTTCATTATGATGAGTCTATGTTGTGAAATATTCTTTTTGCTATTATAATTTAATTTTGTTTAACATCTTATAGGTATTGTTTGTTCCTTCGTTTAGTTTTTATATTTTTATGCAGAAAAAGATTAGGACACATCCGTAACCTTAGCACACAGGATTCGAACCTGCAACTCGGGGAGAGCGCCCCGATGTCCATAGCACGTGTGTTTTATTTAATCTTCTAAATAGTAAAATATAGTTTAACCTAATAAGTGAGGTTTATCACTTATTAATAAAAATTAAGATTTAATGTGATATTATTTGATATTTCATATACGATTATGAAATCGTGATTGAAGGAATGAATTGAAATTACCTTAAATACAACCGTGACCTTTCACGTGATACCCAGATGTATTTTTTATGAATAATAACTATATTATAAATATTATTAATTTTAGAATTACCTATTGTATTTCATGAAAGCAACGTCGGTATTTTTTTACTGTAAAATGTGTTAAACTATAAAGTCGCTAAATTATTTCGCTTCGCTTTTTTTACAGTAGAGCAAAGAAACTCTAGCTCATTTTTGTTCTGAGACTTTACAATTTTTTTTTAATGATAATCTAAGCTTTTTAATATAAGCTTTCATTTGAGAACAATCTCACCTGATGTAATGTGACGGTGTGGTCTAAGATGGAGCATAAAAACCTAGAAGATGGCTTCTCCGGACAACATTTAACGAAACACGAAAAAATCGTTTCACGCACTGGCCCAGCCCGGAGGGTGGTGACAAGCCGCGGCCAAAGCCTACCACCAGAGGACGTTCTCTTTGTTGTCGATAAACTTGTTTAAGAATTACAATCTTAAAGATTAATTATGTGTTGATTCATGCGTATGTTTTCTCCTGCCTTGAGCGCCTGAGTAGATTGTCCTGTAATATTTCATATTCGTTTATTTTATTTTATTCGGAAATTATATCATAAATTATATTTAAAGCTATATCTCAGATGAGACAAGTATTACGAGTACCAACTATTAATATTCTTAATCTACAATTTAAAAAAAAAACCCGATTCCAGAACCTTAGTTCCCTTAAAAGTAAAAGTCATATACTATTTTGTAATGTGCACGTGATGCGCTTTCATTTGAGACCCCGCTCGAGTACTCGTATATTTGCAGATCCTCGGTTTTCTTTCCCCAATTTTACCATCTTATTTTCTGAAAGGGTTAACTGATTTTCATCAAACATTTCTAAAAGCACTCGCGCGAAACTCACCTTTCATACAAAAAACTAAATTGAAATCGCGTCATCCATTTGGGGGCTATGTTGTCCTCTGGGACAGACAGACAAACAGTCAGACAGGCAGACACGTCAAACTTAAAACACACCTTTTTTGTCGCGGGGTTAATAACATCATCATCATCATCACCCTATTAACGTTCCCACTGCTGGGACACAGGGACTTCTCTCTTGACGAGAGAGATTAGGCCTTAATTCACCACGCTGGCCAAGTGCGGGTTGGTGAATGTCACATGCCCTTCAAACAAACATGCCAGTTTCCTCACGATGTTTGCCTTCACCGTTAAAGCACGTGTTTAAAGCGCACATACATTTCTCAAGAAGAAAAATCCAGAGGTGCGTGGCGGGGTTTGAACCCACGACCTTCGGAATGAAAGTCGAGTGTCCTCCCACTTTAGCCAACACGGCTTAATAACATACGAATCTCTGATTCAACCATTTGCATTGCCTGTATAAAGCAGGGGCTTTAAGTTCCCAGGGCGTTTAATAAATCTACAACATTTAGAAACAAAAAGCTTCATCGAATCCTTCCTGCATCTAATCTACAAAATAAGCAAAAACAAACATCGTTATCTGTTGCAAAATTACTTTACATACATAAAACTTTCGAAGTCATAAGGAAGAGATCGCTAATCGACCGATTACTAACACTGGCAGGTGTAAGTGCAAGCGAAGAAGTGGGCACTTACATGTATACATACTGATGCTTGCAAATTACCTTGTGTAACGAGAATGCATAGTGTATGCAAAGAAGTTCTCGCACCACGGCGGTGTGGCCTATTGAATTTCCAGTGGGATAACACGCACTCAAAAGCTCCACACTTGTATCATTTCGGTGTATCACGATCAGGCGTATCGTATCGAGTACCCCTATCATAAGTATGGACGCTCATTTTATCCATGTCGTATCGTTAAGGCATATCTTGTAAAAACGCGTCCATACTTATGTGATACTGTATCAAATCACCGTATCGACTTTAACTTTACAAATATGGACGCTTCATTTTTTCTTCGTAACTTGACGTTAGGAAATGTATAATCGTCAGTTCGCGAGCGATACAGAGACAGAACAGACACAGACGCTAGACAGAAGTCTCCAAGTAAGTCGCGTCGCGGTCGCCGGTCGCGGTCTCCGGTCGCGGTCGCCGGTCGCGGTCGCCGGTCGCGGTCGCCGGTCGCGGTCGCCGGTCGCGGTCTCCTGTCTCTATCGCGAACCGCCACCTTTAGGAACTCTTCCAAGTTGACACATATAAAGGCTACAACTGTTATTTGTATTTTCTAAAACATATTTGTACTAAGGCTGTTGATTGCGACCGTTACTAAATACAACAACAATAACTCCACGATAACTGTTTATAACAAGCTCACGAAAACTGTAACTGTATCAACTTCATACAGACATACATTTATTGACCATCATCATCGTCTACCGCCCTTACCCACATTACGTGGGCACAACATACTTACATTACGTGGGCATATTACTACCCGTAATACAAGCTTAGAGCTTACCACGGGGCTAGATGTTGTTGTGTGGATTGTCCAGTAATATTTATTTACTGGACCTCAGAAATCTATCATCCAGCAATATTTGATTGCAGGTATTGGAACATGCTATGACAATATGTGCCTATCTAAATCTCAGTGTCGCAGTAGAATCTACGGTTGACTGATGACTGAGGAAGGCAACTCTCCGTCTTGTTTACCCAAGACATGGCCTGCTTATAGGGTTGCCCTGAACTGTCCTGGATAGTTTTTGGGCATCGCAATGAGTTTTTAAAAACTACTGCTAAAGACCGGTGCTTTGAGCCGGTTAACATTTTATTACTAGTCTAGAAGCCACCAGAACGGCTTAATAATAATTATGTTTCGTTATTTTGGCACATCAAATTCAATCAAGTATTATTTAATATTTTATTTTATGTAACTGTATTTTACTGGTTATGTGTGTGTTGTGTCATAAATGTTTTCTCTCTCTCTCTCTCTAATTCAAAACCTAACTTTGGTTCATTTGGTTTCTTTGTATGTTACGGTTTTAATGTACCTCTAGGGTGTGGGAACATTTCTTCTTCTTAATCGGTACACTCTTGCCAGAGTGGTCGTCACTGGAAGTTTCCACATGTATCACGCTTCACAGCTTGTCTCCCTCTGACAGCTGCTCGACTGGCGCATTCGTATTAGGGGTCGTCCATTGCTGCCTTTATTTGATCTGTCCACCTCATGGGCGACCTGCCTCACGCACGGGTACCTTCAACCCTACCCTGCACTGCATTAAGATTCCATTTAAGGTTATTATAATGTGAACCCCCCGTTCAAAATAAATAAACTATTGTAAGGTACCCAGATTATTAATACAGTTAAGCGAGCTCAATTAACACAATTAAACACTAGCACATACAATGGTGTGCCAATTAAACGTTCCCACGAATAGACAACAATATTGAGTAACAAACAAAACGTAGTAGAACAGAAAGTTGAAATAGACAACAAAACTAGAATAGTAAGAAAATAAAAAAACAATTATAATTACAAGAACCTAATTTAAATTATAATTTTGGAGGTTTTGTCTGTTCACGTCCGTAAGTGATAACACCCTGGAACCATACACGTGACCTCCGGGTGGTGCTAAGAACAGTCTCTGGTGGTAGGCTTCGGCCGCGTCTTGTCACCACCCTCCGGGCTGGGTCAGTACGTGAAGCGATATATTCGTGTTTCGTAATGTGGTCCGGAGAAGCCATCTACCTTCTAGGTCTTAATGTTCCATCTTAGACCACATCGTCACCTTACAGCAAGTGAGATTGTGGCCAAATGAAGGATTATCCAGCATAAAAAAAAAGTAAAGAAAAAATAACTAATATTACAAATTATCGCTAGGTTTTAAAATACTACTGCTAAGTCGCAATCTCGCGGAGGCACTTGTTCTAAGAGGTCAATGTCAATGCTTATTTCAAAAGTTAACAAATGGCAACCCTGCAGCAGACGAAGGGCGAAGGTCTGGTTTGGATGTAAGCGGTACTGGGCAGGTGCGATATCTGCCGAGGGATCACTGTTTGTATGTTCTGCAAACACTATGTACCTTGTCTGTTACAGCTTGCATATTACATATCGCTCATCTGCGACAAGAACGTGACAAGTCAGAAAACGTGATTTTTCAGAAAACTACTTTGAAGTTTTCAAATCTGTATATTTTCGTTCCTAATGAACTTTCTAAACTTTTTATTGACGATTAAGGTGCGCCAACAATTCTTTTTTCGAAAAAAACGATGCGGAGCTGGTATCTCATTCATTTTCATAATAATATCATGTTTTTTATCGAAAATGGCAGCACTTGTTACGTTTTTGCAGCAATATATATATATTTTTATGAGATATACTGGCGTATCACGTTTTATATGCTAATATTTTTGTTAAACTAACGAAATATTGCAATATTACAAATTTAAAACACGTTTTTGCAGTCAAAATATATTAAATTATACAAAAAAAAATTACTAAAACACCGTTATACTCGTACTTATTGTACTATTTTAATCAGTTTCGACCATAAATTCAATTACACATAATACTTTTGTACTCATTTTAACAGTCTTGACTATAATTAAGTCTTGCTTTACCATGGCACACTTCTTACCTAATACGAACAATGATGTCTGTCAATAATTGTAATCATCGTTTACTTACTATTAGATAATCAAAACATCTAAGCAAAAACAATCACAGTTATTTTTAATTAGTTCTACTATAATATTAACAATGGCACTTCACATTTGCACTTATTAGTTCACTAAACATTATTATAGAAAGTAACAAATCAATATTTTGACAGCCAGTGTGTTATCAAATAAAATGGAATGTAATAATAAATCTAAATTTAAAATTTAAGAAAATCCCCCTTAAAGGTAAAACACCATAATATTTAGTAATGTGCACGCGATGTTCTTTCATTTGATACCCCACTCGAGCACACACCCACACCCATAACTTTTAAACGGCTCCACCGATTTTCATGAAACATGTCTAAGAACCAACGGGCAAAGCTCACCTTTCATACAAAAACAAAGTAAATTGAAATCGGTCCATCCGTTCGGGAGCTATGATGTCCCAGACAGACATACAGACAGATAGACAGACAGACACGTCAAACTTATAACACCCCTGTTTCGGGTCAGGGGTTAAAAATACTAATAAACATTCAATTTAACAAATCTATGATGATGCGCTTATAGAGATTCGAAAAAATAAATAAATAAATATTTCTGGACAATCTACACAACAACATTTAGCCCCGTGGTAAGCTCTAAGCTTGTGTTACGGGTACTAGACATCTGATATAGGTACATAATATAATATACATACTTAAATAGATACTTTTACTATACATATTAAATAATAGAATATAATTCTTTATTACACACCAGATGAACAATACAATATGAAATTTAAACTTAACCTAGAATGCGTAATGGGCGGTCTTATTGCTAAAAGCAATAAGACCAAAAACGATTATTAAAAACCCAGGAGAAAAGTGCTTGTAGAACATACAAACAATTTTACCCTCGGCGGGAATCGAACCCGCTACCTCTTGCTTTGCAAGCGGACATTCGCCCACCGCGCCACCGAGGAAGAAAAAAAGATTTATAATATCGAGGAATGGGGTTTTTAGTAACCAGTTCCATAAGTTCTGCTTAATGCTGTAGTTATTGGCCGATTATTTATTGCCAGCGTGTTTTAAAAAACATTTAGCATTATTGCTGGTTCGTTTCGGTTGTATCGTGTTTCCTTCTGAGTCTATCTAAAGATAAGAAGAAATAAAACCCCACTGTGGTTGTCGAGTCAGTAGTAGTAGTGGGTATTATTTCGGTATTATGAGGTGGATCTAATCTGTCTGTAGTTATAACGTCTATTGCATCAACTATTTCTTTTCGGAGTATACCCAAAATCTTTTTCGATCGCGATTGTGACTCCATCTGAAAGAATAAGGTGGTGGTTTAAATATGTGTCATCATCTGTAATGCAACAACTTCCGCTATCACGACAAAATGTATACACACTTTACGACAACAACGAGATACGTGGTAATAATTCATACAAAACTAAACCTCTAGAGATTTCATTCATCATCTAAAACGGTACATATCCTTTTATTACGAAAAAGTATATTTTTTTTGCGAGAAAACCGTGACAAGGTAGCCTAAAAATGTATACAGTAAAATATTACTTTACAGCTAAAGTGGTTCAAACCATGATATCACGCTTTAGTAACAAATGAATAACTAAATGAATGCACTTACCTTTCCATTAAAAACGTGACACACTGACTGTGTCACGTTTTTGATGCAATTGAACAGCTCCTCATTCGTCGAGCGCAGAGACTCCAATGACATGTACCGATGTTGAAACGAACTTCATAGTTGTAAAGGAGGGAGCTAGAACGCATCTTGTCGACTTTTTCCCCCATATCTTTGTCAATTTTGGGGCTAGGAATATCGCGTTTTTGTAGCAAGTAGAGCGCGATATGGCGGATTTTTATATACTGTTATTCCAAAACGATACATAAATGTTATAAACCATTCTTGTCGCAAATGAGCGATATATGCTTGTTTCTACCAACGTTTGCTTAAGCAAAACTATTTATACTTAGCTTATTCAAATAATTATATTAAAAATATTTATTTGGAAATAATGTACCTACATATTTACAGATTACTGGGGTAATGATGAGACTGCAAAAGATACTACATCTGTGCTGTGTACTGTGCAGCTGTTTCACCGCCCGATGGTAGATACTTATTAGTTATACAATATTCACAAGTTGGTTTCATTAATTAAGAATTCCGTGTCTAAATCCTTCCTTACTTACTAAAAGACATAATTTGAATAACTAGATGATGCTGTGTAGATTTAAAAAAAAAACATTTATATTGAAGAGTTCGTAGTCTGATTTAAGATTGATTTAAAAAGTTCGTGATTCAACGGTGAAGGCAAACATCGTTGGGACACCGGAATGGTCTGATAACTTTAGAAGAGTTTGAAGGACATTTGACATTCAACAACTCGCACTTGGCCAGCGCGTGGTGAATTAAGGCCTAATCCGAAGGCCTAAGGGAGAAGTCCCTGACCCCAGGAATCCCAGCTGTAGGAACTTTAAAAGGGTGATGAATTGATTGATAGTAATTAATAATTAGTATATGGTCCAAAATAATTTTATTTTGTGGTTATTTCAGTAAGACTTATATTCTCAGTAAAAACTATAACTAGGTAATTGATAGTCATAAAAGACATGTACGTACTCTTTATGACTCTATTAAACATATAATGTGCTTGCTATATTATGCCATTTAATGTGAATACAACGCGGTTTGAATAAAAACATTAAACCGGCAGGCGTTTTATCGCGCGTTTAAAAAGTGGTTTTGCGTAACGCTTATATTTTCGCATTCTGGTCATTTGTCTGCGACTAGAAACACAACATAGGTATAAGTATAGATACATACTAATTACACGCATTATGCTGTAAAACTTAAAGCGGTACCGACATTTAATATGAAGTTATATTATGACGAACAAGTAGGTATGTATGGCCCTACTAGATTACATTTGGAAAAAAACGTGATTAGCAATCGACAGAGTAATTGGTTACAAATAAAGTTAAGTAATCAAATCTCTCAGTCATACGATTTCTGAGATATTTAGGACAAAATATTTTTTTATTTTCTTAACCCAATTGACAACAAAAACAATCAAATATGTAGCATAATCAAACCGGAAGTTGACCGGTTTCAGAGATATTAGGGATTATAAAAAAATATGGCCTAATATCTCAGAAACCATTAGATTTGATTCCTTAGTAGTCGATTGACATAAGTTTCATCACTGGCCGTAGAATCACGTTTTCTTATCAAGATGGGCGCATATTTTTTACTTTTTTAAAACTCAAATATTTCAAAACCCGTACACATTAGAGGTGGGTGGGTGGTAAGTGGTTAAACCAAAATGTGGGAGCCCCTTTCAGTTATAATTACCATCAGTCCAGTTCACTGGACACCGGACTTCCTCGTTGATTTTAATCAAATTGAGGGGGTGCCAATATTTGTGCTGGAAGCTCTTGCACGTTGGGAGCGCAATATTTAGGTTTAAGATTATGCTGCCCATCTTCTGATGAATTATAGAATTCAGTTGCAATATTGATAACTAAGTCAACCTGGTTTGCTAGTGTAATAAACTATTTGTATTGCAGTTAACATTTTGTCCTGACAACGCCGAAAAACAAATATAAAACGTTTATTTCCTTAGAAGCACTGGGCATACATGGACAGGTCAACTTAAAGCTAAATAAACTAGTTTTATATACATTATATTTAAATATTCTGTAGGTGTGCTATTCATTGAACTCCTCCTAAACAGCTAGACCGATTTTGTTGAATTTTTTTGTGTGTGCTTAAGTGGGTTCGAGAAGAATGTAGACGTTTACTCCCCAAAATTTAGTTTCTCTAGTATTTTAATTCGCGTTCCATTTTTCCCCATTTTTATTTTCACCATTCTGATATTTACCCATTACTGCCCCATTACAATGGCTTAGATTCACAATACGGCCAACTAGGTGCGAAGCGGAGCCGGACCGCTAGTTTGTATATAACATAAAAATAGTTTGTATATAACACGCCAAAAGAAAGAAGACACTAGATACGCCTATCCTGTTTGGTACACAGCAGATATCATTAACGAAATTAAACTGAAGGCGAGACTGCATAAGCATTATAAAGTTACTCAGTTAGGCTACACAGCATTTTCCGAATGTAGAGCGAGAGTCAAGAACATGATAGAAGTGGCTCAAGCGCAATACCAGGAACGGGTAGAAAACCATCTGGAAAAAGATCCAAAATCTTTCTGGAACTATGTGAGAGCAAAGCGGGGGCCTGTGAACCGAAAACGAATAACTCTTAACGGTAAAGATTTGTCAGAATCGGAATGTGCAGCTGAACTGGCAAGATATTTCCATTCGGTATACGGTACCTCGCCGGCAAAACTAGACGTGGAGGCGGTGGAGGCGGCGTGCTCCGCAAGCGCTGCGCGCGTGCACGTTCCGCGCTTGACATTGGCCGAAGTTCGCGAGGCTCTAACGAGACTAAGGCCGAAGCGTTCGGCAGGTCCTGACGGTATACCAGCCTACATAATAAGGGACTGTAGAATAACACTTGCAGAACCACTCACCCACATTTATAACGCCTGTCTGGATAAATCGTATTTTCCGGTACGATGGAAAGTTACTCGAGTTATTCCTATACCTAAAGGATCTAAATCAGATTTGACCGAGCATAGACCAATTGCTATTTTATCAACGGCCTCGAAGGTCTTCGAGTCAGCTTTGCAACACAGTATGCAGAAGCAGGTCTCAGTCCAACTATCCGACGCGCAGCACGGTTTTCGGCCGGCTCGTAGCACCGCTAGCAACCTTCTAGGTGCCATGAGCTACACGCGCCCATACGTTGACGCTGGGGTGCAAGTAGACGCCACATACTTTGACTTCAAAAAAGCATTTGACCTGGTTGAAAATGACATACTGCTTGAAAAGTTGGCGAATGTTGGATGCACCACTAAACTGCTACAGTTCTTCGCGAGCTATATGAAAGATAGATTGCAATATGTCGACTACGCGGGATACAGATCAGATTCTTACTCGACCTTAACTGGTGTGAGTCAAGGTAGTAATCTGGGACCGCTGGAGTTTGTTATCATGATCAACGACTTGCCAACTGTAGTCAAGGATGCGAAGTGCCTGCTATTTGCGGATGATCTGAAATTACTCCTGCCAATAAACGACGAAGAAGATTGTTTACGCCTTCAGCGGGACGTAGACAGAGTGGTGGAGTGGGCTCTTAAAAATAAACTTCAGTTTAATACTACTAAATGCTCTATAATTACATTTAGCCGAGCGAAGATACCACTCCTCCATGATTACCGGTTGAAGGATACGCAGCTGAAGAGAGTCGAGTCGGTGAGAGATCTGGGCGTTAAGCTGGACTGCAAGCTACATTTCAGAGAACATATAACCATGGTGTGCAAGAAAGCGTTCAGAACATTGGGATTTGTGCTCCGCCAGGCGAAGAGTTTCACAAACATGAAAGCTATAAGAACGCTGTACAACTCTCTTGTAAGAACTCATTTAGAGTTTAATGCAGAGGTATGGGCACCACACGAAGCTAAGTATAGCCAAATGGTAGAGCGTATCCAAAATAAATTTACAAGGTTCCTTTATTGGAAAACTTACGGGGTATACCCTTACTATCCTTTGATGTATCCTACCTTGTTCGTCATAGGCATGGTTGGATACAACAAACTGGAAGTAAGAAGAGACGTAGCACTTGCCATGTATTTAGTCAAGGTTTTTCGAGGTCTGACTACCAATCCAACCATTCTGGAGCAGTTATGGCTTAATGTCCCGGAGGGTTATATTCACAGGAGAAGGCGTCCTACCTTGTTGGTCGAACCAAGAGGAAGGACCAGTCTCGTGAATAGGGCACCTGTGACGCGTGCCATTCACACACTAAATCTGGTAGTCGAGAGAGTTGACATATTTCATAGTCCCATGAGCGAACTTGTTAAGGTTGTGACATTAATTTCATGTTATGTGTAGTTTTGTTTGACATAATTTAATCTGCTTAATTTGTTTTGTTTTTATTTTATTTTTTATATTAATTTTGTGTGCATGAATTATGTATTAAAATGTTTTGATGTTTATTTTAATCTAAATTTTATGCCTATTTTTAATTAATTTTAATTTGTAATTTAATGGGCTCTATTGAATTAGGTTACCTGTAATGATAGAGCTCCATGTATTTGAAATAAATAAATAAATAAATAAAATTATGAATGAAATAACATTGTCTTGACAGTTTGCTTAAATTTTTTATGCAAATGTAAGAAGCAAAAATAACAACACAGCTTTTTTAGTGTTTACAAAAAAATATTTATTAAAATTTTGGTGTTCATAAAGAAGGTGTTCTAAAATTGGTACATGAAGTGTAAAGGGTGTGAATGGCACGTACCATGCGAACATATTATCGACGTCCCCCGCGAATAATCCGGTAATGACCTATTACGGGGTTTTTCATGTTATGCGTTTTTCGGCATCTAGAAGTCAAAATACACCATGTGATTTTTTTTCAGAATGTTTCTATCTTTATTTACGAAGATATGAAAAACTACGCGTATATTCCATAAAAAATAATTAAAAATTATTTTAAACGAATAATATGGTTTTAGATCTTTACGAAACAAAATATCAATATGATTTGACAGTATACATTGTTACGATATTATTCGGGTAAAAAGTTTTCTTCGTTATTTAAGTAAGTGCTAGTACAGGTTTATTCGGGGTTTTATTTAGAAAACTCCTTACTTCGGTTATGCCTATTGCAACGGATTCTATGCAAAGATTAAAAATATACAAAAGAGGATTTATGAAGAATTCTCTACAATCCTTTACAACGAAAGATGGAATTCCATCAGGACCATACGACAACTTCGGCTTAAGCACTTTCAATGCAAATTTGACATCGGAGTATGTCAAGCGCTCTACTACCACGCGTTGAGCGCTGCTTCCTACCGCCGCGCGCATAGCCTCTGCAACATCAAGTCTAGGAGGTTTATCGTTGTAGACTGAATGGAAATAGCTCGCAAATTCTTGACTACATTCTGACGGAGACAGCTCATTTCCCTCTTTAATGATACAAGAGCGGCGTAATTTAGACTTTTTAGATTTTATAAAAGTCCAAAACGACTTCGGATCTTTAGAAAAACGACTTTGTAACGTATATATATATGCATCGTAAGCCTCTTTAATCATTGTTTTTACAAGCGCTCTCTTATTTGAGAAATCATGGTAATCATTTATATTCTTACTAATTTTATATATTTTGTGCAGTTCACTCTTAGATTTTATCTCGTATTTAATATCACGGGTATACCAATCTGGATAACAGGGACGTTTTTTATGACTATAGTTATCCTTGCGCGGCACCGACCTATCGATAGCATTATTTATTAATGAATAAAAGTATGGTACAGCTCTATTTATATCTTTCATGCTATATAACATCGACCAGTCTATAGTACCGATTTCAGTATAAAGACTTAGCAAGTCCCCCCTCTTATAATCCCATTGACATCTTTGATTCCCAGACTGAACATAAGTATGGCAGGGTTCACCACTCAGCCGGTGACTATCAAAATATCTCAAGTTTACAACAAGTGGAGGATGTTGATTGTCAATTGGTACAATCGGGTTATTACAAACATTTACCTCTATATCAAAATCATCTAAGTTGGACAAAACTAAATCTAAAACTCGATCGTTACAATTCATTATATTATTAGCCTGATGAAATCCACAGTCAGCAACAAAATACTCGTTATTTATATCAGTTGAGGCCGAGTATAAATTAAAATCCTACAACTAGCATTTTACGATAACGAGAGCATAACTTCTCGATTTCTTTAAAAAATGATACATATTCTTGTTCTTTACTACCAGGAGGTATGTATACAACGCAAAATACAAAAAAGTTTTTACTCTTTCCTGTTATCATAGAGCATACAAGTTCAAATACGAAATCATTTACATTAATGGATAGTGCAATATTTCTCAAGTCTAGGCGGGACGGGGCCGCGGCTAGTAAAGCGCCTCCTTGTTTCCGTCCATCCGCACGATCACAACGATGAACAGTGAAGCCCGGAGGTATAAGCTCGCCATCGCTGAACGAGTCATTCAAACCCGTTTCAGTAATCGCGAATAGGTCTTCTGACGATGCCAGCATGCCCTGGGTAAACACGTCTAGTTTTGTCCTTAATCCTCGTACATTCTGGTAGTATATACTCGCATATTGGGGGCGAGGCTTAGAGCGAAGGTGGTTTTTGTGCTTTGACGGCGTTGCGATTTGCTGTGTGTTTTCGAAACCACTGCCATTCAGAGAACGCAGCATTCACAGGCCATACGGAACCATTAGACAACAGCTCGTAAGCGCTTTCAGGAACACCTATTACGAACGATGAGTAATCACCTCAGAGGTTTTGCACACAGATTGAACGTGATCGGTCAAGGTTTCCACGGTAGTTTCAGGGTGTAAGAACCAGACATGAAGGTATTTTTTCCTTTCTACAGCCACGATGGTGTTTAACAAGTTATTCTCCCCTTTTTTTATTTCGGAGAGCCTCTTATTTGAAGTCCAACCTCGAACATTCGTAGAAGTAGTCATCTCGGTTTCATCGCCCTTTCCATTATTGTTTGTCACCAACAAAGTATTGTTTGCTGATATAGGAAACTTAGACACCGCAGAGCTCTTTGCTCTTCGTATACTATGGTTATTTGTAAGCGGCTGCATAGTAAGTGGCAGCACCGGGAACTCGTCGGACGACAACGGAGTCTCAACTAGTTGTATTGGAGCGACCAACGTTTAGTTACCGTCAGATGACCCAAGCGGAGGTTGAAAATACCGGCTTTCTGATTCTATAACCTTATTATGTAGAAATTGTACATGATCGGCATACTTTTCCAGTTTGGACTCATAAGAGACGATGGTCTTAACGGCCAATGCTAGGTGTTGTTTAAGATCTGCAATTTTCTCTCTCAGGTTACGTAAATCACCTGATAAATACATCTGTTCCACTTTTAACTCCTCATCTCGTTTAGGTTTGGATGCAGGATATTGAATTGGATTACGATGCAGGCAGAAGTAGACAGCGACGGCAGAAACAGGTGTCCAAATCAATTGAAAGTATTGAATTAAAGCCAGCATACGACAAGCCCCTCCCTATTAAGAAAGCTCTGTATAACGATCTCCTAAGCCTGTGTAACTCCCAAGCAATTCCCCACCATTATCAACAATTTTATAGGAACTTAAGCTTTTGTGATACTGAATCAGGTCACGATGAGGATTCTGATTAAGAATTTTAACTGTAACAGGACCTTATTAGTATTTTCATGATTGTGTAATCAAGTGTAATAGTCGTGTCTTCAGTATAGTGTCATTTTTTATAATAATAATAACTATCGTGCTTTCTCAAACTAACCAAAGTTGTTTCGTTTACTAGAATGCCCTTTATTTTTATAGTATATTTCATGAAATTAAGGCTTTATTTCATAAAATATACTATAAAAATCACCAAATAATACTTTAGTAAACTATTCGAATAAACAGTAAAAGTCATAACAATTAAATGTACGTTACTCTCAAACAATCGAATAACCACATAATTGGCTTTTACAAATGTTCAGTATACAAAACAAATTACACGAATAATAGCGTTACACGATTTTACCATTGCCATCGAAAATATAAATTTACACGAATAATATCGCAAGAAGATTTTACTGTTGCCGTCGAAAATATAAACTTACACGAACAATATTGTAAGTGACATTACTGACCAGACCTTCACGTACACTAATATAGTAAAATGCATCCAGCTTAATTATAAGGAAGCCCATGGGCCTAGTTAAATTTTGTTGAAATAACCAGATAACTGAAAAAATTAGCTTCCTTATGCGATATAAAAAGCCTCTGATACTTGTTGTTAAATGGAGTTATTAAGGAAAAATGGTTTTTTATTTTTCCTGAACATTTACACTTTTACGATTACCGGATTATTCGCGGGGGGCGTCGTTATGTTCTACAACACTTCGATTTAGAGGTCTTCTATTCGGAAGGACTTTTTTTTTTGATTTTGTAATCTCCAGGTCATGTTTAGCCTCACATCAGTATAATAAAATATGTAGGTTATACTTTAATGTATAGGTATCTAATTAAATAAAAAAATAAAATTTTAGGCTGACTCACGACAAATGGTTTTTACACTTTAAGGTATTTTTTCGACAAATGTTTTTTTTTTCGAAAAATCGTAGAATATACTTACAATATACGCTGTGCCAACCCTTTCCTCTTTTTTATACCAATTTAGAAGCACTTGGTATTTATAACCTTTTAAAATAACACTTCTTTAAAAATGCTTGTGTGATATTTAAGCATATTTCACTATTGTACAATCAAGTCTCCTCATCTCTTTGATATTTATTAATTCAGAGAAACAATTCATCTTTACTTAAATTGCCAGTTAGTATGTACCTATACAAAACACGAGAGGAATCGGTTACAGAAAATGCTTAATCAAGAAACGTTGAAATAGCACTTAAAGCAATTTGGAAAGTGGCGTTTAGCTGACCATTTAGCTCGAGCTAAGACCACCGCAAATTTTCTAACATAAATTGGATATCTTACATTCGCCGAACAAGAGTTAAGTAGAGTAAAGTAATAACACGCCACGGCGTTCTCGTGTTTTTGGGTGTTTCTGAGCAAACAACGTATATTTTTTCGATAAAAAGTAGCTTATGGTCTTCCTCGAAAAATCTATTATCAAAAAATTTTGCTTCTCCGACAAGTTTATTTTCAAAGAAAAGTTCAAGGGCGTTTATGCAAACAAACAAACTCTTTATAGTAATTTATTATCTTTACAGTACATTTTTATCTTTATTGTAAATATTATAATTTCAGCTTTATAGTAAATATTATTATAATGAGCATTATTGCTATTTTTACCGACTTCCAAAAAATTGGGAGATTCTTAATTCGGTTCGTTTTCTTTTGTTACCTCAGAACTTTTATATTGTTGATCATTATAGTTTAAGCTGTTGATTACTAATTGAATAAATAAAATATAAATAATAATTACTATATTGTATTACCATTAAGGAAAGATTCTGGCCTGACCACTGACACTGGCCTGACCAATCTAGGAAAAAGGTTCCTTCAGTTATTACGAGTACTCTCTGCACAAGATAGCTCCACAATAGAGAATAATGTCATAAAGTAATTTATGCCTAACGATCACAAAACAGGAGGGCTGTTTTGTGATCGCGTAGCTGTGAAAAGAGACATATATTTATTGGTTTATCTAAGAAACACACACATAACTTACAGATATCTTAAATCTAAAACGTTATATATAGCACATTGTATTTACTTAAAATAAAATAACACATAATATCATATCATACTAATATTATAAATGCTAATGTAAGTTTGTTTGTAACGCTTTCACGCAAAAACTACTGAACCGATTGAAATGAAATTTGGTACACAGAAAATCTAGAGCCTGAAAAATAACATAGGCTACTTTTTACCGTGGGAAAACGTCATTCCGCGGGAAAATCCATTATAACGCGGGTAACACCGCGGGGCACATCTAGTATATTATATTATAACTACTAAATAATCTTCAAGTTGTAACACCACTTCTACCATTTTATGCTACAAATCGAGTTTCAGTTCAGTTTCTTGGACTTTGCGCTTGAAGCGACAATTTGCCAGTGTCGAGTTAAATAAAATTATAAAGTGAAAAAGATGTTACTCAGTTGAACGCCATTTTGCGTTTATCAATCGAGTTTCATTGAACCTAGTTCAATTGTAAAATGTCAATTAAATGTCTATTTGGTCTCAGTTACGCGTTAAAACGATTTAAATTTCAGTCTGACTGATCGCGTTTATATCCAATGGTGAAATCGTGGTTTACTATCGCACTTATATTGGGATTACGTTATTATTTATAAGGTTGTTGGTTACTAGGCCTACACAATAGATGGCATGACATACATTCACCATAATAAAGATATAGACGTAAAGGTCACAGTGAAATCATAACAGCTTCATTGGCGCCGTATTATGTAAAGTGCTTTCGGAAATATTGAACTAGCTGTAACCAGTGGTTTCGTTTCGATTGATTAAAAACAGATTCGATGCATAGTAATGGTACTTTAATTAAATTTACCTATTGAAGACTCTTAAAGTACCCATCGGCACACCTGATTAGGTGATATAATTCCCATTATCTTAATTCGATAGATTCTTTTTTCCTTCCTTTGTACCCCAGAATTTTTATTTTGTAAGATTTATCATTTTATTTGTTAGTTATGTTATGTTAATTATTATCATTGATAACAAATGCTAAAAACTTTCGTCTTGATGTGAGGGACTGAGTTATTTGGACAAAATGACTGGGAAGTTTCGCTACCGACAATCCAAGCTGGCATCGACGGTATGGCTCACATTACATTACTAGATATTATTATACAGGAAAAAAATATATCATTCCCTGTGGTATCCAACATAAAGGTTAGGTTTTGATTTTCTTGTGGATCAAAAAATACGGCTATACTTGATGTTTCTTTAGATTGCATTAACATGGAAACTAGATATTTTAACTACTATAATTTAAACAATTGACTTGCGTATTGCGTACGCAGCACTTTGAGCACGCAGTATGAAGCGATAGTATATAGTTTATTGTATCTTATTCTTAAGTGTATTTTCTAGGTGGTGGCCCTATTAAATATATGAAATAAATACCACTACGTGATCAAGAGCAGAGGGGTAGCAAGCCTCCCAACTCCCTGTATATATTAAATAAATAAATAAATAATAAATAAATTTTATTCAAATATTAACAAAATTCACTTATAACTATAGGTATCAAAACGTTTAAAATAGGTATGTAATACCTGAGCCTGAACTAGGGTAATCCTGTATCTCAGGCTAAAACACATAAACAATAGGCTAGATAAATAAACTAATAAGCAGTATTTCTAAAAACGTCAATATAACAAAAAATTTAGTAACTAATTAAAATAACCTAGTTAAGTAATAAATATAAACATGCTGTGCAGCTGAGTTTGCAAAAACTAGAATGTGGGTTAGTAGGTATAACTGTGTTAGTAACTGTTGCACTATTACGTAATCATTGTTATAGGAATCAAATCACTGATTCTATTTTTTTGGAGTCCCGTAATCTATAGAATTAATATATCTATTTTCCGCCAATGTTTTTGCTGGACATTCTGTAGAGCCTGTGGCGTGTCCACATGGTTTCTTAAAGCGATGACATGTGGCACATTTTGGCTCATCCCCCTTTCTAGTACATTCCTTCACGGTGTGGCCTTGGTCACCACAGTGGCCGCAAGTGTATATGGTCTCCCTGCATGTCTTGGCCGCGTGACCGTACTGTTGGCATTTATAGCATCTGGTCACGAGTGTAAAGTCTCTGATAGGACAAGAAGACCAATTAATAAAAACCCTTTCGTTATTAATTAGAGCTCTCCGAATATCTGCAGAAACTTCAATGATGAAATTACAGGAATCAGAATCTTTCTTGCCTGATTTATGGCTGATTTTCACGACTGACAGAAATTTTTCCAAGGATAGGTCTTCTGTTGTATCGGCCAAATTTTGTTTGTACAGGCACATGAAAAAATCTTTATCCTGCATAGATGTGGGCACCCCTAAGACGACTAGTCGAGGTCTACGCTTGTAAGGCTCGTCAACTGAGAGGCCAGAGTTCCTGATCTGCGTAAGATTCTTCAACTTCTCTATATCGTCCCGGGTCTCTGTGCTTATAATAACTCCACCGTTCCTTGTTTTCCTTAGAGCTCTAACTTGTAGTTTCATCTCTTGCGGCCGAATTATTTGTTGGACTATGGATTTTGTTTCGTCACTGGTTTTCTGTTTGTCATTGGGGTAAATGGCTACAGAGCTTAGGTTCAACGGCTTAACAAAACTTTTTGAGTCCTTTTTAACCATGTCGGCAAAAGTAGAAGGACTCAGAGCAGATGTTTCTGTAGCTGACACGCGTTGTTTAATGTCGTTTAGTTGTTCCGATATTGCGACTTGCTCCTCAAGGCTGCTGACAGCGTCGTGTGCTCTTATAGCTTTCGTTTTAAGGGACTGGTACTGCACTGCCATCATAGAAACGCCGTGGTTTACTTTTCTACACAGACTACTTATGCGTAGTTTATGGTCTGTATTCAGTTTTCCTCCGTCTGTTGCAATAGCGCACACTTCGTTCAGGCACTGGTCTATAGATGACATCCAGTTCTGGATTTCGGGCGTTGAGATGACTTCCAACTCATCAGGGGGCGCAGGCGGCGCTGCGGGGCGCGGGGTGGAGGGCGGCGTTCGAGCCGTCCTACTACTCCTATCAAAGGGGCTGTTCATTTTCGTTATATAACAGTTTTTTACAGTTGAAACATTTCCACAAACTAATGCACTCAGTAGAATACAAATCAAAGTATGACACAGATAGCTTTCGAGGTCACAATTCAGCAAAATTAATTAACAATGATATTTGTTGAAAGGCACGTCTGTTCAGCAAAGTGGCCACATATTGCTATTGATATATTGATATTGCTACAAAAACTGATGTTCCTTTTGATTCCATAGGCTCAGATGATTAATTTTATAACAGCTACAAAGGACAGTAGATTTAAGTATTTGATATGAATTTTGGTTAGTACAGACGGACAACAAATTGATCCTATACGAGTTTTGTTTTATCTTTTCAGGAACCCTAAAAAATTACCAAAAGTCAATTAGCTATCTCGCTTTGTCACATGTGACTCAGCTAAAAAGCTTTGTTCTTGTATTTTAACTACTGTTTAATTTTACTTAAGAATTTGAAACTATATAAAATATAGATACCTCGAAATTACAAAAAAAAACCTTTTTAAAACTAATGAAACCAACTACCAAACAGCAGTACTTTTCCATTCCCGTTTAGTAATTGTTCCGTCCACTAAAACTTTAAAAGTTATTAAAAACAATCAGACAGACGTTTTTGTATATATATAAACTTGAAATATTATGCGTGATATGTTAAACGCGGTGCCGTAGACCACCCATGCCGTGACGTCATTAACATATTAATTATTCAAATTTCGGCCTTAATGCCTTTATAAACTCGACTATTACAATAAAAAATGTCTTTATTATTAGTATACCTATTATAATATACTTAAGCATAATTATCAGATGTCTAGTAGGTACTAATATTATTATTAATTATAATAATAATTATTCTGGTTTAACGGGTACTATGCGTCATAATGCGTAAACGATCTAATGATGTTATGTTCTCACTACTACTATGTTCACTACTTTTGTAGTTAGGTTTTCTGTATACTCTTATATGAAAAAAAATATACCTTTTATAAAATTAATTCACTGCATCCAATTAATTTGCAAGATAATTATTTAAGTTTTAAATCACAGCGTGTTATTATATCTCAGGAATTACTATTCACTCCTGGTAATAATAAATATTTTGACTCAAAATACTGTATTCAACATCACAGATTATTTGTGTGTCCTTGAAAGACGACATACATTAAGCTGAAATATTTTCAATATTAACTTGACCTGTCCATGTATGCCATATGCTTCTAAGGAAATAAACGTATTGACTTTAAATAAATAAAAAAATAAATAAATATTGCCGGACAATCCACACAAAAATATCTAGCCCCGTGGTAAGCTCTAGTTTAGGGCGTTTAGGGTGCTAGACATCTGATAAACTTAGTATACATTCATTTTATAGATATTTTTAATACAAATTCAACACCCAGCCCAAGGAGAAAGTTAAGTTAAGTTAAAAGAAAATGTTTTTATAGTGTAAGTGAATATTTGAATTTAAATTAATATTTATTTTATGATTGATTGATCCAGTTTTTATTTTTATTTTTTATAGACATGTTTGTATGATTTTGATTTAATAATTAATTTTATTTTTGTTTGCAATTTGTTTACCAATTTTGATATAATATTTGCACACCTACTTGCGGGTTGAATACAATTGACACCACTAGTTTATAAGATCTTGACGTCATGTTTATAACAATGTATTCTGCAAATAAATGATTTGATTTGATTTGATTTGAAAGTGATTGCAGAATATACAAACACTTTAACCCTCGGCGGGATTCGCACCCGCTACCCCTTTGCGCCGCAAGCTCACCGCCCACCGCGCCACTGACGCAGTTTGATTCATTCGAAGTTGTTGTACCTACATCTAATTTTTCGACCAATGCTATAAAAAGTCGAAAGTCGAAGAAGTTGTTTTTTTTTCTATAGATGCCCAAGGCATGCTTGTATTTATAAAATAATTAACGTTAATTAAAAATAAAGATTAGGTTAAAGGTTTTTACTTCGGAAAAATACGTTGTCACGGCTGGAAAATCCATAAAACAATGAGAAAGATAGCTTCTATAGGTACAAGTTGAAAAATTAAATAGTAACATATTTTCCGAATTAAATGATAAATTGAATATTTTTAAGGTTTCCTTTTACAACTCCAGTTCCATGTATTTTATTTAAGGACTGTAACAAACACTTGTTACTTTTTAACTTTGCGAAGATTATTATGTCTGGGAACTTTCTTTGAAGCAAAAATAAATTTCAACTGTAAGCCTCTAAGAATATTTTCATTTAATACAATTGTTCCATGAATCAGATGTTCTGTTTGATTTAGGTATTTCATGAACTAGAAATTATGACTGAGAGAGTAAAGCAGTTTTAAATCAAGTTTTACATAAAAATAGGTTTTTTTTAAAGTCCATTTGATACTCTTTGTTGATATATATTTATATTTAACTAGTGGCCCGCCCCGGCTTCGTACGGGATTTTTTTCAATTTTTTTTCCCAGCAATTTTTCGATTTTTTCTCGCCTTTTCAAGACTCTGATAAGATAAATCCGTTCAGCCGTTCTCGAGTTTTAATCAGACTAACGAACAACAATTCATTTTTATTTATATAGAATATAGATAAAAACTATTACCTACACCATATTGAAATAGCTCGCTAAAGTGGCAATGGGCAGGCCATCGCATCGGCAAACGGAGAGTAGGACGTCCACCAACTAGATGGACGGACGACCTGGTGAAGGCAGCGGCCTCGCGCTTAATTCACTCTAATGTTTAAAAAATCCCCTATAGATATCATAAATACTAATTATCTTATCCAGTGTTGATCTATGTAATTAATTGTTAAGTCTATCTGTCTGATAATTTAGTATTCACATTAAGACCTATCAGACAATTGAGAAATAGCACCTATATTTTTCGCAATTTGTACAAGTCGTGAGAAATATTTGGTATAGAAAGCAGTAAAGGTTAAATTAAAATTATATATCATTTTGAAGTTGATAGTTAATTATAGGATTCTCGTGTAAAAATCATCAACATCATCATCACCCGGTTAACGTTCCCACTATCGGGACACAGAGGCAAGTGCGGGTTGGTGAATGTCACAAGTGTAAAAATAAACTCATATTATCTTACAAGATTGGTTACAGTCGTCATTATTCAACATTTAATGTATTTGATGGATATCCTACGCAAGGCATACCGATCCGACGAAGAAGAAGAAGAAGAACCAGCTTTAAAATTTAAAATTTTTCTTTTTTTTATTCTTAAAAATTCGAAATTCGAAAAATCAATTAGGCAATAGATAAAATTGTTCCGAAATATAAAATCAATGGTCGGAACTATCTCTATCTAATATTTATTTAAATTTTATTCGTAATCCATATACTTAGAATATTTACGTAAAAAGCAATTTATTCTTTCAACAGTATTACTTACATAATATAATACAATACTCAGACATAATCTTTTGTGAGGCCATGTAGGAGTGAAGTGGGATGTGGGAAGTGTGTGAAACTAAATTTAATGTTTCTATCATTCCAGCCGTGGGTTAAACTGCATAAAGACTTTTCTCATAAATTTTAATATGTTTAGTTATTTTACATACCATAATTAAATTGTAGATGTTCTCAATTTGATGTGTGTACTATTTACTACAGAGTGTCATCGTTAAGTGTAACCGGCCTGGTCACATAATACGTACCTATATACATATTTACTAAAATTTATATTAACTAAAATAAGTCCTACTATTGTATATTCTCTTGAGAATAAGCTGTAGAAACCTGTAACCTTTGAAATAAACAAGCTTTTGTGCAATAGTTTACAATACAAGTTTCAGTATTTCAGAATTATTAAACTGATACCTATACTAACGAAAATACCTAATATATAGTATTACTAAGAAGACTCTAAATATATTAGGTGTTTTCGATACCAGTCTTCAGTCAGTTCTTAGTTTTTATTGAATCAAATTTAGGTTGACCTGTCCATGTATGCGCTACGTCTAAGGAAATAAACGTTTGTCATTGACTACATAAAAAAAAACATACATTTTTTAAAATAAAACGATCAACTTTCACATGAATAACACACTAATTAATACTATTATTATATTATACTACTAGCGGCACGCCCCGGCTTTGCACGGGTTATTATTCAAAATTGTTTCAAAATTATTCGAATTTTTCTCTCCGTAAAAACCATCCTTAAGCTCCAACAAACATTTAAAAAAATAAATTGGCTAAATTGGTTGAGTTATGCGCTTAGCAACACATTTTGCGATTCATTTTTAACCCCCGACAAAAAAAGTGGGGTGTCATATTATGTTTGACGTGTATATCTGTCTGGGGCATCATAGCTCCCGAACGGATGAAGCGATTTCAACTTAGTTTTTTTTGTTTAAAAGGTGAGTCTGGCGCGAGTGCTCTTAGACATGTTTAATGAAAATCGGTTGTGCCGTTTAAAAATTGTGGGGGTTAGAAAGGGGAAGGAAAACCGAAAATCTGCAAAAATCTCGAGTGGGGTATCAAATAAGAGCGCATTGCGTGCACATTACACATTATTATGGTGTTTTACTTTTAAGGAAATTGAAGGATTTGAATCGGGGGTTTTTCTTATATTTTAAATTTAGATTTATTATTTTTAAGAAGATTAAGGTAAGAGAAAACATACTATTGATTGCAATGCTCAAATTGGTGTAACCGACAACAAACATAAACTTGGTTCGGGTCAATTGGTGTAACGTTAGTTTTTTGAAGAAAGTTGGTTTTATATTGGTATTATGTGTGGTAATAATTTTTCGTTCAAGCTAAGAATTAGTGTAAGAGCAATGCTGGTTTGCCAAGATACATACACCAACTTAACCTTCTTTGGTCATAGAATAGGAATACAACAATTCGACTTATGTAAATGGATCACATACCTACTCAGTTACAACATAATTTCGACGGATTAAGTCTGCAAATTCACAGTTAAAATGTGTAGCGAAACTGTATTTTTTTTAAAGCTAGAATTCTATTATTATGCTATTCGAAAGAGCAGAAACAAAAAAACTAAAAAAAACTGTGTACTCAACTTATTTTACGTGTTTTGATGGTTAACCCAATTGAACCTGCAACCGACGATAATGTACAATATCTATGCTATAGCTCGTGATATCTTTTGAATGGAATGTCAGAATCTAATAATTCAAAAAGTTATATAAAGGTTTTAAAGCAATCTTACATAATAAATAATTTATTTTGTTAAGGATTAATACCAAGATACAAATAAAGAGCCTTTTCAAACAGTGGTATTTTAATTTTTTAATACAAAAAATCGCTTATTGTCACAAAACTATAATAGTTAGAGATATGATGTAACGACGTTTTTTGTAGATGATGATTAATGATAAGTTCTACAAAGTTGTAATACATCACTTTGTTATATATTCAATAGTTTTCGCAGCATTCGCGATTAAAGAAAGATTTTAGGTTCTTTTTTTTCACCATGGGTTACATTATCGGAGTTTGGTAAGAAATCATATTATTTTTGAAAACTAAATATAGCCTATGTCACTCAGGGATAGTGTAGCTTTCGAATGGTGAAAGAATTTTTTAAATCGGTGCAGTAGTTTCAGAGCCTATTCGAGACAAACAAACAAACAAAAAATCAAACCTTTCCTCTTTATAATATTAGTATAGATTACTATTAATTGTATAAGATTTATAGAAAGTTAATAGTTGCTTTATTTTAAGTATTCTACACATACATGTTAAATTTTATAATGGAAATTATAATAACCGAATTGTTACCCAAAATTTTTCAAATATAAAATCTGTTTAAACATTGATAATATGTAACAAAATATTAGCAAGCTTGCTAACAAGGACGTGTCGAATAGAATCCTAATTTTTCAAACCGTCTAAGAATATTTATAGCCGTATCATTCAGTTAGACATCCTAGGTATTTCGCATAACTAATCAACGGATGAGGTAACCCGGGTCGTTGACCTGACAGTAAAATAATGCAATACGTTTATTTGCGCTGAAATATATGCGACAGGTCTAAGATTAAGTTTCTAAGATCTCGACGGTAGTATTTTAAAGAGTTAATTTTTACTTTCACTTGTGTTAGAGAGGGAATAATTTTGCATTGATTTATGAATTATTTTAGTTTTTCATAATTTAATTATTTATAAATATAGGTTTGTGTAATAATCATCAACATCATAATCATAATTAACATTAGACTTGGGGAGGGTCATGGGTCAGAGTGAATCGGTTTGTCCTTTGCAAAAATGTATTTAAATTAATATATTATGTAATATCCCAAAAAGTTACACAAGTAGTACGTTAAGGACAGTATAATTTTTTTATAAGAGTTTAGCCTTCATTTGATTACAATATCACCTGATGTAAAGTGACGATGTGGTCTAAGATGGAGCATAAAGACCTAGAAGATGGCTTCTCCGGACCACATTGCGAAACACAAAAAATCGTTTCACGCACTGGCCCAGCCCGGAGGGTGGTGACAAGCCGCGGGGTTAGTAATTATAGACAAACATATTTTTATTATGCATATTAAACAACCAATCCAAGGAGAAAGTGCTTGCAGAACATACAAGCATAATGACCCCTCGGCGAGAATTGTAAATAACTAAACATAGTTCAAATACAGATAGGCTTATGTTCTGCATTGGGCACGCTATGGTTGCAATGTTGGTGACACTAATTGTCTTTTATACTAACATCTGCACTCGGTCCATTACAAATCCATCTACTGATGTTAAGATTAATGTTTCTAAACATACTCGCACTTCATCACATTTTCATCATATATCATATTTTAATTAAGGCTTCGTTTTAAAAGTTTATTTAAATAGGAGAGTGCAAGATAATATTTAATTACCCTGACCTGTTGACTTCGGTACGTTTCGATACTTCGATATTTCGCTTATTTCTAAACTTATGCAATCATCGTCGATAGTGATGTTGACAGGAAGATAACGGAACGTAATTTCGCCTGTCAATATTATATTAGTAAAGTGGCGAAGCATCTTGAGAAAGTTGATAGATTATCATTTTATGAGACCTTCGCGAAATGGTTGGAAAAAAATATGTTATTATACATGAGTGTTCATTTCGCGTGAGTTTAATTTGTGTCAAATAATGCTGAAAATTTATTTATTTACACGCAACACACCAATGTCCATAAATACCCCACTTGAGCACTTATTTTGTGTAACTAATATTATTAAATTCATAAGTTTGATACTGCTGTGACATATTTATTTAAATAGGCCCTGTAATACCTGACATTAGTACTTTCAAGTAAACAAACTCAAGGATTATAATAATTTTTATTTTAAATCTTGTTTAATTACTCTTACCTTAATCAGAAAAAGCTAAATTCGCTAACGTTTCCAATTCACAGTTGTCTACTACATAGATTGAAATAAAATTAACTACAGTCCATCAATCATATAGTACCATTATGTAAAACATGCCTATTATTATATTGCAAACCTTAGCCAATTATTAACAAGCAAATTAAATATTCAAAACTGTAATTTACTTAGACACACATTTAGTTCAAGTTTTTAGGAAACTTTTCGATAGTCTAGACAGAGTTTTGCTTGACTAAACTGGAGACAACAGGCTTACAAAGTTAGAAGACAATTTTCGTTAAGATGCTAAGTGCTCTAAGTAATTCATGGGTTATTATGAAGGCAATGGCGTAGAAATAATTAAGGAGAACGGGAGTTCATCAAACCATTATCAGCACAACGACCAGCCGGCTTAGCACGCCGTTGTTTATCTAGGTAGAGAATAGTCTTCTTGTCATAATCTTGATGTTCTTGTCATAATGTTAAAGGATTAATCCTAATAAGAACTTATAAGTAAGACTGATAAAATAAAAATGCATTTAATAATAATAATAATGCATTTATTCAGTAACTTACATACTATTTTACAATTTTGTGGTAGTTGAGACCTTCTTTTATATTTTTTTAAAAATCTGTGATAGAAGGCCTCGCTCTTCTTTAACTAATTGGTAGGTAAAAACACATTAAATATTTTAATTAAAATACTAAAATAAAATACTTTGACACATTTTAAAAAAACTGAGAAAGAACATTAGCTTCCTAGAAATCAACTTGTAAAAATAGTTTAAAATTCCGAAGGATTTCAATGTCGCATTTTAGCTTTATGAGTGTGTACGCTGGACATGCGTTACACAGACTTTCTGATATGTCTGTTTCTTTTGTCGCCTATTTATTCAGTGGACGTCCTACGCAGGGCTTGTTGATTCACGGTCTCAATAAAAAAAAGTAGTGTAATTATTACACTACCTTTTGCATGAAATAATGAGAATGTAGGAATAATGCTGACTTATGCTATCTTATGAATTTAGCGAACGGAACGGTGGACTGTCCAGAGCTGTTGGAGCTGATTGGTCTGCGCACGAACATAGGCTCACTTCGTAAGCCAAAGCTCTGTATGAACCACTGGTGAGGACGAGCTACAGGCAGAACTCTTTCATCTTAAGGGCATGCAAATCATTCAATAACATCCAAGCGAATACTATGTTTATTGATGGCAACGATGAAGTAGATTTAGATTTATTTAATACCTCAACCAAGCGTCTTAAACGCTGGTTGAGTAGTTTTTTCTTTGCGTAAGTATTTATTGTAACTTAGTTTGTATATTAAACCAAAATAATGTGCTGTCTTTTTCCTTATTCGACTGTTTTATATAACTAGTATATTGATTTTCAAGTTCCATTCACACTTCATCATCATCAGCCTATTAACGTTCCCTTAGGCCTTAATTCACCACGCTGGCCAAGTGCGGGTTGGTGAATGTCACATGTCCTTCAAACTCTTTAAGGTTATCAGAACATGCCGGTTTCCTCACGATGTTTGCCTTCACCGTTAAAGCACGTGCTGAACTCATTTATTTGGAAAATGTATTTAATTAATTGACATCTGATTTTTTGTAATTTATTTATGGATAATAATTTAACTAAGAATTAATGTACAAAATGACTTACCTAGTATAGCAACCATTGTTATAATAAGGTGAAATAAATAAATCTGAAATCTGAATCTAAAGCACCTATAAATGTCTTAAGAAGAAAAATCCAGAGGTGCGTGGCGGGGTTTGAACCCACGACCTTCGGAATAAAAGTCGAGTGTCCTCTCACTTAGCCAACACGGCTTTTTTTCCACCATTCACACTTATAATAATCTGTATATGCTGCGTTTATAATTATCATAATAATAAAAGTCTTTAATAAAAATATTATAAATGTTACATTACATCTTATAACTAACTACACTACACTAAACACCACTAATTATATTGAGTACTACATGTACTCAATATAATTACGTGGTGTTTATGTTACCAACGTAATTAAAAAAAATAAGGATTTGTATTAGAGACCGGTTTCGAGATAGTCTTGCTTATTGGCACAGGCCTCCCTAAATAATCCCACAACGATCTTGCCCTTGCTATCCTTATCTAGCATAGCAAAGGTACATAATTACATTTAATTTACCCTCTTGAAGACTAAGGTTGCCTGAAAGAGATCGCTCTCAAGCGATAAGGCCGCCCTTTGTACTTATGTGATTTTTGTAACTATTGTTTTGTTTTGGTACACAATAAAGTGTTTTTATATTGTATTGTATTTAAATAGAACACCTTTTAGAAGTTCATTGAATTTATTTATAGATATTTCATGAAATTCATATAGGAACGTTGTTCTGAGAATTTACTCAGCAGCCCATAAAAGACAATTTAACTTTACGTTGCTTTACGGAATTATATTATATTTCTTGTTTTTACACTATGTTTATCACTCTTCTTAGACAAACCATTTATATTCATGTGAATGTATTATTATTATGTCCTTTTTCAAACAAACTTCTTTTTTTTTTAAGTTTTTTATTTAAGTTATTATTTAATTTAAGTATCTGTGTTTGTTAATATTTTACCATACCTTTGTTGTATTGTTTAATTTATTATATTTTTTTTATTTACTGTTATCTAAAATTATTTTCTCATATCTTATTCATTTTTTTATGTTGTTTCAAATGCATTAACCAAAATACACGCAGATAGAGTTGAGACAATAGCTAGCGATAATAATGGACGGCGAACCGTAAAGTTGCGCAATCTTTTGTCGGTGTGCGCGCGATGTGAAGATGTTCACGTTACATTAACAACTGACTAAATATACCTTTTATGTCATCATCAACTTTATATTTCGGTGTGGAAACCCGACGATCACAGTAATTAAAATACTCTAGGGTCGGTGCGTTATTAAACGCTTAGGCAACGTTGCGCGCAGCCTGGACTTGGATGGGTTACCAAACCAAGATCAGCCATAGAATGAAAGTTTGATCGCAGTTAGGCGGTAATACGAGTTAAGCCTGACCTGATCGCGTTTATAGGCAATGGTGAAATCGAGGCTCAGTCGTTCGTTTCTGCATGATACTCAATGTGGACATTATGAGTTGGATGTAAACTACACGATCCTTTACAGGGTTCCATGTAATCATAAATGTTTTTTTTTTTAAGCGGATTATCTCGTTTAAGTCTCAGTGGGCCAGCCACAAAGAACATATGGTCGTTGGGCCGAAACGTTCTTGTGTGGAGGCCATGGATTGGCAAGACCAGCGTAGGACGTCCGCCTACTAGCTGGACAGATGACTTGGTAAAGGCAGGCCACTTCCAACCGTATCTTTGAAGAATCTTACAGCCGTAGGACGTCCACTGCTAAACATGGCCTATGATGATTATGATGACACGATAAATATCAAAATAAATTTAAAAAAAAAACTTGATTAATTCGAATCAGGAATTTAATTTATGATCTCTGATGGCTAGCGGGTAATTCAAGGAAAGATAAGTAATTTGTTAAGGAAATAGGTTAATTGTACATATTATATTGTCCCATTGTGTATATATCCTATACATGAGAAACTATTTAATTCGCTTGACATTATGAACCCGCGACCTTCGCAATAAAAGTCGAGTGAGCTGCCACTTAGACCAAACGAATTAAAATTATATTTATGAATTAAATTATAAAGGATTTAGTAAATTTAAAATGTATAATAAATCTAAATTTAAGAAAAACCCCCGATTATATGCTTTAAAACATAATTATATTTTGTAATTTGCACTCGATGCGCTTTCATTTGATACCCCACTCGAATAATTATGATGAACGAGCTATGATGTCCCAGACAGACAGACAGGTAGACAGACACACAGCCAAACAGACACGTCCAACTTTTAACACCCCTCTTTTAAGGTCGGGGGTTAAAAAGTAAAGAATAAAAAGTCAGTGCATTTTTTGGTCTAAACACATTTTTTTGCTAAATATGTTAAAATTATACGCGTAACCCTAGGTTTTGTATGAGTCAATCTCATACCTATTAAATTTATTTAAGAAAAATTTAAGAATTTTTTATTTTATTTTAACACTTATAATAGTAATGAAAAGTAAATTTATTTAAAACCAGATAGCAAAAGAAAAACTGCGTTGCCATCTCAACGCTCTCCACTATGGCTGTAAATTCCCTAAAAAATTAATATCTATAATTTATTTACCTACTTTTTGAATTGTTATTGACTGCAATGTTTGTGAATTGTTTTGTTAAAGAAGACTAATAACTAAACATACTTAAAAAAAAGATAACAAAGGAAAGTTAAATTCAAAGGTTGTCTTAACAAAAGTTAATTATACTTAGAACTAATAATTAATGTTGATTTATTTATATTTTGTTTTAATATTGCCGTAATACCAGTACCAACAGCGGTAAATTCAATCAGCCGCTGTGATTCTCCAAAATTAAAATTTTAGGAAGTCAGTCAACCGCATAGATATTATCTACAAAAATTTAGATTTTTCTGTTCACGTCCGTAAGTAACCCTCTGATTCCTTACACGTGACCTCCGGGCGGTGCTAAGAACAGTCTCTGGTGGTAGGCTTCGGCCGCGGTTTGTCACCACCCTCCGGGCTGGGCCAGTGCGCGAAGTGATTTTTTCGTGTTTTGTAATGTGACCCTGAGAAGCCATCTACATTCTAGGTCTTCATGCTCCATCTTAGACCACATCGTCACTTTACATCAGGTGAGATTGTGCTCAAATGAAGGCTTATCTAATTTACAATAAATAAATAAAAATCATCTTTATTCAAAAAGCATGCAAATTGCACAAACCAAAGATTATAGTATCAGAACAGGTGATCCGAATAACTTTGGGTGAGTTGCCGCAATGAAGTAACATTCCTGTCTCGTTCCAATCCGATGCTAATTGGTGTCCAGTGCGCCATTAGATGCGTGCGTCTTACGTCATTATACCACTTTACACCGAAAGCGGTAGAGATGCGAAACACATTAAATAAAAAATATAATTGAATAAATAAATCAATATTTCCGGACAACCTACACAACGACCACGTCGTGTGGTTTTGGTTGTTGTGTGGTTGTACTAAATAAGATTAAGGAGAAACAAAGGAAAAAAAATTCAAAAACCTTAATTAAATAAAAAACAGGGTATAGTGGTATAAAAGGCTATCGCTATGAACGATCTCTTCCTGGCAACCTTGTTGTATTTATTAACCTGAATTATATAATAATAAATGATATCTATAATGTATAATTATGTCTATTATTATAAAGTATATCAGATGTCTTGTACCCATAACACAAGCTTAGAGCTTACCACGGGGCTAGATGTTGGGGCGTGGTTTGTCCGAAAATTTTTATATAATGAATACAATCAATAACTACTAATATATAATTATAAAAAAAATCTATAATTCATATAAAATAATTAAAAAAAAATATTTAATTATTGTGAAATTCGCTTTAGATTGTACTGAGAAATTTGTATTAGATTATTATGCGTGAGCAGTGCTGCGCGCTTTACCTATCTCGGGCGCCGCTGAAAACCAGCGCTGTGTCAGAAAACCCCTGATACAGCTCTTATGCTGAGCCGGTGTCCTATTTGGTGTTTTTACTAGGTTAAGTTTTATTATGTCACAACTACATATGCAACATTTATTTGTAATTACTTAAATACGCAAATAAAGATTTTATTATTATAATTATTAGTATTCAATAAGAAGTTAACACATGTGCTGAGAAAACTTGTTAAAAGTCTCAATTTGCATATTTTCTTGATCGACTTTGCTTTACGACCGACGTCCCATTCTTTGTCTCATTCAATGAAATTTTAAACAACCCTCTTTCTGTGTGACTGCAGCCATACGTGATGGAACTCAAGAGATAATGTCGAAATGCTTCTTCTTCTAGGAAGTTTCAACAATGCACTTGTTTAACCTCAATAATCGCAGGATTAATGCAATACAGGTGGACATGGACGACGCATAATGTAGGCAGTAAATGATGGTATGTAGGTACCTAGATGTCGTAGTCAAATGGGGAAGAATCGATGATTTTATGATGTAGGTGATTATGATAGATAATTTGATTTGTTATATAGAGGTGAATAAAAAAACTAGTGCGTCTCGGGAGGACTAACAGAAATGATAGCTTTAAAAAATCGGCTAGGGCTATGTTAGAGTGAGAGGAGAGATATAAGGATGCCAGACAGACTAGCGCCGCTACTTCACGAACCGGTTAATTCTACCATAACTCATCGCCTCAGTAACGCGGTGGCCGAAGGTCCGCTTGCAGCGCAAGAGGTAGCGGGTTCGATTCCGCCGAGGGGTCAAGTGTTTGCATGTTCAGCAAGCACTTTCTCCTTGGTCTGGGTGTTTTATATGAATAATAAAAAATATCTATGTATTCACGTCTATGTGCCAGTGTATCAGGTATATAGGACCCGTAACAAAAGCTTAGAGCTCACCACGGGGCTAGATGCTGTTTTGTGGATTGTCGGGAAATATGTTGTTTAATTATAAGAAGTCGAGATCAAAATATAAGTAATATTATTTAATGAATATATTAAGCTGTGAGCAAAAAAGATTTTTAGAAACAATACAAACATTTGATTTACAATGCCCCTTCAAGTGAGGGATTCAATCAGTTCAATCCCTCAACGTCGCGCAGCGCACCCTGCAGCTTAACGATATATACCCAAAAGCTCGTAGTTATGCATGAATTATGTTGCAATTTTTAATACTGACTTTGTTTAATTTTCAGTACTTCACATCAACAAATAAATAAAATATATATATATATATATATATATGTTATCTAGGGACTAGATATCTGATATACTTAATATAATATACATACATATATAGATATTTTTATTATACATATTAATATTATATTTATTATATTATACATATTGGTCTGGGTACCAAGGAGAAAAGTGCTAGCAGAACATACAAACAATTTTTACCCTCGGCGGGAATCGAACCCAACGATCAACGATTAAAATCTATAAAAAAAAACAAAACTATGGATATAAAACATGTTTACTTATTCGCAAAATACAAGACAAATATTGCACTCAATAAAAATGATCAAATTAAAAGATTAATTGTTACTAACTCATCGAACAAAAATTAAATTCAAAGTCAAAACGTTTATTTCCTTAGAAGCCTATGCTTACTAGTACGGCTTGTTAGCTAAAAAATATGTGAATATCGGTCCCATCTGGCAGAAAGCATGAAACTTGGCATACATGTAGCTTTTATATATGTGCTTCAATTTCGAGAGAGAAACACGCTGGGAAATGACTCCCCCCCCCGTTCCCCCCCATTTTATCTCCCTCATTTTGATTTTTTTCATTTTTTACAAAAACGGTAGGAGTGATGAGTTTACTTTTCAAAGACCAAATAATTGACGATAATTTACCTACAAAACGATACCACATTTATAGTTATAAGACTAATAGTTTTTTAATAAAGCCGTCATTATAATGTGAACTTATGAAAAAATTAATATTTTTTTTCCTTTTTTCTTCACTTAATGCTAAATGAAAGGTGTTGTGATAAAATTGACAAAAGGGTTAAAAATTGTATACATTAAGCTACAAAACGATACATAACAAATTATTGTAGAAGGTTTGGTTCCCGAGTTACAGCTCACGGCGTCTGGCTCAACGAAATAACTCCTTTTTTGCGTCTGTACAATATGTTTACGGGACCTGTTCCGAAGCAAGAAAGCTTATCCTTATAGGTATAAGTACAGTCCCCTGCAGCTAAATGTATACAGGCTAGTATGGCGGACACCGCGCCTATTGCCATACATACCCTGGATACATTTAGCTGCAGGGGACTGTACTAGGATTCAAGTAACTTAATAAAACAACCAGTTCAATCAGTGAAAATTATAAGACAATTTAATACTCCTTAAATGAAAGTTAAAAAAATATGAGTCACCATACATTTTATTTACACAAAATTACATAAAGAAAAAAAACTGCTGATCTCTCCTTAAAACAAAAATAGGAAACATGAAATTTATGAACTTTATGACGATTTTCTTGAATTTCAATACTTTGTATTACCTCCTCGTGCTTCCATTACTGCGTTTACGCGGTTTGGCATGCTGTACACCAAGTTCCTTATACGATTTTGGGGAATATTCTCCCATTCCTCTGTGAGAGCAATTTTGAGCTCAGGAAGCGTGATTGGGGGAGGGTTTCGTTGTTTTACGCATCTCCCTAGCTCGTCCCAAGCATGCTCGATCGGGTTGATATTCGGGCTGCGCGCTGGCCACTCCATACAAGTAATGTTCATCTCTTGAAGGTAGTCATTCACAATCCTACCTGTATGAGGTCGGGCATTGTCATGCATAAATATAGCATCCTCACCCAAATTGACCATAAATGGACCAACGTGTTCGTTGAGGATTTCTTCCACATATCTTACGCTATTTAAAGAACCGTTTTCTATGATCACCAGCTCTGTGCGACTTTCAGAGGAAATTCCGGCCCACACAAGTACAGACCCACCACCGTAGGCTACTTTTTCTTCGATGCATGCTTGCTTGAATCTTTCCCCTGGTCTTCTATACACTCTGTGTCTTCCATCGTGCTTGTAGAGCATAAATTTTGATTCGTCGGAGAACATAACTTTCGACCAATCTTCAATTTACGTGGTTCTGGGCATATCTTAGTCTTGAAATACGATGGCCACGCTCCAGTTTAGGGCCGTTTGCAGGTCTAAGGGGTTTTAAGTAAAAAGAAGGTAAACTTTTTACCCGAAGTGATGAAGAGGGACTGGTCTCAGATATAGGAAGCGTACGGCGACGTATTATTTTTGAGCCTAGATCATGATGCTGAACAATACTGATGGATGTTCCGTGAAGGGCACCTTCTGCTGTCACAGATGACGGGTTGTAATCAATGTTGTCAAAAGCAGCTGTACAGAAAACATCCGACTGCAAAGCTGGTGGGGAAACAACTCCTTCGTCTTTATAAATTTTACATGCAGCATCAGAAACTTGTTTTGAGCATTGTAAGACTCGATTATAAGATACTGAGAGACCATGATGAGCTAATTTCTCATAGGCGCGGTGTCCGCCATACTAGCCTGTATACATTTAGCTGCAGGGGACTGTACTTATACCTATAAGGATAAGCTTTCTTGCTTCGGAACAGGGTCCCGTAAACATATTGTACAGACGCAAAAAAGGAGTTATTTCGTTGAGCCAGACGCCGTGAGCTGTAACTCGGGAACCAAACCTTCTACAATAATTTGTTATGTATCGTTTTGTAGCTTAATGTATACAGTTTTTAACCCTTTTGTCAATTTTATCACAACACCTTTCATTTAGCATTAAGTGAAGAAAAAAGGAAGAAAAATATTAATTTTTTCATAAGTTCACATTATAATGACGGCTTTATTAAAAAACTATTAGTCTTATAACTATAAATGTGGTATCGTTTTGTAGGTAAATTATCGTCAATTATTTGGTCTTTGAAAAGTAAACTCATCACTCCTACCGTTTTTGTAAAAAATGAAAAAAATCAAAATGAGGGAGATAAAATGGGGGGGAACGGGGGGGGGAGTCATTTCCCAGCGTGTTTCTCTCTCGAAATTGAAGCACATATATAAAAGCTACATGTATGCCAAGTTTCATGCTTTCTGCCGGATGGGACCGTAATTCAAGCTAACAAGCCGTACTATACATGGACATGTCAACTTAAATCTAATTTAAATAAAAACTAAGAATAATCAAGGAAATAACATAGTCTTGACAGTTCGCTTCAATTTTTTACAATGAGTTAAGAAGCGAATAGGACAACTCAATTAATTTGATTAGTTATAAAAAATTAATTATTATTTCTGGACAATCCACACAACTTCATCTAGCCCCGTGGTAAGCCCTTAAGCTTGTGTTACTGTACTAGATATCAGAAAAAATAAATAAATAAATCAGATTCAAGTACTAAATATAATAGACATACATAGATATATATTTTTTATTATACATGTACATATAAAACACCCAGTTCAAGGAGGAAATGCTTGCAGAACATACAAACACTTGACCCCTCGGCGGGAATCGAACCCGCTACCTCTTGCGCCGCGTCACTTTACATCAGGTAAGATTGTGGTCAAAAAAAAGCTTAATTTACCATTAAAAAAAAAATGTCTCCTCTGTGTCTTATGCTAGTCGCGCTCATGCGTCTCCGAACTCGGGTACTAGTGTGGCATCCTCTCGCCCATTAAAATAACAAATAAGTATACCTAAAAATTACCACTAACATATTAATTACGTTACTCTTCGGACCCCAAATTTTTAAACCCCACAATATGCCGCATCCATAAATTGCACTCCATGTTTGGTATCTCATTGTAACCGTGCAGAACTTATTTTTCTGAATCAAATAAATACTCTAATTCTAGTTTAACAAGACAAACTAATAGTTTGTCTAACATTTGATATTCAGACGCTCCAATACAATGTAGAGTCAATGAATTTTATATTATAGCTTGTATGAAGTTTCGCTCATATCATGAGTGTGCAACAATGCAACACAAATTACACAAATTCCATACGCTTCCAAGCTTCATGCCTGATATCCATTTTTTTAATAATTTTCTTTTAATTATTTATTACCCTTTATGGGTTGAATTTTGAATTTGGAACACAACATGCGCCAATATGCCTGAATTTGGAACCTTAACTCATTAGTTAATATTGTTTTAAAAAACAATTATTTTGAACTTTTCAATGTAAATTCTGTGTAATCTTTTTAAAAAAAGTATTGATCTTGGAAACGAAAATTCAAGATGCTATAGTCAGTTTCGCGTGAAACTTTAATTTACAAGTAGATAATTACTCTTTAGAGCGATTTGTAATAAATTTGTACATCACATGCAGAACACTGCAGAACTTGGATGCCCCATATCTTGGCACTTACTTATTATATCGATAACGCGAAATATAGGTGTCCAGTATTTTCGAACGAGCTAGAAGACGGACTAAACAGAACCAATTTTTATGTAGTCATCAAGCCTATTGTATCCTTTTTTTGGCTATCCGGATGCAACTGCAATAAAAGGTTTCACAAGAAGCTAATCGCATTACGGAAGACTCCCGATTAGGCGTCAGTAGATAGCAATGGAGGTAATCACGAGAATTACACGTCTCTTCACACCATTGTAGCAGTAAAAGCGGGGTTCAAGAGCCATGCCAAAGAGCAGGCCTAGTACAGTACGCCCATTGTCTCTACAAATAATATTGATAGGAAATAAATCTAAATTTAAAATTGAAGAAAAACCCCCGATTCGATTGCCTTAATTTCCTTAAAGTAAAACACCATTAACTCAACCGATTTTCATGAAACATGTCTAAGAACAGCCGGGCCAAACTCACCTTTCATACAAAAAAAACTAAATTGAAATCGCTCCATCCGATCGGGAGCTATGGTGCCACAGACAGACAGACAGACAGACACGTCAAACTTATAACACCCTTTTTTTTGGTCGGGGGCGATATACTTAATTCACCTGAGTTTATTCACCCATTTGCATTAAGTATCATTTTAGTAGACTTTATTCACCCAGGTGATTCCCGGTCAATTAAGTACTACTTTATTAACCCAGGTGAACCTAGCTGAATAAAGCTACTAACTTTGAATACTTTTATGCAAAGTATATTATATTTCGACAAAGTGTTTTATATGTATGTATACATATCATTATCCGGTACCAGGGTAGCAGAAACAATGAAGAAGTACATCGTTTCATAGAGAGTCAAGATTACGAGTCGCAAAAACTTCTTCTTAGCCAAAAATATACTAGGAGTTCATCAAGCACTCCTAGTATAATTTTGGCTTAGGGGTTAATGTTTACTAAGATCATTTATTAAAAATCTAACTTTTAAGCTTATCGAAACTCATGGTACACCCTGTTTATATATATTTAAATTCATCCCATGGGTTAGCATTGAATACGGAGATCTAGTAGATACCTATTTATTCCTGTCTTGCAGATACTCAGGTTGTAATGCGAGAGTTTCGTTTAAGATTGTATTTCCTTACCTTCGTGTAAATTTGTTTGTTACGAGATGAGCGCTCGGGCGTCCATGCATGCGCGTGCAGAACATTTTCGAAACTTAACTTTTAGAAGGAAAAAAATTTGAATTTTTGCAAAATAAGTTGGTACCGCATAGGTCGGAAATCAAAGGTGTTGGGGGAGGTACTATATTGATTTTACCGATGTTCTACGAATTTTGATATTATTAAAAATGTACAATTCATTTATCACAAGTCTTTCATCTGTTTTCTCGTGTTCTCTGTATTTTGTCCAATCCCTCATGGGTCCTGGGAGAAAAATATTTCTTGACGTCCCATTACCATTTTTCTTTGGCCTGTATATAAAAATGTGTGTGCGATTCACTTACGAAAGAATTTAAACTTCAGTAAATCGACAAAAGAATGAGACGAATAAAAAAAAAATTACTGGCGTCGCGCCAAGATTGGCTTACCTGTCGTATTTTCCGTTGCATCCAGTTTGAAATCACAACGGTTCTAAAGAAGTTTCACTTCAAAAATAACTTGTTTGTTCTGGTATGCAAATATTTTTGCCTAAATACTCCACTGCTATTTGTTGATATCATGAATACATGTATACATCTGTACGTAGTAACTCTATACGCCGTTCCCTGGGAACAGAGCGCGGAAGTGAGCTATCAGCTGACCGAGAGATTTCTACATAGAAAAACTGCATTATTGTACGATCTGTCTCCGTAGCGAAACTAGCTGTTGATGGCGGAAGATGACAAATGCACAAACTTATTATATTTTTATATATGTATGTTTACCTTTTGTTTATTGTGTGTAAATAAAAAAAATATATCTTTCTTTCATTTTCACCATCATCACCCTAATAAAGTTCCCACAGCTGGGACACAGGGACACTCTTGACGAAAGAGAATAGGAATTAATTCACCACGCCGGCCTAGTGCTGGTTGGTGAATGACACATCGCTCGTTTAAAAATAAAGAGAAGTAACTCAAAAAAACGGCATTGTGAGATTTTATCATAAACAGCATTATCTCAATCCAATGCACGGGATAGCTTCGACAGCTACTTCAAAACGAGCATTAGAAGGAGAAAAAACGATCACCCATCTCTTTTCCATTAAACGGGAAGTTCAAGTCAATTCTAGTAAAGGGCGACATTCAGTCTTGTGCCATCAGTCATGACGTAATAGTGTATTTTATGCGGGAGTACAACGGAATAATTCTCTGTAGTAACAAAGGTAAGCCCCCTTTTTGTACTTAATTTAATCATAAGATGATACATTTGGTTTTAATTCCTTTTTGTTTTAATAATGATGGTAATATTTGCGTCTAAATAAGTTTTATTTCCTTTTATTATTAAAAAATGTGCTAGATTACAAGTAACTTTATGATTTGTTTCCTTTTATTTTTAAAAACTTGTAAGCATTTAAGAAGTAATACGATGTAGTTCTGTTTATTATTAAATCTTGTTCTAAGATCCAGGCGAAATTAAAAGTTATTTCTCTTTATGATTAATTTGATAAAAATTTCGATCGTTATATTTTAAATTACTTCTTTTTGTGATAAACTAGGCACGTAAGATGTCTTGGAGATGTAAGAAACTTGTCATGCTGGCAAATGCATCGGCCACCCAATGGACACAAGCAGTGGTTCCTGCTATGGAGGTAAGATAGGTACCATCTACCGAAAATCTAATTAGCTTAAAATTAATTAAAATAACTCTTTTTATATGACTTATTTACATAAAAATCTGTTTTATTTAAAGGTTTCAGGGGAAGAATTTAATAATAAAAATAATAGTGCCCCGATTGATACTATAGAGACGGCAAATATTGTCTCGTGCTACAACCAAAACTATGATAATGACCATGGTGATCATCAACATAATATAGATGCTTCACAAGTAAGTATTCATATCCATTTAGTCGACTATTTTAGTGTTTATTTTCATAATATTACTTACTTACATTATAATACTAACTAACAAAAGCACGAGGCATCGCATCGATCAATATGCTATAGTTTTACCTACGTACGTTACAGTTTTTTAAACTGTTGCTTCTTCCAGAAACACGAAGAAGACACGGCTATGGATTCGTTGATTTCTTCCCATAGTGAAAATGAAGAATGCGAACAAAACAGTTATCAAGAGGTAAGACTGCTTACTTCAAAAATACCTTATAAAAATGGGTAAATACAATCATCACAATAATCGAGCGCTGCTACTAGACTAAGAAACTTAATAATTCCTTGCAGTTCCGATTCTTCTGACTCTGACCTAGAGACAGAGCAAAGAGGACGCAAGAGACCTCGAAACATGAAAAATTGGAAGCAAAATAAAGCAAAGCGTCTTCGAAACCATGGTAGTTCCTATACAACATTGTCAAGCTCAAAAAAACAAATTGCTGCTAGATGTCTTAAGGTACCTTGCACTAAAGAATGTAGACAAAAATGTACAGAAAAATAGATGATTATGACAGATATGAATTATTTAACGACTTTTGGAAGCTAGGCGATTTAAGTAAGCAAAGAGCTTACATAAACTCGTGCATGGTTGATGTAAAACCAAAATATAAATATACAAATGCTAATAAACCACGAAAACCTAACAAAGCGTATTATTTTACAATAAATAATACGAAGGTTAGGGCTTGCAAAGTATTTTTAGAAGCACTTTGGATGTATCAGATAAAATGATATTTACAACACAAACTAAAATAAACGAACATGGAATGGCGCTAGATGACATGCGTGGTAAACACGGAAATCAAAATAAACTAAGTGCGCAGCTAATAAATGATATTAAAAAACATATTGAATCAATTCCCAGGATTGAATCACATTACTTGAGAGCTTCCACGACCAGACAATACATAGACGGAGGAAAAAATATTAAACAACTTTATGACGACTTCACACAAGAGCAAATAGAAAATAACAGAGAAACATCCAATTACATAGCTTATTACAAGATTTTTAACAATGAATTTAATTTGAGTTTCTTCACACCCAAGAAAGACCAATGCGATACATGTACCTCCTACCTTAACGCTAATGAAGAACAAAAAAAATATTTAGAAGAAAAATATAACAAGCATTTGATAGAAAAGAATTTGTGTAGAGAAGAAAAGAATACGGACCGCAAAAACATTAATGATGACAACATTCTTGCCATTTATGACTTAGAGTCAGTACTGCAGTGCCCTCGCGGAAATTCTTCTGCATTCTACTATAAATCAAAATTAAACAGTTATAACTTAACAGTTACTGAACTTACAAATAAAGACACCAAAAAACAAGCTTACGACAATGTTCATTGTTACTTTTGGACAGAATCAGACGCAAAAAGAGGTGCTATTGAGATTGGAACATTATATGGAATTACCTTCAAAATATATCATCACAATGTGAGTCAAATGCTGACTGCAAGAACGTTATCTTCTACTCAGATAATTGTTGTGGCCAGAATAAAAATAAATATATAGCCACATTATACATGTACGCTGTGCATCACTTGAATATAAAGAGTATTACTCATAAATTTCTAATACGAGGACATACTCAAAATGAGGCAGACAGCGTACACTCTTTAATAGAAAGAGAAGTGAAAAAGAACCTTAAGTCTGGGCCCATATACAGCCCAGATCAGTACATAACTTTAATTAAAAGTGCTAAAAAGAGTAAGCCAGCTGTAAATGTTCACGAACTCACCTTTGAATCAATGATGGATCTTAAAGTCTTGCAAGAAGATTGGGGGTATAACTTTAACACAGACATAAACGGCCAAAATGTTAATTGGAATGACATCAAACAATTAAAAATGACAAAGGCAGACCCATTCTCATTTTACTATAAGACATCATATGAAGAAAATGACATGAAAGAGGTGAACGTTAGAAATAAAAGGAAGAAGATGAAAAATATATCAGAAATAGAAATAAAGAATGCTTAGACACAGAGACAAGAGCTAAGCTCGAACAAAAAGAAAGATCTGAAGGACCTTCTTACCAAGGGCTTGATTCCATCCTACTATGAGAATTTCTATAATTCCATTATTTAAGTATTACATTGATACCTAGTACTAGTAGGTAGTTTAAGTACCTTCAGTAGTAGTTTAAGTACTTACCTAAAGTCTGTGATTTTCTTAAGCCTAAGTTAAGTTTTTGAGAAAAATTTACTTTTTATTGTGACCTGAAAAGAAAGTTCCTATTCCTAAGTTAAAATGTATAAGTCTGAAATTAGGTCTTTAAGTAAAAGTATTCTTAGTAAAATCTCATTTTTTGAGATAACGGGTAACCAAAGTAGTGTATTGATATGGTGTAATTGTTTTTTGATAAAAGTTTAACTTTTTTATTGTGATTTAGTAATTAAGTTCTTACGAAACTAATCTTGTTAAAAAAGTACAAAGTTTTCACTGCCATGTTTTATAATAATTGTATAAATTTCCATTCGTGTTTCATTTTATTAGCAAAACATCAACCTAGTAGAGAACACAGTTCAATATAAAACAGAAATATTATGATATACAGGATTCTAAACATTTATTCCTTAATAATAAAAAGAAGTTTTTCGTTATATTGCTGGAAATTCAAATAATATTTAAAATAGAACAGCATCATTAATACATACAACTGGTAAGAATTTGAATAAAATGCCAGTTTTTTATCATAAAAAGAAGTAAGTCAGTAATATTTTTTTTAAAGCCTTGTAAGTAAAAAACTACTTATTATACCTACTGATTTTCTTGCTTAATATTGAAGATAAATCTATTGACTATTCCATAGTAAGAAAAAAATATATATATCTACACGAACAAATTATTTATTCCTAATTTACTAAACATACTCCAACACACAAAACTTTAAACGCGATTTCCCAAAAATTGTGTTTTTTGAATTACTTCTTTTTATTTTTATACGTGCGACATGTCATTTATACTCTAAAAAATTCACAGAATATGCCGGTTTCCTTACGAAGTTTGCCTTCACAGTTAAACCACGTGTTTTAAAGACCACCTACATACAAAGATCAAAATTAAAATAAAGTAGCTTCTAAGTATGGTTAAATATTGCGATAAAAACACACACAATCCAGAAATGCCATTTCGCCGGAATCACGAATTCCTATACTAAAACAAAATGCCCGCAGTAGTCTGATTTTCCGATTTATCGTTATTTGATGTTTTATTGTCGATAATAGCTGTACAACTAGCGGCGTTTTGTGGATTGTCCCGAAAGAATTAGTGGATTTTATGTGGTAATAATTGAACCATAGTATTTACTTATCGAACATCATCATCACCCTATTAACGTTACCACTGCTGAGACACTGGGATTTCCCTCTTGTGGAGAGCGATTAGGCCATAATTCACCAAGCTAGCCGAGTGCGGGTTGGTGAATGTTACATGTCCTTCAAACTCTTTGAAGTTCTCAGAACATGCCGTTTTCTTCACGATGTTTGCCTTCACTGTTAAGGTCATGCTTAAAAACCCTCATATCTTTTTCAAGAAGAAAAATCCAGAGGTGCGTGGCGGGGTTTGAACCCACGACTTTCGGAATGAAAGTCGAGTGTCCACCTACTTAGCCAACACGGTTTTTTTCGGCATTTAGATATACATACGATCAAATTGAAGTAAATGTCATTCTTATTCATTACTAATAACAATATTGTTTTATGATTCACTAACCTCCAAATTCTCGATTAAAGTACAAAAAGACTTTTCTACAAGTAAGGCCTTTATATCATTTTTGTAGATATAAATCTAATTTCTGATACTTATCATGCAATTTGTTGAACAATTTTAAACCACAATACATTCAGACATTGCCATACCTGGTGTAATAATTGTGTTGCTCAGAATGTTCAAAAATTGACTATTTTTCTTTACAAATAAAAAACATTGCATGATATATTCACCAGTAAAAAAAACATGAAATTCGACAGTAATTGATACAGTTTTAAGCCGAAAGTATCAACCTTGAGATGAAACTGCATTTTATTTCATTGTATCTATTATGACTATGAAAATATGAAAAATAGACAGATTTTGTGGGCTGGACCACAATTTCCTTAATTTTGTGTGTATGACCCATTCATGTAAATTTCGAGTCCATTTTATTAGGATGCCGTAGAGCTGATCTGATAAAGAAGTTGAAAAGTAAATGGGAATGTATAATAAATAATTCATCACTAATCGGAGGACACTCGACTTTCAATCCGAAGGTCGTGGGTTCAAACCCCGCCACGCACCTCTGGATTTCTCTTCTTGAGAAATTTATGTGCGCTTTAAACACGTGCTTTAACGGTGAAGGCAAACATCGTGAGGAAACCGGCATGTTCTTAGAACTATAAAAGAGTTTGAAGGGCATGTGACATTCACCAACCCGCACTTGGTCAGCGTGGTGAATTAAGGCCCAATGTCTCTCGTCAAGAGAGAAGTCCCTGTGTCCCAGCAGTGGGAACGTTAATAGGGTGATGAAGAATCGGAAATAAAACCTTTGGTCTTTTTCTCGATGAGTATCATATTTCTTTATTATTGTCATTACATATATTTCATAAGATATCTTTACAGTAACAAGCACCTACTTGTTTATAAAAAATTACGTACGTATAAGTTCCAAATAAACGCATATTTTCATATAATATTGTATGTAATATGTACACCTCAATAAACTAATTGAATTGAGTCACGGTGAAATTGATGACTCAATTAACAACAAATAATACAAACAATTTTACACCTTAAATAACAGAAGTTTTTAATTAAGCAGAAAAAGGCAATATTACAGATACACCAATAAAATGAAAAACGTTTTCGTAAAAGTCATATAACATTAATTATCCGCAGGGAATGTTGCATCCAAAAGAGCACAGGTTAATTAAATACTCATACGTGACAGACTTGGGGAGAAAGGGGTGCGTTTGGTGGTCCACCCCTTTCTCCCCTTTCACCACCCCAGTCTCCAAAAACGCTTTCACGAAACTCATTTTATTTGACATACAGCTATAGTTTAGTAATAGTATATAAGTTTACTGATTTTACTACAGTCTGTAACTGTGTGGTTTTATAGAGATAAATTGAAACCTTAGGTAACTTAGCAAATAGTTAGTTCATAAAAGAGCGATTTATCTAATATTTGATCAAAATTAAGAAACTTATAAAGTGTAAGATGGCGAAATATAATTGTCACTTACCGTCAAACATTGAAGTGAGATGTCAGACAGAACTTTCAAGTAACTGAATGACACTTTAGGCTCGTAAGATTCGCCTCGTTTGTAACATTATGTTGTCTTAATAATTGTGTGGTAGGATTCATTAAAACATGTTTTCATTAAATCTTTATTTATTTTTAATGTTGACCTAATAATAGGAGGCAGGCTGAGGCGCAAGAGGTTGCCGGTTCGATTCCTGCCAGGGGACCAGATATTGTACGTTCTACAATTTCTGGTTTCTGGTCTGGGTGTTTTCAATGTATCATAAGAAAGTGTTTACAAAAAAAAATGTAAAATGGTAGGTACCTATCTAAGTAGTATATCAATCACCTTAACACCCATAGCACAAGCTCTGCTTAGTTTGGGGTTAGGTTAGGATGCTGTGTGTTTAATCCGGAAAATAAATATTTATTTATTTTATTTGTTAATCATAAATCTTTTATTCACAGTCCGGAAACACATGTCATATTAATTTGGTACGCCTAGTTCTCCTCAAATCTACTTATAAATAAAATACTTTCAAGTTTAATCAGTTGTTTTTAGAAAACTTACACAGCTTAACATATAGCTGTAACGTAAGAAGACGATATTTCAAAGGCACGCTCGGTAAATGTTACTTTACATGTAGAGATTACATGTGTATGTAAACTTTCATAGGATTCTCAACAAGAGATAAATGTTATTATTTTACGTCCACATTTTCGCCCACATTAATAAAACGAAGTCTCTTCGTAAAATAATCCTTGCACGCGCACTAATTGGTTGAAATAGCGCACTAATTGGTTGAATTATAGAACGAAAATACGGGTTGGGTTTTTATAAATTTAGGGAACTTGTTATTTTTCGTTGATATAAACAATGAAGACATTACACTCATCATCATCATGATTAACCTATTAACGGGACAGCAGTAGGACTGCTTGGACACAGAGACTTCTTTCTGAGATGAGATTAGGCCTTAATTCGAGGAGGTTTTGACTGTTCACTTCCGTAAGTGGTAACCCTTTGAATCCTAACACGTGACCTCCGGGTGGTGCTAAGAACAGTCTCTGGTGGTAGGCTTCGGCCGCGGCTTGTCACCACCCTCCGGGCTGGGCCAGTGCGTGAAGCGATTTTTTCGTGTTTCGTAATGTGGCCCGGAGAAGCCACCTTCTAGGTCTTCATGCTCCATCTTAGACCACATCGTCACTTTACATCAGGTGAGATTGTGGTCAAATGAAGGCTTATCTAATGTAAAAAAAAAAAAAAAAAAAAATCACCCCGCTGCTGGCAAGTGCTGGTTGGTTACTGTCACATATCTTTCAAACTCTTCAATGTTCTCAGAACATGCCGGGTTCCTCACATATACACGTTCCATTCATTTATATATTTAAGTTCCACTGCCACGTCTGTATATTCGCAATCACAGAGTTCTTTCTTAAATACTACTGAACTGATATTTAAATGCTTTACAGCAAAATATAGAGTGATTCATTCGAGAGGAAAGTTTTAAAAGGTGATTAGCAGTTTCAGTTAATTTGTGACCTAGTTATTTCCGCTTCCCATATTTATAAGTTTCAATGGCACGTTGACATTTAAGCAAAATAGACCTGCCATTACCTTTGAAATAACGAGTAAGAAGTATTACGTAACGGATCAGATAAGCGTAGAAACGCGCGCGAACGCCGCGGATTTTAATGTGGGTTAGGTTATGTAACGCGACGCAACGCAACGCGTTATTTAGAGTTAATTGGTAATTATAGGTTAGATGTGATTGATGTCAAGTTCTCACAAATTTTCATGATTATCATTATTAATTGTCTTAGGTACAAAAATTGTATACGTGAAAGTTTTATAGAGAACTGGTGGGAGCCCAAGACTTCGTTGCGAAACGATTTTGTTATTTAGATAAAACTAAATAATATAACTCTTTATTACACACTAAGATAAAACAATACAAAAGTAAATATTTCCAGATAAATAAATAAATTGCTAAAACCCATACTTAGGAATCTTAGGATGGAGAGGAAAATGCACATCAAATATCTGTAAATATTACCTGATGATTACACATAGGCAGGTAAAACATAGGAAACAAAGAGGTGGTTATTCGTTTCTAAAATTTGTTATTTTAAACAATGGAATTAAATAATTTTGTATCTTGTATCTGTAAGATAGAAAATCAAATTAATTTCTTTGTGAAAAAAATTTAAGGTTATGTGGGGGAATAACCTTTATAGCGTACATTTTAAATTTAAAGCCTCTTACCTTAAAAACAACAAACTTCACACAAAAAAGTTTCATACAAACTTTTAACCCCTGTTTAACCCGAGTTAAACAGATTTTGGTGGAGTTTTGATCTGTTCTTCTGCTGACTTTTACACCCTATAAATTACACGAAAATTCGTTTGTCTGCCAATTGCAGAAAACCGCATTAATATCTGTCCTGTAGTTTTTGAGGTTATCCGGAACATAAATAATAATAATTATTATTATTATCATTTTTTTCAGGCATCTAAGGCTCATATAAACATATACATTATAGACTAAAATACATAAAAATATAAATCTTATAAACTAAAGTTTCAGAATCGTAAATAATAATAATCATAAAGCAAGACAGCAGCGGCGCCGGCGGGGGACAATTAATATTAGGTCCTTACATATGAAATTGGCGTTTTGTATGGGAGGAACAAAAAGTCGAATATTTTTTAATATAATATATTTAATTAATCAAAGTATGAACCATTATTTTCTATGCACTTTTGCCATCTTATAGGTAGTTCATTGATCCCTTTACTAAAAAAACCAGTCGGACGGGAATCAATAAAATCTTTGAAGGCGATTTGGACTGCCCCATCGGAGTTGAATTTTTTCCCTTGCGAGAAGTTATCCAAATTTCGAAAAAAATGGTAATCTGTTGGAGCAAGGTCCGGGGAGTACGGAGGATGTCTTAGACTTTCCAATTGAAGCTCTTCTAATTTAGTAGCCGTCTGTTGCGCAGTGTGTGGTCTAGCGTTGTCGTGAAGCAGCAGTGGCGTGGAGATAATAAAAAAATATTGCTGTACAATCCACACAACATTTTGCCTTCGCAGTAAGCTCTAAGCTTCAGTTTCGGGTACTAGTATTTACTATATATTTTGTGTTTGCCTACACTTCAACTGCTAAACTTTTGCTTCACTTCATCATCATCACCCTATTAACGTTCCCACTGCTGGGACACAGGGACTTCTCTCTTGACGAGAGAGATTAGGCCTTAATTCACCACGCTGGCCAAGTGCGGGTTGGTGAATGTCACATGTCCTTCAAACTCTTTTAAAGTTCTCAGAACATGCCGGTTTCCTCTCGATGTTTGCCTTCACCGTTAAAGCACGTGTTTAAAGCGCACATAAATTTCTCAAGAAGAAAAATCCAGAGGTGCGTGGCGGGGTTTGAACCCACGACCTTCGGAATGAAAGTCGAGTGTCCTCTCTTTTGTCACTTAGCCAACACGCCTTTTTTTTTGCTTCACTTACTTAACTTTAAAGCACCACATACTTAAGTCTTGACTAAACAATTACGTCTATTCTTTACTAGCTTTTCACGACACGGCATTGCCCATGTATGTATTCTCCCGCGGAAACAACGTATTTTCCCAAGGTAAAATAACCGTTAGCCATCCTCAATATATACTCCATCTGAAACTGAAAGAATTCAAATCAGAACAGAGATGTTCCTGAGATAATCAAAACAAAAAAAAAGGTGTGTGTGCGATTCACACACGATAGAAGTGAAACTTCGGTAAATCGACGAAAGAATAAGAAGAATAAGAAAAAAGTGTGTGTGTGTCAGCTACGACGCACGATTGGAGTCTACTACTTACGAACTATAATTAAGATATAATATCGAATAGAAAAAAAGGGTAAATGAACGCATCTGCTAAAATGATAAGTGAAACAAACATTATATCTGTAATTATTCGGATTATTTATATTACTTCAATAAAGCGTATTACATAAAGTATGTTACAAAATAATATAAATAAAATACAGCAATACCTCTTTTCGCGATACTTCGTAGTCTCAACTAAGAAGTATCGCGCAAAGAAATTCAAATAAAGCATTGTATTTGTGTCTCTTACCATTTCCGTTTCATCTTTTTGCATCCGGTTTGAAATCACTACGATTCTATAGAAGTTTCACTTCAAAAATTCATCAGCTTTTAGATATCTTAACTAGACATACGAGTAGTGTACGAAATGGATGTTCACCTTAACGAGTAATTGCCACGTTCTCGAACTAACCACAATGACATGTTACATTCTTGTATAATAAGCCTCGAAGTATGGTTAACTGCATAACTGCGGCTAAGTGCTGATTCGACCACAAAATGGCTCAATTGGACTCGAATGAAATAAAAATAGGCATCGATAGTCTTTTGTTTGGTTCACAGAAACAACACAAATATAAATCTAAATTTATAATTTAAGAAAAACCCTCGATTCCAATGCCATAATTTCCTTAAACGTAAAACAACATAATATTATGTAATGTGGACGCAATGCGATTTCATTTGATACCCGACACTAGTATATTTGCAGATTTTCGGTTTTCCTTACCCACTCTCACCCCCATAACTTTTAAACGGCACAACCGATTTTCATGAAACATGTCTAAGAACACTCGAGCCAGACTCACCTCTCATACAAAAAAAAACTTAATTGAAATCGCTCCATCCGTTCGGGAGCTATGGTGCCACAGACAGACAGACAGACAGACACGTCAAACTTATAACACCCCTCTTTTTTGGTCAGGGGTTAAAAATATAAAGTAGGTATAGTAAAGTATTAGAAATAGAACTAAAGTAGCCTCCGTCCTAGCCCATGTGACATTGACAAACCAGCACTTGGCCAGCGTGGTGATTAAGATCTAATCTCTCTCGTCAAGAGAGAAGTCCCTGTGTCCAGCGTCAATAAAAAAGATTATAGTGCAACGATAGTCTTTTATTTGGTTCACAGAGACAACACAAATTATAAAATATCTAGAGATTGATTTATAGAAAGGAATATAAAGGACTAGTAGTAAAAATAATCCCATCAAAAACAATACTTGTCAAAAAAACCAAGTCGCGCAACTCAGTTGTTCTGCGGTAAAAAGTTGTGAGATCCAAGTAAATCCAAGTCTTCAAATTTCGTCTCAAAATTCTTTAATGTTTTATATAAATATATTAAGACTTGGCCATCGCACTTAATAATTGAATTTCGCAAAACTTTCGAAAAAAAAATTTCGAAAGTCGCGCAACTCAGTTGGAGTTGCGCGACTTGGTTTTTTTGACAAGTATTGTTTTTGATGGGATCTCATTTCTTTTTGTATTTTGTAGACAGTTCTACTTTTTTCCTTTTCGGTACCTTCTACTTATTGTATATATGTCCATATAATTTTCTTTTTGCCGGTCTAGATTGGATTTATTTCAATTTCGCATTGTTATTACTTTAGTACATATTTCGTATAAACGTGGCGTTGCGACAGCGCCCTCTTTACCGTTCTTTTCAAGATTTTTTAGTTTTTCATTGATTCATTCACCAAACACTACTTATATTCCAAATTTGAAGCTTCTAGGTCTGCTAGAAGTGCCTTAGAATTTTGATGATCGGTGAGTCAATGAGTGACAAAATTAAGAAATTTGACCCGTTATAATTCTTAAAATACTGGTTCAAATTGAATGAAATTTAAAATATACCGTGTCTTTACAATGCCTGCATGGTTACTGAAAATTTCAGTCTTCTAGTTTTATCCACAACGAAGTTACAGGGGGTCGAAAATGGCCTGAATTGCTTCGAGAAAAGGTACGACAGCGCCCTCTATACCGGTTTTTTCTAGATTTTTTAGTTTTTCCTTGATTCATACACCAAACACTACTTATATTCCAAATTTGAAGCTTCTAGGTCTGCTAGAAGTGCCTTAGAATTTTGATGATCGGTGAGTCAGTCAGTCAGTGAGTGACAAAATTACGAAATTTGACCCGTTATAATTCTTTGAATACTGGTTAAAATTGAATGAAATTTGAAATATACCGTGTCTTTACAATCCTGCATGGTTACTGAAAATTTCAGTCTTCTAGTTTTATCCACAACGAAGTTACAGGGGGTCGAAAATGTTCTGAATTGCTTCGAGAAAAGGATGGTACGGCCGTGCCGCTTTTTTGCTCGACTTGGTGGGGGCACTGCCGTGCCCCCAGATACAATAGTACAATAGTATTTTGGGATGACATATTTCCGACGGCAAAGCTTATGCCTATTTTCAGGCATAGGTACACACAAATAGGCATAGGTACAAAGATACCAGAGTCCACTAAAATTTGGTACGGTATGCGTCGCTAACTGGCCCCTTCCCCCCCAATCCCTTCTGCATACAAACCAGCAATGCAGGGTCCAGTCGGAGATGCTTAGTGTACACAAATGTGTACCAAATTTTAGTGGCCAACGGATTTATGTATTTTTCCGCGGTATAACATATTTTCTCGCAGTAAATAGTAGTCTATGTCACTGCTCTAGCTTTAGATACACTCTGTATCCAAAATTAATTCAAAGCATTAATTAGTTCCAGAGATTATTATTAATTTATTAGTTGTAGGGACAACGTCACAAACTCTACCTCTTTATAATATTACAGTTTATATTAATTAATAATCAATTAATTTTTGCTATTTATTGATTATAGATAAGTATAGATACGAGTATAACAAAAAATGTCACAAAGCGATTTAAATCCTCCAGTTTTATGTGGGTCAAAATAGAGTCCAAAGAAGTCGGGCATATAGACATACATACATACGAATAGGTCTTAGTTTATTGGTATGAGCGTGTTAAAAGCAAGTGCGAATGACCTCCAAAAAAAAACGATATCCGAGGTTTAATAGGTTGCTTAATCTCTTAAAATCATCATCATCATCACCCTATTAACGTTCCCACTGCTGGGACACAGGGACTTCTCTCTTGACGAGAGAGATTAGGCCTTAATTCACCACGCTGGCCAAGTGCGGGTTGGTGAATGTCACATATCCTTCAAACTCTTTTAAAGTTCTCAGAACATGCCGGTTTCCTCACGATGTTTGCCATCACCGTTAAAGCACATGTTTAAAGCGCACATAAATTTCTCAAGAAGAAAAATCCAGAGGTGTGTGGCGGGGTTTGAACCCACGACTTGCGGAATGAAAGTCGAGTGTCCTCCCACTTAGCCAACACGGCTTTTAAAAAGTAGGGTATGTTGTGTTTATTATCATCCGTATTCAGTTTTTTGTTAAATCTCAAGCCCAATTGTACCTTATTTATACCCAACTTATATCATAAAGTCAAAGTCAATACATTTATTTCCTTAGAGCCACAGGGTTTACATGGACCGGTCATCTTAAATTTAATAAAACTAAATTGTTTATACAAAAATGATCAAGAAAATAACATTGTCTTGACAGTTCGCATCAATGTTTTATACTGTGTTGAGAAGCGAACAGAACAACACAGCTATATCAGTTTTTACAATTTTGGAGTTCTTATTTACAGGTAACTATTATAAATTTAACATTTACAAAAAAACATATAGATAATTTTAAGCTGAGGCGGGTACTGAGGAGTATAATTTGAGCTATACTTTTATGTTTCACCATAATCCATTCAGTAGTTTTTTGCGTACGTTTGCGTCTTTCTCACAATCTTTTGCGTTTATAATCTTTGTAGGATTATACCCAAATCTAAATGTTTATGAATGTTTTCAAGGTCGCAGAGGTGTTAACAAACTATGAAAGTGTGTAATACCTTTAAAAATAGTACCACGTTTGACCTCGTTGATATACAAGTACTTTTTTATAACAACTTTGCGTATTGATGTTGTCTAAATTACTTACATAACCATCTACATCAAAAATTAAGTTTGCACGAAAGTTATAAATTATGATAGGACAATTAACATAGCTAGTTCACTATTAAGCCCGCCTCGACTCGAATAAATTAAAATCTGACTGAATGAACCAATAAAAAGAGTGATTGTATTCACAAAGAGTGAAGGATTACAATTTACATAAATTAATTGCAGCATAAATACATGGAATATATTTTATAACTTGAAATGGTTTTATGATGTCGCAGTAAGTTATATTAGTTTGACCAGTTTCCAGTTCCCAATATTAATCCTAATAACATCACGATTCTCAAAATAATCATTGTTATATTTGTAATATAAACACAGGTTATTTAATATTGTGATAATAGAATAAGTAAAGAAATATAATTCCTATTCAGCGATCAGGTACCAGAGTTTGTAGATCATACATCATTGGGCTCCTTACTCTCCAAATCCAAAGGGCATTCAATAAAGACTTGATAAAATAAAGAAAATTGGCAGAAAATAATGTTTTTCCTTAAAAATTCCAAAATACCTTTAGAATTAGAATGGTGACATTCTAATAATATTGACATTAACACGACAAAAATTATTATTATTATTCTACTATTTAGATTTATAACGGGATATTTGCCATCATTGATTGAAACTAAATAGTATTGATAATCATGATAGTTTCAAAAGTTAAAAACATATATTTCATAAAAATTTGCAGACATCTAATTAACTTCACAACAATCATGGTACCTGTTTCTTTAACAAGTTTTTTTAACAAATATTGAGCGGTCGCTGTAGTCATTTTAACGGTCCGTAGACAAAGCGCTCCATTTTATATGCGAAACCCAGAGAAGACACTTATTATTATGGAGTATTATGATCCAGCTGATTCAATATTAGCTACAGGTCAAAGTTCAACTCCACTAAACTTTCATACCAAATAACTAACAAGTGCCGACACCCCGGACACTTCCAACTTATTACAGTTTCTTTTGCCGAAATAATATACAAATAATTTGAGAGGCTTTTAAATAATTGGGTCATTTACTAGATTAAAATGACTTAAAAAAGCAAAGGATCTCAATTCAACACGTCTTTTTATAAATTAGTTGCATTAGAGCTTTTTTTATAATATTAATTATTTGTTTATTCGCGAGCCTGTTTTAAATTATTTGTCATTCATTTTACGAGTAGTATTATTGGAGAACCACGTCAAAACCATATTGACTTATAATTTATATTATCAATATATGACTACTAGTGGCCCGCCCCGACTTCGCACGGGTTTTTATTCTATGTTTTCCCCAGCAATTATTAGATTTTTTCTCGCCTTTTGAACCTTCCCTAGACCTCCACGAACATTTCGAGACAATAAGATAAATCCGTTCAGCGGTTCTCGAGTTTTAGTGAGACTAATGAACAGCAATTCATTTTTATATGCTTATATAGATTATGTCTATTATAGACGCACAAAATTCCACCCAATGCCCGTTCTGTACCAACCATCATTGGCGCATGTAAATAATGATTCACCGAGTATTGCCCAGATGCAAGTCATCGTGAAGAGGCGAATGCCCGGTTCGTGTGTCAATTTGCGTGTGCAATCGCCCGCCCAATTATGTAGTTTGGGCAACACTGTAGGCTTATTTTTGTATGGACCGTGGAGGCAAAGTTGCGTATAATGAGTCATTAATAAGTCACTCATTAATACTGACCTGGAATCGTGTTTTTTTTTGGTAAACTTTTGAAGTATACTTTCAAAGCAATGAAAGAATCGAAAAAAGCCGTGTTGGCTAAGTGGGAGGACACTCGACTTTCATTCCGAAAGTCGTGGGCACAAACCCCGCCACGCACCTCTAGAATTTTTTTTCTTGAGAAATGTGTGTGCTTTTTAAACACGTGCTTTAACGGTGAAGGCAAACATCGTGAGGAAACCGGCATGTTCTGTGACCTTTTAAGGACATGTGACATTCACCAACCCGCACTTGGCCAGCGTGGTGGATTAACACCTAATCTCTCTCGCCTAGAGAGAAGTCCCTGTGTCCCAGCAGTGGGAACGTTAATAGGGTGATGATGAATAATCTTTTATTTTAAATACATATCCATACCATATTTTTTTAGCTTTTGTTTGATAATCTGATAATACGTGTCATTGAAGAAAGATACTGGTATGTGCAGTGACGTATCAATCTAGGAAGAAGCACGAGAGACATCCACCATTATCATCATAATTTTACGAATTCTCACAAATCCTCAACAAATTATACAACCAAACCTTTCTCTTGAATAACTTTACCTATTGCTGATGAATGGAAAAGAATCCGTTTTGTAGCTTTTAAGTGTATCCTGAACATAAAGACGGGCGGCGGTGGGAATATTTTATTTATAATATTTTAAGTACCTATAGAGGTTTTCATACAATATTAAGTATTTAATTTTTAAAATATCAAATAAGTTATTTAACTAAGTTATCACAAATATAAAAATAAGCAATGGTTAGTTATGTCAAGAGCTATCTCGCTTTGTCACATGTGACTGAGATAAATTACACTTTATTTTAACCATTGACTAAATTTATAAGAATAAAAATACCCTTTGTCTGCATAAAAGTGAAAATAGGCTTACGTCTTTTAAACGTCCCTTCATCCAATCAAACATTATGTCATACATAACATTGCATTTTCACCCGTCTGTATGCGTGTAAATTCTGCTCGGGCACTGAGATATGTGTCAAATATGAAAGAGTCGACAGGTCATTACAACTCGTTCCATCTGTCTGTCCGTCTCTCTGTCACGGTCTGTTAATCATTCTCCAATATCCAGACAGTATCTTTTAAGATGTAGGTATGAGATAATAAAAAAACGGAATACATTGCGTACTTGCAAACGTTAATAATTAAATAAAACATGATTTTGTTTTATGAGTTTATGGGACTGTAATCGATCTCAGAATTAAATTAGTCAACGGTTAAAATATACAGTTAACAAGGCAACTGTCAGTGACTGACTAACTAAGGTAACTCTATATTTCAACCATAGAATAGTTTACTCGGAAAAAAAGAGAATCAGGCCCTTTATAATTCAAAGTCAAGTTCAGTTTGTTCAGTTTAATTTGACTTGTAAATTCATAATTTACAAATACAAATAAATACAAATACAAATACAAAATATTTATTTTGTGCCACAAAGTAAAACTTAAAACTATGAACAGTACAATAAAATAAAGGCAACAAAAAAGGTAAACGCTCAGCATAATATTCGAGCAGCTTTGAGCTGCCGAAGACTGGTATTCTGCGTCACCATAATTATGTATATGAGTGTGTACGCGACTGTGAACACTTACAAATTATAGATATTAAAAAGTTTTTAAGCTATTACAGCAGACAAATCAAGAAAAGAGATAATATAAAACTTAAGAATAAAATCAACAATTAAATCTACATAGGTACCTACAATAATGAGATCAAAATATAAACAAAACATAATTTATATCCAAAATAAAAGCGGCTCAAAACGACATTTTATAAAGTGACTTGAGATTTATGACTATTTTTCGTTCTACAATAACTAATGTTCTTAAAACCTACAGATATTTTTCATTTATGGATCTTATAGAACTATGGGACCAGAGCACTATTATACTAACCGCAAGTCGAGAGAGTGAGGCAAAGTACTGCTGGCTAAAGTTACTGAAATTAACATTAATTTTACATAATTCAAAAATATACCTATATGGGTGCAGTGTGAATTGTTGGTACTCAATTTATAAAAGAAATAATTTCAGGATATGAAAACTAGGCATTTTATAAGTAAAATCTTGTGCTTATGACATACAAAATCAAATTCTAAATAAAAATAGATTTTCTTTATTTTTCATATAGTCCAGTTTTGATTCCAAGCAAAGTTAATATAGGTTTTTAAATGCGTGATATCAATTTTAAATTTTGCTTAAATCGATGGTATGGTTCCTAAAAACAAATCTTCATAAGTCTTATATTTTCAAACCTTCCCATACTGACCGAAACTAACACCCTCTATATTCATTTAATGCAATCATTGAAACACAGGGAGGAGAGTCAAAAGCTCAATTCTATTAAACATAGAACAGTACAGTCAACAAAAGAAATGTTACAAAATTCAACAAACGACATACTCGCTGAAAACTTGCCCGAATCAAAGTAGGAATTCCCGTGATTGATTCGTATTGCGCCGGGTTTTGTACTCGGAGACAAAGGCTTAATTACTTGTTTCGCTTTGTAACACTGCACACTTTCAAGTTAATAATTGACAAAGACTGACATGATTGGTGCATGTTTGGTGGATGCTGAATCAGTCACTTTTATTCCTTTCAAAGTCATTTATGACTTTAAATGTTTATTTCCTTAAAAGCACAGGGCATACATGGACAGGTCAACTTAAAATAATGAAATCATAATTTTGTAAGGAAATGAAATTGTCTTGAGAGTTTGCTCTAATGTGTTATATAATCGAATAGAACAACACAGCTTTATCAGTTTGACAATACGGTGGCTGTTCTATAACACGGCGCCATTTTGTAACTCAGTGGCTTAACAATTAGGTGGATTGAATGCAACAGTGATTCAAGGGGAAGGTTTTCGCATCCGCGCTAAGCCGAAAAAAGCCAGCATTTATATTGTTATATAAAGTAAGTCAGATGAAAGATTTTTTTAAATTTTGCATCGCACATTAATGTTTATGAGATGGATGCAAACTTTTGAGACAATATTTATTATGTATACTCGTATATAGTATTTATTATATGAAGAACTGTCAATCATTGTCATGATAATTTTTAATTTATCTCAAACCCGATCAATGTTTGTAAAGGTATTAAACATAATGTATAATCTGAGTTTAGGAAACAACTCAAACGATTTTCATCAAATTTAGTTAATGCTTAAATAAATAAATAAATATAATAATAAATATTTGAAGACATGACACTTCACATCACTTCAAAAAAAAGCCGTGTTGGCTAAAAAGCCGTGTTGGCTAAGTGGGAGGACACTCGACTTTCATTCCGAAGGTCGTGGGTTCAAACCCCGCCACGCACCTCTGGATTTTTCTTCTTGAGAGATTTATGTGCGCTTTAAACACGTGCTTTAACGGTGAAGGCAAACATCGTGAGGAAACCGGCATGGTCTGAGAACTTTAAGAGCTTGAAGGACATATGACATTCACCAACCCGCACTTGGCCAGCGTGGTAAATTAAGGTCTAATCTCTCTCGTCAAGAGAGAAGTCCATTTGTCCCAGCAGTGGGAACGTAAATAGGGTGATGATGATGACACTTCACATCAGATGAGATTGTGGACAAATGAAAACTAAAGTAGCAAAAAAAAGACCACACAACAAGATCACATTTATAACTACTATTTTTTGAGTTTCTTTAAAAATAAATTCTTGAATTTGCGACAGTCACGTTATGCCAAAATAGGACTACGTACAAATGAACGGAGTTATTTGACGAGTGGTTTTTCCATGGCCACTTATCGTGTCAGTAAATGACCGCAAACCCACACATTATAGCGTATTGCAACTACACCGAAATGCTGCAGCAGCCTCCTTGCAATACTGTAAATAAATGCTTTGACGACCTCTTAGTGGTTCCTAAAGTATTCGAAGGTCAAGATATATTAAGAAAACTCTTTCAGACGACATTAGGATAAATAATACCTTCCTTCGGAATGAAAGTCGAGTGTCCTCCCACTAAGCCAACACGGCGCACGCCAACACGCCCACATACTACCATGTTTTAAAACTAGTTAGCCCGATTTTAATCATGGTTTTTCCATGCGTGATTTTTCACAGCCCTCAAAAACAACAGCTACTGTATTTCAATGTCGATAATAGTTTTTTAAGTGCAGTTTTATTGAGTACAAACGCGTCGCCTGCAGCGTTTGTTTGGCCCCTGCAGCCTTTTGTTTGAGTTTCTTTGACGCTGTGAGTTTACATTGCTGGGGACTTTCAAATATTTTAATAAGGTTTCTGCAGTATTGTATTTATTTTACTTTGATCTTTTTAATGAGAGATTTTACAGGATATCAAAAAAAAACATTCAAATTCCATATATTCGTATTTCAATCCATCATGAGTTTATTTATGGGAAGTCCATACTGTGGAAAAAGATGGATGGACTGTGTGAAAGATGACATGTGTAAGAAAGAGGTGAGTGTTGAGATGACGGGTGATAGAGAAATGGAAGCAAAAAACATGTTATGCCGACCCCACGTTAATTTTTTTTTTTAAAGCTGGATAAGCCTTAATTAGACCGCTATCTCACCTGATGTAAAGTGATTGGGATAAGGTCAGGGAGATGATTATGATACTGTGGGAAATATGGAAAAATCATGTGTCAACAATTTTAACAGAATGTAGTCAAAAGTTTGGTTAAAAACCTTTTGTCAATTTCGTTTGTAATACCGTTAATTTACGAGGTTCGGTTAAGGTGACAGTGTAAAAGTGGAACACTCTGGTGCAAAATTAATAATTAACTCTTAGGAAACTTAAAGAAAATTAGAACATTTGTATTACGCTGTTTTGACATTAATTATTATCTACCTCTAGAGCTTTAAACAAACAAAGGTTGGCGCAGTGGAACCTGAGACAAACGATAAAACGACTTTTTAAAACATGATGTCGTATGAGCTTATAGTTTAGCTTAGACAATTTTTTTTCTGGCCATTTCCTTTTCATTTTTTTATTCAATAATATAATTTTAAACTCGCACTGCACATAAACTTTCGCTATCACCGGTGAAGAATTATAGTCTGACTCTATATGTAACCACCGATTAGCTACTAAGGACTTTACTCGTAAATGGTGGGCTTATTATTTAAATCAATAACAACATATATATGGAAAAGGCAGCATGAGAATGTTGCCCAATTTCTTCAGTGAACGCCGTAAGATAAACCTGTTAATAAACCTGAAAAAATGTAGTAGGGTAAAATACAGCTGCCAAGTGTGGCAAATAGTATTCATCAATACGAATGTGAAGTGAACACCTTTGTACCCTTGAAAAGTGCAACATTGAAAATTAGGTTATCCTTAGGCTACATAATGATACTAAAAAAACCCAAACACGGAACTAAATATCAGATTGTAGAAAAACTAAACCACGAACGGGAATCAAACCCGCAACCTTCTCACGTGCTATATGGCCTTAGGTCTTTCACCCACCAAGCCACTTAACTCGAATAAGAACACAAAATTCTTAACCAACCCGTTAGATCTCAAGACCTGAGCAAGCACTCGATTGAACTCTCGGTCTTAGGTCACTTTCCCTACACTCATCGGATATGCCGGCCACTTCCTCCTCAGCGAATATCGCCTCTACCATCATACTCACAGAGTCTCTATTCCCATCTCATGCCAAAACCAGTTTACTCGAGTCATCGTGAAGATCTCAGCCTATAATACTTTAAGGGATAACCAACTTTGAGTAGAACGCTTACGGTTTCAGTTGAGTTAACTCAAGTCGTTGAATTATGCATGTGAGTTGTTATTACTACAGGATTATAGACTTAAGTGTGTTGACATAGAAGTGAGTGTTGTTTGTATGCGTTGGTTGCGCGGAAACAATTAAATTCGGATTGTTGATTACCTACACTTTTATTTTCGTTTTTGTTTTGGTTTGTAAAATGGAGTAAGTTGTTCACGTAATTCCGTGGGAATTCGTATTTCGAACATAATGGCCCTTCATAATAGAATGCAAGACGAAATCTTTTTCTAACGCCCTTCCGCTAATGTTTTGTAATTATTATCATCAACAGTAGGATGTCCACTAGACATAAGCCTTGTCTAGGGCATCATAAGGATCTTTCTAGTTTTTGGATTTATATTGCGTTTGGCGATCCATAGATTCAAATAAAAATAAAAATACGTCTAGTCTGTTTATTGACATGTGATAATTGAAAAAGGAATAAACGTTGAAACATTCCATGTTTGGAACGATTTTAAGTTTTCCGATATTTCGATACAAGCGATGGATATAAAAATTTTACATTTGCGAGTAGGCAGATATTTATTGTAAAGGATAAGCTAGTATGCTGCTATGAGTATTTTGTTACATTCCGCACTTCCTCTTCCTCGAACAACTTATTTGCAATGGATATTTGTGATATTGGCATTCGAATATTATTGTACAGAGCCTCACATGTAGCTATTTACGAAAATAAATAAATAAATATTTCCGGCCTACTCACACAGCTACACCTAACCCCAAACTAAGCAGAGCTTGTACTATCGGTGTTAGGTGATATACTACATAGACACATTTTTTTGTAAATACATAGGTACATATGATACATAGAAAACACCCAGACCCGAAACCAGGAATTGTTGATTGTAAATATGAATTTTGCGGTCAAAAATAAAAAACTTGTAGATTTACAAAATTTTGTTATGTAATCAAATCTCTTAATCTCATAGACTAAAATATTTTTGTCTATAACTGTTTAGATTTTATGTATTGTATGGCAAAGTATTTGAACACAAGATGGTAGGGTGTAGATAGACACAGCACAAAATATATTCTAGCTTAATTACCTACATATTGCGTATGAAAGTACCAGGCGACCAGAACTCGATAGGATATAGACTTTCAACAGGTTGAGCATAATGTGCTAAGAACTGGAGAAGCCACATATTGCTCAAGTCTAATGCCGATGCCGCCTCTACACTACTCGCGAAGCTTACTTCGTCTCTTGCGACTGCTATTTGCTCTCGGTTTTTGCGCCCGAACTTGTACGAAGAATTCACAAAGTACTTTTGTAAACTCTTCGGCTGACTTCAGTACTCTACGAATACGAGTTTGAGCCCATCTTCAATTAAAATATTATACAGCTGAAGAGTTTGTTTGTTTAATCTCAGAAAAAACAGGTCTGAATGAAAAAACTTTTAGTTGTGTATGTAGTATTTATTGAAGAGAGTTATAAGGCTATTTCACCGCGAGAAAATACATTATTCCGGCAGAAATATTCAGCAAACACGGCAACGCTGACGCTTGTAAGACTAATAGCAAATAAGCACATGGTAATACATATAATATAATATAGTATAATATAATATATACTAATTGAGCAACGATTGCAAACGAGTGCCACTACAGAAAGAAAAGAAAAAGAAAAATTCAAAGAGATTAACATTCTAACTGTAATCTCACAGTACATTTTTGAGAACTTGTTGTTCACCCACAAGAATAAGCATTTATTTTTAAGAAAAAGTGACGTACATAGTATTAACACGAGAAGTAAAGAAAAATTACTAATTCCTACTTACCGACTAAAAAAATTAGGCAAATCATTTATGGGTAACTCTGTACGTTTTTATAATAAGCTTCCTCATAATGTAACAGAGCTTCCTATTAGAAAATTTAAATCATTTATTAAGAGAAGTCTAATGAAAAAAGCGTATTACTCTATAAATGATTATATAAAGGATGATGCAGCTTGGATAGATGTTGCTTAGTTCCACAGTAACAGGCTCTAATAATTCTGGTTGACCAGGACTGATATGCTCATGTTATAATAGCTTCCTTATATGACAAAAATTTTTTTTATTGTAAATGTTAAACTTATAATAGTTACCTATAAATAAGAACTCCAAAATTGTAATAACTGATAAAGCTGTGTTGTTCTATTCGCTTCTCAACTCAGTATAAAACATTGAAGCGAACTGTCAAGACAATGTTATTTCCTTGATATTTGTTATTTAAGCAATTTAGTTTTATTAATTTTAAGTTGACCTGTCCATGTAGGCTATGTGCTTCTAAGGAAATAAACGTTTTGACTTTGACTTTGACAGAATCCACATAGCGAATGAGATGTCCACAAAGTTGTTCGCGTGTAATAGTCCGATGTGTAGTCCAAAGTGTAGCCACAGTTCGGACTATTAGCAAAGTTTCGGAGTACTTCGCCGAGGAACTTCGCGAGTAGTGAAGAGGAGGCATAAGCTTATCTGCTACATATTCTGTGCCCTAAGCACACATTTGTGTGTCAAGCACTAGACCGATGGCGTCGTGGCGAAATGCATTGGAATACTCAGAAACTGCTGAATAACTTAAAAGATGATTGTGCATAAAATGCTTATCTAGGTATTTATAGTTATTAAGTTATCAGAGAGTTGTATTTTGTAACGAACTGTTAAAACCTCGGCGACATCATTGGTTTATTGAACAATTTCTCGCCAACAACGGTATTTTTCCGTGGAAAGTCAGAAAAAACGTACCCTTATTCTTTGAATATTAGTTATTGTATACAACAGAGAAGTAATGAGTATCTATTTTTATATTATAATTACAAAAGAGCCTTAAAAACAATTCCTCGACCATAGTATAAATGTCGTAGTAGATAAATAAGTGCAATTATTGAAAAAATAGTACTCAATATTTTTTGAACAAAAAGTCCAATTCAAATCCGGAAATTTCCTTCCCTGTGAAGAAGGTCCACACTCGAAAAGATGTCACTCGCTGGAGCCAACTCGATGGACACCAAAAAATGGTGGGCAAAACGAAGTAGCAGTGTGCAAGCCATATAGCATGGGGGGGGGGGCATAGATAGACAAGCGCAGAGTAAGACGTCCACATACAAGGTGATGAAGCCGTGTTGACTAAGTGGGAGGACACTTGACTTTCATTCCGAAGGTCGTGGGTTCAAACCCCGCCACGCACCTCTGGATTTTTCTTCTTGAGAAATTTATGTGCGCTTAAAACACGTGCTTTAACGGTGAAGGCAACATCGTGAGGAAGCCAGCATGTTCTGAGAACTTTAAAGAGTTTGAAGGACATGTGACATTCACCAACCCGCACTTGGCCAGCGTGGTGAATTAAGGCCTAATCTCTCTCGCCAAGAGAGAAATCCCTGTGTCCCAGCAGTGGGAACGTTAATAGGGTGATGATGATGATACAAGGTGGAGGAATGTCTTGGTAAAAGTTGCAATTCCACGTTGGATGCAGATCTCTTCATAAGCTAATAATAGAAATCTTTGAAGGTAGCATAGGTATGAAATGATGATGATTATGCTGAAACACCACTAACTTCATTATTATTTTTGGTATCCAATAATATAAATTGCCTCCATTGAAAAATATTGTTCTGGGCTAACTTATGTATCCATATGTTTATGATGAAAACCCAAAAAATAAATGAAATGGTCAAGATTATTGTAGGTATACAATATTACTCTTGCCTACATTGAAACATACTACTCTAGGCTCACTTATAGAAGTCATAGAAATAAGATAATTATTATACATAGTTCTATGACTAGGCAAATACCTTTCTGATATGTAACGAATACCCATCCTGGCGAAGCACGGAGTCGTGAAAAACAATTGAAGACGCCCTTGCGAAAAGACGTACCATAAAACGTGTCATCTTATTAATTTAAGGCCTTTTAAATGCAAATTATATTGCCAATGGTGTGATACCAAGGGCAAAAAAATTGCCCATAGAACCATTGAAGCCAAGGTAGAGCTGTGACCTTGGAGAGTAAGGAGCCTGATACGAATTCCAAATTCGACCTTTGACAGTCGAAAGGACAACAATACTATTGCTGGGCATGCTGAGAATGTCAATTAATTGTTACCTAAGTATTTAGTTAATTTAATTATTTAGAGTGTTTTCAGTTAAGTCATCATTAAATAGATTTACGATAACAATAACATATTGTTAACACAATGATCAAAAATGTTTTTGTGGGTTACATTTGAAAAGCTTTTTTTTTCAATTCATCATATTCCCCCCTATTAACGTTCCCAGTATTATAATCTAGCCAATTCTAAATCTAGCTAATCAGTAAGTTTATATATGACTTAAATTGCTACGTAGAGTAAAATAAAGAACGTGTCCAGTAACACTTTGCTTACTGTCTCTATTTATGAGGAATGTTGTGTTCTTTAAGATTGTTATTTACACTCACTGCCCAATATTTAACACTCACTCCCACAGAGGCAGTCAAATCATGTTTAATTCATGTTTTATATTATTTTTTTTAATAATTTCTATGCCTTTTTGCTCCACATCAATCATCATCGTTTCAGGCGAAGAACATTAACTGCGTAACATAGACCTCCTTCAAAACTTTCCACCACCAGTTTTTCGTTAAGAAACGGCCTGTATTAATCTAAACCTTAACCAAGTCATCCCTCCATCTATTACGTGGGCGTCCTTCGCTTAGCTCCTCTACCGTGGTCTTTATTCAAGAATTTTTCGTCCTCATTGGAATATAATACACGGTGGAAAGAAACATTTAGGCAACCATTCGTATTTCTAATTTTAGCATAACATGATCTTACGTAAAATATGCATATTAATATCAAATTACCTTGCAGTATCGTGCGTGTAATTAAAAAGGCGTGTTAGTTAAGTGGGAACTCACTTGACTTTCATTCCGAAAGTCGTGGGTTGAAACCTCGCCGACCTCTGGATTTTTTACGCTGTGAAGGCAAACATATAAAAAAGAACTTTGACGAGTTTGAAGGACATAGATAGATACATAGATAACAACTTTATTGCACAACCACCAAAACAAAAAAAAACCAGTAAAACACAAGTTATGGTACAAAAGGTGGTCATACCGCTAAAAGTGATGTCCTCCAGGCAACCTTTGGACGGATTGGATCTTTATGGACAATTATTGACACGTGACTTTTACCAACCCACACTTGGCCAGCGTGCTGAGTTAAGGCCTTATCTCTATCCTCAAGAGAGAAGCTCCTATGTCCCAGCAGTGGAACCTAAATATGCACGTGCTTATATAAAACCAAAGTGGATCGTCTTAAGATAAATAAATAAATATTTCCGGATTACTCACACAGCATCACCTAACCCCAAACTAAGCAGAGCTTGTACAATGAGTGGTAGGTGACTGATATGTAGTATATCAGTCACCTACCACTCATTGTACAAGCTCTGCTTAGTTTGGGGTTAGGTGATGCTGTGTGAGTATATACTACATATCAGTCACCTACCACTCATTGTACAAGCTCTGCTTAGTTTGGGGTTAGGTGATGCTGTGTGAGTAATCCGGAAATATTTATTTATTTATCTTAAGACGATCCACTTTGGTTTTATATAAGCACGTGCATATTTAGGTTCCACTGCTGGGACATAGGAGCTTCTCTCTTGAGGATAGAGATAAGGCCTTAACTCAGCACGCTGGCCAAGTGTGGGTTGGTAAAAGTCACGTGTCAATAATTGTCCATAAAGATCCAATCCGTCCAAAGGTTGCCTGGAGGACATCACTTTTAGCGGTATGACCACCTTTTGTACCATAACTTGTGTTTTACTGGTTTTTTTTTGTTTTGGTGGTTGTGCAATAAAGTTGTTATCTATGTATCTATCTATGTCCTTCAAACTCGTCAAAGTTCTTTTTTATATGTTTGCCTTCACAGCGTAAAAAATATAGATACATTTTTTTTGTCAATACATACATTATTATACATAGAAACACCCAGAATCTACATACGAAGATGAATCTACAAACTTTCAATAAATTAAGCTTCGTCATCCTATTGACTCATTTCCAATTTTCAACCTTCATGTTGCTTGTCTTTATCGTTTATTTGAAATTAGTTATTGCGAAAAATATATTTGTCTAGCCTAGGATTGAGTAGTACTTATGTACGCAAATATTGCCAACCTGTTCAATGTTGAATGCATTTTATGTTGATTGAGACATGATTGGAAATTAGCAATGTTGTGGAGATTCGGAGGACGATACTAACTAATAGATATTTCGAGGATTTAATAAGTATAGAGAGCATTTTTGTTTTGTCATTAAATATAATTGAATGAAATAACAAGATTCGAAAGATTCCTCTAATTATAAATTAAACATTAAAAAAAAGTGAGCTATTGTAAGATAAGTATATCAGACCTGGTCAAAAAAAACCATTAGCACTTTCCTAAGTGGATCTAAGGGACATCTGACCAAGCAGCATCATCAATTATATATTCATATATGTATATATAGATTAATACGATTTTTTCATTCGACTTCTCTAAAGAAATAAGATAATAAAAATGATTATTGTAAACCTAGGTATAAGATTGGCCGATGATTATGCCTGTTTAGTTAGCTCTAGACTTGATTATTGAAATATCTTCATTATCCTACCCTTATCTCATATTACGTGGGGATTATTGAAACATATTTACCATCGTGGATTTTCTTATTTATTTATTTTTTATTATTTATTTATTATTTAATAAATTATTATTATTTATTTATTATTTAATAAATTATTATTATTGATTTATTATTTAATAAATTATTATTATTGATTTATTATTTAATAAATTATTATTTATTTATTTATTATTTATAAGCACTTTTCTGTGCCATAAACTTGCTTCTTATTTCGACTGCCTCAGTGGCGCGGTGTGCGATGGTCCGCATGCGGCGCCAGTGTCTGCATGTTCTGCAAGTACAATCTACTTGGTCTGGGCGTTTAATAAAAAAAAATATCTACATTATGTACTTATGTCTATTATATTAGAAAATTAGATGTAACTTAGACCCGTCACTTAGAGCTTAGCACGGGGCTGGATTTTGTTGTATGGAATGTCCGGAAATATTTATTATTAATAGCGGCCCGCCCCGGCGTCGCACGGGTAAAAAAAGTTCCCGGCAATTTTTCCTTATTTGCTCACCGTTCAGACCTACCCTGGACTATGACAAACATTTTAAAACCAAAATCAGCTCAATCGGCCCAGCCGTTCTCGAGTTTTAATCAGACTAACGAATACAATTCATTTTTATTTATATGGATATTGTTCATCACCATCATCATCTCAGCCGTAAGACGTCCACTGCTGGACATAGGCCTCCCTCAAGGATCTCCAGTAGCTTCGGCTGGCAGCGGCCTGCTTCCACCGTGAGCCCGCAGCCTTCACCAGATCGTCCGTCCATCTAGTTGGTGGACGTCTTACGCGGAGCTTGCCGATCCGTGGTCTCCAATTAGAGAACTTTTGAACCCCAACGATGATCTGTTCTGCGTGCTATATGGCCTGCCCACTGCCACTTCAAAGAGCTAATCCGTTTGGCTATGTCAGTGACCCGCGTTCTTCATAATGTTCTAAAAAATTCAAATAAATAAATACAATCTCGTAGATAAACCCCAAGCATTGCCCTATATTTTCTATCTAACTTGTTATTATTGTTAATTCTACTTGCTGGTGCGGCTTTGAAACAAGTTCAAATTGGCATTATTCATAATTGACTTAAATCGAGAACCTCCTATGGCAAAGCCGGCAAGCCAGTGTTAATGATATACTTGGTATTATATAAAGAGTAGTGTACATAATACATAAATATAATGATTATTTACATAACAGTAATTTCATGCTCAAAGTTGAACAGGGAAGCGCGGTGTCACGAGCGCACAGTCACGGCCCAGTATGAGTACAGCTTAATGTACCCATTCCGGGTCGTTACAGACAAACTAAATCACTCTCCTATTTATTATAATCTATATAAAATGTATTGTTGTTCGTTAGTCTGATTAAAACTCGAGAACGGCTGAACGAATTTATCTTATCATAGTCTAGAAATGTTCGTGGAGGTCAAGGGAAGGTTTAAAAGGCGAGAAAAAATCGAATAATTGCCGGGAAAAAATTGAATAAAACCCCGTGCTAAGCCGGGGCGGGCCACTAGTTTATAATAAAGTGTTGCTACTGGGAAGAAAGGCTTTTGTGGTCAGGAAAAAAAACATTTGTCATGCACACGTCTTGCGTGATGATCGAAAAGGAGGTTTTTTTCTGTTTACGTCCCTCAGTGTTAACCCTCTGAATCCTAACACATGACGTCCGGGTGGTGCTAAGAACAGTCTCTGGTGAGAGGCTACGGCCGCGGTTTGTCACCACCCTCCGGGCTGGGCCAGAGCGTGAAGCGATTTATTTGTGTTTCGTAATGTGACCCGGAGAAGCCATCGTCGAGCATAGAAACTCCGAGAAGGACATAAGTCCCCATCAAGTTTATACTCGTATGATTCTTGTTGATGAAGTATGTTGAATGATGATAACGTTTTAAACAAAACGAAATGATGATGATGAACAAATTAAAGGTAGCGCGTCGGGGCTCTTTCCCGGAGGTGGTAACGGATGTAAATAAATAAATAAATAACTAATGTGAGGTTTATCACTTATTAAAAATCATTTTGAACAAATAAAAGCTACGTTTTTATTAAATTTTTTATTGTGAAAAGTTATCATTGTACATTTTATGTATATGTGTCAGAAATGGTATTTAAATTTTATATGATAATAAGGAAATATACAAAAAAATCCTTCAATTTCACATAAAATCTATTTATAATAGTAAATAAACATAATAAATAACAAGCACCCGGCAGCGGTGACTGCTAGCTCACGACTAATATTTGTCAACTAAACATTTAGTAGGCTCTAAGCATACGCTGTAATTAGCCGACCGATGTTAATTGTAAACTCACAGTTTATTGCTATGCAAACCGATTTATAAATATAACCTCCCTAGTAACAGTTTATAATTTATTTTTAAGATATATGTAATATCCGTAATTATATAACGGTCCGTTGACTTGCGCGTCCTGTAGCTCACCACGAGTTGCCTTACGACTGTTGGAGATTACATAAACCACGTTGTTATCTGATACATTTGACGGATAAAGATAAAGAGACTTGTGGTAGGGCTACTGAATTGGGTCAAGCCACCAGCTTAGGCTGGCTACAGACTTGTCACCACCCTCCGGGCTGGGCCAGTAATGTGGTCCGGAGAAGCTATCTTCTAGGTCTTCATGCCCCATCTTAGACCACATCGTCACTTTACATCATGTGGGACTGTGGTCTAATGAAAGCTTAACCAGAATTTAAAAAAAAAACGGATTAATTGTTTTTTTTTATTTTATTTTTCGTTTACAACAAAACATTTTTATTTAACACTTTATTTAGCAACGAAAACCACTAAGGCTTAAACTAGTGCTATTTAAAAACTGAGGTTCAATTCTGTACCTTTGCGTACCTTTGCGCACCACTAGGCTGCATAAGGGTAATGTATCTTTCAAGTCAAGTTCTTATTATGTGGCGACGCGAAAGTATCTTTCAAAGGACAATGTACGACATGATTCTCATATAATTGAAACAGTTATCGAACAGGAAATTTTATGTTATGAACATTTTTTGTAAAAAAAGCCTGTATTATAACATAATTGGACAAAACCAAAATTTCTAGACCAATAATGATTGTAAAATATATCCAAACTAAATGTGCTAGAGATTCTAATCGCTTCTGTTCTCTATTGAAGAATCTAATAAGCGACCAGATACGAAATTAAATGAAATGTATTTATTTAATAAATAATAATAATTCAAATAAATAAAATATCATCACATTAGAGCTAAACCTATAACCTGTTTAATGTTGTATTGGACAGAAAATAAATAAATTATCATATCTGGCAGCACATAAAACCCAAAAAGAAGACTTTTGGAGCCGTTTCTGTCTCTGGCATTTTTCTACAACGCTTTCATTCTTTTGACGACTTCGGTAAATCGTTATTCAACTGTTCCAACGCCTTAGACCTTACTGAACCACGATAGTTCAAGAGGTTATTTTCTGTACACGATGCAATCGTAAAAACCATTGGTCAATACAAAACTATTTATTCTGCACTCATTCTGACGGCCTCTTAAGGGGCTTACAAAACGGCGTACGTATTGAATTAATCGTGAACTTGGCCTAAATACTATCGTGGTGACCGTGCCTCGAATGCCTAGAAAAAGTTATTTTGTGTTTATTCGTGTCCACACTCACCCCAAGGTTTTGTCTAAAAACCAGCGTTGCTACGCATCGTGGATCGTACCAACATAATGCTGAGGCAAAACCTTATGGTCCACACACAGCAAAATATGATTTTTGTATTTACATCCTATTTCATATGAATGAATTGATTTCAATAAATTGATTCTTTCTTTTAAATGGACCGGAGCTGGTTTTTAGTAGTATATGTAACAGATTTGGTTCCTATATACTTTTTACTCGTCGATTATCATATGTTTTCTGGTCGCAAAATCACATTTTTGTTTTGTTTTGCGGACTAGTAGGTATGCCGAAATGTTAAAACCTCCTTCAGAATGTTTTTCTTTTTGAAACATTTTAATGAGAATCGATCCAGTAACTTTTCGACAAAAATAATCCATTATAATTTAAACTATAACTGGAACCAAAACTGTCTGCATCTGCCTTGCGATTTCGGTGGTCGATCTAATCTCACACCTATTGCGTTAGATGTCGATTCCCTTCCAATGTACTCCAAGTTTCGATTCCTCGGTTCAGTCATACAGTATGATAGTTAGATTGACAGGGATGTAAGTAATCGAGTGAATGTGAGACCTATCGCTATTTCATCCAACCCATATGCAATGGCGACAGGTCACATATAGCGTGGTTTGGGCACATCACAGAGTGTGACTGGAATTTTACGTATTGCCCAAAACTTTCCTACTTAAAGTTATGTGGTCGCACGGCTACTGAACTTTCAGCTTGCTAGGCCCCGGGTGGAAATATTAAAATTGTTATCTATATTAAGGCTTTATTACATCTGAAATCATAGCCCCTTAAATGTAAAGGCAAGATCTACAAAAGCGTGAGTGAGTACGTAATGTAGGGATCGGAGGGTTGGGCAGTGAATAAAAAGGATGAGAGAAGACTTCAGGGGACTGAGATGAAAATGTGTGTGTGTGTGAATAGAGATGTGTGGAGGGACCCGCATGGATAAAATAAGGAATGACTGTAAAGGAAGGAAGTTCAGTTAGAAAGTATGACGAAGTTTGAAAAACACTGACACAAAAACACAAACACTTTGAAAATTACGAATTAGTTAAGATGTCATTAGTATAGCGTGGTTTGGGCATGTCATTGAAGGGATGCAAGTCATATTTATATTTTAAAAGTCATGTGACGAGAAGAGCATAAGATATGAATGTGGATGGATTTGTGGGAAGACGGAGAGCTAAGAAAATATGGATGGACTGTGTGAAAGAGGATTATGTTAGAAAGGAGTGAGTGTTGAGAATACGGGTGATAGAGAAAAATGGAAGAACTACACGACAATCGTGTAGTTCTTCCAGTGCAGACTCCACAAAGTGTAGGAAAAGGGCAGGATGATGATGATGATGAGAATGATGATGTTGTAAAATTTAATATAAACAAAATGCATATTAACATCCGACCCCTTTAACGATAATATCACTTACATAAATGTGACTCACAGATGACAGGTGCCGTGTACAATGACGTGATCAAATGTAATGGTTACGTGCGCGTACGTGCTCGCGATGCAGTGGACAGTCAGCTTTAAATAACTGGCTAAGCGGTAAATGGGTGAGGGGTTCCGTACTGTTCATTTTGTTCTTTTACCTGACTGCTTAAGACAATGTCATCTCGTAACTACTCAAAAGCTGAACCATGTTTCATCATCATCACCCTATCAACGTTCCCACTGCTGGGACACAGGGACTTCTCTCTTGGCGAGAGAGATTAGGCCTTAATTCACCACGCTGGCCAAGTGCGGGTTGGTGAATGTCACATGTCCTTCAAACTCTTTGAAGTTCTCAGAACATGCCGGTTTCCTCATGATGTTTGCCTTCACCGTTAAAGCACGTGTTTTAAGCGCACATAAATTTCTCAAGAAGAAAAATCCAGAGGTTTGTGGCGGGGTTTGAACCCACGACCTTCGGAATGAAAGTCAAGTGTCCTCCCACTAAGCCAACACGGCTTGTTTAATAAGTGAATATTTATGTTGGGTTTAGATGGCCACCAACTTGATGGGCGGACGACCTGGTGAAGGTAGCTCGCGGTGGTTACAAGCTGCTGCAGACCGAAGCTGCAGGTCTTTGAGGGAAACCTATGTCCTACTGTGGACATCATACGGCTGAAATGATTATAATTTATGTTGGAATTAACTTTTATAAACGAAAATGGTGTGCTTCGTTTCAAATTTTCAACTCAACTAGCTATTCATAACCATAATTAAAGATTATGGTAACTTTCCCAGCATGTCGCGTTATTTTGTTAACCATTTTGATTATGTTGTTATCATAATATCTATATATATATCTCGCTTGATAGAATAATATTTTACCCATTTTCTTTAAATTTACACATTTTATTTGTAGAAACCGCACATGGATCTCTAATACAGCGGTCTCTTATTGTATGCAGATGAGTTGTCCAAAACTATGAGAGACACGTGGCTTGCATTGAGTTCGAGTCCCCAATTCGGCGCTATCACAAGTGGAGTAAGGCCGAGGCTGTAGTAATGTTATGATGTTATGTAACGTAAGTAAGAGTTTATGTTTACAATACGATTGAAACCATTCATAAAATTATAACTAGGTATTTACTTACTTATATTTACTCTACAAACTCACGCGAGTTACACTTTTCGATTTGAAAACGGGTTTTACTTATTATAAAATTACAACTATATTATTACATTCAGCCGTTTCTAATCCCCGCAAGTCATATGTCGCTGAATAACTAGTATTATATATAATATTCATAAATCTAAATTTAAAATTTAAGAAAAGCCCCCTATTCTTATGCCTTAATTTCTTTAAAAGTAAAACACCATAATATTTAGTAATGTGCACGCGATGCGCTTTTATTTGATACTCCACTCTAGTTTTTTATTTGCAGATTTTCGGTTTTCTTCCCCACTCTCACCCCCATAACTTTTAAACGTCACCGATTTTCATGAAACATGTCTAAGAACACCCGACATAAATTGAAATCGCTCTATCCGTTCGGGAGCTATGATGTCCCAGAGAGACAGACTCACAGACAGACACACAGACAGACAGACACGTCAAACTTATAACACCCCTCTTATTTGGTCGGGGGTCAATAATTAGAAACGAGTAATTATTAATAATTTTAATTATAACTAGTTTAGTGCTAGAGTTTAATGACTTTTTAAGTTTGCTACTACATAGGTTTATGTATCTTTATCCGTCTTTCTAGAAGCTTTCTTAAGCATAATATACAAAATATTTGATGGCAACAGATAACAAAGCTTATAAACATCCTTATAAACTGTGCGTGTGTGTAGTAACTGGCGACTTTAATCCTTTGTTTGATTTAGTTGTAGACATCTGTGTAAATTGAGTTTATTTTGCTCTATACCTAACCTAACTAATAGTAAGTATAGCCTATTGTGTGGACGCAATGAATGAGAAATCTCAGAAAACTCGCTGTAATATGGACGCAACATCATAAGCCTCTGGCGAGTCGCTATCCGGCAAAGTCGCAGCTTGTGGGCCTGCTATAACAATATGGAATAGGATTCCTGTATTTTTCATCCATATTTATCTTACTCACATTATTATAAACGCTAGTCTATAAAGCTGTTATAATTAAAAATAAAAAAGGCATTTAGAAAATGTGTTGTTATGGAAATCTGGTATTTTGGGAATAATTCTTGTTCGTTCGCCTCAACGTTTCGGAAACAAACTGACGGGATATTGGTTCCGGGCTGTGTACCCATCTCGCGCAGTACGGAAACTAACTTTTTTTTATGTTAGATAAGTCCTCATTTTGCCACAATCTCACCTGATGTAAAGTGACGACGTGGTCTAAGATGGGGCATGAAGACCTAGAAGGTAGATGGCTTCTCCGGACCACATTACGAAACACGAATAAATCGCTTCACGCACTGGCCCAGCCCAGAGGGTGGTGATAAGCCGCGGCCGAAGTCTACCACCAGAGACTGTTCTTAGCACCACCCGGTCACGGTCAATTAAGTTGTTTTTGAAGTTTATGTTACTGACAACTAGCTTTCTGTTCATTTTATATTAATTAATAACCATACTGCCCCACTACTAGGCAAAGACTGTTAATTTACACCATCGCTCTTCCGCTTAACCGCATAAAGATCCGTATATTAGTTTTTGAGAGTATCGCTGGGGACATTAATTTAAAATAAGTATAGCTACATACATAGAATAAATATTAATCTGACCTCCTTATATATGACTGGATGATACTAAGAATGAATCTCTAACAAGTAAATGTCTTGACATCTTGACCAAAATTGTTGCAATTGGCATTCAAATTAACTCATCAGCCATTTAAATCAGACCTGCGGATATTATAAAATACACTGCTGTAATAATTTTAAATACATAGAAAGCTTTTTTGTCCATGTATGCATAAGCGTCTAAGGAAATAAACGTTTTGACTATGACTTTGACTTTGCTGCAGACAATATCCCGCCCTCAAACAAATCGTCGCTTCGATGCTTCCGAAACAAATTATCAAGGGCGCTGTCGGCCCCAGGCTATTGTGTTGCAACCCGCGCAGTACGGAAACTCAATAAAGTGCTTCATTTTAACTCCATGTTACTTACACTGTGACTTCTACCTGTTTTCAAACGACAAAAACAAACATGTGTAATTTGTTAAGTTTTATTAGAGAACAGAACGGCAGATATATAGTGGACATATTTAGTGGACATTTTCTCTTGGTAGGGTTTTTGTCTTTTGCCACTTATTTCAAAAATAAAAATCAAGATTATTAATTTAATTAATCTTACGACATATCACCATTATGTAGATTTAAGGGTTCCGTACCCAAAACGGGACTCTATTACTGAGACTTCGTCGTCTGTCTATGTGTCACAACAGTGATTGCTATATAGTTAAGCGAAGCGAGTGACCGCTCTAACTGCATCTTTTTGCACTTTTAATTATGTATTTGTACTTTTTTTTTATATTACAAAATATGTATATAAGTCAAAGTCAAAGTCAAAACTTTTATTTCCTTAGACGCTTATGCATACATGGAAAGGTCAACTAAAAGCTAATTGAAATAATAAATATATATATAATAAGTATAATATACTATACACCGTATAACATATACGAAGCCCTATATTCTTGTACGCGGCAGAAACGTGGACCCTGCGAGAAAAAGAGAAGAAAAAGATAGACTGACTGTTTTGACTGCCTCCAAATGTCCGCTTGCAGAGCAAGAGGTAGCGGGTTCGATTCCCGCCGAGGGTAAAATTGTTTGTATGTTCTGCAAGCACTTTTCTCCTTGGTCTGGGTGTTTAATATGTCACGCTATGTGCGGCATTATTTATAATAAACTACCAAACAAAATAAAAGATTTACCATATAATTTATTTGTGAAAAAGTTAAAGTTATGGTTAACAGATAATGCTTTCTACAGTGTCAAAGACTATTTAGAATTTAAATCTTGACTATGTAAATTAATTGACATTTATAATTTTGATGGAATGAACCATGATTGAGTAGCTGTAATTGACATTTAATTTAATCTTGACTTATTATATTTTAATGTACAACATTTTTGCATGCCAATGTTTTTGGCGAAGTATGTGAAACGAGTTGAAATGTAATATCTTATATGTACCACATTTAATGCAAATAATAATAAAAATATATATATATATATATCTATATATGTATGTATATTATATTAAGTACCAGGTATATCAAATATCTAGTGCCCGTAACACAAGCTTAGAGCTTACCACGGGGCTAGATGTTGTTGCGTAGATTGTCCGGAAATATATATTTTTTTATTTATTTATTTATAGACGCCCTAGAGAATGCTTAGAGTATCGTGGACTGAATTCCGTACCAATGAGTCGATACTTCGAGAACTCAGCATCAAACAGCGGTTGTCATCTTAGGTACAGTCTCGTATCGAGGCCTGGTGCCCTCAACCTTCTCCTGGACCATAAGCCCTCGGCGGCATACGCGACCAAAGAAAGTGTTTCTTTGGTCGCGTATGCCGCCGAGGGCTATGAGATAGACCGACAAGATAAAAGCGGCAATAAATGGCTCATCATCACTGCATGAATGCACTAGGAAGGCGGCCATCAGAGAAGAGCACCCTATATACACCCTATGATAGTTTTGGGTCCATTTCATACTTATCAAATGTATCTGACTTTCCTGATATTTATATATTAGTATATCAGATGTCTAGTACCCGTAACACAAGCTTAGAGCTTCCCACGGGGCTAGATGTTGTTGTGTGGATTGTCGGAAAATATTTATTTATTTTTATTCATTTATTTATTTCTGCTCTGTTAATCGTTCCCAATGCCGATTAAAGCAAACTCTTCACCATTTTAATTTCTTATGAACTTCTAAATATTTTGCTAGCAATTATTCACAACAAGCTTAAACCTAATTAAGATGACGTCATATCTCTAAAATGGCATTAAAGCTAGACAGCATCGGTTCACCTCATCGTTCCCGGAAACAAACAGACTGACAGCTTATGGCTTCGAGCTAGTTATCGGCAATCATATGATAATGATTTTAATACAATTTGAATGTAACTGATACCAGCTTTTGTCCATTTTATTATACAAAATAGACAAAAGCTTAATGAGGTAGAGAGAATACCAGGAAATATAATGTTTGCCTAAAGGATTGATATGAATATGTATGTTAAAGTCTGTATGAGGGTAGGATTACTTTTTTGTACGTCTATATTGATGATTCCTCATGATTATTATTATAATTATTGGTATATTAGCGTTGTGAATTAAGGTATAATCTCTCTCGTCACTGAGAGAAGTTAATATATTTTGTATACTTATGCTAAGATTAAGATTATTTGTAGTTCCCAAACAGGGTTCTGTTCTCAGATATTTTTGAAGTGAAACTTCTTTAGAATCTTTGTGATTTGAAACCGGATGCAACGGAAGTGGAATTAAGATTGGCTTACCTGTCGGGTAAGCCAATCTTAAACGCTAACAATGTTAAGCAACTTTGCGCGACGCCAGTACTTGGATGGGTGACCGCCCGAACAAAATCTTTTTGCATAGTATTTTTTTTTGTTTTTTTTTATTCTTCTTAATCTTCTGTCGATTTACTGAAGTTTCACTTCTATTGTGTGTGAATCGCACACACGCCTTTTTTAAGACCTAAATGTTTGAACATTGTTGCAAATAAACGATTTATGAATTATAATGTGAGGATGTATAATAATTATGTTTGTATCGCCACCGTGCCTCCGCCGCACCGCTCCACTGCACACACGCGCCGTCACCGCGCCCCCGCCGATTTTCTCTCCGCGTCGCTGCTTAGCTAGTCCTAACTAGCAATGTTACTTGTAATTTTCGTCGTAGCTAGCATTACCAACAGCCGTATAGTGGATCAGTAAAATTAGGCTTTGACGGGCGGCGGCGCAGCGAGTGTGTAGGTACATACTCTTTAATATTCATAATAATATTCTAATGGCTTAGCGGAATTGGCTGCACTCCGAGGTATGTGGATTCACATACCTGTTTGGATTTTGAGATGGGATCATAAGACGTGCATAATACCGTTATAGTTACAAGGAAACGGGTTGAGTACAATATCCATATATTATGATTTAAAGATAAAAACTGCTCTGCATTTACAGATTTTGAAAAAGTTACAGTCAGCTAAACAAATGCTATGCAAAATACTCTATGGGGCAATCAAAGGTATGAGTACTAGAAATCGATAAAAATGCCTATACATTTTGGTAAAAAAAAGTCAGTTTTCTACATTGTTTTATTTAACAATGTAGAAAACTGATGTTTAATTTAACAAGTTTAATTTATGTGCTGCCTGAATAAAATCAATGAATAGCAAATTATGCATATATTATTATTTCCAATGCAATTTGAATATATCCATATGTAGTTGCAATTTTCAAGGATTCTAAAGAAAGGTTTTGAAGTACTTATATAATATATAAATAATGTCCACGGTGCATAAGATAAATAACATAATGACATAAGATTAAACTATACATACATTATATAATTTGTTACTTATGTTGTATTTATAGACCTGCATGTGAGCGAATAAAGAAATTGAAATTAAATTATTCAGAGCAAGACCCACATACCGATATTGAAAGCTGTTTAAAACAGTCAGACAGGCAGTTTCCGGATGCCCTTTCTTGTATGTAGAGCTTTTTGAAACTGGGTTGACAAGTTTGAACTCTGTTAAGTGTGGCACGCGACTTCGGCTGCCTCTTAAACAGTTGACTAAGATATGGATAACTACTAATGTTATAAATTCGAGAGTAATAAATTCTAAATATTGCGCTTTCACGAAAAATATTAGGCTAAACTAATTTTTTTTTTTCTGTAGCCTAAAAAAAATGTAAAGGGGGATTTAATTGTTGGATGAAGGTATCCTCATTTATGTCAAAGTCAAAACATTTAGTTCCTTAGAAGCACAGGGCAAACATGGACAGGTCAACTGAACATTTTATGAAATACTTGTGATTTCTTTTCATAAAATTAAATTTATCAATCTAATGCTTAGAGAATCTTAGATTCTCTTAAGTCAGACTTTTGATTAGAAAAAAGTCCACGTAGCCAGATTGGTAAGATTCTCTAAGATCCAATCCTACTGTAACGATTTTCATGAAATTTAGTATGAAGGAAGGTTTGGGAATGAAAAAGCGTTAAAAAAAATATTGCTGGACACAGCAACATCTAGATCCAAAGACCTAGCTAGGTTTCATAAAAATAGAACTCGGTCACACCGGTAGGCATTACCTTATAATGAGGGTAATACCAGGGGGCACTGCTGCCTGTGCCTGGCGCGGTCCAGGTGTGTGTGCGATTCACACACGATAGAAGTGAAACTTCAGTAAATCGACAAAAGAATGAGATGAATGAAAAAAATACTAAGCAAAAATATTTTGTTCGGGCGGTCACCTATCCAAGAACTGGCGTCGCGCAAAATTGCTTAAACTTGTTAGCGTTTAAGATTGGCTTACCTGTCGCATTTCCGTTGCATCCGGTTTGAAAACACAACGATACTAAGGAAGTTACACTTCAAAAAAAAAAGGTGCCACTGGTAGTTTACTGGTATATTCCACCTGGTATACACCACAAAGCCCGTATCGTACAAACAAACAGACCTCACGGCCCGGTCAGTAAACCGTCGAACAGACAGTATTATACGGCATGCAGGGGCCTGTCACAGTATCACTTTCGCGCGCATACACACAGGCCCATTACGTGGTCGCATTACGCATTGTTACGTACCAATCTGCTTCGTAAAGATCTGCTTAAAATAACAAGTGTTATTTAATACTACGGACTATTTATATCCGGACGTTTTCGGTTTAAAGATATTTTTATTCTCAGAAGAACAAATAAGTTCACTTAAAATGAGAAAATACAAATAATGCTTATAAATAATGCTTAAAACTAGTCTTAAGGGGTATTTTAGTAAACAATAAGATATTGAATGCAATATTAACATAAACTAAACAATAAAATTAAATTAATATAACATAGATTACTTAGATAAATATAAAAACATAAATAAGTTTGATATCAATCTAAAATTTTTGTTTAGGGAAGTTGAATTGCCGATGACGGTTGTTCTAAAAAAAACTTTACCTAAATTATATTGTGCGAGTTATCGGCACTGGCTTTGTCTTTCTGATTTTGCATTATCCAGCTGAATTTAAATACAGAAAGTTTAAAAATTTCTTAAACAGAAAGAATTTTCTTATCCGAAACACCAAAGATGGCCCTATATCAAAAATGCATTTTTAATTATGAAATTAAGTGTAATTTAGGAATATACAGTTAAGAAATTTGTACCAAAAATTAAGAATTGGCTTATCGAAAAGTCTTAGTACAATGTAAACGATCATTTAACTATTTCTATCACCTATTTATATTTTTTTATATTATATGACACAAAATGTAAATAAAAAAAACATTTGGCTCAATAAAATTATTATTGATATTTATCAGTTAAGTATGTATAATAATATAATAAAAATATAAATTATAATTTGCATAATAGGCCTAGCCGTTCAAATGATTAAATAAATAAATATAAATACTAGACACAATATTTAGACATCATTATTATATTGTAATAGGAATTACTAAATATTGACATTGCATGTCAAATCTAAATTGATGAAGTAGAACTGTATTGAATAACCTGACCTATGTATACCATATTTCGAGCAATAAACTAATTACATTTCAATTCAATTCTTTATAATTGGACTCTGCGCTTGAAGCGTCATTTGACTCTTTGCTGACTATGAACTCCGATTTCATGACGTCCAGGTGAGTGCTTACCCGTTCGACCCAAGATTTTTCTACCCAATAGGTATTTTGCTCCGTTCAACCCAAAACAATAGATTCAAGTTACCCGTTCTACCCACACCTACTTATTCCTAATTTCTATTGTTTGAATTCAAATAAATGTCATAGTAAAATACTAAAGAAGCAGGGTCATTCATTACATTAGACAAAAAATCGCCACGGCGTTGCCCGTGTTTTTGGATTATCTCGTGGGATCATATATCCAAAATCAACAACTACTAATAAATTAAAAAATTAATTAAAAAAACATTGTCCAGCGGACAAAATTGTGAATCTAAACCATTCCCAGATCCCCTTGAACACACACAAAAAATTTCATCAAAATCGGTCCAGTCGTTTGAGAGGAGTTCAGTGACATACACACTCACAGAAGAATTATATATATAAAGATATACAAATTACGGTGTCTGTACTATTTAGAATACACTGTGACTCAGATTTTTGCTTTGGGTAGAACGGGGCATATGTTTTGGGTTGAAGGGGTAAAAATATTATTGGGTAGAAAAATCGTGGGTTGAACGGGTAAGCACTCATTTTAGAGTGCTTACCCGTTCGACCCAAGATTTTTCTACCCAATAGGTATTTTGCTCCGTTCAACCCAAAACAATAGATTCAAGTTACCCGTTCTACCCACACCTACTTATTCCTAATTTCTATTGTTTGAATTCAAATAAATGTCATAGTAAAATACTAAAGAAGCAGGGTCATTCATTACATTAGACAAAAAATCGCCACGGCGTTGCCCGTGTTTTTGGATTATCTCGTGGGATCATATATCCAAAATCAACAACTACTAATAAATTAAAAAATTAATTAAAAAAACATTGTCCAGCGGACAAAATTGTGAATCTAAACCATTCCCAGATCCCCTTGAACACACACAAAAAATTTCATCAAAATCGGTCCAGTCGTTTGAGAGGAGTTCAGTGACATACACACTCACAGAAGAATTATATATATAAAGATATACAAATTACGGTGTCTGTACTATTTAGAATACACTGTGACTCAGATTTTTGCTTTGGGTAGAACGGGGCATATGTTTTGGGTTGAAGGGGTAAAAATATTATTGGGTAGAAAAATCGTGGGTTGAACGGGTAAGCACTCATTTTAGAGTGCTTACCCGTTCGACCCAAGATTTTTCTACCCAATAGGTATTTTGCTCCGTTCAACCCAAAACAATAGATTCAAGTTACCCGTTCTACCCACACCTACTTATTCCTAATTTCTATTGTTTGAATTCAAATAAATGTCATAGTAAAATACTAAAGAAGCAGGGTCATTCATTACATTAGACAAAAAATCGCCACGGCGTTGCCCGTGTTTTTGGATTATCTCGTGGGATCATATATCCAAAATCAACAACTACTAATAAATTAAAAAATTAATTAAAAAAACATTGTCCAGCGGACAAAATTGTGAATCTAAACCATTCCCAGATCCCCTTGAACACACACAAAAAATTTCATCAAAATCGGTCCAGTCGTTTGAGAGGAGTTCAGTGACATACACACTCACAGAAGAATTATATATATAAAGATATACAAATTACGGTGTCTGTACTATTTAGAATACACTGTGACTCAGATTTTTGCTTTGGGTAGAACGGGGCATATGTTTTGGGTTGAAGGGGTAAAAATATTATTGGGTAGAAAAATCGTGGGTTGAACGGGTAAGCACTCATTTTAGAGTGCTTACCCGTTCGACCCAAGATTTTTCTACCCAATAGGTATTTTGCTCCGTTCAACCCAAAACAATAGATTCAAGTTACCCGTTCTACCCACACCTACTTATTCCTAATTTCTATTGTTTGAATTCAAATAAATGTCATAGTAAAATACTAAAGAAGCAGGGTCATTCATTACATTAGACAAAAAATCGCCACGGCGTTGCCCGTGTTTTTGGATTATCTCGTGGGATCATATATCCAAAATCAACAACTACTAATAAATTAAAAAATTAATTAAAAAAACATTGTCCAGCGGACAAAATTGTGAATCTAAACCATTCCCAGATCCCCTTGAACACACACAAAAAATTTCATCAAAATCGGTCCAGTCGTTTGAGAGGAGTTCAGTGACATACACACTCACAGAAGAATTATATATATAAAGATATACAAATTACGGTGTCTGTACTATTTAGAATACACTGTGACTCAGATTTTTGCTTTGGGTAGAACGGGGCATATGTTTTGGGTTGAAGGGGTAAAAATATTATTGGGTAGAAAAATCGTGGGTTGAACGGGTAAGCACTCGTCCAGGTGAAATTGACTTTATACTGTCAGTGTATTTTGCTTTTATGCCATCCATCTAAAATGGCCATTTAGCGTAAATTAGCAAATATTGCTCAATAGTCGACATTACAGCTTTTATACGATTATAGTCATAGTAATAATAATAACATAAAAGTAATTTTTTGATTATATAAATTATAAGTCACAATATGGTTTTTAACGTGGTTCCCCAATGCCACTACTTGTTCAAAATATATAATAACAAATGTCATAATTATTCTTAAATGTCAAAATCTGAAATACATTAATAATTATAACAACAAGAAATATAAATAATGTCAATTTAGCACAATTATTAGCAATGGTTACGAATTTCAAATATGTATTATTGTTTTAAACATATGTCAAATAAATTGAAAATATATATTAAATAATATTGTAAATTGGAATTATAATTGGGTGTTTCAAGAACAGTAACTTAGCGGTTGTTGTTATTGTTATAAGTTCTTATTTGCCTATTTTGCAGCTTGGGTTGGTCTGGGTGTTAAGTAGGTAGGTACAATGAATATATATTTATGTTTATCATATTATGAATTTAAGTTTTCTAATACCCATACTACCAGCTTAAATCTAGACTGGGCTGGATGTTGCTGTGTTCTTTCGAAGACTTCGTTTATGGATGATTTATGAAACTATTATGGAACACAACAGAACATTGCAAAAAAACACACACACACTAACATTTACACTTTAAAACTTTGATACAACAAAAATTTAAACGGGACTGTATAATGAGATATAACTTTTGAAACTATCATGGTTAACATTATTAAGATAATTACGTGATATTTTTTGATCGGTTTTGAATTGCGTCGTTTAGAACTCAAAAACCGTTGAATCAAGGTAAATACCCCGTTGTTAATTATAAATGTATCATTTGTCGAAGTAACTGTAAGCAATCTTATTTAGGGTTATTCTCACCTTTACATTTTGGCTAAGCAACCAAATTATGTACATACTTTTGATGCTCATTTAAGACTAAATTAAAAAAATAAAGTAAGGTAAAAACAATTCTAAGTAAAAAAAAACATTTATTAAAACATACAATACAATTAAGTAAAAGAGAATAAGTACTACTATTACTAATAAGCGGGACTGGTATGCGGTATCCTATAGCACCATGGGCACCAAATATCGATTGATCTCAGCTGTGCGTTCCCCTAAATCTGTGTCAAGTTCAGGGCAACGCCGATTGGCATTTTATAGGGTTCCGTACCCAAAGGGTAGGGTGAAACGGGATCCTATTACTGAGAATTCGTCGTCTATATGTCGCCAGATTGTATCTCAGCAACCAAGATAGGTAGAGGGTGAGCATTTTGAGGGATGCTGTATTTCTGATATTTATTATTTTATTATATTTTATAATTTTGGGAAAACTAACAGCTAGGTAACTAAATACTAAACACAGTGTGCAACTAACGGCTAATTATAAGTTTTCACTGATATAAGATAAATATACTAGTTATATAAAACAGTCGAATAAGGAAAAAGACAGCACATTATTTTGGTTTAAAATACAAACTAAGTTACAATAAATACTTACGCAAAGAAAAAACTACTCAACCAGCGTTTGAGACGCTTGGTTGAGGTATTAAATAAATCTAAATCTACTTCATCGTTGCCATCAATAAACATAGTATTCGCTTGGATATTATTAAATGATTTGCATGCCCTTAAGATGAAAGAGTTCTGCCTGTAGTTCGTCCTCACCAGTGGTTCATACAGAGCTTTGGCTTACGAAGTGAGCCTATGTTCGTGCGCAGACCAATCAGCTCCAACAGCTCTGGACAGTCCACCTAATAAAACTAAAAACACACAATACAAATATAATTATAAGGGGACTACCAAACAGCAAACGTGATTTCCATAAAGTTAACTTACTACTTTACAACAGTACTTTTTTTTTAAGATTAAAGAAAAAATTGTATTACGTGAATGTGTAAATTGTATTGTGTACGTGTATTTATACTTCTCCTAATTTTTGGTACCTACGAGCGTGAAATATTTACATGCCTTTAGGTATTTTTAGTAAAATCATTGTTTACCTTAATATGCATAAATTGCTCCACCTTAATTTTATCTAACGTAATCGTAACATCATTAATGAATATGCAAATGATTGGACTAATCCTAGAATTACATAAATCTTACGCAAACAATAGAATTATTCACTGACCGGGGCCGGGTCAGTTTGATTTAATTGTTTTTGGTGTGGAAATGTACCCTCTCAAGCATATTATTAAGTGTGTCAATTTAAGACAAAAAAAGATTTGATGTGCGGTCACTCTAACGAACTTTGGAAACTTTAAAGTCGGAGAAATTATATGCTCAGGTCCAATTAAATGATGTTAATAAAATTTTAGGTCGAATAAAAATCGTCCTACGCTACGCTTGCTTATCGAAAACTTCCGGAATCTCTCCAGCCGAAGCGACTGCCTGCCTCTTTCAGGAGCTAATCCGTTTGACTATGTCGGTGACACGCGATCTTCTACATATCTCCTTATTCCTGATTCGATGCAATAAATAAATAGCCCTCTCCATAGCCTTCTTTTTTATTTATTTGTGAAAATATATAAATTTTACCATAGTTTAACTTGAAATACTGGTACTCCATACATAAAAGTCGGGCTACTTCAGCGGGCGTAGATTCGTGTCGCGTTGGCGCTCTAAAGTCACCGTGAACGCGATATTCTACTCTTCATTAGCAGACGAATATTAGTATCGTTGCAAGCTTCAAGATTCTGAAGTGATATGATTGTAGCCAAGCCCACGCCCAACATCGTTTTCGCCCGAATACTTCGCATTGAAACGATGCACCCGGCCACACACATCGCGTTGACACGAACCTGTAGCTAATTTACCCGCAACATCATACAGTAATTGACCTGAGGCACTCTTGAATTAGAAATCGGGCAACATCTCAAGCTATAACGCAATCTCAAGCAACACTCAAGACATGCGCAATATATACTCAAAGTCTAAAGACCAAAGTCGAAACCAAGTTCAAAGTCCAGTGAAGAGATCACGGTTAGTTCTTTAGTAGGTCGTTATATCTTTGCAATTATTGTTGTTTCACAGAAACTATCTTTATCTGTAATATAGTTAATTACAATAAAGCTATGTATCTGATTAAGTAAGTTATCATAATGGAGATAATTATAAAGAATAGAAAACAGATCTTATATGTACAATATGACTAAAAAAATAGTTTGTCGCTGAATTCTTTTTTTAATTTGTACATGGTATTTTTATTTCTTTTAAAAAAATATATACATCATAAGCCCCGACTATGGAACTCTGATGCTCTTTATCTTGGCACTTTCTTCTTTCTTTTTTTAATAAGTAACATTCGCATTTAAATCGTTCGGCATGTTCTGAGAACTTTGAAGGACATGTGTCATTCACAAACCCGCACTTGGCCCGGCGTGGTGAATTAAGGCTTAATCTCTTTCGTCAAGAGAGAAGTCCCTGTGTCCCAGCAGCGGGAATTTTAATAGGGTGATGATGATGATGATGATGCATTCGTTAAAACAAATTCGCATAAATATTGCAACAAGAGAATAGTGTATGCAGTCGCATTGGTCATTAGTCGCAACGCATTAAAAAGGACAAATACAAAAAAATACTAATTTAGATAATTAAATAATTGGGCTGACGGCATCTCATCTGATGCAATGAGTGCTTACCCGTTCAACCCATGATTTTTCTACCCAATAATATTTTTACCCCTTCAACCCAAAACATATGCCCCGTTACCCAAAGCAAAAATCTGAGTCACAGAGTATTCTAAATAGTACAGACACCGTAATTTGTATATCTTTATATATATAATTCTTCTGTGAGTGTGTATGTCACTGAACTTCTCTCAAACTACTGGACCGATTTTGATGAAATTTTTTGTGTGTGTTCAAGGGGATCTGGGAATGGTTTAGATTCACAATTTTGTCCGCTGGACAATGTTTTTTTAATTAATTTTCAATTTATTAGTAGTTGTTGATTTTGTATATATGATCCCACGAGATAATCCAAAAACATGGGCAACGCCGTGGCGATTTTTTGTCTAATGTAATGAATGACCCTGCTTCTTTAGTATTTCACTATGACATTTATTTGAATTCAAAAAATAGAAATTAGGAATAAGTAGGTGTGGGTAGAACGGGTAACTTGAATCTATTGTTTTGGGTTGAACGGAGCAAAATACCTATGGGGTACAAAAATCTTGGGTCGAACGGGTAAGCACTCGATGCAATTGGCACAGGACCGAAATAAGTGGCGAGAGCAAGAGGAGGCTTATACCCAGCAGTGGGTGAAGTTAGGCTGCGGATGATGATGATGATGATGAGGTATTAAATAAGGGATGACGGTTGTCTTGATCGTACAGTAAAACCCGTTTACAAAGCAAAAATAGTTGCCCCAAATTGATTCTTTTTTTATTAAGTCGGTGAAATACAAGCTTTTAAACAGACACATTACTCTCGCTTGTAAATTTTAAATTTGAATTCCCTGTTAGTACGAAATGTAAGTATTAGTGAAGGCAAATCCTAGAATATGATATGGATTTCGAACAGAGGGCCCGGTATCTGTCCACCTGCTGTGAATGATGATGAATGACCCAGTTTTGCTATCCTGTCTGATACGTCCAAAGACGTGACAAAAGCCGCGGTTGCTTCCAACTGTAACAATTAGAGACTTATTAGGGAAATCTATAACAAGTTTCGCAACAGTCTGATTTACTTGCCTACTTGTTAGTAAAAAAAAATTGGGCATTTTGTTGCTATTTAAATACATTTATTCAAATCAATTCAATAGTATTTTGACATAAATTATTTATTTCGAATAAATAATCGTTAATTCTGAAATTAGATTTTATTTTTATTAATAAACTTTATATATTTCTAAATAGATGACATTTACTTAAATTAATTATTGATTTGCACGCCTTTATGCGGCAGGATGTAAATCCTGGAAGGACCTGTTATGATTTTATGCAAGACTTGTTTTTAACCCCCGACCAAAAAAGAGGGGTGTTATAAGTTTGACGTGTCTGTCTGTATGTCTGTCTGTCTGTGTGTCTGTGTGTCTGTCTGTCTGTCGGTGGCACCATAGCTCCCGAACGGATGGAGCGATTTCAATTTAGTGTTTTTGTATAAAAGGTGAGTCTGGTGCGAGTGTTCCTATACATGTTTCATGAAAATCAGTTGTGCCGTTTAAAAGTTATGCGGGTGAGAGTGGGTATGGAAAACCGAAAATCTGCAATTATACTAGTGTCAAATGAAATCGCATCGCGTCCAAATTACATAATATTATGTTGTTTTACGTTTAAGGAAATTATGGCATTGAAATCGGGGGTTTTTCTTAAATTTTAATTTTATATTTAATTATATACCTTCATTATAGTAAATAAATGATTTATTGAGTCCAGCATTCGGTGTCGCATAGCTTAAATTAATATATATATAGAATTGCGTTGTTTGTACTAATTTGCGTTGCGTTGCAACACAAACATGATATTGCACGTAACTAAATGCACAGAAATGTAACATTAATTTACAAACAGATACGAGCGCCTGAGTTTCAATACACTTATGGTACAGTCAACAGCAAAAGAAACCGATGAAGTAGGGCCCAACAGTAAATTAAGTCAACAGTTGCTGTCTATTGTAATTTGTTAGAAGTAAAGGAACTTAAATGACTATGTTATTTTTTCTAGATAATTCCTATTTTTAATTAAATTATAGTTGACCTGTCCATGTATGCTCTGTGCGTCTAAGGAAATACACGTTTAGCCTTTGACTTTGTCATAAGTAAGTGATCTCAATTATTTCGATCCTCGGTGTTACTATTTGCCCAAATAAAACTTCATCTAAAATTTACACTTTGGTATACCTAACTCATTACATCTAGCACGTCACACTAGAAGATGTTTTGGAACGTTGATTTTGACCACTTACTTTTGCTGTCGACTGTACAACTAAGTTGGTTCCATTCCGCGGAGTACCCTCGATAATTTGATTTGTTACAATCTAGTTGAACGAACGAACTAGCTTTTGAGCATGAAATTCCGTTGAGCATATGACTGAACCAACCGAAATTAAAAATAAACAAACCTAAACATTTAAACAAACATAGTAGCAAAAAAAAAAACACTTGTGCAGTTGTTGTTCCTACCTCTCCAAAATAGCTTTACAAAAACTTGTGAGGATATAGAAAAAAAATTATTGACTGTTACTTATAGTTTTCCTTTTACAATATTTTTGTTTCTCTAATAGGTTTTGACCATTTTTTACTAAATTCTCACATTATTTTTGTAAGATAGGAACACTCACTCAATATCTACATACGAAATCACTCACGAGAATTGCGTCGAATTGTAACACTTTGGGAATGTGTTACATTGCATCGAATTGCTTATGGAATATCTCAAGTGTATCACATACTTTATATTAAGTTAAATTTTAATAAACTCTTTATGATCCGAGTGCCAAGATTATGAAGAAACTTCAAACACGAGGGCTAGACAAGACTTATTAGTAATAAGTTTTTGATTGACAATGTTCGTCGTGTTGGTAATATTTTGTTTGTGATGCAGAAGAGCTCTCAGACTCATACAAGAATGTCATACCTACTACTTCGCGAATAACGAATTGAGGGGAACAATTCTTAATATAATAGATGCAATATAAAAATATATATAAAGCCGTGTTGGCTAAGTGGGAGGACTCTCGACTTTCATTCCGAAGGTCGTGGGTTCAAACCCCGCCTCGCACCTCTGGATTTTTCTTCTTGAGAAATTTATGTGCGCTGTAAACACGTGCTTTAACGGTGAAGGCAAACATCGTGAGGAAACCGGCATGTTCTGAAAACTTTAAAAAAAGAGTATGAAGGACATGTGACATTCACCAACCCGCACTTGGCCAGCGTGGTGAATTAAGGCCTAATCTCTCTCGTCAAGAGAGAAGTCCCTGTGTCCCAGCAGTGGGAACGTTAATAGGGTGATGATGATGATGATGAAAAATATATATATTTCTCACGCGATAAAGTTGTTTTAGGTCTGTATACATATATCCGGGACCCGACCATGCCATGTGGATGGGTAAAGAATATGCACTGAATTATTAACTGTAAATTGGTAGGTATCATAATTTGGTTGTTGTAAGTTCTAATTGTTATTTTAGTTGTAATATTGTTAATTATGAATTACGGGTATGGCACAGCCAATGTTTAGCAAAACTCCCATTAATTTAAATAAAGAGAATAAAAAAAATCTTGTAAATTAAGCTCTTTTATAATTGCAGTCCCTCTTTTCTTATTTGTATGTACATTCTACTTTTCTCATAATATTTTGTATGTGGCTGGGAAAGTTTGTGCAACGCGAAGTATTCGGACGATATTTGTTAATTTATAACATAAACTAGCTGTGTCCTGCGGTGCTACCCGCGTTATATTATATTATAATGGATGAAGTACTCTTAACCAACAACATATTTATTTGAATAAAGATTAATATTATTATGTTGATACAACTTAAACAAATTATTTCGACCAAATTAGGTACCATAAAAACGGTTTTTGTGAGTTAATCTTAAAAGATAGACATATACTATCGCGGACTGTTTTTTAGATCATTAAAAGAGCTATTATTCTTAAATACATATTTTTTGTGTATCTTGAACCGTTTTCACGGCGCACGCAACGGAAGGCTTCAAAGATAAACAATTTCTCCCGTTTTTTACACATTTACCACTATATCTTTGCTCCTATTGGTCATGGCGTGATGTTATATAGCCTATAGCCTTCCTCGATAACTGGACTATCCAACACAAAAATAATTATTCAATTCGAACCAGTAGTTTCGGAGATTAGCGCGTTCAAACAAACAAACAAAAATACAAACAAACAAACAAACTCTTCAGATTTATATATTAGTATAGATAAGTAAAGTTGTATTATAGTAGTAAAGTGACTGACAAATACATTTTCGTCCCATCCTCGCCGCCACTGTACAATATTCGTATCGGTGCGAGCAAGTAGTGAAGCGACCGCTGGTTGGTCACACACTGATCTATTGTACTCGCACACTAACGCAGTTCTTACATACCTACACATACATACATAACAATAATACATAATGACTGCCTCAGTGGCGCGGTGGGCGAGAGTCCGCTTGCGGCGCAAGAGGTAGCGGGTTCGATTTCCGCCGAGGGGTCAAGTGTTTGTATGTTCTGCAAGCACTTTCTCCTTGGTCTGGGTGTTTAATATGTATAATAAAAAATATCTATGTATATTATATTAAGTAAGTATATTATATGTCTAGTACCCGTAACACAAGCTAAGAGTAAGCTAAGATTAATAAATATTTATTTATTTATAATTATGAAACAAAGTAAATATAATATATTTCTTGATGTACTTTAAGATTCTGGACACATTTTCAACTAACACAAAGCAGAGTGGGTTATATTTAACTGACGTAGATACACTTTTTTTTCGTTAATACAAGTACATAATGTAATATTCTAGATCTAAATTTGGTGTCCCGGGAGCTGGAATAGAACCCTCTACTCCTAAATAAACCGAGCTGAAGAGGACCGTCGGAAAAGTCAGTTTTAACAGCCCTTTCCCTTGAGGTTATCAAAATACATTTTCCTAATTCACGTGGTTAATTAGTAACCAATAAATAAACATGTGACCTAAGTACTTAATGAGCAATAAATTTAATTTCGATTCAATGAAATTGACTCATTAAAAGAATAACGCCCGTTGGAAGTTTTGTCTGTTTACGTCCGTAAGTGGTAACCCTCTGAATCCTTACACGTGACCTTCGGGTGGTGCTAAGAACAGTCTCTGGTGGTAGGCTTCGGCCGCGGCTTGTCACCACCCTCCGGGCTGGGCCAGTGCGTGAAGCGATTCGTGTTTCGTAATGTGGCCCGGAGAAGCCATCTACCTTCTAGGTCTTCATGCGCCGTCTTAAACCATATCGTCACTTAGCATCAGGTAAGATTGTGGGAGCCTTCATTTGAGGCTTATCTAGCTTAAAAAAAACGCGATGATTGTAATATGTATTCAATCATCATCTTGTCAATTTCCCCTATTTCATGTGGAATAGAAACACCGTGTTTCTAGGATGTTGGTAAGGATTGATATGTATAGAATCAATTCTTTTGTCGACAAATTATTATCCACGAATACCACCTGCTAAACACATTGACTGGTGCTATACTTGGACTTGATTAGGTGCTATTCAGCTACGTGCTTTTAATTTACTACTACGGGCGGTTCCTTCAGAATCTCTTATAACATTCAATCAATGATTAACCTCCAATAAAATATTGCTACTAAATACTAAATAAAATATAAGTATTCTGTTTAGTTCATCCAAAAATACTGGACACCTATTTTTACATTATTACCAAATTTTATTAATCAAACATTTTTACTTACTAACTAGATCACAGTACAACTAACTACATTAAATAAAAAAAAATTGAGGCTCTAGAGAATTTTTGCACCAAATTATAATGAATTTCGTTTAGTAGTTTTTTCATAAAAGCGAGTCAGGCAGGGTACTTTCGTATTTATAGTAAGCGAGACACGCGGATAACATTAACATTCGCTTAGTATTATTAGTTTAGGATATGATCAGTAGGTACCCAGAATAAAGAAACATCTAGAAAATTCTGCGCTTAACATTTTCTTTACATATTTATGTCAGTGTCAAAATCGGTGCGTCACATAAGTTAGCTAAAAAAGCTAAAAAAATAGCCAATGACAATGGATTTTTTTAATACTTTGTTTTTTTTTTTTTATGTTCCTGTTGCCTTTTTCATAATTGTTTATCGTAAGGCCCTCGGGAAAAGTGTGAATTTCGGATAGCCCAGCCTATTATAGTATTCTCGGTACTCCCTACCATAATAATATACTTGCATATTGATTGATTAACTATATAATAAAACTTTAAACAAGGAATTTGTTTAAAGTTTGGGTTCCTTCACACATTGGTCTAACCGGGAACGAAAAAGTAGATCGTTTTGCACAGGAAGCTGCATTGGACGGTCAAACATATGACTGCTTACCTATTTGGTCGGACTATATATCTAGCTTGAAGCGACATTGTCTAATGATGTGGTCCGAACATTTTGATGAAAGGTCTCTCACAAAAGGGATTTGTTATAAAACTGTTCAACCATCCCTATTGCAATATGTATGGTTTGACCAATGTCGGATGAATAGACAGGATTTAGTAAATATATTTAGACTCCGTACTGGACACATACCATACAACAAATTCGCTTACTTAATGAAAAAAACTACCAGTCCCAATTGTGAGATGTGCAATAAGATTGAAGATGTTTACCACATTCTTATGGAATGTGTCCGGAACAACACCTTCGTAACCGGTTATTTAAAAAATCGTCTTACTTTTGGCAAATAGGAAGCTGTAACAGTTATCTAGCTAACCCTCAATCAGAGGAAGCTGGAAAACTGAACAAACTTTACAAACAATTTGTTACAGAACGTAGTACCTAGAAATATAGATATAAGTACATAGTTATAGAATAGTATAGTTATAGTAATAAGTTTTCTTTGATTATTGTATTTTGTGTACCTACAAGGGTGACATGTTCAGTGTTTGAACAAACTCTTTCAATAAAAGAAAAAAAAAAATGTTGTGTCAACTAATGCATTGTTTGTCTCCCTGGGGCTTCGACTGCCTTTCAAAACGAAATACTGTCAAATTTTGACATTTGACGTTGAAAAAACACGATGACCCGTCGATTCTCTATTAGCTTATCTTATCTTTGTCTTTATTTTCAACTTATATTAGGTTCCTAACTAAAACTGGCCAGGTTTTTGAGTATTTCTATTAGATATAATTGAGGTACCATTTAAAGCCATCAAATTGGTAAAACTTGGCACACTTTTAGAGTATTTTGATAAGTTTTAGTTTATGATAGACCACTTTTTATTTTTAATTTAATTAAATTTTTTACTACTAAATTGTGGTATTTGTGAGAGAAAATAAATGATTTATTAATAATTATTATTATATTCTCTAAAAAAGAAGCTTAGAATAAGTGCAGGGCCTTAATTCTGCAATTCTCTAATAGAACATGGGCGTAGAAAGGTCATTATGGAAAATAAATCTGAATGTTTGACATTTGACATTTGCAAAATGAACGGCTCACGACTGTAATCGATGCGTTAACCGCAAAATCAGGGTACAGGTGCTAAAATGCCGTCTTAAAGTTAAAATAGTCTAGTCATAGCTAATATTAAGCATAAGAATAATATTTATTTACAATGTTATAACAAAAAGATGCTCAGTAGTAACAGTTCCATAAACGTTAAGCTTACTAGAGCGTGCACATATTTATTTATGTATATAATTCGACGTAAACAATTCAAATGATTAAACGAAGACTACAAAACACCTTATTGATGATGAATGAATGACGATGATCTGATTAGCTTTTGTTGGTTTTGGTATAATAAAAGAACGTGTAGTTATGATGGTTTTTTTTACACAAATTAAGAATACTATAAACATTTCCTGTTAATGCAGCTTGAGAACTACTGGGTCGATTGCTATCTTTAAATAGAAATGAAAACTTAAGAACAGTTGTGGGAGCTTTCCTATTTTTACAATTCGAAGATTGTCCTCACTTTCGAAATAAAATGATTTATTTGCAAGAATACAAAATTATGAATACATGTCGGATCTTAAAACGTAATAAGTCAATGTATAGCCATAGATGAAGTGTAAAGCCTACAAGTAGGCGTGCAAATGTTAAGTCAAAATATAATTAAATTTTAATTACATTTCATAATTTAAATATTCACTAAGAATTGATTTATTGATAGAATAAGAGAGACGCAATATGGCGTTGACCTGAGTAACATCTTTTTCACTTTATAATTTCATTTAACTCGACACTGGCAAATTGTCTCCTCAAGCGCAAAGTCCAATTACAAGAAACTGAGCTGAACGCTATAAAAACACTGTTCGAGCCACCAACTACATAATTTTGTTTAAAAAAATCCATTTAACTCCTTATATTGTTCTGGTAGTTTATTATTAATTAAATACACATGTTATAAACATTTCTCCTATAAATATTCTTATTAAACCGAAGAACTTCAAGTTGACGAAAATAAGTGAAAATTAAATGAATCAATAAAGTTGAGTATTCAGTTGTATTTTCATTAGTCTCTTATTAATTACCTATGTATAATATACCTGTATAATGCCAACTATGTATAATATACCTGTGCCAGGAGATCTTGCACTTCCTTGGTACTCAAACAAAATTATTAAATGTTTACAAAACGATAGTATTTAAGTTGTGAAATGTGTACACAAAATAAGGCTTAAGAAATATAAAACGTCTATTAATTATTATTCTAATAGTTTTACATATGAATTATGATAGATTTAACATAAAAAAATCTGAGAGTAAATAATGGGTGAGTATTTGTACGCGAGAGATTAAATATTTAGTGACAGTAAGTATTTAAGAAACTATTATAGACAAATCGAAAATGCGACCAAGTTGAATACAAATATGTATGTACTTACCTACTTAAATAGGTAATTACTAAGTTTTACATAAAATCATTGCTTTTTCATAAAATCATTCGCTTCTCAACTCTGTATAAAACATTTAAGCGAACTGTCAAGACAACGTTATTTCCTTGATATTTTTTGTATAAACATTTTAGTTTTATTAATTTTAAGTTGATCTGTCCATGTAGGCTATGTGCTTCTAAGGAAATAACGTTTTGACTTTGACGATTGACGCTTAGATATTTTAAACGTCTCATTTGATTTGAATGCAGTTTTCACTAATAAATTAAGTAATTTATGATGCAAGTACATTTATAAAGTTTTACCGTGTGGAATCTCTTAAACAAGCGAAACGGGTCCTTAAAGATAAATACGTCTATCTTAGATCACATCACTTGACATCAGATGAGCTTGTGGTCAAATTAAGGGTTAATTAACATAACAATTTCATTTTCATTAAAGAAAAACAATAAAGAAGATAGCAAAACAAATTACCCATACGCTATCACGGTGCAATCCAGCTTATTATCTAAGGCATCAGATCGCTGGTTACCGCGTCCTTCTAGGATGCAGCCCCCCCATCAGCAACTTAATATAAGCCGCGTGAGTCGAGAGATAGGCACAGTTGCTCACCTACACTCCAAAATGCGGGCGCTGAGCTTAACGGTGGGTGACACGTGTGTATTAGTGAAGTGATAGTGATAAGTGTCATACATAAGTGATGTCGGTTCGGGGATGGGGGGTAGTTTTCGTTGTAGAAGCTATGTAACCTAGATTTGGTTTTTTAATTTTTTTGGTTTAGTGGAGCTAGTTTTGTTTTTTTTTATTTATCTTTTAATAAAATCGAAAAATATTAATCAAATATTTTCGACGTATATTATTATTTGTATATGTTACCTATTTATCGAGAAATATTTTGAACAGTTAATTTTGATTGTAACAAATAATTTAACGTACGAGATATTATAATATAAAATATCATTTCATTCTTTTCTTTTAATTTAATGTAACTTACATATTTTTTATTAAAATAAAAATATAAGTCTAGAGTTTTAGTAATAAAAAAAAAGTCATAAATCTAATATCTAAAAATACTTTCCTATAGGAATATTTATTAATTTAACTTACGAGATATTATAATATAAAATATCATTTCATTCTTTTCTTTTAATTTAATGTAACTTACATATTTTTTATTAAAATAAAAATATAAGTCTAAAGTTTTAGTAATAAAAAAATGGTTAATAAATCTAATATCCAAAAATACTTTCCTATAGGAATAGGTTCAATATTCTGAACAATATTTTGATCCTAATAAAAGGATTCAAACTAGATTTTATAATGTTTTTTAATCAATATCTCTTATTTTATTTTAGCTATGCTAATGTCAAAAATAAACGATTAAACATGTTTATTTAAAAGTATAAATATATTATTTCCCGAAGAAAATGCAAACAGAAAGAATCTCACTATTACATAATTATAGTCTACGTAAGCTTATTAGCTCGTTAGCAAAGCCAATTTTTATAAAAGTGCTATATTCAAAAATAAGACGAATCATTAAGAGAAAGCGATCAAATCATATCAATAACAATTTACAACGCCATAACTTTTATCCTAATTAACACATATTAAATAATAAAAAATGTTTAACATTATAATGTAAGCAAAAACTAACTTCCAAGTTTCTCATAGTAAATGGATGTTATCTTAAAAATCGTGCGAACAGACAAACAATCGTACAAAAAGTTAACCGCTGTTTTGTAATACATCGGAGAACTTCTCGACTTTGTAAATTTAACGTAAAAAAAAAACAAAGTACTTGTAAACACTACATAACCTGCTTGAGACTTGATAATATATCTATATAAATAAAAATGAATTGTTGTTCGTTAGTCTGATTAAAACTCGAGTACGGCTATGACGATTGAGCTGATTTTGGTTTTAAAATGTTTGTCGTAGTCCAGGGTTGGTCTAAACGGTGAGCATAATATAAGGAAAAATTGCGACGCCGGGGCGGGCCGCTAGTGACAAATAAATATGTAGAGACGAAAATGGGTCAAAACATTATAAAATATAGATATATATATATTTGTTTTTGGGATAGGAAGCAATACGCCATTATAGTCTTCGTCTATTATATGCCTACGGACATTGACAAAAATTGCGAAAGTAGGAACGTTCCAACAGAAACATAAACTGTCCAATGAAAAAAAAAAATTATGAGCATTGCAAAGGAATGGAAAATATTTCAATTTCAATTTATTTATTTACCATAACGTTATATTACATAACAGGCAAGTCAAAACATACAACATAAAAACATTTATACTAACATTAGTTATACATAGGTTAAAAAAGATAAAAGTAACCATAAAGTAACCAGTATCTAAAAATGAAATTTATGGGCATCATCATAATATTATACACATATATATATAAACAACTTTCTGCCGTCCGTCAGCAAAATGATTAAGCTCATTAAATAAATTTGGCATTGCAACAATGTGGTCGTGAAGATTAGCTCCGTTAAGAAATAAGTTATGCTTTTTGTGTTAATACGTAACAAAATAAATTACCGGAACATAATATATGCAAATAAGTTGTTTAAAATAAGCGATGTATGTTATGGGTTCGTTGCTTATCAACGTTATTTCTTTCTTTCACTTTTTATCGTGTTCATGAGCCAAAACATAAATATTTTAAAGGTCCGGTTCTGATATAAATTGTCAATAGAAGTTTCATCATCATCTTAATCCCTTTTAACGTTCCCACTGCTGGGACACAGGGACTTCTCTATTGGCGAGAAAGATAAAGCTTTAATTCTAAAACTACGTAAATTTTGATAATTTTTTTGGTCCGTTTCTCATAAAAAACTGTCACTAAAAGCGTAATAAGACAAATTCCTTGTACGGTGTTTATTAAAATATGGATACCTATAGAATTATAGAGGTTAAGTTAAAAAAATATCTACAAACCAAAGAAATGTATTTTCAGTGTGGATAGTTAATTAATTGAAGAAAGCTATAGGTTACATTTTGCCTCGTAAATAATATCCGTAATATCTAATCCTCGTCATATCATGTTTGTGTGGGAAATCCATAGAATGCAGAAGTCGTAATTTCTATAAATATTTTAATGCTGTGATATAACAAAAATATTTATAGTTTTGCAATACAATATGAAACATTACTTACGTAAGGATAGAATACTTCTCAGGATAATAAAATTTAATTGTACCGCAACATCTTTATTGTTTTATAAATATCTGTAAATTTCACGCATGGGAACCAAAAAGTAGTATAGCTAGTTTTGATCAATGAATAGTTTTTTGACTGATCCGTTATTATTGGAACCGAGTGTACAAATACTCGTTGTTATGAACATTTCAATAAATAAAAAAGATTTTTCGAATATGAAACAATCTAAGATGTGTTGATATGTTTTACCAACAGACAACATATTTTTATTTCTTCATCTTAGAAATGCATGTGAAAAAAAAGAAAACAGAGCAAATTACCAAAGTATCTCAACAATTTTATAAATCATTAATATATAATGTCAATAAATATGACGAAAACTGAACAAAAGTACCAGGGCAACATAAACACATGGAACATGATCAGTTTATCCCTTCGCAGATATGGCTATTGCTGGCCTGTGCCGCATCGCTGGCCGTCCCCGTGCCTGAAGCAGCAAACGCAGAACAAAATGCACAAACCGCAGAACAAACGGAACTGACCAGGGAGAAGCGAACCCCAGGAGGCTGGCACTCGCCACCAGAAGGAATCTGGAAGAAAAAACTCGTCTGGAAAGAGGAGTGGCAGAAAATCTGGAAAACGGAAAAAAAGCAAGCCTGGAAAACTGAATGGGTGAAGGAAAAGGTACCAGCTTGGAAGACGGAGAAAGTTCAACAGTGGAAGGAGGTAAAGTATAGTTAAATAGTAATGTTAGAGGGATATTTATAGGTTACTAAGTAAAATCACGTAAGACCACTCAAAAATTATATGAATCACTTTTACACAGTTTATTACAAATTAGTGTCTAACCTTAAAACAGTTTCCATCAGCACACCACTACAACACTTTTCACTTTTAGAGGTCTAGTCGCTACGACGCGCAGAAAACAGAATGTCGTGCTGAAGTCGCAAGTCGTTAAAGTTAGGTTAGGTTTGACAACCGGAAACGACTCAGTACTACAGCTAACCATTCACTTAGTTTTAATAAATTAAGCGATACATTTAAAATTAATTAACTATTGTATAAATAATAACATAAATTCTGAATATTTATGGTTACATTATATATATTTTATTGCAACAAAATCTTTCCAACCTAATTTATTTTTAAATGATATCGTTTTTCAACTATTTAAAATGATTCATTATCGGAATAAAATAACTTAGTACAATGGATTCATTATAAATTCTGCACTTAATTAATAGTTATCCTTACAGTAAGGTGTATATTGAGATTTGATGCCGAAGGCTTCGTATTAATATTTTATTTGTTTAGGAACAAGTACCCGCTTGGAAGATTGTGAAGAAGCCGATCTGGAAGGAGGTTCAAGTACCCATATGGAAGGTTGGTTCACATTTCATTAAAAAAATATTAAACCACTCAAGTTTATTCAAACTTAAACATTAAATCTAACACAGGACCAACATTTTAAAGAATTAAAGCTTATACATCTATCGTAGACTTCAAAGATATTTGTATATTAATTAATATCATTTTGGGACCATTCTTATTCTGTTGGTGTTATGGACTATTTTACCGCAAACATATAGTAGATTTTTATCCTATCCTGTGCCGCAGGCAAAACTTTGCCTATTAGACCTCAATAAACAATAAACAAATCATACCATTCTAGGAAGTCCAAGTACCTGATTGGAAGAAAGTGACCAAGCCAGTTTGGAAGGAGATCGAAGTGCCCGTAACAAAGGAAGTGCAAGTGCCGGAATGGAAGCAGAACTTTATCCCTGCTTGGGTAAAGGAAGGTGTTCCCGGAGAGAAGTACCTTGGCAAGGACGACCACGGCTGGGAGTACACGAGCCACGATCTGTGGAGGAAGAAAATGATCTGGAAGCCAGTGTGGAAAAAGGTAAGGGTAATTTCAAAAGTAGTACAAAACCGTTACAAAAAAGTCGAACTTATTGATTGATATATCGTCGATGGAAATTTCAATTGGCGTAAAGGACAAAATGACGATATTGAGTTATATATATTGCCGTAATCAGCTCGCCGAGGTCTATCGAATGGTATACTCAAAGTTTTTAAATTCCAATGTTTATGACCTTTACGTCCAAGCATTTTATAGCATATTTTGGTGAGAGAAAATACATTTTGTGATGTAAAGTTCTGGCAAGTTTTGCATTTTTTTTAATATGGGTGTAAAGAACATCACAACGAAAAGGATTTTTTTGTAATGGCTTATACGACTCTGATAACTAATTAGAAATTAAACAAGCTTTAGCGTATGTACTGTTAAGTTTTTGGTTTACCCTTTACGACCATGAATTTTAGCATCGATTTGCAAAAAGTATTAAATACGCCCCACGGGAAAAGCATGCTTCTAATACAGTCGAAAATACGCCATGTACGACTTGACTTTCTATGAAATCGGTACTCAAAACGGAATCTGTTATATTTGGGGAGAAACGTTTTATTGCACCGCGACTCTTGTACCGGTCAAGACAAGAACAAAATTGTACTTGCAGCTCTGTATCATTTTTTGCACACATCGACAAACGTTCAAAACGTGCAGATCAATTATTTGTTGCCTGGCCATACGTACATGCCAGTAGACTCGATGCATTCAGTAATCGAACGCGAAGTACGTAATCTTATTGAGTGGCGAACATTTATTGAAACAGCCAGAAAAAAGCCCAGGCCTTATATAGGTAATGTTTTGTATAAAGGGCTTGAAAAAACCGGAAGAATGTAATACACTGACATACAACCTAAAACCTGCATACCAAGACCGATTGCCCATATCTATAGCTAAATATAAAGACTTGCTTTGTGACAATAATACTATTCCAAAGCACTTCCACAAAGAGCATCTAGAATTACCATCTCTACATAATGTTGCTGATAAAAAAGTTAAGGTACATTTACTCTATACTAACTAATGGTTGTAAGTGTGTATGATTCGACGAAGGAACGGTGTTACGGTCAGAGTAGTGTACACAATATAATTTAATTCTAATAAAAGTGCAAGTAAATCGAAGTCTGATTAAAACAATTATTATGTAAGTATAATCTTAAAACGATAACAATAGAAGTCTGGATTACAGTTGTTATTAATAAAAGTAAAGGTAAATTTATTCTATAATAAAAAATGCTTGTTAACTAAACTAAACTTAAACGAAGGACAGTTACAATAACGTACAAAGTAGTATGTCATGTTATAATAATAATTCTTTATTGCATATAAATATATTTTTTTTAATATGTAAGTATAATTTAATGCTTATAACAGTCCAAATAAAACCAGAAGTATGATTAAAGCAATTGTAATTAATAATAATCTTAAAACGATTAAAGAGCTGTCTGGATTTTATGTCTGTTAGAGTTTATATTGTTCAAATTCAAAGACATTTATTCTAAATTAAAAAGTTGTTAGTGTGTTTGATTTAATTGTAGAAACACTTGTAATTAAATTGAAGTAAAAGTGAAAAACCAGAAGACTGATTAAAATAATTATAACAAGGTATTATTTAAACCAAAGTTAACCAAAGAGCCGTGTTGGCTAAGTGGGAGGACACACGACTTTCATTCCGAAGGTCGTGGGTTCAAACCCCGCCACGCACCTCTGGATTTTTCTTCTTGAGAAATTTATGTGCGCTTTAAACACGTGCTTTAACGGTGAAGGCAAACATCGTGAGGAAACCGGCATGTTCTGAGAACTTTAAAAGAGTTTGAAGGGCATGTGACATTCACCAACCCGCAGTTGGCCAGCGTGGTGAATTAAGGCCTAATCTCTCTCGTCAAAGGAGAAGTCCCTGTGTCCCAGCAGTGGGAACGTTAGTAGGGTGATGATGATGAAAGTTAAATAAAAAGTCTGGTAAAATGTTCCTTGAAGAATTGAGTTAGGTAAATAGTTAAGGTACAATTGTTTGTAACAGGATTTAAACAATTTTTCTACAGTTTATTATTCCTTAATTCATCGAACAGGTTAAAAATAGTAAGAACATGCAGTTTTCCTACGATTCCAAATACACAAGATACAGGGTCTATTTGTTATATTCATTTAATTTAAATTGAAATTATTAAAAAACTTTATTTACCTGAGCGTTCAATTAAATTATTTTAATTAAGTTTGCATTAGATTTATTGCTAATGTAAATACAGTGCTGTCTAACCTTTGTAGTGTTTTTTTCAAATAAATGTCCTTTATTTTGATTAAATACCTTTCTGTAGTCCAAAAATATTGCTGTAAAAATTTCACAAAAATTACCAATAAAAGAGGTTTATATCAGATGTTATTTTAATTACTTTTACGTGGAAAATGTTTTAATTTTATTGAAACACAAAGGTTTGAAACCAAAATTTTGACCTTTACAGCTAATTTTTATGAGTAAATTATCGACTTAAGACACAAATTCTGGTAAATTATTTAACAGAATGTCTGATACGACCAAAATGTTTAATTTCGTTCATAAAAATAGACGGCGTATGTCTAAAAACTAGCAAAATTGCTACGTCATAAAGGACAAAAACTTTTTAAATATAGTATTTAGAGTAATTTTAATAATATCAACGAATAGAGCTTGTCAAATAAAATAGAGTCCCTTTAGAAATGTTTTTTGTAAGTACAATATTTGTTCAATGATTATTCTTAGTTTTTATTTAAATTAGATTTAAGTTGACCTGTCCATGTAAGCATAGGCTTCTAAGGAAATAAACGTTTTGACTTTGACTTTGACTTTGAATACATATAAAGATAAAAATTAATTTATAAAAAAAAAAAATGTTTTTTGGCTCTCCTGAAAAGTTGGGTTTTGTCCTTTACGCCAATTGAAATTTCCATCGACGATATGATAGATACCTTAAATTACTTCAAATGAAATATACATTATCTATTTTATTTACTGATCAAGGAATTTCAATCAATAATCAAAATAAAATTTCATATGAAAAGAAATGCTAGACTTTGCAAAATCGATGGCAGATCTACAACACATTTAATACACATAACATAGATTTCTAATTTGTCAATATTTTCCCAGGTATGGAAGACCGTGCACAAACAAGAATGGGTAAAGGAGAAGAAACTGGAATGGAAAGACGAATGGAAGCAAATCTGGAGAACAGAAAAGAAGCAAGCTTGGGCCACCGAGAAGAAACAAGAGTGGGTAGAAGAGAAAGTTCAGGTATGGAAGACCGTGAAAAAAGAGGTATGGGTACCAGTTCAGAAGAAAATCTGGATCGAGAAGTCGAAGGAAATCCAAGTGCCAATCTGGCAGACCATTCAAGTACCAGCTTGGAAGAAGGTATACAAACCAGTTTGGGAAAAGGTGTGGGTACCGATCCATCATGAACACCATGACCACCACGAACACCACGGCTGGGACTAAGGAACTAAACCTAGGTACAAACCCTGTATATATATTAGAAAAACATAGTCATTTGTTACCTATTTGTTACCAACAATACCAATTGTAAATATTTTAGATAGGGTGGCGTGCGCGAAAGCTTTTTGAACTGCGAGTGTGTTGTATCTCTATACATATACAGGTTCTAGGTATGTGTGTAAGAGGTCGATTGTCTTTGCGAGTTTTATATAGCTTTGCGTGCGCCAGAGTGGATTCAGTTTATAGCAATTATATTGCTACGTTTGTAAAGTTCGCTTCTTCTTGAAGCCATTGTTCGAGCCGTAGTTTGAGCGGACAATGGGCATCTCACGCTTGGTTTCCAAGCCATCACGGAAGCTGTTCACACATTCTTTGTGAGTTGCATATTTTTTTGAATTTAGGAAATTCGAAAATGAGGCTAAATTTTTTAAGTTTATTTCGCGTCTGTTCCAAGACGTTTTATTTAATTGATTCGTTGCTGGTTAAAATAAATACGATACCAAATTTGTTACCTTGAATGTTTGAAAGAGCTTTATTTTTGCCAGTAAAGAAGGGTAGAAGCTGGTAATAAAATGTATAGTTAAAATACAATTTTATTCAAATGAGTAAGACATTATGATTATTTGTGTTATGTACATTTTATTATCAATTAATTTGCAATGACCAGCTAAGAGTACAACTTGTTTTTATTTTTTTTAAGTTTTAGTAATAAACATAAATCATTATAGATTTGTTTTATTTTAATTCCTTCACAAATAAGTTTCATATTCAACTGAATAGATTACAAAAAATAAGAAGCAGCCCTTATGGTATTCATGAATTGTACATTCAAGTATTTTTTTACGAGTGAATGTATTATCATACCAAAGACAAATGAAACAAAAAAAAATTGTATCGCGATAAAATGTTTTTTTTTCACTTGTAGAGTATGTACCACGATGACAACGATTTGAAGTTTTCTTTTCATACAATTAAATGCAATTTGGCAAAAATCGTATAACACCAACAATTATTATAAATAATTAATTTATTATTATTAATTATAGAATGAAAACTTTGCAAAACAAAATACTTAAAAAATATATTTAAATTCTAATAAATCTTTGTGGACATGTCGTTGTGTTAAATTCGGCCTTCTACGAGTTTAGTAAAATATTTATTTATTATTTATAAAGGCAAGAGACTTCCAAACAATCAGACTTGCTTGGTGATCTTTAGTGTTTTGATTTAATTGATTATTTTAATGTTACTGTCCTTTATTTTTTATAATCTAATATTAGGCTATCTAGTATTTGGCCTTTATATGTAACATTTTAAGCTGATAACTGATTGACATCGCGTTTAAATGATAAATCAATAGATATTTTTAATTTAAGATACGTACATAATCTATTTTTAATTTTCAATTAGCCGCTATAGTTCTGTTATTTTTAGGTAAACTAAGGAGTGAACATCGGAATGAAAGGTGTATAGCTGTAAATTGGTAAACCTTTACCTGTTTCTTTTTTACCTTTTTATGCTACAAATCGAGTTTTATTGAACTAAGACGAACCATAGAAAAACGATAATTGAATGTCAATTTGATCTCAGTTAGGTAGTAAGAGGAGTTTAGCCTGGTCTGATCGCGTTTATAGCCAATGGTGAAACTGGGGTTTAGTGATAAAACGATAAAAAATTATGTGTTTTTAAACGTTTACATAAACTGCCATTTTTAATGTAAATATGTAGTATAGGAGTCTAAATATTTTAAATTTGACATTCCCATTATTTCCGGACAATCCATACAACAACATTTAGCCCCGTGGTAAGCTCAAAGCTCCGTGTTACGGGTACTAGACATCTGATTTACTTAATATTATAGACACACATTATTATATGTATGTACATTATATATTTTGAATATACATATTAAACACCCAGTCCTAGGAGAAAGTGCTTGCAGAACATACAAACACTGAGTCCACCGCAAGCGGAACTCGCTCAAAGTCAGTATTACTTGATGTAATATACTTTATAACTTCAGTTATGATAGATGCCTAGAAAAACGGGCCGACCCGGAAATTCATCTGAAGCACAAATGCAAAACTATCCGCTGGGCCAGAGCAGAGAATACCTAGTCGTAACAAAAGCAGGAAACAGAACTAAGAACAATACGCCGTCATCCTTGAAACCAATGTTCAAATCTTATCATTTGATGTTATCGGGACCTGTCTTTAGTATTAAATTATCGTGTACAGTTTTTCTGTTATAGGTAATTTGCTTTAACGGTGAAGGCAAACATCGTGAGGAAACTGTCATGTTCTGAGAACTTAAAGAGTTTGAAGGACGTGACATTCACTAACCCGCACTTGGCGAGCGTGGTGAATTAAGGCCTAATCTCTCTCGTCAAGAGAGAAGTGTGTCCCAGCAGTGGGAACGTTAATAGTGTGTTGAGCACAGCTTAGATTTCTACACTAAATCTTTTTCGGTGCAGGCTGTTCGGTTGTGGGAACAACTGCCTGCTGATAGCCTTAGAAATACTCCTTCTCTTAACTCTTTTAAAATTGTAGTCAAAAAATTACCTAAAGTTACCTATATTTTTTGACATAAGTATGTATTATTATAAATTTTTCAATAGTAATTTAAGGATTAATATTAGTGAGAGTAAGTTTTTTTTATAAATTTAGTAGGTATGTTTTATATTGTTTACCACCACCGTCCACAACCTTCCTGGCTTATATTCTTTATATTCATCAACAACCTTTGTATGGAAAAGTGTTTTTGTAATTTTTATTCTATTCTAATCTAATTTGACATTATTACCAGCCTGTACTAGTCCAGGGCTGGACAAAGGCCTCCCCTAATGAGCGCCCAAGCGCCCTATTCTCAGCCTGACGTATCTTTTTTTTGACATGTGATGCCCAAATCTCCTGCAACATTCATTTCATTTCATTTATTAGGTCCTTACATATGAAATTGGCGTTTTGTATGGGAGGAACAAAAAGTCGAATATTTTTTAATATAATATATTTAATTAATCAAAGTATGAACCATTATTTTCTATGCACTTTTGCCATCTTATAGGTAGTTCATTGATCCCTTTACTAAAAAAACCAGTCGGACGGGAATCAATAAAATCTTTGAAGGCGATTTGGACTGCCCCATCGGAGTTGAATTTTTTCCCTTGCAAGAAGTTATCCAAATTTCAAAAAAAATGGTAATCTGTTGGAGCAAGGTCCGGGGAGTACGGAGGATGTCTTAGACTTTCCAATTGAAGCTCTTCTAATTTAGTAGCCGTCTGTTGCGCAGTGTGTGGTCTAGCGTTGTCGTGAAGCAGCAGTGGCGTGGAGCGATTGACCAGCCTAGGTTGTTTAGCCGCTAGCTTTTCCATCATGGTTTGCAATTGCTGACAATAGACATCAGCCGTAATAGTCTGAGAAAACTGTAATGAACAATACCGGCACTAGTCCACCAAACGCTTACAAGTAACTTTTTTGGGGTTAATTTTCGCTTGGGGCAGGATTTGGCTGGCTGGCCAGGATCCAACCATTGCGCTGAGCGCTTCCGATTATCATAAAGAACCCATTTTTCATCACAGGTAATGATTCGGTTTAAAATACCTTCATTATTGTGCCGGTTTAGTAATGTAACGCAGCAGTCGACGCGCGTTTGCCGGTTTGCTTCAGTCAATTCGTGAGGTACCCACCTTTCAAGCTTTTTAATCTTCCCAATTTGCTTCAAGTGAATTAAAACAGTTTTATCACTAACACCGCAGCCTGCAGCTAACTCGGACGTGGTTTGCGATGGATCCGCTTCCACAATAGCCTTCAACTCTTCATTATCAACTTGAGTCTCAGGCCGTCCACGGGGCTTGTTCTGCAAGTCGAAATTTCCAGAACGAAAACGTTGGAACCAAAAACGAACTGTGTTTTCTTTTGCAACACGACCGCCATACACATCATTCACCCTTCGAGTTGTTTCCGCAGCACTAGTGCCACGGCGGAACTCGTACTCGTAAATAATGCGATATTTTAAGTTTTCCATTTTGTAAAATGAGTGACGCAAACAGAAAAAAACAGAAGAAAAAAAACAAATGAATGACGATCATCGAAGCACAAATACATGAGTCTATAGCTGTACAAATTTGAATTTGGAATTCCTTACCAAAGAGGAGAAATTTGTGATTAAAGTGGCCAGTACGAAAAACGCCAATTTCATATGTAAGGACCTAATATTAAAAAATAAAGTACTACATAATAACGCAGTCTTAAAGATCTCTGCTAGTTAGAAACTGTGTTGCAGCAAGGCAATGCAAACCACATTTAAAATATCACTCGCGCGCAATCGACTTCCCCGTTAATGTGTTTTGTTTTTTATCGACATCCGGTTGGTTTTTAAACCCTGACGCATAACGGAGTATTATACAAGCAACCACTTCTTAGCCTCAAAAAGTCGTTGCTTATAAATTGTCGCCTCATAAGTGTAATAAATAATTCCTCTCTTTTTATTTCTCTCTCTTATTTTCTAGATTATTTTAAACATACGTAAATAATCCCCCAAACCCAAAACCTATAATAATAGATTGTATAGATTTTTGTTCACTGGCAGTAATCCACATTTTTCTCCAAAGAACAATTGCCTACCTAGCTGCTGAGCTGCTGAGTGAGAGATTAAAGTATGAGTAATTCCAGGATTATTAATATTAACTTGGTAAGCTTTCCATGTGAAAGAAGGAATTATTTTTCTATTAGCATCATCTTAAGTCATTAAGATCCAGTCATCAGGTGCCCATCATAATCATTACGGATGGAAGCAGACTTATAATATTTACACGTAAGCACCCCATTTACTTTCTCCCAGCTGAAACACAGGAACTTTTCTCTTGACGAGGGAGGCTTTAAGTCACCTGGCCAAGTGCGGGTTGGTAAATGTCGCATGCCCTTTCAACTCTGCAAACTTCTTAGAACAAGCTAACCGTAAAAGCAAGCGCACACAAATTTCTCCAGAAGAACGATCCAGGTTTGAACCTACGATCCTCAGTGTGAAAGTCAAGTGTGTTCCCACTTAGCCAACACAGCTTTGGCTTACCAGCCTATATCCGCAGCCAATCCGTGGCAGCCCATGCTACACTTATTTTTTGAATAACAGAAATAACAGAATTTACAGAATTTTTTGTGACCAACAGTACCTACCTACTTAAGTTACAGACGATTTACTGAAAAACATACTAATATGAATGTATTAGCATGTTTAAAAATAGCTATATAGTTTATTTCCGGTTCCACTGCCTCAAAGCCCGTATTTATAAATCTCTCTCAACATTAAGTACAATCTTGAGTGCACAGTCCAATTAATTACGTTTGACATTACACACAAGATACAACTTGCGTCTAAAGTGTTCCAGTAGGTGACTTTTGATTTGTTAAAATTTGGACATTAAGGTTTGTAAAATTTTGTCAAAATCTTCCTAAATTTTCGTTGAGATCGTAAGTAGGAACACCGACAGCGCATGCACACATTTCAGAGACATTCCGTTTATAAGCCGGGCCTTATGACAATATTCTTGATTGAGACTGGTTGTAGACTTCAGGTTTGTCCTAGGTTATGTAACGTTCTAGATTCCTACTTCACCTATGTAGAGCCTAGCGCTAGCTAGCTTAGTGGAAATCTAGATGTGAGGAATGCGGCGTGGTTGAACCACATTGAACCTTTTGAATTGAACTCTGGTATCTATTACCAGAGTGCAGTTGCGCGTTTGATTCCCGTCATCCAGATTAAGTTTTTATCAATCTAAATCATTTGGGGTACTTATACAATTATTATTATACTTATAACAGTAATTTAACACCAAGGTTCAAAAAAACCGAATTCCTATTATACGCTTGTGGCCTATAATGGTAGATCCGGGTTTGAATCCTAGATGCGGCATGGAACGGAATACTTCTTATTATTTTCCAACACTAAAAAGTTCAATCGCAAGTACGTTATCAATTATGAAAAGCACATTAAAATATTTATTATTTGTTTTATTTGATCATAAAGTTTACACAAATACATCTTAAAATTAAAACATTCCAAAACCCTAAAAGGTTTTTTATCATGATAAGTTCAAGTTTATAGTAGAACGTTTAGTAATAGGGTAGATGAATAAAATAATTAGTTCGTCAATTAGATTCCTTTAAAAGATTGGACCCATACTAATAGTATACTAAAAGTATACTTAATGCACCTGGGTGAGTTACCTCAGGTGAATCAAGTATACTGCCTCATATTTTTCTTTTATCTTGCAAACGAATCAAGACTATATACTGTGCATTGAAGTTTCGAAGGACGTACCTAATTCTTTCGAGTAAAATGTACTAAATGTAAATGTCACAACCGTATTATCTTGGCACTTTATTAAATACCTATTTCTATTGTAATACCTATTTCTCTATATAGTCATCTCACCTATTGCAAAATAGGCAACATATTTTGTTGAATAATTTAATCGTGGAGTTTCCTATCTCACTTAGCTAAGACTGCGTAAAGTAATTGTGGTATAAGTGAAAATAATTACAATGATATCAATGACACTGTCATTTAATTAAGTGGACACATCAGCGCGTTGGGTGGAGCCTATTAGTTAATTAGGGATAGGTTTGTTTGACTGTATTGCTTAATAACTAGGGATGTTACCAGCGATGGCTCAGTTTAAGTACAAATTTCGGAGACACTTGGTCACGTCCATTTTGTTTTTTTTCCGTTGCGTTGTTATAAAAGTTAATCTTAAATGTCGTATATCTATATGCCTCGTTCGTTCAGCGGTTGGCATACAGGGCTGTAAACTTAATTTACCTGGGTGCATTAAGTATACTTTTAGTAGACTTATTCACCTTATTCACGTATTCACCCAATTGTTTTCGAGTGCATTAAGTTAACTTTTTAGTCCTGAGGCCTGTCTTAAGTCTACTATACTTTACACAGGCCTCTCTCATTGACAATGATGGGGACTGGGGACGGAAGTGTTAAGTGCTGTGGTTCATAATGCCTCTGTTCTGGCCATCTGTACCATCTTCTGGCTACATTCTCTTGACACTCTGGATGAGGGGGTTAAATTCCTTATGCCGGTAGTAACTGTGTAATATTGAAGACTGCAACAGAAAACCTGTAGGATCTATAGTTATTAGTGTTGGTGGCTAAAGTGGAAGTGTGGGTGTGGTCGCGCGTTGTGGTGTGGTCCTGATGATGCTTCATTTAGAAGAGAACCTGGTGGACTTGCTCGGCTGGATTATCATTATTGGAGGTACTGTTCTTATAGTGAAAATGGCAGTCCATGATGAGTAAGTTACGTACATAGTAAGCTATATTACTGAATCTCATTGTTCATTTTTTTTTAAGTGATAAATTCTTATGATTTAACATATTTGTCATTATAAGCCACCCAGTAGATACATTAAAAGATGCGTTCTCTATGAAGAAATCGAGTCAGTAGCGCTATCTTTGAAGAAATCTATGAATGAGACATTTGAGCTGTGTAGTAAAGTAACATAAAAACATTTTGTAGTTTGACATTCCGTCATGTTATTACTTCTGTCGAGCATCTTAAGGCACACCGTTTTACGAATGATATTTTTTGTTTACATTTAAATCCAAAAAGTTTTGTTCACTATTTAATTACCCGGTAATTTACACCATTGGTGTGATTGAGTAGCGGAGTGCTGCTCATACGTCATTAGTTTTATATTAATATATGTATTTATTTAAATAACTAGTTTTACACGACTCGGCGCTACCCGTAATTTTAGATTTTCTTGTGGTAAAATTAGCATAATAGCCTTCCTCGATAAATTTGCTATCTAACATTGAAGTAATTCTTTAGAAAAACGCGTTAGAACAAACAGACAATCAAACAAACTCTTCAGCTTTATAATATTAGTATAGATATAACTGTTATAATAATAATAATGTTTATTATGTCACACACAAGACACCACATATACTTTATACTAATGCAGATACACTGCTTATAAATATGGTAGAACCATGTCGTCACTTTCACTAAATTCGTTCGCTAACCTTTCGCTTTTGTCTCACTTATCCGTTTCGAGCCGGCATAACATACAAATTGTATTTATGTAACACTGGCTTTTCGCGTAATGGGTTTCCCGCATAGGTCAGAATTTCCCGCGGAAAGGTGTTTCCAGTGGTAGTAAAAAAAAACATTCAATAAAATGGGATAATCAACTATAAATATTTTTATTTTAGTAGAATTCAAATTCAAAACAATTATTTCATCATTTCATACAGATTTACATTCCGAAAAATCCAAAAGTGGAGCTTGACCCAAAACCTTCGAAATGGAAGTCAATTGTTCTCCCACTTTAGATTTTCTTCAAAAATTTATGTCTTTAAACACGCGCTTTAACGGTGAAGGAAAGCATCGCGAGGAAACCAGCATGTTATGAGAACATTGAAAAGTTTGAAAGAGATGTGACATTCACCATCCCGCGCTTGGCCAGCGTGGTGAATTAAGGCCTAATCTCTCTCGAGAAGTCCCTGTTCCCCAGCAGTGGAAACCTTAATAGAGTGATTATGTTGTTGACACAATATTATATACATGTTTCCGTAACGCTCTATATATTTTCTAATTAACTTGATGTCTTGACAAAGGGGGTTCATTGTGAATGCAGAATAGCTAGGAATGTTACGAGAGAGGCCTATGTCTAGAAGTCAACGTCCTGTATAGAAGTCGAAAAAATTACATTAATATTATATCGTATTATATTGACTGCTTAAGTGATGCAGTAGACAAAGGTTTGCTTGCTGTGGAGTGGGTTCGATTCCCGTCGAAGGATGTATTTGTCTTCTGCAAGCACTTTTCTATATATTCATAAAAATAAAAATTAGACATTTTTATTATATATTATACTAGCTGGCCCACTCTATTGTAGAGAACAACATTAAGATCCGTTAAGTAGTTTTTAATTTTTCCGTGAACATAAGGACAGACAGACGCTACCTTGATTTATAATATGTATTAGACATCTATATGACCAGCCAGAAATAAACGCTTCTTTCAACAAATCGACATCACCTATGATAGAATTTTAATTGATCATTATTAATTGACATAACTTTAATTAGATAGTTATTAAAGTATACTCAAACTCTTAGCAGTGCCCCAACGGGGCGCATGTACATGTTGACTGAAGCTAGTACTAAGACGTATGCTGTATATAATTATGTAAACAAATTAAAAACATAATAATTTATTCATGTTTAATTGAAGTTTTTTTCAATTACTAGGAAATTCAGGAAAACCTAGTTTCATTACAGTTATGAGCAACGTTATAACACTTCAAAATTATTTATAACTAGCGGCCCGCCCCGGCTTCACATAGGTAAAAAAAATCCCGGCAATTATTCGATTTTTTCTCGCCTTTTAAACCTTCCCTAGACCTCCACGAACATTTCAAGACTATGATAAGATAAATCCGCTCAGCCGTTCTCGAGTTTCAATCAGACTAATGAACAACAATTCATTTTTATCTATATAGATAGAAGATAGATAGATAATATCTCTGTATCGTACACGTAAACAGGACGGAAGGGCAGACAGACACGGAAAATAAACACAAACAGGTATACTAGTGAAAAGCCACTTGACCGACTTACTTATATTAGACTTACTTTTTAGGGATCCGTGTTAATTCGGGAATAACTTCGAATGGAGCACCAGCGATCTAGCCCGGTTTTTTTAGAGTGCAAATTGTACATCTAAATCTTCATTGTGATGATTCGAAAAGAAGGTATATTAAAGGTTTCTAGAATCCAAATTAAATTTTATTTATAAGGATCAAAATCCGTTGCGACACCCGAAGCGACATCTTTTTATTTGCTCTCTCAGCTAAAATCATCAGAATTAAAACAATTCCCTGTTACTTAGTTGGTATATTTATTGAAATAAACAATATAGTTATAAAAATACAATGCCAGGAAACTAATTGAAGGTAATCAGGGATATAAAACAAATTAAAAAAAAACTACTCATAAAATTATCATAATGCAAAATCTTACCAGAAACAATGTTTTTTTTATTATTATTATTGATAAGCCTTCATTTGACCACAATCTCACTTGATGCAAAGTGACGATGTGGTCTAAGATGGAGCATGAAGGCCTAGAAGATGGTATGTAGTTACCTTATTATCATCTCATACTTAAATATAAATAAATAAATGAATAATAATATTAATAATAATAATATTACTATAAATGACTATAATATTTTTGATTTATACAAATAAAACGAAAACCTATACTTTTTTTCAATTTTTATTATATTTTAGTGCGAATTTTATCTGTAAGTTAACAAATTTGACTCAGATCGGTTACGATAAAACAGAAATGATGCATACATTATGTCAATCCTTAACCAATAATTATTAGATTGAATGTTTTAATTTAGACGAACGTTTTATTTTTGATAAGTCTTCATTTGACCACAATCCCAGCTGGTGGAAAATGACGATGTGCCTACAATCAGAGACTGTTCTTTGCACCACCCGGAGATCACGTGTAAGTATTCAGAGGGTTAACACTTACGGACGTGAACAGAAAAACTTCCAAAACAAATGCATTTTCCATTAATTTAATTTGCTTTGTCGAGGTTTTGGACTTTTCCTGATATCAAAGTAGCCTTAGTTCATTTTTATTCCATGGGTACTTTTCTGCAAAGTGCCCATGGAATATATCGGTCAAATAATAGCATATTATATAATACGGAACCCGCGTCCGTCCACCCGACTGGTTCTCAGTTCCCGGTGAAAGGATTGCGGATGTACGTAACGGATAACTTGTACGGACATTTTAGACGGGTGGTAGGGGAGGAGGGGGGGAGTGTTACGTGGAGGTATAATTAGGTGGGTCTGTATTAACAGGTTTATTATTATGTAAACAAAGATTTATATATTTAAAATTTAATGCAGAAAAAGATTACACATCAGTAACCTTCGCACACAGGATTCGAACCGAACAATTAATTAAATTCGAATTAAATAAATTAATAGCTTAATCTGCTAAGTAAGGTTATCACTTATTAAAAATCATTAAGATTTATCGTAATATATATAAATCTCGAGTCACAGTGTTTGTCCTCAATGGACTCCTAAACCACTTAACCGATTATAATAAAATTCGCACGCCATGTGCGTTCGATCCAACATGAGAGATAGGATGGTTTTTACGGCGAGAAAAATTCGAATAATTTCCGGAAATTTTTTAAACCCGTGCGACGCCGGGGCGGGACGCTAGTAGATTTATATATCTAAATATGTTCATAATTTCAACATTTGGTCATTCACTGTACATGTAACATGTACAATGCATGTATTACAAACACACGCATTAAAGAAAATTTTATTATGCTTAACATTAGACAATCTCAGTTGGGAAACAGTCTTATACGCTTAAGGTTAAAAATTTATAGTAAGTTAGCTCTTGGCTACCGGAATATAGAGTTTAAGGAATACAGTACAAGAATAATAATGTTTTTATTATCTAGGTCTTACAATAAAATTGACAAGGATTTAGTTGACAATATCAATCTATCATCATCATCACCCTATAAACGTTCCCACTGCTGGGACACAGGGACTTCTCTCTAAGCAAGACAGATTAGGCCTTAATTAGCTGAATTATACGGAAATAATAATATTCCTGAAGAGCTTCTCAAGTTTGCCTCATTAGCGTAATTAAATTGCAAGTGCAGCTTTTCAGAAGTTATTTTTAAACAAATAAGTTGCAAAAGCCGTGTGGGCTAAGTGGGAGCACACTCGACTTTCATTCCGAAGGTCGTGGGTTCCAAACCCAGCCGCGCAACTCTGGATTTTTCTCCTTGAAAAATTTTAAAACACGTGCTTCAACGGTGAAGGCAACATCGTGAGGAAACTGGTATGTTCTGAGAACTTTAAAGAGTTTTAAGGACATGTGACATTCACCAACCTGCACTTGGCCAGCGTGGTGAGTTAAGGCCTAATCTCTCTCGCCAAGAGAGAAGTCCCTGTGTCCCAGCAGTGGGAACGTTAATAGGGTGATGATTATGAAGTTGCTATAAAAATAAATACACATAAGATGATATTTTAGTAAGATTTATATTTGTATGTATGTTAGTCTGTAAGGTACATGTTTATATGGACCTGAGATGCCTGAAATAAATGATTTATTATTATTATTGTTATTAAATAGACTGACTGCAGAAAATGAGGAAACATAAACTAATTTAAAACTTTTGTATTTATTGTCTAGTCATCAAATTAAAATGTCAAATAAGAAATTAATTTAATGATCAACTTATTTTATAACTATGGAGTCTTGTCCTTATTATTGCGAATAATGTCGCATTTTTTTCCAATCTCTTTGACATAATGTTTTTTGTTAGCTTTGATTCACCTATTGGTTTTTATCCCAGTTGTAATTCCCCACAAAAAGGGGTGTTATAAGTTTGACGTGTCTGTCTGTTTGTCTGTCTGTCTGTGGCATCATAGCTCCCGAATGGATGAAGCGATTTCAATTTAGTTTTATTTTGAATGCAGGGTGAGTTTCACGCTAGTGTTCTTAGGCATGTTTGATTAAAATCGGTTCACCCGTTTTAAAGTTATAAGGGTAAAAGTGGGGAAGCAAAACCGAATATTTGCAAATATACTCGAGTGGGGTCCTTAAATCTACATTACAAAATATTATATATTTTTTACTTTAAGGAGAACTAAAATTAGAACTGGAATCGCGTTTATTTTTTGTATTTTAAATTTAGATAATGTACCTATACCTAGAGTTAATATATTATTATTATTATTTTTATTTTTTTTTATTATTGATAAGCCTTCATTTGACCACGATCTCACCTGATGTAAAGTGACGATGTGGTCTAAGATGGAGCATGAAGGCCTAGAAGATGGCTTCTCCGGACCACATTACGAAACACGAAAAAATCGCTTCATGCACTGGCCCAGCCCAGCAGGTGGTGACAAGCCGCGGCCGAAGCCTCCCACCAGAGACTGTTCTTAGCACCACCCGGAGGTCACGTGTAAGGATTCAGAGGGTTACCACTTACGGACGTGAACAGACAAAACCTCCATTATTATATATTGCGACAGCATTTTTATAATAACTCAGGATGAGGGGAAGTCTTACATCAACATGGCGTCTCTAAGAGCCTTATTTCATTAGGAAATATTTGTCGCAATCTGTCACAATCACACTTGCGAAAAATTTTACACATTTTGAGAAAAGAAACACTTTCATGAATATTTTTTGAAAATCTGGAAGAATTCTGGAAATTTTGGCATAGACAATCCGCATTTTAGAAAATAAAATACCTATGTTTGTCCTATGTTTTTAACTAATATTTGTATATGTTTCTGTGTGCAATAAAGAATTTAAGAATTTAGGAAAATAAATAACAAGTTTTGCTGTTTAAAAGGTTTAAAGTGTGTGAGTCACTCGTATCACATACAGCAAATCACAAATTTTTCAAGTGCCTAGGTAATCCGGGCTCCATACAAAAATGGCGGAACCCCTTTCCCCTTTATTGTATATAAATAAAAAGTCAAAGTCAAAGTTCAAAGTCAAAAAGTCAAAGTTTATTTCAGTTAAGTTTACAAAGGTGACTTACCCTTGAATCATTCTGTGGGCAACTGAACCCTCAGAAACTGCATCCCTCGGGTTCATTGACCTAGGTTGGGTCAGTCGAGTGTTCATGAGATGCACCCCGGTGACAAGCAAGGGACGGTGGGAGTCTTGTCGTGTTTTTAGCCATTGGTTACGAAATCGCGCGAACAATGTATTTTCCCGCGGTAAAGTAGTCTATAGCCTTAACTTCTATAGTCTATAGTCTTTTGATAAATAGTGCTATCTAATACTAAAATGATTTTTCAAATTGGATCCGTAGTTCCTCAAACACTCGTAGTTTTAGTTTTTGTATTAGGTACGAAAGCTAAGGTCACTCTTGCTGAAATCGACTACGTGTATTATTTATTTATTTATATTAGCGCGTTTAAACAAACACAAACTCTTCAACTCTACAATATTAGTATAGATTTTTAGGTAAACCTTGTCAAACTATAGACGTCCCATGGCCGTAATGATGACGATAACTGATAGGCATAATTTGATAATGGCTGCAGAGTTTGATAGGTAAATTCACGGTTGTCCGAGAACAAAGTATGTAATATGCATAAAGTTTTATCTTTCCCGAGATGAAGACAATAGATGGTACTTGCTGACTTCCGGCCTCTTGAATGGACTAAGTACATTAACTTAATGTTTTCCTACAAGTTTGAATGTAGGTACAAACTTGACAATGAAACATGACAGAGAACGCAGGACAAAAATATTAATGCAGTATGCTTGATAGTACCTAGTACAGAAAAAAGGTTTCTTGTTCTTAGGAGTGCAGCACTGTCATAGACAATAAACAGAGAAGAAAAGTCTCTTGATTCTAGGTTAGCAGTATTATCTATGACGAGTCTTACAAAGCGAATATACGAATATGTGCGTGAAGCGATTTTTTCGTGTTTCGTAATGTGGCCCGGAGAAGCCATCTACCTTCTAGGTCTTCATGTCCCATCTTAGACCACATCGTCAGTTTACATCAGGTGAGATTGTGGTCGAAAAGGCTTATCTAACATAAAAAAAAACAAGAAAAGAGTTTTATGATCAAAGAGGTCACGAATGCAGAAGTGCTGCACAAAACATAGATAGATTGAAATAACATTATTTATTACATAGACCAAACAAGAAACACTACAATAAGCCAAAAGTCGTAATAAATCTTAAGTTAAAATTCATAGAGAAGGCATGGACATTAAGTCTGTGGTGATGATGATGTAATGGGCGGTCTTATTGCTCAGAACATTATTTTCAAGACAACGTTAGATAGAGACAAAAATAACAAAACGTTATGTACATTTTATTTAATTAATATTTTTTTTATATGATGATAACAAAAATAATTTGAATTTAGACTTAATATTTGCACACCTACTTGCAGGCTGAATACATTGACATGTACTATTATTTAAGATCTGACATATATTAATAATGATGTATTCTCGAAAATAAACAATTTTACTTTCATATAATTTGAGTATTATGTCTTGTGGTTCAAAAAGACGTGGCCGAGCATCTCTTGAATAGATTAACTTAGCCGAAAAGGAATATATAATATACAAAGGAAAGTAATTAATAACATAAGAGATGAAAGCTGGGTTGTTCTATTCGCTTGTCAACTCAATGTAAAAAATTGAGGCGAACTGCCAAGACAATGTTATTTCCTTCATTGTTCTTAGTTTTTATTTAAATTAGCTTTAAGTAGACCTGTCCATGTATGCCCTATGCGTCTAAGGAAATAAACGTTTTGAATTTGACTTCGGGTTCATAGCGATAAGGATAATTTTATTTATGAACCCGAAGTCATTAATTAAGGTTTTTGTTAAGTTTAAATTTATACGTGGTGTACAATAAAGTGTTTACTTTCCTATTCTCAAAAATTTTAGAACGAGCAATAAACAACAGATTGGTTAGCTATCTGGAAAAGTACAATCTTATCTCGGACAATCAATTTGGTTTCAGAAAGGGGAAATCCACAGCAGACGCCGTATCAGAGCTAAATAATTATATTGTAGAAGGATTGGATAATGGTTCGAAATCGCTTGCAATTTTCTTGGATCTAGCAAAGGCTTTTGATACGGTATCGATACCTTTAATCTTACACAAGCTAGAGCAACTCGGAATTCGTGGAGAGCAACACAAACTCTTAGAAAGTTATCTAGCTGATAGAACTCAGTTGGTTAAGATTGACAATTTCTGTAGCAAGGAACTACCCGTTTCCTACGGTATTCCACAAGGTAGCATTATCGGCCCGACGCTGTTTTTAACATATATCAATGAAATATGCGAGCTCTCTATCCCTCATTGTAGACTTCTATCTTTTGCTGATGACACTGTCTTACTCTTTTCTGGTAATACATGGGAGGAAGTCTATAAATATGCTCAAAATGGCTTTAATACAGTTGCTATCAGTCTCTATCAAAACCTGCTAACTTTGAATTCTGCAAAAACGAAATATATAAGTTTCTCCCTTCGCAAATCAGGACTTCCGAATCCTAATACCTATCTGTTGAAGTCACATTCGGTGGAGTGCCTCGACTTGAACACCAAAAACAGGATGTGTGATTGCGCTTTATTAGAAAATTGTAATGAAATTAAATATCTTGGTGTCCAAGTTGATGCGCAACTGACGTATGTGCCTCACATCACAAAACTTATAGGTAGAATCCGACGACTTGTGGCAGTTTTTAAAGGCTTAAGGCACTCTGCAAACACAGCTCAATTAAAAACGACTTATTTTGCTCTATGTCAATCGCTTCTCATGTATTGTGTTGTTGTGTGGGGTGGTGCGTCTAAAACGTACATGCTGCAACTTGAGAGAGCTCAGAGAGCTGTACTTAAGGTAGCTAATGCACTACCTTTCAGATACCCCACGACTCAGCTCTACAAAGATTGTAAGGTATTAACAGTCAGACAAATTTTTATTCAGCAAATAGTTATGAAACAGATACTTAAAAAACCTTCTGCGGAAATTATTAAAAATACTAACTCAAGACGTAGAAATAATATATTTAAGACGATATCCTGTAAAACCAAGTTTGCAAAAAAACATTTTATGTTCCTGGGACCATATCTCTACAATAAAATCAATAAATCTATTAAATTACATAAACTTAAAAACCATGAACTAAAAACTACAATTAAGCACCATCTTATGAGCCTGAACTATGATCAAACAGAAAATTTTCTGAAAGTGGTATCATAGTGTACAATTCTTTTATATACACATCCCGTGCATCTCGGATTGTATTAATGTAAATTACACTATGTACGTTTATGGTCTCTAGTTAAGAAACATAACTGTATTAAATGTCAACATTGTCTAATGTAATTTGTTATGCATTGTATCTAATCTCTAGATTTGTATCTATTATTAGCGGCTGAAAATTGGGAGAGAAGGGAGAGGCAGGAAATATATTATATATATTTATATATATATATATTTAAATATATAAATGTATATATATGTTTACAAATGTGAACCTAATTTAATACTTGTTATTTTAACTGTTTGTTTTTCTTTTTCACAAAAATATAGGTACCATAACAATTCATTTCCCTTATTGTTTTTTAGTTTTTAGGATAATCTGATTGTAAATACTGTTTTCCTGTGCTAAGCCGAGGCAGAGCTTTTTTCATTGTGTCTAATCACAAGTTATTGAAATAACTTAGTTAGAACAAGAAGAAGCATTGCATACGGGGTTATTACAGACAGGGTGTGTATTATGTTCAATTGTGTAAACACTTAAGAACTATTCTTATAAACTTTTAAGGGCATAATTTCACTATTTGTAAAACCTTATTTTTTCTTTGTGAATAAATACATTTTTATTTATTTATTATTTATTATATTCTAATCTTCGGAAGGAGAAGAGGCGCGGATTGAATAGGGCCACATTCTTATGCCAGGCCCCGCGGCATTATGCTATACAACGTACGTATTATGTACGAGGCATTACATTACTATTAATAGTTCTATGACCAAACGTGATGCACGGCATTTTTGGGTCACACGGACTTTCCATAGGTCACAGTCGCCGTCGTGATTACAATCGTCGACGATAGTATATTTAGAGTGAAAGTGACGATTAATCGATTCTGCGATGAACGATTAGATTAAAAATAATCGCTAGTCTTCGATTGATGGATTAGTGGTGCAGTGGGTGAGGTTTTGCGGGGGTTGGCTTCCATTCTTCTTGGCCAACGTTATGTAAACAACAAATGAGAGAGAGGGAGAGAGAAGATTTATTGACACAACACATGAATTTAAAACAGAAAAATAAAATAAAATGAATTATTAGGTAATACTAAGAACCTACTGTGTTAGAAGCCTTTTAGGGACATCATTTGTGTTATATTATTGTTGTATATCTGGTCCCTCCTGGGAGCGAGGTATTCTCTAAAATTTATACCTGTTTGTGCCAGTTAAAATCGGTCAAAATCGGTTTTAAATTTTAGAGGATACCTCCCAGGCGGAACCAGACAGACAAAAATAATAAAATATATAAAAACCGTTCTAAAACTTAAGTTCCCTTAAAGAAAAAAACCCTTACTACATTCTAATTTGCATGTGATCCGCTTTTATTTGTGACTCCACTCGGATATATTTGCAGATTTTGGGTTTTTCATCCCTCCTTTTACCCTTATAACACAACACGAGCAAAACTCACCTCTCATACAAAACAATGGAAATTACTTAATTCGTTTGTAAGCTATGATGCTACAGATAAACAGATACGTCAAACTTATAACACCCCACTTTTTGTGTCGGGGTTAGAAATAAACAATCCTATTATGTTTTTATTTTCTTAGTGCGGACTAATTATACAGCATCAACTAACCCCAAACAAAGCAGAGCTTGTATTGTTAGGTGACTGATACAGATATTATTTTTTTAAACAAAGAAAACACCCAGACCAGAAACCAGAAATTATAAAAAGAAAACCCAGATAACTTTATCAGTAAATGGATTTAATTTTGTTTATAAATAATATCTATACTTTAACATCCTATAGCTACCATTATCAGAACATGGATTTCAATTTTTATTTATAAATATTACACATTAAAATCCTTCCGCTAGTCTACAACAAACTTTGATGAAGTCACATAATAAAACTGTATATATGTAAATACATACTTTTATATACATTATACCATACAGGAACATTTCCTCGCTAAGGATAGTGCATCGAGTTCAAAGATCAGTGTTGACTCAACTATTACGTCACCAGGAAGAGAGCTGCCTGACCTACGATGACCTGACAGGCTAATCAATAACTCCTCAGCCTGTTTCTCCGAGCTCGGCATACCAACTGACATTAGCTTTAGAAACTACCGATTTAAGATAACAAGGAACTCGCACAGTGTTTAACTATACTATAGAAAGGACAGTTAACAGCAAAAGAACCTGATGAAATAGTTAGTCCCAAAATAATATGAACAGTAAATTTAGTCAAAAGTAAATAAAATAAAATATATATTTATATAAATATTTCCGGACAATCCACACAATAACATCTAGCCCCGTGGCAAGCTCTCCTCTTAGCTTGTGTTACGGGTACTGGACATCTGATATACTTAATATAATTAGCTTTTGTAGATATTTTTTATTATACATATTAAACACCCAGACCAAGGATAAAGTGCTTGCAGAACATACAAACACTAGACCCCTTAGCGGGAATCGAACCCGCTACCTCTTACCATAATTTTGTTTACCAGTACCAGTGTTGCGTAGTACATAATACGAGTATATACAACTTTATGTATAAAATGTTTAAACCACCAACGAAAAAAATGTTGATAAAAATTATATATTTAAAAAATTTTTAATAACTATTTGATGGGACCCGGACTAAAACGAGTGGCGAACTGTAAAGGAGGCCGATACTCATAATTTCAATTTTATATTAAAATGGCTAAGTGAGAGCACGCTTGACTTTCGTTTGAAGGGTCGTGAGGTTCAAACCCCGCAAAGCACCTCTGAAATTTTCTCTTGAAAATCGAAACACACCTACTTTATCGGCGAAGGCAAACATTGTGAGGAAACCGTCGTGTTTTGAGAACTTAGCAGACTTTGGAGGACATGTAACATTCACCAACCGCAAATGACCAGCACGGTGAATTATGGCCTAATCTCTCTCGTCAAAAGAGAAGTCCCTGTGTCCCAGCAGTGGGAACGAAAATGATGATGATGATGTGTTGAATGGTGTCCCAGATAGCAGCGCAGGCGCAGGCGACATAATCTGATGACCTCGGCCCCGAGTTTAAGTTACCCCTAAGTAAAAGGCATTGACTATTCTGCAGGCTGATTTTTGGTATCTTTCACGTGTGCTATGGACTTTCCTGACAGTCATGATACACTCACGACAGATAAAGATATAATTATAGTAATTTGACAGATAAAGATACAATTATAGTAATTAAAAATCTGTCTATCCATGGGTTTTTTTTTATGCTTGATAAGCCTTTATTTCACCACAATCTCACCTGATGTAAAGTGACGATGTGGTCTAAGATGGGACATGAAGACCTAGAAGGTAGATGGCTTCTCCGGACCACTTTACGAAACACGAAAAAATCTAGTCACGTACTGGCCCAGCCCGGAGGTGGTAACGAGCCGCTGCCGAAGCTGACCACCAGAGACAGTTCTTAGCACCACCCGGAGGTCAACTGTAAGGATTCAGAGGGTTACCACTAACGGGTGTGAACAGACAAAGCCTCCATAATTAGAATTATGCATTTTTAAAAGTATGGTAAAAAGTAGCCTGTCTAATGCCAAGTTGAAAAATTTCACCATTAAAAAAATCAGGCAAATCGGTAAAGTCATTTTGACTTGAAAGACAGACAAACAAACAAACACACACATTTTAAGTAATGGTATTTGGACAGGTGATAAAAATACGCATCGTATTAAGACCCTGTTATTAGAAGTCGGTTAAAACGAGAATTCACGAAACTGTTTCAACACTCAGAATCATTAGAAATCAAAAGAAAACACTTTTAAAGTACGTTTAAAGTATTATAACGGCATAGCGCATGGTGTAGTAACCGTGAGGTACTATGTAAGGCTGCTTGAGTGGTCAGTTCGTACGGGCGCTTTACTATCGACGATACGACTTGCTATTAATGGCTTTTGGCTTCTGAAATACAGTTTTTTACTAATTCGGGAGCATAAGGGTCTATATCTTTGTTTAATCATTTGTTTATGTTAATAAAGACATTTTTACTTTTTTTTAATGATTTACGACACGATATGCAACTTGACGGTTTTTCGTGTATTCATCTCGGTCGTTGAACTTCATCGTGCCCGTCCTGCAGACGCATTCTGTAAAAAATCGAATCCGAACTCGAAATCACTCAAGTGACCGAGCTCACTTCGAACGCTCGTCACTGAGGCGCTACAGGCGCTATCGAATTTTACAGAATACAAAACTTGAAACTCACCGCGGATTCAGCTTAGTAAGGATCGAAATGAGTTTACGAAGCGTTTAAAGGAAAGGCTTCTCTAAAACGTAGTGATTATATACTCTCTGGACTTCACGGAGACATTGACAAGTTGCCGCCACCCAGCTCTATATTCAGCCAGTCTCACGGCAGGCACCGTAAGTCCTGTCATGGCCACCATCTATCTATGTTTCGTCTATTAATAAAAGTTATTAGTAAACTCAAGGTTATCAACACTATTTGTATTTATAACGGCTGAACCATAATCATGGCGCACGTAGCTGTCCCGAAATATCGGGACAGCTACGTGCTGTTAAAAGCCAATCAATCATGGTAAATACTATTATAAATTTAAATAGTGTTAGATGAAGAGCTTATATTAATTAACCTTTGATTAATATTCTTAACCATATTCATTTATTCGTTGTTTCATGTGTTTTTGTTGTTTTATTAAATATTAAGGTTGAAATTATGTAGGTACATGTACAAACAGTAACTTGAATATCCTTAAACAAATAATTATATTAAAACTAGCTGGCCCTTTCTGGCTCCACTCGGATTCCAAAATTTTCCTTTTGAATCAACTTACCTACCTATTGCAAAATAAAAAACAATAGATGTAGTTTTTAGTTTATCTCGAACTATAAGACATAATTATGTGATAAATAGGTTACTGTAATATCATCATAATAATCTTGTTTTCAAACGAAAGACGTTTTTTTGTAAAGCCTTTATGATGACGCTGTGGTCTAAGATGGGGCATGAAGACCTAGAAGGTAGATAGATGGCTTCTCGGGCCACATTACGAAACACGAACAAATCGCTTCACGCACTGGCCCAGCCCGGAGGGGGCGTTTACATAGGCCTCCCTCATAAATTTACACCAAACAATATTTTCAAAATTTAAAAAATCTTTTGAAAAACATAATAAATATAACAATTAACATCAAAGTTAGTCCTAAAAAAATGCAATATCGTAATAACATCGTATCGTATAAAGGAAGCCACTAATGCTCAATCGCACCCACTCTTGCGCAAGTGCGTAGTCCAATCTGGATGACTTACAGCGACGGTAACTGTTTTCACTCGTTGATGCCCGAGGCGATGGCATAACTCTCACCTGTAGCCATACCACGAGTCGCCACTTACGACTGTTGGAGAAAAATGTATGGGATTACAACATGTTGTATCCCATCCCATGATGCGCTTTCATTTGAGACCCCACTCGAATATATTTGCAGATTTTCGGTTTTCCTTTCCCACTTTTACCCTCATAACTTTTAAACGGGTCCCCCGATTTTCATCAAACATGTCTAAGAACACTATAGCGAAACTACCCTTTTCACAACAGTTAAAAAATGTAAATCCCTTCATCCGGTCGGGAGCTATGAGGTGACAGACAGACAGACAGACACGTCAAACGCATAACACCCATTTTTGGGGGGGGTTAAAAATCTTTCAAATGCATGGGATTACCAAATGTTGTAATCTCCAACAGTCGTAAGTGGCAACTCGTGGTAGGGCTAAAAATGATCACTGCGTGGCTAGAGGAATGGGGCTCATAGAGGTTAGTCTATGGCATTTACTCGATGGTTTAGGAACTTCAGATAAGGTGAGAGGGCACGGACATTGGCTGTTGTTCGCGATTTATGTAAGCCAGATATAGTAAGGGGGCTCCCATACAAAAAAAAACGTGATTTATATAAAGTTTAGCGACGTTGCCGATACCATTACTTGGATGGCTGACCGCTCTGACTGCATCTTTTTACACTTATGGAATTATTATTTTTAATAATTTAGTTTGTTTTTTATTACTTAATGATATGTAATTCTATATACTGAAAACTGAAATCTAAGTATACTCATCAAATGTATTACCACGGTTATGCCACGTTCAAGTTATTATTGAAAATTTTGGTTATAATTTCTAACTTCGTTATGTTTTTCCATTACATAACCATAAATACAATGACAGTTTGATTGCAACCTCAAACGAATATTATCCAATTTATCCAATTATAATAATACCTTAAAAATAAGGTTTCAAAATCATGACATAACCTCAAACCGATTCGTTTGTTGAGAAAGTAGATAGATACCTGTTCGGCTTAGAACTCACCTTAGTCAAGTCTGTCTTGAGACAGATTTTTCAGTTTATTTCACAACTTATATGTAAATAATACCATTCAATATAACTTTTCTCAAGGAAAAGCCAATTCAAAATAAAATAAAAATAAATTGACGTTTCATACGAAAGCTTACTATTCTATAAAGGACTTCCTCTTAGATGCAAATGCCTGGCCAAATGTTACAATATGTAACAAATATTGTAATTTATAATTAAAAATAATTCTAGAGGTATATTTATTCTGTTTTCTATATATCATATGTATGTATTTACAAAAAATATATATTTATGTAGTATATCAGTCACCAACACCCATAGTACAAGCTCTGCTTGGTAGGAGTAGTCCGGAAATATTTATCTATTTTTATTATTTTGTATTTTTTTTTTCTATTCTGCTACTTGGCAATCTGTTATATTTAACAATAATCCAATTTTCTGTCTGAGTTTCTGAATACATGTCATATATCAAGAGAATTTTCCATTGAATTGTCTCTTGGTTTCTTTTCTGTGTATCTATATCTATACACGAGTCCTTGTATACTTTGTCTTTTCAATCGGGAGAATATTACACTTCCTGTCCCCTGGAGTTGCGCAGCAAGTTCATTTCTGTGACTGCTTAGTCTGGTCTGGTAATTTTTACTGTTTGATTCTATTTCTTGTTTCACTGTATTAATTTTGATGTCATCATACATGAATTTGTTACTTATGTGCCATGGTATGTTAAACATTGTTCTCAAGGTTTTACTCTGAAATCTTTCTAATATTTCTATATTACTATTGCTGGCTGAGCCCCATAGCTGAATGCCATATGTCCAGATAGGCTTGATGATGGATTTATAAACGGCCATTTTACTAACAGGTGTGAGTTGAGATTTGCGTCCAATCATCCAATACAGACTGCGCATTTTGGTGTCCAATTGTTTGCGTTTTGTCCAGATATGTTTTCGCCATGTTAGCCGACGGTCTAAGTGTATTCCAAGATATTTGGCGTCATCGGCCTGGGGGACTTGTTCGTTGTAAAGCAGAACAGGTGGGCATGAATTACGCTTTAGGGTGAACGTTACTTGAACAGATTTGTCCTTATTGGCTTTTATGCGCCATTTGTCAAACCATTTCTCGACTAGGGTAAGGTGTTCTTGGAGGTTTCTTGAGGCTATGTCCGGGTTTTCGTGGACAGACAGAAGAGCAGTGTCATCTGCGTACGTTGCGATTGAAGTAAGATCTAAGGTAGGCAAGTCGGCGGTGAAAATGAGGTATAACAGTGGACCCAGAATGCTACCCTGTGGTACTCCAGCCCTTATTTCATGCATTTGAGATAGTTTGTCATTGTATTTGACCTCAAAACATCGTTTTTCTAGATACGATTTGATTATTTGAAAAAAGCAGTGAGGTAGTTTTTCTTTTATTTTAAAAAGCAGGCCTTCGTGCCACACTCTGTCAAAAGCTTGACTAAATGTCCAAAAATACCGTTGAACAGTATTGCTTGTTTTCGAGGGCTCCGTTTATAATGTTGACCAGGCGATGTACTTGCTCAATCGTACCATGTCCTGCCCTAAATCCGAATTGGTGTAGAGGTAGGATCTTTTCTACATGGTTTTGCATTCTGGTTATTAATATTTTTTCAAATATTTTACCTTAATTAATTAATATTTTTGATTGATGTATTTAATGACTATTCTAAGTGCACCCTTATGTTTGCCTCTGAAATAATGATTTTTGAATAGAATTGAACTGCCGTCCATATACTGTAAGACGGAAGTCAGTCTGGGTGTTTCCTGTTGCTCCTACTCGGTTCTCCAACTGGTTGGAGCAAGAGGATTAACATATAGAAATAGAACGAAGAACGAAGAGAATATTTTAAAAGCAACGCCAACGCCGAATCTCGATCAAGGCATCGAGATCCTACGCTCCGCAGTGTAGAGTAAAACTAATTACGAAGAATGTATACCATCAGGCAATTAAAATCTATAACAATTTGCCCGACAGTCTGAAATCCTTGCCTGTAAATTTATTTTGACGACCTCTGTGGCTCGGTGGGCGAAAGCCCGCCTGAGGCGCAGGAGGTTGCGGGTTCGATTCCCGCCGCGGGACCAGATTTTGTACGATCTGCAATTTCTGGTTTCGGGTCTGGGTATTTTCTATGTATAATATGTATGTATTTACAAAAAAAAATGTATCTATGTAGTATATCAGTCACCTAACACCCATAGTACAAGCTCTGCTTAGTTTGGGGTTATGTGATGCTGTGTGATTAGTCCGGAAATATTTATATTTATATTTAATGAATACTTGGACTTGAAGGATTGACTTAAATAGCTTATATATTATTATTTAATTTCTAAGGATCCGTGGAACGGGATTACGTTTCAAATGCAACTCAAAGGGTACTTTATGTATTTTTTAATATATATTTTTTATTTAACTATCTACTATAAAAATAATATTAACTGCAATGTCTCTTATTTTGAAAACTCAAATGTAACTGTGTCAATATCGTTATAATAATTATTATCAATATCACAATTGAAGTTAAAGGATGTAGATACATTATATTTGTAAATACAGAGGAAATGACAACCTCTCGATTCCACATAAGTAAGGCATAAGTAGCTGCACAAATAATTTGCATATCTCATTACAAATTCTAAACTTTTGCTGAATCGCAAGGAAACATAACTATTTAATTCAAGTTTGTTCGCAAAAATAGCTGCAAGTATGACTTGCAGTTTTATATTTTTCATGGTCACAACAATAACTCTTCTTGCAATAATATGACACGTACAATTTTCTAATACTAGTATAATATAATATAATAGTAGTCTGACTTTTTCCAGTTTTCAAGCTTTATTATTTATTTAATTAATTTTTACGGCTAAAGCCTAACATACAAATTAAAGCCCAAATTAATTATTGTATGTAAAATGCAAATAATTACCTTGTAATGAGAATGATAAGAACCAGTGTCCCTATAATTCCAATCAATTAAAATTTTAGTAAATTATTTGGGCAATAATTTCATGAATCCTTTATTTGATGAACTATTATTATTTTATAATAAGGCTTTAAGCTGGTGATACCACATGAAATTAAATGATGTCGCTGATTTGTTTAGACCTATGAAACTTGCAAATTTAATGAAGGTTTCGGTAAATGGTAGTAATTCATAAATAAAAAAATTTGTTTTGGGCAACCGTAATTGTACACTATAAGTAAACTGTAGTTTCAATTAATAAATATTTTAATAGTTATTTCTGTATCGCTGCTGAGGCTTATCATAGCGTATACTCTGCAACCAAACCGAAGGTTACGGATGTGTCTTAATTTTTTCTGTAAAGTTTAAAAATATTTTACATGCAAAGTGAGGTTTATCACTTATTAAAAACATTAAAAATAAATTTCAGAATTTTCACATAAACAGACACAGATATAGGTACAATAAACACAGGAAAAATAAAAAATAGAAAAATGTAACACCCTGAATGCTCAGCACTTATTGAAATTAACCCGAACACAAGCAGCCGTAAAATATGCTCGTAATTTAATTAGTTTTCAATACGTATTCGCTCCACGTAATCGGGTGTTAAAACTCGCGATTCAATGACAAATATAAATTTAAAATGTTGCAATAGTTCATAACCATTTAATATCATAAATGATGCACATCCATATAGTTTAATAAAAAATGTTATTTTGCGATCTGATAGTAAATTATAAGTATTGGAGTGAAAATAAGTGAAAATAAAACATTATTATCATTTAATGATACTCGTATATTGTATTTAAAACGTTACTATAAACTTTTTTTTTTATAGACTAGTGTAAATTAATAAAAGTGATATACTCAGTGAATTAATTCTGTCCAATTATGTTTAATATTTGACAATATTAAAACCACAGTGTGCCGTTCATAAAACAATGCAAAGTTTTTAAGATGGTAAAGAAACTAAAAGTTTGCTCAGCGAATTTTATTATAAAATCGAATGCACATTCTGTTGTATTCCGGGACAAGACTCTTACGAGAGACATGAAAAAGCTGGAGGTAATATTAAAATCAAGCCTCACTGTGTCATCTTAATGTATGGTAATCCAGACACCATACAATTCTTTGGTGTTCAAGCCAAATGGTTTTCAGACAATAAAACTAGCTAAAATTTAAAATGAGCGATGCATTGGATATTTTTTTTTATTCCTTTTTTTTATTGCTCTTTTCCATCCTAAGGTTGTCTTTATGCAATAATAAAGAAAATGTTATTTCTTTTAAATAACGGTGTAGATCTGAGACTGCAATGGGTTCCGTCTCACGTCGGTATCAGGGGAAACGAGGAGGCTGACCTCCTTGCAAAGCAAGCTGTTGATAGTGGAAATGAGACCTATATTATTCCTGAACACACTGAAATTTTATCAAAATATAGATACAAAATATTTGAAAAGTGGAAAGTTCAGTATAATGAAATATCAAGTTCAAAAGGTATTTGGTACAGAATAGTGCAGAGTGAACCCCCTCGCATCCCCTGGTGCGCGACCAGTAGGCTGAGGCGGCCACTTCTTGTGGTGGCTGGCAGACTGCGGACAGGTCACATTCCGCTACACAAATTTTACCACCTTATGCGAAGGGTAGATTCACCGAACTGTGCTATATGCGGAGTTATCGATGATATCTATCATTTTTTGGTGGAGTGTGATAGGTCTGTCTCTGTAAGAGATCGAATGTTTACTGATTTTAATATAAAACTTATAGAATTAGGTGTAGTTCATAGTGTTTTATCAGATCCATTAGGCGAGGCCGCTAAGGCTCTCTATACAATGGTTTTAGATGTCCTTAAAGATTAATTAGTGTAAATTAGTGTAAGCCTAAACGGAGCTGGCATATTCATTGTATGAATCTAAGCTCCTAATAATTGTTTTGAATAAAAAAAAAAAAAAAAAAAAAAAGGTTGTCTGGATGTGATCGCTCTTAAGCAATAATGCCGCTTCTACTTCAACCCATTACGAGAATTTTGTAACTATTGTTTTGCTTTGGTGTACAATGAAGTAATTTGTTTTGTATTGTAATATTTTATTCTTCTAAAGGCCTGTGATGTTTCCTGTTTGGTATTTTTATGTTTCTAAACGGAATATTGTTATCTAGTTTTTAATTTAGATACCAGTTTTAATTTCCTTTTTATCGCTAAGTTGTAGTTTTTAGTGCGCTCTCGTTTAAATATTGCAAGCGTTTGTGAATTTCTCGTAAATTAAAAATGGTATTATAGAAGTCTTTACCTTGTTAAAAATAAGAATAGTAACTTTATTAACTGCCTCCAGTGGCGCGGTGGGCTAGCGTTCGCTTGCGGTGCATGAGGTAGCGGGTTCGATTCGGTCGAGTATTTGTATGTTCTGCAAACACTTTGTCCTTGGTCTGGGTGTATAAATATGTACAATATAAAAAAAATATATGTGCTACTAGCGGCCCGCTCCGGCGTCGCACGGGTATAAAATTTTCCCAGAAATTATTCGAATTTTTCTCGCCGTAAAAACCATCCTATCTCTCAAGTTGGATCGAACTGCACATGGTGTGCAAATTTTATTATAATCGGTTAAGTGGTTTAGGAGTCCATTGAGGACAAACATTGTGACACGAGATTTATATATATTAAGATGTATAGTATAATATTAAGTATATCAGATGTCTAGTACCCGTAACACAAGCTTAGAGCTTACCACAGGGTTTAGATGTATGATTGTTTATTATGAAACCTAATTTCTAAACTTTATAAGAGATGAAAGCTGGGTTGTTCTATTCGCTTCTCAACTCATTGTATAAAATTGAAGCGAACTGTCAAGACAATGTTATTTCCTTGATTATTCTTAGTTTTTATTTAAATTAGCTTTAAGTTGACCTGTCCATGTATGCAGTTCAGTTGCAGGACTCTGCGCTTGAAGCGACAATTTGCCAGTGTCGAGTTAAATAAAATTATAAAGTGAAAAAAATGTTACTCAGTTGTACGCCATTTTGCGTCCCCATGTATGCATAAGCCTCTAAGGAAATAAACGTTTTGACTTTGACTTTGACTTCTAATATTTAAATAACAACGTCGGTGTCCAATCGACCATAAAGCTTTAAAGCAATCTCTACCAGGAAATATTTGGATGGATAGGATGTATCAGGAGCAAGAATTAGGCTCTGGCTAAAAGTACATAATTTTACTTAGTGAAGCCGTGTTGGCTAAGTAGAATTATCATCCACCTTCATAATTCGCACTGCAAGGATTTGGAATTCGCTCCCTGATGCTATTTACAGATACCTACAATCTGAGTATCTTCAAGTCAAGAGTGAATAGGTACCTTCTAGATCTATGTGATCCACCCTCGTCCACATGGACTCATACCATCAGGTGAGATTGTGGACAAACGAAGATCTATGGTCCATAAAAAGAAGTTGAGATTTTTGTTCTATTTGAATCGGAGTGAAACCTTGGCAAAAAATCTAATAAGCAATGGTCTGAGCACGTTGCTATTAAAAAATGGCAAGGCGCAAAAACATATCACTACACCTTAATAAATTTACAAACTGTGTTAACATATATTCATATGATAAAGATTTCAAAATTATACTTAATATGTAGGTATTTAAAATTTAGATCACTTTAGAAAACATCATAATCATTTATCAATATTTACAATTTAGTCAGGAAACCGACATGTTCTGAGAAATTTAGATTTATTAAATTTAGAATTATATGTGACTATTATAGAGATAAACATTGGTGAGAAGCTTTTATTGAACTGCTATTAAACAGACTTAGCACTAAATTAGGAATAACGTATTTATCAACCGTTCCTCCTATAAGCCTAAAATAATACGTAAAATATTTGTATGAATACGGGGATCAAAGATAATAAATTCCATAAAATAAGATGTACTTTTTTTCTTCTTCTTCTATTTTGATGGTGTTTTTTTTAATTTGATGATATTGACATTAAGTTTGTTGTCTTCCGTCATGGTAGATTTTCAAATGTCTCAGTGTTTTCAAATTAAAGGATTTTTAGGGATTTTAATATCAAAAAAAGCTAAGTTAATAATTTTAACTTTACCATGGTCAAGCCTTGAATACGTACCTATAGGTTATATATAAGGTTTAAAAATTAAAATAAGTATATTATATAGTTTGGCTTGATTTGTAAGGGAAAACATTGCTTTGAAATGGATGCTTGTGACAAAATAAGCAATGAAGCTATGACAGGTGTGTATACATTTCTAAATAATGTATGTGTCTCTCTTCTTTTTTTTTGGGTGTTGTAAGTTTGTTAATAAAATCCTTTTAAGGAGGTTATCTTATATCATCATCATCATCAGCCTATATTAGTCCACTGCTGGACATAGGCCTCCCCTAATGAGCGCCACAGCGCCCTGTCCTCTGCTTGACGCGTCCAGCATCTGCCTGCAGTCTTTCGCAGGTCGTCATCCCCCCTGGCCGGAGGGCGTCCTACACCACGTTTGCCGAGTCGCGGTCTCCAGTCCAGAACACGTTTACCCCAACGGTTATCACTTCTTAGCACGATATGACCGGCCCACTGGTAGCTTGCTAATCCTATGAGCTATGTCGGTTACTTTTTTTCTCTTTCGGATGTGCTCGTTCCGCATTCTATCCTTCAAAGAAACTCCGAGCATAGCTCTCTCCATAGCTCGCTGCGCGACTTATATGAAACGCGATAAACTAAACAGGTCAAAAAGTCAATTTAATCTAGCTCGTAAAACATATAATTTTGTAATAAAAATATCAAAAACATGAAAATAGCGCAATACGTACTGGACCACTTTATGGTAGATTTCTAACGCGAAGCGAAAATACCACATCGTTCCTTTTGGCTTTAGGAAGTCCATTTCCATGGTCTCTGAACCGTTACACGTGACATCCGGGTGGTGCTAAGAACAGTCTCTTATGGAAGGCTTCAGCCGCGGCTTGTCACCACCCTCCGGGCTGTGCCAGTGCGTGAAGCGTTTTTTTCGTATTTCATAATGTGGTCTGGAGAAGCCATCCCTTCTAGGTCTTCATGCCCTATCTTAGACCACATCGTCAATTTACATCAGGTGAGATTGTGGTCAAACAAAAAACTAAACATAAAAAAAAACTGGATAGGCTTGCTCTGTTACAATGAGAGGGTTTGCCATCAATCGCCACGCTTGGCAGGCGACGGCGTGCTCAGTGCTGTGGTCCAAGAAGACGCTGCTGTCCATCTGGCTAGTTTCCCTTGGCTGGGTTTTACCACGGGATGAGATGGACGGATTTTCCTATGCCAGTGTCAAAAACACCCTTCACAAACCAAATAACCACAAGACAGATGTATTGATTATTTGATGACCTCTGTGGCTCGGTGGACGAAAGTCCGCCTGAGGCGCAAGAGGTTGCGGTTTCGATTCCCGCCGCAGGACCAGATTTTGTACGATGTACAATTTCTGGTTGGGTCTGGGTGTTTTCTATGTATTTTAATAATATGTACGTATTTACAAAAATGTATCTATTTAGTATAACAGTCACCTAAGCAGAGCTTTACCCATAATACAAGCTCTGCTCAGTTTGGGGTTAGATGATGCTGTGTGATTAGTCCAGAAATATTAATTATTTTATTATTATTTATGATTATGACATAGGACTATAGTTATGTTATGACAATGTATTCAGAACACTCATCATTACAAGTGCTAAGTGCTTCGAAGTGTTAATCTTATCAGTGTTGGCTAGCGTTTGAACAGCAGTGTTGGTTTTACACTTGTGCCATTAGTTCAAAACTTGAATATTTAAAATAGATTTTAGACTGCATGAAGCGTAATCCAGGTATTTTTTGTAACCACTTTTATAATTATAAGAATAAGGAAGGAGGAAAAGGGGTACAGACACGATCGTAGCGTCATTTTTTTTTTGGTGGGGATTCCCCTTTGTTAGGTCGTAGGTTAAAAGTAACTAAGCATAGTAGTCGGTATCAATCGGAATCTGTTACAGGGATGCTACTATTCTATTGACGAGTTTATGAACGAAAATTCTTCCATTAATCTGTAGAGGATATTAAATAAATAAAAAAAATAATAATAATTAAATAATTAAATTATTGATATTAATTTGTAGGTTATTTTTTTATTAGCATGGCATTATTTCATTTGACATTTGTAATTTTTCAATGTCATCAAATTTAAATATTTATTTCATTTAGAATAAATTGTTTTATGAATAAATGAATATGATATTTCTCCCGATGCGGGCAAGGGGGCAAAGGGGCAAAGGAGCAATGATGCTGGACTCTTGCCCCCACTGTGCTCCCATATTAAATGTATTGTCAGTGTATTTTGCTGTATTTTCTCTGTGTGAATATAATACTTAAAGAAATCAAGTGTACAATGTTGCCTATGAAGAATAAACTACTATGAAACTACTTATACTTAGAACGAGGTGTCACTATTTCTACCCTGAAAGGTTTATCTTAAATAGGTAATAAGTATGCAGTAAACTACAAACAACTTTAATCAGATAACATAGATTATTAGTACCTACTTTGTAAACCTCTTTTGTGAATAAAAATTGTTGTATATTTGTATTGTATCTCTGCACTGACTGTCCCAGGCTGGTCACTTTTCAAGATCTTAGTGACAACTTTTTTTATTAAATGTTATTATGTTATTTTAACCGACTTCAAAAAAAAGAGGTTTCTCAATTCGACCGTATATTTTTTTTTTTTTATGTGTCCGCGGATAACTTTGTCGGTTATGAACCGATTTTCATTATTCTTTTTATTATTATTTAAATTTTATTTATGCAATTCGTATTTTCTTACCCTAGTCACTAAGTTTACTCTCAATATTTATTTTTATAAAAAATATTTATATTTAATATTCATTTATAAGTTAACTTTACCGATTCGTGGTATTCCCTTCCGGACAAAGAACAAAGTCCTGGCACACGGAACTACCCACATAGGGTTAGCGTGGTGGGTGATGGTTTTAAAATTATTATAAAATGACTATTTATATTTAAATCTCATCAATAGAATGCCATTCTAATGAATTTATAATGAACAAATTAATGTAATTGATATGTATTAATAAGTCGTTATTCATACATTTGTATCATACAATGGTCCGCTTGGAACTATACCAGTCAGCTAACAGTTAATATAAATTTTTTTTATGTTAGTTAAGTCTTCATTAGACCACAACCTCACCTCATCTGACAATGTGGTCTAAGATGGGGTATGAAGACCTAGAAGGCTTCTCCGGGCCATTTTACGAAACACGGAAAAATCGCTTCACGCACTGGCCTAGCCCGGAGGCTAGTGTCAAGCCGCGGCCGAAGCCGTCCAGAGAAATACATACAGAAATGCCCGAGAAAATAAAATAAAAAACTTAACGATAAGCTATCGTTATACATTAAAGTTTTTAGTAATATAATGATTAAAATGTGACTCTCTGGAAATAAATTCTTGCACCTGTGATATTTCTACGCATTCGATATACAATGTAGTTTGGATTTGGTATCCAATTTAAATAAAACATTATAATTTAATGCTGTCACTCGATAAAACTGGATTTACAAATTTACAATTTTAAGATTTTTTTCGACAAATGGGTTTTCAAATCAAAATGCCTCCGAGGCTTAAAGAGAAGATCTACAAAACTATTACAAGACCTGTCGTAATGTATGGATCTGAGTGTTGGCCTGTAAAAGTGACGGATGAAAGAAGAATACATGCGGCAGAAATACGAATGTTGAGATGGATGTGTGGAGTGACAAGGAAGGATACAATAAGAAATGAGTATTATAAGACAGTGACAGAGAAGTTGAAAGGAAATCGGTTGGCATGGTATGGACATAATTATGAGATTAAGGGATGAATGTCATGTGACGAAAAGAGTGTTAGATATGTGTGTTGATGGATATGTGGGAAGAGGTAGGCCAAAGAAAAGATGAATGGACTGTGTGAAGGATGACATGTGTAAGAAAGGAGTGAGTGTTGAGATGACGGGTGATAGAGGGAAATGGAAGCAGAGAACGTATTGTGCCGACCCCACGTGATGTGGGATAAGGTCAGGAAGTTGATGATGATGATCCAAACCACCTTGTATAACCTTAGGTCGGTAGATGTGATGGAAGAGTGAAACCTATCTACATATACTAATACTTATAAAGCTGATAAGTAAGGATAAAGGTTTTTTATCGCGGTAAATACGTTGTTCCCGCCATAAAACACGGAAAACGCCGTGGCGTGAAAGCGTAATGAATGTCGTTAGCATTCGTTTGTACTTGTAACTCACTAAGACATTGTGTATACGTGACATGTGACATTGTTGTTATTTTTTTTTTTTTTTTTTTTTTTATTTCCTTAGAAGCTTATAGCCTACATGGACAGGTCAACTTAAAATTAATAATACTAAATTGCTTAAATAACAAATATCAAGGAAATAACATTGTCTTGACAGTTCGCTTCAATGTTTTATACTGAGTTGAGAAGCGAATAGAACAACACAGCTATATCAGTTATTACAATTTTGTAGTTATTACAATTTTGGAGTTCTTATTTATAGGTAACTATTATAAGTTTAACATTTACAATAAAAAAAATGTTTGTCATATAAGGAAGCTATTATAACATGAGCATATCAGTCCTGGTCAACCAGAATTATTAGAGCCTGTTACTGTGGAACTAAGCAACATCTATCCAAGCTGCATCATCCTTTATATAATCATTTATAGAGTAATACGCTTTTTTCATTAGACTTCTCTTAATAAATGATTTAAATTTTCTAATAGGAAGCTCGGTTACATTATGAGGAAGCTTATTATAAAAACGTACAGAGTTACCCATAAATGATTTGCCTAGTTTTTTTAGTCTGTAAGTAGGAATTAGTAATTTTTCTTTACTTCTCGTGTTAATACTATGTACGTCACTTTTTCTTAAAAACAAGTGCTTATTCTTGTGGGTGAACATCAAGTTCTCAAAAATGTACTGTGAGATTACAGTTAGAATGTTAATCTCTTTGAATTTTTCTTTGAGGTTAGAAAGGGACAACATTCATAAATAACTTAGACGCTAAGAGTTTTGCTATTTATTTTGCATAAGAAGGTAAGATATGCAGACCTACCTGTTTTTAATTTAGTTAGGGTTTTTGTAAAGTTTATTATATAACTGTGTGGTGTATAATAAAGTGTTTCCTATTCTATTCAATTCCCTTTGACCGCCTGAGACGCAGGAGGTTGCGGGTTCGATTCCCGCCGCGGGACCAGATTTTGTACGATCTACAATTTCTGGTTTCGGGTCTGGGTGTTTTCTATGTATCATAATGCATGTAAAAAATGTATCTATGTACTATATCAGTCACCTAACACCCATAGTACAAGATCTGCTAAGTTTGGGGTTAGGTGATGCTGTGTGACTAGTCTGGAAATATTTATTATTATTTTATTATTATTAACTAGTAACCGCCCCGGCTTCGCACGGGTTTTTATTCAATTTTTTTTTCCGGCAATTATTAGATTTTTTCTCGCCTTTTAAACCTTCCCTAGACATCCACGAACATTTCAAGACGAGATAAGATAAATCCGTTCAGCCGTTCTCGAGTTTTGATCAGACTAACGAACAACAATTCATTTTTATTTATATTATTAATATGTGGTCGTCTTCCAGGAGCAGAGCCGGAGCAGTGCATAAGGCAAGCATGAGGATCCGTCCGCTGCAGACCAACAAGCGCTGGTTCAGGGTCTCCGCGGCACTACTCCTGGGCCTCTTCATCATTCTGCTGATGTGGGTCGACTTTGTCAATTACAGTAAGATATAGCAGTAGACACATATTTACAAAAAAATGGCCGTGTTGGCTAGTTGGTAGCGTGGGCAGATATTTCTCTGTTGAGATTCGACCACATCGTCACTTTACATCAGGTGAGATTGTGGTCAAATGAAGGCTTATCCAGCATAAAAAAAAGACCTTAATTTACCACGCTGGCCAAGAGCGGGTTGGTGAAGGTCCTTTAAACTCTTCAAAGTTCTCAACTCGAGTGATTTTTTGGATGCACTACCTGATTTTTATTTTATTATACGATTTGGTTGCCTTGAATAATATAGTACATAGTACATACCTAAAATACGTTAAAAACTGTGTAACAGCAAGGTAATGCTCCGCAAACCACGTTACATAAAACAATACATTACAGAGACATAATAAATATGTCACAGACTTACTCCATTATTATGATTAGTAAGACTAGATAGATAGATAGAAAATACTTTATAAATAATAAATAAATATTTCCGGACAATCCACACAACAACATTTAGCCCCGTGGTAAACTCTTGGCTTGTGTTACGGGCACTAGACATCTGATATACTTAATATAATAGGCATACGTAATATAATAGGCATACGTAATATAATAGGCATACGTAATATAATAGACATACGTACATAGATATTTTTTATTATACATATATAGCACCCAGACCAGAGGAGAAATTGCTTGCAAAACATACAAACACTTGACTTGAATTATTATTTTTTTGTATCATGAAAATGAGACCTTACTGTTAACTTTAAAATATACTCACTGCTATTTTGCACAAACAAAATGTTGTTTGCAAGTTTAAGAAAGTTTGCAATCATTTACAGATTTAGAATTAAACTTCCGTCCAATGATACCACTAATATTATCGTACTGAAAACATAAGCATTAAAGTACCTACGCAATTAGATTAGAACAAAGTAAAACATTAGTAATACTTGATGTTTTATGTTGCAAGACGTGGAAGTAAGGGTTCGGAGCCACTGCGGCGCTGCGGTGCAGTTAGTGCCATGAATATTAGCTGCCTGTTTTAAAGAACATTTACTGTTTCCAGTTCTTATCTAGCTGGTCCTTTCTGGCTTTGCACGGATTAAAATCATATTTTTGAAGTGAAACTTCTATAGAATCGTAGTGATTTCAAACCGGATGCAAAAAGATGAAACGGAAATGGTAAGAGACACAAATACAATGCTTTATTTAAATTTCTTTGCGCGATACTTCGTAGTTGAGACTATGAAGTATCGCGCAAAGAGGTATTTTATTTATATTATTTTGTCACATACTTTATGTAATACGCTTTATTGAAGTAATATAAATAATCCGAATAATTACAGATATATGTTTGTTTCTCTTATCATTTTAGCAGATGCGTTCATTTACCCTTTTCTTCTATTCGATATATATCATAATAATAGTTCGTAAGTACCTAGTAGACTCCAATCGTGCGTCGTAGCTGACACACACACACTTTTTTTTTATTCTTCTTATTCTTTCGTCGATTTACTGAAGTTTCACTTCTATCGTGTGTGAATCGTACACACACCTTTTTTTTATTTTGATATTCTGTAAAACAATACCTGTATGTATATGTCAAAAAACCCGCATGTGTTTTTAAAAAATCATAAATATCATTATCATACAATCATTGTAACTTTTATTTAATTATACGTGCTGAGAGTAAAGTCTACAGTGGATAAGTAAGTCTACAAAATATTAAATACGTATCATACAAATCGTAAAGTAGTCGAAGCACTTACGTCTATATTCGAAGAAGAATCATACATGTTTTGAATTAACTCAAAGATAGCTTCCCTTTTAGCTTGCAATATTAACAGCTGGGAATCATCTGTTTCGATAGGGTTTTTTGACCTAGTATTAGCCATTGTAGAAATTATAAAATAACTGCGGTGTGTAAGAAATGAAAGATAGGCCTTATGTTATAATAGTTATATAAAATATAACGAAGTAAATTAGTATTTACAGCGCGTTCGTATAACAAGCGTAATAACCTTATTATATATGATGCCCTATTACAATTTATGTCTCTATAATTTCATTTATAGAGACATAAATTGTAATAGGGCATCATACTGGAGAAGCCATTGGCTCCTGAAATACAGTTTTTTACTAGTTCGGGAGCCTATGGGTCTATATCTTTGTTTAAACATTTGTTTATGTCAATAAATAAATTTTTACTTTACTTTTACTTTTTACTTTAACCTATCTAACGCGGGCGCGGGGGGAATACTTGCGTCGGCAAACCGGCTGAGTATCGACTCGTACTATGCCGGGCGAAAATGGCGTGTTCTATCAAAATAAGCAGGGGGTAGTGCTAAATAATTTCGAAGGCAGACAGAAAATTTATTAACTGCGTAATTGCGGTAAATTTATCAATACGTATATGCGTAAACACCATGAAATGTTAAAGTTATGGAACATTAAATATAAAAACAGCGGGTTAAAATGATATGACCAGGTCCAACTGCAATAGATGCGTGTTGGATGCGGTTAGTCTCAATGACAAAAAAGGTCAATCACTCGAATCACGTAATGTAATTCGATTATACAGCGAAAATATAACTTGTTAGACCAATAACTTAGGTATTCTAACAAGCTATGCGGGGGAAATAAATTATATGTAGGTATCTAAGGTTCGTTTGAACCACAAATTTTTATCTTGAGTAAATGAGTAATGTGGGGATAAATCCGTCTCAATGAGAGTTATAATAGATGGATAAATCTGTCTCAATGAGTACCACACTTTAGGGACAAATTCGACTCGAATAGGACCACACTTATGGAGACGCGCGAGAAGCCCTGTGCCTTCGATACCACAGGGCCGCCTTGGGGAATAACAGATGGGTAAAAATAATAAGGATGGAAGGGAAAGCGTGCACTGACCTGCAAGCGAAGGACTTCTAGCCAGGTTCCACGTTCCTTGCGGGGGTGGGGCAGCCCAGCAACTCAGGGAGCCCTCAAGTGGATCCACACTGTCACCACACACGGCTATATCGTCTCGCATAAACTGAGCGGTAGAAGACCAATATTACGTCCAAGATCACAATGATATAACGGCGAAATCAAACAGCGGAATTATAATGTTCCATATGGCGGGAATTTGGAGATGAAAATCGATCACGCTATCGATGATGATCGTCCACTCCACGCGACTGCCGAACGGTCAAGTCGTGTTCTTCAGTCGCCATTTTTTCTTCTTGTCGTGCCAGCGCATGACAGTGACACTAGCACGCTTATGTCAGGGAAAGGAGAAATTGGATAGGATTATGGATAGATGGCTTTACCAGTATATGTATATTGATTCCGTGCGCCGCAGTTGGCCCGCGCCTTATACAACTCGGGGCAATGCTTGGCTTGGCAGGATTTAGAAACTTGATACTAGAAACGTATTGTAACAGAAGGATTTGCTCTTGCGAATGTTTTGATCTGGAAAGTTATTTTACGGGTAAGTTTGTAGATAAATTGATTTCAAGCACCTGTTTTGAAGTTAAATAATTGTAATAACAGTTTTTACTTGACGACCTCAGTGGCTCGGTGAGCCAAGGTCCGCCTGAGGTGCAAGTGGTTGCGGGTTCGATTCCCGCCGGGCGACCACTTTTTGTACGAAATATATAAATTCTTTCTGGTTTCGGGTCTGCGAGTTTTTCATGCCTCTTAAGTATTTATTTACAAAAAAATATCTATCTATAATCAAATCAGTCATCTAACACCCCATAGTACAAGCCCTGCTCAGTTTGGGGTTAGGTGATGCTGTGTCTGATTAGTCCGGATATATTTAAAAAATATATATTTTTTTTATTTGTTTATTTAAAATATTTCAGAATGGAGAAAAGAGATGGAAAAGGAGACAGAGTCGGAAGAGAACTTCGCGCTTCTGCAGTCCAAGCTGCACTTTATCGCCATGGACTACGAGAGGAAAGAGGCGGAGCTCATGGCACTGAGGGTGAGAATACAGTACCAAACTGCATCATCATCAAAGTCAGGGCATACATGAACAGGTCAACTTAAAGTAAATTTAAATAAAAACTAAGAATAATCAAGGAAATAACATTGTCTTGACGTTCGTGTAAATTTTTTACACTGAGTTGAGAAGCGTATAGAACAAACTTTCAAGAAGTAAACGTCCTTCGTCGCATAAAATACGATATTTCGTAATTAAATAAATAAAAAATCGTATTCCTAATATAACAATATTGGTGTTCTTAGCAATACAACATTTTTTTTTTTTTTTTGTGATCGAGAAGTCTTTATTTGACCACAATCTCACCTGATGTAAAGTGACGATGAGGTCTAACATGGGACATGAAGACCTAGATGGTAGATGTACGTGGTAGCTTCTCCGGGCCACATTACGAAACACGAAAAAATCGCTTCACGCACTGGCCCAGCCCAGAAGGTGGTGACAAGCCGCGGCCGAAGCCTACCACCAGAGACTGTTCTTAGCACCACCCGGAGGTCACGTGTAAGGATTCAGAGGGTTACTACTTACGGACGTGAACAGAAAAACCTCCATCATCATCCAACATCATCATCATCCACAGCCAGTTTGTGTCCATTACTGGGCATAGGCCTGCCAGAGTTCGGCCCGCCTATTACGTAAAACTTAGCAGTAGCGACAGCAACAGCGCGCGATTGGTTGCAAATTGTCTCTAGCCTGTTTCTGATCTGTTTCAACCAATCACGTAGCGGTCGATGTCGCTTTGCTGTTGATGTCGCTACTGCTAAGTTTTACGTAATAGACCTACGGGTTATCGCGACGAGCGAGCGATACTATGTCGTCAAAACATTTCGGGATTTCCGACGCTTTGTTTTGCCCATTTTGGCTACAATTTTGGCAGTGGGTGTAGAACCAGTATCTAAAACAATATTATAACGCTGAAGAGTTCGTTTAATGTAAATCATCATCATCACCCTATTAACGTTCCCACTGCTGGGACACAGGGACTTCTCTCTTGACGAGAGAGATTAGGCCTTAATTCACCACGCTGGCCAAGTGCGGGATGGTGAATGTCACATGTCCTTCAAACTCTTTTTTTTGAAGTTCTCAGAACATGCCGGTTTCCTCACGATGTTTGCCTTCACCGTTAAAGCACGTGTTTAAAGCGCACATAAATTTGTCAAGAAAAATCCAGAGGTGCGTGGCGGGGTTTGAACCCACGACCTTCGGAATGAAAGTCGAGTGTTCTCCCACTTAGCCAACACGGCTTATTAATGTAAATAGCCTTTAGTATTTTACCTATATGGAATCTAATATTTAGAACCAATTCCGCACCCACTTCTCCCTGGCAAGCAAATCTACCTCCCTTCCGCCCACTTTTCACATAACTATATGCGTTATACACCCCTCTTTTTTACGTGTCTGTCGGTGTGTCTCTCTGTCTGTCTGCGATATCATAGCTCCCGAACGGATGGAGCGATTTCAATTCAGTTTTTTTTGCCGCTGGTGTTCTTGACATGTTTCATGAAAATCGGTTGTGACGTTAACAAGTAATGGGGGTGAGAGTGGGGAAGGAAAACCGAAAATCTGCAAATATACTAGAGTGGGGTATCAAATGAAAGCGCATCGCGTGCACATTACTAAATATTAGGGGCGGTATACTTAATTCACCTGAGTTAATTCACCTAGGTGCATTAAGTGTACTATTTTAGTAGATTTATTCACCCAGGTGATTCCCGGTGAATTAAGACTACTAATGATTCCTGGTGAATTAAGTACACTACATTTGTAGACTTGAAAATCAATTCTAGTCCACTACAAATAATCATAAAGTTTTACAATCATAAACTAGCTTAGATAACCTACTTTGATAATTACAAATATTTACCTTAATTGTTCAAAGTAGCTGGCATTATAATTTGATCATTATGTTATTTAAGCAAGTTATAAAATACATGCATTTATATATTACTGCGAAAGAAAATGTTACAATAACGAACAAGAAATCAAATCATAATGGGAATGTGTGAGTAGTTCGGAAAAAATAGTAAAATATAATATATATATCTTTAAATACCTACTCGTATGTTCTATTTTTTTTTGTATTTTATTTTTACCGTTTCGAAGATTTGTAAAACCATACAATGGAAATAAAATATTTTGTATCTTGTTTCTTAGAATAGTGGTACAATTCAGCAAATAACTCGCGTATATTCTTGAATATGCAAACATTTAAGTGAATCGTTCATTTATTTTATCCCTTACAATTTAGGAAGACAAGATAATAAATATTTTTTTCCCAGATAGACAAAAATTTCTAGATACATAAGTTACCATTCTAATGATATTCCCATTAATACGACATAAAAAGTCTGCGAACAAAAACTAAATTAAGACGGCGTAAAGCTCATCTACTTTACGACTACATCTCTATTTGACTAGACACCGGATTTGACTAGATCGCTGTAAGACAAAATCTTGATATCGGTTACAATGCTTTTCGATAACATCGTCAAAAGACAAGAAAGTGTATAAAATCCTCACTGTTGTGTTCCAGAGTCTTAAGGCCAACGAGCAATATGGGGGAGGTTCTTCCAAGCCTTTCATGGATGATGAGCAGAACGTCTACTTCTCGCTGGTCACCGGAATAATGCAAAATCTTAGCAGTAAGGAGTCTTTTTAACCCCCCGACAAAAAAGAGGAGTATAGCACGCCTCTTTTATTTTTGACGTATCTGTCTGTCTATCTGGGATATCTTTGCTCCCGAAAGGATGGAGCTATTTAAATTTAGTTTTTTATGTATGAAAGGTGAGTTTAGCGTCAGGGTTCTTAGACATGTTTTATGACTAATATATGACTAAGTTGTCTAAGTTTTGTAAAACCAAACAATGGAAATAAATGATTTTGTATCTTGTAACTTTGCCTTTAGACGCTGCTGGACCAGATTTTGTACCATCTACTATTTCTGATTTCGGGTCTGGGTGTTTTCTATTTATTACATGTATGTATTTACAAAAAAATTATGTATCTTTGTAGTGTATCAGTCACCTAACACCCTTAGTACAAGCTCTGCTTAGTTTGGGGTTAGGTGATGCTGTATGATTAGATTAGTCCGGAAATATTTATTTATTTAGTAACAATTGGAAGAGCAGCGTTCAATCGCGAAGAGTGAAAGAAGGGTAGGGGTGCCTTTCCCTGCAGTGGTACAGTGTGGGCTGAATGATAATAATAGAAAATGCGTCTGTTATCCAGATGGTTTCCCATTCCTGGAGCCGGTGCAGCACCCACTGCCGCTGGACGCCGAGCTGACGGTGACCACCATGCGGCACCTTCGGCAGCACCCTTGCGCGCGCTGCCCCGCCTTCCAAGTTCTATCACCTCGCAGCAGCGCCGAGCTGGACGTTGTAGTTGGCATTCCGACCGTGCGGCGCGACAAGGAGAACTATCTCATCGAGACCATAGAGGTATAACTTATCTTTGATATACTTTGCATACATACTGATACTCGACTGCCTCAAGTCCGCTTGCGGCACAGGAGGTTGCTTGATTGATACCCGTTGCGGCACAGAAGTGAGCTTGATCGATACCTGTTGCGGCACAGGAGGGAGCTTGATCGATACCCGTCGCGGCACAGGAGGTTGCTTGATCGATACCTGTTGCGGCACAGGAGGGAGCTTGATCGATACCCGTCGCGGCACAGGAGGGCTTGATTGATTCCCGTTGCGGCACAGAAGGGAGCTTGATCCATACCCGTTGCGGCACAGGAGGGAGCTTGATCGATACCCGTTGCGGCACAGGAGGGCTTGATTGATTCCCGTTGCGGCACAGGAGGTAGCTTGATGGATTCCCGCCGAGGGGTCGTGTTTGTGTTTTATTTTGAAATTTAAATCAAAATTGTTTATTTTCACGAACATCTTGTATATAAATATATACAATATCTATATACAATTGTGTATAATAATGTTCGTTCACGTACTCCTCCGAAACGGACTGACCGATTCTCATGAAATTTTTTGAGCATATTGAGTAGGTCTGAGAGTCGGCCAACATCTATTTTACATTTTGAAACAGTTTTATCAAAATGAAAAATTGCATTCACCTTTTTTTTTTAACTTTAGTTTAGCTTGGAGTAGAGTAGAAAACATTGAAAAAATTGTTTTGGCTTTTACTACGATTATAATTTCCGACCGTCCCATACTGACCGGAACTTTTGTTACAACCTGTATACCTTATATTTTTCACTTTTTTATATCTATTACCACTTACAATTTTTTCAAAATCATTTCAGCTGAAATCTATGATCTATTGTTCACTGGATTGTTTTCGTAGTGCAATAACCATCCATCCACTTCCGATCCGACACAAATTGTTCCATAATAAAATATCGGGAAATTTAATGTCGGTAAGATCCTGATAGTTTATAAATTTTTAAGGTTCCCAAAGGGTAGAATGGGACCCTATCACTGAGACTTCGTGTAATCATTAATAATAAGTTGACATTAATAGGCATGATATAATTATAAGTCACAATTACATCTGGTTTTTTAGTTCTGATAATGTCAAAGCCAATAAATCATCAAATTCAATTAATAAAAATGTCAAATTGCAAATACTTATGTCAAGTTTTTAATTATAAATTAATTACAATACAAACGGAATGTCACTGCAAGCAAATTAATTGGTATGTCAGCTACTTATGATTTGTCAGAGAGCACTCTATGAACTCCTCATAGGTGTAGAATGTCTGTTCTATGAGCCATCGTTTTAACGTCAGGCGGTTCAATTATTTTAGATTGTCATTATAAATAATTAATATTGCTCTCTTTAAAAACGATTGCGGACGAGATAATAATGATGCTACCTACATAACAGATTCCAACTACATAAGTGATGTGTTATGCGATAATGGATGTAATGCTTTATTAAAATGATGAAATGATGATGATGATAAATTCCTCGACTCTATACTATTCTATTATATTATTCCGTTGGTCCGTCATGAATGTCGTCGGTGTATCTGACTGTATGTCACCAGGCTGTATCTTAGGAACCGTGATAGAGGAGAAGGATCATGTATTTCTCTTGTCACCTTAACAACAAATAATAAATAAGTATATAAGGGGGCTCCTGTACAACAAATGTGATTTTAATGAGGTTAAACGACGTTGAGCAAATCCAGTTCTTGGATGGGTGACAGCTCAATCTGTTTTTTTTTTGCCCGTTAAAAAAATTTTATGTTTTGTTTTTTTTTCTGCCTATTTGTATAAATTGTACACGGAACCCAAGTCTTAGTCCATTTTATACTTATATAATTTATTTACTGGAGTGATCTATGTAATAAAATAGTAAACAAAAATCCTCGAATAGAAAATAATATTTTTGTTGATTGGGTTCCGATTTTTTGCTTTTTGTACTCGACCAATATAAAATTCGATATAAAAACTAATATGTTTTTTCGATTTGCTCTTTATAGAATGTATATATGACTGTGTGATACTGTGTTAACATTACACGATACGATATCGGTGTCGAACGCCAAAAGTTAACACGATGTTCGTTAACACAATATTCCGACAATCTTACCGACACAGCCTTATGATCGACAGTTTAGTTCCCACAGGCTCTGCGATACAATACAATACACTTTATTGAACACCAATTTATAATAGTACGACATTTAACTTTTAAGGGTACAGAGGTTTTGGAATCAGGGTTTTTTTATTTTAAATTGAGATTATAATGTTTCTCTATTCTATGCCGATGTCGTATCGGATAATGTGCTGACGCTCCACTGTTTGTAGTACAGCTCGTAGTCCGAGAATTTAATAGAGATGGATTCGATTCAGTCGCGTCGGAAATATTTTGACTCCAGTTTTATTTGAAAATATGATTTTTGATATATATTTTGAATGAAAATTGTTGAGCCATTTGTAAGGATGGAGTTTGAAAAAGGGGGATAAAAAAACTGACGTCGTGTCAAACTGGACTGAATTTGTTTCAAATTTATTTGAATCGGTGGTGCGTTGAACTAAAAATAAATTTTGAAAGTTACAAAATAAATCTAAATATTTTAAAATTATTTCCTGGCAACCAGAGACAAATTAAAAATAAAATTGCGACTAAGATATGTCGTATTATTAAGTATATATTAAATTCTAATGTTACTTTTATAATGTTATAATGCGAGTGACGCAGTAGCCGCATCTCGCAAGCCAAGGTCACTACGGAAGACCAGCGCTATGGCAGAGTACTGTCTTAGCAAATGCTGAGTGGTCGCCGTTTTTGTCATTTAAAGTCTTCATTTTTCCGCTAATGTTTGTAATATGTGTTTTAATTGTAAGTGGCAAAATAAAAGTTTTTTATCTTTATCTATAATAATAGTAGTGTTCAATTTATTTTGTGTAAAAAAAACGACTTAAATATAAAAAATAAAAATAAAGCATGAGTATTCAAAGCTTAATATTAATAATGAATATAAATCAGACAAAAACCTTAAAAAAAAGGTATACTCTGATCATTCGCAAAAACTTAGTTACAGCTCTATTTATCAAATTTCAAGTGGCACTGGGTATTTTGCGAACTAGCTACCGTTTGAAGAGTCCTTAATTGCAATCGCATTCCTTTCAACCGAATGCACACGCACGCTAATTTTATTAATTATAGTAATATATGCACGACTCCATGTGGTCATGTGGTCGAATACAGTGACACATATTCGTATCAAGCAATTCCATCTGACTGTAAAACCTATATAGGTGCAATTAAATATATTTCATTTTGGAAATTACTTTTGGTTTCAATAACTTCGTTCTAATTCATAATTATCTGTAATTGTCTTATAAATAAATATTTCCATACAATCAACACAACAACATCTAGCCCCGTGTTACGTAGTAATTTATTATTCTAGCCCCGTGGTAAGCTCTTAGCTTGTGTTACGGGTACTAGACATCTAGATATAATATACATACATACATAGATATTTTTTATTATACAATATTAAACACCCTTAAAGTTATTGGTCTATGTCTTTTTATTTTCAATAAAAATATTCTCAACTAATTCAAACATTCGTCGAATTGAGAACCTTTTTTTTCGTTGAAAGTCGGTTAATATACATACATCTTATGGCTTCGGTCAAACCTACGAGTCAGGAAAGCGGGAAGCGTCACCGACGCGGGAGTCTGCAACGGTGTCCCACGGTGGTAGCGAAGGTGTCGTCCGCTGCGTGGCAGACGCACCTGCTACGAAGTCACTTAAAATGTTTATTTTCGAATATATTTTTTTCATACTAATAACGTTATAGAGAGTTGTGGAAGAAGTGGGACACAAATAGCTGATAATATTAATGAAAGTAAACTAATTAACAACAAATTATTTTTAGTTTTATTCACATTTACGGGTAGGTTATTTTACGGTACCTGTCACATTTTTTTTAATATATAAAGACGGTTCACGCTGCAACATCTAGCAGACTTTCCTTTTTTATTTATTTATAATTATTATTTATTATTATTATAAGCCCCCTGTGTCCCACTGCTGGGCAAAGGCCTCCCCCCATTTTTTTCACAACTCCCGATCTCCGATTTATTTATTATTTATAATTATTTATTTTTAATTTGAATTTATTACAGTCGCTAATAAAAGGGATGTCGCAGTTCGAGCTGACGAGAACATTGATCGTGGTGTCTATCGGGGAGACTGAGAACATACCGTTCATCGCTGAAACTGCCCTCAACCTGAACAAAGCGTAAGTTATTAATAAATAATTAATATCTAAGACAGCACCCACCACTGAGACAACGCGGCTTTATATAATACATCCATAGCAATATTAAATTGAAAAATTCGTCCGTCGCCGTAAGCTTGATTCAATATAAACAGAATTGGGTTACCATATTTCACACAGAGACGGCGAGATTGGCAATCGCAGCATTAAATAAATAAAGATACTATAAACAAAATCATTTATTTCCATTGTTTGGTCTTACAAATCTTAGATACGTCAAAAATAAAATACAAAAAACAAAAACAAATATAGGTACTTAAAGATTAATAGGAAATAAATTTAACGTTTCTGGTATACTTAATAATAAATAAGTAAATAAATATCTCCGGACAATCCACACAACATCTAGCCCCGTGGTAAGCTCTAAGCTTGTGTAACGGGTCCTAGACATCTGATATATATGTGTACTTAATATAATAGACATACATACATAGATATTTTTAATAATTCATATTAAACACCGAAGAACATGCCGGTTTCCTCACGATGTTTGCCTTCACCGTTAAAGCACGTGTTTAAAGCGCACATAAATCTCTCAAGAAGAAAAATCCAGAGGTGCGTGGCGGGGTTTGAACCCACGACCTTCGGAATGAAAGTCGAGTGTCCTCCCACTTAGCCAACACGGCTTAGTATCATCTTTAAAAGAGAACTTTAAAAGAGTTTGAAGGACATGTGACATTCACCAACCCGCACTTGGCCAGCGTGGTGAATTAAGGCCTAATCTCTCTCTTCAAGAGAGAAGTCCCTGTGTCCCAGCAGTGGGAACTTTAATAGGGTGATGATGATGAAACACCGAAGTGCATTGGTAAAGCTGGGAAGTGGATGCAGGCCGCTTCTAACCCACATAATTGTAAATGAATGACCCGCCTGACTGTAAATTAATTGCCCGGTCAGCCAACAGTGCCTAGTGTAGCAGTTGGCGAACTACGGCTGGAATGATGATTGAATTTATTTTTATCGAAATTTGGCGAAAACATTCAATATTAGGTATGTGGATAGATGATACTTAAATAAACAAAAAAGGTTATGTAATGAGCAACTTAAGACGTAAGGAAGCCATTTCAGAACAAACTTGCATTTACAAATATGAAACGAATTGTCCAATGTAGAAATCTTACAATACAATACAAAAACACTTTCTTGTACACCAAAACAAAACAATAGTTACAAATCACGTAGGAAAAAGTACAAAGGGCGGCCTATTTTAGTACATTATTTATATTTGTATGTATGTTAGTCTGCAAGGTATATGTTTTTAGGGACCTGAGATGCCTGAAATAAATGATTTATTTTTATAATTATCGCTTAAGAAATGTACTCTTGTATAATATTGTGTTGTAATCTTACTTTCTTATAGCAATAGTTTCGGTCAATTTCTATCATTTCTATTACTAAAACATTGTCTTTATAAAATAGGATAGATTAAGTAATAAAAAAAATTACAAACATCTCTAATGGAATTAGTAAATAAATGAATACCTTGTAACTACACCGGTTAATGTAACTGCCCTGATGGTCTCATCAAAATCCACTCTGTTTTTTGTTTGCATTGGAGTCCTCTCTCTATGATTAATATTTGAACAGCGAAACTATTTTCATATATTCCAAATGTTAAACCGTTTCAAACCCCTTTGTGAACGTTGGCGTTGGTACACACAACATGGCTGCAAAAATAATTAAAATTGATATCATCGCTGCAATCATATTTACATTAAGAACATCATTAATACTTTATTAAAAATAAAAAAAAAGTATTACATAAATTAACTTAGTTTTTAGCGGTGGGTTCGCTTGCTGCGCAAGAGGTTGCGGGCTCTATTCCCGCCGAGGGTCTCCTTGGTCTAGGTGTTTTAATGTTTAATAAAAAATATCTATTACATTAAGTATATTACCTTAGATCTTTTTATTAAAGCGTTTTGCGTCAAGGTCTTCTAAACGACGCTCTTCTTAAATAAAAAGGTCTGTCCGAAGCCTTGTACCACACACCAAACTCAACTGACACCACAACTTTTTCAAACTACCCTATTCTGCTGTATCACATTTACTTTAAAATGCTATTGATCTAAAAAATATTTATCCAATACTCGTTGAATTTGTTTATAATAATTAAATTAAGATTGTTAATAACTAAGTAACGCCTGAAGAAATTATATTATAAATTTAAGATTTAAAATTATGTATCTCATTGTAAGTGAACTTTTATAAGTTTTTATGAGAAAATAAAGCTTCTTTAAACCTAAGCCTTCCTACAATTACACCTATGATAGCAGTGGCCTGCACTGTGCGCCCTGCAACAAAGCTTTTAAAACTAAGTTTGGCTTTGCCAGCCACATTCGGGCACACAATAGAAAACAGTAGAAATATAACAGTCCAGGTTCGCCTTTGTCGGATACGACCCGGATGACATCATCATCATTACCTTAGATGTCTAGTACCCGTACCACAAGAGCTTACCACGGGGATAATGAAATGAAATGAAAAATGAAATGAAAATATTTATTAAAAGTGAAAGACACAAATAACAATGGCTAATAAGCTAATGTTCAGTGTTATCAAATTCTCGTCAAATACAATGAAATACATAATTTGTAAACAATTATTATTCCTATATCTACCTATCTATTTATTTAGGCATGTAACGATCAGGTAGGTTCGTTTTATGATAAATTTTAAATTTACTATAATCATTTGCTAGGAATTCACTTACAGAGTATAATGGTTGTATCTAGCAAAATAATTTTCACGTTATATAAAAACGATCGTTCACAAGTCATGAGTCTAATGCATACCGGAAGCTTGTTAAATAGCTTGGGGCCGATAACATGGGGTTGTTTCTTAGACATAAATGATAAATTTTATTATGTAGATGGTTCGAAAATATTGTCCGGAATATATAATAATCAGATCGTTATTGGATTGTGTTCTCCATCCTCATATACCAGGTTCCCAGACTACTATGGCGATTTGATCGAGGTGGTCAGCCCGCACCGGCGCTGGTACCCATCGTGGAAGTCCATCAGGGAATCCCTCGGGGACTCCTACAAGAGGACGGTCTGGAGGACCAAGCAGAACCTGGACGCTATATTCCTGATGTCCTATGCTCAGAGCAGAGCTTCCTACTATCTGATGCTGGAGGATGACGTCATAGCCAAGGAAGGGTTTATGACGGTGAGTCATAATAGTTATTTAATCATCATCATCATCACCCTATTAACGTTCCCACTGCTGGGACACAGGGACTTCTCTCTTGGCGAGAGAGATTAGGCCTTAATTCACCACGCTGGCCAAGTGCGGGTTGGTTAATATCACATGTCCTTCAAACTCTTTTTTAAAGTTCTCAGAACATGCCGGTTTCCTCACGATGTTTGCGTTCACCGTTAAAGCACGTGTCAAAGTCAAAGTCAAAGTCAAAACGTTTATTTCCTTAGAAGCACATAGCCTACATGGACAGGTCAACTTAAAATTAAAATTAATAAAACTAAATTGCTTAAATAACAAATATCAAGGAAATAACATTGTCTTGACAGTTCGCTTCAATGTTTTATACTGAGTTGAGAAGCGAATAGAACAACACAGCTTTATCAGTTATTACAATTTTGTAGTTATTACAATTTTGGAGTTCTTATTTATAGGTAACTATTATAAGTTTAACATTTACAATAAAAAAAATGTTTGTCATATAAGGAAGCTATTTTAGCATGAGCATATCAGTCCTGGTCAACCAGAATTATTAGAGCCTGTTACTGTGGAACTAAGCAACATCTATCCAAGCTGCATCATCCTTTATATAATCATTTATAGAGTAATACGCTTTTTTCATTAGACTTCTCTTAATAAATGATTTAAATTTTCTAATAGGAAGCTCTGTTACATTATGAGGAAGCTTATTATAAAAACGTACAGAGTTACCCATAAATGATTTGCCTAGTTTTTTTAGTCTGTAAGTAGGAATTAGTAATTTTTCTTTACTTCTAGTGTTAATACTATGTACGTCACTTTTTCTTAGAAACAAATGCTTATTCTTGTGGGTGAACATCAAGTTCTCAAAAATGTACTGTGAGATTACAGTTAGAATGTTAATCTCTTTGAATTTTTCTTTGAGGGAGTCACGTGGTTTCATTTTATATATTGCACGTACAGCCCTTTTTTGCAGCACGAATATAGTTTGAATATCGGCTGCAGCACCCCAGAGTAGGATACCATATGACATAATACTATGAAAGTAACTAAAATAAACCAGTCTAGCTGTACCCTCATCTGTGATATATCTCATTGTTCGCACTGCATAAGCGGCTGAACTAAGTCTACCTGCAAGGTTTGTAATTTGGGGTTTCCATTGTAGACGAGAATCAATATGTAAACCTAGGAACACTGTTGAGTCAACGAGCTCGAGAATTTCATCGTTTAATATGATTTTTGTAGGAAATTCTTTAACATTAGGGAGTTTGAATTTAATACATTTAGTTTTTTTTGCGTTTAGCAGTAAGTTATTAACCGTAAACCAATTTAGTACTAGTGACAGTGAGTTATTTACATCGTCAAAATTATTTTTATTCCTATCGACTTTAAATAATAAAGAAGTATCATCAGCAAATAAGACTATGTCACAAAGGTCTTTAGCAAAATACGGGAGATCATTTACATATACTAAAAACAAAAAAGGCCCAAGTATTGATCCTTGTGGAACCCCTAATTCGATTTTTGATCCTGAGGATCTTTCATTACCTACTTGAACCATTTGAATTCTATCGGTCAAGTAGGAATGTAGTAGCTCAAGGGCTTTGTTGTGTATGCCGTAATGCTTTAATTTATTTATAAGTGTTGCATGGCAGACACAATCAAAAGCCTTGGAGAGATCACAGAACACGCCGATAGTATTTTGCGCTCTATCCCAAGCCGCCAAAATGTGCTTTATCAATAGTGTTCCAGCATCAGTAGTTGATCTACCTTTGGTGAAGCCAAACTGATTGCTATGCAGAAGTCTGTTGCGATCAAAGTGATTAATTAATTGTGTTAAAATAATTTTTTCAAAGATTTTACTCATTACGGGAAGAACTGAGATAGGCCGATAATTTGCAGGATCAAATTGAGTACCAGATTTATGAAGAGGGACAAGCTTGCCATATTTCATGAGATCCGGAAAGATACCAACATCGACACAGCTGTTAAAAATGAAGGCCAGGAGGGGGGCAATATCATTAATAATATTACCTAGCACTTTTGTTGAGATATTCCAAAGATCTTCTGTGTATTTGATGTTGAGAGATTTGAATGTTTTCACTATGCAGTCGGCAGTTACATGAGTAAAGTAAAATACTTCAGACTCAGCTCTCATGCTGCCCAGTGTCAGCTGAGTGTTCTACTGTGTGTTTAAAGCACACATAAATTTCTCAAGAAAAATCCAGAGGTGCGTGGCGGGGTTTGAACCCACGACCTTTGGAATGAAAGTCGAGTGTCCTCCCACTTAGCCAACACGGCTTTTTAGTTATTTAGTGATAATATATAATTTCTAGCTGACCCCAGCAAACGTTGTTTTGCAAAATAAAAAATAGATAGCCGATTCTCAGACCTACTGAATACGCATATAAAATTTGGTAAAGCAGTTTCGGAGGAGTACGGTAACTAACATTGTGACATGGAAATTTTATAGATATTATTAGATAAGTCACAATAATCTACTGTTTATAACGTGGTTCCCCAATGCCACAGCTATTCAAAATATAATAACAATTTCTCTGAAATACATTAATATTTCATAAATAATATCTACTGTATACGAAATATTAATAATGACAATTTATCATTATTATTATTTACAATGGTGACGAATGGTCAAAAATTCTAGCACTTTTTGTTTTTCAGGTTTTGCAGTGACAAAAATGCCTTTAAATTTTTTTACATTTTCTCAAGTGTGACAACCCTAAAATCGGCTATTTTTATACTGTTTTTGTACTTGAGTACTTAGTAACCGTTTGGAAAATGAATAGTTACGGAAACAATAATACTACGACACGGGATAGCAAAGATGTCATGACTACCATAAGTCAAATCACTTAATTTCCAAAATGTCAAATCACTTAATTTCCAAAATGAGTGTCGAACATGAATACAAAATTTGTAAGATAAAAAGCTTTAGAAATCTGTTTTATGCTGTCTATTTAAAATTAGATTATTTATAATACATATTACCTATGCCTAAAAGGAGACAATAATTTAGCGTTTCCTAAAAAGTACCGGAATGAGGTCCCGGGACAATGCTGTACCTACCTACCTATCACATAGATAGGAACGGCATTTTCCTGGGAAGTCAAACATTACCCAAGTGCCAAAAATCAATACACCTGCTCCGATCACAGCTTTAGTAACATTTTGCCATTAAACAGGACATGCCGCGCTGAACTTTTGAAATTAGTCATTCATAATGCAGATTGACACCGTATTAAAACACAAACAAAGACATATTACGTAAGCCCCTGACTTGCGAAAGGACGAATATATAACTTTACTTCAGATATAAGCTAGTTTCTAATCGCTTCTTTGCTTTAGTGTAAAAAAGCTAGCAAATACGATATTTTTATTTATCTGTAAGTATGTTCAATTTTTTTCTCGAATAAATGTTTTTGTAACTTGTTTCTTGGACAGGCATTTGACGACTGCTAGCGACACCTATTGAGAATTTCTTAAACCTAGTTTAATAATCTGCGATTAGATGGAGAGGGGTATTCAAAATTTGCGTCTGTAAAAGCGGATATTAATTCTTAATGAAAATTTAAATAAATTATATCATAAGAGTCACGCTAAATATTATCTAAAATTTAGCTGACCCCAGCAAAAGTTGTTTTGCAAAATGAAAAATAGATAGTAGCTGATTCTCAGACTGAATACGCATTTAAAATTTGGTAAAAATCGGTTATGCCGTTTTGGAGGAGTACGGTAACTAACATTGTGACATGGAAATTTAGATAATTATTATAAAACATTTTTTCTTAATTGTATTAATATATTTAATACAGCGCCATCTGTACAAAATCTAATGCATTTTTACGCACGAATATAACGCGGTGGACAAGGACTTCTTCTCTTCATGGAGGAGAGGTATAGTTACCAAAACTATTCAGAGATGGCGGCACCTGTAAAAATATGACCATTATGTTTCATTGAAACAAGGTATTGAACATTCATTTATTATTTTAAACCCTCAACTGAAAAAGTTTTCTTAGTTTGACATGTCTGTCTGTCTATCAGTGGCATCATAGCTCCCGAATGGATAACATAATTTCAAATTACGTAGTTTTATATTAAAAGTGACTTCGCGCGTGTGTTCTTAGAATATCTGTTGAGCCGTTAAAAGTTATGAGGGGTGGAAAATGGGGTTGAATAACCGAATGTGTGCTTTTTATACTCGAGTGTGGTTTAAAATGAAAGCGCATCCCGTGTACACAATAAAATAATATGATATTTTACTTCTATGGAACTAAACTTTTCGAAAACGAGTTTTTATTTATTTAAGATTTTGATTAATTATATTCTTTTTAAAAGTGTTAAATAAATTTGATATGTATAAGATAACCCATAACCCAAGGGTTTCTTGTACTTAAAAGTTAATTCAGTGACGATAAATTTGAAGCCATTCGGATGATTATGCGTTCTTGACCTCTTATCCTCGCATACGTAAATCATACACAAAAAGTATGAAAAAATGATCAATCATTATATTTGTATATATAATAGTAAACAAAAAAATGATCAATCATTATATTTGTATATATTTTAGTAAACAAAAAAGTAATCGTTAGCATATATATCGTTAGAGGGGGGGGGGGGGGGGGGGGGTGTTATAAGTTTGACGTGTCTGTCTGTCTGTGTGTCTGTCTGTCTGTCACTTTTTCCCGAAATTATAAGAACTATATAGTTGAAACTAGATAAGTAGAGAATTCTGCACACCGCGTTAAGATGAAAAAAAAAACCTAGAAAACGACGACAATTTCCTCACGACTTTTGCCTTCACCGTTAAAGCAGGTGTTTTAGAGGGCACATACATTGTTTAAGAAAAAATGTGCTAACTGTATGTGTGAATGTGCTACTACTTAGCCAACACTGCTTTTTTGTTTTTTGAACATATCCCGACTAAATCATCTGACATTATTTTGTATGCAATCTTTAAACTGACTACAAATATATAAATTGGCGATTTGCTCACTCATTTGTCAAAAGATCGTGAGGAGACTTAAGGAAGAATGTTCTGAAAACTTTGAGGAGTTTGGTGAAATAAGACTTATACTCCATCTTCAAGAGAGTGCCGGTGTCCCAGCAGTGGAACGTAAATAAAACAACAAAAAATAAAAATAATAAATGTAAATACATAATTATACTTACCACATACTTTAATCTTATTTTACCATTTAAAAAATCCCCGATTTCAGAACTTTAGTTCTCTTAAAAGTAAAAATAAATGTCTTTCTTTCTTTTTCTTTGTTCTTATTTTGTAATGTGCACGTGATGCGCTTTAATTCGAGACCCCACTCCAGTATATTTGCAGATTTTCGCTTTTCCTTCCCTACTTTTACCCTCATAACTTTTAAACGGGTCAACCGATTATCATAAAACATGTCTAAGAACACTCTCTCGAAACTCACCTTGCATACAAAAACAACTTAATTGAAATTGCTCCATCCATTCGGGAGCTATGATGTCTTAAACAGACAGACCTACAGACAGACAGACATGTCAAACTTATAACACCCCTTTTTTGTCGGGGGTTAAAAAGGATTTGTACTAGACAGAATACCCTACTTAAAAGTGATTGCCTAGTTTTATAAGCAGTGAAAGAGCAACAAGATTATTTAATTAACTTTTGCTCCGCATCTTCTAGAGCAATCTCACGACAGACTCAACAATAAGGAAAACTAATATTTCTTGAAGTAAGCATCTTAAGTTTCTTAGAATAACATTGTGCGTTGCGATTTCTTGTTTATTGATATTATTATCAATTTGAGTTTATTCAAAGTTAACAGATTTATTAATGTTGTATGTTGTTGTGTTTTGATTGAAGTCGCAAAATATTTACCAAATAACCTTATTATAAAATTCTTTTGGTGTAAAAATATGTACTTACTAGCGACTTTTCTGGACTTGGGCTAATCTGTGACTTGGGTCAGAAACTATACATAAAAAACCATCCGCTTGACTCATTAGATTGCGTCTAGGCAGTTATATATTTTATATATTTTTTATATATTTTAGAAGAACTAAGGGTATAGTAATGCCTGGCGGTGTTACTCGCGGAACAACTTATTTTTCCGCGGTTGGAACTGGTATTTGTCCTAAGCCATTGTGTTGTGTAATCCATGACCATGCCAAATTTCAGGCTAATCGGCTCAGCCTGTTTGACGTGAAAGACGGACAAACAAATAGATACACCCGCTATCCCATTTATAAAATTAGTTTGGTCGATCCTATAAAGTCGAAGAAATTATAAATGAGAACAATTATCCATATTGTAAACGTGTTTAATAACTTAATTGTACTTTCAAGACAATCTTATTTCCATGATAGGTTAATCTATTATGTGAAAACTTTTAATTGGCCTTCAGTGCTGTGTGTGTCCTATGTGCAGATATTTGTTTTTACTATCTTAATGTATTAACTGTAATCTTTCCTAAGATCTTTAAATAAATAACTAAAACTAATAAAATAAAATTTTCTCAATTAATGGTTAATTAGTCAATTATTTTAATTAGGTAGGTCGGATTCAATGGATGAATGAATGGAATGGTATGGAATGTGAATGGTATGGAAAAAAATATTTTGACCTAAAATTGCATTCCGACTAACGAACAGATCGCGGAAGCAACTTCACCTTGTGAATAGATTTTCATATTTCAATCAAAGTTTAAAAAAGTCAGCTCGGCTAAGTGGGGGTACACTCGACTTTAATTCCGAAGGTCATCGAACCACGCCGTGCATCTCAAGAATTTTGTTCTTGAAAAATGCATGTGCGCTTTAAACACTTTCCATAACGATAAAGATAAATCTTGAGGAAACCGGCATGTTCTGAGAACTCTGAAAAGTTTAAGCAACATGGTGACATTCACTAACCCGCACTTGGCCAGCGTGGTGAATTAAGGCCTAATCTCTATCAAGAGAGAAGTCCTTTTGTCCCAGCAGTGGGATAGTAAATTTTGGTGCTAATAGAATTGTTACTCACTAAAATCCCATTTAAACCCTCAGGAAATGATGAAGTTCACCGCCGCCCAGACAGTGGTGAACCCGAGCTGGTTCTTCATCAACTTCAGCAGCGTGGGCGGGATCGGCAAGCTGTTCCGCTCCCTGGACCTGGCCGCCTTCAACTCCTACGTGCAGCTGTTCTACCCCTTCATGCCGATCGACTGGCTCACCGAGACCTACCTGGCCGGGCGGGTCTGTGGACTCAACGTTGGCTCGGTTAGTTGCATTTGTTCGTCATCATCATCATCATCATTTCAGCCGTAGGACGTCCACTGCTGAACATAGGCCTCCCTCAAAGACTTCCAGTGATTTCGGTCGGTAGCAGCTTGTAACCACCGTGAGCCCGCTACCTTCACCAAGTCGTCCGTCCATCTAGTTGGTGGACGTCCTACTCTGCGTTTGCCGATTCGTGGTCTCCATTCAAGAACTTTGCGAACTTGAAACTTTTACTAATACATAGTTTTACAAACTTTCGCAAACGCCGTCGTCCGAATCTAAATAATTCACTGTTATTGTCGATTTTTTTAAATTTTTGATTATGATACACTTGGTTTCGTTAGAGGTCGTACATTGGAATTCTCATCAGAGGCTAATCAGATGCATTGTCAAATCTAAAAATTTTAAAACATTGAATTGTATAATGACAAAAAACAATAGAATGCTAATCACATAAAATAAATAAATGTTTCCGGACAATCTACACAACAACATCTAGCCCCGTGGTAAGCTCTAAGCTTGTGTTACCGGTACTAGATATCTGATATACTTAATATAATATACATACATATATAGATATTTTCATTATACATATTAAACACCCAGACCAAGGAGAAAAGTCCTTGCAGAACATACAAACAATTTTACCCTCGGCGGGAATCGAACCCACTACCTCTTGCTCTGCAAGCGGACATTCGCCCACCGCGCCACCGAGGCAGTTAAAATGATTGATTTTATACAACACTAGCTGACCCCAGCAAACGTTGTTTTGCAAAATGAAAAATAGATAGTAGCCGATTCTCACACCTACTGAATAGTCATATAAAATTTGGTAAAAATGGGTAAAGCGGTTTTGGAGGAGTAAGGTAACTACCATAGTGAGCAATGTGGTGTCCACATAATATTCTCAACCCTCTCCAGATTGAAATCAATGATTCTACTTTGCAGGAGCAGTGCAGTGTCCTCAAGAAAACAATACGACCTATATACAAGAAAGCGCTGTTCGAGCACGCTGGCCTGTATTCGTCGCTGCGAGGGAAACTCCATAAAGTTAAAGTTAGTTACCTATTCACTGAACAAAGTTGAATGAAACCGCTAAGTTTCTTAACTTTTAGTCAACAGTATGTTAGTAATTGGTATCATTTAAATTTTCATTTGATTCTCGCTTAATAAATGCAAAATATCAGTTTTAGAACCTACTTGTACACTTTCGGATTTTATTATGTTTTAGAACAGCGGAGGTTTCGTGATGATGTCTCGGTTTTCCCTATAAGTACGGGAACAATAAAAACTTACATAGTTACTATATCTCTGGTGAAAAAAAAGATTTTAAAAAAATGTCTAAACAATGGAAGAATTGTTAGTGGAGGTTTTGTCTGTTCACGTCCGTAAGTGGTAACCCTCTGAATCCTTACACGTGACCTCCGGGTGGTGCTAAGAACAGTCTCCGGTGGTAGGCTTCGGCCGCGGCTTGTCACCACCCTCCGGGCTGGGCCAGTGCGTGAAGCGATTTTTTCGTGTTTCGTAATGTGGCCCGGAGAAGCCACCTTCTAGGTCTTCATGTCCCATCTTAGACCACATCGTCACTTTACATCAGGTGAGATTGTGGTCAAATGAAGGCTCATCCATCATAAAAAAAAAAAAAAGTGGCGCGGTGGGCGGAGGTCCGCATGCGGTTCAAGAGGTCTCGCATAGTCATTCATTTTCGAGAAGAAAAATCCAGAGGTGCGTGGCTGGGTTTGATCCCACGACCTTCGGAATGAGAGTCGTGTGTCCTCCCACTTAGCCAACACGGCCACATACTAATATTGACTTAATATTATATTTGACGACCTCTGTGCGACGATCCGCATGAGGCGCCAGAGGTAGCGGGTTCGATTCCCACGAAGGACTAGATTTTGTACGTTCTACAATTTATGGTTTCGGGTATGGGTGTTTTCTATGTATCAAGAATATAATATATACAAAAAAAATGTATCTATGTAGTATATCAGTCACATAATATCCATAGTACTACCCCTGCTTAGTTTTGGGTCAGGTGATGCTGTGTGAGTAGTCCGGATATATTTATTTATTTGATATTAATCACTATTACTACTTAACTACTAATACATGAAAAAATTACATTCTAGAGGTCCCGCCAAGACCTCCATGATTCATCCTCATCCACATCGAATCATACCATTAGTTGCGATTTTGGTTACCCAAGATTTGTTTTTCCTCCAAAAAAAACCTTATAACCCCTGACAAAAAGAGAGGTGTTATAAGTTTGACATGTCTGTGTGTCTGTCTGGGACATCATAGCTCCCAAACGGATGAAGCGATTTCAATTTAGTTTTTTTTTATACGAAAGGTGAGTTTCATGCGAGTGTTCTTAGATATGATAGAAAATCAGTTGACCCGTTTACAAGTTATTAGGGTAAAAGTAGGAAAAAACCCGAAAATCTGCGAATATACTCGAGCGGGGTATCAAATGAAAGCGCATCGCGTGCACATTACAAAATAGTATGGCTTTCTACTTTTAACGGAACTCAGGTTCTGAGGGTTTTTTTAATTGTAAATTTAGATTATTATATTCAAACTAGCGGCCCGCCCCGGCATCGCACGGGTATAAAATTTTCCCGGAAATTATTCGAATTATTATCTCGCCGTAAAAACCATCCCATCTCTCAAGTTGGATCGAACTGCACACACATGGTGTGCGAATTTTATTATAATCGGTTAAGTGGTTTAGAAGTCCATTGAGGACAAACATTGTGACACGAGATTTATACCACTGTCTTTATTTTTCTCTTGTTTTCTTAAATTCTTGTTAAATTATAATGTGTCTGTATTTGTTTATTTTGTTTTTCTTTGTTTTTAAATTTTAATGTATGTTTTATATTTACTGTGGTCCGAAATAAATGTGTCTTATTCTTATACTAGCTGTGCCCCGCGGTGTTACCCGCGTTATAATGGATTTTCCCGCGGAATGACGTTTTTCCGCGGTAAAAAGTAGCCTATGTTATTTTTCAGGCTCTAGAGATTCTGTGTACCAAATTTCATTTAAATCGGTTCAGTAGTTTTTACGTGAAAGAGTAACAAACATCCATACATCCATACATCCATACTTACAAACTTTCGCCTTTATAATAGTAGTAGGATATATTAAGATATATGTTTCAGAAATCTCTTCGTGGCAGTAAGCCGACTGCGTTGTTCTTCCCACACTCGAACCCTGCGGCCAAGATCATCAGCACCGTGAAGGCTCTGGGCTCGCACAGCATCGCCCGCGCGTACCGCGGCCTGGACTATTTCTCCGGGGAGCCGCCCCGCGCCAACGATACCATCGCGGTCTGGTTCGAGCCACCGCTGGAAGTGGACACGTAACTCATCAAATCCATATCTATACCATATAAATATATATTTTTTTTTTCTTAGTACTCGATAAGTCTTTATTTGACCACAATCTCACCTGATGTAAAGTGACGATGTGGTCTAAGATGGGACATGAAGACCTAGAAGGTAGATGGCTTCTCCGGACCACATTACGAAACACGAAAAAATCGCTTCACGCACTGGCCCAGCCCGGAGGGTGGTGACAAGCCGCGGCCGAAGCCTACCACCAGAGACTGTTCTTAGCACCACCCGGAGGTCACGTGTAAGGATTCAGAGGGTTACCACTTAATACGGACGTGAACAGACACAACCTCCAACGTGTTTAAAATGTATAATAAAAAATATCTTTTTAAGTATGTCTATTATATTAAGTACTAGCGGGCCGCCCCGGCTTCGTACCGGTTTTTTTTTCCCGGCAATTATTTAATTTTTTCTTGCCTTTTAAACCTTCCCTAGACCTCCACGAACATTTCAAGGCTAAGATAAGATAAATCCGTACAGCCGTTCTCGAGTTTTAATCAGACTAACGAACAGCAATTCATTTTTATTTATATAGATATCAGTATCCTCGCCCACCACTCCACTGATGCAGTCAAATTAGGGCGGAAATATTTATAAATTATTTTATTTATTTATCCCTATTCTTAAGACCAAAGAATTTGTTGTAAGACCTTGAAGTACCCCTAAATTAATTTAATAACAAGTTTAGCCCCTTTTTCTAAGAGCTTTCCTACCCAGGCCATTTGTAGATTGTTAAAATTATAACATCGATAGGGTATGAATGAGATTTGTTGTTTTTTTTTAACTTATGATGTAAGTCACCGCACGCTCGCAAAGCATTTAATTAGCTTTATCACATTATATTACAATTAGCTTAAAAAATGTTTACCTGACTGAACTCAACAGTTTTAATAATTTGATGGTGTCCGAATCGACAGTTAAAAATATATTAAAATCAAAAGTGTCAATTGGGACAGTGTGTCCGAGTAACCCATCCATCCATCGTTGACTTCTGTCCCTCGGTTGAGGGCGCAGGGTGGGGCCTCGAGCTTGCGCTCCTTACCCCGGCTTCAACTCCGGGGGCAACTACCCCCGGGTCTCGTGACAATGCCTTTAAGGCGGGTATAAGTGTATTTAAGCCGAATAACCCGTGTCCGAATCGTCAGTAACTCGGTTCACGTGAGTAATTGTTGTCAGATTCTACATCGGCACGGGCAGCCCCGCCCAGGCGTCGAACACCCTGCAGAACAGCATAGTGGAAGTCCTGCCGGCGGGGGAGACCAGCTTCCAGTACGTGGAGAAGTTCGACGAGTTCGGGATCTGCGAGGGCCATGTGAGTTCTTTTTTTTTATGATAGATAAGCCTTCTTTTGACCACAATCTCACCTGATGTAAAGTGACGATGTGGTCTAAGATGGAGCATGAAGACCTAGAAGGTAGATGGCCATTCCGGATCACATTGCGAAACACGAAAAAATCGCTTCACGCACTGGCCCAGCCCGGAGGGTGGTGACAAGCCGCGGCCGAAGCCTACCGCCAGAGACTGTTCTTCTTGACTGTTTTTTTTTCGTTCTGGGCCGCTGAATTTTTATTTCTAACATACTACAATAGTCAGTAAGTTTAAACCTTATTTAATGTATTTGGGACCCTATTTTAAACAACAAAACCTAACAAAACAAAAATAGTGCTTGCAGAGTATGCTCAAAATACTGATTCCTCGGAGGGAATCGAACTTGCTTTCTTACGCGCCTCAAGCAAACCTTCGCTCACTAAGCCACGTAGTCTATTATGCTTGATAGATTTAAACACTTTATTCTTTTTTGTGGTTTGAATAAAAATAAACTTATCAAAAACCTTAATTTTATGAAAAAGATGGTACAAAGGCGGCCTTATAAACGATATCTTCCAGGCAACCTTTGGATGGACAGGATCAATAGTAACAAAAAAAACAGTGGTGCTATAGGAAGGAAACATATAACTATATATGACATATATTAAACATATAGAAATACCTGTTGTGTGAAGTTGTGTGAGACGGAGTTTTTAGTTGTGTGCTCGTTTGTTTTATTAAATACTATATGCTCTGTTCCGGTTTTGCTCGGATGCGAAAACCTTCCTCTTTAATGAATCCAACTTTTGCATAAATAATAATTAAACAACAAAATAAATAACAAAATACATTTATTTCTTAACAAATAACAAAAAAATTATATCTTTTTTTACATTTTGAATATAACATTCACTTACAACTATTAAAAAAGATTAAATAAATAGATACAAACTCACAAAATAGGAAGAAAAACAAAAAAAAAACATTCGTTAGGAAAATGGCTACGACTAATTTGCCAATTAACTAGACTACCTATTTGTTGCAGCTCGGCGATTTAAAGCCGCTGAGCGCGATACGAATAAGAATACTGTCCAATATGAAGCAACCGATTATGATAAATGAGGTAAATAATACAGATTTTAATAGTATATTATGCAAATGGTATGTAGTCAATTTTTGTGGACTATTAACACAATATCATTGCCACCTCAGTGGCTCGGCAGGTGGGCGGGGAGTGATCAGCAGGGGGTACGACTCCAGTCAGGAGACCAGATTTTGTACTATCTACAATTTCTGGCTTCGGCTCTGGTACAGTCTGAATGTGGTCTATGTATCATAATGTATGTATTTACAAATGTATCAGTTCAGTGCATCAGTTTTATCAGTCACTTAGCACCCGTAGCACAAGTGTTGCTGAGTTCGTGCGGATATATTTATTTGTTTTATGTATACCAATTTATTTTATGACAATTAACGTAGCCTTGAATTAAGCAGAGATTGTATTATGGATGTTGTTTGTTTATTATGTCAATTCGTTAGAGTCGCCATTATGTCGTCAATGTATAATTTCAGTTTTGGGTCTGGGGGTTTTGCTTTTTGATTATAATGTTTTATGTTATTTATTTAATTATAATGTAGGTATTCCAAAAATTAAATAAATAACATAAAACATTATAATTCAAAAAGCAAAACACCCAGACCCAAAACAGAAATTATACATTGACGACATAATGGCGACTCTAACGAATTGACATAATAAACAAAGAGTTATGGTCTTACTACAGAAACATAAATACTAATTATACAAATGTTTAACTGTTTTTTAGAAAAATACAAATGGAACACTTTTGCTAAACAACAACTCGTGTCAAAGCCGTGTTTTTTTACTACTTTTGACATTATATTTTGTCCATAGATAAAAATCCAGCCCAAAACAGAGTTGCGAGCAATTTTTATACCGAAAAATGAAGAAACCACGGAGGAAAAAACAAACACCAATGAGAAAGAGGCAAAATACACTAAGAAATTTAAATCAGAAAGCACAAAGGCACGAGAAATGTCTGTCTCGTTTGGAACTAATCCAAAGTGATTGAATATAAGTATTTAAATTATTTCTTCTTTAGATATATATCTTAATGACAATAAACAAAATGTACACAGAAATCCGCTAATCCGATATTAAACCCAATTTCTCTGCGCTTCAAACACGTTTTAACGGTGTAGGAAAAGATCGTGAGGAAACCGGCATGCTCTGAGAAATATAAAGAGAAGAACATGCGACATTCACCAATCCGCACTTGGCTAGCGATTTAATTGAGGCCTAACCTCTCTCGTCAAGAGAGAAGTGAAAATAATGCTTAATTATGTAAACCTATTTTTTAAATATACCGGACCATACCATCCCAAACCGGAACGAAATCTTTTTTTTATGGTCGATAGGTCTTCATTTGACCACAATCTCACCTGATGTAAAGTGACGATGTGGTCTAAGATGGGACATGAAGACCTAGAAGGTACTAAGGTACTACCAAAAGAAAGATGAAGTTTCTCAATTTTAAGTATATATATATTTTTATACAAAGTTGCTTTGTTAATCATAACTGTAAGTGTAAAATTCCCACTTAAAGGGTTCGAAACATTTTTGCATAGAACCTACGCACAACTATCAAAAAAAGGTAAAATGCATGTCAATCGACAGAGTAAATGCTGCCAAACAAAATGTAATCAAGAATCAAAAGTCATACGGCATCTGAGATCCTTGGGTTTAAAAACTGCAATCTGTTGGAAATTGGCGTCAATAAGCCCGTGGGTCGCCTCTCCTAACTGATTTAATACTGAATTGTATCTAGACTCGTTGGTGGGAAGTCATGAAAAACCGCTGAAAGTTACATTTTTTTGTTTGTTAAGATGATGCTAGTGGCTAGCTAGTAGTGCCCAGCGGTGTAACCCGTATTTAAATGGATTTTCCCGCGGTAAACATTCTATTTACTTTCTCAGGCTCTAGAGAATCTGTTTATATATATATATCTCTCTATTTTAAACCGGTCCTGCAGTCTTTGCGTGAAAAAGGAACATTCAGACAGAGTTAATTTCGCATTTATAATATGGGTATGGATTTATAATCATTTAAATAGGTATGTATATTTAAAACAATTTTTTAAGTTTTATTGTATAATATTAATTATGCCACATTTATAGATATTATAATGTACACTCTACATAAGTCTAAGCTTATTCTATCGGCCACACTATTTGCTTTATGGTATATGTTTCAGATAGTTAGATAGTAAACTTTTTGTATAAACATGTTTATCAGTAATAATTTGTTGTAGAAATTATACAAACTTAAAAAATAATAATTTTCTCTTGAATCCTTTAACAGACTGGCAATTGTACAAAAAGAGTGTCAGATAAGTAAATAGAGCCCTGTATGGAGCACGGGTAGTCTTTTAACCGAGGATCATGAGATCGTCTTTGATTCGTGATGTTATTGGTGGGTAAGGATTGTAGGCCTCCTCTACAAGACTCAACCTGTGCCCTGCAGGCGCCATCCACTGAGGATACGCATATTCGTAATAGCTCGCCATCGCTATCCCGGCCACATATTGTATTCTATAGTAATAGTACCTCAGATCTGTAAACACGAAAACTCTATCATCATTATACCGGATTTCGAAACAGCCTAGCCCCACTAACACGGCAGGTCCCAATTTATACTCCCACTCCTGAAGGAAAAACGGCCCGCCATTCTGCAAGCCCGCTAAGTTTTGCCAGTTTTTCAAGCACACAAACTTCCCCCACCATTTCGGTAAAACCCTCGAGCAGTCGACGAGATCGTCGAAGTATAGTAGACGCCAAAATATTTTGTAGTTCTCGTGTATGTGAGTTATGTACTCGAATCCGGAGCCGGCGTACCAGAGCTCGGTGGCGGGGTGAATGAGTCGATTGTGGGGTTCGTCGAAACGGCACCTGACCGGGAAGAAGTAGTCGGCGAATGTGAAGTAGGGTCGGTAGAAGATGCCGGGATCGTAGAGGTACATCTGGTCCTTGGAGATGACGATGGCCACGTCGTGCCGCGGCTGGTGCACGCAGTACTGGCCGTGGCAGTGCTCGCGGGACCCACTGCGGGGGAACAGCAGGTGGATGCGGTACACCCTGTATCTGAAAGGGAAGCAGGGGAAATAGTCACTTATAGTGTTTGCTACACTGAGTGCTCACTTTTAGTAACACTTCTGCTTGTCCTTGTCCTTCGGGGATGTACCTGAAGGGAGTGTTGTATCTGCCGTAGATTCCTGCGGTCCAGATCCGGACGTCGTACTGTCGAGGCATGTGCGGGTACAAGGCGTTGGCGGAAGTGATTATCGACCTCCTATTTAGGATCGCTCCTGTCGTAATACTCTGCCAGTCTGAAATATAAATTTGTATTGAGATTGCATGGTGTTATGGTAGGCTAAAATAAATCTATAAAAATAAAAATGAATTGTTGTTCGTTAGTCTGATTAAAACTCGAGAACGGCTGAATGGATTTATCTCATCTTAGTCTTGAAATGTTCGTGGAGGTCTAGGGAAGGTTTAAAAGGCGAGAAAAAATCGAATAATTGCCGGGATTTCCTTTTATAATTATCCGTGCGAAGCAGGGGCGGGCCGCTAGTAAAAAATATATATTCAACGGTCGTCATCAATTCATTTTGTAGTGAAACGCGCTGACTTCTGCTGTCTTATAATTTGGCTCAATAAAAACCTTTTTCGTTTGGATTTATTAACAACTTTGTTTACAACAACAAATCAACAGAAGTCGCTAGGGTATTATATAAGTTTTCTAGATCTGATTTGAGCTGTAAAAAAGAAATATCTTCATCTGTTTTGGGACAAAATGTGAGGTCCAACTGACACAGATATAGATAGAGCAGTTTTTTTCTCAGACACCTTCTCAAACTTACTTAATCTATATATATAAAAATGAATTGCTGTTCGTTAGTCTCATTAAAACTCGAGAACGGCGGAAGGGATTTATCTTATCTTAGTCTTGAAATGTTCGTGGAAAGGCGAAAAAAAAATCAAATAATTGCCGGGGCGGACCGCTGGTCTTTGTATAACAGGGATTGTCCTTAAGGGTTATTCCGTTCACGTTTTGAGGTAAGACACCAAATACACACAAGCTCACCTATAGACAAGCCAGCTACCACAGAAGTGCGCCGACGTCTGTTCACGTCGTCCCAGTCCCACGTGGCGTATTCTCCCCGGTTCCTGTTTATCCAACTCGGCACGTAGGAGAACTGCCAGCGAAAGAACGACGTGCGCCCTTCATCCTTGTCTCTCGGATAACGGAACGTAGTGGTGCCTGTATCCCAGAATGCACCGGCTGGCTCGATGCTTATGCAAGCCAGCAATGACGCAATTAAACTGCAATAGGGGAAGTATGAGTCTATTGACTAAGTATGTATTTTTTGAATCGAGGATTTCTGGACTTTTCTATGAAGAAACAAGAGGGGTTCTAAAGGTGTTTCTGGAGAATGTCATTCGAGATGCAGTGACATGCACGGAGCATGCGAAGAGAAAAACCGTTACCGCTATGGATGTGGTCTACGCGTTGAAACGGCAAGGAAGAACTTTGTACGGATTTGGGGGTTGAAAAATAAAAAATATATTAATAAATAAACGTTGATTTGACTTGTTATTTATAAAAAAAAGTATCATGTAATGTGTACACAACCTAAACAAGAGTAGTTTTTTTTAAACCCAGAGTGAAATAGAGGAGTGTTTTAAGTTTGACATGTTTGTCTGTCTGTCTGTGGCATCATATAGCTACGATTTCAATTAAGTTTTTTTTTTATAGGAAAGTTGACTTCTGCGCGAGTGTTCTTAATATGTTCGAAGAAAATCGGTTGATCCGTTTAAAAGTTATGGGGCGTAAAAGTGGGGACAATAGCCGAATGTGTGCAAATATACTTAAGAATGAAAACTCATCACGTGCACATTACAATGTTATATGATTTTTTACTTTTTTTGGGAACTAAGATTACGGAGTCAATGGTTTTTAAATTTTAAATTTAGATTATCGAGAAATTGTTTTCAAGTATAATTATCTTTATATGTCCAAATATAGTAAAATAAATAAATCCTGAGTTAGAAATTAAAAAGGACTTTTCTAATCATGCCGTATTCAATATTTACTGTCTTATTTTTCACTGAACATTTTGTTCGCTGATAGTTTACCTAGGTTTTGTCAATGAACTAAAAGCCTTACAATTTTGGATAAAGATCGAAGCTCATAGATGCGTAATTTTAGCTTAATTGGAAAATGAAAACTGTGTCGAAAACATGCAAGATTTGAGAGAGAGATTTACATGATACTAATATTACAAATGTAAAACTAAATAAATCAATGTTCCTTACCATATTTGGTCCATTATATAATTCTTGAATAATACACAGAAGTTATAATAACCTTAAATAAACACATACTCCTAACTACTCTTTTGCGTCGCACAATCGGGTAAAAACTTTAATAGTACCTATTTATTTTTACACTATTAATATGAATACAGTTAAATGGCTACTGAAGACACCATATCTGACACATAATAACATATTTTTTCGCATTTATACCCACGATTGTTTATAAATAAGTTATTTAATCATAACATAATATATTTACAAACATACAAACAACTCATGCGGTTTAGGGTTGAGGTATAAGAACTGAAATATTGAAGTTTTTAGACTGCCTCGGTGGCGCGGTGGGCGGAATGTCCGCTTGCAGAGCAAGAGGTAGCGGGTTTGATTCCCGCCGAGGGTAAAATTGTTTGTATGTTCTACAAGCACTTTTCTCCTTGGTCTGGGCGTTTAATATGTATAATAAAAATATCTATATATGAATGTATATTATATTAAGTATATCAGATATCTAGTACCTGTAACACAAGCTTAGAGCTTACCACGGGGCTAGATGTTGTTGTGTAGATTGAAATTAACTATATTGTAGTTTTTAGGGTTGCGTACTCAGAAGGTGAAACGGGGCTCTTTCCCTGAGACTTCGTTACCCGTCTGTCTGTCTCCAGGCTATTATAGTATTAAGAACCATGATACATACATGCATATACATAATGTAGATAATGGATATTGGGGAACCACGTTAAAAACCGTATTGTTACTTATAATTTATCATCATCATCATTTCAGCCGTAGGACGTCCACTGCTGAACATAGGCCTCCCTCAAAGACTTCCAGTGATTTCGGTCGGTGGCAGCTTGTAACCACCGTGAGCCCGCTACCTTCACCAGGTCGTCCGTCCATCTAGTTAGTGGACGTTTTACTCTCCGTTTGCCGATTCGTGGTCTCCATTCAAGAACTTTCCGGCCCCAACGGCCATCTGTTGTTCGCGCTACATGGCCTGCCCATTGCCACTTTAACGAGCTAATTCGCTTGGCTATGTCGGTGACCCGCGTTCTTCTACGTATCTCCTCATTTCTGATTATTAATTTATCATTTATAATTAATATTATCAATTAATTATTATTAAAACCATTGTTATGTATTATGTTGTCGCTGTAACAACAATATATTAAACCCACATAAAAAATTTTATACAGTGGCTCCCATACAACAAACCTGATTTTTGACCCCCGACCAAAAAAGAGGGGTGTTATAAGTTTGACGTGTCTGTCTGGCTGAGTGTCTGTCTGTCTGGGACAGCATAGCTCCCGAACGGATGGAGCGATTTTAATTTAAATTTTTTGTATGAAAGCTGAGTCTGGCGCGAGTGTTCTTGGACATGTTTTATGAAAATCGGTTGTGCCGTTTAAAAGTTATGGAGGTTAGAGTGGGGAAGGAAAACCGAAAACTGCAAATATACTCGAGTGGGGTATCAAATGAAAGCGCATCGCGTGCACATTACAAAATATTATGGTGTTTTACTTTTAAGAAAATTAAGGCATTGGAATAGATTTTAACCAAAAGATGAACAACCATTTTTTTTTAACAAAGTGATAAACAACACTTGTAGGTTGAATCTAATATTCTAAAATTTGTGTAGAAAAATTTAGGACGAAGTTACGAGAGGTGGAATTTGTATAGTGGTTAGCACATCCATGCGTTTAATGGGAGACGTGGATTCGAGTCCCCATTTCGCTAGTAAGCTGCGCTAATCGTTTTAATTTTTTCGAAGCTAATAGTAGTTAGTAACTTTAGTACTTGTATGGTGAAAAAAGTGGCAGTGGTATAAGTACTGTTAGTAATTATTCAAGCAATTTTAATATCAAATTCTAAATATAAAAGTCAGATATATTTAAGATTTTTTAACCTACTCAAGAGTCATCATCATCCTGCCCTTGTCCCACACTAGTGGGGTCCGCCCAACATGTGTTTTTCTTGCATTTCCCTCTATCACCCGTCATCTCAACACTCACTCCTTTCTTACACATGTCATATCTTATTTCACAAAGTCCATTATTTAAGGTTTATTCTTTTTTATAGCACATGAGCTCAACTCTAGCGCATTACTTTAAGATGACTTTCGCAGTATAAAGTGATTAACATAATATTGATCGATTCATTTGTTAAATCAATTCAATGTAATTCCTTATAATTGGACTCTGCATTTAAAGCGTCATCAGTATGCCAGTGTCGAGTTAAATAAAATTATACAGTGAAAAAAAAGTTGCTCAGTTGAACGCCATTTTCAACACTTTAGTTTTAATCATCTTTTAAGTTTTTTTGATATTCCTGACTTTGTCATAAAATACTTTAAAATACAGATTCAGAAATGTACTGTTACCTTGGCACTGATCAAACAATACTTGCAGTAATATCTGATATCTGTAATATCTGATATCTTGCATTGAGGCGTAAGAATGTTGCCCCTATCTCCTCACGATGGCGCAAGGGAAACTAAACAGAAGATAGGCCGCATCGCCTTCTCGGACCATACATATTACTCGCCTGCCAAGTGTAGCGAGTATTGGCAAACCCCTTCTTTCACAGCATAAGCATATTTTTTATAAATGCAACATTTATAACAAATATAAGTACAAACCTATAAAACTGATAAAGCTATGTTGTTCTATTTGCTGCTTAGCAGTATAAAACATTGCAGAGAACTGTCCAGAGAACGTACTTTTGAGAACGTTAATAGGGTGTTGATGATAAATAAAAAAATCCAGTTCTCATGATTTATTCGCAATTGGCACCAATGATAACTTTATTATATTAGCCTGCTATAATAAGTAAGCCTTAAAAATAGGTTACAAACTTAAAAAAATATCAACTTCATGAAAAAAGGAACTAAAAAGATAAAGACAGTGTATAAAAAACGCTTATTTGTTACCTACACATGATAAAAAAAATTTCTTCCGCTATGCCAGAGGCGCGGTGGATGAAGGTCCGCTTGCTGTGCAGGAAGTAGCGGGTTCGATGCCTGCCTAGGGGTAAAGTGTATGTATGTTTCTTGGTCTGGGTGTTTAATATGTATAGTACCTCTATATTAGTGTTAATAAAAACCGTGTTATAACCCCGCCACGCACCACTGGATTTTCTTTCTTGAAAAACGTATGTGAAGGCATACATCGTGAGGCAACCGGCATATTCTGCGAACTTTAGAGAGTTTGAAGGACATGTGACATTCACCAACCCGCACATGGCCAGCGTGGTGAATTAAGGCCTAATCTCTCTCATCAAGAGGGAAAGTTAATATAAGGTTGATGATGATTTGTGTGTGTGTTGTTTAGAGCGCGGAACGTTTGACGTCCGACTCTTTGATTGGTAGATCTATAATGTGTTCTGGGTATGAAATCCCCTATCTCTCATCATCATCATCATCATCATCACCCTATTAACGTTCCCACTGCTGGGACACAGGGACTTCTCTCTTGACGAGAGAGATTAGGCCTTAATTCACCACGCTGGCCAAGTGCGGGTTGGTGAATGTCACATTTCCTTCAAACTCTTTTAAAGTTCTCAGAACATGCCGGTTTCCTCACGATGTTTGCCTTCACCGTTAAAGCACGTGTTTAAAGCGCACATAAATTTCTCAAGAAGAAAAATCCAGAGGTGCGTGGCGGGGTTTGAACCCACGACCTTCGGAACGAAAGTCGAGTGTCCTCCCACTTAGCCAACACGGCTTTTTCCCCTATCTCTATCTCTGTCTATCTAGTATCTCGGCGTGAGCAGGGCTCGGAAAGGGGCTGCGGAGGGGGTGGCCCCGTCGACGTGGCGCAGGGGCGGCAGCTCGCCCTCCGCGGGCAGGAACGAGAACCGCTGCAGGATGGAGCTGCAGAACACGAATATGTTGCACTTCGCCAGCACGTCGCCCATGCACCTGCAACAAAATAAATATTCACAAAAATTTTGTCGGGACGAATTTGAAAAATAAGTTTTTGTTTCTACAATTTAGCAATCTGTTATGTTTAACAATAGTTTTATTGTAAGCAGACATAGCTTTGTGGCAAATAAATGTACTAAAAAATAATAAAATATATATATACTAATATTAGACTTAAATAAAATCGTTGGCCACGTCAAATGGGAATGAAAAATAATAGGTTAGGTTTTCGACGTTTTGTAACGGGGCGTCCATCTATCAAAAGACGTGAAAGGCAATCTATCATGGTAAATTTCCCGTTATATCTAAATCGTATTTATTTTCTAACTCTTTCATTTGAAACCCATACTGAAGTCATTTTATATTTACAATAATATTGCTTATAAATTATTGTATTGTCACCAAAACCCTAGGCGTATACTATATTTCAGATCGATCGGTTGGCAAAGAAGTTTAAGATTTCAATTTCTAAATTTGACCCAAAAACAATGAAAACGAACAGGTCATGCTAAATAAAACCGTTTAATAAATAAATCTAAATTTAAAAATTTACGAAAACGCCCGATAGCAGTGCTTTAATTTCCGTAAAAGTAAAACACCATAATATTATTTAGTAATGTGCACGCGATGCACCACTTTCATTTGATACCCCACTCGAGTATATTTGCAAATTTAAACTTATCAACGGCACAAACGATTTTCATGAAATATGTCTAAGAACACACGCGCACAACTCGCCTTTCATACAAAAAAAAACTCCGTTCGGGAGTTATGAGCTCCCAGACAGACAGACAGACACGTCAAACTTATAACACCCCTCTTCTTTGGTCGGGGGTTAAAATTAGGTATTCGTTTAGTTCAGTTTTCGTCCAAAAATACTGGTCGCCTAGTTATTGCTTAAGAAATTGTTTTAAACATCAAAGTTCCGAAGCCTGGCTTGTGACGTCATACATTTTAGTTAATTTTGCTCGAAAGCATTACGTCAGGCGAAGCTTCAATGCACTGTATCGTCTTGATTTTTTGTTTCATTTTAGCTGAGTAACATCTCAGTCTCTGTCTGTCAACAGTCTCAGGTGGTAAGCCACCGGAGACTGTTCTTAGCACCACCCGGAGGTCACGTGTAAGGATTCAGAGGGCTACCACTTACGAACGTGAACAGATAAAACCTCCAGTTAGTAGTTACCACAAATACATTTAACATTCACAAACAAATGCTAGTCAAACATGCATATAACAAAAATGAAACCAAAATTCAGCTATTTTGTTCATACTAGTGGAACTGAGCAATGTATATCTTTATAGCTTGAAAAAGGACATAGGCTACGTTTTACCGGGGAAAATACATTATAACGCGGGTAACAACGGCACTACTATTCGATTAATATTTTGTATGAAAAGTTGATTGATAACATCTATGCTCAATTGCTCACCTATGCTTAGCAAGACCGAATGGGAAGTAATGTTCTGGAAGAACAAGTTTCCCATCCACTAGGAACCGCTCCGGCCGGAACGAGTAGGGATCCGGATACAGAGCCTCGTCCATCAGGATGTTCGTGAAGTTACTCACTACCATGGTATCCTGAAATATAGAGAACACATATTTGCACAATTTTAAGGCAAACAAGTACTCACACGTACCATAACCATAAGATAAAACGACGCAACCACGTCGCAGCGGCAACGCCAACACGTGGTCGAGCGATGTTTAAAACATCAGTTCAGTTCATTTTCTTGTAATTGTACTTTGCGCTTGAAGCGACAATTTGCCAGTGTCGAGTTAAACAAAATTTAGGTTATTCAGTTCAGTTCAGTTTCTTGTAATTGGACTTTGCGCTTGAAGCGACAATTTGCCAGTGTCGAGTTAAACAAAATTGTAAAGTGAAAAAGATGTTTTTCAGTTGAACGCCATTTTTTATGGTTTTGATTATTAGTATATTATTTAGGTTATTCACAGGCAGCACATTTTGCAGTCGTTTTCGACATTGACACTGACGTTTGGTTGTGATGTCGGTACTTTGTCGTTGCGATGTGGTTGATTGTTCGATAAATAAATAATAAAGATGCAAAATTAAAAAAAAAATTGAATTAAATACTTTATAAATTTTATGCAGAAAAAGATTAAGTGCGAAAGTGATTATGTGCGAAGGTGAAGGATGTGTCTTAATCTTATTCGGCATAAAATAAAAAAAATAGGAGGTAATGTTTTTCTTTATCTAATGTTATTTTTTTTAAATCAACTATATGTATAATCATGATCACCCTCAGCGATTACTTTTCATGTAATTGTCTGTGTACCGAAATAAATATCTATGTATCTATATAATGTTCAGAACTCAGTAACTGAACAGTATCTAACCACTGGATAGAATTACATAACCCGGAAGTAATCTCAACGGAGCCTTAGCTAAGATTAGTTGAGGGGACTATTCAGGTTACCAAGCACAGGAATATTAATTGTGAGTGTGGTTTCCAACTGTCTGGTACGTGGAATTCTAGATAATGCTTTTTACAGTCAAAGTCAAAACGTATATGTCCTTAGACGTACAAAGCATACATGGACAGGTCAACTTAAAGTTAATTTAAATAAAAACTAAGAATACTCAAGGAAATAACATTGTCTTGGCAGTTCGTTTCATTTACACTGAGCTGAGAAGCGAATAGAACAACCCAGCTTTCATCTCTTATGTTGATAATTATACCAGTATTGGTGTTCAACATAGTTACCACTTATACATTTAAAATTTACAAACACATGCTAATCAAACATGCAAATAACAGAAAAAATAACAAATTCAGCAGCAGCGTTGTCCATTCTAGTGGAGCAGAGCTGCATAAAAAGCCTTCGTGACGAAGAATATTAAATTATCTAGACTTTGGATATTTATTTACATTGTATTATTGAAATTAAATAATTGAGAAGCTTTCATTCACATTCGGCCGCGGTTTGTCACCACCCTCCGGGCTGGGCCAGTGCGTGAAGCGATTTTTTCGTGTTTCGTAATGTGGCCCGGAGAAGCCATCTTCTAGGTCTTCAGGTCCCATCTTAGACCACATCGTCACTTTACATCAGGTGAGATTGTAGTCAAATGAAGGCTTATACAGCATAAAAAAAAAATATATTATTTTAAAATTATTCCATGATTTATTGCTTGTTATTTTAATGTACCAAAATTTTCACTATGTTTTTTGGGGAAGTATATGAACCTAAGTTATATTGAAATATCTTGTATGTACCATATTATATGCAATAAATGATTATTATTATTATTATCCTGTACTGCGGCAGTGTAAACATCTCAAAAGCCACCGCATCCCCGCCAGGAAACGGATACTGTGTGTGATAGAGTTGCGTTCGTGAATGAAACATGTAGTAACTGAATTACTGTCTGCCTAAACGCAAACACAATCAGTTTATGCCGAGATCATTTGACTGCTTCGGTGGCGCGGTGAGCGACGGTCCGCTTGCGGCGCAAGAGGTAGATGGTTCGATTCCTGCCGAGTGGTGGCGGAGGTCTGGGTGTTTTAATATGTAGAAAATATAATTAAACATATCTATATATGTATGTGAATAATATATTATATTAAAGTACTCGTAACACAAGCTTAGAGCTTTCCACGGGGCTAGATGTTGTTTTATGAATTATCCGGAAGTATTTATTTATTTATTCATCTATCGTGGCCCTTACAAAAGGATGAAATATCAGAATAAGACTCCAAAATCTACAAATCATGGTATATTACTCGCTATAAGTAGTATGGCCCCTAGGGTCAGATCGCCCCAGCATCCTCTATCTGTATAGCCACGTACTCAGGGGGTTGCTCCGCGAGGCTGCCTTTGTGTGTAATTATTTAGGATTAGTAGCAGTCAGTAATGTGGGTTATCATTACCATTTTATTGATGATATTTAAATGCCCAAAATAATTTCACTACCGTTGACACTGAAATCTAATATATAAAATTCTCGTGTCACAGTTTTCGTTGCCATACTCCTCCGAAACGGCTTGACCGATTCTCATGAAATTTTGTGAGCATATTCAGTAGGTCTGAGAATCGGCCAAGATCTATTTTTCATCCCCCTAAATGTTAGGGGTAGTCCACTAATACATAATTATTAATTTCTATTTTTTATGATACAACATACAACAATACATACAATCCTCATTTTCACCCTTTTACGATCAACCCTTATTTTTTAAAAGCCATTTTAGTAATTTAATCATTTTTCCTCTCCGGTCTAAAACTGATCAATCGTCATTTTAATATGGCAAAACAACGTTTGCCGTGTCAGCTGGTTAGTCTTATAAAGATATCTAAGCTACGTATCAGTTAGACGCAAAATGGCGTTCAACTGAGTAACATCTTTTTCACTTTTTATTTATATTTAACTCGACACTGGAAAATTGTAGCTTCAAGCGCAAAGTCCAATTACAAGAAACTGTACTGAACTACGTGTCAGATGTCGTAGTTATTGAATATAAAGGTTAGGTACTAAAAGAGCCCTCACCTGGGGGATGAAGTAGCCAGCCAGATTGGTGTCCCTCATCGCTCGGTGTGGTACGCCGAACGTGCGTCCCATAAAGTGCCGCACGCTCTCGTGGCAAATGGCCTCAGTGTACGGCATACTGGAAACGTATCACAACATCAGAATCATTTCATTTAAAATATATCTTCAGTTTACCGGTATTGGTAAACCCATTTTCCTCCAAGTTCAAAGTTAAAGTCTAAACGTTTATTTCCTTAGAAGCCTATGCTTACATGGACAGGTCAATTTAAATCTAATTTAAATAAAAACTAAGAAAAATCAAGGAAATAACATAGTCTTGACAGTTCGTTTAAATTTATTACACTGAGTTGAGAAGCGAATAGAACAACTCCTCCCGTCGGAAGACCCGGCCAAGGGAAATTTACTGGAAGATGGCGTCAATACCACCATACTGTAGGGTAAGTGAGAACAGAATGGCGTCGTCTCTTTCATTTGATTTATCGTCATTTATTTGTCAAATGTCAAATCTATGACAAGAAAGGATAGTTAGGAAGATATCATAGGACAGAAAGATCGAGCCAGGCGATGCGTAAACTTAGTGTGCATGCGCTGAAGTAGTAAAGATTGGACTTTACGAAAATTAGTGAGAATTTCGTGAACAAATGTCAAAGAAAAACAAATGGAACACTCATACCGCATGTTCTTGAAAAGTGTTTTTATTTTAAATATTTATACAATATAAAATTGTGTACAAAAATATGGGCTTAATGCCTAGGCATTTTCTGCTTGCCAACCTGTAATGGTTGGTAACAATGTTGGCGTGCGTGCGCTTATAGTTTATATCAGTTTTTACTGCAACAATTTTGGTAAGGTAAATAAGTTTTGTAAAACCAAACAATGGAAATAAATGATTTTGTATCTTGTATTGTATCTTGGTAATTTAAAGCTTATTTGAAGCTAGAGGTAGAAACAAATTAGATAAAAAGAAGACACTTTTTGTTGCCACGACACGGCACTCCAGAACGAGGTGTGTAGTAAAGTATCCTGATTCTATAAAAATACTCATAAGTACTTAAGTATTGCAAATATTCATTGGTCGCATTTATCTGACTCAAAAGTGTTCACGTTTAAACGCCGCAGTAAAAGTGTTATTTGCAGACACTGAACGTTGCGTTAATTCGGTAACCGCAAACTGACAAAACCACAAAATTATATCTCGTTATTTCCTTTAACACGACTTTTAATTAATCATACTATGATATTAAACTAAATGGGGATAAAATGTAAAATCCGTTTAAAATGGTTTGATGAACGGAGTGGACTGATGATAGGGTAAAGCTAGTAAAAAAGCTAGTAAATTATATTTAAGTAGGTACCTATATACTTAAATAGAATTTACTAGCAAACTCGAAAGGCGAAAATTTGCCCAAAGTTTTTGAATTGTAGGTATTGTATATTGTCTACTGAGGGGCAAATACTTCTCGCATTGTTCTAAAAAGACGCTGCAGCACAACTTTTTGGTAAATTATTTCATAGCCTTACAGGGTCCAAGGAAGGAAAAAGGAAATAGTTTTTTGACTAGTTTAGAAATATAGAAGGATTGAAAGAGTAATATCTTACTTTGGTCTGTCCTCCAAGCACGGAGCCCGGCCTCTCCCAACCACTCGATCTATCTCCTCCTGAGCCTTTCTCTGCACGTCCTGTTCCCTCACCAGGTAGCTAAAACAAAAGCTCATACTCTTACTCGTCGTCTCAGTACCCGCCATGAACATATCCATGCACATAGCTACCAACTGCCCCTCAGAGTATGTATTCACCGGTCCATGTTCTCTCAACGCCCTAATATACGCATCCATAAAATCTTTATCCTCTTTCTCAGGCTCAAAGTTCTCCTTATGCCTCGCGAGCTCTTCTCGCAGGAACTTCCAGATCTTCTTATGTGTTTTCACGAAGTCTCTGTACCCAGACCTGGTTGGCGCAATAATGCTTAGTATTGGGAAATGACTAAACATCGTTCCGACCATATCAATAGCTGCAAATAGGTCGAACAGCAGAACTTGGAGGGTTTTCATCTCCGGATCACTCGGCTTGTAGCGAAGACCGGCCATCATGGTCCAAAGTGTGTTTAGAATGTAGACATTGAAGAAATTGTGCATTTGGACAACTGCAGTGTTGCTGCCTGTTTCTTTAATCATGTCCTTTACATCGTTTATCATGTGTAGAGCTTCTGATGTTGCGATGTTTCCCATACCTGTTCTACCGAAGCCGAACTCCTTCAGATGTTTGATGAGGAATCTCCTCTGTTCTTTCCATAATTCTCCGTCTGTGAGTAGGACGCCTCGCCTTTCACCCCAGGTCCTGGTCTGGTAGAAGATGCCTTTAGGTCTTCCGTCGAGGCTTTCGTTGTATAACATCTCTTTGTTGGCTTCCAATGAGTTGACCATGACGATTTTGTCCTTGCCGATCCTAAGTCCGAGGACGGAATCGTCATGACTTCTGTTGGAGAGTTCCTTGACTGCTTTGTAGAGGTATCCAGTTTTCTCACGGAGTTTGTAGACTTCGCCAGCGCAGCCGAGGATGGGCAACCATCTCGGGCCGGGGGGGAATCGCTTCGGTTTAACTGTGTCCAGGTACAGGTACAAAATGATTGCTAGCACGACAACTAGCAATGCGAGCCACATCTGGAAAGGAAATTAACATTCTTAAACATCATTTGTTTTGATCAACATCATAAAGAGATTTTCAATTCGACGTATTTTTACCCCCGACAAAAAATAGTATATATTTTAACCTAAAAAATGACACAGTCTACAATTACCGCAGGAAAATCCACAGATAAATAAATATTTGCGGACAATCCACACACACTATTTCTGTATGTTTTGTATAAATAACTAATGAACAGGTTTTATGCATAAAGTTGTGTGGGCTTTAAGTGGACCCATATAATGTAAATACATGTGAATCTTTCTAGTGGTTTTCAAGTTATCACTTATCAATAAATTAATCATGAATTCATATTTTGCACTAGAATTTACGATCGTGGAGCTATGACCTAACAATAAGCATGCCAAGCCATCCAAGTTACTCGGCCGTATCCGAGTAAATACTTGTTACAGGTGTACGTAAGAACGGGCTATTATGTATGACTTTGGATGAAACGATAGTACATACAACATACATAATATTACACTACATTGCAACCACGAAGTGCTTATGTAAGTGCGCGTGAGTTGTTCACATTGCATTTCCTTGTTTATCCGACTGTGAATAAAGGGTTGATATTATTATATTTTTGGCTCAGTGGCGCAGTGAACTTTTGCTACCGTCGCTGGACCAGTGTTTGTATGTTCTCCAAGCATTCGCTTCTTAGTCTGGATGTTTTGTATGTATCATAAAAAAACCATTCTCTACCTCTATATACGTTAAATAATTATAATTATAATTGTGCTAAGTTATCAAATGTCTAATTAGTACTCCTAAGCTTAGAGCTAACCACAGGACTGGATATAATAATAATAATAAAATAATACAATTACTTATTTAAAGAATAAGGTTTACAAAGTACTTTACTACATTAGGTCTTAGAAACTACCTAATTAAACTTGTGAGTACTTGTTTATGAAACCTTTGGGAGTACAAGACGGCTTCTCGCTCTAACTAAGCCTAAGCTTGTATTAGATTTAGGATTTAGATATAAATCTAGAATCTATCACATTTAATATCACTATTTCCAACATAATGATCACAGCGCATGTAAGGCTTCGCGCCCATTGAAGTCAAGTCTGTTTCAAAACATTATAATCTCAACACAGACTTGGCGTAGACAGTGTGCGCAGCTTCATATATTCTGTAAGGCGGTAGTCGGTCGCAGCACAGTTTTGTCTTAGGTCAGAGCAACGCCTAAGGCCCTTCGCACATGGAGCTACTCAAAAATTACGGACGTATACTCAAAAGCAACTCGTTAGTAATTTGAGTTTCCCACTAGTTATTATTGTGTGAATGGGCTAAGAGTGACAAAATATCCCGTTATAAATATAAAGGCTAGATGTTGTTATTTGGATAGTCCAGCGTTTTTTACCTGACTGCGCTACGCAAAGAAGTGGTAATGTGTTTAACAGTCTATGTATGTAGAGGTATATGATTCTTTGTCCCAACACAAATTTCAATTAATCGCAACACATCAATAGATTCCTCTTCGTACGACGAGTGTCACTAAAGACGTGACGTCACAAAATTCAACCAACGAAAGTATTAATTAATAATAATTGATGCAGTCTTTAGGCCTCTGCCTCCTGTGCTAGATAGAAACTGTGTTACAGCGAGGTAATGCCCCGCAAACCACGTATACATATAAAATACCTTACAAAGGCATCTAAATAAATACCATTCTTAGGGATTTTTCTTCGTGAAGGCAGTACACGGTTCTTCCATAAAGTTCTTATTCTTAATAGTAATGACTTGTTTATAAAATATTATCTGCGTGTGTAGATTGAGCTTAAACCACATTATACTGATTCAGTGGCGCGGTGGGCGAGGGTCCGCTTGCGGCGCGAGAGGCAGCGGGTTCGATTCCCGCCGAGGGTGAAAGTGTTTGTATGTTCTGCAAGCACTTTCTCCTTGGTCTGAGTGTTTAATATGTATAATAAAAAATATCTATATATGTATGACTATTATATTAAGTATATCAGATATCTAATACCCGTAACACAAGCTTAGCTTACCACGGGGCTAGATGTTGTTGTGTGAATTGTCTGCAAATATTTAATTATATATATTTATTATTTAATCTATAATATTAAGTAGGTACGTCTATCCTTACAAATGGCATCAAATAGAAATCGGTGTAGTATCTAAAGTATAGAAAATAAACATAAAATTCGCATTGTACAATAAAATATCAGTTTTATGATGTCTATTATCTGGTATATTGTTTAACTTTTACAAAACTCAAACGCTAATTGTTTCAGAGGCTGTTGTGCCAAAAATACTGAAATGTGTATGATGTATAGATTTTCTAAAACTCCTAACAAATGTTAATTATATTTTTTTAGCTACAAGTATATCTTGTTAATTCATTTTTATAAATTATAGTCGCCCGCCCCGTCTACGGTCTGTCTGTCTTTATGTTCGAGATAAACTCAAAAACTACTGAATGGATTTTTGGCGGTTTTCTGCAATAGGTAAAGTTATTCAAGAGGAAGGTTTTGGTATCCGAGCAAAGCCGGAACGGGTCAGCTAGTCGTGTATATTGATAACATTATGATAGCACCTGTTTGCTATTTATACCACCTTTTGGCTTAAGGCTATATGTGCCGAATAAGCGAACTATTATAAATTTAGTTGATATTTATGCAAAGGGTTAGGACTTTGTTGACAATATAAACTAAGAGGATAATGAAATATTATTAACTTAAATTTTAATTAATACATTTAAACTATTACTATGATGAGTTACCCTATTATTTTAAAATATTTTTTAGTAGATAATATAAAAGTATTATCTTACTTATTATTTATAATTAGAAAAATATACCTACGTAAGGTATGTTTGATAAAAAGAAAAATTACAGTTCTCATTTATAAAAAAATCTAAGTTCTTCAACAAAGAAAAAAATCTAAGGTAAGAAACATAAATACGTGAGTTGAGACCTCCATAATGAATCAATTGAAAAAAAAAAAAAAAAACTTTCGCAAAACGAACATAGATATTCCAAATATAAGTGGTCTCACCTTTCATTCAAATCCAAAGGGTCCGGTATCATAACACTTTAAACTCCTATTTACATACAAACTAGAATTATTAGAAAATAGGTTCGCTGAACTGGCGTGTGTAGTTCCTAGCCGCTATGGTAGTCAGCTTTCACTGGCTCTCGTGCTAATATAATTGGGTATATTCCTCACCCCCCCAGAATCCCCCCCCCCTAGAGCTAGCTAAAGGTGGGACTATACTGTACTATATTAAATTAAATTTATCTATTTTACTTCAAACAACAAAGGTCCATTATTAGTGTTAGTTAGTAAGTACATTTTAGAAATATAATACTTATTATGGGACCATTGTTTTGATACTGTACCTCATTTTATGTCAAATTAAAAATTTGACATAAAACTTTACTTTTACTTTATTATAGTTTTATTAATTTTAAGTTGACCTGTCCATTTAGGCTAAGTGCTTCTAAGGAAATAAACGTTTCGACTTTGACTTTGACATAAAAACTAGAGTTAGTACGATAAATTAAATTACTTAAATTAAATTACTGTCTCCATATGATAACTTTTTGGCCCCAACGACCATCTGTTCTGCGTGCTATATGGCCTGCCCACTGCCACTTCAAAGAGCTAATCCGTTTGGCTATGTCGGTGACCCACGTTCTTCTACGGATCTCCTCATTTCTTATTTGATTCGAACACAGCGAACAGTTGTTTGATACTTTGGTCCCACCTTATAATGGCGACCCTGCCTAATTGGTGTCGCATTTCGTGGGTCAGTCTTTGTTCTGAGATAAAATATATAATAAAATAATTGACCATGGGGAAAATCGTTTCAAAATAAAAAGAAGAGATAATAATTGACTGCCTTGGTGGCCCGGTCGCCGAATGTCCGTTGCAGAGCAAGAGGTTGCCGGTTCGATTCCCGTCGGGGGACCAGATTATAGTAATTTTATCGGAACAACATCGGAAAGCTTTCAAAAACGCTAAAACGCTTATCTCAGGTTCCACTGCACCGTTTTTCCTTCATCGACAGACGTGGTACAGAATAATTTAACAGACCAGCATTACAAAACTGTTTTTACTCTTTTTAGGGTTCCGTACTCAAAGGCTTAAATGGGCCTTACTAATGAAACTAGTTATTAAAAAATATTACTTTAAATTTTTATAATATTTTATTGAATGTTCTTAGAACTTTGAAGAGTTTGAAAGACGTGAAATTCACCAATGCACACTCGGCAAGCGTGGTGAATTAAGGCTCGTTAAGAGAGAAGTCCCTGTGCCCCAACCGTGGGAATGTAAGTAGGGGTGCTTATGACGATGATGATATTGGATTATCTATCATAAGCCACTTTTGTGCAGTGGCCGCCATCTTGAAAAATACGTTTCCTGCTGGTACTCTCTTACTTAAAATATTTCCTCACTATACTTAACACGTAATCTGGTTAACCATTATTTCTAGCCAAAATAAATTATCTGTACGCGTATAAATCGAAAACCTTTGTTATTCGATTAATTGGAAAACATTTTCATGTCATTTTCAGTGTAAAAGGATTCTCATCATTATTATAATTAAAAAAAAAACATTGATATACAACAAAAGGGCAATGAAATGGGTTATTTTCAATATCCGAAGAAATATATTTTACGTTTAAAACTTAACAAAACCTCCAATTCCAAGTCTTGAGTTTCCTTAGAAGTAAAAAAACATTATTATTTTGTAAAGTGAACGAGATGCGCTATCATTTGAGACCCCACTCGTAAATTATACTACATTGTAATCGCTTCATCCGTTCGGGAGCTATGGTGCCATAGACAGACAGACAGACAGATCTACACACAGACAAACAGACACGTCAAACTTATAACAACCCTCTTTTTGTGTTGTGTTAGTGTAACCCTTGGATAGAAAAGAAAAATTAAGAACTAAAACCCGAATACCGAAAACAATCTCTAAAAATAACGAAACATGAAAATGTTTAAAGGACATTTTAATATTAGGTTCAATACGAGTACCTTCCTATAATATTAAATTTAAATGATGACAATTATTGTTTCGTACTTTTTATAGCGTGTTTTGAGTAGTCGGGTTTTAGTATTTAAACTTTCTTTTTGACTGTGTCTGGTGTCGCAGCCAAATGAATTTGAGAGTATTTACCAGTGATTACATTTTGCAAACTCAACTTCCTTTTATAAATAAACAAGCTGACCCCAGCAAACGTTGTTTTGCAAAATGAAAAAATGATAGTAGCAGATTTTCAGACCTACTGAATACGCATATAAATTTTGATAAAAACCGTAAAAGCCTTTTCGGAGGAGTACGGTAACTAACATTGTGACATAAAAAAATATATAATTACATAAATAAAAACAAGAATATTTTTCGAAAAACATCGTCAATTAAAAATTGCATTAAGTTGAGGTCCTAATCATTAGTGTTATTAGTAACATACGTATTGTCTTAGACTATATTAGTCTTATAATTAGTCACAATTAAATTATTATTTTTATATCTACATGTGGAAACTGTTTCTAGGTTTTGAGTCAAGCCTCTTTGACTATATTTGTTATTTTATTTAGATATAAGAATTTTGTTTTCCAAATAAATAACTATAAAATAACAAATACAAGATACAAGTAAAATAAATCAGTTATTACCGTGATCATGGCGCTTGCAACAGCGTCGAAACATCGGAAAGGAAACTCAAAAACCGTCAAATCATAGTACAGTTTTAGATCAATTTTTTTATAAACCCTTATAATTTAAAAAGTTATAAGTAAAACAAATAGACTGAAATCGAACAACCTGTAAAATACGCAGGAGTCACCAGGAGTATTTATGAATTCCACAGTTTATAAATAATTCCTTTACAAAAATCATAAAACCATTTAATTTTTACCCTGAGAAAAACTTAAAAGCAATCGAAGTCTTTTGCTATATAAAAAGAACACGGCGCTTCGCGCCACTTTCCTTTGAGTGAAAGTTTTAACACCATTCGTAACAGTCTTGTTTGTGCTCACCGGTAAACTAGGAATTTAGAATTCATTTTTATTTTATATCGTAAACAAACTTTGCTTAAAATAAATATTGTTGGACAACAGACACTGAGGCATAAACTTAGGCCCTGGTAAGCTATCAACAATAACTTATATATTTGTTTTTATTTATTCAGACACCGCCAACAGCACAAAAGGAACAATATTTATTAAAAACAAGTTAGGTAGGTAAAAATATACTATGTTAAATGTATGTGCCTATAATAGACGATCACAATCTTATGAATAGACAAACAACAGCTTATGAGAGAAAAAAATACGAAAAAATAGCAAATTTCTACGCAAATAAGAAAAACAATAGGTATTATAAGATAAAGATTTTATTATTTAAATTGGTAATAGTCAATCCTAGAGCGGACCAGATTGACATACCCATTTTATTAACCCCCGACCAAAGAAGAGGGGTGTTATAAGTTTGACGTGTCTGTGTGTCTGTCTGTCTGGGACATCAAACCTCCCGAACGGATGGAGCGATTTTAATTTAGTTTTTTTTTTGTATGAAAGGTGAGTTTGGCTTGGGTGTTCTTAGAAATGTTTCATGAATATCGTTTTGCCGTTTAAAAGTTATGGGGGTGAGAGTGGGGAAGGAAAACCAAAAATCTGCAACTAAACTCGTGTGGGGTATCAAATGAAAGCGCATCGAGTCCACATTACAATATATTTTGGTGTTTTACTTTAAAGGAAATTAAGGTAACAGAATAGGAGGTATTTCTTAAATTTTATAATTTAAGCGGTCATCCATGTTTTATAAAATCACATTTGTTTTATGGAACAATGCATTTACCTATATATATAGGGGATATTAATAAATAAGGGAGATATTTATTAATTAATTGTTTTAGTATTAGTTGTTGTAGAGGCAACAGAAATACATTATCCCTCAAAATTTCAACTCTCTATCTATCACATCTCTGCTGATACAGCCTGGTGACAGACAGACAGACAGACGACGAGAGCAATAGAGTCCGTTTTACCCTTAGGTACGGAACCCTAAAAACTATGTTTGAGTTTGATTTCAGACTGAATAACAAATAGGCCATTTTAATTTGCAACCGAAAATATTTCGCCTCTACTTATGTTTAAAATCGGCAGACCCCTGGCAAGATGGACTGACGAATTCAGGAAATACCTAAAAGTACCGGACTGGACAAAGTTGCTGAGGACCGCGAACATTGGAAGTATCTGGAGGAGGCCTTTACCCGAGAGGGGTCCTAACTATGGACGAAACTGAGAAATAATTTAATCACAATTAATATAAAAAATAATCATAATGCATGCAATATTAAAATAATTGAACATCATACCTGACATTGACTATAAATTAATTAAACATGCATGTACAGTGATATCCACGATTTACTTGTAAATATCTTTTTAAAGTTACGGAATAAAGAGGCTCTTTTATTTTCATTTTATTTATTTATGTTTAAAAATGCTTTTATCATCATTTCAACCGAAGGCCGTGCACTGCTGAACATAGGCCCACTTCAAATATTTTAATTTACCAAGGTTGGAAGCGGCCTGCATCCACCCTGAACCTGCAGCCTACACCAAGTCATCCCTCCACCTAGGCGGACGTCCTACGCTGCGCTTGCCGATCCGTGGCCTCCACTCGTGAAATAAGGATCTCTAAAGATTTGTTGTTATATCTTTCACAATCTATTACTAAGACACCCATACGATGCATATATAAAAGGAATTTACAATTAGCCGTTGTAATGTGGATGCATAGAAGGCTATGCATCCACATAGCAACGGCTAAGCCTCGAAAGGGGATGTGAATATAAGCATGCAGAAAATATTTTACAAAGTGTTCCTATTGTATCCCTGTTTCCGGTTCCGCTAGTAGAACGGACTACGGCTAGGGCTGTCACTCGGCAAAAATCCCGGATTTTCGGGCGAAATATGTTTTTTTATACTCGGATACCTCTGAAAAAGTATCTATTGTTTGCAACAAAAATAAAAATATCGTTGTATATTTTAAAGTTTTATTCATCTGTTCTGAAGTACAATGATTATTATTTATATTTATTATTACTAAGTACCTATTTAACCGCACACATTATACTCGAAATAGACATGTATTTATTTTTTGTGTTTTTATGTCATCATCATCATCATCTCAGCCGTAAGACGTCCACTGCTGGACATAGGCCTCCCTCAAAGATCTCCAATGGTTTCGGCTGGCAGCGGCCTGCATCCACCGTGAGCCCGCAGCCTTCACCAGATCGTCCGTCCATCTAGTTGGTGGACGTCCTACGCTGCGCTTGCCGATCCGTGGTCTCCATTCGTTTTTATGTACCTATATATAAAACAGAAATGACTTCATCCAATTGTACAAATATTATTCAATAAAACTTTACTTTACTTACCACTCACTAATTAGTCACCAAATTTCACGTAAAATCTTGAAATATGGCAGGTAGTTTCCTAAGAGAGTGGAACTGGAATTGGAAGTTTGTATGAGAATCCTATGTTTTTGAAGTAAGGAACTGAAGTGCGTAAACAGCGCCACTTCCGGACGCCCCTCAAACTAGGGCAAATCCGGGGAATACCGGACGGATGGCAGCCCTATCTACGGCCAACCTCCGGAATACGGCCCGACATGTCTAATCTTATTGGAATTAAGTTCAAAGTTTTTTTTTGTATTATAATTATATATTATTAATATATAATTTTATAAGAAAGTTTATGGTACCCTTCAGTTTGAACGTACCACCTACCTACTTTCACTTCTGTAATCCTAGTAGATTCCTATAGTACCTACAGTAACATTGTCCAAGCCTGCACCGCTATAGCCTCGCGCTGCTATCTGTCAACGTAATTCGTAGTAGTAGTAACCCAACGCGCTGCGACCACGCGTCTCACCAAGACAAAACACATCCATAAATCTTGGGTATCCTTCACTAATCCCCGCAGGATAAAATAGGACAAAAAAGAGAAAGAACTATCGTTATCTCACCCGCAGCAGCGAGGGCGTCGAGTGAAGCCGAGGCGAGGCAGGCAGTGTCACGCGCGCTACGGGCCGGGTCGGACGCACGCCGCATGTCGTGCCTCAGCATTCCTCGTCCCCATGTGAACGCGATGGACGTGCTACCTAGCGGGAACCTCTTCCGCGAGCTGGAACACGTCACTGACACCGGCTACTTCGAGTGGAAGCTGTCTTTGGAAGATTATTGGCAACAGGTGAGTTTCTAAAAATCTAAGACATCGGCAACTTCCAAAAGTGCCGAGAAACGCGCTTGCGTGCCCTTGAGCCGACGGTCGATTCCCAAATTTCGGCCTGGAGTGCGTGTATGCGTCCTCCGCGGCTTGGTGGCCTGACGCGCTGACGCCACCACTAAAAATACCTCACCGCTGGACGAGCACCAGCGCCTGAATCCCACCACGCGCAGCAATTACACAAATATTTGTGTTTTTGTGATCAAGATAACCAAAGCTGGTGACTCAAGACGAGTTCTCGCAAGCCCTGACTCATATAGGTACCCTTCAGTGGAATGCTTTCATTTGCATTCCCTATTCTGCACGCTAATATCGCACGAGATATTTTTTTCGTCGGTGATATCACTGGCTTGAAAGTGTCTAGCTCTATTTACAAATACACTCGGCGGCGCCGTTTCCGCACGACTACTGGATCAACTAAAATTACGTACGGTTAGAATTAGGGAATCGTAAAACATAAGTTGTTTAAATCAATGATGGAAGATGTCTATAGATCACTGATAGGTCGATAATGCGCCGGACTTCACAAATAGAACTTACTGAGGGTGCCCCTCGGCCTATAGATTCTTCGTAACAAACTCTGTGTTGAGTTATTTATGAAAGATAACTTATGGTTATGAGTCAAGTTTTGTTGAAAAAACTATTACGATTATCATGCTTGCATTGTTATGAGAATAATGTGAGAATTCGGACAAGAAAGGTTAAGTGGTAATCTTTATTTTTATTTACAATTGTATATCTCATTTTTTGATAAAGATTTCTTATCATCATAAATATCGCATCGCATTCTCAGGATTTTTTTATATAACGTTGTTATTATTGAAGCACAATTTTATCTTTATATTTTTGCAAAGTAGCTGCATTTATAAAATATTTAAGTTCATCTTCGTCAAGGCTTTGTCCCAATAGCATTATCATCCTATCAGGCTAAGTTGGGTTTCGTTTTGAAATATACGTTTTCGTAACTATTTACACAAATCTTACTCCAAACTAAGGGTAAGGGTTAAGGGTTTTGTAGAGGTTTGGTGAATAAAAAAGATTAAACTCATCCGCTCAAAGAAGTTGTGTAACTTCAAAATTAATCATAATTAAGTAATTTTTAAACACAAAATAGGGCATTAACTTATTATTGGCAACATAATTATTTGGCATAAATTCAAGCATTGTTCCTACTCAGGATCTGCTTTAAATATGTGATAATCTCTTTTGACAGTTTTTGATATCGAAATATAATCCTTAACATATAGCTTGCTATTGTTTCAAGATAAAAACATAGCTAAAGTTTGTCACAAATATTAACGTGTTCGTTGAAATCTTCGAACACAGAGTGGGTAATAAATTCAAACAATCTATGAATCATAGGTCTGTACATATAATAACATAATACTAGGAATCTTAGTAATAGTTGGTACCTGCTATGCATCAATAATTGGACATTCTATTTTAGAATGTCACATGCGATATTTTCCTTAATAATCGCGCTATCTCGGCTTACAACGGTCGACATTTTATATAAAATTAATTATCGCCTGGATTAATTATCATCTTAACATCAGCCGTAGAATGTCCACTACTGGAACTAATCATTGCATTTCATTGTCATAGAAAAAAAAATTTAATTACATTTTTAGTACTTATATAATATACTTGGTTTACACGCAAATATTAATGATTATCTTCAACGCTCTATTTGAAAGTCGGTCAAGTATTTAACAAATTATTTTACATTCAAAATATTATTTTATTTTTTTAATTTTTTATTTTAATTCGCACTTGGCCAGTTTGGTGAATTAAGGCCTAATCTTGCTCGCCTAGAGAGAAGTCCCTGTGTCCCAACAGTGGAAACGTTAATAGGGTGATGATAATGATAATAATTATAATACTTGGTTCAATATTTGTACATAAATTAGTGGAAATACGAGTATGAGATTCTCTTGTAACTATGACAAGTTCTCACTAAGCTTCATAAGTTGCCATTTATCGAGTCACCAGAAGCTGTCTTATAATTTACCAGAATTAATTTAATTTAATTTAATTATTTCTCAAACAATTCACATTGTGTCGGAAAATCATACTTAAATTAGAACACGCTAAAAATAGATACTAATAAAAAATTAAATAAAGAAAACCATTATTCCTATTCAGCGTGGTGAATTAAGGCCTAATCTCTCTCGTCAAGAGAGAAGTCCCTGTGTCCCAGCAGTGGGAACGTTAATAGGGTGATGATGATGATGATTATTCCTCAGTAATTAGCAGCATAATAAAATCAATCCAATAAAAGTATACATACGTATATAATCTTACACAATAATTCAACAATCTAAGACATTCTCTTAACCATCACATGAGTCCATTCATCCACCCTGGACGTCCAACGCTGCGTTATCCGACCCATTCTCATCTCCAACGGCTATTAGCATACCACTTAGAGGTCAGCCATTTGACTCACTAAATGCATAGCAATTTACCTGCGTAATTCATAGACATATATAATGTACTAACGATCTTTGATACGTGATATCGTGTTTAATTTACTTGCAATTGTATCATAAGTTTGACAGATAGATTATCTTACTTGACTTGGTCGGTTTAGTGGGTTAATTATGCTTAGGGGTTATAGGTTCGATCTCTTGTGATACGTTAAGACGAGAAGTGTCAGTCAATTTATGGTTCTGATAGTAATTTATTGATAATAAATTGATACGATATTGATATCTATATTTAAATAAGTTTTATATTGATAGTGCCTAATTTATTTTCTTGCACGCCCAGGATGACTGGTAGAGAATCACATTGTAGAGTACATTGTTTTTTGTGCACAAAGTTTAAATAAATAAATAAATACGTCACAATAGCAGCAAAATAATTGCAACAAAAACAATGTCAGGGTAAGTAAGATAACTAAAATCAAATGAAATTAATAAATATGTCAAATTGCAAATAATTAAACTGAGTTAGGTTAGTTTTGTTTAGTCTGATTTTAGGAGAATACGTCCCTTAAATACAACGAGGGAACTTGACACTAATGTAGACGATTAAAAAAAAATTTTAGGTTCCCTAGGACCCCTAAGGGCCCGCGAGAGGACCCGGGGATAATGTTCAAATATTGCAAACTAACAGTGAGCAACCGAAACAAAATAAAAGCACAGAAAAAAGTCAAAAGTCGCATAATAACGCTACAAATACAATACAATACAATACAAAACACTTTATTGCACACACAGGGAAACAAAAACAACATCACGTAGGAAACAAAAAGTACAATGGGCGGCCTTATCGCTAAAAAGCGATCTCTTCCGGGCAACCTTTGGATGGAAAACTAACTTAAATAAAATAATTAGTAGGCAGGGGTGTACAATATTAAATAAAATAATTTAGATTATAATTACACCATATGACAAATATAAATATATGCGTACACAAATAAAATAAAATATATACATTACATAAATATAAATAAATACCTCTAATAAATAAAACAGGTCACATAATTTACAGTAATTTCGGTTGGAATAGCAGCGAGCTATGCTTGGTTTCTTTACGAGATCGAGTCAGAAAGGAGGAGTTACGTAAAATAACGCGATATAGAGTCAAATTAATAAGTTTGAGACATAATAATGTTTAAGTCTGTACGAAGTCAGTAAATTATCAGACATGTTATTGTATCGCAACTTAGTAGAACCCAAATCATATTTCTCGTAATGTCCATATTTATATTTTTATCGATTAAACTATAATTATAAATATAATTGGGGTATTAATGTACATTTACAACTTCAATGAGCTAATTTCCGGAAAGCACGGCTCACTTGACTTACCATTGTATTTTCCTCATCATGAAATTTGTATTCAAATATATCAAACATTTCATTTAGTGACGTTGTAAATTATGTTCATTTTATTTCATATGTGGGACGTCAACTGCATGACTGAAGCCTAAAAAAATCATCATCATCATCACCCTATTAGCGTTCCCACTGCTGGGACACAGGGACTTCTCTCTTGACGAGAGAGATTAAGGCCTTAATTCACCAAGCTGGCCAAGTGCGAGTTGTGAATAAAAAAAAAACAAACAAAAAAGTGAAATTTAATTTTAATTACACAAATATTTCCGGCCTACGTCCACCCTTAACCCGTTTTCGTAATTTACCTCATTCGTTGTTCTGAAAAAAATACCAACGGGCCTGGTGAGGTGTTGGGTTTTTAAAACATCTAATACTCATCATCATCATTGACCTGTCCATGTAGGCTATCAAAGTCAAAGTCAAAGTCAAAACGTTAATTTCTTTAGAAGCCTAGGCTTACATGGACAGGTCAACTTAAATCTAATTTAAATAAAAACTAAGAATAATCAAGGAAATAACATAGTCTTGACAGTTCGCTTCAATTTTTTACACTGAGTTGAGAAGCTATGTGCTTCTAAGGAAATAAACGTTTTGACTTTGACATCATTTTAGCCGGGGGAAGTCCACTGTCTCACATATGTCCCCCTCAAAGATTTCTAGTAATTCCGCATAAAAACAGCATGTATCCATCGAAACCCCGGCCTTCACCAAGTCACCCTTCTATCTGGTTGGTGGACGTCCTACGCTGCATTTCCCGGTCCTCGGTCCGGCTAATCCGCTTGGCTATGTTCTCCGACCCGACCCGAGTTCTTCTCCTCATCTTCTCATTTTCATTCGATCACGTAAAGAAATAGTGTTGTATATTAGAAAAGTATTTCTACATACTGTTCCACTACATTATTGTGACCCATGTGTGTTATCAGTACCGAATAATCACAAACACGGTTATCGTTATCAACGTAGATCAGTTCTGAGTAGAATCGTATCAAATTGTTTTATTTCCACGATATTATTTCGGTGTGTTTCAAGTAAACCGACTCTTTAGTCACTTTAGTTGTTGAATAAATATGTGCCTTCCTTGAATAATTATTACTTGTCATTAAAGCCTTTATAGGATAGAATAGGCTGTTAAGTCCGTCAGTTAAGACCGCCTAAAAATCCTGGAAACCTATATTTAGCTCAATGATTTTAGGAGGTTTTGTCTGTTCACGTCCGTAAGTGGTAACCCTCTGAATCCTTACACGTGACCTTACTAAGAACAGTCTCTGGTGGTAGGCTTCGGCCGCGGCTTTTTTTTGTCCGGGCTGGGCCAGTGCATGAAGCGTTTTTTTCGTGTTTCGTAATGTGGCCCGGAGAAGCCATCTTCTAGGCCTTCATGCTCCATCTTAGACCACATCGTCACTTTGCATCAGGTGAGATTGTGGTCAAATGAAGACTTATCGATAATAAAAAATAAAATATATATATATATATATATATATATATATATATATATATATATATATATATATGAAAGTGCAAAGATATAGATCATCAAAGTTGCAGAGTGCGGGTTTGTTGCTGCGAAATTTAGTAGGCACGTTACGTCACACGAAACTTCATGGCACTTAAACGTCTTGTATATATATAAGCAAGAAACAAAAACGGGTAATTTATTTTGAAACTAGCGGCCCGCCCCGGCGTCGCACGGGTAAAAAAAGTTCCCGGCAATTATTCGATTTTTTCTCGCCTTTTAAACCTTCCCTGGACCTCCACGAACATTTCAAGACTAAGATAAGATAAATCCGTTCAGCCGTTCTCGAGTTTTAATCAGACTAACGAACAACAATTCATTTTTATTTATATGTATTGATGATAACGGACTTATTTCTATTAGTTAGTCATCTGCCCATTCGTTTTTAACCCCCGACCAAAAAAGAAAAGTGTTTGACGTGTCTGTCTGTCTGGGACATCATAGCTCCCGAACGGATGAAGCAATTTTAATTTAGTTTTTTTTTTGTATGAAAGGTTAGTTTGGCGCGTTTTTAGAAATGTTTCATGAAAATCGGTTGAGTTGTTAAAAAGTTATGGGGGTAAAAGTTAAGAAGGAAAACCTAAAATCTGCAAATATACTCGAATGGGGTATCAAATGAAAGCGCATCGCGTGCCTATTACAACATATAATGGTGTTTTACTTTTACGGAAATTCAAGCATTGTAATCGGGGGATTTTCTTAAATTTTAAATTTATATTTTATACAAAATAAGTGGCTATAATTGTAGGTACAGGCTTTCAGAGTTCACATAAATACTGGATCCCGCCCGCCAATTTGCACCGTTTTATTAACAGAGTCGAGAGCTAACATTAATATGTAGCGAACATTCTTAATTACGAAGCTGAAGAATTTACTTGTACAACGCGCAAATCTCAGTAAATTTAGGAGGTCCGATTAAAGTATTACACTGCTGTATTTAAAGGATTTTTATAAGTAAATGGTTTACTTTTTGCCACTGAAAACTCGCCATACTTCCGGGACAATCAACATAACGCCGCGGGGCGCGAGCTGTTTGTACAATAAAATGCCAATAGTATTTTTACGAACGGGCAATCGTACAATCAGAATTTTAGGGCATTTCGTTTTAACACTAAGCAATTAAATAAACCTAGAATCTGACGTGGTATTCATTTAATTCTCATTGCGTGATCGTTTTATCCCTTTAACCATAGGTAATAGATATTTTGGTGTATAACCCACCAGTCATGTATCATAACGAAACTGTGATAGCTAGACGATTAATTTTAATTATGCCTGCTTGGTGTCAGATAGGCAATGGAAAGAAAAAGCTTGGTGATATGTATAATATAACCAAGCTTTTTCTTTCCATTTTATCAAATCTTAATGATTTTTGATAAATCAATTCAAAATCATCAAATTTTGTCATAAAATATACGTGTAATAATAATTTAGCTCTACTGAATAAAGGTATCAACTTCTGTGCGTGTTGAAAAATACCGCCTGAGAGATTTGGAATGACACCAAGCCTCTAAGCACCAAGCCGTGCATAAAAGCGCAAAAATGCGATATATGGCTTAAATCTATAGCATAGCAAGATATTTTTGTTTTAAATTAAAGGAATTCTGTACCGATACTGCTTGAAGAATCCTCCACCGCACTACAAGTTAAATCTCATTAGCTGAAGCAAGCAAGCGAAAAAGCAGGGAGGGTAAAAGGTTTGAGGATTTATAATTTTGATGTACCTACGAGTACGTTGAACTATTTTATCAATGTCAGTGGTAAAGATGTATGAAAACTGTGACCATCCCCAAATACCAATAAAATATATTACTAGCGGTCCGCCCCCGCTTCGCACCTAGTTGACCGTATTGTGAATCTAAACCATTCTCGAACCCACTTAGACACACATAAAAAATCGTCAAAATCGGTCCAGCCGTTTAGGAGTTCAATGACTAACACACGTACAGAAGATTCATATATATAAAGGTGTCGTTGTTGGGTCTTTTTAATTTAAACAACGATTGTTAAGAAACCTTTGTTGTAACAACTGTCCGTTCCGAGATAGGTGTCGTTCAAGTTTAAATACTATTAACTTTATTTATTATTATATTAATATATTATCAGATTACTCGTACTACCTGGTCCAAGATATAATATTAAAAACTTTGCAGAAATGTTACGTACTGATATCAGGAATTTACTACTTATTACTGAATTAGCAATATCGTTCGAACATCCACTCCGTCTTTGGACGGATGTAATGCATGCATATTTAAATAAACCTTCCTCTTAAATCACATATAGACAAACATATGCGACTCTTAATGTGATAAGGTAGGTACTAGCCTGCAAAAAGCAAGTCAAAAAGCCTTAAGCCATAAAATTAAGGCCTAATCTCTCTCAAAATGAGAGAAGTTTCTGTGTCCCAACAGTGGGAACGTTAATAGGGTGATGATGGTGATGTACTACAATCAATGAGGGAGGCCTGTATTGTGTTCAGCAGCAACCGACCTGCGCTTGGCCAATTAGGGTACCTTTAATAACTCTTGACGGCTGATCCTGATCTTTTTTTATACCGTAGATTTCTTTGATGTTTGATACGTCGGATTCGGTTGGCACAAACGTTGCCATTTGCTAATTATTACCTAACAAAGGTAACCAACAGTCTTCCAAAGAGGATTCCTGGCACCGTTGCTCGTAGAATTTTGGTGAACTATGTTTGGTGATAACTGAAGTCCTTTGAACCATACACAGCATCTAATATAAACTAAGCAAGCTTGCACTATTTATTCTGTTACTCAAAACTTTCGATTGTGAAGGCAAAAAATAATATAAATAGTACATTATTAACATGGTGTTGGTCAACCTTACCAACATATTGCAGAAAGAACTTATTACTTTTAGCCCTTCATAATATTAATCTAGAAGTTAAATAATGTCAGAAAATCCTTTTGTACCTTTCACATTCTGGTCTTTGACAATCTTTGGCAAGGTTTGCCATACGTTAAAAAATGATGGTCCATTTTTGACATTCTAGTCCGGCGGTGGAAATCGAATACAATCTGCATATTGCAAACTTCTATTTCTAGTAAAGTTTACACAGCTTCAAATACAACCGCATTGTAAGAACCGAGTTGCGTAAAATGTAAGCCGATTAATATTTTCTAGGTCTCAATTAGTATTATAAATATGAATTCGAAAACTTTCAAAATTTGCTGTCCTGTACGTCATTCTCCAAATCGTTGATTAGCATAAAATATAGCAAAACAAATACTGAAAAATGTCACTATAATACCTTATAATAAGAACGAACGACTGTTCAGCTGCACTATTAATTGATTATTTTAATTTTAATTAGTTCTTAAATAATAATGTATGTAATAATTTATTGACGTAACTAAGTGTTCTTAATGTCCCAAAAGTGAAATAAATGAATTGAATTGAATTGAATTGAACCTAGAAGTTATTTTAATTTTATGACATAATCTATGCTAGCGTATCTTTTTTTTATTGTGAATAATAGACCTTTGTTTCACCATAATCTCACTTTATGATTGTTATACCAAATAAAAGTAATGATTTCCCTAACAAATAAAGCTCAGTTTTTCATAACCATTCCAATAATTCAATTCAATTTCTTAAAATTTTACTCTGCGCTTGAAGCGTCTGTTTGCCAGTGTAAAGTTAAATAAAATTTTAAAGTGAAAAAGATGTTACTCAGTTCAAGGCCATTTTGCGTCTTCCATATACGACACAATCATAGACCAGTAATGTAACACTGCACTGCAAAATTAACGTCAATGTCAAAATAACAAAAGCTGGTAGCATATTTTGACATAACGTGTCTAGACAACGTTACACGAAAACTGTTTCGATTTGCCCGAAGACAAAAGCTATCTGAGAACCGCAAATTTCGACCACAATTACAGAATTCGCTTTCAAGGTGATACTGATTGTAACCCGATGGTGTATTCTGTTTACAGTGCAACAATGACTCAGTCGGACGGATGTACATGTAGTTGATGCTACACTGTGTGAATGTTTGCACTGTTGACGAGCTGTTTAGTTTAAATATATTTTTTTATGTAATGTATTGAAATTTCGTGCGGTAATTGTGCGTGGTTTATAATCGTCGTTAATTGTTTGATGTATTTTCTAGGTAAAATTTTATTGGAACAGAATACATTTTTGGATAGTGTTCCTTTTTTCGAAAATTGTGCATCAATTTAATGATTTTCGAATTCGAAAATTCGAATGATAATTGTGTCCAAAGATGGTTATGTTCGCTATGGTTAAAAAAAATGTATGGAATAAAAGATAGACCTAAAGTCCCTATTTGAGTACCTTTCGTCCATAACGGTTTTAACTGTCTCACTTTTGGTTTGGCCACTACCACTTCAATGATCTTATCCGTTTAACTCGTCGTTTTTGAAGATCTTAACACAACATGTCCTGCAGGTCTAAATATTAGCTCAAGTTAGTGATTTGTTTCAAACTAAACAGTTTATCCGTTTTTGCAAGATAAACAGAATAGTATCACTCATTGCAGAGAAAAACTTATAGTTAAAATACCTAACAAGTTTAAGCAAAACTAGTTACTGAACAAAACAATATCCATGTTTATTCGTCAGAGAATTTTCAGAATAAAATCAAACCCCCACCAGTTATCAGTGTTACAGATTTCATATTTTTAAACCGATTACGAACGCATCCAATGAAAATTCATTGTAATAAAATTGTGAAGTTCGATTTAAAAACTTGAGTGAAAACAAGTAAAATATCGCAGGCATACTCTTTGGAGCTTGATATAGCCTCGGTGAATCCTGATTGATAACTAAACTCCTCGATGAGGAAAAACAAGACGGGATGAAATGAAACCTCTTCCGTGGATATTCTGATTGCTAGGACTGAGCGTTTTTAATCATTTTCATTGCTTTGATAGTTATCGATGAAACTATTAATTCGTTGAATAAATTTGTAAGATTCTCCCGCGAAAACCCTGTCTTAGTGATAGGTGACATTGAACCAATTTTTGGTAAAATTTTTCATGATAACATGACAGTCAGATTTTTGCAAAAAGTACTAAAAAATAATTTGATGATCAGAATCTGATCTGATGAAATAGCTTTAATGATTAGCATATTATTTATTATGTATTGGAGGCGGTTAATTGATGTAGCTTGGTTCATAAAATATCCCGAGCGAAGCACGTCCGCTCAGATACTAAGTAATTAATCTATTGTACATTGTAAAAGCACCAGCTTTGAATATTCTAAATTAAATTAAAAATTTAATAACTTAGTTAGGTACATCCCTTCCTAACACGGACACAAAGTACGACTAACCCTCGCTCGCAAATAATTACGGAGCCACGAATTCCTGACAGCAAAATTACGACATTCTGATCCTTGTTAAAACTAATACAAACTTGTACCTGAAGCATTAATTTGCACAAGGTAATAAGCAGTTTGAAATGCCATAAATATAGTTGCATATTCCCCCATCACAAAGCAACTACCATCTAATCAAACCTTGCAGTTTCTCAACTGGTCCAACTGTGACGTTCACCAAACTGTTTGAAATTAGTCCACATGTCTAAACTTTGTTAACTGAACCATTGAAACGTAACCAGTGCATCTATTTCAATTATGTCGATGTAACACCGACTACAGTTTTAGTTCAAATTGACAATTGAGCATTCCCGTTAGAGTTATAATATTTTAACTTGTTTTTCTTATATTGTTTACGCGGCGAATCGATGCTTCGAATATATGATACGACGTAAATACATTCATTCGTATCCTCAACCAGGAAAAGGCATAAATAAACTAAAGGCGCATTGTCCTGTAAATGACGCATCGTTTTTCCCTATTGAATAAAGCAACAGTCAAACGTCAAAATAAATAATTTAACCACAATCAGTAATATTCCAAGACACTGTAATGCCCGGCGTCCAGGTAGCCAGAGAAGAGGAGGTGTTTGACGTTCCGCCCCGTGCCGTAGTCAAAGGTCTTCGCGCAATTTGATTGATGGACTTTGAAGGTGTATTCTGTGAAGAGCTCGCTGGCGCAATGCAGCTCCACATGGCCAGCGTACTCCCCATCTCTCGACATAAGATGCCTATAATCCAAAGCGGTACACAAATGAACCCCGTACGAACAATCGCCAATTATAAAGTCCTTATACCGGTGCCAATTCTCCACCACTCTCTCTACCACGCGCAGACGTATATCCCGATGTCTGTCCTGTGTACCATATATGCAGAACGACAGAGAACGGAACATGCAGTTCCCATCACCAATGATGTTGACTACGTGCCCTCCCGCCATCACGTTTTGTCGATATTTAAACATCGATGCATTGTACAACACTAGTTACGATTGTCACCGGGCAATAGTGCGCGAATTCTTGTTTCGAACCATGTAAATCTGAGTGAAAAGCGGGGATCCCTCCTCGCTTTGCCGTTGGAAGTTCAAAGTTCTATGTTTGGTTAGCGGTGAGTGCACTGTTTGTATAATATATAACTATTTGTTGAAAACGGTTGTTGTTTTTATGTACAAGAATGGTTAAAACTTACAAAATTTTTATTTTGATTTTGACAGCGTCTCAATTGTCGATGTTGTGACAGCTGTGTGATAACCTCTTTGGTTTAGTAGATTTGGCGGAATGCAGTGTATTGACTTGTGACCTGACTATCGAGTTATGTTTACTAAAATCCATAAGACTAAAATAGTCTCAAGTTGCTCGGCATTTTCGAGTCACAGAATACAGAATTTATTCATAATACCATTATTACATGTCAAAAATTAATTAATTAAATATAATATAATGCATTGTAGTTACAAATACAAATTTTATATAAAAGGTAAAATAAAAAAAATCACTGAAATCATAAGTACCATTTCAGTGAGCCGTTTACTCAGTTTGTTTCTAAACATAGGCGTGGAAGCTGCGTCACGAATAAAATTTGGAAATCTATTATAATTAGAAGGACCGATAATGTAAACAGACCTCTTATATTTCTGTAACTTGTCGCACTCGGTCTTATGTTGCACACATAATTAAGACCGGGCTTGCTGTTTATTGACATTTGCATCCTTACAAGTAGGTCATGAGGTACATACCCGTTTCGCACTTGCGTGAGCCGATGACGTCATGTCTTAAACAGTGTTCGTATTGTTCGCGGTATATTTTGCTTCCACTGATTGATAACTGTATACAATGCGCTTGTTTCACTATGAAATATGGACTTAATGAATACAGTAAAACGTGCGTGTTGTTTTCTTTTAAATTGCATTCAATTTTAAATGCGGTTGGAATTCCACTCGCCTCTTAATCGAAATTTTCCCTTTATATCCGTTGTGAAGTTCAGTTCAATGAAATATGTCGAGTGTAAAATAAACGCAATCCATGGTATTGTTGGAATCGGACTGTGCGCTCATTTGCCTTCAATTTGAGATATTATCAACGCAAATGATGACGCCGGGGGTATTAAATGCTGTCACTTCAACGGGCTAATTTGTTCGACAACACGGTGATATCTTCTTCTGTATATCTCGTCATTTCTTGTGCCTCATGTTACTAGGAGTCACATCGAGATGCTTCCAAGTAAATTTCGAATTGTTAATTCTATACTAATTATAAAGGTAAAGACTTGGTTACATATTAATATATATTTGTATATGAACTATAATGTTTGATGCCTAGTCTAGGCTCTAGTAGATGGCTATGTGCATGTTGTGATGTGCGATCACAGATGGTTGTTATGTAGAGGTACAATCACAGCATCGGTGAGTCATCGTGCTCAATCACAAGGTCAATGCCGACAATTTACATACTCGAGATAGAAATTCACGAGCGACTTCATTATACTTTGAGATCTCGATATTACTCGTTTCTATCAATGATGTAACTTTTACCTGTCGATGTTTTTTATAGTTTATAGAGCGGGTCTTGACTTTTTAATGTTTTTTTTAGCGGTTCGCTTAAAAAAACAAACTACTCTAAACTAAATACTGCGTATAACTAATTTAAAAAATATAACTTTTGAAACTATCATGGTTAATTCTATTAATATTTATAACGGGATATCTGCCATGATTGATTCTAGCGATGCATCGACTCGTAATAAAAGAGTGAGAAAGAGGGTAGATCGATTTGTCTGCCAATAAAACTGTTACTCCAATCGCTGCAGCTTCAGTTCAACTGTGATCATGGCGCATGTAACTGTGCCGAAATATCGGGAAACTCGAAAGACAATAAATCATGGTAAATATCCCGGTTTAAATCTAAATAGTACTTTGAAAATTCTAAAAATATGAAACGCGAAAGTTTGTAATTGTGTTTGTCTGCACCAAGTCCAGCTTGCTCTTTCACGCAAAAACAGATTTAGATGAAACTTCACAATAATACAGAATATCAGAACCACTACATAGTATATAAATCTAAATTTAAAATTTAAGAAAAACCCCCGATTCCAATGCTTTAATTTCCTTAAATGTAAAACAACATAATATTATGTAATGTGGACGCGATGCGTTTTCATTTGATACCCCACACTAGTATATTTGCAGATTTTCGGTTTTGCTTCCCCACTCTCACCCCCATAACTTTTAAACGGCCCCACCGATTTTCATGAAACATGTCTAAGAACACTCGCGCAAAACTCACCTTTCATACAAAAAAAACTAAATTGAAATCGCTCCATCCGTTCGGGAGCTATGGTGACACAGACAGACAGACAGACAGACAGACAGACAGACAGACAGACAGACAGACAGACAGACAGACAGACACGTCAAACTTATAACACCCCTCTTTTTTGGTCGGGGGTTAAAAACAAAGTCGCTTTCTCCGTCCCTATGTCCCTTTGTATGCTTAAATCTTTGAAACTACGCAACGGATTTTGATGCGGTTTTTTTTAATAGATAAAGTGATTCAAGAGGAATGTTTTTAGGAGTAATAACATTCATTAAATAGTGGAGAAGTTCTGTTATTTTTGAGGTTTCTAATTTGATGTCGTAAATAATTACATTTTTTCCGCTTACATTGCAAACGCAGGCTGAACCCTACGAGTTTTATCAAAATAATGTACTATATGGATAACCCACAATAACTTTTTTTTGTCATTTACTTTTTACGACAAATAATGGCTAATTTTCGAAGCGATTTTAACTAATACAGCATTAATCCTTAACCAATTAAATACCTTGAATGCATTGTTCATTTAATATAGATATATATGGCCTTTTATTTGTATGATTTAAGTGAATATTTTCGAAGATGTTACAGATTTAAAAATTGCGGCACGTAGCGTTTGCGGCGGTACCGGCCGGCCGCCCGGTGCGGCAAGAGCGTGCCTATAGATAGCGCGTCGGAGGCCGCGGTTTTCTCAAAACTACTGGATCGATTTTAATCACATAGGCTATATATTTTATACTCGTGCGAAGCCGGAGCGGGCCGCTTTGTTTTTATATACAACGTTCACAGTTTTTCTGTAGAGTATTTAGTATCAGCATTGCACCCGTGCGAAGCCGGGCGGGTCGCTAGTAAAGCATAAAATACTTTTTACCGGGGTCAAAATGTCACTTCTCTTGGGAATATCAACGAGCAAAGCAACCATACATTATAATCTAAGGGAGTTAGCTTGAGCGTTTTTACAATTTTATTTAAAGTCAAAGTCAAAACGTTTATTTCCTTAGACGCAAATGCATACATGGACAGATCAACTTAAAGCTAATTTAAATAAAAACTATGAATAAACAAGTAAATAACATTGTCTTGACAGTTCGCTTCAATTTTTACACTGAGTTGAAAAGCGAATAGAATAACCCAGCTTTCATCTCTTATGTTGTTATTATAACAATATTTTGCTTTCCAATATTTTCCCTACAGCGATTTTTAACAAACAATATATTGGTCGTTATTTCCGATACTTCAAATTTATTTGTTTCGTCTCATAACATTTGTTTAAAACTAATATTTTTATACGAACAACACACAAATGTTTATTCTGTAACCGGTTTTTTAAGTTGTCTTTTTTAGAATATCGTTTCACAGAGAACATTTTAGATTTGAATGTTTACGATGTTTAATTTTATTTATTTGTATGAAAGAGCTTTATGTTTACCAAAGTGGCTAATTTAATTAATGTGGCGATAATTTTGTTGATCTTAAACTAAGTTTAAGATATGTTCACTTCCAATAAGTCGTTGTTAATTTTTTTTAGTTTTCTTGTTATCTTCAATAAATTAGTTATTTGGTACATTTGCCTGCCTCAGTGGCGCGGTGGGCTACGGTAGGCTTGCGGCGCAAGAGTCAGCGGGTTCGATTCACGTCACGTGTTTTGTATGTTCTGCTATCAATTTCTCCTAGGTCTTTGTGTTTAATATGTCTAATAAAAAATATCTAAGAATGTCTATTATATTATGTATATCGGATGTCTAATACCCGTTACGCAAGTTATGACTTATGAGCTAACCACGGTGCTAGACGTTGTTGTGTGGATTGTACTTAAATATTTATATTTATTTGAATACTTTACTTTCACCGTCCAATAGAATTTATTTTTGTTATAAAATCACTTGTTATACTAGTTTTTCTCCCGTCTCTTTGCGAGACGGTGTCGCGATAGATTGTGCAACAAATGAGGCTACAAAGACGACCATTACTGAAACACCTGAGAAAATCGAGGGATTATAGTGTCTGGAGGAAATAGGGGTGGCAGCCAACGGTAGAATGGTACTGTCTTGTCGTAATATGATATTTATACAAAAGTTTAATATTCTATGGAACTACATTTTCAAGCAACCATTTTCGGGATCGAATTAGAAATGAGGAGATTCGTAGAAGAACGCTGTTCACCGACAAAGCCAAACGGATTAGATGGAGACCACGGATCGGCAAGCACAGCGTAGGACGTCCACCAACTAGATGGACGGACGATCTGGTGAAGGCTGCGGGCTCACGCTGGATGCAGGCCGCTGCCAGCCGAAACCACTGGAGATCTTTGAGGCAGGCCTATGTCCAGCAGTGGACGTCTTACGGCTGAGATGATGATGATGATGACATTTACACTTTCCTTGATAAAAAGGCTATGCAACATTTAATTATTTTTTTATTGGAGCAGAAATCCGACTAGTAGTTCCTGGGATTAGCGCGTTTGAACAAACAATCAAACGAATGCTAATAATATTAGTATGGATATGGATTTTATTGTTGTTTTACATTGAATATGCCCTGAAACTACCAAAACCTATTTATCAAGCGCTAGGTACAGAGAACAAAGAGATCGACAAAAGACAAAAACTGAAAAATAATATTCGGTACAATTCTGTTATTTTGATACAAACACACTCAAAATTATATTAGATAAAACTAAATTTAAAATTTAAGAAAAACCCCCGATTTCATGCCTTAATTTCCTTATAAGTAAAACACCATAATATTACGTAGTTAGGGCACGCGATGCTCTTTCATTTGATACCCCACTGGAGTATAATTGCAGATTTTCGGTTTTCCTTCCCCACTCTCACCCCCATAACTTTTGAACGGCTCAACCGATTTTCATGAAACATGTCTTAGAACACCCGGGAAACTCACCTTTCATACAAAAAAACAAAATTGAAATCGCTCCATCCGATCGGGAGCTATGATGCCACAGACAGACAGACAGACAGACAGACACGTCAAACTTATAACACCCCTCTTTTTTGGTCGGGGGTTAAAAAGAAAGAAAAAAAGATTTATTCAGTACACAAAAACAGACACAGTTATAAATACAATAGACACAAGAAAAACAGAAAATAATATTCAATAAAAAAGAAACAGAACACATTTAAATATTCAATTATTTTTTTTAAATTTAGAGTATTATTTAATTTGCGCTTCATTGGAACCCATCGCTGTAGTAGAAATACATACGAGTAGTATTGTTATTAGTGTCCAGTATGACATCATCTTAAAGTCAAGGTCGCCGAAACCGGTCCGGCCATTTCTAATGCCCATTCAAATGTAACGTCTTTCACGTAACAAGTTACAACGGCCGTTTTTCCATCGCCAATGCCGTATCTTGATGTGGGCTTTGTATGCTTAGGAAGTCTAGCGGTGTCTTGCTAAGTTACGCAATAGTCTAAGTGAGTACTGATGACTTGTGACTTTACTTGGATATGGTGATATTGGTGCAGCTAAATAAATAAATAATATCCACACACATCCAGAGGGTATGTTTGCGGTTTGGAAGTCCTGTGTAAATGCTAAGGTTAGATCATTTAATTTTTTGCTGATGATAAGTATACATTCTCTATCTAAAAATGTTAACTAGTTCTATGGTATTATTTGATCTTATTTCTGATTTAACTCTATTATCATCTTCTACCTCCTCTCCTCCTCCGACGACCTCTGTGGCTCGGTGGGTGAACGTCCGCTTGAGGCGCAGGAGGTTGCGGGTTCGATTCCCGCCGGGGGACCAGATTTTGTACGATCTACAATTTCTGGTTTCGGGTCTGGGTGTTTTCTATGTATCATATATGTATTTACAAAATAAAAATGTATCTATGTAGTATATCAGTCACCTAACACCCATAGTACAAGCTCTGCTTAGTTTGGGGTTAGGTGCTGCTGTGTGAGTAGTCCGAAAATATTATTATTATTATTCTCTATTGTCTTAGGCGTGATATTTCTGGTAATATCGTTAAAAACATCTATCAAACCATCATGTTGTAAATTAACCCACTAAACTTAATAATACACAATAAAACAAACAGTCCTGTTTACTGAAGATTGTTAGGTTTATTTTCAAACCCTGAGCGACCGTAAGCCAATAAAGCTGGTAACATTCTACTCAGCCCTCGCAGATTACATCAACGAAGTCGGATCACCGGAACCAGAGACTTTACCTATCAATTCCTTTGACCAGATCAGCTCGGGATTATAGAACGGAGATAAATTGAATTACGGTGCGGCCGGGCTCCCTTTTAACCGGCCCCGGTAAATGCAGTTACACCGGCTGTCTAATAGAGAGAACTCTATTAGTGGTTTCTAGGGGATAATAACTAAACCTTTGCGCAATCGCTTATTTATTTATGGTAAAGGGCTATTAGGTATTAAAGTGGATACAAGCTAATTTATTCTATATTTTTGATCTGCTAACTTATTACGGGTAAACTGGTTGGTTAAGTTACGTTCGCGACACCTCGACGTATAGCATCCCTCTCTCTCGCGCATACGGCCAGCCGGCGGTAGTTAGTTCTCTTTCCTACTACTCTAGTAGCCATATTTGAGGTTATAATTTCTGTCAGGCGTCTCATGACGGCCACAATTTTTGTAAATAGCTTAGAAACGTCACAAAACACAAATTTTATACAGGCTAGACCTCTCAAGAACGAGTCGCTCATTTATTTGTTATAGCATAATGGGACAAACCAATTTTTTTTGGAAATTTAATTTTTTCACATAGCGGTGTTGGCTAAGTGCGAACACGCTCTACTTTAATTCCGAAGGCTTTGGGTTCAAACCACGCAAGACACCTCTGGATTTTTCTTTTAGAAATATGTATGTGCGCTTGAAACACGTGCTTTCAAACATCGTGAGTAAACCCACTCTCTCGTCAAGAGAGAAGTCCTTGTGTCCCAACAGTGGGAAAGTTAAAACATGTGAATTGTTTTTAATGTACTTTTGGTAATTTTAAATTATTTATATTGACTAATGAATTTTAATATAATGCATTGTTTATTTTAATGAAATATGAATGTAGTATGTAATGTAATAATTAGTCAATTGAAATGGTTAACCTAAATCAGTTGACTAACCTATTGACGAAAATAAAGGAAATATTTTACAGAGCAGAGCGTAATGGAATACGATACCTTAACGAGGAAAGAAACTAATTAACAACGTGAAGCCAACTTTTTCTTGTTGTTTTTCGTTAAACAAAATAGCGGATTACATTACAACCGAATACAATGCTTTGATGTTACTATTTGAAAGTCCTTTGTTACATACAGTTCATTTTGCTAATTAAATGTACCTGGGGAATCAAAGAGTTGGATATTGTTTTTGCTCTGAGGTGGCTGTTGATTAAATTTTTATTTTTGGCCTGAATACGAGTGAAGCGAATGCATAATTTTATTGATAATGATATTTTATTTACTACTGGCAACGCCAGTAGCCCAGAGCTATGGAAAGGGCTATGGTCGGGGTTTCTCTACAGAAATAAAATAAATAATCAGAAATAAAAATATAAAATACCTAATTTATTTCTTTCCTCCTTGTTTACCTTACTGACTAAATGAAACGAGAAATAATAGAAATGAGGAGATACGCAGAAGAACGCGGGTCACCGACATAGCCAAGCGTTTTAGTTCGCTAAAATGGCAGGCCATAATAGCGCCTACAACGGATGGCCGTTCCTCATCCTTCCTGATGGGAACTGAAACGTCAGATATAAATATCGTAACAATATAACCTGAGTTCTATAACCGTTTTCAAAGGAAAGTACAAAATATGGTAATATGTATCGTATATTTCCATTTATTCATTTATTTACTAAATACATAACTTTACGGAAATTAATGGTCAAGATGTTATATATGGCATAGAAAACTGAATTAAATCATTAATCTATTTATTCAGAATCCCAAAAAAAATTGCATTTATTTATAATGTAGCATTTAGTAAAAAGCGGTCATCAACACCCAATTAACGTTCCCACTGCTGGGACACAGGGACTTCCCTCTTGATGAGAGAGATTAGGCCATACACCACGCTGGCCAAGTGCGGAATGGTGAATGTCACATGTCTTTCAAACTCTTCAAAGGTCTCAGAACCTGCCGGTTGCCTCAAGATGTTTTGCCTTCACCGTTTAAGCACATCAGGTAGTACAAAGCGGTCATTTTAATACATAGACTTAGTAATTGTATATTGGTTTAGACGACCAGTCCCATCTGGACGTTTTCGGAATTTGGAACAATGTTCGACCACTCGGCGACCGCTAGTTACTAAGCTGTGTCCACTGTGTCTTGATTTGTTAATTAGTGTAGTTTTGTCCTTAATTACGTCAAACGGGGTTTAATGACGTTGTCCGACCATATTGCCGGGAAGTTTTCCTTAATTGTTGCAGAAGTTTGTTGGGAATTAAATAATAAATTACTAAAAAATTATAAGTCTGTTATTTAGATTAATAAAAGAAATTTGAAAAGTATGAGATGAACTCAAACTACAATTAGAGTTCCCGGTATAGATTATACAATGTAGCAATTAATTTAAAAAAACATATTTTTATTTATTAAAACTACTTTCTAGATCTCTTTCGAACAAATTAAGTTAGAGGGGGGGATCGATATATACTAGACACCACACCACACGTACAAAGTTAGAAGAAAAAATAAAATTTGTTCTAGTTTTTTGTGAAAATCTTAATGCGGTTCACAGAATACATCTAGTTTCGCAAGTTTCAAAAATATATTTGTTATAGTTTTGGAAAAAAAGTGGCTGAACAATACACGGAGAGATATGTCGAAACTATAAGGGTGTAGTTTTTTGCAATTTGGCTTCGGAACCCAAAAAATACTTGCAAGGGCTGTACGTGATTTTTTTTTCTGTGATTTCCCGCCTTTTACGGGAATATTGAAACACCTTGTATATACCCAGCTATCAATAGTCAAAGTCAAAGTCAATACTTTTACTTCCTTAGAAGCACAGGCTTACATGGACAGGTCAGCAATCACAATAGAAATACCCCAAGGTTATGAATATAAATCCATTGGTAATATTCCTCAGTCAGATTATCCCTGAATTTGGTCCTTCGGTATTTTACATTAATTGAATCGTCTATTGATTCGCACGGCTCTGTGACGCAAATTGGCCGTGCAGAATTGTTGTGGTAATTGATGGTGTTACTCTCGGACTATGTAGTCCTGGATACGGCTTTTGATTTGTCTATTATGATTTACGTTACGAATAAAATAAATATTTATTTCATTTGATTATTACTAATTACGTAGCTAGGCTACTGTATTATTTTGGTCATAGGAAGTGCTTTGATCGACTTCAATCAAAGCAAATGGAATGAGTTGTAATTAAACTTTCACAGCATACTTACATAAAAAACTTGTAAATAAAGTAATAACCTATCACGTAATGGCGCGTTGGTGTAATTGGAAGCGCGCCGGGGCGCTATCCTGGAGATTCAGGTTCGTATCCTGAGCGCGCGAAGGTTGCGGATGTGTCTTAATCTTTTCTGCATGAAATTTAAAAATAACCTAGAAGTCTTAATTAACTCACATTAAGACTTTAATTGCTTTTGTATACTATGTGTTCTTTAGGAGCCCAACAGCCATGGGTTCCTCTTCAAGTATAACCTGCCCACTGCCACTTCAGCAGCTAATTTGTTTCAGTAGGTGACTTCAGTTCTGTGTCGAATAACTTCAATGAATAAATAGCAATATGTAATTCGTCGTGAATTTCCGCTGCAGTCAAATTACAAAACCTAACCGAGTTACATTCAAATCCAGTAATTTTATCCTCAGAGAAATGTAATTTCATCCGTCGCAAAGTTGTGAACACAGGTTGGAGCCACTAGCACTTTGCGGATTAAATACTAAGAGCATAATGAGTAATTACTCGTGTAATTGCTCATGAAAATAATTACTTACGCGGAGGGTAGGTAAGTACTTTAAGTTGAAAAGTTATGGAGACCGCAAATCTGTAAAAGTTATAAATTTTACTTTTTTACAAATTTTATTGTTAAAACATATTTACAGGTTATAATTTTATTCATAGGTACTTTATAATTGTTAATCAACATTTGTAACACATTTGTTTAAATACGAATAAACTATCTAAAAAAATAAAAAACCTTAGTTCCCTTAAAAGTAAAAAATCATATTATTTTGTAATGTGCATGTTTCGTTTGAGACCCCGCTCGAGTATATTTGCAGATATTTAGTTCTTCAGCTACACCCTCAACCCCCATAACTTTTATTTATTATTTATTTATTTATTTATTTAACCACACTATAAAAATGGTTGTTATATAAGCTTTTAAACGGCGCAATCGATTTTAAACGAACATGTCTAAGAACTCTTACAAAAGTCAACTTTCATACATAAAAACTAGATAGAAATAATAATTACAATAAATAGTTAAAAAATAATAATAATAATAGTTTATCTTCATCCGCTCGGGAGCTAATGATGCCACATTACGACACCCAAACATGTAAAACCCCTCTTTTTCGGTCGGGGGTTAAAAATATACATTTAGACACAAACGATTTCATAGTTAATCACTTTAGTAAATCAATAAAAAAACGAAAAAAAATGCAACATTTTTTAATGTTTAATATTAGAAGCGTAAATAACAACAGGGATTGTATTAACTATGCTTTACATTATTTTTTAACCCCCGACCAAAAAAGAGGGGTTATATAAGTTTGACGTGTCTGTCTGTGCGTATGTCAGGCTGTCTGGGACATCATAGCTGCTGAACTGATGGAGCTATTTCAATTTAGTTTTTTTTTTGTATGTTAGGTGAGTTTGGTGCGAGTTTCATGAATATCTGCTGTGCCGGGCGGGGGTGCGAGGGGAAGGAAAACCGAAAATCAGCAAAAATATACTTGAGTGGGGTATCAAATGTAAGCGCATCGCGTGCACATTACAAAATACATATTATGGTGTTTTACTTTTGGAAATAAGAGATTGGAATCGGGGGTTTTTCTTAAATTTTATAGTTAGGTTATATTTAGGCTAGGTCCAGATATGTCCATTAGCTGAAATGATGATGAAATAAATAACAGTTTTCTGAATAACACAGTTAGATAGCATATTTATCGAGGCTTGAAAAGCAAGTCTATTTATGAATGTTTATTTTTTCAACATAATTTCATACTTTCTTAGAATTGAATGCAAATATTGCACTCAATTGAATGCAAATATTTCACTTCAATATTTTTCCAAACCAGCGCGAAGCTGTTTCTAATTATTTTCAATGTCTTCACTGTAATTTCTTGCGTCTTTTGAAAGGCGTCTTTTAAATGCAACGGTTTTATAAATATAATTTCCAATTTCAGAAGATTCAGAATAGTTCTTGAATAGGACCTCACTAAAATACACTTAAAAGCCGTGTTGGCTAAGTGGGAAGATACTCGACTTCATTTCCGAAGGTCGTGAGTTCAAACCCTGCAACGTACCTCTGGATTTTTCTTCTTGGGAATTTATGTGCGCTTTAAACACGTGCTTTAACGGCGAAGGCAAAACATCGCCAGGAAACCAGCATCTTCTAAAAACTTTCAAGCCTTTGAAGGACATGTGGCATTCACCAGTCCGCACTTGGCCAGCGTGGTGAATATAGGCCTAACCTCTCTCGCGAAGAGAGAAGTCCCTGTGTCCCAGCAGTGGTAACGTTAATAGGGTGATGTAGAAAATACACTTTGTTCAGTAAGTTTGTGTGCTAACGAGATTCTGAGGATGCAAATTGCTCCCGGAGGGTTTGCATCCACGCGTGCCCTGGAATCCTCTGTTTGTAGTCCCCCCTTTGTAGTGCATTTCAGGTTCGGTCTAGCTACAGCAAAAGGCTGCTTTGAAGACATAGTTATAATTAATGCCAACATTAATTAAACAGAATGTCTACATTTGACATCGAACATTAAGGGCGTGTTTTACAAAGTCTGAGTAAACCAAGCAATCGTTTGCTTTGACATGAATACTTGTTAATGGTTAGAGAGGTAAGAGAGATATATCTCTTTGTCACCTGTCATCATCATAATTTCAGCCGTAAGACCAGCAGCCTATACCAGCCTGTAACCACCGCGAGCCCCTGCGTATCTCCTCATTTCTGATCCCCCCCAAGAATAGCGCCTTCCATATCACTGATCCACAAAGTTCTTTGTGTAACATTGAGTCTATTCATAAAATCAATAGTGAAGTGGCGTTTGAAGTATCGGAATAGATTAGCTATGCATGTTTATACTTTCCTTTTTAGGGTTCCCTAGCCGAATGGCAAAAAAACAGAACCCTATGTCTGTCTGTCTGTTTGTCTGTCCGTATGCCACAGGTCAACAACGCGATGTGTGGAAGTGGAATAGGCTGGCCTTTGCCCAGCAGTGGGACGACATGGGCTGATAATAATATTAATATTAAAAACCGATGATCAGTTATGAAAGTCCTACTACCTACCTACTTTAAACTGTAATGAAATATAACTAACTCCCACCAAAAATTGGTTTAATTGAGATCTAGTTAGTAGTTATTTTTTTAATACGTCATAAACCGCACGAAGTAAGTCTTGGGTGGATAACCACTCTGACTACAACTTTTTGAAATGTTTTAAATTTATTTGTTTATTTTTATAACTGTATACACTATTAAAATACACGGAACCCTTTTCAGTATGAGAACATCTCATACTTTTCAAATTTATTTGCTTTCTTCTAAAGCTCACGTAATCTTAGCTCTCGGTACATAATCTGGGCGCTGGTGAAATTCAGACCATGCCCTATATTTGAACAAAGCGACTGTATCTTTCAATTAGAAGTCGAGGCGAGCCTGTGGTTCCGTTTGGAGGTGGATTTATCCGGTTAAAGCCGGATCAGACTGGCCGATAGTTTGAAGGGAGGTATGGTTTCAGGTTGTAATTGAAACGACTACATCTGACTGCTGTTGATTTATTACTAATGAATATATCTTATCTAGCTTAGGACATAGTTACATACTACACCTCACCTCAGGGGTGAATAGAAAAAAAAAATGTTTATATATAAATACATTTTTTTTTATACAACTAAAGGTTTAGTTCTATTTTTATGGATTACATAATCTTTATTATTTTTACTTATTTTAACATTAACTCCTAAATCTTCGATGACAACAAATGGACCTTTCCACAGAGTGTCTAATTTACTTGCTATTTCATTCTTAATTAATAAAAATTGTCCTTTAACATACGTTACATTGTTTATATTTTTATCATATGTATTTTTACGATTATATTTGCTTAAAATTAAATTTTTACGTGCATCTTGATGTGCTACTTGTAACCTATATTTTAAACTTAATGGATAGTCTTCAGGGTTATACAAAGGTTCAATATAACTACTTACTCTACAAGGTATTATACTAGGTTTACCAAAAACTAATTCAAAAGGTGTGTATTTAGTCTCTGTATGAACTGTGTTATTGAAATTATAACACCAGAATGGTAACCAACGACTCCATGTATCTTTTTGACCGTCGCACATTATTCGTAAAAATGCTCCTAGATTTTTATGTGAATTTTCTAATGCACCTATTGTTTGATGATGGTACGAAGTCGATGTTCGTTTTTCTATTTCTAGTAATTTACATACCTGCTCCATCACTGCCGATACGAACTCTGTTCCACGATCTGTAATTATGACCTTAGGTATACCAAATCTTAAAATAAAATTATTAACTAAAGCATTAGCTATACTTACTGTTTCCTTATTATTTAATGGATACGCTTCTACAAACTTACTTAAACCACATTGTAGTGTTAAAATATAACGATTATCTTCAATATCTCTATCTAAAGGACCAACGATATCCATATAGATATTCTCGAAAGCATAGGAAGGTGTTGTCGTTATCTCCATAGGCGTCTTGACATATTTACAATGCTTCATTTTTTGGCATTTAATGCATTTGCTCACATACTTTATTACGTCTTTGTCTAAGCCTGGCCAGTAAAATCTTCGTTTTATGTTATTTATCATTCTTCGTACACCTGCATGACCTGCAGTGGGTAGCAAATGAAAATCGTGTAAAATATAATTCTTTTCGTCTTCTTTCTCTATTCTTTTCACGTCTTTTAATACATAAATTCTTGGTCCGGTCCAATCTTTTCTTTCTTTTATTTCTTTTAATAAGTCTTCTATAAAACTTTCATATTTCTTTATTTTTACTATGCATAGTTCATTTATATTTATTTCTTTGCAAAATTCTCCTAATTTAGTCACAAATTCGTCTCGCGTAAATTGTGCTCTAAAACTAAGATCAATATACAAAACTTTTCTACTCTCACTATAAATTAAACTTTCTTTTTCCTTATTTATTCCATTTCCTTTTCTTAATTTATTTAATTCTTCTTCTTCAATAAAAGTCAATTCCACAGAATCACTAGGCTTTTTTAGAATGTCTACAACTTGCGGTTGATCAGGCCACTTGTCGTTTTCTTTGCTACAAATAGCTTGATTCGAGTCTTCATTCATTTTTCTTGTCTGTGCTCTTGTCATTACCGAAATGATTTCCTCATTCATCTGTTTTAATACATCCGATGTTAAATTAATCCTAGAAAGTGCATCTGCGACACTATTATCTTTTCCTTTCACATATATTATTTTAAAATTATACTCTTCTAGTGCTAGTCGAAATTTTAGAAGTCTACTAGATGGGTCTTTCATCGAAAATAAATAAATTAAGGGTCTGTGATCCGTCATTATGGTGAATGTTTTTCCATAAACGTAAGGTCTAAAATATTTAACAGCCCACACAATAGCTACTAGTTCTTTTTGAATAGTTGGATAGTTCAATTCTCCTTTATTAAGTGGTCTACATGCAACTGGTTTCATATTTTTATTGCACAAAACTGCTCCAATAGCGGTACCTGATGCATCCGTTTGTATTACAAACTCATTATTTTCAGAAAAATCTGGAAAATCTAAAACAGGTGGAGTGCTCAAAGCAGTTTTCAATTTTTCAAAAGCTCTTTGACTTTGAGGTGTCCAAACGAATGGTTCATATTTTCTTGTTAATTTATTAAGTGGTTGAGTTATTTCTGCAAAGTTTTTAATGAATTTTCTGTAATAGTTGCAGAATGCTACAAATCTCTTTACCTCATCTGTATTTCTTGGTGTCGGATAGTTACGTAATACATCTACTTTAGCTGGATCTGGTAATACTCCGTTATTTGATACTATATGACCTAAATATAAAATTTCTTTTTTCAAAAAGTTACATTTTTCGGGATTTAATTTCAAATTTACTTTTCTTAATCGGACTAGTACATCATTTAAGTTTTTATTATGAATTTCTAAATTTCTGCCAAAAACTACTAAGTCATCTAGATAAATAAAACATTTATCAAAAGTTAATCCTGACATCGCTACTGACATGACTCTAGAGAAAGCACTCGGGCTTGTCTTCAATCCCATTGGTAGTCTCTTCATTTGGAACTGTCCCGTATTTGTAGAAAAAGCTGTGTACTCTCTACTTTGTTTATCTAAACGAACCTGATAATATCCTTGATTAAGATCTAAATGTGTAAAATAGACTGAACCTGACAATGAGTCTAAAATTTCCGTGATGTTAGGTAATGGAAATTTATCATCTACTATACAATCATTTAGTTTCCTATAGTCAACTACTAATCGCCATTTCTTGTTATTATTTTCGCTTTTCTTTGGTACTAATAATACTGGACTCGACCATTCACATTTCGCTTCTTCAATTATATCGCTTTTTAACATTTTCTTTACTTGTTCATTTACTTCATTTCTCAAAGCATGTGGCAATCTATACTGTTTAACATAAACTGGACTAACATTTGGTTTTAAAGTTATTGACTGTTCATAAATATCTGTTGTTGACAACTTGTCACCTGGTAAAAAGAAAACATCCGAATATTTAGCACATAATGCTTGAATGGATTTCCGTTCTTCCATATTAAGATGATCTAATTTTAATGTTCGAAGTAAAGTATTCGCTCTATCTAAACCATTCGAAGTTTGTTCAAAATTACATAAATCATAGTCTTTTAATAAAAATAATTCTGGTTGAAACATTGGTAATGTCACGTCATGTTCGCTTGTATTCAAAATTTTGACAGGTAATCTGTTGTTTCGTACCTTGCCTATACTTCCTGCTAAAAAAATATTTTCCGTTAATTGCTGGTTTTGAACAATGCAATCATCTTTCAAATCAGTATTTAAAAGTAAATAATGAATAGATTCACTTCGAGCTGGAATGTGTAACACTTCGTCCGAGTAATTGATAGTGTCAGACAATTTCAAAGAATATTCCATTCCATATTTAGAAAGTGTAATGATGTTTGTCTTGAAATTGATATTAGATGCATAGCTACACAAAAAATCTAATCCTAATATTCCATCTGCCTTTAAAGGTATGTTATCGAAAATATGAAGCTTGATATCAAATTCCACTCGATGTTTATCTTCTAGATGCAACAAACTAAGATGAATAAAACCGGTTGACGTTATTTGACCTGCTATGCCATTTACAGATGTCTCTTCTCTTATTATGGCACTGTTACTAGGTAATGAGTTGCTTTTTATTACAGATAATGTTGCTCCTGTATCCAATAGCCAAAAGTATTTTCTGTTACCTATGTAAAAAGATAGAAATTTCGCTTTACCGTAAAAAGCTAAGGTGTTATGCTTAAAATCGAAAAAACTGCATGTTATTTCCTTCAGATTTTTGTTTCGTATTTTCCGAATCGTTATTTATCGGTTGCTCCGTACATAACACACGATGGTTGTTACCTCTACCACGCGTTTCATAACTCGATCGGTTCTCATTCGGACCTTGGTAACCTTGTGTACGCTGATTATTGTAGCGATAAAATGAACCTCTATTATAACCACGATTATGATACTGTGGTCGGGGTAGGTCGCTAGAATTGACATAATTAGTCCTATTGTTATGGTAACTCCCTCGGCTGAAATAATTTCCTCTGTAGTTCGAGTTCACGTTCGAGTTCGAGTTCCCACGGTAACTTCTCGATACATTCCTGAAATTATTATTATAATGTGACTTACCTCTTCCTCTCGAAAAATGCATGATGTTTTCGTCACCTTTTGGAATAGATTCTGCTGACAACTCCTCATCTTTAGCTCCTTGGATGGCATCCTTCAAGTTCTCGTAGTTACGCGCCGCTATAATCGTGCTAAGCCTGCTGTCGCGTAAACCTCCTGAAAATCTGTTAATGGCCAACTTCTCGTTTAATGGTTGCAGAATGGCATAGTTATCAGAATTACCATCTGCTTGCGAAATTGTGAGATTAGTAAATAACTTCTCGATCTCTGTCGCGTACTGGTCGATTGTTCGCCTGCCTTGCTTTGCTGTTAGTAATCGAGATTGTATAGCTGCAAATGACTGTTTAGGCAATAATTTATTCCGCAAATCTGTGATAAGATCGCATACGCTTGAATATTCCCTAGATACTCGCAATTTTGCATTCTCTGACAATCTACTTTTCACTACGAATTTTATTAGTAACTGTTTTCCTGCCTCAGATAGCATTTCCGAATACATTTCCACGGAGTCAATGATACTTTTGGTGTTACTTCCATTATTGTTCATAACAGGGATTAAGCTACACGCCGTTTTTAGATCGAACTCCATGATTGGTTCTGAATTTGAACTAGTTTTACTCGTCTTACAATAGCTTTTTTCAGAACAAAGTTCTATTATTTTTATATAACACTCATTAATTTCATCTTTCCTCTCACGCAATAATTTTAAAATAATTTATATCTAAATGTTTTTTCTTACTTAATGTTTCTAGTAGTATTTTACTTTTCTCATAAAGATTTTCTGTTTCTCCTAACTTATTTGTTATTACATTGCCTTGAAACCTAGATTTACCTTTTTTAATTAAATATTTCTTTATTTCAATTAATTCATAAAGGCACTTTAATAATTCTTCCATTTGGTTTTATACACAATATTAATAAGTTTTTCAAATTACATACCATTCTCGAGTTAGAGATCTCGAATCTCATTACGGTAGTAGGGCACTTCGATGTTTACGAAACTCTCGGCACTCTCCGTATAAGGGCATGAACACTACACTATTCTTAGAGTACTTATCCTTACTGTTCGTAAAACACTGATTTCAATTTATTGTTATTATTGTATAATGTTTGTATAAATGCACTTTTCTTTATATCCGAGTTAGTTTTTTTTTTTCAAAACACAATAGTTATTTCCACAAAAAAAATAATAATAACACTAGGTAACACTTTTACGTAACCGCACTTTAACACTTTTTTTTTTTTTACTTATGCTGTCGTAACGCCGCCGGCCGCTTCTCTCTGGACTTCTGTCTCCCGGCGCCTGAACCAACTGTTACTCCTTCTCAAGCTGTGTTCGATAATCTCCCGCTGGATCCACCGTTGGTGAGTTTTTTTGTACAGTCGGAACGCCGCGTAGAGCAACAACAAAACCATGATTACGCAGATGATCCCAATCGTATAGCTGGTATAGGTCGCGTGACTTTTCAACTGCTCTAAGTCTAAAGTATTTCCACCGCCGCTCGCGTTTTGGGCTATTACAACTTCTTCTCTCGAATATGATTTTCCCATTTTTATAATTTTAAACACAACCACTTAATATTTGAAGCCGCGATGACCGCTCGCATTCGCGTGACGCACCGATCGCGCTCCAAATATGGCAAAGGTCGCCATGAAGGGAGGTATGGTTTCAGGTTGTAATTGAAACGACTACATCTGACTGCTGTTGATTTATTACTAATGAATATATCTTATCTAGCTTAGGACATAGTTACATACTACACCTCAAGTTTATCTATAATAAATATTAAATAATTCTAAAGAAAAAGGGTTTTAAGTTTGTAAGCTGTTAGCTTTTTGGTATTTGGCAGCACAGCCTGGCAGCTTTATCTGAGTTTTTATTCACTACGACGATTTATAACTAGTATTAGGGTTTTATAACGTTATTTGACGTGCCTGTCTGTCTGTGGCACCATAGATCCCGAATGGATAGACCGATTTCAATTTACTTTTTTGTATTAAAGGTGACTTACGCGCGTGTGTTCTTAGTCATGTTGATGAAAATGGGTCAAGCCGTTTATTAGATTTGTGTAGTGGAAATGGGGAAGATAAACCGAATAATGTGCAATAATACTCGATTTGGGTATTAAATACTTAGATAATATACAAAAATGTCGAATCCCTCTTATCCTAACCGGCATTGCATGCTGTAGCGGAATCTCACCGGCTTTCGCCCCAACTCTCTGCTTTAATTAACCAAACCGAGCCCATTGTGAATGCTAAGTGTGTGGAGTTCTATTGTGAAGCTGCCTGCTGCCTTGTTCATTCATGGGTCTATGCTTAGCTGCTTCTAGTCTCCTGGTATTGTGGTATCGAAAACCACCGACTTGATGAACTGAGAGACCTCACTTTGGTTTTACTGTATTATTTTATTGTAGGAAATCCCGCAATTCAACTACTGATCGCCGATTACACGAATCATAGCACTATTCAATTACAGTGACGCGTCATGACGTAGTCCAATTACTAACTATACATGAGTTATAGGTTAGAGCTGTTACTTGTTGCGGGATGCGTTGAGAAGTATTTTCACTGTTTTAAAATAAGGTACGACGTGTTTTGAAAACTTCTTTCTTTTGGAAGTTGGAACGGCTTGGCCAATTAGACAAACCGAGTGATTCGAGCCCATTGTGAGTGCTTAGTAAATAATAAAAATAAATCTTTATTTCGGACAACAATAAATACATAGTTTGTTAGTGTGAGGTTTTTATGTGTGCCTTTTACATTAATGGGGTTATTCTTATTTGCTTCTGGTATGTATGTTATCAAAGTGATAAACTTTACCCAGGTTAAGTATTTAAATTTGTGAAGGAAGGAATCCAATAAGATGCATTCTGCAACGAGACCGCATCGAGATGCTAGACAATTACACGAATGCATTAATTATTACGAGAATTATTGGCGTTGCAAAGATTCTAACTAGCGCCTCTAGTGTCAAAATTGTAGAATTCGTTACAATTAACGTCAGGGAAAAACATAAATAGTAAATACAAATCATAAAATAGCCGCCGCTAGAGGCGTGCGGATAATCTTTGCATCGCCAATTGGGATAAGGCTCTTTCTATTAGCGTCTCTGCCCTTAAAAACTGTGCATTGCCAATAATTAAGTGCCAAATCAAATTATTTATTTGCTCGAATGTTAAAAATGGCTGTAATAGGATAATAAGTATCCTTTTACAGTTTGCCTTATAAAGATGTGCAAATCACAAAAAAAAAAAAAATTAAACAACGTACCTAAAGTAAATATGGGCCGCCTTCGCCGCGCGGCAGATGCTACCGCTTCGCAGTCGCTTTGGTCGCGCAGGTTCGGGTGAACTTTTAATTTTTCTACACAAATCTAAAAAATTGTATTATTTGTCCTATGGTGTCACTTCCTTTTGTTTTCTTTACCCGATTAATCCTAATTTAACAGGTATACCGCAATACAGGCTTGCCTCGTGCGGGGACCGCTGAGTGAAATTGAGGTGTGTGTATTGGTAAATAAATATTTAAGTAAGTATTTAATATGTAAACTTTAAACGTACGTACTTATAATAGGTTCCAACCACTCACAATAAGAGGTTCTCATCATAGTATTATTGGAATGCGTTTATTGCAGTTCAAGATAACTAAATAACTCCTGTAGACTAGAAAATGGGTTTAAAACTCCAGACCCTTATGGCACCGACGACACCATCTGATGTCATTAAACAAATTATAAAGAAGACGATTTTGCATCTCCTGATTAGATTCCCCGGCGTGGCTTGCGGCGCCTAGGGTGGAAATGGGGATGGGGGCATTCATGTTCCGATGCCCGCGGCTGCTTAAACCACCACACAATACTGCATTCGTCAACGCCATTCGGCTCAAAGTCAAAGTCATAGTTGGTAGGAATTAATTATCATCAGCCGTGTTGGCTTAGTGGGAGGACACTTGACTTTCATTCCGAAGGTCGTGGGTTCAAACCCCGCCACGCACCTCTGGATTTTTCTTCTTGAGAAATTTATGTGCGCTTAAAACACGTGCTTTAACGGTAAAGGCAAACATCGTGAGGAAACCGGCATGTTCTGAGAACTTTAAAGAGTTTGAAGGACATTGTGACATTCACCAACCCGCACTTGGCCAGCGTGGTGAATTAAGGCCTAATCTCTCTCGCCAAGAGAGAAGTCCCTGTGTCCCAGCAGTGGGAACGTTAATAGGGTGATGATGAATGAATTATCATCAGTCCACGTAGTCGCTGAGTCGGCTGCTGACTCTCCATACTAATATTGCAAATCCGAAAGTTACTTTGCGAAAGCGGAACCGACCTTTTTCACGGAAAAACTACTGGAACGATTTAAATGAAATTTGGTACACAGGTTTTCTAGATCCTGAGAAAGGATATAGGCTACTTTTTACCCCGGGAAAATCCATTATAACGCGGGTAACAGCAACACCACGGGGCACTACTAGAGCAGAAAAAAAGTTAATGCTTAGGTACCTATAGATTCGATTTTATTTTGAGGCGAATCTACAATAACTCAAATTTATCATAGTTATGTCGAACATTTATGCCTTGTAGCCTTTGTTGTACATTTTTTTTTATTTATTTAACGTTACCACAAATTTAATGTCCATGTCTACTGTATTATTTTTAAATATGTTTTTTTGTTATTTGTTTACATTTAAACTATTTTTAAGTTAACCTGTCTAAGGAATAACTAAGTCTGTCAAGACTAAGGCAATACACGTTTTGACTTTGACTTCACCTATTCTATGAAATTACTTAATATTATTGAGCGGACAAATATTACACACATATGATTTATGTAGAAGACAATCGCCAGAAGGAGCTTAATTATAATAATGAATTCAAATATGATAAAATTTTTATACCATTTAAATTATATAGTCAAGTAATATTATGTCAGGAAAAGCAAGTATAAACTCCCCAAACACTTCAAGGCTTCAAAAGTCATGATAGCGAGATGTCTTTCGCCTTTCAACACACAATTTAAACATTTTAGTAGCACGATTACCTAAAATGCTGGTCTAGAACAGCTGATAATGATACACTCACGAAGTTTGGTTATCATATCAATGAAATTATTTCTGTAAATAAAGCAGATAGCCTGTTATCTGCTCGTAAGTGAAATGCAGTCGAGTTTGTTGATTATTACTACGCTGGCGTTTTTGAGAATTTAAAGTCAATACTAAGGTTATAAATATTTTAATGGCTTAAGAATAATGCATTATAAACCACTAGTGACCACTTTGGTATTTTTTTTAATTAGCTTATTCCACTCCCACTGCAGGGCCAATGCTTACCCCATTTTGTTTTAGTTAGCGTATATTATGTACTTTACAATAGACGTTCGTATATTGTAAAGTACATATATCAGAAGTCCAGTATAAGACAAGCTTACCTTATTATACAAATTGTATGGAAAACCTATTTTATTTTAGCTCTAATTTGGTCTTTTTCTAACAAGCACAAATGTTAATATGACCGACAAAGACAAACGAATGCTGGCTAGAGCCATGCTATCTTAAAATTGGTTTAGTTAATTACTTTAACCTAAGCTCAATCAATATATTTCGAGTATTACTATTACCACAGACTAATACTAACCGTTCGAAATTGAACGATTAATGAAAACTCAAATATTTAAAAAATCAACCATCTATTGATATTAAATGACCATAATAAGCAGTCTCCTGTTTCTGATAATAAAAATGAACAAACCATTTTTAGGAATAGTCAACAAAAAGGAATGCTTGTAAAGAGAAAAACACTATGGTACCCGCAAATTGCCACTTTCGGACCCTGCAGAAAGTCGTGATTTGGCACTTTTTTGCAGGATAGATGCTGAAAGTTTTGCAAGTCTAGAAAATACTTGACTTACCTTGTAAGATGTCATCAATTTTTATATTGTTGATGATACGCTTCAAGTTTTATATCAAGAATAAGAATAAGAATCATTTATTTGTATAAAACAAAAACATTAAAGGTTTAAAAAGTCTATTACATGTTTTGCCAATCCTGGCGTGCAAATTTGAGAATGCACAATGCATTTGGTCACAAATGTGATTTGTCTGTGAAATATTACCTGATTAATTTATCATTTTTTAACAAGGCGTCTGCCATTAAAAATGAAAAAAAGTATCATAGGTTTCCTACTTTCCTTTTTGGTATAGGATACGTAGATGAACTAAATTTTTATCAAAGTCCAATTTATGGTAACGTAAAAAAAGGCTATTGGCTAAAGATTGGTCTTACGGCCGCTTCTCAGTATACAAAACATTTAGGTACGGTAAACTCTTCTTGTAGAATTTTTTTTTATATTTTGTTGATTTGTGATATATTTTGATCATGTTTGATAGAAAGTAGGTAACTAGTCATATTTCACTTGTCTTAAATAACAGCAACGTCAATTCTTTGTAGAAATCGAACACGGAAGTACACTCAATGTTCTTGATATCAGTGATTTTTTTAGTTTACCACTTATATAAAATTTGTATGTGTAATATTATAATATTTGTAACCATAATAATTAAGTAATATATATAATTCAACTACAATCATATTTAATTAATTAATTTCTGACATGTAATAATGGTATTATGAATAAATTCTGTATTTCTGATGAACTTTTCGCCTTTTCACCTAAGGGGATTGTTCTCTTATTGTTTAGTAATATAAATATGTGTTAAATGATATGACTGTCTCCATAAAACTGTAAAGTCATCATCATCACCCTATTAACGTTCCCACTGCTGGGACACAGGGACTTCTCTCTTGGCGAGAGAGGTAAGGCCTTAATTCACCACACTGGCCAAGCGCGGTTGGTGAATGTCACATGTCCTTTAAACTCTGTAAAGTGAACAAAACAACAATTTTTGTGGTGCAATTCCAATTTGGCTCATGTAATGGCTTCGATAGCACGTTCGCAAACCATTTTGCGAATGGCTAGGTCGCGTTGAAATCTATTAACTGCATATAAACAACAGAAAGAAATAAGGTTATAGTATATATTTTTTTGTTTCATAATTAAGAAAATATACAACCTTGGAAAATGTAACATACTAGTTACCAACCTTTCGTATTTTTACGACGATTACGACATATATAGAAAACTATTTAGCGTGAATCCGTATTGACTGTGGGCGGATCATTTATTAGATTAATTAGTAAAGTACTGAAAGTGAGTAGTATGTCAGAGGTGGGGATCATATTGAAACACCACGTGTAAGGTACGCGGCGTAATTTTCACCAATCCTAGAATTAAAGAGCACGGAGCTAGTTGTTTATGTTGGTTGTTGGGACCGAAAAGTTCTCGCATTGAGTCCTTATTAGCCAGTATTAGCTTCCGCTCGGATCATTGGTCATCTTTGTACATAATGTCTAGCAGTCGGCGTCTTACGTATAATAAGGATTATAAGATATTGCTGTATTAAACAATTAGGTCAACCTTCGTAATCCTTCGTGTTGAGTGTTTTTATTACTATAGTTTTGTTTTGGTTTATAATTATTTTCTCGAATACCAGCGTTACTAGGCTTTGGCGGACGCAAAAGCCATTACAACCAAAGAGGGGTCGTAACCCAATGCGTAAGCATCGACATTCCTCTAGGGATCCACCAAAGTTAATGTGGGGATCCACTGGTGGTCCACTACGCACAAGGGCACCACTTAAGTACGGAGCACAGCTTGGGCTGTACAGGTATAAAGTTACACCTACGGTCGGAAAAGGTGGTTGCTTTATAAATTGCTAATAACATCGCGTCTGGGTAAGCCTAACTCAGGGTTAGCGGCAGAAGACGGAATATAGCGATGTTTATTGCACTGAAAGTCCTGTGAACATTCGGCAGCGGATTCTGTGACTCAGCACATCAATAGTTTTACAAGGGGAGCCGTTCCCAGATGCCGTTGATCGGTGTAATGAACGACAGGTGCCGGCTCCCACTTGACCCGTGACTCAGATACGGGGGCGATTGTTAACTAAACTAATCTAGTTATCGGGGGCCCGGGCGAGCGCTTGCTGCTTGGAACATCCGACGGAGTTTGATAGCTGATACACATAGAGTATTTACTTGAGCAACCATAATGTAATTACTGAGAATAGCAGTACTGATTGACTGAGCCACAAGGAGGGACAAGGCGACGCTTGTGTTTGCTACGGTCGAGGCACGCCCTGAGTGCATTTTGCCTGCTTGCTTAGCCACTTTGCTAGTCAACGGCTTAGGGACATTCAGTTGTTGTTGTAACATTGTACCTTGTGTCCACTCTGTTTTGAAATCTCCCTCATCGTCGGGCCGACGCGCGTTTCGTAAGAATTCAATGTTTAGTATATGAGGTGTGCTTACTAATAGGTCAATGTTTTGACAGCTGGGAAACAGCTGGGACCTTATATAATCATTTATATTTTGTTATATGTCGTTACATTGTTTCTAATCGTACACAAGGAAGTAATGGTTAAACAATAAGTTAAGCTTGTAATTTTTAAGGTTGATTACGAAAGTAAAATTTAATTTCGAATGTCGGATTATGGAAAAAGTCATTTCAGCCGTTAGGCGTCCACTGGGCATAGGCCTCCAACATAGGCCTCAAAGACTTCCAGATAGGTACTTCGGTCGGTACAGAGCCCACATTCTCCAGGTCGCGCGTCCATCTACATAGTTGGTGGACGTCCTACTCTGCGTTTGCCGATTCGTGGTCTCCATTCAAGCACTTTCTGGCCCCACGGGCATCTGTTCTACGTGCTACATGTCCTGCCCATTGCTTCAGTCAGACAATTCGCGTAATATACCTCCACTATTCAAAAAGAGTGCAACTTAAAAAAAAAATTTACAAAATATTTGTCTCGCAAGGTGGTTGGATATAGAGAACAATATCGAGGCGCCGCAAGGATATGATGCTAAGTGTAATTTAGTCAAATTTATGGCATCGAAATGCTTCATGGCAGTCAATAGGGTCACTAAGTTATACAAATGCGATGACCATGAGTCAATGTGTGAGATGAGTAACTGTGTTAACGGTGGCTCGTGTAATATATTATTATCTCTGATTTCATACTTGCTGTTAGTAAATGGTACTTTTTTAATAAATATTATTAACGTAGGTATTTAAACTAGTGCAAAAGTAGTGGATTCGTAAAATAACTTGTTATTTTTATAAAACACGTGCTTAAACCTTTAAGGAGTTTTAAGGACATGTGACATTCACCAACCCGCACTTGGCCAGCGTGGTGAATTAAGGCCTAATCTCTCTCGTCAAGAGAGAAGTCCCTGTGTCCCAGCAGTGGGAACGTTAATAGGGTGATGATGATGAATTTTTTATTAAGGTAGCAATTTTCAGTTTTGGTTTTGTCGTTCATATATCTACTCACAAACGTAATAGACAAAAGATTATATATAATTAGTAATTAGGAAAATAAGGCAGTAGTAAAGCATGAGAAGTGTCCACCGCGCATCAGACGCTTCGCAGTCGCTCTGGTCTCGCAGGTTTGGCCGGTTTTGGTTTAACGTGTTCTATGCGCGTTTAGCTTCGCATCGTTGGTAAGGAAATGACTTCATAACTGTCACACTTAAATAAAAAAGTGAGAGCATTAATAGTAGGGGCTTATGAAAGGGCTTGGAGCAGGGGGACAGTGGTGTAATGACGTCATCGCTCCCGTATAATATTTGACTTATTTATAATTAGCTAGCTTTCTTGCCTTTGACTGCGGCAGGAAATAGTAATAGATAAATAAAATAAATATTTCCGAACAATCCACACAACAATATCAAGCAACGGGGGTTTTTCTTAAATTTTATTTAAGAAAAACCCCCGTTTCGAATACCTTAATTTCCTTTAAATGCAAAACACCATAATATTTTGAAATGTGCATACGATGCGATTTCATTTGATACCCCACTCGAGTATATTTGCAGATTTTCGGTATTCCTTCCCCACTCTTACCCCTATAACTTTTAAACGGCACAACCGATTTCCTTGAAACATGTCTAAGAACACTCGCCAGACTCACCTTTCATACAAAAAAAACTAAAATGAAATCGCACTATCCGTTCGGGAGACATACAGACAGACAGACACACAGAAAGATAGACGGACACGTCAAACTTAAAACACCCCTCTTTTTTGGTCGGGGGTTAAAAAATAACCAAAAATTTATTCATCATCATTATTATCCTGCCCATATCTCACGCTATGTGGGGTCGGCCAAACATCTATTCAAATAAGTAAAATTGTTTATACAAATCTCACTCGATATAATTGAAATAAAAGTATTTTTATTTACGAAGTTAGAAAATACATATAAACTGTGGACACGTTATATATACTAAAATAAGATTTATTGTCTGACTATCAGTGTCGGGCTGGCTGTCTGTCTGCTAGTTTCGTCTAATATCTGAAACAACGAGTCGGATTACAACAATAATTTTCACTGATATTAGTTGATGTTATAAGGAGTAACCAAGGCTTTATATAAACAAAGAAATAGCATTCTGGTACCCAAGAGACAAGAAAATAAATAGAGGCAGACAATTCAGAAGGTAGGAAGACGAAATAAAGACTATAGCAGGGAAAACATGGACACGGAAAGCATTAAACAGAACAGACTGGAAAAATGGAGGAGGCTTTTGCCAGAGCGGGGCATACGGACAATATCATCGGTGTCTTAGACTTAACTGTAAGTTAAGTATCAATGTACAATCAGTGTCCGAATAAAGGCTTTTATTATTATTATTCACCTTATTTCATTTTAAACACGTCAAAAATATATTTTTTACATTAGATTACATTAAAAAATCATATAAAACTACTGTAAAAAATATATCAAAACGGAGAATCACCGGTCGCGAAGCGAGGCTCAAGCGACCGGTGACTAGGGCTGTAGACAGATATTATTATTATTAGGTTTCATTTACCTAAAAATTTGTAGTACCTCGTGTATTTCCTCAAAACACAGGACGCTAAAAACCTGGGCTAGTCTACCTGTCATCACGCTTAGCCAAAGATCAGCTAGATATCAGAGGTAATTCAAATTGAGCCTTGTGTGGATAAGCACTAGAGCGTGTCTTCCGGCCCAGGGTTGACTTAATTACATGCCACATGGCAACGGAAGCCCATTCATTACGAGTTCATTCATAAATATGTTCAAAATCAGACAAAACCATATAAAGTAATAAAAAAAAATTGTTAGTAAATATTTAGTGGCATTGTGAACTTATGGGATGGAATCTCGTGCTCCTTCCAGTAAAGAAACTGAGTAGGTTAAATTTATTATGTAGATTCGTGAGTAAATAATGTTGATAAATTTTATTAATACAATTATAGCAATTATGTAAGTAAACAAAATTGCTACAAATAAATTAATTTTGAATAGAAAACCTCAATTCTTATAAAAACTAGATAAGCTGGGTCAGTCAGGTAGTCGTACCATTCCATGTGTAAAGCAGCGACTACCTTGTGTTTGAAAAGAGACAGAATAATTTCAACTAAGCAAGAGTTCTAGTGCTATTAAAAGTTTCTGTCTCCGTCGTTCTTCAATTGCAATGCATTAACCAATTAAATATTAATTCAGTACTTAACCCTAGCATACTGACAATGGTCCCTTTCGATAAATAAGCGTTGAATTGAATACCCTCTATAAAAAAAATTTTTTACTTGTATGTACTTGCAATGTTAGTTTGTTCATTGGTATCCTTCAAACGAATTTGGAAACAAGTATCTCCTAACGAGCAATTTTTTGTAAATTTCTACCCTGGTTTTGGTGAAAAGCAAAGTTATCTGTGAAGAATGTATTTATTTATTCATAAATATTTAAATCTAAAGTGGCGAGCTACTACTACGCGCTGCTAATATCTGTGCATCAATCAAATATCAGACTTGACCAGGATAACTTGAAAAGCTAAATGACGTCACGTCGTTTCGACGACGAATCCGGGATTTAATAAAACTTGAATTGAGCCGCTTTTATTAAAATTGATATACCTAAATTGGATTAAGATGCTAAGGCTGATTATTGACTTCTCTATGACTGATGTCGATTTCACATTCTCGTGAAAACCGCACATACAAGCAGTTGTTTACCAAAATTTTAATTAATTAAACTTTTAGTTAAAAGCTTACAAACAGCTGTATATTTTACTATAAACAGGAAAAGCTCAAAAACGTTGAGTTACCAGTTACGCCACTAGCAGGCCGGGCTGTCGATCCTCCCGACGGGGTGCTTGGCGCGGAACGCTGCGACAGTTGCGTGAATATTGTCCGTAATTTCGCTGACATAACTAGCAGTCGAAGTGGCTCGGCCGAAGTACGCTCGACTCTCATTCTAAGGATATGGGTTCAAACCACAAAGCGGGCTTCTTGTTTTGCTTTTCAGAGTTCACAAACAAGGTACATATATGGATACAACTGATACTGGTTATAAAATCCATACTTTGTATAGAAATATTTAATTAGTATTATGTTATGTTAAAATTAGGTTATGTTGTGCCTTAATTGACTGAAACTGAGATGAATATGCTAATAATGCATACATACAGATTTCTATCTGTAAATGCTTGTTATACTCGTACGCTTCTAACAAAAGAAAGCAAACAAACCATTGAAAACCTTCCGTTCACAATTAAAAACGAAATCCTCTTCGTAACCATCGCCTCTAAATACGGAAAAAAATAGTAAAAGTATTCACCGACAAATAGAGGCGAATTGAGAGGGCGAGCTTAAAATACCGTGTACAGGACAGGAGTGAAGTTCCTTCTCTTTTACTCGTATTGTGTTAGAGAGGGATGGCTTTCACGTGGTTCCCCCAAAATGCCTCGTGTTCCGTTTTTGTGTCAAGGTCGAAGTTCCCTTCGCTCCCTTTCTATGGAACGTGTATACCTATATAATATACCTATAGATACGTTCAGGATCGATCCATGCCGTACTCGACTCATGGCGTATTCTACGTAGTACGTCGCGTATTCTATTCCACGTTGAATTATTTCTTGAAGCTTTTGGCGTATGTCCAAGCGTTTCCGGGTTTGGGAAAATCGCTGTATATAAAATTGATTGCGTTAATTATGTGATGCCGTATGATTTTTGTTGTTTCGCCGAAAACTTTCTTAAAGTATAAAATTAACAATCGAACTTTTTTTGGGCCTAAACACGAACTGTACGGTGCGCTCTTAAGAACAGATGAGTACACCGGCATCAGAACCGTAGAGTCGGTATAACTAAATACATATAAATATTTCCGGACAATGCACACAACAGCATCTAGCTTCGTGGTAAGCTAAGCTAAGCTAAGCTTGTGGTACGGGTACTAGACATCTGATATACTTAATATAATAGACAAGACATCCAAAATGAGATAGTTTTTATTGTACATATTAATCACCCAGGCCAAGGAGAAATGACATACAAACACTTGACACCTTGGCGGGAATCGAACCCGCTTGCACCGCAAGCGGACTTTCGCCCACCGCGCCATTTAGGCAGCCACGGTATTGTGCTAGCATTTCGTGACCAGGTCTCGAAATGCCACCTATTCTTTAGAAACATCGATAGAATAGGCGAAGTTTACTTTTCAATTCACACCACTGTACCTAAATATCTTTATTTTTATACATTTGACAATAAGTCAGAAGATAATTAAGAGGTTTTAATTTTTTTATTGTCAGTCAGTCCAGGTTGTTTGGGCTAAATTTGAGTTGCCATTTGTAAACTTTGAAACGCAGGAAATAGAAAACCAGGATGTTTTGGTTACAAGGCGAAATTGCTTCGTAGCTTTTAAGAAAATCTAGTATTCTTCATTTTAGTGCGCCACATGCGCTACTTACTACAACTAACTAACAACTACTAAACTAACTAAACTAAAAACTAAAACTAAACTAAAACTACTAAAAACTAGGGACTTTTCCGTTAAACGATCTGTGTTAAACGATTTTTTCGTGTTTCGTAATGTGGTCCAGAAGCCATCTTCCGTCATCTTTAGTCCAAAAAATAGAATAGGACGCTTGGCAGCGCTACACTAAATCATAAATCATTAAAGAACAGAGGCTCTCGATTCGATGCTGGTTTTAATTTTTTCCGTGGAAACATTTTCTCCGTTATTTGAATGAACTTCGTATACAAATAATGGAGCACGGAGCATGGATTTTGAATGCATAAAGAAAGAAAAAAGTGTGAAAGAATCACTTTTCTTTCTTTATGTTTTCTAGGTCCGTGCTTCGTACTTCAGAATTTGTATGCAAAGTTTCAAAAAGATCGATTGATTCATACTGATATTATTAATGCGAAAGCAACTCTTTCTGTCAGTGCCTCTTTCCCGCAAAAACTACTGAACCGATTTAGATTAAATTTGGTACGCAGATACTCTAAAGCCTGAGAAAGGACATAGGCTACTTTTTATCGCGAGATAATGAGATTCCTCGGGAAAATCCATTATACCGCGGGCACTACTAGTTAAATACATATTATCGCGCTGCCATCGTCGCCGACATGCCTGCCGAACGTGGCAAGACGAAACCCACCCTCTAAGATAACAATGGATATAGAACTCAGCTCATCGAATATAGCTCAGCAATTTACGACCTAAGACGGAAATTATAAATTACTTAGCCCTCAAAACTTGCTGGTTTCCTCTCGAAATAATATTGCAGTCATTAAGCCTGCGCCCAGCCAAGCCCGTAATGGCAGTCCAAAGAGTCTATTCATTGCGTTCATCTATCGATTGGGCACTCGACACGACTATCCAGACCCAGTAGGCATGATGACATCATAAAAAATAGGCATTCTGCTTAGTCTGACTATAAGCACGTCCTAAAATACTGAACACGTGATGAATTGTGATTATGAACACGTGATTATGAATTTTTCGCTTTATCAATTGAACAAGGAAGTGCGGAGATATACAGCATTAAAGCTCCGAAGTGGGGGCTTGTGACGCATAAGTTAAATAACAAATCATTCGAAAGCGTAACGTCATGTTTCATGCGGAACATCAATGCACTGTATCATCTTGGTTTTTCGTATTCAAGAAAAAAATTTATATACTTGTATGATATTTTTGAATTAGCTACATGACAGACTAATTATTTAGTTTAGGCCATAGTGATAAACCTTAGTTTTAAGGGCCGATTTTAAATTTTTCAAACGCTAGAATAAAGGTACCGTAATTATCTAATAACTAAAAGACGGCAGATTGAAGTTGTATAACGTCTCACTTCAATGTATGTCGGGTAAGTGACAATTTTATTCCGCCATCATAGTCTCTCTTGGTTTGTTTTATTTTCACGTTAGAAAAATCACTTTACGAAATTCCACCGAACGTCCGGACAATTTCTGTTCATGTCAGTTTGCGATGAAGGAAAAATGTGCACAAGTCAATTTGTGTCTCAGTAGAGTTGAGTATTTGACCCAATATGCAGTAAAGTGCTTAAAATTATCGAGGCACACAAGGCTTCAAATTTATCTAAATAAAAGAGTTTGCATAATACTTTGAGAGCTCAAACGCTATAACAAGTCGGGTGACAGATCATCATCATTATAATTCCAGCCGCCAGTAGTATGAACGTCCACTGCTGGACATAGGCTACTCTCAAAGCAGAAGCAGAAGCAGCATCCAGCTGCGAGCTCGCGGTCATCAAGTCGTCCATCCTTCTTCTTGTTAGTGGACGCTCCTACGCTGAGTTTTCCTATTCGTGGCTTCCACTGTAGAACTTTTCAGTATCACGTGCTATAATGACCTTCCCACTGCCACTGAGCCAATCCGTTTGGGTATCTGTAGTTTTCGGCATCAACGGATGACAGTTCTCCGTTCTAAATGGCCTAGCTATTGCCTCTGAGCCAATCCGTTTGGCTATGTCGGAAGATTACTGATAAACTGACTTATCCCATCAACCACCGATAACCGAAAGCGGGCTGACGAAGTTCCACACGTTATTGCATTATTTCCGTAATGCCTTGTGTGTCCGCAGCCAGTGAGGGCTGTAATAGCATTCACTGGATCATCTATCGATTGGATTACTCGATGCGGATAAATCGACTGCAGCTGTGGGCATAGACTAGTGGACTGCACTAGTGGCGCAATTTTCTTTTTAGGGTTACTTACCCAAAGGGTATAACGGGACCCTGTTACTGAGATTTCGTCGTCTGTCACCAGGCTGTATATCAAGAAACGTGAAAATTTCCCTCATTGACATTTATTAATAAATAATAATAATAATAATAATAATAATAATAAAATAAATATAAAAAGGGGCTCCCATACAACTAACGTGTGTTTTACGAAATAAAGCAACGTCGCGCGAGAAGAACTGAATACTTGGATGGGACGGCTCTAACTGCATCGTTTAGCCCCTAAAAATATCTTCTTTCTTGCTTCATCATCATCATCATTTCAGCCGTAGGACGTCCACTGCTGGACATAGGCCTCCCTCAATGACTTCCAGTGACTTCGTTCGGTAGCAGCTTGCAACCACCGCGAGCCTGCTACCTTTACCAGATCGTCCGTCCATCTAGTTGGTGGACGTCCTACTCTACGTTTGCCGATCCGTGGTCTCCACTCGAGAACTTTCCGGCCCCAACGGCCATCTGTCCTGCGTGCCACATGGCCCGCCCATTGCCACTTTAGCGAGCTAATTCGCTTGGCTATGTCGGTGACCCGCGTTCTTCTACACCGAAGACTTTCGACTTCGACTTTCTTGCTTATTTGTGTTTATTTTGCAAAATGTGTATAAACGGAACACGGAGCCCTAAATCTAGTATGTGTATCCATCTCATGCTTATAGACCAAGTTCTAAGAGCTTCATTGTTTTTTATGATTTATACTTTAAGTAAAAGAAGCTTCCACTCGTCCTCGATAAAAAGGCTTTCAATAACTTAATCGATTAATCGTCCCCGAAACCCTCTGCATATTAAATTTCAAGAAAACTTGGAGCCGTTTCCATATTTCTTATAATACATAATATTATGCGTTAAAAGAGTTATTACCGTTTTTATCCTCTCATTTCTCATAATCATCATAATCAGACGACCACTGCTGGAAATAGACTTCCCCCAAATATTTTCACATTTAATTATGTTCCTCTCAGCTCTTATGCTATACTAGAATACACTTATATCACACTAGCGGTTTTTGTGCATTACTTGGAAAACAGCTAAGCACTTGCTAAATTTAACTAGAATCGGGCTGTGCTCGCTACAATTGTATTTCCCACGGTAAAGAGTAGCTTTATGTGTTATTTTAATATGTAAGTTAATTATTGTCAAGTTTAATATCCAGTAGTTTTTGCAACACGCTTACATCCTCACAAAGTTGCGAGTTTATAATACTTATAAGAAGGATAATACGCATCAATTGACCTACCAACCTATCAACGGACGCACGGTCCCAAGTCCAGAATCCGTGCAATGTGCAGTTGTATAGATGGGAGATCTCTAAGCCTATATAGTGCTTGTATCTTATTAAATACATGAATCTCTATCACTCTAAATTGGCCTAAACTGGTGCAATCAATGACCAGGATCTTTGCATTGTGCTGTTGTTTTGATTGTGAGATCTTTAAGCCTACACCGTTGCTAGTATATTCTTTAGTACATTAATACACTCTAAATTGGCCTAAACTGGTACAGTCAATGACCAGGAAATTCGCGATCTTTGCATTGCGCTGTTGTGTTGATTGTGAGATTTCTAAGCCTATACCGGTGCTAGTATCTTCTTCACATCAATGCACTCTAAATCGGCCTAAATGGTTGCAGTCAATGTCCAGGATCCTTGCATTGTGCTGTGGTATCGATTTGGGACACTCCTCACTTAGACCCTGCAGCGGGGCAATGGCTCCTTGTAAAGTGAGCTGGTGACCCACTTGACTGTGACAAGGGTAGCAAAATTACGAAGTATTCAAGAACAAATTAGACTCACTTGGCAACACTTGATAGTAAAAGTTTTCATATTCGAAATCATCATAGGCCTCCCTCAATGACTTCCAGTGACTTCGGTCGGTAGCAGCTTGTATTCAAAATAAATAAGTTTAATTACCAACACCGTCCTTATCTAAGCATAAGTACCCAAATTTAGGTTCCCACTGCTGGGACACCGGGACTTCTCCCTTGACTTATATCAAGGAGGTTAAAAGCAGAATTCATTATAGTTGATTATTATAATCAATCATTACGACACACTCCATACTTGGATACATAATGTCTATGTTTAGCATGTATGAAACCAGCAGCGCTGTATTTTTTTCTGGAAAAATGTATGTGTGTTTTAAATACTAGATTTAACGGTGAAGGCTCACATCGTGAAGAAACCGTCATGTTATGAGAACTTTGCCGAGTTTGAAGGACATGTGTGACATGCACCAACCCGCATTTGGCCAGCGTGGTGAATTAAGGCCTAATCTCTCTAGTCAATTCAATTCAATTTCATTTATTAACCAATATAATAATAATACAACTGGGCGTTATACATGACAAGTCAAGTATTACAATTTGTACACAATAAAAAAAATTAAACAATATAAAATTGGAAAAAGATTTATATCAAAATAAAAATTGTTATTATCAATGTCTAGTGTAAATTCAATTAGATGTCAAGAGAGAACTCCCAGTATCCCAGCAGTAAGCACATATAAAAATCCTTGGCTAACTTAATTCACACTCAACCATTAACAATTTAAATAATATTATCCCCTCTAATATTTCGCCTTTTGTACTCCAATGTATTGTCTTAATTAGTGTTAGTGTTGTATTGTTTGCAGTGTGTATTTTATTTGTGGTGTACAATGAAGAGTTATCTATCTATCTATCTAATATTTTTTAAGTATCATCGCTAAAAATGAATAGTGGCGCCATCGCAGCCGTTTCCGATCTCCTTAATAAGATTTTCTGCAAGTGGATAAAATCACGAAGCAGCTGCCGAGGCGGAATGGAACCCTATTTTATGTTTTGAGAATCGCTTAAGACGATTTCTGCTTCAGCTACTATCAAGAACTTCGTCTTCATTTCTATGTCATTTCATTTCGCTCAGGTAGACTACTTTGCGCTTTTAAATCTTTTCTTGTTACAAAATGTCTTGTTTATTCCGTGTTGTCTTTGAGTTGAAACTATTGAAATTTATTTTTGCTAAAATCCTTTGAATAACTCATAATTCATAATATTATTTCATTCCACAATATTTATTTTTTATTTGAAAATTACAATTATATATATAATATGCATATGGATATGGATATTCATATAACATTTTGAAATTTTGAATCCATTCATTTACCCGATTTCTTTTTCAAAAATAAAAGTAACAAAAAATTCAAGTTCAGACAGGGTTGAATTTTTAATATGACTGTATAGGTTTGAGATATAATCACATTGATGAAAATCCGGCTTTTAATAAGGAGAACGTAATACCAACAATTTTTGTGTTGTGAATAGTAATTACTAACAAGATAGTCAATTACGACAATAGATAACATTGTTATCAAACTAATCTTAATCTTTATAATGATTCGCGTTGCTAAGAATAATTTGTTTGACCTTTTTAATATGTAGGTTATTGTCTGTAGTTAATTTTCTTTCGTTAAATGAGAATGGAGATATTGCTAAAAAACAGTGTTTTTACGCGCCATTTACCCAATATGGCGGCTTGAACAGCAAAAATACTAGGTAGGAACGTTACGTAACGAAACATTCACATCACAATCCATAAAATTGACGTTGATGGACGGTTGGGCCCAAATCATCATCATCATTTCAGCTGTAGGACGTTTACCGCTGGACATAAGATAGATAGATAGATAGATAATATCTTTATTGCACAACAATGCTTACAGACTAACTTAAAAATAACAATCAATAGCCACATACGTTGTACAATCGGCGGCCTTATCGCTTAAAGCGATATCTTCCAGGCAACCTTTGGATGGCCTTTGGAAGCCTTATAACCAAATCCCAATTAATGGAAGTGACACTATAGATATTAAAAATGTACAAACAAAGTGCAAACAGGGCAATCTGCTTCCAATCGTCATAAATATACAATTAAAAACGGTCTAACCTTTTTCTGACACATTAACAACTACCACTAAAGTTTCTACAAACCATGATAATTTAAAGTCAATGCCAATTTACTCTCTCAATTCAAAATACTTTGGCACTCAGCTTGGTATGTATATAATAAATGTCAGTCTTGTCCCATTATTCCCTTCATCCATTTATTTTCTTCTCCACAACCTGTAACAATAACGCAAACTACAAAATTCCACGATAAATATTTTAAACCGGCTTCCAGTGTTTCATGGACAAAGCCTTTGAAGCCTTTGTAACCTTGCCACTAATAAAATAAGCAATACGTCTTGCTGTGGTTATTTTAATGGAAACCATAAACAAGATGTAATGGAATATTTGATTCATTTTCTTCTTGCATTTCTTCCGAGTTTGCAGCCGGGAACGTTACTATGCATTTTTCTGTAGCAATTTTAATATCCTTATCGTCTTGTGAGTGCTTTTATTTATTTTGTTGGATTACAGAATTTGTTTTATTTTTTTATTTGTTTAAGCAAGCTCCAAACAAGAACTTTTAAACAACTTCTGTTGCATTGCATATTATTTTCAGTTGCAGCCATTCGATCCGATGCTTACAATTCTGACGAAAAAGCTATCGATTTAAAATATTATAAAAATACATCTGAAAATACAGCGCATGATAATAAAACTATAGACGCTTACATACACAAAATAAATAGTAACTTAGGTGAAAAAGTCACAACAATTGAAACAACAACCGCTACAACTTCGAACACAAATATGAGCTACAACACACCGTCTACAATTACAACAAATGTGTTAGAGCAAAGTGATGAGTTTGTCAAAGATGATACGTTTGAAATAGAAGCATCATCACCAGTTTCTCAAGCTGTAGTAAAAGTACAAAGGAAAGATATAATTCCATCTAACATCCGTTTACTACGTAACAGCCACGCAATCAAAACATCTCAAGAGAAAGATCCAAATGATCCACTTGATCTCACAGACAGGGTACCTTGGGACTCCTACGTCAGAGTCCTCGTTCTCATCACAACAGAATGATTAGAAAAGTTTAAAATAAATTTACAACGTTACTATAATTTAGATGATTATCAAAGAGTAAAAGTAGAAGAAATACCAGACAATAGCAAAGACTACACGCAAGTGCTAAGATCAAGTCTGAATAAACTTGTAAGAGATCGGCTGTACAACGACACGGTCGGGTTTATGCTTAGTTTCACAGACCTGTCGAACTCCATGCTTGATAAAATTATAGAATTCACGTTAGATAAAATGTTTAGGAAAAAAACACCTTTTTTAAAATGGCATAACCAATCTTTAAGACATAAGATACAAAGGCAGGAATCGAAAATAGCAAGAAACCGAATCGAAGCTACCATTTGTAATAAGATAAACATTTGTAGAAAGAAGAAGAAATATTCTGATTACCTAAAAGAGTGGTTAAGGTTTCTGATTGATGCTCCGTTGAGTTTGAAGCATCTGTTTAGCGCGGTGCCTGATTTGCTCGACAACCACAGCAAGTTTATAAAATCTAGTACTAAATTTCGTGGGACTATGAGGTACATTCTTAAAGCAGGTTATGTTGTACAGAAGGATACTCTTGAATTCTTGGATGAAGTTCTAACTAACAGAGCCGTGATGAGAATTTTGGCTAGAGAATTGAAGAACAATGCGGTCGCAATAAAAGATTTGATACAAGCCATTGATGTTAATTATGATATTAAAAGGAGTGCCAATAAAAATAAATTGAATAGCATAACAAATTTAATAAGAGATTGGATTGACGATTATGATTTGAATATACTTGATATTTTAGAACTTATTTTTCAAAACATGGAACAAAATTTCAAAGTGTGGTCCGAGAAGACGAAATATGAAATAAAAAGTAAATGGCTAGATGTGCTTGCAATATAATATGAGATAACTAATAAACGCAAAGTTTTTTGATTGATTAGTATCTTGTCTTCAAATATAATGCTTTGACTTATTTTACCCGCGGCCAATCGCTTTCATTTTAGAGTCCCACGGGAAAAAGATCATTTTTACGAGATTGTTGTAGCCTATGTACGTATCTATTAGTAATCCTAGCTGTAAATGTATGCATTTCTAGAAGATGGATTGAAAATATATTTAATTGTGAAATAAATATGGAAGATTACAATTTCTTATTAATCATTTTGTCACTGTGAATCTTCTCAGTATTATTTTGTGGTGTACAATAAAGTATTATATAATTAAAACTATTTATTTGCATAAAATAAAATTAGGAACAAAAAGGCGGGCTTAATGCCTAGGCATTTTAAACCAGCCAATCTATAATGGTTGGTATCATTGATGACGTGCGTGTTATATCTAATAGAACCTAAATATTTTATTCATACAATGTGAACTACTTAATATCTTACCAAAATTTTCTATCCATCAAAATTATAATCTTAATTTTCCTAGCTAGACCCATAGAAGCCGTTACTAACTCTTTCATAACTTTGTTGATGTTATTGAAGTATTATTGAAACTAGGGCAAAATAAGCTGTACCAACAGGCAAAAAATATTTAGATTTGTATGCCAAACTGCGACTTATTGGTGGGCCAACAGAGATGAAAACAGCATGGAGTATATTCATGCGGGCTAGATAATGAAGCTATGCTCTTGTGTTATAATTTTTGAATTTTAATGGGCGAGATAATCATTAAAGTATTTGTGTTGCAGATAGTATATTAACAACAACTGTGTTATTATTTCAACCGCCAATGCTCACAGGCTGACTTAGCTGCTGGACCTAGCCCTGCCCAAGCTCGCCACGCTTGGCAGGCAATTACAAGATAATTATGTTTTTTTTCTAAAACATAATTATTCTATATATATATATATATATATCTGCCTGCGGATAATCACAAAAAACCGCAAATTGTGGGCATTTAATAATACAATTTATCTCCCGTTTAGAATCCTACGAAAGTTTATCGATCTCCTAGAATATCCCTACTAATCTATATATATAAAAGAAAGTCGTGTTAGTTACACCACTTATAACTCAAGAACGGTAAAACAGATTTGGGTGAAAATTGGTATGGAGGTAGCTTAGAGCCAGGAGACGGACATAAGATACTTTTTAACCGACTTCAAAAAAAAAGGAGGTTTCTCAATTCGACCGTATATTTTTTTCATCCCGTTCGACAGCGTTCCCGTGTGACTTGACATGAAACGACAGTCACTATAAAACGTGTTATAACAAAAAAGAATCAGACTTGGAATAACAAAACGCAAATGATAGCTATGTAATTGACGTATAATGACAGCTATGTAATGACGTATAGATGACAATTTGATATTTGTAAGAAATCAATATTCAAACTATTTCTATTAAATAAATGAATAACAATTATAATGTAATGATATAGTGGGAGAGCCAGGGCCTGCCAGACCTACGTTAAAGTATAAATGCTGAATTTTTTTTCACGTGTTTTCACTGGTGTAGGGAACAATGCTTGGGGGTTACGAACCTGGAGTAACGGTGTCTTCAGTAGGTATCAGGCAATCAAGGCGTGCAGTACCTGAGCTCTCTCACGTCATATTATAAAAGCTGAGATTAATACACAATATTCTAATGACCATTTTAAGTCATTATTCTAAAAGCCAGACCAATCCGAAGGGTCTAACGCTCCCCCAGACACCGAAGAAAGTCAAATGCCAGAGCATTGCTCAGGTACATAAATGCATTTACTGTCTTAAATTCCTTCAATTTAATTTTTTTAATAAATAAAAAGTATATACTAATATTACTGGACAATTATCATTCAATAATTTTTTAATAACCAGACATATTTAAAGGGTTGAACACCCCCCTAGAGCGAATAAAGGCAAGAGAGAACTACACATGAGAAACCATTACAAAACTGTTCAGTTTAATGATAAATTCATTAAACTGAACAGTTTTGTATACACAAAAAAATATTTATTATTCATGCTTAATATTATAATATACTACGGCCCGCCCCTGCGTCGCACGGGTATAAAATTTTCCCGGAAATTATTCGAATTTTTCTCGCCGTAAAAACCATCCTATCTCTCAAGTTGGATCGAACTGCACATGGTGTGCGAATTTTATTATAATCGGTTTAGGAGTCCATTGAGGACAAACATTGTGACCCGAGATTTATATATATTAAGATTTAATCATTTTTATCTTTATCGTTGTCATCGTCATCTTCATAATTTCCATAATTCTCATCATTTTCCCAGTCATGTAATTGATTGTTTTCATTGGTTTCAATACTGTCTTCTTCTAGCAACTTGGCGACATCTATCTATTATATATAAATAAAAATGAATTGTTGTTCGTTAGTCTGATTAAAACTCGAGAACGGCTGGACCGATTGAGTTGATTTTGGTTTTAAAATGTTTGTCGTAGTCCAGGGTAGGTCTAAACGGTGAGCAAATAAGGAAAAATTGCCGGGAACTTTTTTTACCCGTGCGACGCTGGGGCGGGCCGCTAGTATCTAATATTTAAAATTCTTCTGTCACGGGGTGCGTAATCGAACTCCTCCAAAACGGTTTGACCGATATTGATGAAATTTTTTGTGCTTATCCGGTATCTATGAGAATCGGCCAAAATCTATTCTTCATTTTGAAAAAAAAAAAAAAAATTTTGCAAAACAACGTTTGCTGGGGTCAGTGAGTGTACCTATATATATGTGAATGTAAGTTTGTTTGTTACGCTTTCACGCGAAAACTACTCAACAGATCATCGTGAAAGTTTGTACACAGTTTCTCTAGAGCCTGGGTAAGGACATAGGGTACTTTTTACCGCGGGTAAATCTATTATAACGCGGGTAACACCGCGGGGCTAAACTAGTTCCTGATAAATTTGTGGTTATCTTGTTATTTAACATACATAATATATAAATTTGTTTTTAGATTAAGAAGAATGCGTTTCATAGTTCACAGTCTCATGTGATGATCAGGGCTTTAAGAATGAGCTCAAACTCCTTAAAGCGTTGCTCATAAGTTTGTTATGATGGTTGTAACTCTATTCAATTTCTTATAATTGGACTCTGCGCCTAAAGCGTCAGTTTGCCAATGTCTAGTTAAATAAAATTATAAAGTGAAAATGATCTTTGTTGAACGGCATTTTGCAATTTCCAAATACACATTAAGATGTCAGACAACGTACCGTCTTCTTTAGAATCTCGTCGCGCACGTGTCAATGGCAACAAATATTGATTCTTATTTTTCTATTCCCAGGTAAGGACAAGGAGCAATTAGTTCAAATACTCATAGAGCAAAGGCGAAACTTACAGTAAGTTACCGATACCTACACACTTTAAAGGAATTTGGAGCCCTAAGACTTCCAAAGACTTCTAAAGACTAAGGAATTTGTTGCATCTCTATCAAACTCGTACAAATACCGTACTCAAATGTTATTCACATAATGCGATCTATTTGAGACACACAAGTTTACCATAAACAGGGATAAGGTATACGTGTATTTATGAAGTACGGGTGAACGTGATCGGAGCGGTCCGAGCGGCTGATAACTGAAGCGCCGAACGGTGGAGAGTTTAGAGATACGTAAATTTTTTTAGGTATTCATTTTGAAACAATATAAAAGAGATACTCAGCTTTTTAGGAATCCCAGTAAATAATAGTGTAGCATCTGAACGTGCAAATAGTAAGTTTATTAAAAAAATTTTTTTTTTTTGCTTTTTTATCTCCGGACTAATCACACATCATCACCTAACCCCAAACTAAGCAGAGCTTGTACTATGGGTGCTAGTTGACTGATATACTATATAAATATATTTTTTTGTAAATACATATTTATTTATGATAGGTAGAAAACACCCAGACCCGAAACCAGAAATTGTAGATAGTACAAATTCTGGTCCCCCGGCGGGAATCGAACCCGCAATTCTCTAATTGTGTAGGTATTTTGGTTAGTTTCTTGAACCGAAAAATACATGCCGGTTAAAGTGTGACAATAATTAATCAGTCAAAAAAAATATTCTTCATATCCGTAAAACTTCTCAAGATTTGGCGTCATGAAACTACAAATAAAAAATAAATAAATAAAAGTTTCCAACTAAATTTAAAGCTTTGTTTATTTGAAATTGTGCGTTCAGCGTTATTTCACTTTACTAATTTAGGTTAATACGTAATTAACGCGCTGTAATTATAATTATTCCATCGGTCGAATGTATAAAACGAGAAAGCCGCAAATTGCTAGTTAATTGCTAATTTAGTTAGTTTGTGTTTATGGACTTTAATATCAGAAAATTATCCTGCTATGAGTTGCTAGATTTTTCCTAGTTATAGTTAAAAAAGAACAAATTATAGTTAGGAAACAGATAGAGATTGTAAATTAAGCTCTAAATATACATAGTTCCGATTTCGAGTCCGGACGCGCGCCGGATACGTCACTGATAAGTGTGCTGAGACCATTATTGAGACGCCTCATCGCTGGATTCTTGGCCTACTTTCTCAGATATTGACTAAGATCTACCACGCTTCGCTAAATTTAACTATAAACTAATGGATATTCGCTATTATAACTCATTTCTGGAGCAGAAGCGATTACTATTCAACGTTAGATGTAAACTGCAGGATTCGAGTTCAACTATATACGTTTCAGATTTCAAATCCGTACTAATAAACAACAAATACTAAAAATAATGTCAAAGTATAAAAAAATATTTCCTTAGAAGCACAGGGCATACATGGACAGGTCAACCTAAAATTAATAAAACTTAATTATTTAAACAAAAACTATCAAGGAAATAAAATTGTGTTGACATTTCGCTTTAATGTTTCATACTCGTACTGAGTTGAGAAGCGAATAGAACAACACAGCTCTATCAGTTTTTATAATTGAGTAGTAATTACAATTTTGGATTTCTTATTTATAGGTAAACATTATAAATGTACCTACATTTACAAAAAAATATGCTTGTTAATACATTATCTATATAAATAAAAATGAATTGTTGTTCGTTAGTCTGATTAAAACTCGAGAACGGCTGAATGGTTTTATCTTATCTTAGTCTTGAAATGTTAGTGGAGGTCTAGGGAAGGTTTAAAAGGCAAGAAAAAAACGAATAATTGCCGAGGAAAAAAATTTTAATAAAAACCGTGCGAAGCCGGGGCGGGCCGCTAGTTATAAATAATATTTAAGGGGTTTCCTATGCAAGCAACGTGATTTTTATAGCGAATTGCGACATTGCGCTGGGTCACTCGAATGTGTGACCGCTGTAACTGCATATATTTTTGCACGTGAACATTTATTTTATTGTGTGTGTTTTATATTGTATAAGATTCCTCACTTCAATGAAATCTCAAGGAAATTTTATTATTCACTTCATTCACTTCTTAGATTAAAAAATTTTCTTCCCATCTCTACTAAAATCACCTTCGCTAATTCTCTCCTCATTCCTATCATTGACTATGAGGATGCTGTCTTCCTAGACCTCAACCAAGACCTTCTTAATAAACTCGATCGTCTCTTAAACACATGTATTAGATTTATTTATAACTTGAAGAAATACGATCATGTCAGCAAATACCGCAAAATTCTTAAATGGCTACCCATCCGCGATCGTAGAAACTTAAGAATTTTGTGCATTCTATTTTCAATATTGATAGACCCTTCCGCTCCTACCTACCTTAAAGAGCGCCTTAACTTTTTTGGATGAAGACCACAGCAGAAACCTACGATCCTCCGACACCCTTCTGTTATCTATTCCAACCCACAGGACCACGTTTTTTGGAAATTCTTTTACAGTGGAAGCTGTGCGTTTATGGAACAATCTACCACCTGAGATCAGGAAAACTGATACTAGAGATGCCTTTAAAAGATCTGTACGAGAGCACTATTTAAATAATTTATACACATGATTATTACTATTTTATCTTTTTGTTTTTTATTTATTTACCTGTTTTGTTTTAAGATCGCATTTTCGCTGAGAATATTTGTTTCTATTACCTATTTAATTGCTTAATTTTTTTTTCTTTATTTGTTATATATTTTAAGTTGATTTTAGTATTTTAAGCCATTTTTGTAATAATAATTAATACAGTAATAATATTATTTAAGTATCTATTTTTATAAGTGATTCTGTAATAGCACGCCAACTTACATTTCATTACCTGTAATGGTTGGCAGGTAGAAAATGCCTTGGCATTAAGCCCACCTTTTGTACATTATTTTGTTGTGCAATAAAGAATTAATAATAATAATAATAAGATATATAAACTCATACTCACTCATCATCAAATTAATTATTTACTCATTTTGGACACTTTAATATAAATTCAAAACGATTTTAACCCGTCACCACAAAACGCTTTCCCAATCAGTTTAAAAAATAACTAGTTAAAACCGTTACCGCAACAATTCACGAATAAATTCCATTATAGGAATACTGGGAGCGTCGTCATAGGAATTTTCAAGCGACATGCAACACCGACGGCGGAGCGTTCTCGCCTTACCTCCATTCTCAATTCCATTAAGGACCAGGCTAGTTAGTATGCTAGACACACGCCTCTAATGGTTATGGGGGAGGGGAGGGGGGGGGGAGGAATGTTTGAATCACGGTATTATTACTTGGACATTGGGCTGTGATGTACAACGGACATCACTGGACGCACTTTGAAATTTGGGTAATATATCTGGCTACTGTAAACGCGAAAGCTTGTGAGGATGGAAGTGTGTTTATTACTCTTTCACGAAAAACAAGGACTTTGAAAAAACTTCGCAGTAATATACTTTGCTTCGTGTGAATAGCACATGGGGTCTATTTTTACCCAGTTGAAACTCCACATTTCAAGGGGAATCCAATATAGCGAGCGAAGCCCGATTTGGATCAAATTTAACACGGACATTGATGTTGTCCCAGTAAAGGGCAACCCGGGCGCAGCTGCCGGCGGAAGCTAGTACTTAATATTACTTACTTGAGGCGTTGTTGGTGGTAGTCTATGGATCTACTCAACCGGTTTAAATGAAATCAGGATTCTTTAAAGCCCGAGAAGTGAGATGGGCTTTTTAATGCGGCAGAATGTGCGATACCGCGTAAAAATCCTTTTCTAGAAGACTGAATAAAGAAACTAATAATAAAAGTCTTAACAGCAAAATTATAACGGGCAACTGCAAATTTTATTGATAGTTGGAAGCTTTTGTACAACAGTTCTAAATAAAAATTTCAGTATTTCAGTTTTTCGATTTGCGGAAAATTCGTCGAAAACAATTCGCTGAGAACAATTTGCCGAAAACACAATTCGCCGAATCGAAATTCACCAAATTACAATTCGTCAATAAATCGCAATTTATAGAAGATTTGCAGAAATTCCGTTACAAAAACTATTTTTAGGGACTTTCGACTATAGCGGAAAATATATATATATGATAGACATATATATAAATAAAGTGCCATGCAGTAATCGTTTTCGACAAATTGCGATTTGACAAATTGTGTTTTTCGGCGAATTGTGTTTTCGGCGAATTGTTTTTTCGGCGAATTGTTCTCGGCGAATTGTATTCGACGATTTTTTTTTGACGAACTTTCCGCAAACCAGTTTTTTAGCATTCTAAAGTGTATTCTTCAGATGAAGTTACAAAAAAATCATACATGTTTTAGCTAGCCGTTTGGGAGCTATGACGTCCCAGACAGGCAGTCCCACTGACAGACAGACACGTCAAACTTATAACACCTCTTTTTGTCGGGGATTAAAAAAACAAATGTGAGAAGCAAAGCTTGTAGCAAATTTAATTATCAAGAACCTAAGATCCTCTTTCACTATGTCCAAGTGAGGTCCTAGTGGTGGTAAGGAGCTAATTAGTTAGAAGCTAGCACTTAGCGAGCATGCGGTTTTGCTCAGAGTATTGCATAACTGAGCAAGACAGCGGTATATAACCACTGAATAGCTACTTGCTGCTTTACTCAGAGATGGTGAAAGAGAAAATCATTATATTCAAAAGTCAAAAAGTCAAAACGTTTATTTCCTTAGAAGCACATAGCCTACATAATAAGACCTGTCCGTCTTATTTTTTGTTGTAAATTATAAACATAATATAAAATAAATTTATAGTATTCGTAAAAGCCATCACCAAAAGAATTGAACCCTTCATCCGAGCAAGAAAAGGTTCCCTCAATGCGTCAATGAAGAGATTTCATGAAAGCCACACAGGTATTGAGATATGCGATTAGGGGTGGGCTTATTCGTATCTTTGATGGTGTTTTGATGTGGTTTCTTTGGGTTAGTGTAAGGTGAGCGCTTTTGGTCTTGGATACGGAATTCTGATTAAAACTGTCACTATGGTCGTCCCAAGTCTGTTACATAAAAGGGGTGGTAACTTAGATGTCTTTTATAGGATGTTTAAAAGAAGATAAATTTATTTTTGACCGACTTCAAACAGATGGTGGTTTTTTTTTTTTTTGAAGACAAGTTTTTGATATTATGTTAACTCGTAGTAAGGATTAAATCGTTTATTTTACATAACAACATATAAATAAAAATATTGCGACTTTAGTAATAAATAAAGTCTATTAATTAATAATTATTTTATAATGTAGCTTCAACTACTGTTTGAGTCGTCCTAAAGTAACGTCGCGTTAATGTCTTTCCACAAGAAAATCTAAATTAATAACGTTACTTGCTTAGTACTTCCTTAGATATTTTTCAGACCAAGAACGTGCCAATAAAAAAATAAATTACGGTCGAATTGAAAAACCTCAGTTTTTTTAAGTCGGTTAAAAATCGCAAAAATGTATATCAATTGAATATGCACCGTTTGATGATATTAAAAAAAAAAGAGAAGGTTGTTTTAGTTTTCGGTATCTATTAATCACAACATGTCATAAGCATACTATACTAACCGGAAGTAATCTGTTTCAAATTAAATCTCTGAACTTAAATACACATAATCACAATTTTAGTTACGTAGCAGATGTCGATCGCGTGCAACAGAAATCTGTGCACTGAACGTAAACCAATTGCGACAGGTTGACCCCGCATGTAGCACTGCAATACAAGGCAATAGTCGCGATCAAGTTCAGCGCTGTGCATTACAGAATAAGAGATGTTTCATGTAGCCGGTACAGGGTGCCGGCCGGTACGGTAGGACTCTAAAGGATACTAAACATTATTATGTAGCTCATCTAGCTGCTACAGCATTATGCTGAGGGGAAACCGATTTACGTTTAAATATTTTTACCAAAGTATTTTTGTTTAACTGCTTTTATGTTAATTTTAATTGTAATTGTATTGTGTGTTTATGACGTAAATAAAACTTATTCTATTCTATTCTATTCTATTATTAATAATCGAAATTTACAATTAAAAAACCTCCGATTCCAGATCCTTATTTCCCTTATAAGTAAAAGTCATACTATTTTGTAATGTGCACGTGATGTGCTTTCATTTGGGACCCCACTCGAGTATATTTGCAGATTTTCGGTTTCCCTACTTCATCCGTTTGGGATCTATGATGTCACAGACAGACAGACATACACGTCAGACTTATAAATTCTAATTCAAGGTTTTCTAGGGATTACCTTTCGAAATCCCTCATACCCTATGATACTCGTACATGGAACAAAAATGTGTGGAACCTATGGAACATACCGGCGATGGAGAGGTGACCATCGCTTGGTTGGTCACAATTTAACTATGGTAACACCCCTCTTTTTGTCGGGGGTTAAAATTTATTAATTTGAGTAGAATCATTTTTACATTCTTTCTGTAAAATAATAAGAATAATAATATCTAGAATTTAGAATTATACTTTGGTGTCTTATGGTGTTTACATAGTTTAAAAAGTTAAGTTTGCATATTTATACAACACAAAAACGAATTATTGTGCACAACACAGGAACATAAACACGTAAGACAAAATAAATAAAAAACAAGTGGCTGTCATACAATGGGCGGCCTTATCGCTAAAAAGCTATTTATATTTTGTTAAAATAATTTCTAATTGTATATTCTAGCATTGTGTATCTATGATAAATTTGACAAGACCTCTTTACAGCCGCTGCTAAATGCTTAGCCAAAGCGACTGTTCAGCTGCACTATTAATGAATTATTTTAATTCGTTTTATATACAAAAATGTATTAATACATTATAATATTTTACTGACTTACTAAGTGTTCTTCAATAGTCCAAAAGTTAATTAAATAAATTGATTTAAATTATATTAGGCGGGTCAGATAAGCGTACAAATCTATAGCGTTATATTTTCTAGAGGCTTACTTCTTAATTCGTTAACGAAACCCTAATAGGTTAAAACCCCTCACTTCTAACAATATTGTGCTACTTTCTCGCAGGAAGTTATTATACCGGTGCTATAAATATGCGCAGAAATCGATTTGAATCGTTAGTGATCGAATCTTAAACAATGTTTGCATTAGTTATGTTCACATCGTAAACGCTATCTAAGTGTGTCACGTTACAATGGTTACAGGAATTTGAATCTTAAGCTTATAGCATTTGGCCCAGTTTGCATGATGGCTATTAACTGGTGGAAAATCTTTTGTTGATGTTTGTTTTCTGGTTCCGCAGCTGAGTTAGTTTGTACGACACCCAACACAAGGTAACACAAAATACAAATTTAAAACAAGTTTAAAATTGCATAATTTAATTGCATACAAACTTTGATACTTACTCGTATAAAACTTTATGGAAGTCAATCACACGATTGTATGATTGTGTTTCAAATAACTGGATCATTTACTTTGTAATTCGGTACTGTACAAAGATAGAACAAATAGATGCTGTGTGAGTAGTCCGGAAATATTTATTTTTTATTATTTTTAATTGATAATTAATCTCCTTAGTAGGACGGGACCTAGAATAACCCTTAACCTCCTGACACCCGTCTCACTGACGCAAGCAAATTAATATCGGTAATATTTGAGCGCACATAACACGTATCTACTTGTACGTCCTTATACACTCCTTGTACGTTTTCGTCTTGTTTTTCAGTACCATATAAGTTCTGGATGTGGTCAAAGCTCTGCGCGTTTGTCACTGATAAGCAAAAAATTGTCGTCGCCCGTCTGTGAGACGTACATATGGTTGTGTGACACGACTAGGTGGTAGGAGTTAGAGGAATAATAGTTATATATTAACTAACGAAAAATAGAGGAGGTTCTCAATTTGACACTTTTTTTTTAATGACCTTGACCATGCATACGATTTCCCTGAGTAGTCCGATTTTAATATTTTTTTTATTGGAAAGTGTAACACCTCGAGTTGGTCCCATAATCAAAAACATCATATATAGAGAGAGATAATAGAACTTCGTTAAAAGGCTTATAATTTTGTATGTTTTAGTTTTTTTGGCAGTATTCTTTTCATTAATGTAGGTATTTTTAAACTATAAGCACCCCTATTTTCTTTTCCACTGCTGGGACACAGAGACTCCTCTCTTGACGAGGGAGATTAGGCCTCAATTCACCACGCTGGCCAAGTGCAGGTTAGTGAATGCCACATGTTTTTCAAACTGGTAGTAGTTTATTACTCAGAACATGCCGGTTTCCTCATGTTTTTTGCCTTCACCGTTAGCGCACAAAAATTGTCTAGAGAAAAAATCCAGAGGGGCTTGGCGTTGATTTGAACCCACGATTTTCGGAATTAGCGTCGATTGTGTTCCCACTTAGCCAACATGGCGTCTTTTTCAAACTTTTTGCTTTTAGGAGTAAATATAATCGGAATTTATGATTATTCATGTTATAATAAATTATTTATCTCATTTCATTCAACAACAAATTAAAACGAGTAGGTATACCAATTTCATTTATAATCGAACATATTTACGTGAAAATTTACTTAATAACTGTTATTGTGAAGATGGAGAGCATTCAACGATTTAAATTATTCGGTTGAATTTCGTCCCACTAGTTGAATTCATTTTGTGGCTTGTATAAGTGGCTTCCATCATGAAACGCCAAGGGTGTGCTACCCTAATTCCAAGTATAAAGGCCATCGGTTAGTTTGGTCAATAAAACGTGTCAATTGTTAGTTATTTATGTATGTACTAATAAATATAATTGTCAAAATAAGCAAGAGTTTATAAAAATAAAAACACATGCACATGATGAGGGCAAACATCGTGAAGAAATAGGCATGTTCTGATAATTTGAAAGCGTTTGAAGGACATTTGACATTCACCAACCCCTCAAAACTAGTGTGGTGAATTAAGGCCTAATATCCCAGAGAGAAGTCCCTGTGTCCCAGCAGTGGGAACGTTAATAGGGCGATGATGATGCGTACAAGATACTAAAGTATTATAAACAGATTTGGCCACCTACTCAAATTGAGTAGACTTCATAAATTGGCGGTTACTCGATACAGCGACATGTACGAATTACATGAGGTAATATCGCCTCGCTTTTTGCATGCTGAACGGCATTCCAGTGAATCGTATTACGTCAGCGTCGCACGGTCGATTATCGCTTGGCAGCGGCTACTTTGTGCTCAGAGCGGGCTCGCACAGTGTCGGAAACCGCGCCGGTTTTTATTTTTGGTGTGTATCTTATTATATTAAGTATAAAGAGAAGAAAAGTACGAAATACATTCATTTTGACAACACAAATACAGAAAAATTAACTATATTTAAAACCAAGCTAAAAAGAATACAATATAAATTCTAAGTACTACGCATTTGGTTGACACATAAAAATTGTGAGCCGAAATAGGCGTTGGCTCAGCATGTGCCGAACGGTTGCCACTCAGCGCTGTGTATCAGATATCTAGTACCCGTAACACAAGTTTTGAGCTTACCGCGGGGCTAGATGTTTGTGTGAATTGTCTGGAAATATTTATTATTTTTATTATTGTTGGTAAGTTTTATTATTTTTATTATGTATCTTGTGGGTATAATGAGTGTTTTTGTCTCTTATGTTAAATGCAGGTAAGATGTGATAGGATTATTCTTTGTCATGTTTTTTGTGCAATTGACACTTGTATACTTAACTTTTGATTTGACTGCTGTCTTGGAACTACTGTGACTGTTTGAAGATTGAAACTTTTATGTAAGTTGTAGTTACCGTTTATTTAATTAGTCAATGTAACTTGAGTAATAATAAATACGACACAACGATGGTGGTGAATTCTCGTCAAAATAAAGAACAATTACGCAATTCTTGAGGTTTTTGGTGTAGCGAGTTCTATTTATTTCGTTCAACTCAACACGCCTAGTTCAATCGCGCGTTAGTTTACTGCAGTGCGTGATCCGTAAACACTTATATTAGTACGGCAATTGCTCGTCTATTGTGGCCGTAACGACGGCTATTTTAAACTTGTTGTCTGTCTGTCGGCAGATACTTAGTCCAAGTTTCGGATTAGTGAGACTTGGATACCTATTGGTTTTGTCTTGCGTGATGTTTTAGTAATAGTCATAATAAAAAAAATCTGAATGTAGGTGGTATCAATAGTTTCAGAAGAAGTATTATATAAAATAGTGCTACGGTGTCCTGTATTATTATTTAATTGGAATATATATACATGATATACTATTACTGCATTTTCGATAATTTTGGGATTGCTTTAAGTGCTATTTCAACTCAATATTTATGTAAAAAAGTCTCGAGGTTGTTTAAAAGAGTGAAATTTTGTAAAAAAAATCTTCTAACGCTTTAAACAAAGTCCCGAAAAAGTTGGAAAGGATTAAAATCAGCTTTTACGTACAAAGTTTAATCAATTATATTTCTAGAATGTAAGCAAACATACTCTTAAAATAACCGTTGAATTCTGATCTCCAGTCTAATGCCCGACGACCGACGCGACGGTTCGTTGGATTTGAATGTGTCCTCTGAGCAGTCCTACAAGCAGACTCGGATTCCTCTATTATATCCCTCTTTATACCAACAAAGTTTTACCCAATATCGTTCGATTACTCGGCTCTAAAGCTATTCAAACGGGTCAGACTATTTCTAAATTTACTAATACGGTTTACATCGCGGCCGCTTTGTTTATGTTTTTTGAGCGTAAAGCGAGAATAGCGAGTGACTCATACAGATATGTAGCTTGAATGGCATTCCATCTCGTTGCTCATAAGTGGATAGTTGCTGTGCTGTGTTGTAGAACTTATAGAGGTAAAGTAGTGTTTCCCAGCGGTAAATATTGCTCTGTGTGTTTATGTGAACAGTAAGCCATGTGCATTTCGCGTTTGATAGCCCTACCACGAGTTGCTACTTAGAGCTGGAGATTACAACATGTTGTAATCCCATTCATTTGATAGATATAGATTATATCACAGTTGTAAAAAAATCTGTCAAATGATTACAGAACAGCTACAGTAAGCGATGGTCATTTCGAGTTTCCGTCGAATACGTTTAGCGGTTTCGGCGTGAAACAGTCATACTTCCACAGAACTTTGACGTTTGTAACGTCGTATTAGCTAGTACATAGTACAGAATAGAACCGTTTTCGTCATCAAAAAATATCCCAGCGAACAGCTGGGATATTTTTTACTACTCAACGGTTTGAATGCAGCGTTCAGTTCAGGAAAAATCCATAAAGCATGGGCAAGACCGATCGCTTAGTCTTAGATCGTTGGAAACCTTAAATATCGAAATAAGACTTTAAGCTATTCCTTTCGATACTAAATTTCTTCCCATCTCTAACAGTAAGATTAGTCAAAGTCATTGTTAAATTCAGTTTTGTAGGTATAATAAATCACTTGCGGATAATTATTATTTACTTATTTGGTACTAGCTGTGCCCCGCGGTGTTACCCGCGTTATAATGGATTTTCCCGCGGAATGACGTTTTCCCGCGGTAAAAAGTAGCCTATGTTATTTTTCAGGCTCTAGAAATTCTGTGTACCAAATTTCATTTAAATCGGTTCAGTAGTTTTTACGTGAAAGAGTAACAAACATCCATACTTACAAACTTTCGCCTTTATAATAGTAGTAGGATGTGGCGGCACAGCCTGGCAGCTAATTATCTGTTTCTGGTTTTTTATGTTAATTTTCTTGTGTCTGTTTGTGTATGCTGTCTACTGTGCTGTTGTTTGTTAACGTACCAAAATAAATGTATTTCATTTATTTGTTAGTCTTGTTGTCCCACAGCTGGGACGGTATGACTAACACTTCCCTGTTCTCCGCTGCCGCCTCGCTTTTCTCTTTCCACGCTTTACGATCTGCTGCTATTTTGGGCCAAATAGTACCTAATAAACAAACTTAGAAATAGTAGGGATTCGGAGGAGATGATTTACCTATAATAAAGTCCACGATAAAAGGTAAATAAATAATCGTGATTTCATTTTATTTCATATTTGCGGATTTTTAACCCCCGGTCAAAAAAGGGGGTTTTAAGTTTGACGTGTCTGTCTGTCTGGGACATCATAGCTCCCGAACGCATGGAGCAATTTCAAGTTAGTTTTTTTTGTATGAAACCGTTTGAAAGTTATGGGGAGTGAGTGTGGGGAAGGAATACCAAAAATCTGCAAATATACTCGAGTGGGGTATCAAATGAAAGCGCATCGCGTGCACATTACTAAATATAATGGTAAGGAAATTAAGGCATTGGAATCGGGGGTTTTTCTTAAATTTTAAATTTAGATTTATTACTAACTAGCGGCCCGCCCCGGCGTCGCACGGGTAAAAAAAGTTACCGGAAATTTTTCCTTATTTGCTCACCGTTTAGACCTACCCTGGACTACGACAAACATTTTAAAACCAAAATCAGCTCAATCGACCCAGCCGTTCTCGAGTTTTAATCAGACTAACGAACAACAATTAATTTTTATTTATATAGATAATATTGCGGATAATAGTATAGTGTTTCTTTTTCCTGGACTTTTTGAAGAAACTTATTCAAACGTATCGTAAATAGGTACGGATTGTAGGATATTGGAAAAACATCAAGTTACCTAGCTTTCAGTTCGACACCGAACCGGGTATTTTCATGACAAAATGTGTTGGCCTTCGTTTCCTCTGAGATTCCGCGAGGATTCTAAGTAGGTCGGAAGTAGGTAACATTTCAATGCATAAACTCTTCCGATATTATTTAAAAGATTTATTTAAAGTACGGTGATCAAAATGCTGAGATTATTCGAAAATCTTTAAAATGATCATCTTTTTAACCGACTTCAAAAAAAGGAGGTTTCTCAATTCGTCCGTACATTTTTTTTATTATTAAATTTTTATATATTTTTTTTTCTAAAGAATTTGGAATACTGTATTTATTATTGAATGAATTAATAAGCACGACTTATAATAATCAATTACACTTATCATTAAAACTTTGATTAATTAATATCACAGTAGTGCAGTTATGTTAAAAAAAAAAGTGTATCACCGGCAGAACACGGTAAGGTTATGTAAAAAACTTAGCGGTGTATCGGCACGGTTAGTGGTGTCTGTCGTAATTGAGTTGCATTCGAGAATGAAACAAGTAGTAGCAACACTAGTGTTTGTCAACCTTGCAATAAAATACTCAGAAAGAGGGTAGACCGCTTCGTTTGTGTTTCACCGCCCGCCTAACCGCAAAGACAATCAGTTTATTCCTTTATCCAAACGCTTGCAACAGCGTTGGTTAATATGGTTCAAAGAAAAAGTTAATTATTTTCAACCTTTTCGTTTTGCGGCGGTTTGATTTGTTTTACGACGATAATACCTACTTTTATCATCGTCGGTCGTTAATCTATTAACGTTTCTACTGCTGGGACACCAGACCTCTCTCTCGACGAGAGAAAGTAACTCTTTAAATCTCTCGAATCTTTCGTTCTCTCGATGCTTGCCTTCACCGTTAAAGCATATGGATTTAAAGTGAACATACATAAAAAAGCCGTGTTGGCTAAGTGGGAGGACACTCGACTTTCATTCCGAAGTTCGTGGGTTCAAACTCCGCCACGCACCTCTGGATTTTTCTTCTTGAGAGATTTATGTGCACTTTAAACACGTGCTTTTACGGTGAAGGCAAACATCGTGAGGAAACCGGATGTTCTGAGAACTTTAAAGAGTTTGAAGGACATGTGACATTCACCAACCCGCACTTGGCCAGCGTGGTGAATTAAGGCCTAATCTCTCTCGCCTAGAAAGTCCAAGTATCCCAGCAGTGGGAACGTTAATATGGTGATGATGATGAACATACATTTTTCAAGAAGAAAATGTCAGAGGTGCGTTCCCTGGTTTGAGCCCTTGACCTTCGACATGAAAGTCGAGTTAATTAAATACCAGCAATTATTTGTTAATGTTAAAGGTATATTGTGATAACTATGTATGTTTTACACCAATATTGTTAGAGATCAAAGCTGGGTCGTTCTATACGCTTCTCAACTCAGTGTAAAAAATTTAAACGAACTATCAAGACAATGTTATTTCCTTGATTATTCCTAGTTTTTATTTATTAAGCATTAAGTTGACCTGTCCATGTATGCATATGCGTCTAAGGAAATAAACGTTTTGACTTTGACTTTGACTTTAGTGTGCTCCCACTTAGCCAACACGGCTTTTATTACAAAGTTGGTATGTTTTTATTTTAAACTTTATTGTAGTTCGTTGTATGTTATGAACTCAGCCCGGGGCGTCCCGGCGCCGTCCGTGATTGGTATTCACTTGTGTGACCACATTGTGTGGGTGACTGTAGTTCTGTAATTGCTGGACCGAAATGAATCGGACATTTTTTGGATTTTATTTATTTTACTGGATTTAAACTACACAAAATGGCTGTATTCGTTTGACCACATTGTGTGAGTTTGTTTGTGTGCCACGGGTTGGCACACAAACAAACTTAGAAGTAAGAGTTTGTAAATTAATTTAAAAAAATATAAAACAGGTTTACTACTAGTTTTGGCTATGTATAAAATATCAATTTCAAATTCAATACGTTTTATATTTAAGGATTCTACGAAAACTAAATATTTTAAAATCTTAATATATATAAATCTCGTGTCACAATGTTTGTCCTCGATGGATTCCTAAACCACTTAACCGATTATAATAAAATTCGCACACCATGTGCAGTTCGATCCAACTTGAGAGATAGGATAGTTTAAAGCTCAAACTATAGTCGCAATTTTAATTTATTGCTAATTATTTTTCTGTTATTATCTACAGGTGAACAAAAGTGTAAAATAAATGTCTTTTTATAGGTTGTCTATGATTTTCCTTGACAAGCTATTCATACGTGGTGGTAAAATACTCTTTGAACTATTGTCTATGTCTTGAAAGTTCAATATTCAACATAGTTTTCAATCATGAGTTTGAAGTACTTAATTATAATTTTTTTGTTAAAAGCGTCCGTGAAATAGCGGAGATTATCTATATTATATATATATATAAATAAAAATGAATTGTTGTTCGTTAGTCTGATTAAAACTTGAGAACGGCTGAGACGATTGAGCTGATTTTGGTTTTAAAATGTTTGTCGTAGTTCAGGGTAGGTCTAAACGGTGAGCAAATAAGGAAAAATTGCCGGGAACTTTTTTTACCCGTGCGACGCCGGGGCGGGCCGCTAGTACCTACTACATGTATATTGTACGATAAAACGACTCTTTGTATACCTACTTTACAAAACGACTAGAGTAATATTTTATCGTTCTAAAATTTTTAAATGAATTTTGAACCCATGGGTTTAGCGAAACAGGTTTGAGCCAAAGGAGCTTGAGCTACGTTAAGGAAATCTATACTAATATAACAAAACTGAAGAGTTTGTTTTTTAAACTCGGGAAAAAACATTGTTTCCCCGGGAAAATCCAAAAACACGGGAACTCTGTGCGCAAAACTAGTACAGGAATAAATACGAAGAGATTTGTTTAACCGTGAAATACACCCACACCGTTTGCGTCAGTTCAGCTGTAATCAGTAGACCATTATTTTATAAAACCTTTTATTGTTGAATTCTTAGAATTTGCTGTAGGAATACAAATAAACAAAACATAGACATGGAACTGACAAAAACAATGATATCGCTTTCTGTGAATGATAGTGACACAATTCAAGATTTATATTCTTTTTATTCAATTTATCTACTATAAAATAAAATGTAAAACTTTAGTCGGATCAAAACAAGGTTTACAATTTAGGTTAATTTGGAACGTAACAAGAAACTTGTACTGAAATACAGAACAAAACAAAAATCCAACGAAGGTGTCGTGACAAGAATGAATGAATGAATGAATGAAGAATGAGTCAACTCAGCATTTTGTTAAGTAGAAACGTTGGGCTACTCGGCGCTGGTTTGTGTTGACCCCTGCAGTGGCAGATTTGATTCAAACACGACAAACATTAGTGAACACCATACAACAATAATATTTAAAGTAGCATTTAATATAAGCTTATACAAGGTGTTTCAAAATTGGTATATAAAGCCGAAAGGGCGTGAATGATTTGAAGCCCTAAAAAATATTTTAAGTGTTAGTCTGTAAGTTCACATCCTTTCCTTTATAAACCAATAATACCAATTTTGAAACCTCTTGAATAACTTACCTACAACTATGTACTACTAATATTTAATGCTTGTAAACAAACTTAATTAATTATATATGTTTGCGTTAATGACAGTAAATTAAAATGCTATTATATTCTGGTATCTATAAAAACACAACCTTACGACCCATAATAGACAGATAAACACAAAATACAATACAAAAAATACAAAACGTTTATTGTACAACATAGTGATATAAAAAATCTTAATATAATGGTTTCCAAACTAGGCACAAAAGCCGTGTTGGCTAAAGTGGGAGGACACTCGACTTTCATTCCGAAGGTCGTGGGTTCAAACCCCGCCACGCACCTCTGGATTTTTCTTCTTGAGAAATTTATGTGCGCTTTAAAACACGTGCTTTAACGGTGAAGGCAAACATCGTGAGGAAACCGGCATGTTCTGAGAACTTTAAAAGAGTTTGAAGGGCATGTGACATTCACCAACCCGCACTTGGCCAGCGTGGTGAATTAAGGCCTAATCTCTCTCGTCAAGAGAGAAGTCCCTGTGTGCCAGCAGTGGGAACGTTAATAGGGTGATGATGATGATGAAACTAGGCACAGCCTGTATCTTGGAAACCTCCTTCTAAATGAATCCAATCCTACATATAAAGTATTAATAAAATAATATACGTTTACATTTTATAGACACGACTCACAAAAACACGCTAGCGTCTATGTGCAACTTTTATTTGATTTTGAATGAAAGAAATCAAGATAGCTATTTATTTTATTACACAACAAAACAACAACGATGGCAGATTACTAAAACTAACAATAATTAATAACTTTAATTATTTCCGGACTAATTAAACAGCAACACCTAACCCCAAACTAAGAAGCTTGTACTATGGACGACTAATATAATACTACATAGATACATTTTATGTAAATACATTCATTATGATACATTGAAAACACCGAGGCCTGAAACCAGAAATTGAAGATTGTACAAAATCTAGTAATATTCTTATCGCTAAAAAAAAATTTAAGCTACCTTAAACCCACTTAGGATCAGAATCATCAGAATAATGTATAAGAGTTGCATAAGACAGAGCGCTGCTTCGAAATATCTTTAGCACGTATGCTCTCAGCTAGAAATAATCTCGATATACGGAATAACCTGTCAAAATACGGTATGAAGATAGTACGTTTCGGCGGTTATTGGATTTATTAGAGCCCGGTTGAGGGCAGAGCGTTAGACCGGTAGACTTATGTCAATAAATGTCTGCCCGCTAGCAAATAACATGTTGCAAATGTAGGAATACTGACTAACTGCATTTGGACGTCACGGGAAACTCTCAAAGTCATGTCATGTATGCTGTCGGTGTTGTTTGGTTTAGTCTACGGAGTCTGGAGGTTTTGTCTGTTTATGTCCGTAATAAGTGGTAATCCTCTGAATCCTTGACCTACGGGTGGTGCTAAGAACAGTCTCTGGTGGTAGGCTTCGGCCGCGTCTTGTCACCACCCTCCGGGCTGGGTCAGTACGTGAGGTGATTTTTTCGTGTTTCGTAATGTGGTCCGGAGAAGCCATCTACCTTCTAGGTCTTCATGTCCCATATTAGACCACATCGTCACTTTACACCAGGTGTTAGATATTGTGGTCAAAAGAAGGCTTATCGAGCATAAAAAAAAAAGATTTCAAACATTCGGTTTTGTCTCTTGCGAAAATATCCTTATATAAAATTCACCGATTATGAAATTTTATATGCATATTCAGTAGGTCTGAGAATCGGCTATCATTTATTTTTCATTTTGCAATAAAACTTTTGCTGGGGTCAGCTAGTATTTCAATAAAGTAATCTCTTCGAACAATGCAGTATCTTAGAACTGGGAAACATTTAAAAAAACGAAAGGTTTACTGACTGATCTTCAAAAAATTTTCTCATAACCTCCAAATCGAGAATACAAGCGACTGGGCCCATAAATCATCTTCACATCGAACAAAATGCGATAACTGTGGATATTTTGGTGTGTCACTAGACTGATCTTCCTAAAATTTGGATGGGATTATCGGATTAGGTTCAATTAGCGTGAATTTGATGTAGGCGTCTGTGGTAATCAAATTAATCGTATGATAATACTCGTATAATAGTTTGCCACTGATTTTGAGCTGTATGTAATCACTATAGTTTGTGGTCGCGTTAATTTCCGCTACCGGCTAATGTAGCATTACATGAATGTGGTCATAGTGATGATAATTAAATTTTATGTCACGTTCAAATAATTTTAACCCCTGACCAAAAAAGAGGGTTGTTGTAAGTTTGTTGTGTCTGTCTGTCTGTCTGTGGCATCATAACTGCTGAAAGGATAAAGCGATTTCAATTTGAAATTATGATTTGATTTGATGTTGACTTTTGCCCGTGTTCTCAGACATTCTTGATGAATATTGGTTGAGCCGTTTAAATGTTAGTGGGGAAAAATAACTGAATAGAATAGAATAGAAACTTCTTTATTACACACACCATTATGTTATACAAAAAATAATTAATTAATACAAAATTATAAAAACTAAAATTTAACCTAGCATGCGTAATGGGCGGTCTTATTGCTTAAAGCAATCTCTTGCAGACAACCTTTGTATGTTGTGTCCGGGGTTGGGTGTGGAGGTTGTGAATATATATATTGCAAATATACTGGGGTCTCAAATGAAAGTGCTTCACATGCACAATACAAAAAATATAATTTATACAAGAAACTTAGGCTTTGATATCGCTTTTTTTGAATTTTATGCCGTTTTTACAGAAATTAGTGTTACGCGTCAGTCTAGGCACGTTAACATGGCGACGCCGGATATTGGCGGTTAATTAATGAGCCGTGTAGTCGTCGCCATATCACTCACTTTGCAGAGCGCAGCAATGTAGCAGTGTTAGATGGATTATACATCCTTCTCGTCAGGCAACGCATGTCACACGCCGTATCACATGTGCGTGTGTATGTGTGTGCGTGTATGTGTATGTGTGTGTGTGTGCGTGCTTTATTACACTTGTTTTATGAATATCGGTTAAACCGTTTAAAAGTTGTGAGGGGTGAAAGTGGGGAGGGAGAACCAAATGTCTGCAAGTATACGCGAGTGGAGTCTTAAATGATTAAGTGCTTCACGCGTGCCGGTGTAATTAATTGTTTACTTGCTTACGTTAAGTTATCGAGTTATTTTGATCAAGGGTTGTTTTTAAGATAAAAAGAATACTGAAATTTAACTAATCTAGACCCTAGTTTTGTTACATTTCAGTGTGCATGTGGGTGCGTTTTTGTGGTTCGGTGTTTGGTATAAGTCTGTGTGGTTTTTTATGAGTGCGATTTATATTGGCATATTTCTGTATAACTGATTTAAATAAATGGTATAAGTTGAGAATCCCAAAAAGAATAAAACACGAAACTAGTATACGAGACGAACTTTGAAAGTAGCACCGTCGACGAATAAGTTGGGGAGTGTTTGTTCCGACTTCTATTTGAGTTTTGAATACTTCGCTTTAAAGATAACCTCTTGTATCAGTTAAACGCAAACTTAATTCGAATAAAAAAAATATTTGTTTTAAATTAATATTATATATATACACAATATAACATCGATAGCAAACACTTAATTTACCCGATAAGAGCCACGACTAATAATTCCACAAATTATGCATTCGTCCATACTCACGGAGAAGTCATCGGTCATAAATCATTTATGACTATGTTAACCAGATTCGCAAACAAATCTTTTTTTTAATGATAATATAAGCCTTCATTTGACCACAATCTCACCTGAAGTAAAGTGAAGATTGTGGTCTTAGATGGGGCATGAAGACCTTAGTAGATGGCTTCTCCGAACCACATAACGAAACACGACAAATTTCTTCCGTGCTTCACGCACTGGCCCAGCCCGGAGGGTGGTGATAAGCCACTGCCTAAGCCTACCACCAGAGAAAACCACCTCGTGAACACAGCAAACAAAACATCAAATCTTATAACTAATTAGAACAACACAGATTCCGTTACTGTGTGTTGTGTTACCGTTACCGAGGGCACACACACATTACATCATGTAGCTATATATATACAATATATGACAAAGAAGTAGAGGAAGAAGAAAAAGAAGAGTAAGTGAAGAAGAAATGTTTAAAATTAAATATTCCGATCTCCAGCGTAATGAGTCTCAAAAATTATATTCAGCAATAAAATAGCTGAACGATTACGCTACCACTGGGGTTGCGCAATAATCTCTGATCACCACTCGGGCATGGAGTCTTATATATAGGTAACATGCACGAACACACTTGTACTACGTTACTAGTAAGATATGTAAATCATGTCTAATGGATATGTAATCGATTATTTTTATACTAGTATGTATGGATAGAATCTGATGTAGGTCGGTTATATCTAATATTGAATACAGCTGAATATACGGTTACGAAAACTTATTAGTTTAATAAAACGAATATTTTGATAATATAAGTCATGTCGAAAATGAAGTCTAAATATGTAGATCTAGACTTCATTAATAAAGGATTTTACCTATGAAATGCCGTTGCACCGTTGCATATATTTATGTTCTATTATATCATTTTGAGTTTCGGGCAAAAATACATTTTGTATGGGGACATCTTGGGGGTTAATTTTACATTAATCTTATGCTTTCATCCCCCTTGCATTTTGGATTGCTTACAACCCTTTTTATTCACTTTATGTCGGTATGTAAGTATCATTAAGTGCAATGACATTATTTCAAATAATTTCATGAATATGTTTATCAGTCTAACGAAGTTTCATTAAATTGCTGCGTATGTTCAGAAATTTCAAGAGTCGGAACACGGCCATCGCTTTACGGCGTTAAACGTAAATTTACGAGGCTATTTAACCGTAAATTTTATGCATAAAGGTAAAATTTATGCCTTCGACGATTTTATTTATTTTCACTCAATGTAATGAAAGTTGCGCTAAAGAATATTTTAGTGCTATGGCGGTGAATACGAGTCTACGTTTTGCGTCTAATGTCTGGTTTTTTCATAACTATGGGTTTCTCAATTCGATCGTATATTATTGCTTGAAATTATGGTAAATGTCATATTAGAAAGTTAAATGTGGACAAAAGGTTTGATCACTTTTCATTGCCGTGCATTGAATTTTCGCGTGACGTAATGCTTTCGTGCGATTTGATTCAAATTTGTGTCAAAAGCCCTAACTCCGGAACCTTGATGTTCTATTAACTTTCTTATTAAATTGATAATCAATATGTATTGTGTCAGAATTTCTGGACAGACGGACTAATAAGTATACCTATTTATATCTGTAGTCATCATACCTAATTATGATAACACGATAAAACGAAAAATTTTAGTGGGACTAACTTGAAAGCAACAAGTATCAATAAAAAAAATCATACCTACTAATATATTCAAAGAGAAAAAAATTATAACGCGCGTCCATATAAAAAGATCCTATTTTATAACTCGGCATAAAACAATTGGTTGATTTGAATACAGTGTGTAACTGAAATTAAGTAACTGTTTGAATAATCCTTTGTAACGTAATCTCAAACTCGCCTCGAGCTTATCAAACAACTTTGCGAGACTGGCTTGCTCTGAAGTTATTATTAATAGAACCTTTTAGGACTTCAGAGTTTTCAGCTAAGAATAGTTCATATCAGAGGTCGTGTATATAAAAACTATATTTAGAAGCCTCCGGAGTGGCAACGTCACCAGACGGACTTGTGATTTCACTATCTTATACATCCAATCAGAAGCTTTGTTTTATGATAAGGTAATAATATTATGACCTTTATCAACTGTAGACTCTCCTATTACATCTCTCGGACCACTAATGATACAATCTGCATTATAAAATGTATAATTACTAAAAAAGAATCTAATCCACGCGGGAACCGCTAGGAAATGTTTTATAAGTTGTTAAATAAATTTATTTGTATATGTAGGTATATCAAAGTTAGATGCTTGAATATAAAAAAATATTGAATGAAACACGAAACTTTAGGTTTGTAATAATAAAACTGTAAATAGGTCCCATTGGCCCAACAGAATACCAGCGCCCATTGCGAAACAAAAACTGAGTTGGGACAAATTTGTAACTAAATCATTACATTTATATCATTTATTTTATTAATTTATATTTCATGTGACATTATATCTGTTTTTTTATGTATTTTAGTTTTTTTTTTTTGTCCTACTTGTTTATTGAATTTGTATGTCATGTATGTCATATACCCTAACTTCACTTTACACCAGGTGAGATTGGGATAAAAGGAAGGATTTATTTAATCATGAAAAAAAAATACCTGATCCCGTTGGAAAGTTTATAAAAAGCAAATAATTCCCGAAGCTAAAGGCTCACCGTAAGAGCAAGCGTTGGAAAATAAACTACAATTTAAACGCAGTTTATTTACATTTCTCGCCTTTAATAGTACCTACTCGTGTAAATATTCAAGTAATTTCCCTGAAACAATCGTGTTTTAATTAAGAGGACGATTAATTGTTTTTAGTTGTATTACTCGTAAGTGGATATTTTAGATGAGAATTTGCGATAGAGTGATTGAGCTACAATACGGGGTTGATAATTAAAATATCTTTAACATGCGAACTTACCTCGCAAATCAGGTGAAACTGGAACCTTTACTCCATTTTCTAATCATCGGAACGTCGATTTTAACACCAACGCTTTATCAATAAATGTTTTGTCGTGTAATACATATGACTATCAATTGCATCGGTCGTTTCGTTCTATTAATATTGGGTGTTTAATTTGTATAAGTACTAAAAAAATATATCTATGTCTAATATATAAAGTACATCAGACGTCTTGTACCCGTAACACTAGCTTACAACTGGGCTAGATGTTTTTGTGTGGATTGACCGGATATATTTATCTATATAAATAAAAATGAATTGTTGTTCGTTAGTCTGATTAAAACTCGAGAACGGCTGGGCCGATTGAGCTGATTTTGGTTTTAAAATGTTTGTCGTAGTCCAGGGTAGGTCTAAACAGTGAGCAAATAAGGAAAAATTGCCAAGAACTTTTTTTACCCGTGCGACGCCGGAGCGGGCCGCTAGTTTATTAATAGATTTGTCAGTCCAGACAAGTGACGCTGCGTTCGAATCTTATATTTTGTGTGATCACTGGCCCGGATAACAATAGTTCAATGAGTACACACGAGCATTCGGTTTTAATATCCGACAAAATCTATTCCTCGTCGAGTGTGAGTCGTCACTGTTACGTCTCCGCAACATCTAAACAGCTACACTCGTCTGGCGCGCTAGACTGCAGGGCAGGTCAGGGACGATACGTCGTCGACCCCGAAATAACTTTTGAGCTCTCTGTATTGTCTAGCTGAGGACGTGACTTCTTCTTCTTCTTCTTAACTTCAAGATCTGCATTGTTCACAATTCACTTGCAAGTCTTATTAGATGTGTTTTACTGAAAGTATTTTAAATGGCAAGCTATGATATCGCAGCTTTTATTGTATTAGTTATTTAAAGGTGTACTAACATATTATTAACAAACAGTGTTGTAAAATCAAATCTCTTAAGTCATACCGCTTCTGAGATGTTTGGGTTAAAAATATGATTTATATTTTTTTAAACACAAATATCGCAGAATCCGTACTACTTAGAGGGTTGGTTCCTTACACTTTTTGTTAGTTAGCTTTTATTCTGTCGATTGAACTGCTTTTCATCACTGGTCACCAAATCAGGTTTTTTTTCAAATGTCTAATAGGTAGAAGATGTCAGGCTCACAGTATCGGTACCCCTTTCGCATGTTTATATTTCAATACATAAAAAGTATCCCTCGCTGCCTGTTCGCTTTAATACTTTAAACTGCTTAACAGATTATAATACATTTTCAGCGATAAATAGAGTGATTAACATAAAAATAAAAAATCTTCTATCTTCCTAACAAGATTTATCGATAAAACATACAATTTGTAAGCTGATTTACAAGTGAAAGTTGTTTTAAACTACATTTTAAAAAACTTTTTTATTATATAAAACCAAACCTAAGAAAATTAATATCCAAGTTCACCATCGGTTCTTAAACAGTTTTTAAGTCAGAGTTCCTTAGTTCAGTAAGATCTGACACTGTTTTATTCTCTGACCCGTCTTAGGAAAGAACTGTCAGTGAAAACAGGCAAAACATTTTAAACACCTATAAATCCTTGCGATCGTTCAATAGTTCAGCTCGATTAGTCGGTGAACTGCCCGCACTCTAGACAATGCATGATCAAGTTGATCGGATGTGCGCTCTTGGATAATATCCTGTCCGTTAACCCCATGCTTGAGTTGCGCTTGATTATTGGAAGTGTAGACTGGAGAGCTCTTGGAGTTGCAATAGCTGGGTTCGCAGGATGCAAACAATACAGAAACCTTCCCCTTAAACTATATCTGTTGCTGAAAACCGTATAAAATCTGTTTAATAATAAAAACAATATTGTCTGCATGACAAACGCGACGGGGTTTTTTAAAACGTTGCATAATATAAATAAATTACTTACCAAATTTGCACTCTTATTTGCACTGTTACTGGCAAAACATGTTAATAAATAATTATAATGTTATTTTATATAACATTGTCCTGACAGTTCGCTTAATTTATTTATGTCATCAGTTTTTACAATTATTTATTTACTTGTCGATACGCGGCCTCTTTATGTTACCGCGGGAAAATACCATTAAATGCAGGTAAATCGTGGGGTACTGCTAGTTCACCACCCCGATCATCGTCCACTATATTGCACTTTAAGCGACTTTGAGAATATTCATAAGCCCCGTAGTGCAAACAAGCGCCCCAATATCCACTGAAAAAAACTCACAGCCATTTTGTAGACAGACAAGCGCAAAAACCTATCAACACTTTCCTTCATCCCCTTTTCTCCTTTTAAAGAACTCACAAAAAATCTAAGTAAAAATATACGGGGTCGAACTCAAACAGTGTATGTAATGGTCACTCTAAAACACCAGTTTACTCGATTAACGAAACGAAAGGGAGAGGCTAAAAAATAATTCCATTTCATGCAAAATTCACGCAGCAACCGAAGCGGAATTTACTTTCCCGCATTTTTGTTCAATTTTTTTAAAACGTTCCGTGAATGATTAAATACGACTGGAATATTTTATGCTGGATGTTTTTTGATGAGATCAGATATAAATTGGTTGTGTTTGTCCTTACTGGATAAAAACAAAAAGGTCTCTTCGATAACTGAACTAATTTTGAAGCTAACATAAAAAAATATTTAGATAAAAGTAAACGTAATAGTTTTTTAGAGGGACTGCAGGTTGTAGAACAGATGGCTTTTGGGGCGGAACAGATCTTGAATGGAGACCACGGGTCGCCACATCCTCCATAGACGTCCTTAGTTGGGCAGCTTGTAGTATAATTTGGTAAAATCTCTTGTTTTTTTAATTGGTTGCGGGTTCGATCTGGATGCAAGCCACTACCAATGAAATTGTTCTTATGTCGTTATTCATTAATTACTGGATGTCCTACGGCTGAAATGATGATGATGAAATTTAACATTACTGACCCTTGCGTATTTTGTGTAGAATTTTTATTATTTATATAAGGCTCAAAAATTTTAAGAAATTTAACGCTAAAGAAATCATATTTCAAAATCAACTTACCCAATAACATACTTACCAATATACCCCTTAAACATACCTACCTACCCCACCTACCCTTAGGGTAAATTTGGTCCAGTGACTTGATTTGTCCCCAGTATCAATGTACCCAGTATCAACCAAATGTAAACCCTACAGCTCTCTTTGAATACTCTGAATAATGCGCTTCCATAGAAATGCCACTCGCATCGTATCTCAAAGGAAAGGACGGTATATGTGAACATATCTTTGGAAAAGTAAATTAAATTGTATAAATCCCTGTGCGTCTCATTCCCCGAGCATCACATTATGCTGAAAGGGCTTGAAATGCTTACTGGTGAAGTCTAGTTTATATTTTCCTCTATTCTATCTAGCGATAATCTAGCTAGATCGAGACTTAGCTACATTAAGTTTATGGATATGGTACTCATAGCTTTATTATAATCATCATCAGTTTTATACTAGCACAGTGGACTATCATAATGAATCTCTAGGTAGTAGGTACTTTAATTAGTTAATATTGATGTTTCTTAATTTTTAAATTTATGTCCATACATAGATGTAAACAAAAAATAACTATCATTTGTAACTACCTAGTTTAAGCAAATGGTACAAATATTTTAAAATAAACTTTTACTTTACTTTTGTACTTATCATCGTTGTTTCAAGAGTAGGTCCGTAAGTCCACAACTGGACATAATATTTCTAGTAATTTCGGCTGGCAGCGGCCTGCATCCACCGTAAGCTCGCAGCGTTCACCAGGTCATGTCTACTGCGCATGTCTACTTAGTTTAATGCTATTATTGTTAGTATTTTTTGTGCACTAATACTTAAAACGGTTAATTAACACCATTTAGATTACCAACGATTGAAACAAATAACGAAAACGTCTCATTAAAATTACACGTGAAAAAATATTTGTCAAAGACTTTTATTATTTTGTCACCAATCTCAAACTGGACAAGGCAGTAATAATTGTAGTTCTCATAATGTGTCATCATCACCTCCTAGTTCCAATAGAATTCCAATAAACGGATTGTTGTTCGAACAATAGCGAGTTTATATTGCTTTTCACCACATAGTATTGCGGCGCAGAATTGGCACGCCCTATATCCGAGCCGGTGAGCCGTTTCCCGACTCTATCCGCACTCATTCACAATTGCAAAATGGGAATTCGAATGCATAGATATGGAATACAGAGAGGGACACACCTAGGCAGAGATAGATCACACACAGTGATGGATCACACACAAAGATGGATCACACACATTCATGGATCACACATTAATACACAACATGGTGATAGTGTTATACCTTATTTTTGTTGTATTTTAGAGGGATTTTCTTAAGAACAAGGTTCAAGCGCGAAAATATATAATATTTGTATAATTATGTTTGACGCAACATAGTCATCAAAACGCTGCAATCAAGCGGAATTACTGATAAGAATAAGAAATGAAAGTGTTTATTTTTTTCACGTTTAACAATTTTGTCACTGAATTCATGTTCGTCACTAAAAAAATGTTTACACCACTGTTTGCGTTAAAAGATTTTGGAAACAGAACAGAAGTAGAAAGTAGTTGATTTGTGTATTTAACAGTTACAATATTATTTTAAGGCCGTGTTGGCTAAGTGGGAGGACACTCGACTTTCATTCCGAAGGTCGTGGGTTCAAACCCCGCCACGCACCTCTGGATTTTTCTTCTTGAGAAATTTATGTGCGCTTTAAACACGTGCTTTAACGGTGAAGGCAAACATCGTGAGGAAACCGGCATGTTCTGAGAACTTTAAAGAGTTTGAAGGACATGTGACATTCACCAACCCGCACTTGGCCAGTGTGGTGAATTAAGGCCTAATCTCTCTCGCCAAGAGAGAAGTCCCTGTGTCCCAGCAGTGGGAACGTTAATAGGGTGATGATGATGAATATTATTTACATACGTACAAACTTTAAACGAACTTAGGTTTGGACGTACATGAATAATTTAAAGTAGGACTCCATCTATTGCATTCTATATCCATGTTGAAATATTTCAAATATTCTGTGGTTGCCAACACTATTATACTGAGTAATTTCATTTTAGATCCTAAATAAATAGTGCATGCGGTAATTTCTAAATAAGACTCCAGCAAACGTTTTGCTAAATGAAAAATAGATAGTAGACGATTCTCAGACCTACTGAATATGCATATAACATTTCATAATAATCGGTTAAGCCTTTTCGGAGGAGTACGGTAACTAACACTGTGACAGGTGAATTTTATATATAAGATATTGTTTAGCAAGTTATTTAATGCTATCTGTTTTATTTTCGTACCAACGTCTCGAAAATTAAAATTAAAATGCTAAACATTTATTTCCATAGTATTCTAAGGTTCCGCTCGCTACGTCAGAAGTATACATCGTACAAAACAATAGTATAGTATAAAACAAAGTCGTTTCCCGCGTCTGTCTGCATTAATGAATACATAAAATAAAATAAAAAAACTTTGCAACGGATTCTGTTGCGATTTGTTCAGTCACCAAGCTAGAGGAACTGCACAGCTAATACCTGTCCCAGCATTATCAAATTTTGATATAGTCCTACAGAGGATAGAATAGAAATTATTTTTGAGAAGACATTTTTAAATAAAAGCTAATTTTTTCTCACATGATGGACAGTTACATGGTTCAGAAGCTTATTATAAAACGGACACAATTCCCCATTAAATATTCCGTTTTTCACACGAATTTTAAATCGCTCTATCTTTTTATCAATTGAAGCAATTTCTAATGAATTTACAGGTTTTTAATATTATTATTTTTTTATCCATCTAACTAAGTATCGGCTGGAATATTAAGAAACTAAGTTAAGCTATTTTTAAAGACTTGTTCAGAAAAGTTAAAAGTCGATTATTCAAATTTTCAACATTTAATGTTTACTGTAAGAATAGGGATATTTAAAACTCGTTAATGAATTATTGATTCGTCTGTTCCGTTCTTGGAAGGAATTATTGATAGTAGCAAATTGAGCCATTACCCTACATTCTCATTGTGTTTATCCATAATATATATATGATTGTTATCCATAATAAACTCTCAGTTCGCGTCGCGCCGTCTGACAGGCAAGGCTCTCCCACTGAAAGCGGTTACTGTTGGGATCTGAAACGTCTGAGAATATACATAATATCGTTACAATAAACGTGAGTAATACCCGTTTTCATAATCAATAGTGTAACTCTACTGAGTTAGTTTTGACACACACATGCACACACACATACACACATTAGATAACATCCTTCTAGAGTTCTATAGTTACCTCCATGTTTAATTTCGAGAGTTCAGCCTCAGCGCACATGGTCATGCTTATTATAAAGTAGGTCAGCGGGGTTTTGTCCGCGATATTTCATTGGGTCAGTGTGCCTCGAATTCTGCAATGGAATTCTGTCGTGTGATTGTTTTTAATAAATCGCAATAACGTTGAATGCTGTTTTAATGGAACATGCAAATATATTTACGTGTTGATAAAGTGGATAGTTATATAGGTACGAGCCATCATCATCACCCTATTAACGTTCCCACTGCTGGGACACAGGGACTTCTCTCAAGGCGAGAGAGATTAGGCCTTAAGTCACCACGCTGGGCGAGTACAGGTTGGTGAATGTCACATGTCCTTCAAACTCTTTAAAGTTCTCAGAACATGCCGGTGTCCTCACGATGTTTGCCTTCACCGTTAAAGCACGTGTTAAAAGCGCACATAAATGTCTCAAGAAGAAAAATCCAGAGGTGAGCGGCGGGGTTTGAACCCACGACCTTCGAAATGAAAGTCGAGTGTCCTCCCACTTAGCCAAAACGGCTTCAGGCTTTTGAGGTACGACTATTATTAAGAAATCTATACTTATTATAAGTTATAGTTCGACGCCGCGCCTGATTGTCTTTATGTTCGGGGTAAACTCAAAAACTATTGAGGTTATATTTATGCGGTTTTCTGCAATAGGAAGAGTTAATCAAGAGTAAGGTTTTCCAGCTAGTATTTAGTGGGTTCAAGTCAATTTGAAGTGAGATTTCACAAATTGCAGATTCTAATCACAACCAAACTTTTTGAACAAATTTCACTCGCTTCGAATGAATTCAGCTCCGAAAGCCGCTTTTCGCCGTTTTCCCTAAAAAGGTTTCAACCTTTCAAAATTGCTGGTAGAATCTGTCGAAATATTTGCCCGCTTATTGCGCTCTTTGACATTGACAGCTGCTTAAAAAAGATGGCGCTAGTTCACTTGGCGCCTCGGTGGGTGCACTTTGGCGCTCCTAATGCGTTTGGCGCATAACTGAGATATGGTAACTTTTGGGAGATTTAAAAAATTAGAGCAGCAATGAAAGGAAAATACAGAATGGTATAAGGATACCATTAAGTTATACAGGTGTAGAACTTAGATGTTTCCGATCCATCCTCCTCTGCATCTGAACTTACATATTATAAAGAAGAGTTAACTACCTATCCTTAGAATAAAAATAAGATTCATGATTTATTTTTTATTAATTTGTGACAAGTTTCAAAGTATTAAAGTTTAAAGTTAGGCAACAATTATTACCATAGGACTATATTATATATTATGAGTGTAATCAGCAAACTTGTGCGCATATTAAATTATAATAAAGATATAGGGCGAGACAGTAATACTACCGTCGTATAAAATCTGTTGGACACTTTAACTATCAATAAATAATTACTAATGAAGTATCATTTAGTCAATATTAAAGAAATACATTAACAAACATTATGGTATGCAATGCATATCTATACAGTACAATGCAAAGATTATACCCGAATAAATCTATAAACGCACGCCAGCGGGGTGAATTAAGGCCTAATCTTGAGAGATGGACAAAGGGACTTCTCTCTAGCCGAGAGCGTCAAGAGAGAAGTGATGATGATGAAATCTATAAGCCGTGAGCCGTAACTCAAGCTTAGACATATCCACACACATGTCATGACATGACATGTCGAGTGACCAACAATCATCACTGTAGCAAACTGTAGACGTCCACTGTAGCAACTTAGATCTTTAGCATCTTGTAACCACCGCGTGCCCGCTACCTTCACCAGGTCTTCCGTCCATTTAGCTGCTAAATGTCCTCCTCTGTTGTCCTACAATGTTACCCGATTCGTGGTCTCCGTTCCGTGACCAACGATGAAAAGGTACTCATAATGGTTAAACTATGAAAACAAGTGTCAGAAAGGTTCAATTATACAAAAAACACAAATAAAAAGAAGGAGAGAGACAAAATTCTGAAGCTATGTCTAATTAAACATAGAGCTTTAGTGTTTCCATCACAGCTTTTCTAAAATAGCCAGGCGTACCAGCAAATATCTAATATATAAAAAATCCATTTCACAATGTTAGTTATCGTACTCCTCCGAAACGGCTTAACCGATTTTTACCAAATTATATATACGTATTAAGTAGTTCTGAGAATCGGCCACTATCTATTTTTCATTTTGCAAAACAACGTTTGCTGGGGATATATTAGTGAAATACCTATTATATAATAACATTAACCTATTAAGCGGCGCGGCCAATATGAACTGCATAAAATATGAGCATTTCCATGATATTAGCATCCATTGATGTTCAATTATAATTAATTGTGGTGTTGCCAATACTGACGCCGGTATGCAAATTTAGGAAGGCATACAGCACAGTCACAAAGGCATGTGATAAGTCGATGTTTATGTTGCTAAATCTAAAATATAAAAAAACCAAGACACCATAACCTTAGTTCCCCAAAAAGAAAAAACTCACTCAAAAACATGGCAGCAGATGCCACACACATACATACGTCAAACTTATAACACACCTCTTTTTTCGTAGGGGGTTAAAATAAAACACTATTATGTAATTATTTAGTATATTTTAAAATTAATTATGAATATGTCATAAGAATTCCAATGAATTTTTCTACTTTTGATGAAAAACAATCCCCTGTTTCAACAAAATTGCAAAAGATACATAATTATGATTGAGTTTAGGAAAACATAAAAAGGAATTTATATACATTATGTACTAGTTATGATTAATTTTTTTTTGTTTATTATGTTGTATTGCACTTATCTCACTCTTCAACAGGATCATTTGCTACGAAACCTGGTTTAAAAAGGAGGAAATTGTCCGCGACACAGTTTTATTTAAACTAATTCGGATATTATCGAACTCCTGTAGTTATTAAGGCATCTGTAATGTTCTTAAATAAAAGTATATTAAAAGTCTACAACATTATTTACACTCATATAATCATAGATCATAGAGTATCATAGATGGCATAGGAATCCTTACCGTAACCTCAGGGTGGTGCTAAGAAGGTGGTAGGCTTCGGTCGCAGCTTGTCACCACCCTCCGGGCTGGGCCAGTGCGTGAAACGACTTTTTCGTGTTTCGTTATGTGGTCCAGAGAAGCCATCTACCTTCTAGGTCTTCATGCCCCATTTTAGACCACATCGTCACTTTACATCAGGTGAGATTGTGGTCAAATGAAGGCTTATCTAGCATTAAAAAAAAGGATCGTTCCTGTCCGCACTTTACTGCTCCAATTGCCTTCTAAACTAAGATACGATATCTTGTCTGAGTCACATAATGACTCACAAGTTGTGGGTTGACATTGAATGAGCTCAGACCGGTGTGGTAATGGACGATCCAAGATTGTGTTATCTGAAACTGTGTATTTTAGTTGAAATACTTTTGTTTTTTAAATTGTTCGTATAGAACGATTCCAATGTTTTCGCATTTGTATGAATATTGAATAGTAAACGGGACGCTATAACTGAGACTCTGATTTATTTATTTATTTAGATAGAGATATGATATTATTTAGATTTATAACGGGATATTTACCATGATTGATTGTCTTTCGAGTTTCCCGATATTTCGGCACAGTTACATGCGCCATGATCACGGTTAAACTGAAGCTGCAGCGATTGGAGTAACAGTTTTATTGGCAGACAAATCGATCTACCCTCTTTCTCACTCTTTTATTACGAGTCGATGCTTCACTAGGGTTGGGACATGTTTCACACCCCACTAACACTAGTGTTTTGTGTGTCGCGATAGTTCGCGACACACAAAACTGACGGTATCCGTTTGGACCTCCGTTGCAGGCTTTTTTCCACTATTACACATCTTCACAACAGGGTTCCAGGTTCCAGATAATTGAAAACCATCTTCTCGGTTGAAATTCCTGTGTTTGGTAATTTCAATAGCCTCCTGTACTAATCTAGGTATATAGTGTTTTTCTACTGAGATTACTTGTGGTTTGTGTAGCTCAATCCAATGGTTAGGGCCCGCCTCTAAAATGTAGAGATTTGATGCCTAGAGTCTCAGTTATAGCGTCCCGTTTTATCTAAAGGTACGGAACCCTAAAAAGGACTATTCCTTTTTAGAGTTCCGTACCTTTGATGCCTCCGCAATTCCTGCTGTATTATTTAGATGGTCCATAATTGTCCCATTTTAATTTCATAAGACTATTTCTTAGATAAAGTCGTAACTCGACGTTTGACAGACATTAAATAGTTAGTGTTATGTTAAATGTAAAGTACATGTTTATTAAGATTCCTTTTCCGTTTGTACGTGTACAAGTCGACTTGCACTCCGTCATCGAAACTTGTGTAATAACTCATAGTATAGAAGGTCTAGTTTCCTATGCAGCAGGTTATAGTTGGAGTGAGATTTCCCTAAGGTCCAGTAGCATGGCCGCAGGTCTCTCGGCGCGCCGTAAAAACTTTCATATCCATACTTTAATGAGAGTTTCCATAGCCTTGAAAATATTATGCTACCATTCCATAGTAATATTATAAATGCGGAAGTAGCCCTGTCCGTCTGTATGTTTCTCTGTCACGCAAAAACTACTAAACCGATTTATATGAAATTTGCTACACAGATTCTCTACCTCTAGAGGTTGAGAAAGGACACATGCTAATATATTACCGCGGGAAAATCCAGTATACTGCTACTATTAAATACGTGAGGGTTTGTGAGTATGCGTGTAAGTGTGTGAGTGTTTGCTCTTTCACACAAAAACTATACTGAAGGGATTATGACGAAACTTCACAGATCACTTACATATTTAAAAAAACACATAGGTTTACACTGTACACTTTTTTCCGCGAAAAAATACATGAATGATTGCGAGCGAAGCCCGATGTGGATCAAATTTGACAGGGGTTTAGATAGCTGTTGGCCCAGTTAAGAGCAAAGGCTATTTTTACGGGAAAATCTATTATTACGCGCACAAAGCCGCGAGTGGGAAGCTTATAAAATATATTTATGTTACTGACGGACGAGTTCAGGTTATTAGTTCAAAGTTTCAATTATAAATACTTGTTCTTCACACCACCGCATTGCCCGAGTTAGCTGTAATTTTCAATAAGCCAGTTTGTAACACTGGATAGTTTGATCTACTGAAAGTTTTTCAGGTCAAACTTATCGGTATTGTTATTTTATGTTTGTATTTCAATTTTAGGTATAAGTTACGGTACATAGGTGTATTCGCTTTAGATATTTTGAACTCATCATCACCATATTAACGTTTCCACTGCTGGGACACATGGACGTCTCTCTTGGCGAACGAGTTTTAAAGCGCTCATAAATTTTTCACGACCTTCGGAATAAAAGTCGAATGTGCTGAGTGTATTAAAAATAGGGGTGCTTATGATACAAGTACGTACTGCTCACTTTTGGGTGGGGTAGTAATAATACCTATTCGAATTAGAGGTGTCATAATATCACGTACCATTTGTCGGCGAAGCTATGATGACGTTACCTACAGGTCGTCAGACAACCTAACGAGACCAGCTGTTTGAAATAATTCTGTGACTCTATAAATCTATTCGTAGCGATGACACTACCTACTAGACTTATGTCTATTATGGAGATATTTTTTAACCACCAACACAAAAAGAGGGGTGTTATAAGTTTGACGTGTCTGTCTGTCTGTGGCATCGTAGCTCCTTAACGGATGAAGCGATTTCACTTTAGCTTATTTTTTGTATGACAGTTTAGTTTCGCACGAGTGTTTTCGTAGACATGTTTGATGAAAATCTGGAATAAAAGTGGGAAAAAAAACAAATATCTGCAAATATATTAGAGTGGGGTCTCAAATGAAAGCGCATCACGTGCACATTACAAAATAGTATGACTTTTTATTCACAAGCGAACAAAGGAGGAATCGAGGGTTTTTATTAATTTTAAATCTAGGTTATATTCTTATTAATTTAATTCTTTGATTAGAAGGGCTGGGTCTCCATCAACGTCAATTTTGTCGTAGGCAACTCTAAATATATTCACAATCAACGGATTATCAAGTCTTCCTAGCTGGTGAACGCTCTGCACCGTATTTGCCAATCAGCGGTCCGTTTCTCCAACACCGTAATACCGTAGGACATCCACTGCTGAATATGACCTATGTTCATTTCCTTCAAAGATTTCCAGTTACTACGGTTGATAGCATTCTGCATCCACCACAGCCTTCACCACGGTATCACTCCAACCGTCCGATTCTTGGCTTCCACTCGAGATCTTTTGGCCTAATGACCATCTACATTATCATATTAAATTTTTAAAACCAAAATAATCAATATTATCAAAATTACTTCTTCTTCTTCCCCCTTTTGGTTTATGGCATTCGTGAATAACCTAAACTGACACTATGTTCTAGCCTGGACTAACAAAATATGACTGACATATTCACATTCCCACGTTTCACTACCAGACATAATATAGAATAATTAATAAATATAAGACGCAAAATTGCGTTCAACTAAATAACATCTAGTATTTCACTTTATAATTTTATTTAACTCGACACTGGTAAATTGTCGCTTTAAGCGCAAAGTCCAATTACAAGAAACTGAACTACTCTATTGAAACTTGTGAAACTTTAAAAATAGAAGCCTGGTACCTGGCGGCCCTCGAGCTACATAAATCAAACCAGACCAGACCGAAATTGCCTAAATTTGAAAAAGCAACGCTGGTTACAGTATCAAAGGACGCCCTGCGAGATGAGGCAGTCCGAGCCGTCACGCGACGCAGCACTCATTCGGGCGCTTTGTCACATGCCCTAATCTATATCGCTTTGAGTGCCCACTGGCCGGCGCAAATCTGTCTTCAACAAATTAACCGGAGGCTATCAGGCGTTTAAACGTCAGTCTGTAAGCGCTAGGTTTTTCTTTATTGCTAGGACCTGTTAATCATATCTGAATAAGTATTATTAGTAGTATTATTATATTAGTATTTATTATGGTAATTATGTAGGTAGTCAAAACGCGACGCGGGGAAAATATGTTTTTAAAAACTATATTTAAAATAAAAGACGAACAATTCATTCAAGAGTCGATGTTAGACTGTTTTAATTAATAAAAAATCCTTAGGGCTAGACATCTTATCAAATACCACGAAACGCCTACGCAGTCTGCGATGCAGGTGCATTTATGCGGAGTGTGCGTTCCGCGTATAGGCCAGGAGCCATAACTCCTCCCTCCTTTAGTTCGAAATCATCTGAAGAAAAATTTTGATTCGGAGGATGATTTCGACCTGGGAAGATTTTACAAAATTTAACATTTAAACATTTTTTATATACGAAAAAAGATATAAAACCTATAACTAAAATTATATATAAGACAATGGTGCCTATGCTAACACTCTTCGTATTCACTACACTATCACTCTGTATTTCACTATTTTCCAACGCATATGATAAAACTTTTAGATTTGTTAAGTCAATTCCGTTCAGTTTCACTGGTTTCACGATTTTTGGAGTCTCCATCTTCAGATTATCAGGAAGTGTAACTAATGGCAGCTTCGGATAAGAAAGGCTTTCTCCAGCAGCTGTATGTTTTCGTAATCGGTGCTTCGCTATATTATAATCGCAATCATCATCAATAGTGAGCAAGTAAGTGCCAAAAATAGTGTAATGTAGTATTTCATTAGCGCATAGTCTGGTAAGTTCAACAGCTGATTTAGAGTAAATTATCCAACGGTTTCTCTGGATTGGTTCGATCTTAACATCCTCAAGTTCTATGGGTATCTGTTTACAAGGGACGTTTTTAGAGTATTTCATCAAAGCAAGGATACAGGTGTCTTCAACGGGTACTATGGTCTGGGCTTCATCACATAGGTAAGTTTTATCTCCAATGGTACGACAGGGGGTAGACAAAGAGTTGGATTTCAACCCCTTCACTATAAGGTATGGATATTTAGGCAATATAATTAAGGTAAGATTGGTCTCAGGTTGGGTGACGGGTAAAGGAACAATTTTGTAATAAAAGTAAGTATCTTTCTTAACTAACGGAATTTCTATAACAAAAGTTATCTTACTATCCTTAAAATATGATTTTAATGTCATAGACTGTTCAATTTTTATAATATTATCAAGAGTTGCCTTAAATATAAGTCTATCTGTTTTTTCTATAACATTAAGAATTTTAATAAGTTCATTTGAATTAATTACAGATTGATGTAGTACTCCTATTTTACTAAAAGCTAAGATGTTTTCAATCTCGTTCAATTTTGCATATATAATCTGAAAGTTGTGTAAAAATAAATTGTAAAGATGTATGATATCATTAGTGTAAGTGGTAATCGAAATATCGCTATTAATTTGATTAATTGTAGAGCTCAATTGTGCGAGATTGTCAGTTATCTTTGATGTAGAATTCGTAAATAGTCTCATCATTTCAGCTACAAGAGTGGTTTTCATTTCTATAGAGTGTTGGCGAGAGTTTAACCTTTTTATTATATTGTCATATTTAATTGCATCATTGTTATCCAAGTTGCCTGTAAGGGTTTTTATTAAAGATCCTAATGGGTTGATGAGTCCTCTCTTTTGACGATTACTTGGAACAATTTGTGAATATTTTTCAAATGTAATACTCAGGACATGGTCGACTTGAAGCTTTACATAATTAACGTAAATTAAGGCAGATGTACTTATGTTCGACGGAGAGTTAAAAACTAACTTATCTAATTCTCTATATCTATTCGCATTTAAATCTAAATCTTCCTTAATAAGCCTAGTATCTAATATCTTAATAACTAGCCAGTTGTCATACGACATAAGAGCGGTTCCTTCTCTGACCGGGAGCACGCCGGGATTCTTCTCAAGCTTCTGGAGCTGAAGAGCCTGGGTCATTACTGCTTGGGTCAGTAGCAGGACGAACCTGTGGAGGACGTCGTATATCTTTAGCTGGAACGTTAGTGTCTCTCGCATTAATTTCCACTGTAACTACGTTTCTATCTATCTTTTCTTTTACCTTGGCCCTATGATACCTAGGTTTATCTTTGCCTCTACGTCTATTAACACCATTCATTAAGAAAGTTTCATCAGTGTCTACTACATAAACTGATATTAATTGCTGGTCATCGTTGTCATCTTTAATGTTATTGTTATCTAAAGAGTTTAATTTAATTTGAAAGAGTGCGTCTGCATTGTTATTTTCATTTCCGTTCCGCAGGCTTACTACTGCCTCCTTGTTACGCAGATCAACAGGAATTTTTAATAGATTTTCAGAACGTGGTTCAACGCAAACTGTAAATGGTGGACTGTAAATTATGGGAATTTCAGCGTTACTTGTTTTCAAAATAAGATTTTTCATATCGATGTTAGCATCCAACTGTTTCAATAAATCTGAGCCGATTAGTCCTCCATAATTACTATCAACATTATAAACATAAAATTTGTGAGAGTCTGTACTACGGAAAGTTTTCAAGAGCGGAATGTGAATGACTTCGTTATGAGAGCTGCGCGCGTGAGTACTAACTATCTCAAACGGTTCACTATATTTTAATTCAGAAAAATGTTTGTTGGCAACTTCCGGGCTTATGAATGATTTGGTGCTGCCAGTATCAATCATGAATTTTGTACCAATTTCTGGAATTTCAATATGAGGTAATTTTTCAGCCTCATGGTGGTTAATTTTTATCACTTCCTTTGGTTCCGAAACTGATAACTGAACATTTTTATTTTCTGAAACATCTTGTGAAGCTGTGGTACAATTAATTTTGACAATTTCATATGCAGGTGCTTTTGGATAGTTATATTGAACATAATTTTCCGGGTCACAGTTATTATCCACAGCGTATTCCGTGTATTCCGGCACGGTTAATTCGTTGGTATAAAACAAATTATTTGATGTTCGTGGAGCTACATGAGCTGGTTTTAATTGAGGTGCAGTACGCATTGAGACGTCATTATCATAAAAATTATCAGGTTGCTGTTGTTGGTGTGTCTGTGGAATACCAAATTTGTATTGGGGTTGATTATTAAATCCGAATTGATTATTGTTATTCACAAATGGTGTATAACCTGTCGGTTGTGGGATACCGAATTTAAAGTTAGATTGTTGTGGGATACCGTATCTAAAGTTAGCCTGTCCTGGGATACTATACTTAGAATTGTCCTGACCTTGGATACCATACTTAAAATTGTCCTGTCCTGGGATACCATACTTAAAATTGTCCTGTCCTGGGATACCATACTTAAAATTAGCTTGTCCTGGGATCCCGAACTTAAAGCCTGATTGATTTTGGGGTGAAAAATTTTGTACTAAATTATTGTTTTGTGGAAAAATTGGCTTTAAATTTTGCACTGGTTTTATCTGAGTTGAATACTGCTGAGAAATTAAATTTTGATTTTTATTACGTGAATTATATTGGTTTAAGAAATTCACTTCCTCCATAACTATAGTTAAAGCATCTTCCAACTTATCACATTTTTGAAGTCGAACCACACGTATCATGTTCTCCGGTAAATTATACAGAAAAACATTTAAGGACATGTGATTATAAATTGTCATTTTAGCTTCTCTAACACCATCATCATTAATTAAATTTAACTTGGCAAACAAAGTGCTTCTGACATTCTGAATACGATTACAAAAGTTAAGATATGATTCGCCATGTGAAATTTTAAGATTTTCCAACTCTATAGCAATGCACTCTTCAGACCTAGGGTCGCCGAAATGCTGAGATAACAATTGTTTTAATTCGTTCCATGAAGTCACATCTTGACGCTCACTGATAAGGTGGGCGGCCTTGCCTATCAGGCGGCTGGTTATGGTATGAAATATATATATGTCTTGTGCCGTATTTTGGAATTCTGATCTAAATGAATTAATAACATATTCACTTTTCTTTAAGAATAAGTTTAGCATTCTTTCATCACCATCAAAACGAGGGATGATATCAATTATTTCTCGAGGAATAGTGCGTATTTCCTCCATTTTTCTTAATTTAAATTTATTCTACACAATATTATAATTACTTTAACACTTTCAAGTATTTAATTTATGGATTTATTTTATCCAGTTATATATTTCACATTAATTATTTAATTCATTTTAATTTATTTTATTTCAATTAAATTTCTTAAAACAAATATTTTATTTCTTTTAATTTATTTTAACTCTTTTCACATTTAATAAAAATAATATTAAAAAATTACATATATATTTTCTTAATTAACACACTGATATAACTCCTATAGATGTTGTATAGAAATTATATATTATGACTAACTTAACTAATTACACAGCCAATGGAATAAGAACAGGGATAGGCAGGATAGTGAAGAGGTCTACTCACAGTACGCTTTTCCCCATTTCCTCCAATTAGAGCTGCTGCTGAATGTTGTTCACGTCACCATATAACCCGATCGAACGCGCGACAAATTTATTTAGGTTTCGTGGATATCGGTTCACGTTAATACGTTCGCGAAACAGTTTTACACTCGGACCGATGCGAGGTCCTCACAGGTGCAGGATAATTTCGCGCCGATATCCTGTCCGCAGCGCCAGTCAAAACGCGACGCGGGGAAAATATGTTTTTAAAAACTATATTTAAAATAAAAGACGAACAATTCATTCAAGAGTCGATGTTAGACTGTTTTAATTAATAAAAAATCCTTAGGGCTAGACATCTTATCAAATACCACGAAACGCCTACGCAGTCTGCGATGCAGGTGCATTTATGCGGAGTGTGCGTTCCGCGTATAGGCCAGGAGCCATAACTAGGTACATTTAGTTGTTGACCTGCTTGACGTCAGAATGCCACACAACAACAAAGGTTTTTGGCTGAAGAACAGCGCTGAGCGAGCACATGCTGAGTTAACGCCTATTTCGGCTCACAATCTTAATGTGTCAAATGCGTAGTATTTAGATTTTAATGTTGTAATTTTAGTTTGGTTATTAATATAATTTTATTTATCTGTATTTGTGTTGTCGAAATAAAAGTATTTCCTTCTTTCTTTTTTCTTTCAATGTTTTTCCGTCTGTCACTGACAGTTGTCAGTTAGCTTGATATTGATACCAATTATCAACCATTGAGGGCTTGGTGACGCAAAATGGCGTTCAACTGAGTAACATTGTTTTCACTATATAATTTTATTGAACTCGACACTGGCAAATTGTCGCTTCAAGCGCAAAGTCCAATTACAAGAAACTGAACTAAACATTGTGGAATTTTACCGGCAGATTATGAAACAGGTCCTTTGTCTTATTTTATAATACTAACCTCTTTCAACATCTCTGAGTAAAGTCCCTGGTAGCTAATCAGTACTTAAAGAGCTGATGTCTCACTTAATACCAGTAGGCTATCAGCAAACTTATCCTGTAGCTAAATCTGAGCCTAAAACAATTTATCACTTTAAATTAGCCTTGAATAGAATTTTTTGTTATCATTTGTTACCTATTGCTTGTTTTATAATCTCCGATTAAAAATAGTCAATGGTTAAAATATATAGAGCTGTCAAATCAAGTGATGACTCACAAAAATAAAGCTCTATTAAAATCTATTCTTTATTCAAACCATTGACAAATTTTACTCTTATATTGTAACAGGACATGGGTATTGTAATTGCTTATAGCTTATTATATTATTAACTTACATAAGCTTTTAGCTTACATTCTAAACTTAAATAAGTTATAAGCCTATTATACTATAAAATTTATGATAGTAAGTTTTAGGGTCCAATATTGTGCTTCGTGAATAAAATCTATTTGATCAACTTTAACAAGAACAAGCCGTGAAAAGCCGTTTTAAATAAGTGGTAGCACTCTCCACTTTAATTCCAAAGGTCGTGAGTTCAAACACAGCCTCGCGCCCCTAGATTTTTATTCATAAAAATGTATGTGCGTTTTAAACACGTTTTTTAACGGTGAAGGCAAACATCGCAAGGAAACCGGCATGTTCTAAGAACTTTGAAGGACATGGGACATGCAAAACCCCGCGCATGACCAGCTAGTTGAACTAAGGTCTTATCTCTCTCGTCAAGAGAAAAGTCCCTGTGCCCCAGCAGCGGAAACGTTAATAGGGCGATGAACAAGAATCATCCGAATGAGCTGAGCTGGGCCAGCAGCCCGAGTGACCCGGTTCGCTCCAGTGGTCAGGTCACGCGCTGGCGGCAGGTGCGATAAAGTTTTGTTGAGTAATTACCAACTTTATTTAATGCCATAAGTGCCCTGCCTTGTTAGGCTATTTCCTCAAACGCCATGCCTAAGTCGCAGACTACGGTGTCCAAGTTTCGGTGCTTTCAAATTGGCGAGCGAGACCTTCTAGTTTCTGAGCATGGGCGTTTCGAGACGTATTTCAGCGGCGCGGCAAGCAGAGCGATTGACGTACGTTCAATTGCTGTCATACAAAGCTCACGGCGCGGCTACAGTGCGGCGAACGAACGGAAACCGTTCCAGGAGTCGTGCGTACCGTACCGTCGCTTTTGTATGAAAACAATCGAACGTACTTGTACGATCACGTTCTCAAACGCACCGTTTGCCGCGCCGAACGTGCGTATTGAAACGCCCAATTTGAAAACGCCCTTAGGTATATTAAATTTTATCTGGCACCTCACGTGGCGACGGTGTGCATCTATTGGAATTCATCAATTTCTTTTTAACTGGAATCTTAAATATTTTCATTTGGATGACGTAAAGCTATTCTTTTTATGATTATGTTTGAATTTCGATTACTAAGGCTTGGCGCTGCGTTAAGCGGGCGCGGGCGCGTTTTTATGCCAAACACGTATGAACACGCGCCCGCTTTCGCGTATCTCATCGTCAGGCCTAACAGCGCACTATTGTTACTGCATTACAAATGTTGCGCCAAATGCGTTCAGTTTCTTGTTGGAGTGCATCATTGTAAAGTTTTTAAAGTACACTCGAGTTCACTTAGAGTATACTTGGGTTCAGTCCGTGAGTTTGAAGTGTACCACGGTGTGTATCGGGCGCTACTAGAGTACTTTTATTTACTTATTCGAAAAGTGATAATTTTTAAAGGGAAATCGGCGGTTGTTTTACGGGAACGATGTGTGGTGTTTTTTTGTTCAAAATATGTACACCACGAAAACTTCTTCAACCAGTATGTGTTGCCAGTGATGACTCTCGAATCCGAAACTGGTCCATTACTTACTTTAGGAATAGGATTGGAGTCGCTCAGCGTGCTATCGAGACTGTTACTTAGCAAGATTTTTTCTTCATTTTATCCGGAATGATCATTAGATGACGAATTCGGGTTATCGGTGTCGCTGTAGCGAGCTAATCCTGTTGGCTACTTGGATATTTTGTCCACTTGTCTGTCGGTTAGTCGGTCTGGATCTTCCTGTTTTCTAATTCTGCTTGATTTTAATGGTACTTTCTCTGGCAGATTTTTGATAATGTTAGGCTAAGGCTATTGTCACCGTTTTTAAATTAGATTACATAATATTAAAATCTAGTATCTATGTAGACTCATAGCGCACTCTTTCCCTTAATTATTAAATTTGTTCCCTCCAACGAACATTCCGAGTTGCAGCATATAGGGTGCATAAATATCGATACAGGGAATCTCCGTTGTGTCCCGTAAGTGGGCGATCGCTTCGAGCGGCGGCCGGTGACCTATATGATGGGCCTGTGAGGATACGGGCTGGCGTTGTGTAGGACGGCGCGGGATGGCTGCTCAGATTGTGCAGTTCATCCAATTATCTATCGGGTACAAAATATTAAATATTTTAGTATATTGAACGACTTGACTGGTTTTGACGGGACTTTTTTGGCAAGATACTTTTACCTCTGGGACTATAAAACGGGAAACGCCGATTACTTTCACTAGCAAATAGTTGATAATAAAAGGAGCAACTAAGGTGTATTATACTTAGTAAAATCAAAGTAGGAATAATATAGATTTATTCGTCCAATAAACTTTATTTCCTCTTATATAAGCATAACATTTCAACGAATATAAACATTACATATAGGGTGTATAAATATCGATGCAGGAACCTCCGTTATGAGCCCCGTATGTGGGTGATCCCTTTGCGCCGCGGGCGGCGCATCTTGAAACAAAATAAGCAGTCATTTCAAGTTTTATTTCAAATTAAAATATAATTGAACAAATTACATAATCTCAAGTCAACTTAAACAACGCTAACCCGTTTTCCCATAGATTGTATGAGAAAATTGTAGCAAAAAGCATGTTGTGCCGACCCCACGTCATGTGGAATAAAGCCAGGAAGAAGATGATGATGATATCATAGATTTATATTTTTTTATTTTGCTGGGTAAAGTTACTGGCAATGCTTAATTCAGTTCCCTCATTTAGTAATATATAAACTTTGTGAACGCAAAATTAATTCCATTTCCCTTAAATTATAATTCTGTCCGTATCTAGTTTTGAGCGAAGTGACCCAATTTTCCAAATTAGCACAGATACTCATTTTCCGTTATTCATGTGCATAGTAGAGAAGAATTAGCATGTATACGCCGGCCCGCGCACGCTAAAAATAGATGGCACATGTCGCCGGGTCACTGCTCATTTCGGGCAGCCCCTCAAACGACTGAGCTGTCCGGCGGCACCTTGTATGCCAATATTCTCTAGGAAATTGGATTTGGCAATTTTAGACAGAGACCGAGAGATTCGGCAATTGCCTTTAGATGAAAGAGAGAGGGGGTTTGTTAATATTCATTCATGGTTTTGATATTGCAACCTTGGGAATGCAAAGCTAATGTGTATATAGTAACCATGCCTAAAATCACCACGAATCTGCAAACGTAGCGTAGGACGTCCACCAATGAGATGGACAGTCGACCTGGTGAACGCAGCGGGTTCACGGTGGTAACAGGCTGCTACCGACTAAAGTTTCCGGAATTCTTTAAATCAAGTCTATGCACAGCAGTGGACGTCCTACTGCTAAAATGACAAATTTATGAAAACCGAGGACAGCCAGACCTTTGTATTGATAACAGCTGGTTTAATTGCATTTCCTCACGAAAGGTAAAAATTAACTGGGCGTATGGAATTTTGGTTGCGGTGACTTTGCTAGATATGATTTTTTATTTTTTTTTACTCGACTTTCATTCCGAAGGTCGTGGGTTAGAACCCGCCGTGCACCTCTGTATTTTTCTTCTTCAAAAATGTATGAGACTCAGGGACTTAACTCTTGACGAGAGAGATTAGGCCTTTATTCAACACGCTGGCCAAGTGTGGGTAGGTAAAAGTCACATGGTCTTCAAACTCTTCAAAGTTCTCAGAACATGCCGGTTGCCTCACGATGTTTGTCTTCACCGTTAAGCTGTTTAAAGCGCAATTCTGAGGTGCGCGCGGGGATTTGAACCCACAAAGTTGACTGAGCCCTTACTCGACTTTGTAATATATTGATAATGTTTGTTCTAATTGATTACTTTAACAAAAATACTGTTTTATATCAAACTCTTCACTTATTCTGCGGTATAATTTTTTAATATATTTTATATGCATCTGAACCGAATCCAGTAATCCGAATCCATCCATTACAACCAACTCTTAAAAAAAAGCGAGGAGTTTTTTATAAGATTTAAAAGCTTTGAAAAACACACATGTCGCTGAAACTTATAAAACCCCCTTTCTGGAACTTTAATTTAAGCTTACGTGTAAAACCAAAGTTTGAAACACTTGAAAGCTTTCTATTATAAGTCCTGAAACACCATGTTTCACATGAAAGTTTCAGAGTGAACTCTGCTGGTCAGGTTGAAACTGTAAACTTTTTGTAGGTCGCGGTGGGCTGACAGTGGACTAGGAAATTGAGGTTGAATAGTTTCATTTGTTGACTTCCAGCGGTGCCGCGCGGCGTTACCCGCGTTATATTGGATTTACTGGTGGAACGGCATATTTTGCCGCGGTGAAAACAGACACAAACATACACCTTACTAATTATAATATGAGTAATGAGTATTGATAGAGTGGGTAATCAAGATGAAGGCTTCTGGACATAGACCTAAGATTTCCAGTGGTTTCGGCTAGAAGCGGCCTGCATCCACCGTGATACATAGACTTCGACCAAATCATCTGTCTATTTAGTTATGGCACGACAAAATACAGGATGACATTTTAAAGAAGGGACCATTAGGGCTGTTAGGTACAGTATACCTCGCTGCGGGTTACCAATTTGCAGCGCATATTGTACAAATTCAAATTTAAAATATATATTCTAATAGATATTCTTAACTGCATTCACAGAGTTTGAATTGAAGCACAAAAATTAAAATAATTGATTTAAATTTCAAAATATATGAATTTTCTTTTGATTACATCTTTTGAGCCAACCCAAAAAAAATGTTTAGCCTTTGTCGAAATTTGACTCCAAAATGTATGGGAAATGTTTTTGGGGATTACTATGAGGCCCCCACAGAGTCGTTTGATCCCTACATGAAAAAGGATCTATTTGGAAAAAAATATAATATAGCTATATAGTCTATTTGGTATTTTTCCAACTTTTTCAAAATCTTTAAATGCATTTCAGAATATTTTGAAAAATTATGGATACTTTCTAAAGACTGTTTCTCTGTAACTATAACGGTAAATGCACCTGCTTTGATGCTTGATGACCTCTTATTAAAACATCCTGTACCTATATGACAATATCATACTTCTTTCGAGGAGTCGCTACCTCATTATTTATTTATTTATATACTAACAACCAATAACATTAGTTACATATACAAAATTATCATAGAAATAATACACATCATTTTTAAAAATAATTTACAAATTGTAAATAAAATTAAATAGAATTATAAATTATCATTAAAAAGGTTTGGTACATTTAATACGTTAATTAATATATAAGTCTATTTCCAATAGCTATAAGCTGCAATCAGGCTAAAAAGGTTGTGGTTGCTTCCCACTGGGGTAGCAAATGTTGTATTTTTATGTTATGAGAGTATAAATTATTAAATAAATATATCCGGACAATGCACATAACAACATCTAGCCCCGCGGTAAGCTATAAGCTTGTGTTAAGGGTATTAGACATCTGATATACTTTATATAATAGACATACATACATAGATTTTGCTTATTATACATATTAAACACCTAGATCGAGGAGAAAATGCTTGCAGAATATACCAACACTTGACCCCTCGCCGAGAATCGAACCCGCTACCTCTTGCGTCGCAAGCAGACCCTCGCTCACCACGCCACCGAGGCGGTCATTTATATGTTTGCATATAAAATATTATATTTATCTATGTTTAATTTGTTTCAGGTAAGCAAAACTTCACTTCTTCCCTGTCCCGTTAAAGATTCTCACGAGCCTATGGGTTAAAGAAGGAAGATATCAAGAAAAGCAAAGAGTATGTACGTTACACAGATAGTACTCAATAGTTGTATTTAGGTTCAATACATTTCGGCCCGATTTTCCTCACACGACAGATTTAAATTGTCTGTTGTCTCACTTCAATGTTTGACAGATAAGCGACAATTTATGTATGTTTCCCTTTATTGGTTTGTTAATTTTACACGGATGTCGGAAACATTTTGCCTCAGTAAGTGAAGTTTAGATATACGTATGTATAAGTTTTCTTAAAAAAAGTGTAGGCAAGGTCAGGGAAATAAAAGTGAGTTCACATTTTAATTGAAACTGATTATTATGTAGATATTCGTATATATAGGTTTTTATCGTCAGAGAAAGAATTTTCCGGCTTAATTATTATAAAACAATATAATATAATACAAGTTAAGACTAGAAAGCTATTTTTAATTGGGTGGTAAAATTTTAACTACTAATCGACTAGAAATACAATACATGTGAGTCGGGTATACTTTTAAGAAATCTGTGTTTGGCTGTCTGCAAATAAATACGAAATTTGTCGTAAAACGGAGATTATAACATATATAATATACAAAACTTAAAACTAACTTAAGTAGGTAACTATTTACATTACATTTTTAAAACCATAATATGGTAATAATAAAACCGAATTTAGAACCCCAAAAACGATTGTTCAACCCAGTATTTACAAACTCGAAGTATTGAATTGGCTTTGGGCTTTCAAATATATTTAGTTTTCAAAATCTCTGTTCTACAGCCGGGTTTTCGTTCTATTGAACGGACAGCTATAGTTTGTAAAGTATTTATAAGGTAGTTTTACGATTAGAAGAGAGTGTTAAATGCTTGCTAAATTCTGCAATTAGTATTCTCTATTGGGGTTTATTCATAATGTTATTCACTTTCTTTAAACTTAATATAAAGCTGACTAAAATATATTCAAAATTGTATGCATAAGCCCCTTTTTACTTTGCGCAAAACCTTCACAACCATTTTCAGTGTAAAATACTTGACTCGATTTTATTTTCAGAAACGGAATATTTATATTAAATTCACTATTGAAACATTTCAGTGTTTATTTCGAATGCAACGACATCATTTTTACATTAATGCTAAGACGAGGTCGTCTCTTTTCTTTTGCGTTTACTAAAATTTCATATGAAACACTTATTTCAGTTGCTGATAAAATCTAAATACTGATAAAATCTAGCTACTGATAAAAAAGAAAATGAGTCTGAAAATGGTTGTATCTAGATAAGATAACAGCTAAGTTTGTTTTAAGTTTTAATTAGTAAGAATAACGAATGATAGAGCTTGTATGAATGTGTGATGTGAACAACACTCAGATACAAAAATTATAAACACATATCATAATGTGAGAGAACATAAACTTACCGCAAAAAAAAATCTGTTTTAATACATTCATTCATATTATGATACATAGAAAACACCCAGGCCCGAAACTAGAAATTTTAGATTGCAAGAAAACAGAATATTGAATTGACAAACTATAATATAAAGAAAGGCTACATACTTTTTATGACCGAAATATGATATTTCCGCAAATAAATCCATAAGAACCTTTTGAGTAGCATAGTATAGAATATCTAGTAGGTGTAAATCAACGATATGTACAAAGTCAAGGGCAGTGCCGAGTATATCACACGCCATTCGCAATCTCTAGTTTTTCTCAACGTGGAAAAGTACGAGGGAATGCGAAACGCGGTGAAAGCAACTAGCACTATGTAGGCTGGCCATGATACAACTTCTCCTGGAATTTCTTGGATACTTTTTTACGAAAATGCTCAATAGATGGCGTATTTTTTAATTCTGTCAGTCTTACATTTCGTTTTTTTAACCTAGGGGTTTTCTCTAACGCGTAGGTATTCCGAGTTAGTAAAACAAATATCATATTAGAAAAAACCTATTGTGTCCGAGAGCGTTCTAAACAGCACTTATTAAGCCACGCGATTTATTTTTGTGTTAGTTGTAAAACGTGAATGCGACTTAAGCGCGCTAATTAATATCCGTGGCAATTTTTTTCTATGTGTATTGTATTAATAATGATGGCGACGGGATGAGTAGGACTGGAGATAAGTTAAAGTGCGATTTGCCTATGCTATGTTTAGCTCAATATTTCAATTTTATCAGCGAGCGCATCTTTGGAAGTCCAGCAACTACATAGAGGACGTCTACGGCTGACGGTGACGGCTGAAATAACAATGATGATGATGATAAAATACATATGAAAAGTCGAAAAAATTATTTATATCGGATAACAGTAAAGAGTTTTGTTAAGATGTTTATGTAAAACACAGAAGGTTGAAGGCTTTTTTAAACATTACATAGGTAGAATTATTATATAGGATAAGCTATGCTAAAACTTATATGATCCAAATTGAGAAGATACCTATAATTGTCATTATTTTATTATTATTATTATTAGCTATGGTTATTATTACCTAGTAACCTTAAGGTTAATGAGCTAGCGTTATAATTATATGTATGTACCTCTATAATAATTGTTAATAAGCATTAGCATATTTCGCATATAGCAAAAACCTGCAAGTATTTAACTTTAATTTATGTAGTATAGTAATAGCGATTTATTGACTAATTAGAAATAAACTTTTTTTTTAAATGTTTATTTAGACTTAATATACACATAAGTTATTTATTCTTATCACCCCAACGTGATAGCATTAGTGAATTCTTTAACCCTTAGGCTCATATCCCCAATCTGAGTAAATGTGTTTTTTTTATATTTCAAAACCTGTTATATATTTTATCAACGTATCACCTAATCTGATGAAGAATCAGGAAAGCCAAATTAAATTTGTTATGAAAAAACTAACCTTGTTGAGTTTGGGTTCGTATGATAATCTCGATGAGTAACTTTTTAAATTATCATGGTTTTTAACAATATTATGACAATACGGGTAACATACCGTGATTTCTCCATGAGTATTTTGTCTAATTATAACAAATTCCCGCCTAATGTAGATTTGTTTTTAAAAATATTGGCTAGCCATAAACATTTTAAACACTCTGTAAAGTAAATATAAATAAACATAAATTATCTTCTGCAACCGAAAAGGCCAACCTTTTTGTCACCTAACAAAAAATCATGTCATTTTCCTTACACAAGGCAAATACCTTAATACAATGTCATTATGCGTCATGAAGTGATGATTATTGTATTTTTGTTACCAGTTTTTGTTAAGCTGCGTATATATGGTGCAAAACATGCGTCAAGTATGCTTTACCTAAAGACGTGCCTTGATAGGTCTATGCGCAATTCACTTCTATATTTAAAAAATAATACAGTTTAGAAAATATATATTTAGCCATCATTGCGTAACTCTGTTGGTCTGTAGTTAGTCTAAACTCAAAAAATCTCAAAATAAATATCTCAATTTGTAGTCTGAAAGTATTATATTCTGGAACTATTCTTTATTAGTATCCTTCGAAAATATCACTAATGCCGGCGATTCATTCACCATCATTAAATCCAGCCGTTTCAATTACCACATAATCTAATGAAGAAAATAGAAAATTTGCAAACTTTCTAATTGATGGTCACTGCTTTATATCGACGTTTGTTAGCTAGACCTCTGCGTTTCATTTGTGCATAATTGGTGTTGCGGTTTTATAAGCGAGCGATAGACATTCCTCCGAGTCTGTAGGTAACTCATGATTGACGAGTTTACCCGACTGCTTCAGAAAGAGGGTTATGTTTTTCGAGTGTATGTATGTATTATTACATTATACGACAAGTTTGCATCCTAAACAGCTCCATGTACTTTAGCTTGAAAGACATCGGTCGTTATATTTGTATTTTTCGTGGCAATGGGGATATAAAAATTTAAAGACTTTTGTCTTTATGCCGGATATATGGCGCAAATCTCAAAGAATAAAGTCACAATTGGGTTATTCTTTTTCGTAAATACTGCTTGTTTATCGAAAACTTCAAGCTAGTTGTCCTAGCATGTTTCATTAGTGTTTAATTTACGCATTTTATTCATTTTATTAATGTTCAGGTATAATTAGTGATTGGTGAGGTAGACATTCGTTGTCTCAGGTAACATGGAACTTATGGTCACCGTATCGTATAGTGACACCACGTTTAATTCATGCATAATTTGTGGAATGAGTTGATGTCTGTAGACATTTCTTTGAGTCTGTATCTCAAGGTCACCTTATCCTCTATATCACTTCACATCACTTGGTCACTATGTCAAATTGTTTTGGTATATAGAAACTCAAAGTATTAACTAAAGGTTGTCTGGTAGAGATCACTTTTAGTGATAAGGCCGCCCATTGTGACACTATTATATGTATATTTAGTTTTTGTTAATTTTTTGTTTTGTAAATTGGTGTTCAATAAAGTGTATTGTATTGTATTGTATTGTAAAGTATTTCATAAATGCATTATGCTATGTTTGAGATTTGTTCCTTCCTTCTGTTAATTCCTTCGACTTTTTAACTGATGGTCACTGCATAGTATCGACGGACGTATAAGTTAGCTTGAACGCTTCTACTCAACGCGTTTGATGCATAATTAGTGTTGCGGTTCTACAAGCGAGCTATTGGTACGTGTATAGTAGACATTCCTTTGACTCAGAAGCTCATGGTCACCGTATTGTATCGATGTCTAGAGACAGCGTGTTCAATTAGTTGCGTAATTAGTGGAATGATTGAGTCTTGTAGACATTACATCAACTCTGAAATTCATGGTCACCGTGTTTTATCGACTTGCTGGGGACAATTCATAGGTACAAGCAACCTACAAGCAGTAGAGTTTTGCTGATAATCATTAATTCATTATGCATAAAGAATGTTCACAATCTGTGTATTTTTCTTGCTTCTCGAATCGTAAGCGTATTTTCTTTGTTTTCCTTTCATATTGTCTAGAATGTTGGAATTTTCTGTTTTGTGCAGTAAAATGTTTTCTGTCTCGGTATTGGACTGAGTTTTCGTGGGAATTGCTAAAGGCGTTTTACAAATGCAGTTTTTTCTTACTACGTTGTAGATTATTGGATTACATTTTATTGTATTTTTCCAGAAGTTAAAAAAACTCAAACTACTTGCTGACTGTACAGTTTTTGTCTTGTGAATGTCGTCATAATTCTTTATCACATGCACATCGTCGATGTACTCCTTCAATTGAAGTAAAGTTTACACTGCAGTTTATATCTGCTTGAACTGAGCTATGACGCAAAGGGGGACGATGCAGTATGAAGGATAAACAATGGAAAAAAACGGTGTAAAGTTAGTTGATTTGTTAAACGTGCGTGTGTGCGAGTTCTTACTGTATTTGGCGTAGTTCCCCTATTTTCTTTTAAACTGGTTTTAAAGTGATGGATTTTTCATGAACCTTGGGCATAAAATTGTTTGGATGTCGTTTTTAAAATCTACTGAATGCGATAATATGTGATATTTATTAATGAAATATTTTGTTTTGACTTTCATGCCGAAGGTCCTGGTTCAAACCCCGAAATGCACTTGATTTTTCTCCTTGAAAAAATTATGGACACCTTAAACACGAGCTTTCACGGTGAAGGCAAACCATCGTAATGAAACCGGCATATTCTGAGAACTTTTGAGACCGGCATATTGAGAGAAGAGTTTGAAGGACATGTGACCAACGCTCACTTGGCCAGCCAGCGTGATGAATTAAGTCCTAATCTCTGTCATCAAGAAGGAAGTCCCTGTGTCCCAGTCGTGGGAACGTAAATAGGTGTGCTAAGTGTATATACCTTTGAAATACTTAGCCCCTTTTTCCAGAACATTCTGGTAAATTATAAAAATATCTCACATACAGAATGTCGCATTAAAATACGTCTTCTTTTATTAAAACGTTGACGTCAAAATCTAAATACATCAACACAATGAAACCATCAAAAACTTTAGTAAAACAATACAACAGAAAAAATAACTAGCAGCGTGCCTTGTTTATTAAATGCGCGATAAATTAAATACTTGCACCTCCATTGAATTAATATAATATAAAAATGGTTGTGTTGTGATGTCATCACTCAGGTATACAACCTTGCGGCGACTTTTTAATTTTTTGCTCGTTTTTTTTTAAATTGCTACAGTGTTGTGCAACTTTTTGCCAGTAAAACGGTTATTTCGACTGGTTATTTAAACGTTTTCTGGGCTTACTGTTTGTTGTATGCTTTGAAGGCTGAATGGATAAGGTATTGGGATATTGTTGTTGGAACGAATGTAGCATTTCGTGTCTGCGATTGTTTATTAAAAGCTTTATCAAACGCTTTTATTTCAACACTCGTATGCATTTAAACTACTGTTTCTAATGACCTTTATCTTATACTAGTGGTCCGCCCCGGCTTCGCACGGCTGTTTATTAAATTTTTTTTCCCGGATTTTATTCTATTTTTTCTCGCCTTTTAAACCTTCCTTAGACCTCCACGAACATTTCAAGACTAAATCCGTTCAGCCGTTCTCGAGTTTTAATCAGACTAACGAACAACAATTCATTTTTATTTATATAGATATTAAAATTCTCGTGTCACAATGTTCGTTCCCATACTCCTCCGAAACGGCTTGACCGATTCTCATGAAATTTTGTGAGCATATTGAGTAGGTCTGAGAATCGGCCAACATCTATTTTTCATTTTCCAGAAAAAATTTAGCTGGGGACAGCACGTTTTATAAAAAAATTTATTCAAAAGTTATTGTTTATGAATAAAGTAATTTTACAACGTTCTTTTGATCTCATAGAAGATTCATATAAAAATTTACGGAAATACCGCATAACTTACAATTTTACATACAAACGAATTGAGAACCTCTTCCATTTTTAAATCGGTTGATAGGTCAAGCCTATCGAAGAAGACTAATCCTCTTACACTATAGATCAGCGGTTCTCAAACTTTTTTGGTGACGGAACCCTTTTGGAAAGCAAAATACTTGACGGAACCCTACAATAAATCAATAGTTTTTAAAAGTGTATTCTTTATTAATAAACATAATAAAAGTACAATGTAACAGTTACTGATTATTACTTACTTTACCACATGGCAAGTACATTATTACAAGATATTAAAAAAGAAAAATCTAACTAACTAATGGGAGGTATGAAACTGTTTTTTATTTTTCATTAATTGGCTGATGTCAGGTTTGATAGAAGACAGTTGCAGTCTCATATCAGGTTCGGCGTCCAGTCTATTGCGATATTTTGTTTTTGTGGCTGCATATGTTGAGAATCCTGTTTCGCACAAATATGTTGTTGGGAACGGGAGAAGAATATTCAGAGCCATTTTGCCAAGCATTGGATATTCATTACGAATTCTGCACCAAAAATCGTTGAGAGGCGTCGTTTTGAACAGTGACTCCATACTTGTGTCTGATGACATTTCTAAAAGAGATTCATATATCTCGTTTGACATACTTTCGGGCTTTTGCAGGTTGGGTAAAAAAGGATTATGAATCCATGAATTCAGTTTTATTTTTGTATTCTGTTCTTCGGGAAAATACTTTTCAAAAGATGCGCGCATCGAAGTGAGATATTGGACCAATTCTTCAAACATATCATCTTGAAACATTTCTGAGTCGTTATCGCTAACAAACTCATTGAGTGACGTAAAGCTTTCTATTTCTCTCTTAACAACGCAAACAATCCAAAAATCTAATTTTCTTTTGAAGGCAGTTATTTTGTTATAGGCCTGGAACACTGTTGTCTGTTTACCTTGCAATAATAAATTCGATTCGTTTAGTTTTTGAAAGATATCTGCCATAAAAGACAATCGGAACAACCAAGTTTTATCATACAAACGGTCGTTCAAATTAAAAGAAGTATTATCTGAAAGAAAAATTTGTAACTCCGCTCTAAGTTCAAATAGCCTTGTTAAAGTTTTACCCCGAGACAGCCATCGCACTTCTGTATGGAGCAGCAGTGTTTTATGTTTGCTGCCATAATCTTCACACAACAATGAGAACAATCGGGATTGTAGTGGTCGTGATTTGATAAAATTAATTATTTTTACCGCTTCATCCATAACTAATTTTAGATTTGACGGCATTTGCTTCATCGCAAGTGCTTGTCTATGCAGAATACAATGGCTGGAACTACAATTAGGCGCTTTATTTTTTATGCGTGACACTGCTCCTGCTGTTTTACCTTTCATCGCCTTGGCCCCTTTTTTCTAAATTCTTGCGGAACCCCTACAGTTGTATCGCGGAACCCTAGGGTTCCGCGGAACACACTTAGAGTATGGCTGCTATAGATTATTAAAATTATAGTATTAAGGCGGAATAACCTAAATTTAAAATCATTCCTCATTCCAAAACCCTCAAAAGTTTGCTTACTAGTAATATATTTTGCACACAAACACGCACGCACAGTGCACGCGATGCGCTTTCTTTTGAGACCCCACTCGAGTGTATTTGCAGATTGTCGGTTTTTCTTCACCACTCATATCTTTAAAGCGACTGAAACTCACAGACAGACGGACACGTCAAACTTATAACACCCCTCTTTTTTGTCGGGGGTTAAAAATGGAATTCTGTTTCTGACGACTTTTCTGTGACTGCAAAATTTAGTTCAAATCGCACGAAAACGTTACGTCACGCGATACTTTAATAAAATAAATAAATAAATGGATTTTATTCTTCAGACAACATATAAGTCCCCTACTTTATTAGTAAAGACTTATAACAACTTTGACTTATTAGATGGGTTTGTAACAAATTTATATTTCAGTAGCTTAATACAAATCATATTAGCAATTTAATTTAATTTAAAATTAATTAATTTTCTAAATATTTAATAACAATATTATCAATAGTGAAATCAGCTTAGTCAAGAACATAGTAGCTAATGCACGACTTGATTTTAGGTTTGCGAGAAAAACTAGAAAATACGGTTGAATTTTTTAATTAGTTATCCATCTAATAAAGGTGGTCCAATAACCACACTTCACTAATGAAACTAACATGTCATTGAAACATTTTAATTAGTTTGGTCAACATTAATATTGCGTAATTATAGTTTACAATTAAACTGATCCATCACTTATGATAGTTGAGCATTTTCCATCAATGTTGTTAGCAAAAGCTATTAATATAGTGAAACACATTTCCGGGTTTGACAGTAATTATTAAAAGCAGGAATTATGCCAATTTTGGCATAATGCTAAATGATAGGTAATATGAAAATCAGCGTTGCTCTGTTTATTATAGATTTCAAATTGATTTCTTGATTGATTATTTCAATTTGATTATTTTAGTGAAAGTCAAAAGTCAAAGTCAAAACGTTTATTTCCTTAGAAGCACATGGCCAACATAGACTGGTCAACATAAAATTAATAAAACTAAATTGCTTAAACAAATAATATCAAGGAAATAACATTGTCTTGACAGTTCGCTTCAATGTTTAATACTGAGTTGAGAAGCGAATAGAACAACACGGTCTCATTCTCATCAGTTATTTAAATTTTATAGTTATTACATTATTATTATAAGTTTAACATTTACAATAAAAAATGCTTGTCATATAAGGTAGCTAGTGATGAGTAGTGTATGGATGCTTTAAAAAAACACGTGCTTTAACGGTGAAGGCAAACATCGTGATGAAACCAGCATGTTCTGAGAACTTTTTGGCCAGCGTGGTGAATTAAGGCCTTTTATCTTGGCCTTAAGGCCTTATTTCTTGCATGTTTTTTAATATTTGTACGCCTACTTTCAGGCAAAAACATAGCCGAACTTATTAATATTTTTTATATGAGACCAAAATGTTACCTATATTTTGAGCAAATAAATGATTATCTTATCTTATCTTATCTCTCGACAAGGGAGAAGTCCCTGTGTCCCAGTGGGAATAAGAGGGCATTAATAGAGTGATGATGATGATGATGATGCCATTGATTTCAATGACGGCGAATTTTGCTTTACTGTCTGATTCTGATCTAGTTTTAGAGGACAGGCCAGACCAAACTTTGATTTTTGAACCGGCATGTTAGGCACTAGCTTACCAGCGGAGTTGTAGGTGTACACCACAGACATAATATATCTACTTACATAACGCAAGTATCACGATTTGTATTGAAACCAGCGTGCCAACTGCCTGTATTATGAAGTCGAAGTGATGCGCGACGGTATCGCTTGCTCCGATATTCATCGTCTGCTACCTCACAAAGTCAGATTAACGACCAAAGCAAACGCGGCAACGTAATGTGAATATTATTTAATAATTTTTGCGGTCGTCCGCCTGTAACAACGGACGGGATGGTATGCATACCACCCACGACCCACCTCGACAATTGGTCGGGGTTCGGACACGCGAAATACGTGCAATTGCGTTATCTAGTAGATAGACCTGTCCATGTAGGCTATGTGCTTCTAAGGAAATAAACGTTTTGACTTTGACTTTGACTTTGACTTAGATAAATCTATTTCTGTGGTGTACATTGTACGTGTAGGAGGGCTTAGACTTTCTGAATCATGATTAAAAACTTTTCAATCATGATTCAGCCGTAATACGGCCGTAAAGCTGATTTAACTTAATTGTCTGTCCATCTTGTTGGTGGACGTCCGACGCTGCGTGTTCCGATCCGTGTGACTATGTCGGTGACCCTTGTTCTCTATAAGGACATATTATTATCATTGGAGGGTAGCGCTGACACCGCTACGCAGTAATTTTTACTTTTGTGGTTGTCAACTCTCAAATCGTCCCGTATACCATGTAATTGCTGTTCCCTATAAAGTTTTTGAATTTATTTTTATTTTGTTTTTGATGTTGAGGCTATTCTTATCACTTGCAGTGCAGCACCACGTTTTGCATCCATACGTAATCTTAATACAAACTGGATGAATATTTTTGTCTTCAGTCACTTTTAACACTTACTACTATTGTCATGATAGTAGTAAGTGTTAAAATTTTATGAGTGGTGTCCCACTGCAGCCTATATACCTCCCTTCCTTCCATTCAGACGTCTCCCTATCACCTGTTAAAGTTGTCTTGGTGTTAATAATACCTAGATTTAATATATGAATATTATTTTTATCTTAGCTAAGAACCTATCTTAAATCTAACCTAAGAAGGCTAGGTTGTTTTTGACACATAAAACATGATTTAATATAAAATGGAGAAGTCTACTTTAGACATTCTGCGACAGCAGAAAGCAACCTCTCAAGAGGCTAAACAAATTGTTGATTCCGATCCACTGAGCTGCACTAATTCGATATCCGGGCCTTGACCGCGGTTCCAATTACGGGGGCTCGCAAAATGACTCACCTTACCTTTTGGGAATGATTTATTAAAAACGGCCTCGCATTATGCGTGTGGCTTGTTATTATCACCCGATAATACTTGAAAGAGGTTTCTACATATTGGCGAGAGTCATTGGGTGACTTTACACTCACGCTCTATCGCGCGTTCTTGGAATACAGGATTGCGCGCGGGAATGTCTTCAAGCGATCATAATCTGGAGCTGGTACCAAATTCTGGGAAGTTATTTGAGGCAGTCTGTAATCTTGTCTAATGCTTCTCCTGCTATCTCACGGCACAGGATACATAGCTGCTGATTTTTTTTTTAACTTTCTATTTATTTATATTTTATTTTTTACCAAAATTTGATTTGGTTTAAGGGTTAAAAATTTTATAAAAAAGAAGCCAGATAGTTTAGTCGAGGTCTTGACTGTGCTAGGTGAGGGCAAAGTAACAATGTTTGACAATGTTTTTCAATATGAAAACCCATATTTAATAGCGAAATTCTAAAATTTAAAATAGATTTACCAAAAAATAATTAAGTTTTTTTTGCTTTAACAAAGCTTGGTTCCGTCTCTCGAATTGTACCAATGTAGAATTCTATACGCATCCACGTTCTTTCGCGCGCGAATGCTCGTGTATGTTTGAACACACTCTATCACGCAGCATTGCTGTTTCACGTGCGATAGAACGCGCGTGTAAAAGCACCCATTGTCTGCATTTCGGTCATGAGATATCCATGCTGGACATCGGCCTGCCTCAAAAAATAAGGCGGTTTCATATCACACACTACACATTACAGGTCCAATCCGGGTTACTGAAAGCTTAATATTTTTCTGCATATTTTTTTTAACCTCTAAAGTGAAGATACCTCATTTAAATAATTAAGACTATATTTTATTCTCAAAACTGTGCACTGTGTATATAGATGGTTTAACAAATTACTCTCAACACTAACTACTAACTCTCTGAGCATACAATTATATACGTATACGTCATTAAAACATTCCATTTGACCTACAACAAAATATTGTTTCACTCAAAAAACTACAATTAATTGAATATGAAATAGTGTTTTAAAATTCACAGAATTTCTCTTTGAGAGTGAAAAATGCTTGCTATTGGAAACGTGATTCTCGTGAAACCTGTTCAACTTATTAAAATTATTTTTTTTTGTTCATGCATGAAACTTTTAATGTTTTATTATTCTATGTAGCTGTGTATGACATACATACATGCTCTCATAATACTAACAAAGAACATATTTTCGGAATCGTAAAATCTTTTATCAGGATCATCATTATCATTTACACCCTATTTTCCCACTGCTGGGACACAGGGACTTCTCTCTTGACGAGAGATCATCATCATCACCCTATTAATGTTCCCACTGCTGGGACACAGGGATTTCTCTCTTGGTGAGAGAGATTAATCCTTAATTCACCACACTAGTGAGGGTTGTTAAATATCACATGTCTTTCAAACTCTTCAAAGTTTTTAGAAACATACAACAAACATGCCGGTATCCTCGCGATGTATGCCTTCACCTTTTGTTTAAAGCGCACATACATTTTCCGGCAAGCAAATCCAGTGGTGCGCGACCAGGTTTGAACTTACGTCCCTCCGTACGAAAGCCGTGTGCTTTCACTTAGCCAACACGTCTGTGACGCGACCTTTGAATACTTTTAAATCATGGTGTGATATGATTTGATATTACCATATTCGATATCGTTTATAAATTTAACTTTTGAAACTGCCATGGTTATCAATACTATTTGGATTTGTAACGGGATATTTACCATGATTGATTGTGTTTCGAAGTTCCCGATATTTCGGCACTGTTACAAGCGCAATGATCGCGGTTGATCTCCGTGTATAAAAATTTGTTTTTTAATTGCAAAACTGCGAAAATTTGCCAGATTCTCGGTGTATAAAGTGTTTAAATTCTAAGAAGAGTTCCGATGCACTATCATATCGCCGTCTTCATCAAACACACAGACGTACGACTTAGTTTCATATAACCTTAATACATTTCCTCATTTCGTAGCTTCTCGAACTCTTTTAATATACTTTCATAATAACTATCGGAGCGCAGAGTAAGACTTGAGACTGCCAACAACGTTATTTCATGAAAGCTATCATTTTAACTGTGCAGGTCCCCAACTCGGGTAAGGTACCAGCGAATAAGGAGTTAGGGTAGTTGTGGCTTTGGTAGATACCTAATGGTTCAGAAAAGGTGTATTAAATATTAATTACATTATTTAAAGTTTAACATATTTTCAACCCCCGACAAAAAAAGAGGGGTGTTATAAGTTTTACGTGTCTGTCTGTCTGTTTGTCTGTCTGTCTGGGACATCATAGCTCCCGAACGGATAAATCGATTTTAATTTAATGTTTTTTATGTATGAAATGTGAGTTTGGCCGGAGTGTTCTTGGACATGTTTCATAAAAATCGGTTGAACCGAAAATCTGCAAATATACTCGAGTGGGGTATCAAATGAAAGCGCATCGCGTGCACATTACACAATATTATGGTGTTTTACTTTTAAGGAAATTAAGGCATTGGAAGCGTGAGTTTTTCTTAAATTTTCTATTTAAATTGTTTATTTAGTATTTACGTAAAATAACATAACTGAAACTAAAATCAAAGTTTCAGACAAAAACCCCAATTCCTTAACCTTAGTTTCCTTAAAAGTAAGAAATCATATTATTTTGTAATGTGTACGCTTTCATTTGATAACCCTTTCGAGTATATTTGCAGATTTTCGGTTTTCCTTCCCCTCTTTCACCCCCTTAACTTTTAAACGGCCCAACCGATTTTTAGGAAACATGCCATGTCTAAAAACACTCGTGCAAAACACACCTTTCATATAAAACATACAAAAAAAAAACTAAATTGAAATCACTTTCGGGTGCTACGATGCCTCAGACAGACACGTCAAACTTATAACAACCCTCATTTTTGGTCGGGGGTTAATTATTTCCAAAGTTACTCAGCTCAACTCAGCGGTACATCTGAGTTTCTGTTATTGTAATGTAAGTAGTACACTGGCATATTCGATGAAACTCAAACTACATTATATTTAAACCTTCAGCCTTAACAAAGCGAAGGTCTGGCAGACCGCGGCTCTTTCACTATAAATGGAATTTCTCTTGATGTCTAATTCCCAAATTCGCGATGACCTATTTCGTTGACCTAGTACTTTACCTTCGGGCCAGACTCGGCGGTCAATAAGCCCATATTATGTATATTTCGTACGATAGACATAGACATAATTTTATTTACCACAGAAACACACACAAAAATAGTACAGACTCAAAATCAACATTCATTCATTCATTCATTTCATTTTAGTCTTTATACGTCCCGCTTTGTGGTCGCGTAGTTGTGTCAAGAGCTTAGTAAAGTATAGATAGCGCCCTTCGCGCGGCAGACACTCCCGCGTCGTAGTCGCGCAAATTTAGCTGATGTTATAAACTCTGAAACGAGTGAAAATACTGATGGCCTTGAACTTTTACATATTTAATATTTTTACGCTTATTGATATTATTATTCACTTTATTTCATTTTAAACACGTCAAAAAATATATTTTTTACATAAGATTACATAAAAAAATCATAAAAACTACCTACTGTAAAATATATATCAAAACGGAGAATCACCGGTCGCGAAGCTAGGCTTGACCGGTGACTAGGGCTGTAGAGAGAGGAACTTCCTGACGATACGCGCCGAGTCCAGGAGTACTGCCTTCTGAATCTGACCCTTGATCCAGTTTCCCAGCGAGAGCCTCTGAAGGTGTTAATATTATTATTATTTACTAGCCATTTCGTCCAACTGCAGGGCAAAGGCCTCCCTTTTTTCTTTCCATTGGCCTCTATTGCTGGCTACTTCAGGCCACGATGTTAGGTGGGCGTCGAGCTCGTCCCGCCATCTCATCCTGGGCCTTTCACGGCGCCTTCTAGCGTTGGGTGGGCTCCACTCAGTAGTAGTCTTTGCCCACAAGTCGCTAGATAGTTATTGATATGTCTAATATAATTATGTAGGTATTTTTGTTAACTTATATGTGTAATGTTTGAGGCGTGAGGCGCGCGCATAAACCTTATTTCGTCGCTTCGGTACCTCGTCTAACGTATTTAATTACAGGTAAGTATTTTTAAAAGATATTCTACGAAGCAGATTGAGCCTTGAAAACCTCGACTGATGCTATATTACAGAACATATCCAAATCTAGTTATTAAACTGTGATATGTTACTTCATACAATAGAAATACATAGGTATATTAATATTATAAAAACAATTAAAGATTCCCACTAGCCATATTATTATCTCTAAAAATAAAAATGAATTGTTGTTCGTTAGTCTCATTAAAACTCGAGAACGGCTGGGACGATTGAGCTGATTTTGGTTTTAAAATTTTTGTCGTAGTCCAGGGTAGGTCTAAACGGTGAGCAAATAAGGAAAAATTGCCGGGAACTTTTTTTACCCGTGCGACGTCGGGGCGGGCCTCTAGTTATAAATAAAACTGTCCTTTTACAGAATTTTAAATTGAATCATAAAATTTGGATATTTAATAAGTTACCTACTATAGTCTAAGTCTATTAAAAGTTGTAATGACCCAACGGGGCTCAGGTATATATAAAACTCAACACCTAAATTGTAACCACGTGAAACAATGAATAAATGAATATGAATATGAAAAACAATCTGTGTCAAAGACCCATCATTGGCCAGTTGTATAATTTACTATTCACACTTAACAACAACTGGGAGTTATACTGGGACACCCATCATCAATTGTATTTATATTGGCAGCTGTTAATTAACATCACCACCTGTGTCACCTCACCCCTCTGAAACTGATGGATGACGTCACAGTTATTCGAACAGATTTACAATGTGCATGTAAATTTTTAAATGAACATCCGATATGAGTGTGTTGGCTTATTGAGTCTGAGAATAAAGAACTAATCCGACATGATTAAAATGATTCGACAACGGAAAAGTGTATTGTGAAATATTTGATTCAATTCGAGCGTATTTAATTGAGAGTACTGGTAGTAATTATTTTAAAATACTAATAAAAGGTTTCAATGGCAATGCAGTCAGATATTTTTAAGGGCGGATAACTGATGGTCATTTTTACCAACTTTTCCTATATGGTTACAAAGTAAGAAAGTTATTTTTTTTGTCCCGTCTCAGGAGGGACGAACTTTTTAGTACCATTGGTCCTTGCATAATAAAATGGATCTCGTCGATGTTTTTTTAATTCAACGCCATACATATCCATACATACGAATGGCCGTTTCAGATTTATAATATTACTAAAGAACAAGCTATTAGCTCTTTATCGTTTTTTTTTATTATTTGAATCTTTATGTAGTTGCTTATGAACTTGCAGAATACCGTAAGAACTTCTCAACAAGCCACTGAGGTCGTCAATTTAGTTTTATTCTGGTATCCTTTGTCCTATAACCTTAATAAAATTAACATGGTCGTCGCGAGTCGGGCAAAAGTAATAACTTAAACTACTTCATTTTAATAATAACTAGCCGTTAGAGTGAGAGAGAAAGAGCCTGTTTACTAGTCTACCGTAAGCGTGAAAGAGAGCGAATACTTGCGCCTTAACGCACTACGTAACGAAGCGGTGTACCCTCAGGCATACATCTAGCTAATTAACGCAAATGCATGTAATTCTCGTGTTCGAATCCCGACCGAGCGCTGAGGTCGGTCGCCGCAAACTCCAGCAGACGCATTCTGTAATAAATCGAATCCGAACTCGAAATCACTCAAGTGACCGAGCTCACTTCGAACGCTCGTCACTGAGGCGCTACAGGCGCTATCGAGTTTTACAGAATACAAAACTGTTAAATCACCGCGGATTCAGCTTAGTAAGGATCGAAGTGAGTTTACAGAATGCGCCTACAGACCGCGCCCGTCCGTAACGTTGTTCCCGCAAAAATGATTTAATAATATTCACATTACGTTGCCGCGTTTGCTTTCGACGTTTGTGAGTTAGGAGCCGATAAAATATCGGAACTAGCGATACTGTAGCGCATCACTTCGATTTCATAATACGGCCAAAAGTCGAAACGCTTGGTTTAAATACTAACCACGATGCTTGCGTTAATTATTTTGTTTATTCTATGGCATGCTGTGACTTAAAGGGCTTCCAACGGAAGATCAGCGTTGTCTTGTTACATACAAGTCAACAAATGCTGAGCTGGAAGCCTTTTTGGGACACTTTATGTGACTTTACTAATAATTCTTCTTTTATTTATATGTATTGTGTGTGTGTCTCAAATAAAATTTATTTCATTTTCATTTCATTTCATTTCATCTAGGTAGATGTATGTATGTGGGTATCCCAAAAGAATTATTCACTTATCACTTCGAAAGATAAAATTTGTTGAATGCATTGCTGCAGTTCACAGAAGCACTCCTTGTGTTTATGTAATTGAAGTTCTTAAGCCGGTGGTGTACAGTTAAATGCTTTGTGTCTGGTTTGTGTGCGCCGGAACGCACACGAGAATTAACTGTTTCCGATGTTTACTTTAATATTTCGAGTCGTGGCGATTTTTAAGTTTAGTGTGTAAGTGTGCAGGTTGTTCTTCCTTTATAGGCTTTTATTTTGTTTCATCGGTCCCTCGATGTTTGTCATAAACAGAGTAGAAGCACCCAACCAACAATCATTTTTTAATTTATAAATAAAATTGTTTGGATTGTCTATTGCTTTAATATCTATGGGTAGATTATTGAAATTTTAATTGCCTGGAATTTACAACCGTGCTTTATCACATTTTGCCTGCAATGAGTTCAAGAATTGAGATCTTTCTTTTTAGTGTAAAACCGAACTATTCTATACTCCTGAGACTCATACTTTTAGCACGTTCAACGCGGGACGAGATCTTCTACATAACGAGTTCTACGTTTGTGTCTTTACAGTAGCGCGCAAGTGAAATCCTACGTCCACTTTTTATTATGTAAACTTTCCAGTGTTATTTTTGTAGTCAAAGAATATCTTCTGAAAGGACTGTTCTTCCCTTACCTGCACATAAAAAAATATTGAGGTTTAAGTGACCACGTCGTACGAAATCTAATGAATCTCGTTGCATCTTTCCGGATGTATCACAACGAGAACTTTTAGATCAATTTGCATCATATGGAAGACCAGTTCTGTCGCAGCTTATGCTGAATGGTTTCCTTTTTTGTCGCAACAAACACCTATCTATACAGAAATAGGTCTAACCTTATGTTCATTCGTGTATCTTGTTGTGTTTTATGTGATTGTGGCAAAATAATTGCTTTTTATTCATACTATAAAACCTCGCACCACTATACTCTCTACCGCAAAGAGGATTGAGGAAGATAATGGCAATATTTTAATATAAGCAAGCTGAAATAATGAAGATTAATTATTTTGGGTATTTTCAGTCTATGTGAGAATGGTTGTTATGCATCTTTAGTTCGATGTAGATCCTAAACGATCAGCCGAATTGAAAAATGTATTAAGAAAAAAGCTAAAAATGATTTTCAAATACCTATTCAACGATATTTGCCATGTTGAATGTTCACAAACGCGATGTCTTTAGTGACACTTAGCCGTACTAAGAGGAATCGATTGACGTGTGAATTATACAAATCAACCCAGGCGTTTGGTCTGTATATTACAAAGGAACATACATACATAGACTGTTAATATACACTTCACTCCATTGTGTTGCGCAGTCGGGTAAAAAATACTATTTCATGATACATTCATAATGGATGCATAATCCGCAGTAGGAGTCCCAGTATCAGACTGCACCAAACAGGCTGCAAACGAAAGATGGCGGGCGATCGTTAAGAAAGCTGTCTCGTCTCTTACGCCAAATGATGCCTCAAAGTCATCACGACCACTCTGTCAAGAGTGAAACGATAGAGAAGAAGAAGAAGATAATGGATGCGGCTTGCATACAATATATATAGATATTAATGAGGGAGACCTATGTCCAGGTGTGGAAGAGTACATCCATGTTCGTTACATGTTATGATGATGATAGTTTCCCTTCCACTAGAAGCACTTGTCTAGTTCGTGGCCTACCCACGCCACTGCAGTGAGCTAATCCGTTTGATTAAGTCGATGACCCCCGTTCTCGATTCGCTTCCATTGTTGTTTTCGTTCATAGACCTTTCTCACTTTGCGACACTGATCAGAAAAAAAAATAGTGCCGGTCAATCTCCATCGGGCATCCCCTTGGTAGCTTATAGCTCTAAAGCTTGTCAAAGTCAAAGTCAAAACGTTTATTTCCTTAAACGCACAGGGCATACATGGACCGGTCAACTTAAAGTTAATTTAAATAAAAACTAAGAATAATCAAGGAAATAACAATCTCTCTCTCTCTGGGGTCGTTCCCTCATGGCTGAGGGTCGTGGTCATCATAGGTTGTGGACAACGGTGCTGTGGTGCACCTGGATTTAATAATCTGCCTCCAACGGTGCCTATCCATGGCGTCACGGACAACCGAGCAGAATTTAGATGAGGAAGAGGCCTTCACTTGACCGGACCATCTGGGTGGAGACCGACCACGGGCTCTTTTACCCTCCGGGTTTCCAACTACGATCAGCTTCTCCAGGCTTTCATCCCCCCTTCTCACTAAGTGGCCGAAATACGTGAGTATTCTCTGCTGACAGATAGTTGAGAGGCGTGTCTGGACCCGTAGCTGTGTCAGAATCGATGCATTGGTGCGCTTGGCTGTCCACGGAATCCGTAACATACGCCTCCAGCACCACGTCTTGAATGCTTCGATTCTTTGCCTTTCACGGACGCGTATAGTGCATGTTTCCACCCCATACAGGGAAATAACAATAAATAAATAAAAATAAAAAATAAATATATCCGGACTACTCACACAGCTTCACCTAACCCCAAACTAAGCAGAGCTTGTACTATGGTGTAAGGTGACTGATATACTACATAGATACATTTTTTTTGTAAATACATACATATTTATGATACATAGAAAACACCCATTGTCTCTACAGTTCGCTTGAATTTTTTTACACTGTATTGATAAGCGAATAGAACAACCCAGCTTTCATCTCTTGTTATTATTGTTGTTTTATTATACACTAGCGGCCCGCCCCGGCGTCGCACGAGTAAAAAAAGTTCCCGGCAATTTTTCCTTATTTGCTCACCGTTTAGACCTACCCTGGACTACGACAAACATTAAAACAAACAAAACCAAAATCAGCTCAATCGTCCCAGCCGTTCTCGAGTTTTTATAAGACTAACGAACAACAATTCATTTTTATTTATAAAGATATTAATGTCTTAGACCAAGGTAAAAGCAGAACACATACAATAATGCATATCTACACATTATATCCTCTTCCGGGTTGGCTAATTGGGAGCACACAAGACTTTCATTCCGAAGATCGCAGGTTTAAACCCCCGCCCAGCACCTCTAAAGATATTAATTCTCGAAAAAATTATGTTGCCTTCAACACGTGCTTTAACGGTGAAGGCAAACATCGTGAGATGTCTGCCGGTTTACTGCATGTTCTGAGAACTTTAAATAGTTTGAAGAACATCTGACATGCACCAACCCGCACTTAGCCAGCGTGGTGAATGAAGGAATAATCTCTCAAACGAAAATATGGGTGATTATGAATCCTTCCCTTCTCCATAATTTGTCTTTATTTAACAACCCATCGCGACATCTATCCAAGAAATCGCTATATACAAAATGATCTAAAATAAAACTCGAATAAAGATCACAAGCAGTTATTTACTCTCAACACTTCACAGTCAATAGTACTCGTAAAGAAAGCTCGATACGTACAACTAACTACTACAATCCCGTGTAGTAAGCGTGGTGACTCATTCATTCATGCAACGTTACGCGGGCACTTTGCGCAGGCGATTGTCGACCTTATTACCGAGTTATAGAGTTGGATAGGTTCTTGTGTTCAAGTTACCGTTATACACGGAGGATAAGGCCCGCAATACACGGAGTGTTTGAAGCAGTCAGGACCGACTGCTTTAAGCTGCGACTGCATATTGAACTACAGACTTCTACGCACATTCAGCGTCAAACTGATATAAGCGTTTAGAGTACTAAAAATAATCCAAAATTAAATTAATAAAAGCAGTTTAAATCATCATAATATTGTGTGCGCCAATGTGATATATTTTGAACACATTGGTTTTTATTCTTAGCGAAATTGGGTAGCAGATTCATACTTGGGGGTGATTTCAATGCTAAAAACACTTACTGGGGATCTAGACTAACAAACACTAAAGGAAAGGCACTTCTAAAGGCTATTAAAGAGATGCGTTGTGAAGTTTCATCAACAGGAAAGCCGACATACTGGCCCACAGATCCCAACAAGATACCGGACCTAATAGATTTTTTCATATACAAAAATGTTTCATCCAACTTCATGTACATAGAGGAAGGCTTCGATATGAGTTCAGATCACTCACCCATTATTTTGACCTTGTCAGAAAATATTATTCTGAAAGAAAACTATCCCTTTCTTGTTAACAAAAACACTGACTGGGAGAGTTTCAAGTCTGACTTGGACGCTGTTGTTGAACTAAAGGTGGCACTAAAGACTCGGGAACAATTGGACGAAGACCTAAGAAAGTTTATAACAAACATCCAACAATGCGCATGGAATAATACACCCTTACAAAAAAAAAGGCCGAGAGGTAACCAGTACCCGATGGAGATAAGGAAGCTTATACTTCAAAAAAGGAAGCAAAGGAAGAAATGGCAACAAACTAGGTGTCCACAAGAAAAATCACGTTTTAATAACCTTGCAAAGAGACTCAGAAGGATAATCAAAAACTTCCATGACGAAAACATGAAAACTTACTTAAGCCAACTTACCAATGACCGAACAACCGACTATTCTCTCTGGAAAGCCACGAAGAGCCTAAAGAAGCCAACTATGCATATTGCTCCCATCAAAAAATCTGATGGATTTTGGGCTAGGAATAGTGAGCAAAAGGCAGCCGCTTTTGCAGAATATCTAGAAATTATATTCCAACCAAATAAAGGAAGAGACGATTTTTTATCTTTGGAAAATCTATCTTGTGAAGAACGGGAAATACAACTAGTAACGCCTAAAGAAGTGCAAAGAGAAATCAAAATGCTTGACCGTAAGAAAACTCCGGGGTATGATCTTATCACTGGTGAATTATTAAAGAATCTAACCCGAAAGGCCATAGTAAAGCTAACCACACTCATAAACGCGTCATTTAGGCTTAAATACGTACCAGGTGTATGGAAAGTTGCTGAAGTCATTATGCTACCAAAGCCAGGAAAACCAGAACATGAAAGAACATCATACAGACCTATTTCTCTTTTACCAATAATGTCCAAACTATTTGAAAAGCTTTTCCTCAAAAGACTAAAGCCCATAATAGAAGAAAAAAAGTTGATCCCGGACTATCAATTTGGTTTTAGAGAAAAACACTCCACCTTAGACCAGGTACATAGAATAACGAAAATAATAGAAAATACTTTAGAAGAACGAAAAGTCTGCACTACTGTCTTCTTAGACGTAGCACAGGCGTTTGATAAAGTTTGGCATAAAGGTCTATTATATAAAATACGAGTTATGTTCCCAAAGCAATTTGCTGATATATTAGAGTCTTATCTTTCACAAAGAATGTTTAGAGTTCGGCAAGATGACGCGTACTCAGATCTAAAGAAAATTGAAGCTGGAGTGCCACAAGGTAGTGTCCTAGGCCCCGTCTTGTACTTACTTTATACTGCAGATATCCCAGAGTTAGAAAACAATACCATCGCCACATTTGCTGATGATACAGCCATAATGGCTACTGGCGTCACTCATGCAGAAGCGGCAGAAAAGGTACAAAAAGCAGTGAACACTATATTAAAATGGACACAGAAATGGCGAATCAAATTAAATGAGTCAAAGTCAGTTCACATTGACTTCACAAATAAAAGACCAAACTATAATCCGGTGTACATCAATGATAAAGTAATACCATACCAAAATACAGCAAAATATTTAGGTATGACATTAGATGCAAAGCTTCGCTGGAAAGCTCATGTCAAGAAAAAACGTGAAGAATTAGGGCTTCGCTATAAGAAGATGCACTGGTTGCTTGGAAAACATTCTGCGTTATCAGTGCACAATAAACTACTGCTATATAAGCAAGTCCTAGTTCCAATATGGACGTACGGTATTCAGCTTTGGGGCTGTACCAAACAGAGCAACATCCAGATTATCCAACGTTTTCAAAATAAAGCACTTCGGAGTATCGTGAACGCCCCGTGGTACATAAGAAATGCAGACTTACATCGGGACCTCAAAGTGGACCTAGTCGCATCTACCATTAAAAGGTATGCAGAAGCTCACGAAAAAAGACTTCATCAACATGTGAACGTCGAGGCCATCCAGCTCCTCGACAACACGGACATAGTGAGAAGACTAAAGCGGACAAAACCGTTTGAGTTAGTGTTTTAAGTTAATTAGTGTCAATGTTAGTGCAGTGAATGTAAATAACAATTATAAAGAACACAAGAACATAGTGTCTTCCCCTTAAATAGAGACAATAAGCAAAGTGTTAATGGACACATTCTTTATTTTATCTACGTAGCAATTTAAGTCAAATGTAAAGTTACTAATTAGCCGTAATAATGGCTAGATCGTAATATTCTTGTAGCATCTTTATATAAGAAGCTTCATAAAAAAAAAAAAAAAAAAAAAAAAAAAAAAATGGTTTTTTTTCAGGTTATTTTGACTACTCTAGACTGTAACATCAATTTGAGGGTGACTGTACTTTCATACGCGAACCGCTCAAGCAGTTGCAACTGCTCTGGGCGGGCATGCGGTCAAACCAGTGTTTAGTGACTGCTCAATTTGTCAAAGCCAAGTCAAAGAGAAAAAGTTTATTTACTTTGAAGCACAGGGCAAACATGGACTGGTCAACTTAAAATTAATAAAACTAATTTGTTTATAGAAAAAATATCAAGGAAATAACATTGTCTTGACAGTTCGCTTCAATGTTTTATAATGAGTTGAGAAGCGATTAGGATAACACAGCTTATCAGTTTCGCGCAGTCACCTCCGCCTGCCATATTTATTTTACCTGTCAAATTGCCTTGAGCAGTTTAACTAACTTGCTTGTGTAGTTATCAAGCTGCCGACTCGTGTCTGCAAGAGCTGTAAGTGTATGTTGATCACAACTGTTCGAGCAGTCCTTGTATAGCCGGCCTTAGTCTCGCTTTAGCCTTCAGTAGCTGTGGCGTATTCTGTGGCTAACCTTGGTTGAGGGCAGTGAACCCTTAGGGCGAAGTCTTGAGTAGGTTGTGACTGGCTATAAAACATAACTTTAATTTTAAAGTTATAACGTAAATATGATGTGTATGTAGGATTAGAGGAAGAATTTATTTATTTCCTAAGAAGCACAGGACACACCAACTTAAAATCATAAAGCTACTACAATTTTTATCTAAAACATTTTCTTGACGGTTTGCTTAATTTTTTATACTGAGTTGAGACTCGGATAGAACAACACAGCTTTATTAGTTTATAAAATTATGTACAATTTTGGAGTTCTCATATATAGATATAATACCTATTATAATTTTACGTTTAATAAAAAATGCTTGTCATATCAGAGAGCTATTATAACATGAGCACATCAGTCAAGATCAGAATTATTAGAGCCTGTCAAAGTGGAACTAAGCGACATATATCCAAGCAGAATCATCATTAATAGAGTAATACCCTTTTTAACCCCCAACAAAAAAGAGGAATGTTATAAGTTTGACGTGTCTGTCTGTCTGTCTGTCTGTGTGTCTGTCTGTCTGTCAGGGACAACATAGCTCCCGAACGGATGGAGCGATTTTAATTTAGTTTTTTTGGTTTAGTGGCGCAAGTGTTCTTAGACATGTTGGAAATCGGTTGTGCCGTTTAAAAGTTAGGGGGGTTAGAGTGGGGAAGGAAAACCGAAAATCTGCAAATATACTCGAGTGGGGTATCAAATGAAAGCGCATCGCGTGCACATTATAAAATATTATAGTGTTTTACTTTTAAGGAAATTAGGGCACTGGCATCGGGGGTTTTCCTTTAATTTTAAATTTATTTCATTACAATTCTCTTAATAAATGATTTAGATTTTCTAAGAGGAAGCTCTGTTCTGTCTCTTTATGAGGAAGCTTATTATAAACACGTACCTACAGAGTTACCCATAAATGATTTGCCTAGTTTTTTTAGCCTTTAGGTAGGAAATAAGTAATGTTTCACTTTTTTTTTAAGAAAGATGGCGAATATCAGCTTTTCAAAAATGTACTTTGTGATAACATTTCATTTACAATGTTAATGTTGTTGACATTATAACGTAATTTCTCTGAGGGAGTCAATTGGTTCCATTTTATATATTGCACGTACGTACATTTTTTGCAACACGAATATAAATTATGTAGTTTGTATATCGGCTGCAGCCACCCAAAGTACGATACCATATGACAAATACTTTGGAACTAAACTAAACCAGTCTTACTGTATATACTGAACTAAGTCTACGTGCAAGGTTTGTAATTTGGGGTTTCCATTGAAGACAAGAATCATTATGCAAACCTAGGAACACTGTTGAGTCAATGAGCTCGAGAATTTAATAGTTAATTATGATTAAAATATGATTTATGTAGGGCATAAAGTTGTTTTTTTTTGTTTAGTAGTAAGATAATACTAGTGAACCGGTTTAGTGCTCGTAACAGTGAGTTGTTTGAATGCCGTGTATCTAAAATGCCGTTTGCGTTGCAATTTTTTATTCTCATTTCAATTTTGAACCTTAGTTACTTATATTATTCTACTCAGATCCTTAAATTAGGATCGATCGAGGATTATGATCGATATTAGAAAATCTAAATTGAGAATTTAAAAAACCTCCGATTCCATAACCTTAGTTACCCTAAAAGTTATACTTTTTTGGAATGTGCTTTTATTTGAGACCCCACTCGAGTATATTTACAGATTATCGGTTTTTCTTTCCCAACTTTCACCCTTCATAACTTTTCAACGCGTCCACTGATTTTCATCAAACATGTCTAAAAAAGAACACTCGTGCAAAACTCACCTTTAAACCATAAAAAAACTAAATCGTTATCAATTTATCCTATCGGTTATCTATGATGCCACAGACAGACAGACAGACAAACATACGGATAAACAGACAGACAGACACGTCAAACTCTTTTGCGTCGGGGATTAAAAACATCGAAGTGAAAGTCTAACCAAAAGTCTCGACATACGATAAATATATAATAATATATATGTATATAAATATATAATATATCTTATAGGGTTAAGCTCGCCTTTGTACATGACCATTGTTAATAAACCTTAATGTATCCTTTTTGTGTACAATAAAGAATTTATTTATGAATTTATGAAAATATAAATATCCCGTTATAAATCTAAATACCATAGCGTTGATAACGAAGATAGTTTCAAAAGTTATATCGGTTGAAACTCAATAGAATAAAACCATCCGTGCTTTCAGTAACCAAGTAAACTGCCTATTAATCGTGTTCCATCAAAGCAATTGTTTTATGAAAACCATCAAAACACTCCACAAGAGTGCACAAAAAACGTACAGCGTTCCGTTGGAGTTGACACTTCACAGTATTTGTTAATCCCTGAAATGCAAATAGTATTTTTCGTACGGTTTATTCCTGTTTCCTGCATGGTTTACTGTACCTACCAGTAGGCGCATTCTGTAAACTCACTTCGATCCTTACTAAGCTGAATCCGCGGTGATTTAACAGTTTTGTATTCTGTAAAACTCGATAGCGCCTGTAGCGCCTCAGTGACGAGCGTTCGAAGTGAGCTCGGTCACTTGAGTGATTTCGAGTTCGGATTCGATTTTTTACAGAATGCGTCTGCTGGTTCAACTCCTGTCATGTAAGGCCCGACGCTGCGATACGCGGCGCGGACGCGTTTTTATGTCAAACACGTACAAAACTGATCCGTGGTCGGCCCTGTGTATACATTTTTTTAAACGCACATCCGCGCCCGCGTAACGCTGCGTCATTCTTGAAATGACAGCTAAACTTGGTACATTCCATGAACATTGCATGGAATTGTTAAGTGTTTAAGGAATAAATGTATGTATGCATGTATATTAAAGACTAGCGGCCCGCCCCGGCGTCGCACGGGTAATAAAAGTTCCCGGCAATTTTTCCTTATTTGCTCACCGTTTAGACCTACCCTGGACTACGACAAATATTTTAAAACCAAAATCAGCTCAATCGGCCCAGCCGTTCTCGAGTTTTAATCAGACTAACGAACAACAATTCATTTTTATTTATATAGATATGTAACACCTTTCTAGCACACCATTTCTTACGAAATAAATTACATAAAAACAGAATTATATTAAGTATACTAAATGACTTGAATCAGTAACACAAGCTTAGAGCTTACCGATGATGTTGTGTGGAAAGTCTAAATGTATTTATTTATTTAAACTGTTTTCTGTTTGGTTGTATGTAACCAAATAAATGTATTTGATCATATTCTATCGATAGTATCGAATTCAATAATCGATGTTTATTCGATATCGATGAATATTGATCATCTCTACTAAATTTTTATTTATTTATTTAGGTTTATCGCGGGAAAATCCATAAAAATAATTAATTAATTAATTTTATGGATATTTACAACATACTTAACGTTACAGAAATTTTCATCCAATATGTGATATATGGCACAGGTAACTAATAATGAGTACATACAACTAAAAGTTAAGCGTTAAATAAAAAAATTAAAAATTAAAAACTTATGTGTAGAAACTTAAAAAAACATCTCCATAGGGAACAGACTAGATAGTTGACATAATTTTGTAACTATTTTAAAACAAAAAAAAATTAACTGGGACATGAAAACACATTAAATGAATGTACTTATTAATAAATTATTTAGTACAAGGTAAGCCGACAGGACATAATTATAACAATGATGAAGCGGAGAAGGGAAGGCTTGCACAGCACTTAAAACTTTTTAGGAAAATACTATTTAACTTTATTTCCTCACGGTAAAAAGTTGCCTGTAAAGTTTAGTCCTGGTTTTATGCTAAGTATTATAAGTCGTACCTATCTAACGTTTTTAAAGTTTTATCTTACTATCTACATTTCGAATTTCAGTCAAAACAGCTCAGCAATTAAAGGTGAAAACTTAAAAAAAAAATTACATTCCTAAGAACTCTGGTGTACCTATGGATATTTTTTAATATCACAAAGTAACTATTAGTGTGTCCTATGTAATTCAATTTTATTATGTTTATTTTAGTTTATATTCCCACTACAATATTAACTAAAGTAAATTAAACCATTCCATTACCCTTAATGTTAATTGCGTGTCACTACGATACTACTAACGCCATCTATTGACACTTAGCGACATGAGGTACTAAGATAAAGTCCCAAAAGCATTGAACCCGAACGGTCTACCCGGTGGAATGTAGGGTCTAGAACCAAAATAGGGTTCTCGTTTATTAAATGCTGTTTGGATATTCCCAGAGATGGCGCTTATGATAATACATCCTAATACAAAGAATGTGTTATTTCTAGATCTGTGCCATAATAACGAACGTTGAATTTGGTTATTCTACTAGGTTTGGAATAGTTGTATAAATTATTAATAAAGCCAAAAAAAATTAGGTACTTAAGCTTTCTTCCCAAAAAATAAAATTTAATTAATACTTGTATGCTCGAAATGCTGTCCGCCATTTGTCGTTTGTCGAAACAACGATTAATTATATAATTATTAGACGAAGATTTGGCATGTTATTAGTAGTACCTTCCTATTACGAAGGTTAAGGAATCAGTTCAGGGAAAAAGGACGTGTCTATGTTCGTTTCGGCCGTAGAAATTCCACTGCAAGACATATGCCTCCTACAAAACAATTACAAGAGAGTATTGCAAACCCGAGGGGGGTTGCAATACTCATCACGCTTGGTGGGAAAATCAATATCAAATAAAAATCCCATCCCATCGTCCACGTCGTCTATCGTGTAGATGGACGGAATTTAACGCAGGCAAAATACCAAGCGCATTTAATAGCTCCATCAGCTTGCAACCCCGATTCAATTGCCTTAATTTCCTTAAAAATAAAACTCCATAATATTTTGTAATGTGCACACGATGCGCTTTCATTTGATACCCCACTCGAGTATATTTGCAGATTTTCGGTTTTCTTTCCCCACTCTAACCCCCGTAACTTTTTAAACGGTTCAACTGATTTACATGAAACATGTCTAAGAACACTCGCGCCAGACTCACCTTTCATACAAAAAATTAAATTTTCGCTCCATCCGTTCGGGAGCTATGATGACCCAGACAGACACACAGACAGACACACACGTAAAACTTGAAACACCCCTCATTTTTCGTCAGGGGTTAAAACAGGATTAGGTCGCCGCGCGTTGCGCGCTTCTTATTCCGAAGTACCTTAGGCTTACCCACGCCCACACAAAATATCGTCATCGCCCGGCTGCTTCGCGTTGCAACGAATATTCGCCGTTGGCCGCTATTGTAGCCGCACCATAAGATCGGTCTGCTAACGGTGACAGAACATCAACCCGCACTACGCCGCAGGCCGCAGTCGGTCGTCACGGTTACATAAAGGACAATGCGCCCGCTGGGCCGTTTCTGGCACAATGCTGCTTTTGTTTTATCTAAAACAATCGGACGCTACTGTTTTGGACGGCAGATACTCAGCTCCATAGGTAGAGCTATATTAATTGTTTTAATTTGGAATAATAATGATTAATCATTTATTTCAGGCATCTCAGACCCATATAAACATATATCTTACAGACTAACATAAAACATTATAAATCTTGTATACTAAAATACCCATCGTGTCTGTATCCATTAAAAAATGACTACATTTAAAAATTTGTATTTTGTCCAGTCTCGTCTTTTACCCATCCAAAGTCAAAGTCGTCAAAACGTTTATTTCCTTAGACGCTTATGCATACAAGGACAGGTAAACTTATAGCTAATTTATACAAAAACTAAGAATAAATGTCACAACGTTAGTCACCGTACTCCTCCGAAATGAATCAATTCAGTAGGTCTGAGAATCGGCTACAATCTATTTTTAATTTTGGAAAACAACGTTTGCTGGGTTCAGCTGGTTTTTCTATAACCTTAATGACGGACTAATTATTTAGTCACCACCCCTATTAGTTAAGATGGCGTTGTATTATATACTACCTACTTCTATATTTTTGCCAAGACGATGTATTCTCATAATGATAATCATTCAACCAATACTATTTAGGATTTGTTATTCACTACTTGAAATAATAATGACGGAATGCGGAAAAATATGTTTATTTCCTTTGTCCGAGGATTTTGTGGTTAGCTGAGCTAGGTATATAACTATATATACATAATATATAATTACATCATCATCACCCTATTAACGTTTTTAACGTTCGACACAGGGACTTCTCTCTTGGCGAGAGAGTTTAGGCCTTAATTGGCGCTGGCCAATTGAGATTTTATCACTTCAGCCATTACACGCCCACTGGTGGACATAAGCCTCCCTCAAAGACTACCAATTATTCCGATCAATTGCTACTTGAATCCACCGTGGTCCAGCAAGTTTGCCCAAGTCATCTGTCCATCTTGTTGGTGGTCTTCCAACGCTTGGTGATGATATCTAAACCGGTTACTTCTAAAATGTGTTTTCAAAGATGCGCTATTTATTGGGTAATTGTTAGTTGGATTCGATTATGGAACATTAAATAATAAATTATTCGTGGTGCCCGTGATATCGGTCAATGACCGGACTTTATGCATACAAGATGACAGATGACATGAATTGAATTGATATTTTCTAGTCGACGCTCTTCAAATTGAATTGATTTTTATTAGCTTCGCACGGGTGCAATGCTTATACTTAGTACACTACAGAAAAACTGTGAGAACGCCGCAAACGCTACATCCCGCAATTTTTAAATCTGTTATATCTTCGAAAATATTCATTTAAATCATTATGCTGTAAAAAGCCATATAGATCTATGTTAAATCAACAATGTATTATGGTATTTAATTGGATCAAAATAATGTTGTATAGGTTAAAAACGCTTTGAAAATTAGCCATTTTTTATCGTAAGATAAATGACGATATAATTAGAAAGAAAGAAAGAAAGAAGAAAGAAAGAAAAACATTTATTCAGTACACAAAAATTGCTGTGTGATAAAAGTGACAAAAATTATTGTGTGATAAGAGATAGACATAATACCATCGCGGACAGTTTTCTGTGGACCATTTCAATGCGTACAATACTTAGTACCTACATTATTTTGATAAATCTCGTAGGGTTCACAGCCTGCGTTTGCAATGTAAGCAGGAAAAATGTAATTTCTTACGAAATCACATTAACGTCTATATAGTTTATATATTACACACTAGCTAGCTGTAAGTTTTCCTAAAATCTTAATTAAAATAAATTAAGGCACCACCAACATCAAATAATAACAAAGTTGTTTTCAAACTAATTGAAACATTATCCTAATCTATATTAGAATAGCACACTTTTGGAAATTACACAAACAACAGCCGAAGTAATATTGATGCGATCCGGTTCGAGTTATCAAGTTTTTCAAACAATTTTATCCCCGTGAATATGAAAAAGTTGGACGTTTTTTTTATTTTATTAAAATTAAAGCAAAAATTCATTATTTGGATATTATTAAAGAACACTTACAAAATGCACGAAAACTCGCTTGGTTAAACCGGTCACTGGTCGGTTTTACGGTGAGGTGTAAAAGTAACGACAACTAACGTACCTTGAATTCGTTACTTTAAGAATGAGAACTCGTTACTATTGTATCGTTACTTTCGTATACAACGTATTGCGTCCCCGGACTGTATGGCAGTGTGCAGTCGCGGCGCGGCGTTGCGCGTCGGTCGTCACGTCGCAGCATTCGGAATTTGTACAGTTTATATAAAATTATAAACCAAGCTGCTGATGCGTCTTTTTACTTTTCCGTGTTAGATGTTAGATTTAAGTTTTGTTAAAATTCTAGTTTATTTTTTTATTTATTTACGTCTTGACTTTGCTTTGACATTAGAAAGTATGATTACATAATTTGCATAATAGGCAAAGGTTTAGAATTATAATTTAACGGTTAATTTGCTTTTAAGAAAAAAAATATCAGAGAAACAAAAAAATTAGACTTAGTTAACTGTTACATTAACATGAAATACTAAAATAAAAAAGTGTGTGTGTGTCAGCTACGACGCACGATTGGAGTTTACTACGAACGATATTATGATATATAATATGTACATCGAATAGAAAAAAAGGGTACATGAACGCATCTGCTAAAATGATAAGAGAAACAAACATACTTATATCTGTTATTATTCGGATTGTTTATATTACTTCAATAAAGCGTATTACTTATAGTATGTTACAAAATAATAATAATTGTGTTCAATTTATACAAATCCAATTTTAGGATGGTTGATTTCTTTCACTTTTACTTATATCATTCGTAAATACTGCAAAGAACAAATTAATTAGGTGTCGAAACTATAGCTTCTTTTTAATATTTTAATTAATAAATAACAGAAGGTACGTATTATATGTTCCAACGAAACGCGTTGAGAGGACCATAAATTCGTCAATTGTTTTAGTTCCCTGCACAAAAACGTAAAAGCTATCTTTGTAAGACGATATCCAAGTGAAAAAGAAACGTCCGGCCAAAATTTTTTTGTAAATATTGTTGATCTTACTGAATAACTTTGCACTCTCACCTCTACTCACTGAGAAATTCTAAGACGAATACTTTTTCGAACGCGTATTCGAATGTCATAAATGGTAACTCGCATTCCAGAGACACAACAAACAACCAATCAAAATGCGTTAAAGTTCTTATTTCGAACGAGACGTTTCGACGGTATTCCATCTCATTCTTTTACACGTTGAATCCTACAGATATATAATGTTTGTCTCTGTCTACGTAACGCCTCAACTTTTGTTAACACTTGATTTTACTCCCCATAAAATTTCCGTACCGGGCCTTATAACTCAAATCGTTTCTTAAGGAGTAAACTCCAAAAATCTACAAATAGGTAATAGAAAATATTTCAGTAATCCAGCCAGCATACGTTTCATTCGACGCAACACACGCATCAGCCGGTTGCTGATGCCTCAACGATACGAATATAGCGTAGAAAGTACGTACGGTGAGTACGAAATTAAGCATGCGGGGATCGAAATGCATTCGAGAGTAACGTTTTGTTCTGATACATTGTAGATACCAATAGTGCGAAAGATGCGAGTAACGAAATGTAATTCGTGAGTAACGATTCGTTACTCGATATTGGACAGAGTACCGGTTACTCAGTAACGAATAGATCCGGTTTGCTATAGGTCTACCAATCAGTCGCGCTCTGGCGCTCTCGGAGGACGGACCTGTGTCATTTTTCCCGCGTTAATCACGTGACCTTACTCTCATAATAACATTGTATAAATAGTTTCAGTATGTATTGATCAAACAGAAATTGTAAGTACCCTTAATGCAAAAAATAAATATCATTTCTGTTCAGAGATGGATGGATGTTTCTGTTTTTAGTTTAAAATCATATTCCAAGGCCCTTGCTGGCAGCAAGGGCCAGCCCACGTGAACAGTAAGCATCGCTAACTGGTAACCTTGCATTGGTGGTTTGTAAGCAGAAGGGTTACAGTTTACGACGCATACCGTACCATATAACATCGCAGGGTCTCGTGAATATTGTCGCACCAGCTTTGGTGGTGCTTGTGCTTACATTTTGGTTGCGTTTTTAATGCGATATACGAAACCGTTGTAGTTGTGGTAATAAATGTTGTGGCATTGGTGGTTTGTATACATAAGGGTATACCACTTTACGACGCATACCGTACCTCAACCATATAACATCGCAGGGTCTCGTGAATATTGTCACACCAGCTTTGGTGGTGCTTGTGGTTACATTTTGGTAGCGTTTTTAATGTGATATACGAAACCGTTGTTGTTGTGGTAATAAATGGTGTGGAAAGTCTAACGCCACTATAGGTTACACAAAAGAACGGATAGCATTTCACATATAAGTGGTTTTTCACTTCATTTATTGTATTTTTTAAATTGTTTTTCAAAAATTTCTGTCTCTTTTTGGACCACTGATTTGCATATAAGTTTTCTATTTCTTTTCTCTTGTAGCATAATCGATTTAATTATATACAAGTTACTTATCTGATATTTTTGTATTATTATTGATTTAAGTATAAAAATATCTCATAATATAAATATATAAATTAGGCTATGTACTCCATGTAGGGGAGACCGGGTCAAGGCCGTATATCTAAGGATTAAGGCATGTAGATCGTTCATTTTTAAACACAAATTAATCAAATCAACATTTTTATTAGTATATCTGCTATCTAGGTACCCAATTACGTACACTTATTACTATACTAAGACATAAAAAAACAGATAAATTAGCAAACCTCTACTAATTACGGTTTGCCCCAACACCTGGGTAAAACCGTATACTACATACGATATTGCCCCCGAAACTATCTTTCAGCAATACTTACATCCTCGGAATGTAAAATCATGCAGCTTCTCTGAATTGTAGCCTGTACAGCCTTCATGAGCCCAGCCCTTGCAACCCATACATTGCACCCAACCTTCATCTATGCGACTTGTACCGTTTTCTTCAAGGCAGTGCAAGCATTATGTTGTCATTTCATCAAAATTACATTGGAACCACCAAAAAACAATAAAATACAATATATACGCTCTGATTGGACAACTCCAGTGAGCGTCTTAGGCACGGAAAACTCGAATGATTGACGTGAATAGAGCTACTTTACTTTTTAACCCCGGTATACGGTTCAAAATAAAAACTTATTGCATAAATTGTGAAGATGAAGATCTTAAATAATATCGAATGTCAACAATTTGTTCCACTTTGGACATACAATATAGTAATAATTCAACACATAGTTATTATTATAACAAAAAATACAAAAATACATAACAAAAATCTTACAGTACCAACATACAAAACACTTAGATCAAAGTATCTTATATTTAGTTCTCAATAAGATCCGTAATTTCCGTTAAGATTTTTTTTTTCAAATGGAATTAAAAATGAAATAAATGAATATTTCTAGACAATCCACAAATTATCTCTTAAAGTCATCTTATACATTCAGTACACTCATATTAATCACAGCCAGGCCATAATGTCCTAACTGACACTTCAACGATTTTCTCGTGTACCTATCTCCTAATTTCTGATTCAAACTCGCATAAAAACTCCGACATCCCTTAATCCCACCCTATATAAGTAGTTAGACTGACCTTGCAAGCTCAATGTAGGATTTCAACTAACTTTTATGCGAAACAGATTTTAAATAATTAAACAAATAAAGACCAATACATTAATAAAGATATATGTTTATATAAATAACATAATTATTTATCCGACATAAAATAGATTACTAAAGTAAAATGAAATTTCCTTCTGATTATTTTCATACTATGTCGCTGCTTTTTCGCGTCGCCGAAAAAGCCTCAAAAACTAAATGGCAAAAATTCCCCGCCTCAAAATATTATGTATATTTAACAAAGAGTGACTTATAAACACAAGTAAGTAAACTAACAACAAGCTTATATACACAACAAAAAACAAATATTAATTACCATCATCAATTTGATGATGAACTGGAGAGTAGATTGTGGGGGTTTTTGTTTGTTCACGTCCGTAAGTGTTAACCCTCTGAGTCCTTACACGGGACCTCCGGGTGGTGCTAAGAACAGTCTCTGGTGGTAGGCTTCGGCCGCGGCTTAAAAAACCGTAAAACGATTCTTCATGTTTCTTAATGTGGTCCGGAGAAGCCATTTACCTTCTAGGTCTACATGCCCCATCTTAGACCACATCATCACTTTACATCAGGTGAGATTGTGGTCAAATGAAGGCTTATCTAGCATAAAAAAAAGATAGTTAGAAGTATTTAACGCGTCAGCAAAAGGATCAAGTTCCGGTTATTTTTGGTAACAAAACTTAATCACACAATATTTTTAATTAGCCATGTATTAGATGCCATTAGATTCAATGAGTCAACATTGTAATCCGTTCCAGACATGCTACGAGATGGAGCGGTACTTGCGTGAGGAGCCGCGCATCAAGCCAGAAGAGGAGGAAGAAGAATGGGAGCGCGCGGGTGGACCCACACCACCCACCTCCTCCTCCGAGGCCGACTCCCCCCCGCCTGTGTCGCCTCTCTCCCCCATCTCCCCGCGCCTGTACGCCGTCGCGGTGAAGTGCGAGCCGCTCAGTGACGACGAGATGCCCAGTGAGTGTTTATGAGTTGTTGTTATTATGAGTTAAAGTAGCTGTGAGGTGAACACTGCATAATGTTCGTGTGTCTTTGTTGTTATGAGTCAGTGTGACCATGGGGTAGGTGAGTTGATTGATAAGTCGATGTAGTTTTTATTGCTTTAGTAGTTTGAACATTTTTAATACGATGTTTTAGCTTAATAGTTACGTTGATGAATCAGGGCCTTATATGTTTCATTTGCCCACAAAACAAGTGAGGTTAGCTTATATCTCAAGCATAAAACAACTTATCACCCTGTCCAGCAATATTTCTTATTTAATTACGCCCGACAAAATAGAGGAGTGTTAAAAGTTTGACCTATCTGTCTTTCTGGGACATCATAGCTCCTGAACGGATGGAGCGATTTAGTTGTTTTTGTATGAAAGGTGAGTTTCGTGCGAATGAGACATGTTTGATGAAAATCGGTTGACCCGTAACCCTCATAACTCGGTCGATTTTCTGCAAATATATTCGAGTGAGGTTTGAAAGCGCATCACGTGCATATTATAAAATAGTAGGTATGACTTTTTTCTTTAAGGGGACGAAAGTTTTGGGATTAAGGGTATTTTTAATTAAAATTTAGTTTATATGAATGTAAGTATCAATTTCCAGGTGAGATGATGAGCTGCCTGAAGCTGCCGGCGCCGCCGTCGCCGCCGCACCAGCGCATCTACGCCGTCGCCGTGAAGTGCGAGCCGCTCAGCGACTCCGAGGATATGATCACAATCAAAGGTATGCGACCGTTTTAATTTAAACAACATCAAATTATGTACAGGATGACATTTTTAAGGCTCACCTCGCCACTGATGCTTCTACAACAAGATTCGTAAAGAATTACAATAGTTGTCAATCACTTAATTTAAAAAAATATTGTAATAAACAACAACTCTTTGTACAAAATTCTAAATTATCGGATTACCGTGACGACATAACTGTTTGAGATGGAATCTACTCCAACAACAAATCAAGAACAAGACTAACAAATAATTATTGTAAAGTTTCAGAACAAAAATGAGCTAGAGTTCGTAATCGCTTCTTTGCTCTTAAAGAAAATCACTTTACAAAAGATTTATAATATAGATTTATAATAGAAGCTTATACGTTTTAATTTACGACGCTAATGCTAATGATTGCGTCTTGGATGAACTCTGCTTGTGCACTGTCTTACGTAGATTCGCTCGGTTTAAATTACTTACCGTGCGACCTACAAATCACTGTAGCTGAGGTGTTCGAAATGAATTGAACATGCTTCTGAGGGCAGAAACCGGGATGGGGGGATGAAATGAGGAGCAGCTTTTTGGGTTAGTTTTACAAAGGAACAAGTTCATAATGCTAAGTGAGGGTTAGAACAATTTTGCAATCTTTTATTGTTCTAAATGATGCTGAACGATGGCTTACTAATCTAGTTCTTATCTAACTGATTGTCACATAATAATGGGCAAGGTTAATGTGTGTAATTTTTAAGTTTCAAGGTTGAAACAAGATTTCGTTTCTTGAAACAGGAAATAGACATTTGATTTATTCCCACAGTACCATCTCATATTATTTACCATGGGAAATGGGAAACTTGCCGTGAAGGCGCGAAGATCATCTTACTGGGAGACTCGCTGAGTTAACAGAGCGTGCATTGATAACAAGTTAGTGTACGTTCGCAGTAAGCTTAGCATAATGGATAAAGCAGTAAAATTTTACATCGTGTAACATGAAAATTGGTTTTAACAATTTATTTTCTTTGATTTGTATTAATGGGAAAGTCTATTTTGGTACCGTTTTAACGGGGTTGGAGTCTAGTTTTTTCAATAACATATTTAATTTTAATACAGATATCACAAGTAAATCATAAAGAATTTAACTTGCGAACAATAGGAAAATAACGGAAAATTTCTCTCACTTTATTGTCAAAATATTTTTTTTTTCATAGTTTTTGTTGCCAGGTATGTGTTTTTCTACTTAGAATTTAGTAGAATAATTATTGACAATGACATCTGACATTGACAGTAGCAACTTGTCTTATTAGAATAATAAAAAAATTCGAAATCAAAAGAGCTAAAAACTCGTGTGGCCTTGTAGTACCATGGACGTTAGTCGGCATAAAATTTTGTGGCACTACAGTACCATTGGACGTTCAAGTGGATATTAAACATTATCATCATCAAACATTTTTCAGGACTGTCTTGGTTGTAGTTCTCTCAAAACCAGAAGACCGTTTGAGCAGACGGAGACTGTGCTGAAAATACTTGGCGGCATGATAGATGTTCCCGATATACACAACCTTCTCATTCGGCTATAATGTACCTTATAACTATATTTGCCACAGACATCTTAGGATATTCTTAGTTCCACTTGATGGAACAAAACTGTTGCGCGTGCGAGATTACTTCTACCTAGTTCCCTCCAGGCCTTAAACGAACTTTTTGAGCAGAATACAGACACCGATACCTTTGCCGATGACTGGAGAAAAATGATGATTGTTTGTTTGAGGTTTTTTGAGAGTGGGGAAAAAATCGTAAATTATTATTGTTATTAAGGTTCTATTTTTTATTTTTTATGTGTACATTAGATAGGTACATGTTTTTATTTGTAATGAATTCGTTGGCAAATCTTTTTTTTGTGAATTTTATTTTATCTCCTATTTTTATTTAATGTTTTTACTCTAGCACTGTTACTAAAATGTTCATTCATTAGTGTAATTGATTTTTTAAGTCGTGCTCATTTATTAAATAATAAATAAATAAATCAAATCAGCTGTAGGACTGTCCACTGATAGACATAAGCCCTCATAGACTTCCAGTTATTTAGATTAGATGCATGCAGCATTTACCTTGTACCTGTAGCCATTACCAAGTCGTCCGTACATTCAGTTGTTAGACGTCCTACGATGCGCTTGCCGATCCGTGGACTCCATTCGAGATCATTTCGGAACCAACTACCATCTGTTCTACGAGCAAAATGGCCAGCCGGCTGCCACTTCCAGGAGCTAATCCGTTTGGCTATGTCGGTGACCCGCGTTCTTCTACGTATCTCCTTATTTCTGATTCGATTACATAAAGATACCCTCAGCATAGCCCTCTCCTGAGCTTTTTCATATGGCCTTTAGTGAAACACCACGTTTCGGCTCAATAGGACTGATGTCCTGGTAACACACATTGGTTGAAGACTTTCGTCTTCAGGCACTGAGGAACCATAATTTTCAGATGCGCGCTAGTTTACTGACAATGCCTTAGTTACCTATATCCGTCATCGCCAGAATACTGCGCGTTGCAGCACCCTAGTCGCATTTAACACGAAATTTCTCACATGATTATACCGCTAACTAATTGACCGAGAAGCCTCGCTTGAAGCCTCGCCAGGCAAAACTGTCACTCTAATAAAAAATGAACACATTTTGACAGTACACGGTTAATAAAGCGCAAGCAACACTGGTACTTCTTAGTACGGCACATAAATCTGAATAAGTTCCATGATTTTTCAGAAGAAATCCACGTGCCAGTGAGCCCGCTGGTGCACCGGCGCATGCCCACGCGCCCGCCGCCGCTGCCCGCCTCCGACCCGCGCCGCCGCGTGCACCGCTGCGAGTTCCCCGCCTGCGACAAGGTCTACACCAAGAGCTCGCACCTCAAGGCCCACAAGCGCACCCACACCGGTAAGCTACTCGAAGCTCATTCCAGAAAGTTCTAGAATGGTCTCAAAGAATCGTGCACCGCTGCGAGTTCCCCGCCTGCGTAAAAGTCTACAACAAGAGCTCGCAACTCGAGGCGCACAAGCGCACCCACACCGGTAAGCTACTCGAAGCTCATTCCAGAAAGTTCTAGAATGGTCTAGAAGAATCGTGCACCGCTACGAGTTCCCCGCCTGCGTAAAAGTCTACAACATGAGCTCGCAACTCGAGGCGCACAAGCGCACCCACAACGGTAAGCTACTCGAAACTCATTCCTGAATATTCTAGAATAGTCTACAACAAACGTGCACCGCTGCGAATTCTACATTAACGGCTCAGTACACGTTAAAGCGCCGAAGCCTATAACTGGTCAGATTCGTTAAACACGCACAAACATGAATTTAGGTAGGTGAAGAAGATAGGATGACTTAATAATACTTACAGACTTATGACTCTTAGCAAAATCTTTCCAGAGTTTCCAGAGAAACCTGTCCCTCGAAAGATTCAACTAAATGACCCTCCAACCTTGTGCCGTTGTGATAGAGTACCTACTCAATATTTTGCATAACAATTCCAATAATAATATGTTTATTTCCAGGCGAGAAGCCGTACAAATGCTCCTGGGAGGGGTGCGAGTGGCGCTTCGCCCGCTCCGACGAGCTGACCCGCCACTACCGCAAGCACACCGGCGCGAAGCCGTTCCGCTGCCGGCACTGCGACCGCTGCTTCTCGCGCTCCGACCACCTCGCGCTGCATGCCAAGCGGCACGCGTAGCCCGAGTTCCGCCCCCCGCCGCGTCAACGCCGCCGCAAGTAGACGCCAGCCGTCTATGGAACGCACCTGGACATTTTGAGTGACAATGGGAATTGACCTTTTTTTAATTTCCATTCGCTTGTACGCTTAGCGTGATCACGTTCGTTTACCATTTTCGAATTTCAAATAAATGTTTATCACCGAAGTAACATATTCGTATTTCAAATATAGATCTCATCTCATCATCCTCACTTTTATTTTTTTTTAATGTTTTTAATAAAAAAGATAATGCTAAATACAAAAGATTTTAGGTCATGCAGTTTTTATTATATTTTTTTATAAAATTCAAAATGACAATGAGACATTCTAGAAATACGTCCTCAAATGTGATCATGCTAAGCTTTTTACTAAGACGCACTAAGACTTGACCAGTGGGTGTGATGGGTATAACTAATTCAAGAACATTTAGGTCATTCCCATCACTAGACCATAGTTTACTCTACATTGGAATGGTCAAGTCTTATTGCCTTTCAATAGATACAAATTGTCATTTTACTTTATTATTCATGGATTTAGTCTGTATTCTGTTTCATTGCCAACATATAGAATACAGAATTTAAGTATATAATTCAGTGTTCGGTTTTGTAAAAAAATTTTGTTAAAGTGAAATTGGTCATTTCCATGGTGCGTTCAATAAAATAAGTGTTTCGTGGCATTTAAGGGTTCTCAAAATTCACATAAAAATATTATTTTTCATTCATATTTATTAACCGTTAACCTTTCAAGACCTATTGATAGTTCATATCGTTGCATATATTCGCGTGACGTGTTTCGCGAAAAATATGTCAACAATTTCAAATTAAGAACATCATTAATCTCGATCAAGATATCCAACTTTTAGAAGAAGTTCTGTTGTTTACCAGTCTGTTTTTTTTTTGTAGTTAGTTAAGGTTTATTTAATTTGTGAAATGAGAACCTAGAGAGCCACGCAGGCGGTATCTAGCGGGTAGGGGTGCCAAAGAAGGTTAAGTAAGCCAAAGAATTCCGCTACTTTGTAGCCAAGTGGACGTTACGCTAATGCTTTAATTCGTGTTAATTTGTATAAAAGCGTTTTGAAATCTCCAGAGTTTCGGCTTTAGGGGTGTTGGAGCTTGAGATGAGAAAGGTGACGTTGACAGTTGACATTTAACTGTTAACTGTAGTAACTGACAACTTTTGCTAGGTCATGTATTAGGATAGATATTTATTCAACTTTATACCTCCATTATTCCAAATTTAAATATTCGTCAGTTGCATGTCGCAGTAGCCGTGAGTTATATTTTATATTTATAAATTCACATTAAATTAAAAAATGTATATACCTTAACTTGATTCTTTTGTCAATAACCTACATGTTTTATAAATGGTTATCATTGCTATGATGTTGACTGTCTGTAGTATCAGTCTGAATATGACATTGACAGTTGTCAGTTTGTGACAGCCCGCGTCACCCGGCATCTCGCAAGGTCCAGCGGCCCCCTCGTTACGGTTCTTAGTTGCTGAGAGTTGGTTTATTTGCCGTCGTTTATTGTTATTGTTTAGGCTTCCAAAGCGCGATCGCGAAGCGGTCCGCGCGTATTGTGCCATTTTGCGGGGCGTGATAAACTTACGTAGGTTACCAATCTGTGTTTTGCTCCAGTGCTTTTTATAAAGTATCTTTGAACTTACGCATGTAGCTATAGAAAAAAATATCTGAAAAAAATAAAATACTATTTCTTGAAGTTACCCTAGTAATATCTGGTGCTGTCTATGCTTGTCAGATCCTGACACATAACCACCTATCAGATGAAATAATAAAATAATGTATGACTTGACTTGAGTCAGTAGATACGACACGCCCCGCCGACCCGCATTTGAAATCGCGTTGCAATCTGATTGGTTGAATCGCGAACATTTGATTGGTATTCTCGCGAGCACGAAATGCGAGGCCATTTGATTGGTGTTCGGCAGTTTCCCACCGAACCGCAGCGCAGAGCTTAGTGTGCGTAGCGTTACCTGAATCACTCGTTGTTGTCGCGAATTGAGTCACTGAGAACACACCAACACAATTTGAAACATATAACAACTATAAGTCACACAGTTTTTAAGTGTTCCGAAATGTAAACCTTTGTTTATTTTTTGGAATTGGAACGTGTAATAAATAGCTTTGTTTATAATTATTTACTGGTGACGTATGGTTTGTATAAAGTGACTCATTCGCGAACTCAACGTATTTGTATTGGATTTTGTTTATATTTTATGAAATGTTTATTAGTTTAGGCCTGTATACAATCTACTAGTTTTAATTTTAAACTATTCTCTTCTTTCATTCCGATTCTTCGCACTGTGCAGTGAGTGGTTGATTTATAAATACTTTATTTGTTCTGCACACACAAGCGATTAGTTTAAGGGCTTTTACACATTTAGCGTTGCGACCTTGGATTATTGCAACGCTTACTGTGTTTTAGTAGGAGAAGTTGATTCTGAGACCATCGACACGTGTCGACAGTCGAATGATAATGTCGTGTCGATCTCAAGAGGGTAATGCTGTCAAATACAGAAGTCGAGCGACCGAAGTCAAGATGTGGCCGTAATGGCATAAATAGTTTGAGAGTGCTGAAAATACGCTCAATTTTAGCTTTTGAACCTTTTTTCTACTATTAAAAGATTGTTTTTTATAATAGACTTTTAAATGCAACGACTTTATATCAGGCTGAATTTTGAGCGGATGTGCGTTGGGATCCCTAGGGCACTTTTCAACATAAGTTAAGCTAGGTATACTAACTAGCAAAGTTTGGGTCTTTGGTGAAAAACTACCCTGCTCCATAGCTTAGCTGTGGTGAAAATAGTCCCTTATCAGGGGTCAGTTTAGTCTTCCTGAATCTACTGAGCATCTTTGTGGTCATGAAGTCAAACAGGAACGCATATATTATTTTACACTAAATACACGCACATGTACATTGTACTTATAATAAATAACACTGCCCTGTATTTGTAACTCCGAACAAAATAAAACCCAAAATCTAAATTCAATATAATTATCATCATCAAATAAATACTGTTGAACTAGCATTATCAAGACTGTTTTTACGGAAAATATAGATAAATACGTAAAAATCCAGAAGAAAAAACGTTAGAAAAATATATTTAAATCGAATTTAGCGTAAAATTTATAAATTACCTGAAGAATTAAGCATTTACTCCTAATATTATGATATAATCTTTTGTTATGAATTTTATTCCTATAAAAAAAACAATAATACTTTTTGAATATTAAAAATCTTTAAGTTTTACCATGAATAAACTATATAGGACAACGTTCCTCAAAGGAAATATTTTATATGCGGTGGAATGACAACGCCAAAGTACAATATTCGAATGGTTTTATTCTGTGTAGTTTATTTATGATAGAAAGTTTGTAAACATATTACAATACCTATAATAGTTAGGTAATTATTCTTTATTAATGTGATTCAGATTTGGATAATTATTAACTCATAACATATGCATATTAGAGGATTCTTCATAGATTATGCTGTAGTTAGATAAGAATGCACTTGAATGTGGTACTTATTAGATTAGGTAGAAAAACATCACAAATTGAGGGGGGAATATTATTAGCTAAATTTATTATATATTCAGGTAGAATGTCTTCGAACACCAAGGGACCCCTCATATCAGTATGGTATAACATGTTCGCTGTTTAATCTATGAATGTCTAGTGTATCCTAGAATACCCTCCCCGGCGTTTACCTAACCAGGAAGATGAGCTCACTTCATTTTGCCGGATAATATATGTTACCCACTCATTTTGTATTAGGAAATCCATTCACATTATTTATTTGCGAGTTTTTACACGACGTTGCATTCGAGTTTATAAACCGACCAAATTGAATAGGAGCTCATTTTCCATTTTACATATAATGTGACTGTGTATTTGTGTAGGTATGTATGTAACTTATAAAAATGCGGCTGTGTGTTTAAGAATCAACATTATATTAAGTAAGAACAGCGGTGTTAGGCTAAGTTATCACAATATTTTTATTTATCTTTTAGTCTAAGATTGTCGGTTATATGCACAAAATGTATTTACTTAAATGTTATATTATATCATTTATATGTATGCCTATATAAATTAATTGTGGCATAAAAATATATGTAACTCAAAGTGCAGTACTAACCTCTGGTTTGAAGCACAATGCTTATTTGTTGGTATTAGATATTTTTTTTCAAGTTGCATTTATTTATACAGAATGCATATTTTAACTACTTTCTCAGTGTCTAAGTATCTCTTTTACATTCCACGGGCTTCTTTTGTAGAGGGATTTATTTTATCGCTTGGTTCACATCTTTTTGGAAGATTTACGACTGTTTTTACCTTTTACATTTTTTTATATATTTATAAGGCTTGGTTGATGTACAACGGGAGGTTTTCGGATCTTTGGGCTGCACGGAAACGTGATTATGACATTTCCGGGACGCAAAGAACTCGCGTTGTATAGGTACATGTCTTAACCTAGTAGATTCTAAGATATTTGTAATCTTCTCTATTAGATTCTCATGTATGTCTATTTGTGCATTAAATGTTAGCATCACATCATCATCACGATGGGGCTGAGTCAGATTTTCTTTCTATTTAATGATATTTGTTAGAACGCCAATTCGATGTTTTAGTTCAATATTGCTAGTATTTACACGTTCGAAATTAATGTTTTGATTAATTTTTTGAGAGTCTGACGTGACCCCATTGAGTTATAGTTAGATAAAATATATAAATTGTGGCATCATTTATTTTGCAACAATAAAATAGTTATTTTTTTAAAAAGCTGTTTATATGTTGGTGTTACTTTTGCAACAATAAGGCGGTTTTTTATTGTTTCTTGATACTAATGCTTGCAACCGGATTTACCTTACTGATTATTTAAGTTTGTTAAACAATATACAATATTTACAAATTATTTTTAAGTGAGAATGTTAACGAGTTATTTCGTCTTTTATGAGTGTTGTGATGGAAATGTTAATTTAAAATCTGATGTTGTAGTTTACAAAAATTATTTGCTGATAATCGCAAAAAAAAATTGCTGTGAGCTTTTTTATATGTAACGTATTTTTTGTTGAGTAAGTCTTATTACTTTATCTGAAAATTTATGGCAAACACATAAAACGTTTTAATATTGTACCTATCGTATGTTCAGTATCATATATTCATAATCATCTTGTAGATTAAGTATGGAGTGTTGCAATCTTATTGAAATAACAATTTTATTCAATTTTAAATTATTATTTACATAATCATAGATTTTATGATCTTAGATCACTTATAAATATAAAGATTCCGTAAGGAACTTAATTCAAATCGCACTACATTAGGTGAATCACACTTTTTATTATAAAATCTATATAATCTTCATCGTGTGAGTTTTAGTTTTCCAACATAAAAGCTAAAATAATTAATGGAAATCGATAATATCTTTATGCTGAATTTCACAACATTTTGAAACGAAAGCAGCATAAACATTTCCTTGAAGGAATATTTTCTCAGTGAGATTGTAATATTCCAATTATCTGTAGAGGGAGCCACTATAGGCGTAACTCTTTAAAATTAAACCTACTAATTACTGATAAATAGTAATATTTCGTTCTTCTAAATGTGTCTAGATGTCGCGGCGATTGGCCGTGTAGGTACCATGTATTTTATAATAATACATTTTTTCTTATATGTGGAAAATTATTCTTTTATTTATATCCCTCAAGCGACAACTACAGGTACACAATATAAACAAACTTTCTTCTTGAATCAATCAATTCTATTTCAATTTCTTAAAATTAACTCTGTTAAAATTAAAATTATGTTACGAAAGATTTTAGCCACACAACTCGAAATTTATCTCGAACAGAAAGCGGAGATGAAGATAAATAGGTGCATTTTGAAGCTCCGATAAAATTTGACAATGGCTAAAATATAGAGCTGAGAGCAGAGCTGTTGTCGCATGTGACAAAGCGAGATAGCTCTTGACATAACTAGGTACAAGAATAACCATTAACACGTACTGTTGTAAAAACTTGTCAAAATTGCGTTCAACTGAATAACATCTTTTTCACTTTATAATTTTATTTAACTCGACACTGGCAAAGTGTCGCTTCAAGCGCAGAGTCCAATAACAAGAAACTGAACTGATCACGTACTGTTGTCATAAACTAACCAATACTTAATTAACTCGGCTCTTGTGGAAAATGCCCTAAGGGCCTATTTCACGATCTCCGAGGAAATCTGTCAACAGTCAATGATTTAAATATTTGACAATTGTCATCTGACATGATAGTGTATTGACTAATTTACTTCTGAGATGGTAAAACTAGCCCCAAGTGTTTTAAACTTAACTCAAGTGTAATAGGTTTTATCAACTTTCTGAGGTAGTCAGAGGAATCTTAGGATTCGATGGAAATAAAAGTCTTAATTTTTTATCAACATCTCTATTTCAACCTTAAGTCCACTGAAGGGCGTAGGCCTTACTCAATTATAGTAATCATATTAAGGATAGGTTCGCCATACCGACCACGCACGACAGGCGGGTTAATGATCGCAGTATTAGGTGTTTTAGCTGCTGGTGCGCTTCTTGTTTATTTCCTTTGGCCGAGTAATACGGCGTCAACAGGAAAAAAGGAACGTCATTTTTAGGTCAGAAATACGCAAAAACATGTTGTGCCGACCCCACGTAATGTGGGATACGGTTAGGGAGATGATGATGAAAGTTAGGTCGACACCCCCAACGTGATTAGGTATCAGATGCAGTGGCCAAAAAATAATAAATTTGCCGTAGAGGTACCCAAAAAAGAAAACATTATTATTTTCGAGCAAAATGGTGCATTATTTAGTCCTTGATTAATAAATTCATATAAGTTAGTGCCTTTTTGTTTAAACAAATAATTATTTATCATTCTTAGGTTTTGCTCAATTATATAACTATAAACATCCTGATTACAGTACTATCTGCTGTCTGGGTGTCTGGTTACGCAAAGCAAAGTAATTGGGGATATTAGTCAAAACATAGTTTAGATGGCGCCACTAACATACACATCTCAATTTAATAGGGTTTATGGCAGCGTAACCTCTATGTTAAAGGAATAATATCCCTTATTTGCACAAAATAGCCTTAGTTATTTTCTTTTTTTTTATCGTTCTTTGGGAAATAATAAATTACTACGTAACTTTGGGATTAATTTACGAACGGTCGCAGTAGAGGTACAAATCTCATTGTTGGGAATGGCGCCTGTCGAGAAACTTAGGAACTTTAATATCACGTGAATACGATAGATGGCGCGAGGTGTAAAGTTTCATTGTTTCTGTTAGACCGTTAAACATCTTTTCACTGAATAGCATCCATAGATGGCTTTAATCGTACACCTGTTTAGCATAACGCAAACTCTTTATTTTCCAGAATAACGCGTTTCTCTCAAGTTAAGAATATAGGTAGCTGGTAGTTATAACCATGTTTTATTTATTATTAAACTATAAACACATTACAATAATAACTCAAATCCAGACGTTAAAGTGTCACTGTTAAATATTGAATCCGAAGTTTTGCCGCTTTTTAACCGATAAATACGACAATATGGTGTCTTATTATTAAGCTATTTAAGTGTTGGTACCTAGTTGCTTGTTGGTTGATTTATAATATATAATCATCATCACCACCTTATTAACGTTCCCACTGCTGGGAAACAGGGACTTCTCTCTTGGCGAGAGATATTAGGTCTTAATTCACCACGCAGGTTAAGTGCGGGTTGGTGAATGCCACATGTCCTTCAAACTCTTTAAATATAAATATAATAAATATTACCGGTCTAACCACAAAGCAACACTTAACCCCAAACCATAGAATAATAAATTAGCCCAAATTAAGCAGAGCTACCAGGCTGTACTATGGTTGTTAGGTAACTGTGATGTACATAGATACATTTTTTATTTTTAGATGTAAATAAATACATATTATACAAAGAAAATGCTCAGACCCGAAATCAGAAAATGCAGATCGTACAAAATCTGGTCCTGCGGCGGGAATCGAACCCACAACCTCATGCGCCTTAGGCGGGCTCTCGACAAAAGAGCCACAGAGGTAAAAAAAAAACGTGTTCGTAAAATTCTTAGAACATGCCGGTTTCCTCACGATGTTTGCCAAGCACGTGTTTTAAAGCGCAAATACATATAAATTTCCAGAGGTGCGTGGCGGGGTTTGAACCCACGACCTTCGGAATGAAAGTCGAGTGTGCTCCCACTTAGCCAACACGGCTTTTTAATATACATCCCTATTGATAAATTGGGTACTCCTTCCTTTTTTATCCATTTCCTGTTCCCGTGTTCTTCGTATCTCTTAATTCCCGACTGGCCTCTGACTAAATAGGTACCTATCTATTGAGTTTAAATTAGCACCAGTGAATCTGCCTCACTGGGGCTCAATTCGCGAGGCAATCAATCAGTCTCGCTGAATCGACGTCCAATTGAACGTGCGACAGTCTACTAACAACAGTTACACAATGTTACTCGTAACAATAACTGAAATTGTATTTTATTTATATTATTTATAATTATTGTAAAAAAACATAATGCATATTAAAGACTCATTGGATATGTCTGAGATAAACACATACTGCACCTATGATGAGTGACAGAGGAAAATATTACGAGTGACAGAGGAAAATGACGAGTGACAGAGGAAAATGGAAGGAAAAAAACATGCTGTGCCGACCCCACGTAATGTGGGATAAGGGCCAGAGAATGATGAGACACATACTACACCTGAGGCGTGGACAGTCATTGAGTATCCACATTTTGGATAAAAAACACAAAAAAAATATGTAAAAAATAATTTTAAAATTGCAAAAAGATGATAGAAATAATTCTTGTTTGGGATGGTATAGGATATATCTAAGGGTTACCTGATATAATTATTTATTACGTGTTTATATTTGTTGTTATAGAGGCAACAAAATTAAACCTTCCTTCAAAAAGTCAAGTCTCTATCCATCACGCACGGTTCTTGTGATACAGCCTGGTGACAGACTGACAGACAGACAGACGGAATAACCTGCTGCTGTATTTCCTAACTACTACAACCTGAGTGCCTTCAAGACAAGAGTGAACAGGTACCTTCTAGATCTATGTGATCCATCTTTGTCCACATCGACACTTTCCATCAGGTGAGATTGTGAACAAACATAAATCTATCTTCAATAAAAAAAAGAGGAAGTCTCTGTAGGGTCCACCTAAATACTTTAGCCTTCGAGTACGGACCACTAAATCGATGTCCATATCGTACGTCTTGTCGAATTTATTTATATAAAAACTATTGCTCAAGTTACTCCAATTATCCAAACATAATTAATTGAATTCGGTTGATTCCTGGAACTTCTCTCTCTAAATAAATCTCGAAGCCAACCTGAGCTATTTACTAAACGGAAAAAAGTTCACATTTCTTTCATTTCACTAAAACACCTTGCTTGTTAACTCTAGTTTCAATAATGGAAGTGAACTAGGTAATAAAATTGATCAGTAAGGCAACTAAACTTGTAGGTTTAAAAGCAATTTAATATTAGGTTTCTTATAAAATCCAACTGATAGAGCTGCAATTTAAAATAAGTTAATAATAATGTATATTATGACTTAGAATATTATCCGTCAAATTTCTCATTTGTCTGATCTCTTATTTTTTTGCTTTGTTGTCAAAATACCACATTCCCTAAAATCCCTGAATAAAATATTCCCAAACTAACAGCTTCCCGCAATACCAGAAGTAAAATTAAAACATCATACTACAAATTAAATAAATACCAGATCGTTGGTTTCGATCAAGTAGATCCATTGTCTAGATCTATAATGATAGTTAGATATTATTTTATAAGTTAAATTAAGTTACATTATCAGATTATTGTTAGCAACAACCAATAGTGCATAAAGAGCCCAATAATTGTTTTATCGGCACTTATCGCGACTTTATTTCGGTTTGTGTGCATTTAAGAAACTTGAAACACATTACAAAAGTATTCCGCGCCGAGCGCTACTTGGGTGCCACACTAAATCTCTCATGTTAGCTAACTCGGTAACATCAATGTAAAGTAATAAATTTGTCAGTAAGATAACTGCCAGAATATACGTCCAGTAAATTTCTGCCAAGCGAGTTGCCAAAACTCTTGCATTGTAAGCTTCACGTCGGGTATCTAAAAATCCGCAGAATCGCCTCTCGAACGTGACGCGCGTGCCAAGCTGCCAACGGGGAAATGAGAATTGACTTACTGTGTCATTGTATACTGTGTCGTGAGTTCTGTTTGTTTTTTTTATTTGCGCAAATGAGGTTCGGCTTTTGTTATCGTTGGCAAAATTAAATAAACTGTTGCAAAGGGAAAGTCATATAATTATTCCATTTATAAACAATATTTGTAAATTCGAAAACCTGATTATTTGTATGTTCCATGTCAATACGAGCTGACCCGACAAACATTGTTTCGCTATTTACATTAATCCAATCCCCCCATACTTTTAATTCCACACCTACGCCTACTTCTTCTCCTACTTCTTCTCCTACCCGTTCCCCTACTCCTACACTCCACTCTCACGTCCATCCACTCCTTGGGACTCTGTTTCCCTTTAATTATTTTTAAATACTCATCATCATCATCATCATCCTGCCCTTGTCCCACACTATGTGGGGTCGGCACAACATGTGTTTTTCTTCCATTTCCCTCTATCACCCGTCATCTCAGCACTCACTCCTTTCTTACACATATCTTCTTTCACACAGTCCATCCATCTTTTCTTCGGTCTCCCTCTTCCCACATATCCATCCACTTTCATATCTAACGCTCTTCTTGTAACATGACTTTCGTTCCTTCTCATAACATGCCCAAACCACGCTAACCTATTACCTCTCAACTTATCCGTAACTGGTGCCACTTTCAAACTTCCTCTTATATACTCGTTCCTTATTTTATCCATCCGGGTCACTCCACACATCCATCTTAGCATTCTCATTTCATTCGCATGAAGTCGTCTTTCATCCGTCCCTTTCACTGCCCAACACTCCGATCCATACATTACGACAGGTCTTATTACACTTTTGTAGATCTTGCCTTTAAAAAAATAACGCATGAAAAAATATTTGAAGCTAATAAAACCCTTTTTCAGTTACGTTTAGTTTCTCTACATGTCTGACATGTATCTGGGTCGTGTTCTCCATTTCAAAGTGCTGTAACGCACACGATATTTCTATAAGTTGGCTAAGTGGGAGCACACTCAACTTTTATTCCGAAGGTCGTGGGTTCAATCCTCGCCGCGCACCTCTGGATTTTTCTTGTAGAAAAATGTATGTGCGCTCAAAACACGTGCTTTAGAGGTGACAGCAAACATCGTGAGGAAACCGGCATGTTCTAAGAATTTCAAAGAGTTTTGAAGGACATGTGACATTCACGAACCCGTAGTTGGCCAGCGTGTTGAATTAAGGCCTAATCTCTCTCGCCAAGAGAGAAGTCCCTGGGTCCCAGCAGTGGGAACGTTAATAGGGAGATGATGAATAGCTGTTGACTCAGTACAGAACAGCAGTTACTTTTTACCAAGGGAATATCTATTACTACGCGGGCAGAGCAGCGGGCGGAAAGCTTCTAGTCAATATTTCACAATAGGCGCGTTGCAAATGGGGTAAACGTCAAAGTCATACATTCGATTTATTTGCAAAGCTACGGCGAATTTGTCTGCACTGAAAAAAGCAGAAAAATAATAATAAATTGAAGCCATCCAACTGAACTGCATGAGCTATTATTTGTAACGTATGCAGTCAACCAAAAATACTACCAAACGTGTTTGGCAGTATTTTTGTTTAGAAATCAGTGGGACTAATTAATCACACGTATCATATTTTGCAGTCGTTATCAGCAAGCGCATAGGACGTCCACTGAGGTAGACGGATGACAAATCATCATCAACACCCTATGAACGTTCCCACTGCTGGGACTCAGGGACTTCCCTCTTGACGAGAGTGATTAGGCCATAATTCACCACGCTGGCCAAATGCGGGTTGCTGAATGTCACATGTCCTTCTAACTTTTTAAAGTTCTCAGAACATGCCGGTTTCCTTACGATGTTTGCCTTCACCGTTAAAGCACGTAGTGGGTGGGGAATTAGTACTAAATATTTGGTTCCATTTAGGTATCGAATAGATTTCCGCAAAGTAAAACTTAAAGCAATCAATTATAGAAGAACGACTTCAGAAAAAAAAAATTGTGTGTGCGATTCACACACGATAGAAGTGAAACTTCAGTAAATCGTCAATAGAATGATATGAATAAAAAGAGAAACAAAAAAGAAAATACTGTGCAAAAAAATTTTGTTCAGGCGGTCACCCATCCAAGTACTGGCGTCGCGCAAAGTTGCTTAACCTTGTTAGCGTTTAAGATTGGCTTTCCTGTCGTTTTTTCCGTTGCATCTGGTTTGAAATCACGATTCTAAAGAAGTTTCACTTCAAAAATTACTAACTCAATTATAACAATAGCTTCGGCATCTCTTAGCCTGTCCAAAATACTGGACACTTAAAGTTAGCTTTATCAATTTAACAAGAAAGTGCCAGGAATCATCAAATATAGCTTTAGGTATATGATGACCTCTGTGGCTCGGTGGGCCAAGGTCAGGAGCTGAGGCTGAGGAGCACGAGGTTGCGGGCTCGATTCCCGCCGATTTTGTACGATCTACAATTTCTGGTTTCGGGTCTGGGTGGTTTCTATGTATCATAAGTAAAAATATCACCCATAGTACAAGCTCTGCTTAGTTTTTGGTTAGGTGATGTTGTGTGACTAGGCCGGCAATATTTATGTAAAGTTGCGCTTGTGACATATAATTTTGACCGAAATCAATATTTTATTTTAACATTTATAGTACTTATGACAACTGAGTATGAATTATTTTCTTATATACCTATGTACAATACATACATCTTTGTATCTCACTCGTCACCCTATCATTTTCTATAAAGAGGTAGATAACATGTTCCAAAAATACGGCGAATAGATTTTCTTTTACAAACATAATAAAAAAGGTTTTAGGAAGTTTTCTCCTGCTAAGGGTTGGATCACACTATGCAAGTGTTAAGTTTAACACAAGATAAGGGCCTATCACGGGGCTAGATGTAGTTATTATGATACAATAATACAAAATCATTTATTTCAATTGTCCACAAAACTTAGAAACGTCAAAAAAAAATACAAAAACAGACAAAAAAAATAAAAATAGGTGTAAATATAAACAGGAAATAAATTTATCGTATCTGATCGCTTCGCTTTTTTACACTCAAGCAAAGAAGCGATTAGAAACTCTAGCTCATTTTTGTATTGAAACTTTACATTAATAATTATTTGTTAGTGTTGTTTTTGATTTGCTGTTGGAGCATATTCCGTCCCAAGCAGTTTTGTCGTCAATTTAATCCGATATTTTATAATAATCTTTTATACAAAGATTGTTTTTTACAATAATTTTAAATTTAGAATATGATAACTGTTGTAATACTTTGGGAATCTTTTTGTAGAAAAGTATACATTGCCCTTTGAAAGATACATTAACCTTATGCAGCCTAGTGGTGGGCAAAGCGAGTTTATATTTATTTCTTGTATTTATAAAAAATAGTGATAAACACAAGTTTATCACTATTTTTTGTAAAATAATTATTATTCTTATGCGATGTGTTGATTGTCCTTTTAAGTGATCTAGTGCTGTGATCCACTTCGATAGCTTAGAGCTTATCACGGGGCTAGATGTCGTTGTGATGTGTTGATTGTCCGTTAAGTGATCTAGTGCTGTGATCCACTGCGATACATTTTGGTTGAGTAGCACCTCCCACGACTCGGTTTTGTTCTCAGGTTTATCGCCTCATTTATCTGTTTAGTCGAGTGAATAATAATTAAAAAATGAACTGAATGATATCGTTCAAAACCGCATATACATCACTAACAAAAACAAGTCAACTTCTTCACGATTTTTATGGTACTTATACTGAAACAAATACAAATATAACTATAAATACAATAAATACTGAAACAAAAAGTTTAACACTTAAAGCATACTTTAAGTCAAGTACGTTAAGATAACTGAATTATTATATATTTTTCTGGTTATGTTTTAAGGCATATCAAATAAATAAATGCATTTACAAGATTAATAGATGTGGTCTTCTTTAGTTCATTGCGACCGAAAATTGCATCACAGCTTAATATTAATTCATCTCTGTGATAGGGACAAAAAAATATATATATTCCAGTCACTTGTAAAACTATTGTAGGTGTTGTATCAATAAAACATGGGTTTTGTACCAAAAAGCAATAGCGAGCGAGAAAACGAACGTTCGCGCGAGCCGTCGTCATGCACACTGACTTCCCCTCCCGCGTACCTCACCGATCGTCGCCCCGCGCGCCACAGCATATATCTTTATTTATGTTTTTAAATTACAGATTGAAAATATAAGGTCTGTTTTTTAACATAAACTAAAGAAATGAAAATCAAATTAAAACTTAAAACTATGAAAACACTACGCGTCGCCAACAACTATCTTTAAATTAAGTCCGACCAATTTATCGCTAAAGCGAATATTTCACTTAGCAACTAAACTGCTCGCTCCTACTAAAACACTAGCATAGTGCAAACCACCCTTCACTGATTAACACCAGGATAGTCCACCCATTCCTCCCTCAACTAAAACTCCCATCAGCCCCACAAGAAACTGGGCAAAAGGGCCACCTGGCAATAAATCCCTGTGGTGCGGAAAAACACCATTTATCTCCAGTAATTTTTGCTTCGACCTATCCTTCTCGTTAATCAATAGTTACTGAAGGGAAAGGCCCTTTGAAATATTGCCTGCCCTGAATATGATGTAGACATTTTTGATTGTATTGTTGTTTTATTTGGGAGGCCTTTTCCCAGCTGTGGGATGGTAACTGCCTATAATATAGTAGAATATTTTTGTAGGTATTATTTTTGTATATATTGGGATAGCTAGGATACGCAGTAACGACTGCGTTGTATATTTATACATTCTTAAGTGATTATAACTTTTCCATTCAATTAAAATAAAATAAAATCTTTATTTTCAGAACTTTGGTCCCCTTTAAAGTAAAAAGTCATATTATTTCATTTGAGACTCCACTCGAGTTTATTTACAGATTTTCTGTTTTCCTTCCCTACTACGAGAGTAAACGTTACTTTTACACGGGTCAACCGATGTTCATCAATCACGTCTGAAAAACATCGCACTTTATAAAAACAATTGAAATCATTCCGTCGAAAAAAAAAACAGCGTCTAGTGTCTAGTGTCCTCTCACTTAGCCAACACGGCTTCAGTGTCCTGCCACTTATTATTTATTTATTGTTTTTTGTCGGTACGAGTAGGGTCAAATGAAATCCCTTACATCAAATGCCGTGAAATTGCTGATATAACGTTTCTTCTAGTTACCAACTTCAAGTTATATTGATTGTCCCAAAATACTATGCAACATTTTATGATTATAAAGAAATAGGTAAGGTGTGTGACGTTGTAATTAAGGGTGTAATCGTTAGATACAATTAACTGATTTAAATTAAATTAAGAAGTGATTAGAAATAAAAATATTTGATTCCGTGGGAAATTCAATTTTAACGAAGGTATAACCCCGGGTAAAACTGATAGAAGAAAAAAAAGTGTGTGTGTGTCAGCTACGACGCACGATTGGAGTTTACCCCTTACGAACGATAATTATGATATTATGTATATCGAATAGAAAAAAAAGGGTAAATGAACGCATCTGCTAAAATGATAAGAGTAAAAAACATAATTATATCTGTAATTATTCGGATTATTTATATTACTTCAATAAAGCGTATTACATAAAGTATGTTACAAAATAATATAAATAAAATACAGTGAGACTACGAAGTATCGCGCAAAGAGGAGACCCCGAGAATGAGATACGCTGTGTAATGTATTCCATCTCATTCTTTTACACGTTCAATCCTACAGATATATATAAAAAAATTAATAAATAAATATTTCCGGACTAATCACACAGCATCACCTAACCCCAAACTAAGCAGAGCTTGTACTGTGGGTGTTAGGTGACTGAAATACTACATAGATACAATTTTTTTTGTAAATACATACATATTATACATAGAAAATACCCAGACCCGAAACCAGAAATTGCAGATCGTACAAAATCTGGTCCCGCGGCGGGAATCGAACCCGCAACCTCCTGCGCCTCAGGCATGCTTTCGCCCACCGAGCCACAGAGGTCGTCATATGTTTGTCTCTTTCTACGTAACGTTTCGTGTTACACTTTTGGATTTTACTCCTCATAAAATTTCCGAATAAGGTCTTACGAATCGGTGGATTTTGATAAATTTCATTTAGAATATTATTAATATTTTCCGTTACGTAGCCTCGCTCCACATCGCTGAAGAGACAACCTCTGGCAGGTCTCCTCAGATTGGTTGTGCAGTGAGAATTCAAATGGAACGTCTACTGAAGGGAATATTAAATTATAAGCCATTCATTTGAACTAATGTTGGCGGTTTCAGGACAATCTGAGATTATTTGTTTATTATGAGATGATAAGACAAGTATTTTTTTAACAACAACAAATCAAGAAGTCGGTTATTGTTATTTGTCAGTGTAATAACTATGTTTAATTGTCAAATATGTATGTCAATAACTATTAAACCGACTATTATAACCGGTGAGGTCTATAAAAAATAGTGCTTTGTAAAAAAAACACTTTCGGTATTCATATTCATTTCGGTCATTCCGAATAAACATATTCAGAACGACCGAAATACATACGAAGACTTTTGTGACTCAGTGGACGAAGGTCTGAGGCGCAAGAGGTTGCGGGTTCCCACCGGGAGACCAGGTTTTGCTAAATATTGCATTCTAGCATTATAAAGGCTAATCTCTAACCTAAATTTTTTTAAACTTAAAATTATTGTATTGTTTTTTATAATTCATCTTGTTAAACTTGTTTTTATATAACTTTTAATGCATGTTTTTGGAATTCATTTATTTTTATGTAAGTAATTAATAGCTTTATAAATTATAATCAGTAGTGGAAGAGCGAAAGCACCTAACACAAGTATTATATTATTACTTAAAAGGTGTCTTCAACAATGTGAATTATGTTAAGCTTATCACTGAATAAAGTTATTATTATTATTATTAATCAGTAATTTTTACATAGGACTTAAATTGCTACGTGGAGTAAAAAAAAGACCGTATCCATTAACCCTTTGCTTACTGTCTCTATTTAAGGGAAGACACTATGTGCTTTAAATACAGAAAAAGTAAAAGTCATTTTAAAACAAGACATCTTTAACGAAAAAAATTAAAACACAGAACAAAAACACAGTAAACCGGAACACAATTTATCAACAACAGCATAACTTTTCGCTCTAATTAAAACATCACTCGCCGTGGTTGAATAAAAGCTGTTGCGATAACTGGTATCTGTTCGGACGCTGGTTCCACAAAAGCTGTTATTTCGAAATCGGTTTCTGATAGTTTTCAGGCTGTTTTTTAGATTAGTAGAGGTGCCCGTATTTGTTACGAGTATTTGCGTTTCGCGGATGGTGTTTACAAACTCCTGTTTAGTTCACCTGTGTTGTTTGTCTATAAACAAGTTCTACATGTTTTTCAAACACATAGATTTATTTAATTTATCTCGTTTTTTTATCACCAAAAAGCAATCCTTCACTTCTATAATGAAATCATAAATTGGTTGACAACTGACAACATGGCAACAAAATGGTGTTCAACTGAGTAACATCTTTGTCACTTTATAATTTTATTTAAAACTAGTGGCCCGCTCCGGCTTCGCACGGGTTTTTATTCAATTTTTTTTCCCGGCAATTATTATATTTTTCTCGCCTTTAAAACCTTCCCTAGACCTCCACGAAAATTTCAAGACTATGATAAGATAAATCCGTTCAGCCGTTCTCGAGTTTTAATCAGACTAACGAACAACAATTCATTTTTATTCATATAGATGACACTGGCAAACTGTCGCTTCAAGCGCAGATTCCATCTACTTATAAGAAATTGAATTGAAATGAGTGATTGGGAAAGGAGCGGAGCTATATATAATTAATTTTTCCTAGAATTTAATTCAATTCTTGTTATTTGTTTTGTTTTTCTGTTTTGTTGTGTTTTTCACAAAGGCACCTTAATTTTTTTTTATAAGTAGATATAGTTATTAAAATTATTATGGTATTTAACAATATTAAGAGCATTTTAAAAAAATCCCAGTGAACTTTAAGTAATTGTGAGTTATATGTCCAGTAATTAGTTTATAAATAGTTTTGTCAAGATCTGTCAAATGTGACTGAGTGGAAAGCTCTTTATTTTAACCATTGTTTAATTTTGGTGAAACTCTCCTTAATAATTATAACGGGTAGCATACCATGATTTGACGGTTTCTGAGTTTCCCGATATTTGGACGTTGCAAGCGCCATGTAGCCCTACCACGAGATGCCACTTACGACTGTTAAAGACTACAACTTGTCATAATCATTTGACATCAAAGCATTTGACAGATATTTCACAACTAAAATTTTATCTTTATCTGTCAAATGTATGGGATTACAACATGTTGTAATCTTCAACAGTCGTAAGTGTCGTAAGTACCTTCACTAACAAGTTTGGCTATTCTAGCCACCAGAGAGCACATGAAAGGATACTTTAGCTACATCCACAGTAAATGTTTTTTTATTAAAGCCAATTATCGCAGTCACTGAGCTCGAAAACAGCCAAGGTACACACACATTTTCTAAACTAAAAGTCGGTATTTGGTAAAGCAAAGCGATTCAGTACAGCTTATTAACGCTGTATCCAGACTTCAAAGCTAAACTGGAGCTCGACTTGTTGCATTTCTGCAGCTGTTGGTACAGACTTACTGAGTTAAATGTGTACCTATGTGCAGTTACACTACGACATGCTACTAATCGAGAAGTCGCTGTGTCCCAGCAGTGGGAACGTTAATAGGGCTATCCATAACCCTATTAACCTATTAGTAGTTTATCAACTATTGATGATGAGGAAACTACTAATATTATAACTAAAAATATTTATTATTTTGCCGATTTTCTTTTTCTTTTTATGTTATTATTTGTTTTTTCAGTTCTCCGTTTTTAATACTCTCTGTATATTTTCAAATTTAGTTATAAGTAAGTGATTTGTTTTTTTTTTTGTTTTTTAGTCACGCTATGTGGAAACATGTAAATGGTTTAGTTATGTTTGTATTGTGATTGTGATATTATAAATGAAAATGAAATGAAAAAGAAAATATATTTATTACTACGAAAAGATACAATTATTTCTTAAAAAACTTAGATATACTACAAATACATCTGATCGTAGAGCAGTTTAACATAAATATTAAAGAAATTATCTGTCAGTTTCCTCACTAGGCTAAGCCTGTATCGAGGAAACTTTTTTACGAAATTAATATAGGGAAATGAGTTGTATGCTCTCTAAGTATCTAATGAAGGTAAAGTGCTATTATTTAGTCCACTAAGTCAGTAAGTAAAACTGTTTGTTTTCCAATAAAATAAAATAAAATAAACGAGAAAGTATTTGTGGATGTAAGCAAGCCAAGGGTGGAGGTGTGTTTCCTGCTCTTTCACGCAAAAACTTGTGGATGGATTTTGATGAAACTTCATTATAATATAGCTTACATATCAGATTGACACATTGATTACCACATTTTTACCGCGGTAATGTACCGCTTTTCGCGGGAATACATAGTTGTTTTCCCAGTTTTGGACCAAAGTTAGTTATTACTAAGGGACAATTTATTATTAGGCTGGCAGCATTAATTGATTTTCCTTCGTAAACTGGCATATTGGTTTTTGAATTTATTGCAAATAAAACAAGCGTGCATTTATATTCAATCTAAAATAAAAAATACGTCTTAAATCGCAGTTTCAGTTTTATTTCACATTCGTCGAATTGAGAGCACCCTTTTCTAAATGCTTTTTATAATTTACTTTTTTTAAGTCGCTCTGCGGGCAGGCAAAAGTCATTAGACCATGCAGCCTCGTGTTTCGTTTAATACAAACGATAATACACTCGTTCGTATTCCAAAAATTCTTGAGTTTATGATATGATGAAAAAAATATAGATTTAATAGAATGTACAATACATGTTAAAGAACATTACTAGTAAGGTAGGTACCTACATAACATACGATGTGAATTTAAACTTCTCGTTTACTGAAAAACCAAAGAAAAATCCGGTACATCTGAACGAATAACACAAGCACGTGATATAAAAATATCTACTAACTTCTCAATTTAGTTTTTTTTTAGTTAACTTTAGTTTGGAAAAACAAAAAAAAATGTTTCTGGTTCTAGAAGCTCGGTTCTCTGCTTATTTAATAGAGTTCCAATTTTAAATGCCTCGCACCCACGCACCTAGATAACAGCGGCCAAACTAACAAGAGCTCGGAATTCGCACGAAAAGTCGAGATCCCACGCTTATCGGTGAGCAACTTTAGGGTGGATGGGTCTTTTGTTTTTGGACGCGACCCAGCGCAACTTGGTGAATCAATCAACGTAAGTCGCGGCGATCGAGGGGATTTTAGGGAGTTTCTACGCATGCGTCCAAGGGCCTCGTCGATGTTCTAAGGGCAGGCAGCGTGCCAACGTTGGAACAACTCCCAACAATTTTCCGCACCCGCTCTAGCGGAATTTTCATGCAAAATTCCTGTGAAATTTTGATACCGTAATAATACCTATTCTTCACATAAGCGCCATAATCTGTCATTGTCACGAGAATAAAACAGCTGAGTCACGTTGTCTTTACGCAGTCCAATTAGTGATGTCCAATGATTGATGGGTTATCGATAGTTCAAGGTGACAGTTCGATAAGATTGTCAAGCTCATTTTTTTAAGTAACAATATATCATAATAGCGTTAACATAAAAGCGTATTTCATCCTCGCAAATACTGTTTTTATATTACTAAGGAATACGAGTGCTAAAGTGCTACAGGCTACCTACTTGGCTTGTAGCAAGAGCAAATTCATTAAAATCTACGTGTAATAGGTACCTCATGTTCATTGTTTGAAACAGCATTTCCTACGAACCTATTTACCTAATTAAATAAGCTATGGAATCAAAATCTCAACATTTGCGTGAAACAGTAATAATACTCTCAACATTGCCTTGTAATTCCCAGAAAATCCTTTCGTGATAATCTTATTATTTTGTATACGCGTGGAAACAAAATAATTTTACTGAAAATGTTGGTTTTATGAATAAATAATGTTAAGATATTACATCCGTTTGTGGATTTCATATATATAAATGATGTGCAATTTATGATTTAAAGCAGATACCAGATACTGTCAGATACATTTTTAATTAATGCGTAGCTGGAATTCATCCAGAGCGCTGCGACCGCGTGTCGCCCTACAAATAAATAAGTTTAGGTATTTTGCGTTACGAGTACCTTTCTAACCAATCTTATATTGCTGACCTAATGTCACACGCTAGTCATAAAAACAAAGCAAGACATTGTTTAATATTGTACGATTATTTAATTAAACACTGTATACAAAATATCGCCCTCTGAAGGTAATACAATGTGACCCGAAAATAAAACAAACGTATCGTAGCTTTCTCATCGATACGATACGCGACACCCCGTAATCTAATATCAAAACTTTGTCTTCAAATCTTACGTTCAATAAAATTCGACAATAAATATTTTCCGTTCGACATGATTTTGAAGACGGAGGGTTGCCCGGGCAGCCTTGAGGTTAGTGTTCCCGCGCAAACGGCCCGAGTCGCTCGTGCCGCGTCGATGCTCGCGACTTCACTACTCGCGGACGACAGAGGTACGTCACTAACTTATTTCAAATTTGGAATTTTTCAAACTTTATTCGAATTCTAAGATTGAGTTGGCTGCCCTCTTTGAAGATAGCATTTTTTGTTGGTAAGCAAACCTTATTTTTGTTTATTTTTTGTGTCGTGTTTAATAGGCAAAATTACTGATAACAATTTACAAACAAAATTGTACCGAAAATATTATCTAACACGCTATACTATTTTGCATAACTTTTGAATAGATAAAACTTGTTTTTTATTGTGCTGCGAACTCTTTTGAGTGTGGTTTACTGATAATTCTGAACGTAATTAAAGGTATTTAGGTAGCAGTTTTATTCTTGAATTAAAAAGTACTGTGAGATTAATCAAAGTATAATGTAAAATTTCATGTTTTTTATAATGTAACTATTTTGAATCCAAATGGAATAGTTGCAAGTTGTCTTTCAACATAAACATGGTTTTACAACATCAGTTTATTTACTAAATAATGGTAATGTTTTTTTTTTTGTTATATCATGAGCTTTGTTTACTATTTTAGCATTTATTTGGACCAAGTCAGCAGATAACAGGGTTTGTTCATTATAAAAAAAATCTAGGTATACTACTTCAATAATGATTTTTAGAAGTTTTACAAAAATAATTAAAATTATCTATTATTCATCTTCCTATTCTTGTAAGAAATTTTGTTTAATTTGACGTGCCTGTATAAACGTGGATCTTTCTAAGTAAAGTGTAGAAATGTACAATTTCATTCATAAAATACATTTAAGAGTGTTTATGAAAAAGAACAAAATATTGAAAATTTATTGATATACCTACATTTTTTTACTTGTTCTCGCTTTAATGTATTCTGCCCTTATGACAGTGCAAGATACGTTCCAGAATTATTCCAAAAAAAAAACTAATCTAATTCGTAATTCAAAAGTTCTTTAAAGAAATTGAAGCCAAATGAGAGCCTTATCCTTATTATGAATAAGGGACTTCTACCGTTTCTCTCTGTCCCTATATTCGCGATGAACTAAAAAGTACTGAACGGATTTTTATGGGGTTTTCAGCAATAGGTAGAGTAATTCAAGAGATAGGCTTTTAGTCTAGTCTAGGGCCAGCTAGCCTTTCATCTATCATCCTTTTTTCAGATACAGATATCACATGTATTTCTTATTCTTTATTTTTTATTTTTTTTATTTACCTAGATCAAGTATGGCATTCCTAGAAATTAATTGAATAGTTTGACGGTCGTCGATAGTTTTTGGTAATAATAATAGAGAAGTTTAGGAGTATCCGGTAATGGGTGACGTGATGACTTATGTTATTTAAAATATAATTTAAACTCTTACTTTCATAAACGAAATTATTATAGTACTATTTTAGACATATCCATTAATAAATCTTTATTATTTTTTATAAGTGATAAACCTCACTTTTAATGTTAAGTAAAGTATTTAGAGTTTTGGAACATCTACTAAAGTCAAAACTACCCAAACTCTGACCTGCGCTGGGGAAAAGGATAGAGACACTTTTAGCTTTTAAAAACCACGAAGAACATAAATTAAATAGCGGCTTGATATAAAACAATGAAGATCTGGCTGTCCTCGACACATTATGACCTACCAAAATTAGACAACGGCTATAATTTAAAGCTATTTCGCTCAGTTACATGTGACAAGGCTATAGCTCTGGACATAACCCATCATTGTTTTGTTTACTCGGATTTTGTGAAATAATAAAGCAGTTTAGATGGAACCAGTAATGCTGGCGTCAGTCCTGCTGACAAGCCAGTGCTGGCTTGGAACTTGTTTAGACGAGGCCATTAATTCACGGAATTTTCTTCAGGTGTTCACGTTTAAAATTACAGAGTGATCAATGAAATAAATAAATATTTCCGGACTACACACGCCGCATCACCTACCCCAAACTAAGCAAAGCTTGTACTAAGGTTGTTATATATATACATACTTGTTACTTGTTGTACTTGTTTGTTATTGTTGTTATATAGATACTTATTTGTGAATACATACATATACATAGAAAACAGGCAAACCCAGACCCGAAACCAGAAATTTTAGATCTGATGAAAAAGACAAGTTTTAGAGTATATTATCAAAAACAAAAACATACATACCTTACGAACATTCGCCGGCAACTGACAACTGGGGTTGAGGAAGGGCAGTGGTCACGAGTTAGAATAAATCTAAATTTAAAATTTAAGAAAAACCCCCGATTCCAATGCCATAATTTCCTTAAACGTAAAACAACATAATATTATGTAATGTGGACGCGATGCGATTTCATTTGATACCCCACACTAGTATATTTGCAGATTTTCGGTTTTCCTTACCCACTCTCACCCCCATAACTTTTAAACGGCACAACCGATTTTCATGAAACATGTCTAAGAACACTCGCGCCAGACTCTCCTTTCATACAAAAAATAACTAAATTGAAATCGCTCCATCCGTTCGGGAGCTATGGTGGAACAGACAGACAGACAGACACGTCAAACTTATAACACCCCTCTTTTTTGGTCGGGGGTTAAAAATAGACGAGCGCTCTTTTCTTGCCAGTGTTAGCAGCCAGCGCTGGCTTGTCTTGATAACTATTTCCAGATACCAGCACTAGCCACAAGTGAAACTGTCAACCAGCGACGGCCTTGTGTAAACTAGGCAAAGCCCTAAGGCTACAACAATACAAGTACAGAGTAGTTACCTTTACAATGTAATCATCTTGAATATAGTTTAAACCTTACACTTACAAGCAAAACTCTCGTTGAGATAGTTTTATGAGTTTCGCTGTAATGGACGCTCAACTAAATAATTAGGTTTTATGCCGGAGTAGGTGTTATAAGCACACGCAGTAAGGGCGTATGAATATCCCCATCTCCTCTCGTTGTAATAATAATAATATAACTCTTTAATACACACCAAGATATACAATACAAAAGGGATTTAAAGCTAAATACAAAACGCGTAATGGACGGCCTTATTGTTAAAAGCTATTTTTTCCGGACAATCTTAGGATAGAAAACAAATGCACAGCAAAAACCTAAACAGTGCAGTGATATAAAAAAAATATATAGTTTCATAGTTTCATAGTTCATCATAGGCAACATTGTACACTTGATTTCGTATTATAAAAAAACATAACAACAAATGAATATCATTGTTTATCCTTTCACTGGACATTATTAGAGCACAGTTTCGTCGTTTATAAACGGTCGTTGAAGTTACTCCCTATTCTCGGCTCTGTATGATTTGTAAGTGTTAGAAGTGAGCGACAGCCACAGATGTTCGGAAAACCACCACTTTTCATAATCCGCTGAGCGGGGCAGGTGTAGAGAGAGCTTCACGGACTATATGTACCTACTGTAGCGAGTGGACGCCACTGACCACATGTAGGCGCCGCGTTTAACAAAATGAATGAAAATCGTTTCAAGTGCTAGTGGCTGGACTGGTCGCTGTGGTAGTTGACCCATTTGCGCCCGGCTTTATTGGTATTTCAAATAAACCTGAGAACCAAAAGACGAAATACAACAAAATAAAAAAAGTGCAGTTATTCGCGTTCACGGGTTATTAAAAGTATCTTATTACATACATAATTGACATATTGCGTGCAAAATTTCAGTAATACGATTTGAACTTGATATAGAGTCCTGAGCGTTATCGAGAGATCAAACGAGGACAAGGTCAAAAATCTTTGCACTCGAGAGCAACCCGTAACTTTGATATGGTTTATCCCATATCAAGTAGGTTTCAATAAATGGGTGAAACAAAATAAAAGCTTACAAAAATGAACACAAGGAAGTTCCATTGTCACCAAGAAGATGTGTATCAAAGTGAATAGGTTTATTGTTGTTTTGAAAACACAAACAGAGTGCAAACTACGTTCGAAATTCAAATTTACTTTATACTGTAGAGCATAAATAAAAAACAAAACACGGGTTTTTCGCTCAGATATCATAGCATAACTATAGTTTCACAATAGGAGGATTAGTGCAGGTGTTAAAAGGAGGTGAGTATGCAAAACACGAGGACCGCGTTCTGAGCTAGTTTTGAACTCAGAAAGCTCGCAGATTATGATGTTGGCAGAAGGTATGTTGGTTCATTTATTTTATAAACCATCCCCTAAACAAATGTTCAAATCTTTCAAATTACTAAACCGAATTCCATAAAACTGTATCGTGTCGTGATGTATAAGTTATAGCATTTTATTTGATATCCAAATGGATATATTTGTATGCAATAGATTTTTCATTGCAATTAAATAATGACAATGTAAATATCACCTTTCAAATGGCTTAGCCGGTTTTTAAACATAGCTAGGAACACTTTTGGCTAACTCACCTTTAAAACAAAATAAACAGAATCGAAATCGGTTTCTCCTATTGCGAGAAAAAGGGCGGGGAAGGGGTCCAAAACAGCCGCCGAAAATATTTTTTTTATTTTCTCTGGTGTCTGTGTCATTTTATTTTGAATACTGAAAATCCCTCAGCGCCTCCTCTAGATGAAAATAATATGGATTCTGACCTCGAACGTCCAATTCCCTCAATGTCTGTTTTCCTAAAACGTCTAATTCCATGAATGTCCACTGCCTTTTTAATTAAATTTAAAGACCTGAAAACAAAGATTCAACTTCAGTAAGATTGACCTCAAACACGAATAATAAACCAATTTGCAAAACAGAAGAGGTAATGGCACAACAATAGACCCAAAGGTGAATTCAAAGCTAAGAAACATTTAGAACAGCGAAACATGAAACGAAAACAAAGTTTAAAGTCATTGTTCTGAGTTCCGTGATTGTCTAACTCCTTCCCGTAGTTCCTAAGAAATTGTACCTACTTGTTTCACAATTATAATTAGATGTTTGGTTTTTCCCGTAGATTAAAGATTTTCTTGTAACAGAACATAATAAAAAAAAAGATATGGTGTCGTGGGACACCAGGTAGGAACGTAGTTCCTTCGGCTAATGTAGAATCGACACAATTATTAATAACATGTAAATATATTTAGGACAAAATTAACTTTTAAAAAGAAATATTTACACACACACACACACACACACACACACACACACACAAACACCCGCACACATACACACACACACGCACAGTGAATTCATGAGTATATACTATGCATTGGCGGGGTACAGTAATAGAGAGAGAAGGGATGAGAGAACGAAAAGAAAGAAGGAGAAAGAGAAAGATATTATAAACTACTCGCTTGTTATACGACTGTCGCGCCTGCGTACGTCTTATTTAACGGTTTTATTCCACGGACTTTTTCTTACGGTTATACTATCACATTTTCTTCAGTTCGGTCTCTCAGCGAAATCCCTATCTCCTCCAAGCCTGCCGTAAGGAACTTCGTTCCATAAATTGTAGCAAACTTTTCAGTCTAAAACATTGAAGCAAAATGTCAAGACAATGTTATTTCCCTGATAATTTGTATAAACAGTTTAGTTTTATTAATTTTAAGCTGACCTGTCCATGTAAGCCCTGTGCTTCTTAGGAAATAAATGTATTGACTTTGACTTAAAAAAATAATAAAACCCTTTATTCAGATATTTAAAAAACTAGGTAACAGAACAACGAACAACTAAATGTACAAGTGGTAAAATGTATCTTTCCAATAATACCTACTATCTGTCCAAGGTTATCTGGTAAACATTGCTCTTCAGCGATAAGATCGCCATTTCGCAAATAGTCTACATAATTCACCCGGTAACACCTGGGTCACACAACACCCAGTCATTTTAGTTATTTTAAGCCCCAATCTGCTGAAAAAATCCTAGTGAGCTGAATTTTGAATACACCTTTATTGCGGCATGGTAATGAAGATGTGAAAAATCGACATTTATATCGTGCCGGCTAAAAAAGTTATAAAGGTCAAAATGTCACGAAAATCAGTTTTACGCAAATATCTCGCGATCTATTGCTCAGAGGTCAATTAAAGGACATGTTAAAAATTGTCCACATAAATCTAAATTTAAAATTTAAGAAAAACCCCCGATTTCTATGCCAATAATTTCCTTATATGTAAAACAACATAATATTATGTAATGTGGACGCGATGCGCTTTCATTTGATACCCCACACTAGATTTTCGATTTTCCTTCCCCACTCTCACCCTCGTAACTTTTAAACGTCTCAACCGATTTTCATGAAACATGTCTAAGAACACTAGCGCCAGACTCACCTTTCATACAAAAAATTAAATTGAAATCGCTCCATCCGTTCGGGAGCTATGATGTCCCAGACAGACAGACAGACACGTCAAACTTATAACACCCCTCTTTTTTGGTCGGGGGTTAAAAAAATGTCTCATGCATTTTCCTGTAGAATTAACTGTTTTCAGAGTAGAGCACCGAGAAAGCGAATATACTATTATAACCATGCACTCGTTTCCTCACCACTACTTGACTTTATAGAACTTCATTTGATATAGACGCGCAAACTGTTATAATTCCTTATCTAAATACACATATTAATAGCTACTAACCATTTATAATGTTTTCGCATAGATATTGAACCTAAATAACACACGAAAACTTTCAAATATCAAAATTAACAATAACTTTGGTATAGCTTGTTACAACTGGCACGTCACACTAGAAGATGTTTTGAAACGGTAATTTTGATCACTTACTTTCAATTTTGGCTGTACAGTTTAAACATAATAAGCAATTAAAAAAAACCATTGAAGTAAATGTTTTTCAAAAGTGCAAAAAGATACTGTTACAACGGTCACTCATCTAAGTACTTCTTAAAATCATCTCATCTTAGTAATCTTCACTTCTCACTCAGTATAAAACATTGAAGCGAACTGTCAAGACAATGTTATTTCCGTGATAGTTTTTGTTAGTTTTATTAATTTTTAATTGACCTTTCCATGTAAGCTATGTGCTTCTAAGGAAATAAACGTTTTGACTTTGACTTCACTGGAAACGCATAACGCCGCTTAACTTTATAAAAATCATTTTTGTGGCATGGGAGCACCCTTAAATATTGAAAGAATGTGTTTTTAGTATTTGTTGTTATAGCGGCTAAATGATCCATCCCATCAAAATTCTTGAGATACTGTCTGGTGACAGAACGGTCAAACAAACGGCGAAGTCTCAGTAACAGGATCCCTTATTACCCTTTAGGTACGGAACCCTAAATAGTTATTTGCAATAGTTCGCTGAGCTCGGGGGTCAAGTCAAATGATAAATCGATATTTATCACTTTACATTGTATAAGGTAATATACCCATTTATTTGTATTGACAAGACATTATAAAGAACTAGCTTATAAACGCGGATTCGCTCAAATATAAAAAAAAGTCAAAGAGTAAAAGTTTTTGTTGATTAAAGGTAGCCACTGTCCTTCTCTATACTCTCAACTATAGATGGCTGGGTTCTTATTATAGTCAGTATTTGTTTAACGTAACACCACAATATTAGTTATTCATAATTATTTCATATTAATTATAATTATTATTGTTGACTATCTATTTATTTTTCCTATCTGAATGGTGTGTAGTATATATATATTTTATATGTATATACTAGCTGACCCCAGCAAACGTTGCAAAATGAAAAATAGATAGTAGCGGATTTCATAATAATCGGTTAAGCCGTTTCGGAGGAGTATGATAACTAACATTGTGACAGGTGAATTTTATATATAAGAAGATATTTTATATGATAATAGTCTTCAAAGAATATTCTAAATCAAGTATATACAAATGCGATTTAATTGCAAACGTCCTATGGGGTCATTATGGAAGAGAATGAATGAATAAATTGAACGAATGTATAAAAATTGTGAGTGAATGCTTGAATCAATGATCGATTGAACGGATACAAAGCAGAAACATTATATTTAAGTGTACATAGTTATGTTCTTCCAAAAACTTTTTTGCCAAAAATTAAACCAACTTCAAAACGGAAACTGAAAAGTAAAAAAAAGGTGTGTGTGCGATTCACACACGATAGAAGTGAAACTTCGGTAAATCGACGAAAGAATAAGAAGAATAAAAAAAAAGTGTGTGTGTGTCAGCTACGACGCACGATTGGAGTCTACCACTTACGAACTATAATTATCATAATATATCGAATAGAAAAAAAGGGTAAATGAACGCATCTGCTAAAATGATAAGAGAAACAAACATATATCTGTAATTATTCGAATTATTTATATTACTTCAATAAGCGTATTACATAAAATATGTTACAAAATAATATAAATAAAATACAGCAATACCTCTTTGCGCGATACTTCGTAGTCTCAACTACGAAGTATCGCCCAAAGAAATTTAAATAAAGCATTGTATTTGTGTCTCTTACCATTTCCGTTTCATCTTTTTGCATCCGGTTTGAAATCCCTACGATTCTATAGAAGTTTCACTTCAAAAAATAAATTAACTTTACAAATCATTTCGACATTATAAGATACAAGATACAAAATCATTTATTTCCATTGTTTGGTTTTACAAAACTTGGACACGTCAAAATAAAATACAAAAAAAAAACAAAAATAAAATAATCATAGGTGCTTAAAGATAAGTAGGAAATAAATTTATGGTATATGGTCGCTTCGCTTTTTTTACACTAGAGCAAAGAAGCGATTAGAAACTCTAGCTCATTTTCGTATTGAAACTTTACAATCATTATTTGTTAGTCTTGTTTTTGATTTTGTGTTGGAGCAGATTCCGTCCCAAGCAGTTTTGTCCTCAAGGTAATAAGGTATCAAGGTAATAATAGGTAAGTGATAATTAAAAGAAACATAAACAATTACATAATTAAGTATTTAATGATTTTGAAGTCGGTGCCAAGTAAATACTACAAAAACTTAATGCAGTAACAAATACATTTAAACACATATGCAGTAAATAAATTAGTCACCTAACACCCATAGTACAAGTTCTGCTAAGCTTGGGGCTTAATGCTTTGTAATTAGTCCCACCCCCTTTACTTTTAAACGGCTCAACCGATTTTTATGAAACATGTCTAAGAACACTAGCACCAACCTCACCATTCATACAAAAAAAAACCAATATTAAAATCGCTCCATCCGTTCAGGAGCTATGATGTCCCAGACAGACAGACAGACACACAGACAGGCAGACTGACAGACAGACACGTCAAACTTATAACACACCTCTTTTTTTGTCGGGGGTTAAAAATAAAAACATAGCACGAAGAACAGATGGTCGGTGGGGCCGAAAGGTTCTCGAATGGAGACCACGGATCGGCAAGCGTAGGACGTCCACCAACTAGATGGACGGACGATCTGGTGAAGGCTGCGGGCTCACGGTGGATGCAGGCCGCTGCCATCCGAAACCACTGGAGATCTTTGAGGGAGGCCTATGTCCAGCAGTGGACGTCTTACGGCTGAGATGATGATGAAAAATAAAAATGATATAATAATTATTATTTAGATGATTTAAATGTAATTTTTGCATGACTTAAAATGTGTAAAATTTCACGAGATCCAAAGGGATACGTACGTCTAAACGCAATCTAAAATCATAATAAAATAAAGATGACGATTTCAGGATTCAAAAATTTAGCCTTGTGTTAAGATCTAAGCTTGTGTTAACAGGTACAAGATATCTGATACGTTTTGATACACTACAAAGTATTAACTTACCTCACAATATATATATGTTACCAGAATACAATACGATTCGTAAATTGATCAATTTACTAGAGATCAAGTAACGGAAAATCATCAACGGCTGTTGGAATGTATTATGTTACATTTCAATTTCAGGTAATTGTACAATTTACGGAGATACATTCCCCGTAAAATCACAAAGATGTTAGATACCCTGGTCAAGGTTTTATTTCTATTCATCAACACTCTATTAACGTTCCCACTGCTGGGACACAGGGACTTCTCTCTTGATGAGAGAGATGAGACCATAATCTTTATTTATGTTAGATTAGTCTTCATTTGTCCACAATCTCACCTGATGTAAAGGGACGATGTGGTCTAAGATGGGGTATGAAGACCTAGAAGATGGCTTCTCCGGGCCCAGCCCGAAGTTAATTCACCACGCTGGCTTTGTGCGGGTTGGTGAATGGCACATGTCTTTCAAACTCTACAAGGTTCTCAGAACATACTGGTTTCCTCACGATGCTTTGATGATGAGATGAATTTATGCACATGTTAGCGATTGGTCCATAAGTTGATCGATTTACGTTTTATATAATTTTCTTTGACATATATATGTAAAACCATTATACCTACATACTTATATATTCGATTATATTTATCACATTATTAATTTTACAAGAGCATTATTATTTAACGGACAGGTAAAGGCACTTAAAATATTTTGTTCATCTCGTTTCATTAACGTAATTAGTAATTTAGCTCGGGAGAGTATGAAAGGGCTGCCGACCTGAGTTTGTATAATACTCTACTCAAATTCTACATTTAATTAACTTGGTATAATAAACCGTTTTGTTATAAGATAATGGGAACTGAATATTTTTTGTACCTAAAAACATAATAAATATAACATAGTAAGTAATTCATTTCGTTTAGAGAAGGTGAAGATAGATAGAACTACGGTAGAAGTTTAAGAACAAAGAGGCCATAGTAAAATATTTTTATCGTAATAAAAAAAAGTTGTTTGTTAATTGCGTTTAATAGATAAAATAAGAATCATTAGTAAATTATTAGTTTTGTAATAATTTTGGGTTAAATAAATAAATAAATATTTCCGGACTACTCACAACCATCAATACCTACCTAACCCCAAGCTAAGCAGAGCTTGTACGATGGATGTTAGGTGACTGATATACTACATAGATACCCTTTTTTTTGCAAATACATACATACATATGATACATAGAAAATACCGAGACCCGAAAACAGAGATTGTAGGTCGTACAAAATCTGGTCCCCCGGCGGGAATCGAACCAGCAACCTCCTGCGCCTCAGGCGGACCTACGCCCACCGAGCCACAGAGGTCGTCAATTTTACTAACAAAACAACATTAGTAGAATACGTGCAAATCCAAGTTGGTACATTTATGTAAAAGATTTAATTACAAAGAAATAGATATATCCTTTCATCTCGCTCTTATTTTTTTTAGAATCACGATGAATATTTTGCCGCTTCAATTTCACAGTAACTTTTCACAGCTAACTAATCTCACTATCAAGTTAAAACGGTTAAAATATCTCGCAAAATAATTGACTTCCCCGAAAACTCGGCAGCGCCGATCTATTTAAAAGTAAAAACATTAATTTGGAGCCTAAAATTTCCCGCAAAGGCCTAGAATTTCAGCGCGTTTTTCTACAAAAAGCTAAAGTGAATGAGGGCCAGGAACGCAATTAGCGAAAATGAGGAATCTTTGTAGTAAAACCTCGTTAGGATAACAAGTAAATAATTTAGCCGCGCCCGGGCCTGGTGTCCAGAACCCTTATTATGCGGATAGCTTACGACAGACTTAGAATTTTTATTTTAAACAAATTTATACAATTTTCTAAAGTGACAACATTTTTGTACGAAAATTTTTAAGTGACAACAAATTTGTATTTTTTTTGGGACTTCTCTCTTGACGAAAGAGATTAGGCCTTAATTCAACACGCTGGCCCAGTGTGGGTTGGTTAGTGTCACATGTCTTGCAAACTCTTAAAAGTTCTCAGACCATGCCGGTATCCTCACGATGTTTTGCCTTAACATTTGTTTGCTTGAGGAGGACTTAGTACTTAGAAGCATTCTCATTACCACGTACGTATTATTCATAAACCACGTAACTTTACCAAGTCAAAGTCAAAACGTTTATTTCCTTAGACGCCAAGGGGACAGGTCAACTTAAAGTTAATTTTAATATAAACTAAGAATAATCGAGGAAATAACATTACATTGAATCACAGTTCGCTTCAATTTTGTACACTGAGTTGAGAAGCGAACAGAACAGCCCAGCATTAGTCTTTTTTTTATGTTCGATAAGCTTTTATTTGACCACAATCGAAGCGGCCGAAGCCTACCACCAGAAACTATTCTTAGCACCACCCGGAGATCACGTGTAAGGATTCAGATGGTTACCACCTACGGACGTGAACATACAAAACCTCATTGGCGTTCTTAAAGCAAAAAGGAATACAACATAGTTACCAGTATATTCCGTAGACGTTCCTACACCTGAAGGGGCGAAGACACCAGAGAATATAAATAAGAGGGTTTTCACTGGAGATATTCTCGAAGGTCCCTTGTTCAATGACATGTTTGTAATGAAAGCTTTTGTATCGAATGCGACATTTAAGCACATTGTATACAATGAATGGCGCTGATACAAAACACACATTTTGATACCCCTTGAGAGAAATGTTGTGTTGTAGAAATGTAGGTAATAATGAAATGATGTCAACCTCGTACTTACATCTATGATAGTGTAAGCCCCTGATGGTAGTAGTTATAGAAATAATAATATGCTTCCTAGATAAAATAATATAAGTAGGTACATTATGTTGAAAACGAACTTAAAAGTGACATCATTTCTATTTCTATCTCAAAAACTATTCAGTTTAGATAAACATGATGTTAGAAACCTCATTTTCATTTTAGAAGAGCTATCCATAGATACACAGGTTTTGATGAAAAAATAAATGTGACGGAGTTCAGTTTTTAGTCTGGGGTACCCAAAAATATTGTTTTTTTTTCTCGTTTTTTATGAAAATCGGTTACAGAACGCCCATTTACCAAGTTTCAACAATACAGTCGTTATAGTTAAAGTGACATATGGACGGACAAACAGACAGATAATTGAAAAGATTATATTAATTGAAAAACGCTGTATAGCATCACAGAGTTTTTAGAAAATGACTAAAGTCAGTTCAGTTCAGTTTCTTATAATTAGAATTTGCGCTTGAAGCGACAATTTGCCAGTGTCGAGTTAAATAAAATTATTAAGTGAAATACTCAGTTCAACGCCAATTTACATCTCCTGACTATAGTGAATTCGTCATCAAATGTACCCGTGCCATAGACCCATAATAATGATAATACAATTTGTTTGTGTTTTTGTTTTAAATTTTAGTTTATTAATTTAAGTGGTGACTTTCTTACAATTGTGCCTCTAGAGGTATAAAGCACATTGTTAATTTTGTTTGACAAATCATAGTTAATGCACTAGAATAAGTATTTGTATATACTTGACGACCTCTGTGGCTCGGTGGGCGAAGGTTCTGAGGCGCAGGAGGTTGCTGGTTCGATTCCCGCCCGGGGACCAGATTTTGTACATTCTACAATTTTTGGTTTCGGTTCTGGGTGTTTTCTATGTATCATAATGTATGTATATCCAAAAAATATGTATCTATGTAGTATGTCAGTCACCTAACACCCATAGTACAAGCTCTGCTTAGTTTGGGGTTAGGTGATGCTGTGTGATTAGTCCGATGAATTATTTATTATTTATTTATATATATACATTGCCTGTACCTGTTTCTATGTGTTCTTTCTGTGACAATAAATGATCTGAACCTGAATCTGACATAGACGGACTCTAAAAACGCGTCGAAATTCGTCGCTCCACCTTTTGTCGAAAATGCTTCTCCCACTAGTACCCATAGAGCCTCTCGTCAAACTACAACCAATACGTAGAGCAATAATTTTCAACCGACTGTAGTGTGAAGTTTTAAAATATTAAAATAAAGCTGTACGCATTCTAGTTCGAGAAGCATCGCTGAACGTACATGGAAGTAACAGAACGTATTTTCACGCGTCACGCCTCCGTGGGCGCCTTTACGCCTGATTTGCGCGCACTATCCATAACTACCTTGTATCCTTATTTTTAAAACCTTTTTACTGGGAAACGGAACGTTATATTCACGGAACAGAGAAAAGAGGTTTTGTTCTAAAACTAGAAGTCTAGAAAGCCTGTATATAATCGATAAGAAATCATTGTAAATACGATTTTATGTTAAATACGCCAATCAGATATTTACTATCAATTTAGTTAATTAAATACTTGAATTATAGTCTTAAGCCAATAAATACATATTTATCCTAAGTTTTAAGTTATTCGGTTGAAATATAAATTGTTACGTTTATTTGGACTGCGAACAGCTGCATAAACGCGACGTCATTGTAAAATTAAAGGTTCTCACTTACTAAAATACTTCGGCAACTGACCGGCACCGTTGAACCTCTTCTTCTACTTTTTTCCTCATTTCTGATTCGAACCTCCATAGCTTGTTGAGTGACTCTGAGCCTATTCATAAGACCTATCGTGAAGCACCACGTCTCGGAGCCGTATGCCATCACTGGTAATACTCATTGAGGTACTGAGGTTTTATGAACAAAAAGATGTTGCGAAGTTTTTCAAACGTTTTATTCGGTGATTGACCTTTTCCTCAAAGTTGGAGTTAACTAATTTTACTGTCTGTCTTAGGTTAACATACGCGTCAATACTTCAGTACTTCAAGAATCGAGAGAGACGACAACAAAGATAGATGAAAGATGATTAAAATGACCTTTGCTATAAGTTCTGCAACTAAAATTAAAGCTCTAATTAAAAAAAATAAGTTTTCTCGGAACGCCGTGAAATAGAACAAAATGGTTGGACACCTTGTTCTATTTCACGGCGCTGGCCGGCCCAGAGTTCAAGTGAGTGACAACCTTAGCTCTTTAAAACAGATGCTGTTTCAGGTTCGCGGTGGCTTTTGTCTCAAATATCTTATTAAATTTCATGTAAAATATAAAATAATAAGTGCTTGCTACGGGACACAACAATCTCTTAACAACTTTGTAAAATAATACCTTCAGTAACCAACAACACATGAGATAAGATTATGTTATGTTTACATACAGACGTACAGGTAAACTTGAGGTTGCATCTTTTGCAATATCGAACATTATTTTTCAAGCGGCTACAACAGCGGGCGAAGATTCAACTTGCGTCTTGCCGACGTCATCGTAAACGGGTATTCCCGATGTTCTTGTTTACAGCGGATTGTGTCACGTTACGGGCTACTAAATTCTATAGTGTCGTAATTGAAGCCACGCCCACGCCAATATTCATCTTCACCCGAATACATGTACAACCACAGCCATACATCTAGATAACGCAAGTATCACGAATTGTATTGAAACGAAGCGTGCCAACTTTTGCCTGTATTATGAAGTCGAAGTGATGCGCGACTGTATCGCTTGTATCGATATTTATCTTCTTCTAACTCACAAAGTCCAGATTGAACATGCATTGCAAACGCGGCAACGTATTGTTAATAATATTTAATAGTTTTTGCGGCCGTTCGGCTGCAACAAAGGACGCGGTGATCTGAAGTTAGTGGCAACCGACCACGCTTGGTCAGGTTTCGGCCACGCGGTTGTAACAATGTACACATGTGGCCACACACATCGTGTTGACACGAATATTCGCTGGTAGGCCTCTAATGTAGCTGCACCATCACAGGGTTCTCTATCGTATAACTTGCCATAGTAATTTGGCATCATTGACTGATTTTTAAACCAACAGATTTCAAACGTGGTTTGAATAAGCTCTCAACATCGACCCGTCCTTATTAAAAGACCCTTTACCAAAAGCTTGTTTTTTAATTTTTATCCTTGCATGTATTATGTATAGTTAAGAGTAGGCAAAAGCGCATAGACCACCTTATATCTGCTTTTCTTAGATAAAAGGTAGTATTTGTCCTTCTCCCGAATTAATTTAATGTAATACGTAGTAGGAACGTTCTGGGATTTACGATAATCGAATCTGGAAATTCACATGGATAAAACCACGTATAAATTTTCTCTATACCATGTACCCTTCAAGAAGAATTAAGAGCAAAACAAGCTAAAGAAAACTGTTAGAATCACAACAGAATAGGCTATTGTCCGCCATGTTTGAAAACACCTTTGTTTTATACAATTTATGAGTGGTTAGATACTTTTTTAGGTTATGTAAGACTGCCAAGAGAATTAAAATTATACAGGTTGTTACAAAAGTTTAGGTCAGTAGGTTTGAAAATATAAGATTTGGTCATCGATTTTAACAAAATATACAATTGCAGTCTCACATAAAAAAAATATCTTATACTTTGCTTGGAATCGTACCCGGACCTTATGAAAACGAAATTTACACTGTTTTTATGATAGCCTGATAGGTTTTCATAGAAAAATTAACCCTAATAATTAGCTTTTCACACTACAGCGTAACTTGAGTTGTATGGAGTTTACCGCGAAAATATTGTATTTTCCTGTTATAATATAGTCTAAATCAGTCCGGTACTTCAACGGATTACCGAAAAATCTGAAATCGTTACCGCTTTATATTAGTGTAAATAGAAAATGATGATGACATTGTATTATATCCCACAGTAAACAACCTCCACAGCCCAAGCGAGATAACATTGTTACAAAAACACGAAAAAATAAATCAGGTACAGTTACACAACCGCGCCGCCCCACTACCGCCGGCGTCCCATAAATTCAGCAAAAAATAATATCTTATTAAATTAATATGTCCCAACGTTGAATAAGCCGGCCAGATTTCCGACGATAAACGCGCTGAAACGTCCCCAGAAAATGAATTCTAGCAAAATCCTGAAGACGACGCTATTTACGTCACTCCGGTACTTTCGCGAAATGGATAGTATTTTCTAGAAGCATTTGAATAAGTAAATCTTTATAAATTATTGCATGTTTAATCAACGTAAGTTCTTTGTGGACGCGAGTTCTCTAATGATATGTGCAAAAAGTTTTGTGAGATTTTAGTATTTCTGTTGCGGATCGAATGCGGACGTGTAAAGGAGTACACTGAAGCAAACGCTCGACGAAATATTAAAGTTTAAAGTTTGAAAATCTTTATTTCTCATTAAGAATTTACAATAATTCGCTTACACGAGAAACCAACTTATAACTATACATTTTTTACGTACAGTAGCGTGTAGATTTAATTTAAGTATGATGTTTATATATATTACAAATGACAACAACAGAATCAAAACAATGAAAGAAAAGCACAATTACAATAACAAGTAAATTTTTATCTTTTTATATAATGCAATTACGCCCAATCGCTCGTTGATTTGATCAATTACTCGATTGATAATTTGAAACAAGCGAGCGGCTCGTTGCTCTGTTACAATACTTGTTAATAGATCAACCGTTTTTCATAGCATGCCGTCAAAACTTTAAATAATTCGACTGTTATATTTTTACTGTACGATTGTCAAATGTTTCGTTAAACTATTGGATAAATTTTTTGTCTAAATTCTCTTAAGTTTGCATTAAAGTCGGATATAAATATGTAGGAACGCATATGCACAGACATTTGCAGGTATAATGTATATAAATGTTCGGTGTATGTAATAATTTACTATCGGCTGCGAAATAAAACACTACTATATATATAATACTATATACTTTTTTCTGTTTTGCTCGGATTCGATAACCTTCCTCGTGTATCAATCTACATAGTGAAACATTACAGTCTAAGAAAACCGCATAAAGATCCGTTTGGTAGCTTTTGAGTTTAGTCCGAACACAGAGATAGGTAGACGAACAGATAACTGCCGAAATAATTGAAAAGCTAAGAATAATAAAGTTTTTATTTTATTTTTTGATTGAATATTCACATTAACCTTTAATATGAATATTCGATCAACATTCGAGCAACTAAGTCGAATTTTATTACATCTACCGACTACATGAGTAGATGTAATAAAATGATAAAATGATAGAATGAAGACAGAATATTCTAGACCAGACAGGTGGCTAAGTGATATTTGAACGGAAATTTACGGCTCCCCAAGAAATTGCATCATAAAATGGAGCCATCTATCGCAGGCAATTTAGATAAATTCTGCCGGTAAAACCTGCCATTTGCTGGCAGTCTTTGTTTTTATGGTATTTATAAATAGAAGAGGCTTCAATGTGACTTGATCTTTTATGATTTTTCTACGGCAAGAGATCTAATTCAAAATTACTACTACTACTATACTTTTATTTCCTGAGAAGCACAGGGCATACATCGATTGGTCAAATTAAAGTTAATTTAAATAAAAACTAAGAATAATCAAGAAATTAAAATGTTCTTGTCAGTTCGTTTAAATTTTTTACACTGAGTTGAGAAGCGAATAGAATATCTAACACAGCTTTCATCGTATTATGTAGGACGAAATATGATGCATATTAACAAAGGGATAAGTCAATGAATTGGCAGGGAGAAGAATATTATTTATAGATGACAGTAGATAACTAAATCATCGTATTTTTTTATTATATTAGGTTATAGACGCCCATTGGGCATAAGCCTCCAAATAGATCGTAATAATATCGTAATAATTGGTCAGAGATGCCGTGAGCCAGCAACTTAACCCAGTCATCTATGTCTATCTCGTTGGTGGTCGTCCGACCCAATGCTTACCGCGTCCTCCATTCGAGAACTTTTCGACAACTACGACCTTCGGAATTAAAGTCGAGTGTCCTCCCACTTAGCCAACACGGCTTTTTACGACGTTAAGATAAGAGTCTTCATGTAGCTTGGTTTGCTTGAACTATCAGTTTAAGCCTTGCCTTAGAGCGCAATATTCAATTACTCCAGTTAAACTACACTGACTTCCAATTATTTCGATTTTCAGTGGCATGCATCCACTATGGTAAAGTCTACGGGTGAGCCGTTACCAAGTAACGTTCTACCTTGTATGCGACCAGTTGACAGTGCGCAATTATAAAGACTTCTTAAAATCTATCTCTCGATGTATAAACATACAAGCGTCTCAGGTCACGGCGTTTTTTGGTTTTTGGAATAACATCTCGCACATATTTCACGCGGTTATGTAGCATATAGGCTACTCAATAAATAGTCTATATAAAACTGCGATATTTTTTGAAATTGTACCAGTAGTAAATAATATAAGCGCGTTCAAGCTAACAATCAAACAAACTCTTCAGAATTATAATATTAGTATAGATTAGTAAAGTTCTCTTTTTTATCAAACTTTGATAAATAAAAAAAACACCTATATAATAAACGGAATCAGAAATTGGTGGCATGGAAAAGAGACAAAGCTTCAAGTGAAAGTTTGCGTTGTATGCAAATCTGCTTGAATCGAGATGAAGCCTCTTATCTGAAGCCGTGACACATCTTACTCTCTGTAACAGTATGGGATCCTGGTACTGTGGGCTTGAAATATTCATAGGAATTTGTTTCCTGCCAAGATAAAATTGTTAGACTAGTTTTTCTATTTATCACGGATTTAGTAAAAAAGCTAGCAGCATTACAATTTATGGCTACAGATTTTGTTTAATTCGATTTGAAAATAATAACAATCTGTTGAAACTTCTCACGTTGTAACAAGTATAACTAAGTATAAACAATGATAAACTGCCTTCCATATTTATTTTAGAAAACATCTCGGTTAACATACAATACTTTATAATTTTAAAGTATGTATAATGAAATAAAAAATAAAAAATTATACAACTTGTTTAAATATTACTTGGTAGGTAATGTAGGAACCCCGTTTTGAGTAAAGGCCTCCTCCAAAGTTGTCCACTCCTCTCTATCCCTTGCCATTTCGTGCCGCTTTGGGCCAGCTGTCTTCTTTATCTCATCCTCCCATCTGGTCAGAGGTCTTCCTCTGTTTCTCTTCCCTTGTGGTCCTTTCCATAGGGTTAAAGTATGTAAGTAGTATTAATTATTTTTTTGTATAGTTAATCTAATTTTCAGTCTAATCCGTATAACATTTTTAACGTTATATAGACAAAGTTACAAAGAAATAACATCCATACAATCACACCATAAACTTTTTGCAATAACTGACCAATGATACTTATTCCTTCCTTTTAAATATAATTTTCTCGAAGAACAATGATCATTCTTCTAGAGTGATTATACTGATTGTATATGTATTGGTGTACGTTAATATAATTTGTGAGTTCTATTGCTCACAGCGCCAATAGAATTATATTAAGGATAGTTTAGATTTTTGACAAACATCGTAAAATCAAGAAGAAGCCAATCTTAGTATGGGTGTACTTGAAGATTGATGAGACTTGAAGACGCAAAGTGGCGTTCAACTGAGAAACATCTTTTTCACTTTATAATTTTATTTAACTCGACACTGGCAAATTGTCGCTTCTAGCGCAGAGTCCAATTACAAAAAAACGAACTGAACTGATTAATGGCTAAAGAGTGAGTGAGATAGATCATTTAAAAGAGTGAGAGGTAACTAGAGTAAGTTTCTATATAGATTTCATACAATAAGGGAAATCACGTTTCGCTATACCGTCTTACAAAGCTTCATTGGAATCGACTACTTCTACATACTTGCAGTATCGTCGAACGGAGATTGTGCAGTTCAATTTACTTATATCTCGTAACACGAGAACTCAGGTTTACAAAACGATGTAATTTAATAAGAAAACTATAAAAACCCAACACTAAAATAGCTCTGTTTATGTATTTACTAGCTTATGATTTCATTTTTTTAACTAGTAGCGTTGCTCAGCTTTTATAAATTTAAACTTTATGGAAAACAGTTCATTGTTTACAAACTTTGTGAGCTTTTCTGATAAAACAAAAATTATTTACGAGCTCAATTAGCCCAAAGCAGTTTTTTATCGCACCATTCCTTAAATCAGCACGTTCAAGTAAACAAACAAAAGCTCTATAAAAGTAAATTTGTTGTTTTTCTTTGTTTAATTGTATTTTGTCTTTTGATGTGTCAATAAATGTTTCTTTCTCTCTCTCTCTCTCTCTCTCTGTAAATACACAAATTTACAACAAGGGATCGTATCGTGTTATGTGTCAGCGCTTTATGACAGGCCTGCAAAACAACCGACTGTAACATCTTCATTTAGATAAATCGTAGTGCATAAAAAGGTATAAATGTATGAAGATCCCTTATACACCTTATCATAATTTCAGTTTTGTACATGAAAAAACCATGCGCGAGGCGAACTAGTAAATAGGAGACATACTCAAAACACCGTATTCTCATGAAATTTACTCCAATCATAAACAAAATTTAACTAGACTAGAGTATATTATGAGTATTCCAAAAATACTGTATAGAGTGTTCCGAATAAAGAACAAATTATGTATTTACATTATCTTATCTCACCCTATTACTACAGGAAAATCCCTATACAATAAGGAAGATTGTCAAAAAGTAGTGACAAAAATTTAAAAATCATAAAAAATAAATTAAAAATAGTCAAATTAATTAACTATCTCTATTAATCATAAATAAAAAATGTCACAACCAAAATTATTTAAACAAATAATATCTATAAATAAAAATATATCAATCATCATTCCTTAATAATTGTGCATATTTAAAAAATAATAATGTGAAAATACATAAATAAAGTCTGTAAATGTATAATCTTTAAATTCTCGCCGAATCTGTGGTAAAGGGCCGCAAATGTACCTTACGCCTATAATAATGATGACCACAACTGACTGTCGTCGTATTTCCATCATTTTAATAAAATTTTAATAAACGCCCCAGCTATTGGTTGTGTGCCGACCGCGTAACCAGGTGCCCCATTCGTATCTATTCAATTATTCAAGCACTGGTGGGACACCGCACAGATCATATTTTTAGCTAATTGATTAAATAGGTAACAATGTATAAATGTAGGTTAAGTCGAAGAGTTTGATCATATGAAATGAGGAGATTCGATCGAGCCGTATAATACAATACAATAAATACATCATCATCTCCCTATTAACGTTCCCACTGCTGGGACAAAGGGACTTCTCTCTTGTCTAGGCCTTAATTCACCACGCTTGCCAAGTGCGGGTTGGTGATTGTCACATGTCCTTCAAACTCTTGTTTTCAGAACATGCCGGTTTCCTCACGATGTTTGCCTTCACCGTTTAACCACGTGTTTAAAGCGCACAAAAATTTCTCAAGAAGAAAAATCCAGAGGTGCGTGGCGGGATTTGAACTCACGACCTTCGGAATTAAAGTCGAGTGTCCTCCCACTTAGCCAACACAACTTTTTATACAATACTCGTACATACATAGATTAAAAATTGAAGCGTCCGTCTCTGTCTGTCATTATGTCTCTGTTCGTTGTAAAATCGGTTCAATAGTTTTTGAGATTTTCGCGCACATGCAGTCTGACAGACGCGTAGGGCGACTTCAATCCGTAATAAGTAAGTATAAAAGATAGATTCTTAGAAAATATGTATGTTAATGTCTTTGTTGAAGAAATAACCATTTAAAAATTCTAATTTCGAGAAAGTGGAAATAACCACAATATTATTACACTGGCATGCAGCGATTCGTTACACAGATACACTGAAAACCAGGTGTTCATGAAATTAGCCGCTAATGCAAAAAAAATCCAACATCGAAACCACTTCTATGTTTGTACCGCTCTTTGTATGTTTAACAAAGGTAATATTGCGGTCTGCAGGCCGGCATAAAGCGCCGGCCACACTGCAAAGGACGAAGTTTGTTCTGCGGTCTCGGCGACACTTTGTCATGGTTTAGATCTATATGAGGGACTTATAGCGCCTCGCTTGCATTATTTTAAAGTGAAAACCTTTTTAGTTGTTCTTTTTAATTTTCGTTAATATTTCAGTTTAATTTATCAAACTGACAATGCTTAAATTCAAATAAGGTGTTTTCGAATATGTAAAACTTCTTTACTTATATGTAATTTGTTTTAACTTGAACGTTGCTCTACCACTTATGACTTTTGGAGATTACAACACAGTCATGTTGTGATCCCATACATTTGACAGGGATAAAGATAAAATATTATTTGTGAAAATCTATCAAATGCATGGGAATACAACATGCTGTAATTCGTAGTCGTAATCGGCAACTCGTGGTTAACAGGGGATATTACGTGAAACTCAGAGAATATGGCGTATGTAATACATAAAATCACAGACAAAGTAAACAACTCGTTATTTAATTTTTCGGTTTTATGGCATTTGTGATCTTTACGATCAAGAAACGCTTTAATCGATGCATTAAGCCTTGAAGCGAATAGACTCTTCATAGATTGAACTGCTTATCTAGAATCAATAACCCTTTCTTCTATGTTAACTGTCTAAGCTACATTATGGCGCGAGCTTATTGTAATAATAGGCCCTATTCAAGTCATCATCATCATCACCCTATTAACGTTCCCACTGCTGGGACACAGGGACTTCTCTCTTGGCGAAAGAGATTAGGCCTTAATTCACCACGCAGGCCAAATGCGGGTTGGTGAATGTCACATTAAGTTCTAAGAAAATACCGGTTTCCTCACGACGTTTGCCTTCACCGTTAAAGTACGTGTTTGAAGCGCACATAAATTTCTCAAGAAGAAAAATCCAGAGGTGCATGGCGGGGTCTGAACTCACGACCTTCGGAATGAAAGTCGAGTGTCCTCCCACTTGGCCAATACGGCTTTCTATTCGTGTACAACATAGCAATTTATCAATAACTGACGATTGGGTGTGATTGAAAAGGGCTTAAACATCATACAGGTAGGACCTGTATCGTTACTTCTATTTCATTTAAGTCAGAAATCATTAAAGGCTTACAAAATTAACATAATTAGTAAAATACTTCGCTATCCAATAAAGTACCATTTGTAACAGGTTAAGCTTTTACAAATAGCACTCATTGCTAGCCCATCATCGAAGGTCCATACACAATATTCTCTTGTGAAACATCACAAAACTTATTCTAAATATACCACGGACTTTCCGAAATGGCCCTAAAAGTAGATTACACATTGACAATATTCTCTATGAAAAGAGTTCTAACAAAAGTGTTCGGAAGACCGAACCGCTCAGGCATTGGAATCTCAGCTTTATCTAGAACCTAATACGGTGTATTACGACATGTAGGACAAAGTGGTAGCACTTAAACTTTAAAATCAGTCTGTCGGCATTCGAGGTGCAAGGTGCCCCAGAATACTTGCTTATTTAGCAGGTCAGGTCGATTTCTTTACCTAAAATTCAAGAACTGTAGACATTGTTGTATTTCCAGATATTTATTTAAGGGCCTCTGTAAAATATGTCCTGGCATGATGATAGTTATTATATATTGGATTTTTTTTATGGGATAATTCGTGAAGAGTTTCTAAATACTGTCTAGGTATAACTGTTTTGTTTCAATTAATATTTTTATGTCCTTGTGATTATGTAGGGATATTTGTTTTGTAAAATTTTATTTTTTAACAGCTTTTTTAATGTTTTCTTATTTAAGTATGATTTTCCGACACAATATATAAATTGTTTAAGAAATAAAATAAATTAATTAACACAGCCAGTTCGTAATCACGTAGGTATTTAATTGTTACCGGTTAAACAATTATGCAACTTTTTTTTTTTAATAAAAATACCTATCTATTTTTTTAAACATAAATTTTGTTCAAAAAGGCTTTTTCGTACTGATCCATTATATCCAAAAAACGCTTGATTGGTATATAATACAGTATATTTTTTTGAGTCTTCAATTCGATTGTAGGATTGCGACAAACCTATTAAGCTTAAGGACTGTGCCCCATTAAACGCAACCAAAACTTCATGTATTCTCGGCAGCACATAACGATCGACCAGTAAACCGGGATTTAGGGTACCTTTATAATCTACACAGATCCTGAGTGGACCATCGGGTTTGTTGACGGGCTCATTATGTCCAGCGGGCCACGTACGATGACCACGCGCCCGACTTTAGGTTCAACTCCCGGAAATATTCCCGATAAACTTTTTATTATTATTATTGTTTATTGCATTAACGTTATTATTCCACGTCAATATAAACACTTCCTCTTTTGCCTATGTGAGATATAAATAAATAAAATAAATATTTCCGGACATTCCACACAACAACATCTAGCCCCGTGGCAAGCTATAAGCTTGTGTTACGGGTACTAGACATCTGATATACTTGAAATCTTTAATGGGTAAAGATTTTCAAACCGTAATTTTAAAGTGAACTGATTTATCTTTCGGAATTTAAATCATAAAATCGGCAATCCATAAAAAGCCAGCAAAACAGTTAACATTTTTTAAATCTTAAAGTTATTCTTGTAACAAAATATTATTCCAAAGTAATATGATAAGAAATCAATATATTAAAATGGTGGCAATATCGAAGTTAAGTCTGGAATCCGTTTGCCACCTCAATAATACAGGGCGTTCTTTATTCCGATAAAGTGAAAAATAGTCGGAATAAAATCTTTAATAGCGTTCCTAAGGCTTTTGTGTTTAGCGCCTTTCAACTCTCACTGCGATATTGGAAGTATGAAAGTAGAATTCTTTGTTAGAGGTTCCTTAAAGACAACGTCAAAGTCAAAACGTTTATTTTTGCAAAGCACAGCATAGTTCAATTTAAAATTAATAAAACTATTTATTTAACAGGAATTTTCAAGCTGGTTCGCTTTAACTTTTTATACTGATTTAGAAGCGAATAGAACAACACAGCTTAATCAGTTTTTACTTAACAACATCCAATTAGGCATGAATGTAGACTAATATTATGAAGTATGTAGAATGTATATGTGGTAACTATGTTGTACACCGATATTGTTATAATACAATCATAAGAGATGAAAGCTGGTTGGTTCTATTCGCTTCTCAGTGTTAAAATTTATGCGAACTGTCAAGGCAATGTTATGTCCTTGATTATTCTTAGTTTATATTAAAATTAACTTTAAGTTGACCCATCCATGTATGACATGTGCGTCTAAGGAAATAAACGTTTAGACTTTGACTTTGAACCTGAAGAGTTTGCTTGTTTTTTTGAACGCGCTAATCTTAGTAATCTTTAGATTATCATGGTTTTTAACAATATTATGACTTAAAACGGTATGTTCGGTATTGTCCTTTAAATCATAGTATTTTCCCGTTTTAATTAATAATATGAATAACTAATATTTTAAGGCTGAAAGTTACCAGTGTCTAATTTGTATTTAAAATTATCTCTTTTCCATCCTAAGGTTGCCTGGAAGAGATCGCTATTAAGCGAGAAGGTAGCCCTTTGTACTTCTCCCCAAAAGTTAATGTGATCGACGAGGACAAATTAATGCTAGTGGCATGTTATCTTAAAAGAGCGATTTGCATCCATATTTCATATGTTTAGAAGTGTATCTTGTAAGTGTTATTTTTTAATTTTTTTTTTGCTTTTATAATAAAATATGTACATCCATATAATTTGTAAGAAGTTTGTTCGTGCGCGTGAGTAACAAAAGCGGCGAGGGATCAATGACCCGACCCGACCCGACCCGAACAACTATTCTTCAAGGCCAAGACGTTCCAGAGGCGTCGGATCGAATCCTTGTGGCAGTAAATTTTGATTGTTTATATTTTTATTTTTGCCTATCTGACAATGTCACTCATGATGACCGATCACGAAAATGTCACAATGAGAAGAAAAATCAGACTCAACGTGTCCACAGAAAATTCGTTTGATTCTTTATCGATTGACGAGGATTTAGAAGACCACTCACTGTCATTTAGATCGAATGGCAATCTTAATAGGAGCTGTCCTAATATTGGAATGGATGATGTTAATAAAACAGAAATTCTACAAAATAAAATTTTATCTTTGACTGAGAAACTAGAAATTGCAGAGAATGAGATCAATAACCTATTGAGCGAAAATTGTAGCCTTAAGAAGCAAATTTCGTCTTACAATGTTAGAGTAAATCAATTAAAGGACATATGTAAAACGACTCCAAAGAAAAATCACCGCAAGAATAGGAATAGTTTGAATAAAACCAGATTGGATTTTTCAATTGAGCATCAAAACCCTACGCCTAGCAGTGATCGTGCAGTTTCTACGAAAAACGACTGTACAAACACACCTAGACCTTCAAAAAACCTGAAAAGCCCTGTATCTAGAAACATGTACCTTGTCGGCGACGAATCTGTGCGCGGTCTCTCCGTTCACTTACATAGCTCCAGATTTGCAAGATTGAATACCGAGTACAATATCCAAGGTGTAGTGAAACCACATGCCCCGTCTCATGAATTGGTGCGTTACCTAGATGTCCTGTCTATGAACATAAAACAGAACGATGTGATAATATTATCTGTGGGTAAACATGACAAAAACCCGTATGAATTAATATTAAATTTATATAATTTTATTAGTAAAAAACGTGACTGTAAATTATATTTATTAAATATTTTTGAAAATAAATTTTTAAATGTTAATAAAATAAATAATGAATTCCGTATAATGACAGAAAAATATGATCACTGTACATTCTTGGAAATTAAAGATTTTTGGATAAAAAAAAAAAAAGGTGTGTGTGCGATTCACACATGATAGAAGTGAAACTTCAGTAAATCGACGAAAGAATAAGAAAAATAAAAAAAAAAGTGTCAGCTACGACGCACGATTGGAGTCTACTACTTACGAACTATAATATGATATATACAATGGGTTCCGTCACATATCAACATAGCCGGTAATGAGGAAGCCGACCGTCTTGCCGGGGAAGCTATCGAAGAAGGTATATACATGAACTTTTTACCCTATCACAACGACTTTCTTTATCTCATTAAAAGAAAATGTAAAGAAAAATGGTCTGAGTACTTTGATGAAAGATCGCTGAGTAAAAGTATGTGGTATAAGACAAAACAGCCAACATTACCTAAAGCCCCTTGGTTCGATGGATCGCGAATGGCCAGGTCGGACATCGTGACCTTGCTGCGGCTCCGATCGGGACATATTCCTCTCAATCGTTTCGGCTTTATGATGCGTAAAAGTAGTTCACCAAATTGTACCGAGTGTGACATAATAGAAGATGTGTATCATATTGTGGCGGAATGTGTCCGGAACGAGGCGGAAAGACTGTCGTTTTGCATTAAATATAAAATTGATTTATTTGTTCTTGGCATGTGTAACATTATTTTGTCTTCTCCATTGTCGGAGGAAGCAATTAATATGTTAAAATTAGTTAAATTAGGGATTAAACGTAGATAGATAGTGTATAGTATATGTAAGCATAATGTCGAGGGTAACATAATCATGTTGATTAAACCCTCTATAAATAAATAAAGATTAAAAAAAAAAAAAATATGATATATATCGAATAGAAAAAAAGGGTATATGAACGCATCTGCTAAAATGATAAGAGATACAAACATATATCTGTAATTATTCGGATTATTTATATTACTTCAATAAAGCGTATTACATAAAGTATGCTCCAAAATAAATAATATACAGCAATACCTCTTTGCGCGATACTTCGTAGTCTCAACTACGAAGTATCGCGCAAAGAAATTTAAATAAAGCATTGTATTTGTGTCTCTTACCATTTCCGTTTCATCTTTTTGCATCCGGTTTGAAATCACTACGATTCTATAGAAGTTTCACTTCAATAAGAGAGCTTCATGGTTAGAATTATTATCATTTAAATTGAACTATGAATTTTCTAATGAATATTTTAATGTGGTAAATAATTCGTTAGTTGAAAAATCTGATGTAATGATAAATCTTAATAAGGAAATTAACAAGAACAAAACATTTTTTCGTGTCTAGCCAAGATATACATTGTGAAAGGAGTACTATTGACAATTTTAGGATTTTGCACCAGAACATAGCGGGGTTGTGTAATAAATTAGATTTAATAGAAATATTTTTGTCTGAACTAACATCGAAAAATAAGGAAGTAGATGTTTTATGTTTCTCTGAAACATTTATTAAAAAAAATAATGAAATTAATGTTATTCTTAGGAACTACAATTTGGCATCTTTTTTCTGTCGCGATGAAAAATCTAGGGGTGGAACTTGCATATTGGTAAAAAAGGATATTCATTTCAAGCCAGTTAATATACCTTCAAAGTTTATTTCCAAATATAATTTTGAGTGCTGCGGTGTAGATCTGACCGGATTAGGAATGGTTATTTTTTGTATATACAGAATTCCTGAATACAAAAAATCTCAATTGGGGATATTCTTACATAGGCTAGATAATTTTTTAAATTTTTTGACAGATATTTTCAAAAAAAAGAAAGTTGTAATATGTGGTGATTGGAACATAAACATTTTAAAAGATTCTACTGAGACAAAGGATTTGTTAAATATTTTGTCTAGTTATAGTTTTCAGGCTCACATAAAATCACCGACAAGATTGAATGCATGTTTAGATCAAATAGCCAGCAATATAAAGCACGTTCATGTTGATATTTATCCATCAGGTTTATCTGATCATGAAATGGCGCAATTGATAAACTTTAAAGTTAATAAGCAGTCACCTATATCTTATTGGTTTGAGTACAGGCGTGATTACAATAATGACAACATTAGAAAATTTTTAAATTGCATATCGGCTTTATCTTTTTCAGAGGTGTATATCTCAAATGACATGGCAAATTCATTTACGACATTTTATGACTTAATTTCCCTATTTTATAATTTATGTTTTCCCACAATTAGAGTTAAAATTACGAATAAACCAAAAAAGGTTAACTGGATTACTAATGGTATAAAAAAATCATTAAAAACCAAAAGGTCACTCTATATGACATATAAAATGAATAACAATGGCCCGCAATCTAATAAATCAAAGTATAAAATATATAAACATATTCTTAAAAAATGTATTAATAAGTCTCAAAAAAACATTAACTTTAAATTAATTAAAAACAGTAAAAACAAGTGCAAAGCTACTTGGAACGCCATCTCATCAACTTTGACAAATCATCTTTACAAAAATGACATTTCTTCTATCAAATTCAATGATGTAACATATGATAATCCAATTGACATTTGCAATATTTTTAATCAGAATTTTATAAACTTAACTAGTAACAACGATTTAATAAGTAAAAGTAAAAATTACATAAAAGGAAAGAAAGAGTTCAGTTCCATATTTTTACTTCCTACTGACCCTGAAGAAGTTTTTAAAATAATTATGGGTCTTAATAACAGCAAAACAAGTGGCTGGGATGATATCACAACAAGTGTACTGAAGGCTTGCTCTAAGTTCATATGTTTTCCACTGTCTCACATTATTAACTTGTCCTTTTCGGAAGGTGCTTTCCCAGTTCAACTAAAGAGGTCGATAGTAAAGCCTCTTTTTAAGAAAGGTAGCAGATCTGACCCAAACAATTATAGGCCAATAACAATTGTCCCTATAATTTCTAAAATATTTGAGAAAGCCATGCTAAATAGACTAAACAGTTTCTTAGAGAAGTTTAAAACCCTACACAGCGATCAATATGGCTTTCGTAAAGGTAGCTCTACATCATTAGCCTGCTTCAATTTGCTTAAGTTTATTACTGAGAATATTAACAGTGGTAAAGGTCCAATAATTGCTCTATTCATGGACCTAAGCAAGGCTTTTGACTTCGTTAGTCATGATAAGCTTCTCCACAAGCTGGACGTTTGTGGGATTCGTGGAAAGGCTTTGGATTGGCTTGCAAGCTACTTGCGTGATAGAGAGCAATATACTGAGGTTAGTAAAGTTATAACGAACACTCAAACGAACAACAACAAAACTAAAAATTATGCAAAGCAAACATTTAAATCAGATATTATATTAAACAATCGTGGTGTCCCTCAAGGTAGTATTTTAGGCCCAATTTTATTTTTACTATATATAAATGACCTCCCAGAATGTATGACACATAAATGTATTCTTTTTGCAGATGACACGACAATCCTTATTAAAACTGACAAACAATTAGTTCAATCGACATTAAATTCTGCCCTTATTGACATTGCTAAATGGACCAACAGTAATAATCTATCTATAAATATTAACAAGACTAAATTTATGCAATTTGACTCATATAATACTAATCCACTAACACTTGACATTTCTTATAATAATTCAAAAGTAGATGAAGTTACGCATTTTAAATTCTTGGGTATAACTATGGACAGGCATTTGAGTTGGAAGTTTCATGTTGACAGTGTTTGCAAAAAACTAAGTCGTTTTATATTTGCTCTCAAAAAAATACGCCAAACCATATCATTCGATGCAGCTCTAGCAGCCTACCACGGCCACATATCTTCGGTGCTTGGCTATGGATTATTACTTTGGGGTAACTCTGTCGATGTTGACAAAGTTTTCAGAGTTCAAAAAAGATGCCTCAGAGTGATTAACAAAGCTTGGTACCGAGACTCTCGCAAACCACTTTTTAAAATTTGTAATGTTTTACCTCTACCTTGCACGTATATCAGAGAGATATGCTTGTTTGTGGAATCACATCCAAAATACTTTACCCTTAGAAAAGATGTAATCACCCGACAGAAAAGAGCCAAATTTGATAATCTGTTATATGATCCACAATGTCATAAATCTATTTATAAAAAAAATGTGTTTAATATGTGTATTGTTATTTATAATAAGTTGCCGGAATCTATAAAGGCACTTAGGGGTAATCTATTTAAAATTAAATTAAATAATTGGCTTAGTGTCAAATGTTTTTATAGTGTTAAGGAATATATTGATTTTAAGTAGGTAATTGACATTTGTATTGACTTTTAATTTGTATTCTGATATCGATGACTTATATTTTGTTTAATTTTTTATTTGAATTCTCATTTAATTTTTAAGTTACAATTGATTTTTGATTATTTTAATTATTAAATTTTTTAACATTTGCATACCCGCTTGCGGGTTAAATACAATATGCTACTTGTACTATATAATATCGTGACATGTACTTGAATTGAAAATGTATTTGGCAAATAAATGATTGATTTGATTTAATTTGATTTGATAAGACGCAAGTACGTACAAATGAATCCTTATTGCCGGTATGACTTTGAAGTCGCTAATTCACAAAGACTGGCTCAAAGCGCTATACAATATCCATTGATGATGAAATAAAATAATAATAATAGCTATAGTTATCGTTACAACTGTCTTTATCGTAGACGCGTAAAGAAAAATCCTATCATCATGTAAATAACTTATTTACGAAAAATTTTGTAATTTTCTGTATCTTTATTGATATTTTACAATACAATATAAAAACACCTTATTGTACACCAATACAAAACAGTTACAAAAATCACACATGAGGAAGAAGAACAATAAGAGCGAAGAGAGAGATATTTTGATATTTATGATTTTGATATATATGAAATATTTATAAATATTTGAATTACACAACGGTTGAAGCTTCAATGAAACTTGTTGTAAGAGAAGAACATTACATAGAATTATTCAAGATGAAAGTTTCTATTTAAATAAACCGCTAGAAAAAAATAACAAACCCGTAAAAATACATTTAACGTGGGCAACGAGTTGAAAGATAATTATTACGGTAACTCTTAAACAAATAGCTAGAAATTCAACAGTGTCTACAATTCTTGAATTTTACATTAACAAGAACGAGCTCACTTGCGGGGCTTCAACTCATTTCATAACAAGAAACACTTAGGTGAATAAAGTCTACTAAAAAAGTAGACTTAATTCACCGGGAATGACCTGGGTGAATAAAGTCTACTAAAAAAGTAGACTTAATTCACCGGAAAACACTTAGGTGAATAAAGTCTACTAAAAAAGTAGACTTAATGCACCTGAAGACACCTGGGTGAATAAAGTCTACTAAAAGTATACTTAATGCACCTGGGTGAATTAACTCAGGTGAATTAAGTATACTGCCCCTCTTTAACGCTCTTTTTAGAAGAAAATCCTACCTCATTTGTAACCCCCAACAAAAAAGAGGGGTGTTATAAGTTTGACGTGTCTGTCTGTGTGTCTGATTGTCTGGGATATCTTAGCTCCCAAACGGATGAAGCGATTTCAATTTAGTTTATTTTTTGTACGAAAGGTGTTCTAAGCGCGAGTGTTATTAGACATGTTTCATGAAAATCGGTTGAAAGTAGTGAGGGTAAAAGTGGGGAAGGAAAACCGAAATCTGCATATATACTCGAGTGGGGTCTCAAATAACCGTATCACGTGCAAATTACAAAATAGTATGACTTTTTACTTTTAAGGGAACTAAGGTTCTAGAATCGGGGGTTTTTGTCATTGAATTTTTTAAACAATTTAAAAAATTCAATGACAATGAATTTTTTAAACAATTTAAAAAATTCAATGACAATGAGTGTGTTTGCTGCCTTTTAATAATTTTTAAACGCTTTTAACCATAAAAATAATGTTGTGGGTTTGAGGGCTGCTAAAATTTAACACGGCTATTATAAGATTTACAATTATCAAGAATTAAGGATAAGTGTAAGAAAGGAGTGAGTGTTGATATGACGGATGATAGAGGGAAATGGAAGAAAAACACATGTTGAGCGTACCTGGCATGCTGCCCTTGTCCCACACTACGTTACCCCACGTAAGTGACGACTGCACGACAAGCTATTGATATTAGATTAATCTTAATATATATAAATCTCGTGTCACAATGTTTGTCCTCAATGGACTCCTAAACCACTTAACCGATTATAATAAAATTCGCACACCATGTGCAGTTCGATCCAACTTGAGAGGATGGTTTTTACGGCGAGAAAAATTCTAATAATTTCCGTAAAAATTTTATACCCGTGCGACGCCGGGGCGGGCCGCTAGTAAAGTCTTTATATTTTCACATAGCTTAATCTTCAAAACTATGCAACTATTACTTAAGATTGGAGCATTATGGTGTATTTATCTGTATTATTTGTACCAATGTAAGATGGGGCACTTCGCTAGATTCGGTATATTGTATGATTTCAGTCTGGTTAATAATTTTTGGGTAAATACGGACATAATGGCAAAAATTAATAATTCAAAAACTTAAAAACACATTAAACGTAGCGAGAGTTCCATACATGTTGTAAGTCTTTTAAATAAATGGGTTTGATATGTATACTATAAATTATAATAGTCAGTAACTTTTGACTAAATATACTGTATAATATAATATTTGGGACACAATTTCATCAGCTACTTTTGCTATTGACTGTACGTCGCCCTTGCGTAAAGCCGTTGTATGGAAACCCACTAGTTCGAATGACATTCTAAGCAAATAGTTATACTCGTATCTCTTTGCTTCGATATTAGTTTGAAGCACTAGAATCCCCCAGGTTCTACTTATATCAGGATAGCATTTGAACTTTCCGCTAAGTTCAAATATGGTTCAGACATTGCGATTCGTGGATTCAATAGATTTTGGCAATTACCGTTCAGTAAAGTTCAGTTTTGGCTCGTCGTTAGTATAAGTGTGAGTATGTTATTTAAGGGATTCTTAATTTACTTACGTAATACAATATTTTCCGTATTTTGAATATCAAAAGTCAGGATTCAAAAGTCTCAGTTATCAGATTTTTCAGAAAAAGGCTAATAAAACCTTATAATCACAATAATTAATAGTATAAGCGCGAAAGTTTGCCAGGTTGTAAGAAAGTGTGTTAGTTGAAAACTACAGAAAGGATTTTTATAAAACTTCACAGTAATATAGCTTATATGTATATACAAAAACACATATTACGCTTCTTTTACCGCGAAAAAATGCCACATTTCGCAGGGAAATCCATATCCCGACTTAGATCAAATTTGACACGGATATAGGTAGCTATTGTCCCAGTAAAGAACAAAAGCTAATTTTTACCGCAAGCAAAGCCGAACGTGGAATATCATTCCACCTGCGGCTTTGCAGTAAAATACATCAATTTCAGGAGGTAGTTACAGTCAACAGCAAAAGTAAGTGATCAAAATCATCGTTTCAAAACATCTTCTAGTGTGACGTGCCAGATGTAACAAATTATACCAATGTGTCAATTTCAAAAGAAGTGTTTAATAGTCAATAGAAAATGATCATAATAACACCGAGGATCGAACAAAATATGATCACTTTCCTAAGTCACGTCTTTTGTTCCTTTACTTCTAACGAACTACAATAGTCTGTATCTTTTGACGTTATTTACTACTTATATTATTTTGGGACCATATTTCGCGAGTTTATTTTGCTGTTAACTGTACATTTAGTCAAGTTAAAAAAAATATTTTGGTGGTTTGTACTGGGGCTAATGAATTTTAGCAGGAATATGTTTGCTTATTTAATTGTTATACAACCAAGAAAAGATGGATGGACTGTGTGAAAGATGACATGTGCAAGAAAGAGGTGAGTGTTGGGATGACGGGTGATAGAGGGAAATGGAAGCAGAAAACATGTTGTGCCGACCCCACGTGATGTGGGATAAGGTCAGGAAGATGATGAGATGATGATGAAAACCAAACTTTACGGAAACATTGTCAAGCCATGCTCCTGTTCCGCACACTGATAAGCAAGCTACTAATGAGCACGTAAAGCTGTTTCATTATTTTTCCAATAATGTTAAAGCATAACTTACCAATTTCCACAGAAGCATGAGATAACGTCCGTTAATTTGGCCGTTAAAATCTGTTGTACGATAAGATGGGCGGTGATTATTGCATCGATAAACTGGACCAGGCGGAAATAATTGTACAATATCGTGTATTTTGAATAATATTTATTTGCCGTTCTGTTATGTTTTTCGCTCGTAAGGTTCTTTGTCATTAGGGATCGTCTGAAAACCAGCGCAAATCCACCTAATGGTGGATCTGCATAGTGCTGAGGCGAGACCTTTTGGCACAAAACATTCAATAACTTATGTTTAAATAGTTTATAGTATCAAATAAATATTTTATTTTATTTTATTATATGTATTTTTCTTGTTATGTGTGCTGTGTCAATAAATATTATCTCTCTCTCTTTCTCTCTCTATTCGGTAGTAGTAGTAATTTGGATATTGGTATAGCTCTAAAGATTTCAGAACACCCACCGTGAACCCACTAGATAAAGAAATAAAGGAACAAGCAAATTAAAAACAAATATAATCTGACTGCGAAATAACTTTTTTGGGAGTTTTTACTGTCCTTTTAATTGAGAAAGGTTATTACGCAACTTTTAATCGACATAGATCCTAAGCGGTCAGTCGAATTGAAAAATGTTTCATGAATTTGAACATGACTAAATTTGTTTTTTTTTTTATTTAAAAAAATTGCGTTCAGAAACGTCATGTCTTTAGTGCACGTACGCCGTACTTAGAAGAATATAATTCTTGACGTGTGAATCATAGAAATAGGTCCAGGCATTTGGTCTTTATAGGACAAAGAACATACATACTCACATACTTACATACAAAGGCTGGTCTACACATTACCACTCCTTTGGACAGGTCAACTTAAAGCTAATTTAAATAAAAACTATGAATAATCAAGGAAATAACATTGTCTTGACATTTCGCTTTCATTTTTTACACTGAGTTGAGAAGCGAATAGAACAACTCAGCTTTCATCTCTTGGTTACCACATATATATACATTAATAAGAACTTCCAAATAACAGTATCCCAAATACTAAGCATTACCAACTTAGCGTTTGTTTTCTTGCAGTGTAGATAAACAAAATTAAATGACTGTAGCCGTTAACTCCCCACAATTCAAATCCTTTCCCATTTTTCCCCCAAATTCTTTTCACCATTCTGAAGTTCTCCCATTACTTTTTGGCCCCATTCTTATTAAATCTATGTCACGTTTTTCACTGAACACCATATTAACCAGTCCTTTGACAAACCAGATACTTTTCGCGTCCTAATTGCAAAAATAAATTACAACATAATTTATGTACATCTATATGATTATTAAAAATAACATTATATAACCTAAACTTAAGGTACTTTTTCCCTATTAATCATTTCATATATCAACATGAAAAACATGTATAAATATTGACATATACCTTGTAAATTTACAGCGAAAAGCGCTGAAAGAGGGAGTTATGGAATTAAGTAGGTTAAGAGGGAAATTACACAAAGCACTTACTTCACCGCATCGCTAGCACAAAGCCGAGCTGTGCATAGATAGACATGAATTGTAGTAAGTGTGCAACTACTTTTTTGCACACAAGATACATGATTATGCACACTGACTTGCATACAAGATTAGAGTATGCAAGTCAGTGTGCATAAGTTACATATTTGGGTGATACGCCAGACCTTTTCACTTATAAGATGGTGCGTTTATGGATCGGTTAGGATAATTAATTTCTCTTAAGAACAACAATTTACAATAGAAATATATTTACATTTGACTTAATTAAATAATTAAGTAGGTAAGTAGTTTACTGTACATTTTGCTTGCCATTGTTATATTGTAAGCGAATTAGCTTGCTAAAGTGGCAATGGGCAGGCCATGTAGCACGTAGAACAGAAGGTCGTTGGGACCGGAAAGTTCTCGAATGGAGACCACGAATCGGCAAACGCAGAGTAGGACGTCCACCAACTAGATGGACGGACGACCTGGTGAAGGTAGCGGGCTCGCGGTGGTTACAAACTGCTACCGACCGAAGTCACTGGAAGTCTTTGAGGGAGGCATATCTATATATAGTCCAGCAGTGGACGTCTTACGCCTGAAATGATGATGATGATGTTATATTGTAATGGTGTGGCTAAATTAGCGGTCTACGACGAATGTACTGTGATGTATGCCTCTCTATCTAAGTTGAGATACATCTAAACGATGTATCTCAACTTAGATAGATATGCTTATGTCATTTGTAACGTGTACCTACTAGACAGAATAAATCAAGATTTAGAAGAGCCTTACCTTTTGATTTGAGCGCCTCAGCGCGCCGTCCACCGAACCTTATAGTACGTGCCAACGTGATGTGTGTGGTCGGGTACATCGTCGCAACGCGAAGTATTCGGGTGAAGACGATGTTAAGCGTTCACGTGGCTACACCTACGTAACATCAGAATCTTAAGGAGCTCAGCGAGGCACACATTTTTGCCTCATAATATAGACAGGAACATCGCCTGTTCATGATATTTTTAGCGCAACCACACGTCACGAATCTTCGCCCCCTAATGTAGACAAGAACATCGGGATAGCTTCACGATATATTTAGCACGCAAATGAATCACAAATCTTTTCCCTCTTATCAAAGTCGAAACGTATATTTCCTTAGAAGCACAGGGCCTACATGAACAGGTCAACTTAAAATTAAACTAAATTGTTTAACCAAAAACTATCAAGGAAATAACATTGTCTTGACAGTTCGCTTGAATGTTTTATACAGTTTCAGTTTCTTTATTGCAATACAAACATTTCAAATAAACATTTAAGGACCCTGTGTAAAATTAAAAAGCAAAGAAAAGGCAAAGAATTTACTTACATACTAATTTATACTGAGTTATATATTTATACTGAGTTGAGAAGCGAATAGAACAACAGCTTTATCGGTTAATCAAACCTTATATTAAAACATTATATATTTCTCTCACCCAGTAACACAGCAATTCACACTTTGTTTACACCATCTATGTGTATAACCATGATATTGTCAGGGTTACAATTGTATTGTTATAAATATCATCTATTATTAACATATATGATATAAAATTATAATAGCAATTATATTACATCAATTATTAGCCAGCAGATTACAGCTATAATTATTGAATAACTCACATTGATCGGAATCAAATAGGTTTGAAAATAATTGGTTTAAATGCTAACTAGGGTAATATCGGATTTAACTATTCATTCGACTGCCTCAGTGGCGCGGTGGACGAAGGGGCATGGCTTCGATTTCCACCAAGAGGTCAAGTGTTATATGTACATATATTCTGCAAGCACTTTCTACTTGATCTGGGTGTTCGTTATGTATAGTAAAAATATCTATGTATGTCTATTAATATTATTTTGAAATTTTATGCTGAAAATAATTAAGACACATCCGTAACCTTCGCGCGCACAGGACTCAAACCAGCAACTCCGGGGTAGCGCCCCCGAAAAATAGAATAGATAAAAATAGTTTCACCTGCAAAGTGAGGTTTATCACTTATTAAAAATCATTAAAAAATATTAATATTAAGTATATCAGATACTAGTACTCGTAACACAAGCTTAGAGCTTACTTAGCTTGTGAGATGCTGTGTATATTATCCAGCAATGTTAATTAATTTTAAGATTACGCTTAACTATAATTATTTCAAAAGGTCTTGTTTTGATTCATAGTTGAGGCAGGCCACTGCAGGACACAATGGTGGACTTCTTACCGTCGAAACTAATGAAGGACTAAATCTTATTTAAATCATTATGTGTAATTTTGAGGGAAGCATAAGAATTCTATCCGTTCCAGCTATTCAAATATAAGATTTACATCTTGAAATCAGTTCTTTACATATTTTTTAGTAAATGTTTTAGTAAATAACTAAGGGCCTTATTCAACATCTCCGCGTAAATAACTCAATGGTTAAAATGTAGAACAATCTTAGTCAATCTGAAACTGACAGTTGTCAGTTGACATAATAGCTCTATATGAAACAGGCCTAAGTGTTTTTGAAGAGCTTTCGTAGCAAGTCTACGGTTCGTAGAATTGCTACGACGTAGCGTTTCTAAATCGAATCAATTGAGAGTAAATAAAGCGCTTCAAGAGATTCGTATGCAAATAAAGTTCTTAAAAAAAATTAGATTCTAACAAAATTAGTTTTATAGTTTTAAAGATGGCGCTATTTTCATAGAACGTCAGTTAGACGATAACGGAAAATATGAAAATCGACTTAACTAACCATATATCAAACAAAATTAAAACAAAAATTTAAAAGTTTGCCAGGTGTGGGGTTCGAACCCACGCTCCCTCTCGGGAACCAGAGCTTAAATCTGGCGCCTTAGACCACTCGGCCAACCTGGCTATGAAGTTACTACTGAATATTTGCAACGGTTTGCGAAATAATCGATGCAATGCTGTCTAGCATCTCTGTTGCACATCAGCATCACGTATAGCTCTTGTCTGCTCTACGCATTGTAATGGCAGAACAGGGATTGCTATACGGAATATGTTTCGGTAACTTTAAAATTGAATTCAGTGGATGTTGGAGCTTTTGAACTTTCTGGTTGCAGTTTTAGATGTTGTTGAATAAGGTTCGAATTAAACTTTAATTGAATCATAATGATTTACCACGTAGTTTAAAGGCTTCATAATATACACTGAATTATTTTATGACGGTTTAGAGTAATTAGTAGAACATTGATGCGCTTAATTGGAATCAGTTCATTGTGAAGTCCTTTGGTACAGCTTCAGTTACCGGGCGCGTTTTATTCGATTTCTACACAAATTTGATCACATTTTAAAGAATAAGGATTAAATTACATCTTGGTATCTCGTAAGTGTTGAAAACTTACAAATTTACTTTCTTAAGTTTATTTCGTAAGTAATTTGTAAGTTTTAATATTCTTATCTCTAAGTCATTTTTCTTGCCTGTTATTGAAAGCATATATACAAATGAACATAACATTAGAAAGGCTCATTAAATTAAATTCTTTGTTTTATAAAAATACATACAAAATAATCTTTATTTAGTGAATCGATTTAAAAACGTAGACTATATTTCCAATCCGCGCAGTGTTTTTGCATTATTTATGTTTCATTTAGAACTCGGTAACGTGAATTTAACAGCAGTCTGTTTTCAGCGCGTTAAATGGATTTAATACAGTTATATTAAACTTATATTCGTCCGGTTTTTGTAAACTAAAGAATCAATTTGTGAAATTCAGTTATACTTATAAAAAATATGATTACAATCAACGACTCTTTTTCTAAAACTGTCCTAAGGTTGATATAAAGATTATTTTGAAAGCTACATTAATCGCCAATGTATTTGATTCAGATGAACTTGTAAGTACCATATAGTAATTCTTTAAGTTCGCTCAAGTTATTATATATATTATTACTCTCTACTGACTTATTCTGGGCAAATGCCTCCCATTTTCTCCAAGACTATCTACGGCCACTTCTCGCCTGTCACAAGGAAGTGTTTAAGTATATCAATAATTCATATTTTTTATACAAAATTTACTTGTGTTAGAATTTTATCAGCGCAAGAAAAACAGTAGCATTCGTACGCAAAATTATCCTACGCATTCGATTACATAAAATACTATATAATAAAGGTTAAGAGCCTTATATAACTCACGGAGAAGATATGGACTCCACGTACGAGAAAGACATTTATCTATATAAATAAAAATGAATTGTTGTTCGTTAGTCTGATTAAAACTCAAGAACGGCTGGGACGATTGAGCTGATTTTGGTTTTAAAATGTTTGTCGTAGTCCAGGGTAGGTCTAAACGGTGAGCAAATAAGGAAAAATTGCCGGGAACTTGTTTTACCCGTGCGACGCTGGGGCAGGCCGCTAGTTCATAATAATAATAATTCATTTATTTCCACAAATAATATAATTTCTCATTAATCACCATTTACAATCAACCTTATAAAATCAAATTACAAACTATGATAAATAAATTAATGCAATCTAGATTGAATATGGTGAGCCAGAGTTGAAATGGAATTGGAAATGCTTTTTGTAGCTTACAAATCTATCTCTCTCTCTATCTTTCTCTCTAAAGGCTCTCTTGGGCCGGTCAAGTTGTCTAAAGTCTTTAGAGTGGCGGTAGAAATCTCATTCCATCCCTAGAACGATCTTATATGTATGGAATATTGTGTATCTATTCCTATTTACGTTTTGATTGAATTCTGACTAAAGCATATCTATGAACCGTGACCGTTCAACCGTGATCTGTAGCCCTACCACGAGTTGCCACTTATATTTGACAGATAAAGATAAAATATAAACATCTGTCAAATGCATGGGATACAACACGTAGTTATCTACAACAGTCGTAAGTGGCACTGCAACAGTGCCGAAATATCGAGAAATTGAAAACTCAATATATCATGATAAATATCCCGGATATAAATAAAAAAAGATTTTTATGAAGTTTTCATAAAAACAAACAATATGTTTATGAAATGACAGTCTTAACCTAAAAGCCATAATATTATTAAAGACGTAACAGATAGCTTAAACGTGTGGATTAATGTTTTCACTCACAACAAATTAAACTAAAACTAGAAACAAATATACCAGTAGTTTTCAATCTGGATTAACACAAACACCACATTCAACCGGAAAAGTGTAATCATTCCACTGGCAAATTAATCAAAACACGCAAAACAGCGCAAACCGCAAATAGTTTGAAAATAATTCAAGTTTCACTTCAAAATTACGCTTCCAAATAAATTGATTTTTCTAAAACCTTCTCCACTTCCCTAACTTGGTTACCAACTCCCAAAGCCCCTTGCAAATACTTTTTATTACTTCAACCTTTACGCGAAAAGGTGCTCTAGCCACTTGATATTAGGTACATTTCAAATCAGGAGGCAGCTGGTGTAGTTATACATATATTTACCTTGGCGAGGACAGTAGGAATGGCCGTAGTTTGGACGTATTATTTGTTCAAAAGGACATAAAGCGTTCTGTTCAGGTGAATTAACATTTTTGAGTAAGTAAATACGAGTTCATGTAGTAAATATGGCTGCCAACCGAGCTATGAGATAAAGTTTTGTTCTCTATTTCACGTAGGCGTATTTTAAAGTGTAACAAAAAATAAAGTTCGCTAAAATATTATTATTTATTCAACCGACAAAAAAGGGTAAAGTAATTAATTTACAGTGACAACCCATTAAAAGTTTTTGTTAATAGTATTCATGTAAAAAAGAAGATCGAATAATCGGATATAATTTCAGGATCGAATCAGAAATGAGGAGATCCGTAGAAGAACGCGAGTCACCAACATAGCTAACCGTATTAGCTAATTGAAGTGGCAGTGGGCAGGTCACATAGCGCGTAGAACAGATGGCCGTTGGGGCTAAAAAGTTCTCGAATGGAGGCCACGGATCGGCAAGCGCAGAGTCGGACGACCACCAACAAGATGGACAGATGACTTGGTCAAACTTGCTGGCTCACGGTGGATGCAAGTAGCGACCGATCGGAATAATTGGTCGTCTTTGAAGGAGGCTTATGTCCAGCAGTGGGCGTCTAATGGCTGAAATGATGAAGTAAAATAGATAGAGCATTTAATATTGCAAAGATAGATCTTCGAAAAATGTATGTGTAAAGCGCGGCTTTGCGGCCAAGTAACCACCGCTCGCAGTCGTCGTCTCGACGGCTCCTGACGGCGCCTCGCGACGACGCGTTTGGCGCGGCGCGCTGGGACAAGCGGCTTTGCGAGGCGCAAGGCGGCTTTGGCGGCCGCAGAGAATTTTAGTATACTTGTATTGCCATCTTAAAAAGTACGCGCTGCGCCACGTTTCGACTCGTCCCAGTCTGAACTGACCCTTAGGACACCTAATCAAATTTTTGACAACCTTTTACGATCCAGCAATCAGTTTTTTTTTTTTATTATTACTAAGTCTATGTTTGTTTTTTATGTGTGTTTTGTGTGGTGTGCAATAAAGTGTTATCTATCTATCTTGCTATCTATCTATATTTTAAAATATCTGTTGTACAATCAGCGGCCTTATCGCTTAAAGCGACCTATTTGGATGGATGACTGTAAGTATTTTTAGTTGATTAATATTCATGTCAAACCCTCTGTGCAAATTATTTACATCTGTGCAATTATATATCAACCAGATTACACTAAATATTGCAGAAAACCGCACAAAGATTAGTTCGCAGGCGGGAAACTTATTAATTTATAATGTGGAAGGATAAAATTGTAATTAGTAGCGGAGCTCGCGGCTTTATAAGTAACATACCTAATACAACTATGATACATACATAAATATAAAAATACGATACATAAACAAATTATACAAATAAAGTAAATAACCCGTTGTTGGTAAAAGCTCACCGTAGTAAAGGTAGACTTTTTTTCCAAATAGATTATTGAGTTCCCGCTGGACCGGTATCCGCTTGAATATTCATGGTGTAACGCCGTCACTATTTCATAAACTTGCAAATTATTTGCGTTCATCAAATCCATTTCGGTTGGTCTACGTTAGACTTGAAGTATTTGTATTGCGAAGGACAATGGATTATTACTAGGGATTTGGTTGACTTCTCCGCTTAAACTAGACATGATATTTTTATGATGGAACAATATCATAATAACTTTAATTAATTATGTTTTATTATATAAACGGGCATATTTGCTTGATTTTTTTTTAAACATTATGGTTTCCGGGTTCGCCATCTCCGAGTATATCAATGATAATATTGGCACAAAACATTTTTTAAGTCTATATCGTTCTCTAATATACTGTGTGGATTTTTGAGGAGAATTTTCATTAATCGTTTAGTACAAAAAAACAGTCTACGGAGACTATCCATATTTTTTAAAGATATTCTGAACTACATGGCAAATATATACAGTTTGCTAGAATAATGCTAAAACAGCCAATATATTTTTAATCCCAATCGATCCTTTTTCATGTTAAAATCAAAATACTCCATGACTGTTGCATAAATGGTTTGAGTACCAAAAGTGTCAGAAACTGTTAACTACTTCTCCCATACGTTTATAGTTTCCTAAGGTCGTTTCCTTGTAACTATAACGTTTAATGTACTTGACCCTTCTCCCTTCTCAAAAATCCAAAGGGTGTATTTTGAGAAGTTATTATCCAAGTGGTTTTCCACAGTATTGCTCGTGTTTTCGGATTTTTCCGCGGAACAACTTATTTTCTTAGTAACCTATAGCCTTCTTCGATAAATGGGCTTTTTAACATTGAAATAGTTTTCTAAATCGGACCATTCGTTCCTGAGATTACTGCGTTCAAACAAACAAGCTTTATTATCTAATATAATCTATATAAATAAAAATGAATTGTTGTTCGTAAAGTTTAAAAGGCGAGAAAAAATCAAATAATTGCCGGGAACTTTTTTTACCCGTGCGACGCCGGGGCGGGCCGCTAGTCTAATATATAAAATTTCCATGTCACAATGTTAGTTACCGTTCAACTTCAAAACGGCTTTACCGATTTTTACCAAATTTTATATGTGTATTCAGTAGGTCTGACAATCGGCTACTATTTATTTTTCATTTTGGAAAACAACGTTTGCTGGGGTCATCTTGTATTAGTATAGATTTATAACAGCTGTTCAGAATCGCCATGAACAAAAATAAATTTAAGGTGCTGACTGCCAACATTCAGTGGCACCATAATTAAGTGGCACCTAAAAAAGAAGAAGAAGTATAGATTTATGAAGATTCTAAATTGATGAACAGTATCAGCAACTTTTTTCTTTTATCATCCACATAAAAGATTCATCAAAATCCGCCTAATTATAATGATTCTTTTACATAAAGCTAGTCCTCAGTAACTAAGAATGAATCACTAGTAAAGAATTTCTTAAATTATCTGCAATAAACCAATATTTTTACACAAGAAGTCGGTTGAATTACGTTAAAATGGTCCGTGCTTTACTTTAAAAATAGTTAGAGTTTACCGCCTCGGGCCTCGATGAGCACAGAATATGATACGCTTAAATTGAAACTAAAAGCAAAATATATCATTGTTTCCGGAAATAGAACAGTCGTTCTCCGATTCGCATATAAGAGAGAGAACTTCAAAATTCAAGCCATTTGTTTTCATAGAGTCATATATGCTGTATTTTTTTGGAATATTGGTTTATAATAAAGGTAGTATTCTTTTGTACTGTAAAATCCGTGTTGGATATGTGGGCGAACTCTCGACTTCGTTTCGAAGGTCACAGATACAAACCGTATTCAATTTTTCTTCGTGAAAAACCCATGTACGTTTTAACTTCGTGATTTTAATCTGAAATAAATTGAATTGAATTGAATTTAACAGTGAGGGTGAGTGAAAATATTGTGAGGAAACCGGAAATGTTCTGAGAACGTGGAAGAGTTTGAAGGACATGTGTCATTTTTCAACTAGCACTTAGCCAGTTAGTGAATTAAGGCATAACCTCTCTTGTTAAGACAGCACTCCCTGTGTCCCAGCAGTGGGAACGTAAATAGGAGGTGCGTATGATGATTATGAATTAGTTGTATTGTACCTCATAGTGATAACTTTCCACAGATAGAAACTTTGGTTTATATAAATTCAGTTTACATAAACCTTTTTTTTTTTTTTATTATTGGTAAGCCTTCATTTGTCCACAATCACGCCTGATGTAAAGTTAAGATGTGGTCTAAGATGGAGCATGAAGGCCTAGAAGATGGCTTCTCCGGACCACATTACGAAACACGAAAAAGTCGCTTCACGAACTGGCCCAGCCCGGAGGGTGGTGACAAGCCGCGGCCGAAGCCTACCACCAGAAAAAAAACTGTTGTTTTACTTACTTAGGGCCTCAACCTCGTAGTAAAGATAAATCTAAATTTAAAATTTAAGAAAAACCCCCGATTCTAATGCCATAATTTCCTTAAACGTAAAACAACATAATATTATGTAATGTGGACGCGATGCGCTTTCATTTGATACCCCACACTAGTATACTTGCAGATTTTCGGTTTTCCTTACCCACTCTCACCCCCATAACTTTTAAACGGCACAACCGATTTTCATGAAACATGTCTAAGAACACTTGCGCCAGACTCACCTTTCATACAAAAAAAAACTAAATTGAAATCGCTCCATCCGTTCGGGAGCTATGGTGACACAGACAGACAGTCAGTCAGACACACAGACAGACAGACACGTCAAACTTATAACACCCCTCTTTTTTGGTCGGGGGTTAAAAACTACTCAATGGATTTAAGCGCCGTTTTCAGCTTCAGATAGAGTAATTGACGAAGATTTATTTTATTTGCGCTCGTAAAATTTTGATACGCTGGTGTCTAACGAATCGGTTTTATAACTATCGAAGTATCACTTCCAAAAAATTCCTCTACCTTAACTCAGTAAAAAATGCATAACTTATTTTGACTAAATCTTTATAAATAAAAATGAATTGTTGTTCGTTAGTTTGATAAAAACTCGAGAACGGCTTAACGCTTAAATTATTATTATTTAACCATTTAACGCTAGAACTTTTTGTTAATGAACAAATTGATCAACTAACAAGATACAAAAACATTTATTTCCATTGTTTGGAAAAAATAAATTACAAAAAACATAAACAAATTCAACATAGGTAGGTACGTAAAGATATATCTATCTATCTATATAAATAAAAATGAATTGTTGTTCGTTAGTCTGATTAAAACTCGAGAACGGCTGAACTGATTTCTTATCATAGTCTTGAAATGTTCGTGGAGGTCTAGGGAAGGTTTAAAAGGTGAGAAAAAATCGAATAATTGCCGGGAAAAAAAATTGAATGAAAACCCGTGCGAAGCCGGGGCGTTCACAACTCATTTTTACAATTCATTTTTATTTATATAGATAGATAGATATATCTTTACGTACCTACCTATGTTGAATTTGTTTATGTTTTTTGTAATTTATTTTTTCCCAACAATGGAAATAAATGTTTTTATATCTTGTTAGTTGATCAATTTGTTCAGTTTATTTATTAACAAAAAGTTCTAACATATAACTAAATACATATATATTACTATACAATCTTACTAAGATAGATAAGATAGAAGGTACTTTTTTTTAACAAAATGAACGTGCCTTCAGTCGCTAAAGTAGATACCTACTATTTACATAAAAAATACTTTTTTTTTGCTTGATAAGCCTTCATTTGGCCACAAACTCACCTGATGAAAAGTGATGATGTGGTCTGAGATGGAGCATAGGACCTAGAAGGTAGAAGATGGCTTCTCCGGACCACATTAGGAAACACGAAACAATCGTTTCACGAAATGATATGGACTCAAACTACACCTGGAGAACCATCCAAGTACTGGCATCACATAACGTAGCTTAACCTCGTAAAATCACAATCAAAAGTTTTTTGAATGTGAGCCCCTTAAATATGTACTTATTGTATGTTTTTATACTCGTATGTATTTGTAGTTTTTAGTAGCAACAGAAATACATTATCGCTAAAAATGTCAACTCTCTAGCTAGATCCCGCTACTTGAGTTACAGCCTAGTGACACAGTATTTTTTATGCTCACCTGATGTAAAGTGAGGACCTGAAGACCTAGAAGGTAGAAGAAGACAGACGACGAAGTCTCAGCAATAGGGTTTACCCTTTGAGTACAGAACCCTAAAACAATTACCATACTTCATGGCAGCTTCTTAGAAAGAGCAATAATACACTTCTCCACAGTTGCCGTTAACTATGCCAATAACACTTTTATAATGAAAGCCGAGTAACTCAAGTCTCTCGCAAATGAACTAAGTTTAACTTGTAAGTTTAATTGCACTTCGACAAGCTTTCCTACTTTGATTAAAACAACATAGTTCAAGAACATTAGTTGGAGATTATGCTTACTTTGGGGATTCTATGGAAATTTTCGGTTTTGGTGTTCAAGTCACATATAATATAAGTTTTGCACTTCACACATAATTATTATTTAAGATTGATGTGTTCTGTGTAACTCAATAAATGAATAATATACCACAATGTTATACTTTCATTACAATATTTTTTACATTTTGGCTTAGTAGGAGGTAGCCACCGTCGGGTGGTGCTAAGAACAGTCTCTGGTGGTAGGCTTGGGCCGCGGCTTGTCACCGCCTTCCGGGCTGGGCCAGAGCGTGAAGCGATTTATTCGTGTTTCGTTATGTGGCACAGAGAAGCCATTCACCTTCTATGTAAATTTCACCATCATGCTCCATCTTAGACCACATCGTCTTAACTAATATAAAAAAAAATAGTTTATTTACTTAGACTTAACTAACGACCCGCCCCGGCTTCGCACGGGTGCAATGCTGATACTAAATAAATAAATAAAAATTCATTCAGCCTGCGTTTGCAATGTAAGCGGAAAAATGATATTATTTACGACATCACATTAGAAACCTCAAAAATAACAGTACTTCTCCACTATTTAATGGATGTTATTATACATGTAAACCTTTCTCTTGAATCACTCTATCTATTAAAAAACCGCATCAAAATCTGTTGCGTAGTTTCAAAGATTTAAGCATACAAAAGGACATAGGGACAGAGAAAGCGACTTTGTTTTATACTATGTAGTGATTGATGATAGTGATTAAACTTTAAATTGTTTTGACACATTTTATGCATACCCTGTGTATTTATTTATATTTGGCTTTGACTTTGACTATGTCCTTTAGACCACTTAAATGTCTTTATTTATCCAAGACTCGACTTTTACGTCACGCTTAGGTATAATGATAAATCATATTTAAGGGAAGCCAAACAGAAGTGATAACTTCAAATTTGGCTATGTCTGTGTTAAAGTGAGAGAGGCGTAGAGAGAGTAAGGGAAATCATAGAGACGGAAGTCATTACGCGAGTTATGTGACAAACTGGTTAACCCTTCGTAGGATTTCACTTCAAAATAGTTTGACTAACATAACCTTAAATCTGTAATCAAAATTCCTAATAATTAATTTAATCAAATACAAACATATAATTTGGTGATTGAGGTAAATCATAAAGTTAATTAGTCTATTATAGTGCAATGAGACTAAATAAATTAACTTAATTAATTATAATAATTGGCCTGAATAATTATAACCGCTACCTGAACCACAAAATTAATGTAAATACGTCAACATATTTTAACGGCATTTACACCTATTGCTCTCCAACCAGGTTTGGCCAGCGTGGTGAATAAAAGCCTAATCTCTCTCGCCAAGAGAGAAGTACCCGTGTCCCAGCAGTGGGACCGTTAACAGGGTGATGATAATGTTGATGGCACTTATTGCTGGTAACCATCAGTATAACATTGCAACATTGTCGGCAAAATTCAAGCAAGAACAAATACAAGTTCGGAGCTTCATTTTCGCTAGGATCCGCGTTTTAAAAATTTGGCAAAAAAATTATATTAATTATGTGTTTCAGCGATATTGAAGTGATAAATTCTTGTTGTGGTGTATATTTAAGCCGGTTGATCTCGTAACAATTGCGTCACTGGCGTTTGCCTGTCTCGCATCCCATTCTCGCACGCATACGATAGATGGTAGTTAGGCTCCTCTTCTATCACTCTAAACGACAGCGTAACCTTACTTTTATACTTTTGAAGTCATCACTTCTGTCTGGCGAACCGAAATGCATTCTCTTATCATATTAATTATATATATATTGTTTCAGGTAAGGAGCGCAGTGTGATGGAGTCCGTAGCAACCGCCGACCGTCCGACGAAAGGTATCGCCAGTCTTCTCACTCTATAGAGCTGCTCCCTTCTCTGTCCCTCTCTCTTCTTCTGAATGTTCAGCTTTGTGACCCGGCGGTATCTGAAGCTGTGTTTCCGGAAAACAGGTTATTGCTATTTTTATATCTCCGTGCATATTTATTGAGAAGAAACCGAAACTTCATAAGTTCTTTGTAATTTTTAATAAAGTATGTCAGTCAATGGGTTATATTATACTACTTGACATAGACTTTTTAAGCCTTCGTTACTTTAATGGTTAATAAATTACTTGGGTTATTAACGGATTTTAGGTACCGTTAAGGCTATAATTGTTGCTGTAAGGATGTTTTATAGTGTAAAGTTTCTCTAAGTTAAATACCTAGATAAATTTATCCAGGTATTTTATCTTCGAACGAATTGATATAGAGTATCTAAAATCATTAAATACGTGTATGATTAAACCTGAAACCTGTTTTCTGTGTCAACGCAGCCAAACCCCCCTCCCTTGCACCTGAAACCTTTAGTTTGAGTTGACATAAAAAACTATTTGAGGGTAATTATTTCTTCTCGCTTTCTCTTTAACGAATAAGAACGAGATGGAAGATATTTACCTCGAATGCTTTGTGATATGGAAACTTACTAGAGGTAGACGCTTGTAGACGTAGTATGGAATTGAATGTTCTCGAAACTTCTGTGTTCTTTTACTTACAGAGTTTTTTTTTCTTGTGAATGTTTGTTTAAATGTATAATCTAGGATGTTTGATGTTTTGAAAAAGATGATATATTAACGAAGGTCACATTGAACACTTCAACTCACCTAAGCTTTCGTTTCTATTAAGTTTTTATGTATATGTCATTAATTAGGAACATATTATTTTTACCAAAAATCTCCGACCTTTATACTAAAGAAGGATTATTAAAGATAGCTATATTAATAAACAAAACATTTAATTACCTATAGTTATAGGTATTCAAATATACGTTCAACTTAAAATTAATAAAGAAAAATACCAAATTATTGAATAATCTCATTTCGTATAAAATTATATTAAAATGTTAATTTTTTTACTAATATGTATGTGTCATCTACTTTTAGGCATTATTAATAAGTACCTTAAATATGTTTGACATGAAATTAAATGAAATTGTTTATTTTGCGAGAATACATAATAATTATTAATACAATGTCAGATCTTAAATAATAGTTTATGCTATTATAGATAGATTATTATAGATAGATATTGGAGAAGGGTTCCTGTATTGTCAAAATTCTTGTAAAAAAATGAGAATACCTAATCGACGCCATGTTTATGTGTAGCAATATTAAATTATTTAAATTTATGTACTTTGTGTTCGTTGTTCGTCGATCGTTGGGCGCCAGCTAAGATTTCTTGCGAAAACAACCTTCATTAGTGTAAGAACTTCGATAACTAGGTTGAATAACAGAACAAAACGTATTATTTACAACATTTCAGGTTTTTGACGGTAAGTATCATTAATTAGGGTTTATCAAGTTATTTTTTACAAAACGTGTAAAAGTACCAGGAGTTTAGTCTTCTGTAGCCCGACCACGATACTTACGACTGTTGGAGATTACAACATGTTGTAATCCTATGCATTTAACAGATTTTCCAAAGCTGAAATGTTATCTTTAACTGTCTTCTATGAGTTTACAGATTCGTTATAACAACGTCGTGAAAATTATGTCAAACACAAAAAAAAGACATAGTAATCAAATCAATGTAGGTAGCTATAGTAAATACTTTTTATAAATTTTTCTATTAAATCGGGTCACTCTTGACCAAGGTCTAGCCTAAGGCAGATACGAGGTCAAACAAAGTGGTGGCAAAGTTACATAGTTAGTACTTTCAGGTTTATAACTATCAGAGAAGCAGATGTCTCGAAATCTGTCATTACTATTATTACGTACATCTTATTCACCATTTAATTAACATGTTGTGTACATTTTCTTAAAATAATAATCCTTAGAACAAGACCAGAGAAATAAAACAATCTGTACGCGTTCTACGAATATTACATAACAACGTACATTCTAACTATTTTTTAATCTTACTAATAATCATAATCAAAATCATTTATTCATATAAATTCAGGTTAGTACAAAGTTCTTAAAAATATTTTAGTTACACTGAAATCTGCCTTTTCGGCGTATGCATATTGCACAAAACAAAATATATATAAAATTAACTATTTCATTTTTAGATTAAACACACACAGTATAAAAAACACACACACACAAAAATATTAATCCTTAAATGTCAAACACATTTATAGTCTCAATCTTAAGGCTAATAAAACTAAAAACTTATTTTAATCAAGGAAATAACATTTTCTTGACAGTAAGCTTTAATTTTTTACAAAGACTTGAGAAGCGAATAGTGCAATCCAGCTTTCATCTTATATTAATCTATATAAATATAAATAATATATTTGTAAGCGTACTTTTTATTCCGTTATTTTTATGAGTACCATAAATATGGTGACGGAGTTGGCTTATAAGGACTATTAAAATAATTTAGGTTAAAAGAATTCGTAAGAACAGACTTTGGCAAATTATTTCACTCCTTTCATAGCTTTAGCTACAAAGTTCGAGTGGGCCCAGTCAACTAAAGAACTGGGCTCTATTCGAGAAGCGTTTCGTGTGGGTTAAAGTAAAATCCTTTAAGTGAGCATGAATCCCAGCCGCACGGTGATAAATGTTGACGGGGGATCAGGTTATGCAGGTATTTTATAAAAGCTTGTTTTCGCAATAGTATTGTTTTGTTTAGAATTGATACAGGTACAATCTTGTTGGTCAGTTAACGATGTAAGCCCCAACGGCACCATTTTAAGCTACAGATAGACTTTTGATGAACCAAAAGCAATCATATAAAATAGTATGTCAATTCGATCTCAGGTAGGAGGTAAAACGAGCTTTTCCTGATCTGATCGATTTCATAGCCAATGGTGAAAACGGGGCTAAGTGACACGACAAAACTAGTCTAAACTAGTTGTTCGCCTTACACATGGAATGACTGAATGAATGACTCAACTGTCTAAACAACCTTGTCTTGTCTTGACAAGCGTACATACTTATTCATTTACTAATTATGTTATTAATTTAATGCAAAAAACAAATTTTCCCAAAAATGTTGAAAACAAAATTCGAAAATTTAATGACAGTTTGTATAAACTTTCTTAATTTAGTCAAATTATACTCAATGGCTCGAAAGTTATTGCATTACAATCATACATAAAAAAAAACCTGACTTAATTTGAAACTCCCTCATTTAGATCGTTCATTCAATTTCACAGAACCAATGTAAAGTAGTGAACAAGTGGCCGTACGCTGTGTTACGTAAACTCAATATTTTAAGGGCGGCTAGGGGCGAAGTGATTTCTGTTCCCTTCAGCTATATTTTTTTAAGGGGCGAACTAAAAGTAGACGCCGAGTAGTGGGGCTGCGACGTGAAACAGTGCTGCTGTTAGTCACAACATTTTTAATAATGTGAAAAATAGTTGTTTAATTTGTGAATACCTATAAGTTTGCTTTATTTTTATGCTAATTATTTACGTGCACCTATCCAAATTTTTGTATGTAATCCAATCTGTAATGTAATCTTGTAAGTTTAATTTTACGCGCTTCCCGGTTTCTGATTGAGCTGACATTGTAAAGTCATAATAGGTCTATTGCGTAACATTGCAATATTAAAACTTATTTTAAAATATATATTTTGAATTTAGACTCGTTTAACGACTAATTTTAAATGTATGTTTGTAATGCAATAACTTCCGAACCTTTGAAGTTTAGAATACCATGTAGAATTTGTCTATTTCTAGGATATTCTGGAATTCTTGGTCAATACAATCCAAAACATTTATACGTTTGTAAAAAATTCCGTCAACTTCTGTCAGGAATTACCCATAACCACTTTCTTTGGTAATAAATAGTTTATAAAGAACGTCTCATAGGCAAGCCAATCAATATAAAACCACGTGGAAACTCACTCCCAGCAATTCAATCAGCACTTAACAACGTACACAAATCACATTCCATTCTAAAACACTTGTGCGATTATTTTCGTCGACTGTTGATTCTACATTTATTGTTACTCCGAAAGCACCACTGCCACTATAGGCGGCGCCGAAACTTTTCATTTTCCATAGTAATATAAATTTACTTTTCCCGAGCAACGTTCCCACTTATTTCATTTAGTGAATGCTTACTATTTCTGTAATCTACTCCGATTTCGTTCAATTAGCGAGCTTTATAAAGGACAAAAATATCTTTTATCAACTAGTTTTTTCTACCTACCGCCCCGTTTTATAGTTTAAATTTTTAGTCCCATTTTACATTTTGACAACATCGTCACGTGATTATCAAATTCAATATGTTTGTGATGATGTTTTATGGAAAGAAATACAACTGGCTAACTGTATCTACCAGATAAAGACAGCCAGCCCATCTTTGAATCGGACAATTAATAGACATATTGTTTAATATTAGTAATCACTTAGATTACTTATGTTAATGAAAAAACGATATAGGAATATTTTGCGTAACAACAGAGAATCTATTTTTTTGGGCACCTTTACTAAATAATTTACAGACATGTCATCATAAGCACCTTTATTAACGTTCCCACTGTTGGGATAAGGGACAACTGAAGAGAGAGTTGGGGGAAAACTAAAGAGATTAGGCCCTAATTCTCCACTCTGGTGATTGTCACATGTAGTTCAAACTATTCCAATAATATACTGTTTTAAAAGAGAAACTTCTAACATTTCAAAATAACGTAGGTCTAGTTTCCTTGACTCTTGGGCTAATAAGTCACACAACAAAGCTTGAAAAAACAAACCAAGCTTGAAAAAATAAAATTCCTTTTGTTAAGGATTAAAGATACAAGTAAAGAACCCATTTCGTGTACACCAATTATTTCCATTGAAGCTCATATCCATACAGGAATATAAGGAATTTCGTTCCTTTGTATGGTGTCCTTTGTCGCCAGTTCCAATACTGGTAGACGCGACCGACGCTTCTTTGTGCACACAACATATTTTTTTCAATATTTGGACATTGAAGTTTTATGTATCTACGTTACAGCCATTGTTCCATATGGGGTTGGTCGTTCAGGGATTGGACATAATGGGAACGGGGTGTTTGGGAAGGTGGATGTTTGAAGCTAAAACCTTTAAGATGCTTGTACGTTTCTATATCTTTTTAGATATTATTTGTGTGAACTGTAAGGATATAAAAAGGTTATTTTGTGTTATATCAACATATCACAAATACAAAAATAAACATAAAAGGGCCGTCGCCGTCGTCGGCTGTTTAGTAGACTGGGCCCACTCGAACCGAACGGGCCCGGTTGACCTGAATGCATGTTTTGAATCAATCAACTGGCCCCTCTTACCGAATTTGATACCGCTTACTACAACGTATTGCCACCTTTGGATGTACCTACAACAGGCTAAGCTAGCATTTGCTTCCTACGTCATTATTAATAGGACTCCTACATATATAAGGGATACTTTAAATTAATTCAAAATATTGAATATTCAGAACCAAAACCATTCTTGTTATATAAAAGGTATTAGATAGAACTTAAAGTGCCCGCCGCATCTGTCTGTTTGTTAGCAAATATCTTAAAAACCATTAACGGATTTCTGTAGGTATTCAGGAAAAGATTTTAATTGATTCAGGAGGACGGTAGATAAAGTGAATCTAAGAGAAAGGTTATATTAATGGGCCCGTGTTTTTGGATTTTCTGAAGAAAACACGTATTGTCCCGAGGTAAAAAGTTAAATACCTATGTTTTCAAATACTGCCGGTGCAGGAGGTTGAGTCTCGATTATTCTCATAAATGAACACGTTCAGTACCGTCACTCTCACACGTCGATGAACGCTATAGCTTGAAGAAGGCTTACTGCTATCACTATGTAGCTAATTAGCGCTTTCATTGCGAGTTAAGAGCTCGTTTGTCAAGTACCATAAGCCGCGAACAGTCAGACAGTTTGTCTAAGCGTGACTCATAGTCAAATTATGTACAAAATGTTCTGTTCTCAAATTCAATTGTTTGTAATAAAGTAAATGAATCCGTAATCTGCATACTTCTTTAGGTTCATAACTTTATATATATAATGTCGAATCGTGAGGGAGGCGGCACCCGTCAGCAACCATTTTTTTTTTGCGTTTCACCGAGTGTTGAGTTTTCTCATTCGTTCTATTTGGTGATTGGTTGTTATTTAATTTCTTTAGTTGGTACACTGGAAACGCAAGTGATTGACGAACAGCTTTTCCCCCTCTCTTGGACATGGCCTTTGGCGGGATTTGAAGGTAGTTAAATAGAGTTCGGTTGAGAACAAGAAACCCTTTTTTTTTATTGGAACCGTCACCGAGTAAACATCTCCGCCAAGAGACTTGTCTGTTTCCGTGCCGCCAAAATTTTTACAGCCTAAGAAAGCTTGTAGGTTAAAGTTTAAAATTCATTTGTTCATAAAGTGAGATGAATAAAATACAGTGATTGGGCGAAGTGTTTTATTTCACATCGTGGTTCATATAACCCTGTCGCTATGTCCGATGGCCTTGGAAACTGGACGTTTTCCAGTTTCCAGGGCCACCGCTGCCCACGATTCGACATATATTTATTATAACTTTAAATATATACACATGCTACATCTTTATATATATATTGTCTACATGTGTCAGTCATTGAACTCGTTTGAGTTATTAATTTAAATTTATGAGATATGTAAATAGAATTATGTCATTTATCATCGTAGTTTTTACAAGTGTTTACATCAAGAATAATATTCTACGTAGACAGCATTTCTTTTCTATCTAGACAACAATCACCGGGCTAAGCCAGCAGACCTAGGTTAAAATGATGCCTGAAAAACAGGATTCTCCTAGTTCAGGCAAAATAAATACATCATAGTTCTAATTAAATTTTAAGCATTTTTGTCAACTTTAGCTTTAAGTGATTTTCTGAATAAATATTATTATTATATTATTATTATTAAATATTTGATCTTTTTGATCCTAGTCCAATCTGAAAGGAGTCGGCGAGAAACGCTAACTTTTGTGTCGGCGTTTTTCGGTATGCTTTGTTATTACAGTCTACTTAGCTAGTGTATCAGTCACCTAACACCCAAAGTACAAGCTCTGCTTAGTTTGGGGTTAGCTGATGCTGTGTGAGTAGTCCGGAAATATTTACTTATTTAGTGACGAAGGTGAGAAGTTTGGTGCGCATATTGCCTGTGAACTAAAATAAAAAGTATTTTTCTAGATAAAACTATAAAGTTGTTCCATATTATATCTATGACGAAGTCAAAGTCAAAAAGTTTATTTCCTTAGATGCTTACGTGGACAGGTCAACTTAAACTAACCCAAACTTACGACTTAACCCAAATGTAATTATTTCCATCTTTATTTTAATTGGCAAATGTAAATTTAGACTATGATAGGTTAAGCTTAAATATGAGGTATTAGGATTTTTTCTCTCCATCCACTGCCTGGCTTTGAGAAATAATACCGCCCATTACGCATTCTAGGTTAAATTTTTATTTTCTTACTAGCTGACCCCAGCAAACGTTGTTTTAATAAATAAATAAATAAATAAAAATAAAATCAGTTTATTTCAGGTACATAACAAGACCCATATCACACACACGAAAATAAACAAAGATAGATTTAAATTAAAACAGATACAAAAAGTTACTTCTTATTTCCATCCATATGGACAGAAATCCAGTGTCTAATTATCGGATTGGCAACATAGTCAGAGACAGCCCTCAGGATAATGTTGTTGGAGCGACCCACCCTATTCCAGAAGGCTGATATCCTTGTCCTTCGTATTGCGTAGAAATCAGGAACCCCCGCCTCAGAGAACATGGTCGACGCACTGCAGTGTCTGGGCAGTCTCATAAGAGCCCGGTATGCATTATTATACTGCACTCTTATAGTGCTGTAGGCCTTCCGCGTGAAGTTGTACCAAAGCTGGCATGTGTACATACCAAGGCGCCTTGAAGAGAGTATTCTTCACATCGGAGCTGCAGTTGGCAAATCGGCGTGCGATCATGTTTCCTCTGACGGCGAGGGCTCTCCGTTCCCGCTCTATATCAGCATCATCTTTTGATGACTCTGTTAAAAGGTGCCCAAGATACTTGAACTGTTTGACCATTTTAATGGTCGAACCGCCCAAACGAACCTCTGGCACCTTATCGGGACCTCTCCCGGACCGGAATACCAATAACTCGGTTTTCTGAACATTATATTTTAACCCATGAGTAATTGCATATTGTTCACAGACTAAAATGAGTTTTTTCAAACCTTTTATCGAGGGACTAAGGAGAACCATATCGTCCGCATAGCTGAGGTTGTTCACACAGATGTTCCCCAGGTGGCAGCCAACCCTGGTGCTCCTTAGCTCTCCGATCAGGTCATTAACGTAGAGGTTAAACAGATCCGGGGAGGTCAACCCTCCTTGACGAACCCCGCATTCTAGCTTGTATTCGCTAGAGGTCGTGTCGCCCCACTTCACAACGTTAGTTTGGTTCCCGTACCAGTATCTCAACAGATTCACTACATGATTTGGTACATGCGCTGTTGCTAGCTTTGCCCAGAGAATTTCATAATTCACTAGATCAAAAGCTCGACTTAGGTCTAGAAAGCAAGCGTAGACCGAGGTATTCTGTGACGTGTAATAATTTACCGTACTTTTTAAGCTCATTATGGCAGAATCCGTGGAGAGACCGGGACGGAAACCAAACTGTGCATCATCAATTTTCAGGTTTTTCTGCAGTTCTGGATAAATAAGTCGCTTAAACACTTTCCCCATAACTGTTCCTAATGATATAGGTCGGTAATTAGTAGAAGAACTAAGATCTCCAGTTTTGTTCTTAACTATAGGCACCACTACAGTTCTCATGAGTTCCTTAGGTAGATAACAATACCTAAAGCATAGATTATAAAATTTAGTAATATGTTCATACATGTTGTCGCTAGCCCAGAGAATGTGCTCGATGCTGAGTCCGTCGTGGCCTGGTGACTTGCCACGCTTCATCCTTTTAACAGCAAATCTCAAATCATTTGCTGTGATTTGGATTGGATGGTGGAATTTAAGGGTTTCAGCAGCATTCACACTCTCTATGGGCTGCGGGGTGGCTTTGAAACGTTTAGCAAAAAGTTCTGCTACTGAAAGTGGTTCCTGAAGGCCGTCCATTGAAATTGGTAAGCTAGTTTTGTAAGTAAATTTCTTTGTGGCATTCCAAAATTTTGAAAAATTGTTATCTTTTCTATGGATGGCTAATATGTTCATTTTTATCTGTTCTTCATTTCGCTGACACCATTTAATTTTATATTTAAATTCCGAACGAGTCTTACGCATTTCATCAAGTATACGTCCATCTGACGGTCTACCGGCCGCCACCCAGCAGCGGAAACTCTGCCTAGCGGCCTGATGGCTGTCTCTGACATGATAGTTCCAACCGATCACTTTTTTATGCGTTCTACGTGTCTTAGCATGACAGCTTTCAATAGCTGCATTCTGCATAGTCCTAACAATATGGTTATAATAGTTATCAATAAGCTTATAGTAATCAGGCAAGTGTATACAAGTAATAATATCATCACAAGAGCATGTAAAATTTAAATTTAAATTATCACAATTGTCAACATTTTTAAAACAATATTTATTATACATTTTTATTTCATCACAGTTTTTCTCACCCCATCTAATGTTTTTGATTGCATTGCATTCTTTTGAGTTAACTGAGACCACTGGCACACCTCCCATTCTACACACAATACGTAGTGGGAAATGGTCGGACCAAGTTACATCATACATTACGTCCACAGATACAATAGTATCCCAAGCCGCTTTAGTTACAAGACAGTGGTCGAGCCAGCTCATACACCCGCGATGCGAATCGCTAATGAACGTATGGGTGTCCGAATTCGCTCCGAGAAGAATCATGTCAGCACATTCCCACTGAACATCCTCACAAAACGAGATCATCTCCCGCCCAAAACGCTTGGTAGGGTGCGCGTTAAAAATTTTTTGCGCGTTTTGCAAAATGAAAAATTGATAGTAGCTGATTCTCCAGACCTACTGTATACGCATATAAAATTTGGTAAAAATCGGTAAAGCAGTTTCGGAGGAGTACGGTAACTAACATTGTGACATGAAAATTTTATATACTTTTGATAGATATATGATCTTTGACGTTAGGAACACACCTACATTGCTTAGACAACAGTGAGTGCTTGTAATTTAATATGAACTTTATACCATAGCAATAAAGCTCAAATTGACTACGTTTTAGTTACAAATCATTTGTATGGGAAAAAGAAAAGGGCTATTTTTAGGGTTTTTCCAGCAATAATTCTAATTTTTCTCGCCGTAAAAACCATCCTTGAACTTCAACGAACATTTAAAAAAAAGATTTGTCCAAATTGGTCCAGGCGTTGTTGAGTTATGCGCTTACCAACACATTTTGCGATTCATTTTTATATTATAGATTGTATTGTTCCTTTATTGGGTGTATGTATTAAATATTTTCCTATCTTTTTACATTGGATTCCGCGTAGTGAGGTATGAAATGAGTTTTTATAATCCCCCGACGTATTTTCTACTCGATCCTACCCGTTTTAAAGTGATCCTCTTTTTCGATTAAGTTGGAACTAATCAGTTGGAAGCCAGCTTATTAAAGTTAGACTGTAATGGGACGGAACCCGAACTAATTAGGGAAAGACTATTAGTTTAAAACTTCACGAGCGACGCGTGTCTTTGACATTTGACTATTCATATTAACTAATTTGGTATTTAATTGTATAGTTTTAAATTAGCTGGTGGCTTTACCCGCGTGCTTTGCAAAGTTGACGAGAACGAGAAATTCTCGTTGAAGTTGAAGAGAACGTTGACAATTCTCTCAGTCGAGAATTGATTGTTCCTTCATTTCTTTGGGATCAATAAGTTTATAAATTTACTTAGAAATTTTAGCTTTTAACTCTAGGGAAACATCTTAATCGAACTAAGCATAGTCGATTGTGAACTTTGAAATAAATACCAAATTAGAATTTATAAATGTCTCGAGAGAGAAACGGTGGCATTTTACGTAAAACGACAATGCGATTGAAATAGTGCTATGGAAAGCATATTTTTTAAATTGAGTACGCCATTTTCTGGGTAATAATACAACAACTTTATTAAAGCAGAATTGAACGTACATTTGATTTTAAGTACGACAGCGTCAAATAATTAATCAAACAGTAGTGTGTGCAAAAGGCGCATGACCTCATTAACAGGGAAGCTTGTGGGTGCCAAATGGGACATGTGACACCTCGCCAAATTGTCTCTTTTGGCGCCTATGATGTATCTACAATTGTACAGAAATTATAAAGCGGGATAGCAACTTACATAAATAAAAAAATATTTCCGAACAATCCACAGAACAACACCTAGCCCCGTGGTAAGCTCTAAGCTTGTGTTACGGGTACTACACATCTGATATACTTAATATAATAGACTTACATATATAGAGGTAGATATTTTATATTCACCCAGGCCAAGGAGAAAAGTGTTTGCAGAACATACAAACACTTGACCCCTCGGCGGGAAACGAAACCCGCTACCTATTGCGCCGCAAGCGGACTCTCGGCCACCGCGCCACAGAGGCAGTCAAGGCAGTCAACTAAGGCAAAGAATTTGGTAGAATCTAATAATGGGATAATACAGACATACACATAGACATAATTTTATTTCCCACAGAAACACACAAAAATAGTACAGACACAAAATCAAATTTTGAAATTAAAAAATAATAAATATATTTTAAAAACACAGAGTGAGCAGGTACGTGTGTGCTGCAGCAGTAAAAGGGCAACGGCTCAGCTCTATGTCCACTGGTGTTAGCAGTGAATTTCATCATATTCTGCCGCAACCACAATAGTCACAAGACTTTCTCTAGAATGTTCCACGAATGTTCTCCAGATTGCAGCACTAGCGTAGATATAAAACTATTTTTGACGAGTCGTTCGTAGACATGAACAAAAATGACAACAATATAACAGCCTGTCGCGGAAGCATTGAAGTCAATTCAATTACTCGTAATTGGACTGAAGCGTCAGTTTACCAGTGTCGAGTGAAATAGAATTACAAAGTGAAAAGAGTGACAACTCAGTTGAACGCCATTTCCTGTTTCCAATATTGAAGTTGACGGCGCGACGTCCTGGTTCTTCATTGTAGGGCATTTTGACCGAGTGGAAGTAGCATAGAATCAACTTAAAATGGCGTGATCGGGCGCTCACGCCACTCGATCGCGCGACGTTTACCTGCGGCCGGTACCGGTCGGTGTCAGCCGACCGGACTGTAACAGCCAATCGGGTGACCGCAGGTGGAGGGGTTGTTTACGAGGTGTACTGCTATTTAAAGTAGAGTTCTAATGGTCGGGGGTCATCTACTCTCACTACTCATCTGTAGCATTGGGGCACTCGCCCAACGTAAAATCCATCCAAGTAGTTCAAAATAGATTCTTGCGCAAAGCCACTGGTTGTCCGTGGTACGTCCGCAACAAAGATCTCCACAGAGATCATAAGCTCGAATCGATTGCCTATATCATAAAAGAGGCCGCTGTGCGTCACTATGAAACGGCAATCGAGCACCCGAACCCACTCATACATAACATACCTCAGTATGACATCGACCCTCCTCCCACGAGTTCTCTCCTCCGTCGACCGAGACACGTTCTCGGTGGCCCACTTGACCCCATCTCAGCCGCTAACCCTGAGCTAGCTTCGCCCAGTCCCTATGTAGAAAATAATACACACTCAAAATACCGGACCCGCCGGCGGGTCCGAAGAATGCCTATTTCCGCCCGTAGGTGTAACTTTACACCCGGGCGTAATAATCCCCTTATACTGTCAACAGCCCAAGCCGAGGTCCGTTCCTAAGTGGAGCCCTTGTGCGTGTTGCCCCAACATAACTTTGTGGGCGCCGCCCTAACGGAACACCGATGCTAACGCGTTCGGTTTGGTTAGGACGCCGCTTTGGTTGAGAAGCCTTCTACGTCCGCCACAGTCCGGTAACGCTGTCATGGCCATCTGAGGCTTCTTCTCTGTGCAAACGCTCTTCGTAGGAGTTACTAGTTAACTTTATCTATATCTTTGTTAAACTAAGCCTCAGATTATTTGTGTGATTGATACTGTTCGTTTAATCCCGTAATTAATTACTATTCAATGATATAATCTGTTTAAATCACTATGTCAAACCTTTCACCTACAAACTCAATAATCTATTTAAATACTAACTGCAAGCAAACGTTGTTTTGCAAAATGAAAAATAGATAGTAGCCGATTCTCAGACCTACTGAATATGCATATAAAATTTCATAATAATCGGTTAAGCCGTTTCGGAGGAGTACAGTAACTAACACTGTGACAGGTGAATTTTATTTATAAGAAGATGTGACATACTATGACAAGAACATGAGAATATTTATCCGACTAAGGAAACGTCTTTAGGAACTTAGCAATAATAAGGAGTATAATAATTCATGAAATAATAATAAAAAAATTATGCGACAACTCGGACAGAACAAGATCTTGTCTGAATAAAGATAAATAACAAAAAATATATTTATATTGAAAGCGACAACTCGTGGCCGAAAAATTCACCGAGTTGTCGCTAAGCCCCCTAAAGACAGCTCCTTCGTCGACATAATATACGTGCGTAATACCCGTTTATAAAACGAATAGTGCAACTTGCTTATGTTTTGAGTGTGAGATAGTGAAATAGGTCCTGTTGCCGAAAGAATGATGAACATGTCGAATCTCCGTCTTAGACGTGTCTTGAATCTCTGAACATTTAAATCTACAGTAATCTCACTATTAAAATTATTTATCCAAGCATTATAACAATTCTGTATTTCACAGTATTTAGTTTTGAGAGTGAAATAGGTCCTGTTGGCGAAATAATTATGATAATGACGAATCTCCGTCTCATGAATCTCTGACTCGAATCTTTGGAGCCACAATAATCACACAATGTAAATCATTTATCAAAGTATTGAAGCAATTCCGTATTTCACAATAACCATCGTAGCTCAATGCAATCTCAATTGGTCAAACCGCTCGGTATGTCTGTTAGCATTTGCTATTAGAGTCAGCTTAGCTCAACATTTCTAACTAATCAACCCATATACATATACATTATGTATGTAAGATGCTGCGTTGTTGCAATTTAGACGTTAATTGGAAATAGTTCTGGACCATGATTGAACTAATAACTTAATCTTAAAACATCAATTCATATGCATCGTTCAGCTTATCTACTACCCTACCCTAAGTACTATAGTATATATAGTTCTCCGCGTTACAATAATGTTTTGTTTGGGTTAAGTTTGTATGGATTTTTATCTAAGTTTGATTATGTTAAATAGTGACAAAGTAAAGTAAGTAGTCTTAATAACATTCATCAGATACATCTAAAGGTTGCCTGGAAGAGATTACGCTATTAGTGATAAGTTCGCCCATTGTGTCTCTGTATGTAATATGTAGTATATCTTATGTATGTTTCTATATTGTGGTGTTGCATTAAATATATTTTTTATTGTATTGTGAATACGAAATGTAAAAGGACGCTTGAAGAGATCGCGCTAAAGCAATAAGACCGCCATTTATCTAAAAGTCTTAATCTGTTTTCTCCCTGTGTTTAAACTGTGTGTGTTACTAAGAAAATATTACTTACAAGTATATACTTTTTCAATACACAGGTAAAGACGTAAATAAATCTAAATTTAAGAGCATCCCCCGATTCCAATGCCTTAATTTCCTCAAAAGTAAAACACCATAATCTTTTGTAATGTAAACGCGATGCGCTTTCATTTGATACCCCACTCGAGTATAGTTGCAGATTTTCGTTTCTCCTTCCCCACTCTAACCCCCATAACTTTTAAACGGCACAACCGATTTTCATGAAAAATGTCTAAAAACACTCGCACCTTATCACCTCTTCACCTTTCATACAACAAAAAACTAAATTAAAATCGCTCCATCCGTTCGGGAGCTATGATGTCTCAGACAGCAGACACACAGACACGTCAAACTTATAACGCCCCTCTTTTTTGGTCGGGGGTTAAAATGAATCAACTTGATATATTTCAATTTTTAACAGAAAATTCCATACCATCGACAATAATCGATCTCCGATTATAGATAGAAACCAATACAGTTTTTCTAATAGTCGCATCAGTATCGACCAATAAGCCTGTCAGGCGCAGAGCGTAAGCGAGCCAATACCGCGTATGTACGTTTATTTATGTCATAGATTTACGTTCCCACTGCTGGGGCACAGAGAAACATAAGCGAGCGCACATACATTTTAAACATAAAGAAGAAAAATCTAGAGGTGCGTGGCTGGGTTTGAACTAACGGCCTTCGGAATGAAAGTGGAGTGTACTCCCACTTAGCCAACACGGCTTTCACACTTTCGGCATTCTACATATTGGTGGCCAATATCAGAGAATATTATGAAATTACCCGCACTTGGCCAGCGTGGTGAATTAGGGCCTAATCTCTCTCGCCAAGAGAGAACACACTGCGTCCCAGCAGTGGGAACGTTAGTCGGGTGGTGATGATGATGATTGGTCGCATCGGGAGCGGCCGTAAGCCTGTCAGGCGCAGAGCGCAGGGGGACAGTACCCCGTACGTTTATTGAGGTCGATCCGATCGTACATTTTAGTTACGTACGAGAGGGCTGTTTTCTAGTGTTTATGTAGAGATACGCGTACACTGGATAGGATAGAGTTTATGCGTTTTTTCTGATGGGGAATAGTGGTGGGTTCTTTATCTGGTATTTTTTAATTTATCGTATTTTGGAATTTAATATATTAGATTAGATATTATTTTTATACTCTATACATAATACTAGGAAACAACATTTAAAATTAATTCGCTTCAAAACTTTAGTTCCCGTACAAGTAATAAATCATATTATTTTGTAATGTGCATGTGAGGCGCTTTCATTTGAGACCCCGCTCGAGTATATTTGCAGATATTCGGTCATTCTTCCCCACTTTCACTACCCATAACATTTAAACGACTCAACCGATTTAAAAATAAAATAAATAATAAATAAATTAACAATGATTTTAATGAAATGAAGATTGATAATGCTGCTTTTTAGCAAGATCTGTATATATTTTTTTATATTTTGTTGTATGGTATACTATGACAATTAACTAACGTCTTGTCTGTGACTTGCAGAGTGCTTATTTTTTATACTTTTTAATTACGATTATACCTCTATAACACTTAGTTATATAGATTGAAACGAAGTCAAGTGCACAGACCAACAACGAATAAATTACCAATTCAACTAATTAAAATGAAACCATGCTATAGGTATAAAGGTCTCAGGTCTAAATAATAAGCGAAGGTACACACGATGCGGCTCGGGACAGCCCTTAAGGCTCCGAAGGGCGAGGAACAAAGGAGACCTAACCTTTGCATGTTACGTACTTCAGTTTATTGTATGACGGCGTGTCCCTGAGTACTGGGGGATGGATCTGAATCTCACAGACAGCGACAGTTTTTTAGTTTATGTATGGTTTTTTATGTTAGCTAAGCCTTCATTTGACTACAATCTCACCTGTTATAAAGTGACGATGGGGTCTAAGATGGGGCATGAAGACTTAGAAGGTAGATGGCTTCTCCGGACCACATTATGAAACACGAAAAAATCGCTTCAGCCCGGAAGGTGGTGACAAGCCGCGGCCGAAGCCTACATGTGTATATGTGGTGAGTAAATGAAAGAATAAGCATCCTTTTTTATGTTTATACGACCGGGACACAGGGACTTCTTTCTATACGAGAGAGATTTAATTCACTACGCTGTCCAAATACGGGTTGGATATTGTCATATGACCTACAAACTCTTCAAATTTTTTGGTCATGCCAATGTCTCCACGATTTTTGTGTTGAATAACGTTATTAACGGCACCTCAATTTTTTGAAGAAATATCCAGAGGTGCTCCTCGTAGGATGGACCCACGACATTCGGAATTCACGTTGAGTGTGCTCCCCCATAGCCAGTTCGGTTTTTTTCTGTCCTTATAAAATGTTTCTCTTTTGTTTTAAGTTACTCAGTTGCGCATCTATGCTTTATCCACACACGCCGCGGTTCAGAAATAAGTGCTCCTTCAGGAGTTCTGATTTTTATGTATGGACATATTCCGACGAGTACCAAATCACTAAAGTTTTGTTACCCTAAGCTTCTACCGTAAAGGACGGTTTATCTCGCCTGATCTTTGGTTTTACTGCGTAGAACGAACAAACAAACACTTTTGTACCATCTCGGCATGAAAAGGTTGTTCAATCTTAAATATGCACATGACATTATAGACTTTATTGTCTTTGTTTGAAAAAGTGATAATTATTTTTTTAAGTTTGTCATAATTCATAGTGAATCTTTATTATCATAAAGAAGATATTTTTCTGTTCCCTCGCAATATTCCGAAACTTAACGCTCGGCCGAAACGAAATGTGTTGTCAAAGTACATTGGTGTCCGGTCTGCGCCCGAATAATTCGCGTTGCTAGCCGCATCATAAGTAGACTTAAAACATAGATAGATAGATAGATAACTCTTTATTGTACACCACAAATAAAATACAAACTACAAACAATAACAAGACAATACATTGGAGTACAAAGGGGCCGCCCTTTGTACTCCAATGTATTGTATTGTTGTCGCTGTGAGCGATCTCTTTAAGGCAACCTTTGGATGGACAGGAAAGAAATAGAACGACATAGACAGTGGCGTAACGTAAAGAAGATATAAAAGGAAAATAAATAAATACCAAATAAACTATTCAAAACTATTTTCAAATAAAATTAACTTTAAAATAAACTTACATAATTCATAAACTATATCCTAATAAGAGCGATACTAAAAAATAAATAGATAAATAAATAAAGAATAATAATAGACCATATGATAGATAAAAATAAGTGTTCGTACCAACGAACGTAACGTTAACATACCGCAACGTTGGTTAGTGGGTGAACGAAGCCCTCTTTCGTTGTTCGTAAGAATTACCTCGGACCGGTCTTCATTAGGTTAGTTAGTTAAATAAAAAAAAAATAACACATTTTGTTTTTTCTTACAAACAATAAATCAAGATGATATTGAATTGAAGTTTGAAGTTTCGCGTGACGTAATTCTTTTGATCAAAATTTATTAAATGTAATTTTAATTTACGTCTTAAGCCCCCATTCCAGTCCATCAACTTTGATGCCCTGTATGTATATTAATATCAATAAAACTTTTTTGCCAAAAATTCAACCAACTTCAAAAGAGAAACTGAAAAGTACAAAATAAATTAACTTTACAAATCATTTCGACATTATAAGTGATAATTAAAAGAAACATAAACAATTAAGTATTTAACAATTTTGAAGTCGGTGCCAAGTAAATACTACAAAAAACTTAATGCAGTAACATATACATTTTTACCTACACTATACACAATATCAATAGATATGTCAAAATTCAAGAAAGACTCTACTAAAATATACCTTATAGAGTTCCTTTGACTGTCCTTCATTTTCATTATCAGACCCCTAATATCGGTCAAAACCCATTTAGATGAACGGTCTCAGTAATATAAGTTAATCAAGCCCAAACACAAAGTGCTTGCTGTAAATCGTTGAGGAGTTCCGTTGACCGCCTTTCCCTCCATCATCAGATCAACACCAGACCCTCATTGATAAAAGGGCTTTAAAATTCATTATATTGAATAATATTAAGGAACACACAAGTCAGAAAGACAATTTTTTCAAATGTTTCCCTCAATTTCTTCAGGATTCCACCACCAGATCCAGGTTTCCTTACAATGGGACCACCCATGGGATACTCCCTTTCCAACAAAAAAAGAATAATCAAAATCGGTTCATAACCGACAAAGTTATCCGCGGACATACATAAAAAAAAAAAAAAAAAATATACGGTCGAATTGAGAAACCTTCTTTTTTTGAAGTCGGTTAAAAATTAATGTGCATCTTACACTAAAATATAATATATTTTATCCACTGTAACGTCCAGCGCCCTATATTCAATTTATAATTAAAATTATTAAATTGATAAAGCAAAAACTTGTGTCCGGTATTTTTGGACGGATAGAACAGTAAACCTATTTTTTATAAAGTCATCATGCCTTTCCTTAGATCGTATTTGAACCCCTTTTGCCCCGTACACAGAGCTTGATTCCAGCCTCTGTTGAAAAACTTACACTTTTTCCTGTCACAATTTTTATGTATTTTTTTTATCAGATTATTTATCAACCTTGACACCTAATTTTATTTATTATTTTTATCAAATACATTGATGTACTGTCCTAACCTACAGTGCTCAGACATGGTCGCTTACCGAGCTTTAGATGTCCAAGCTCAAGATTTGTCAGAGGGCAATGGAGCGTAGCATCCTTGGTATCAAACTAACCGATCGCATTCGGAACACGGTTATACGTTCGCTTACAGGCATTGCAGATGTAGATGTATGTGTTTCAATAGCAAAACTCAAGTGGCGGTGGGCTGGGCATGTTCGTCGAATGCAAAAGGTGGGCACTTGCTTTTTTTTTTATGCTAGATAAGCCTTCATTTGACCACAATCTCACCTGATGTAAAGTGACGATGTGGTCTAAAATGGGACATGAAGACCTAGAAGGAGATGGCTTCTCCGGGCCACATTACGAAACACGTAAAAATCGCTTCACGCACTGGCCCAGCCCGGAGGGTGGTGACAAGCCGCGGCCGAAGCCTACCACCAGAGACTGTTCTTAGCACCACTTGGAGGTCACGTGTAAGGATTCAGGGGGTTACTACTTACGGACGTGAACAGACAAAACCTCCGCAAAAAACTTGCTGCAACAGCTTGGAACCCGGAAGGAAGTCGCAGGCGAGGTCGGCCACGACAACGTTGGGGAGACGACCTTCAGGACTTTTGGTAAAGTTGGTGGCCAGCAGCTCTGGACAGGGATTGTTGGAGGGAGTTGGGGGAGGCCTTTGCCTAGCAGTGAGACAACATAGGCTAAAGAAAAAATAATTATACATTGAACATTATTATACTTTATTATTTGGTTGTCAATTTGGGGATTTTATTATTGCATCTTTTAAATTATATAAATTATTGATAACTGTTTTAAATAATTTCATACATCGGCGTTCATAAGGCAGGGTTCAGTGACACTAATATAATATACCTAACTTTAAGAACTTTGTTCGTTATTATGAATAAATGATTATTATGATTGTGTCATGTGGTAATCACACCCATAATATGCAGGGTGCGCTTTACATACGTCCGTTTGACGGAAGCCAAACACATTACTTCGATGCCGCAGCCAAAAAAGTTCAAATACGTATGACTACATTTTATGTCTTCATTCCAGTTTATAATGTTTGCAATATTCCCAGAATAGTAGATACAGTGATTTAAAAGGAAAGTTTATAGACATCTTACATATACATGTAAGATAGATCCATTTTGAAGCTAGGCTGATTACATTACGCCTAGTTCCTCCTAGCTCTAAAAAATTGGCTCTGTTTTATAAAACAGCTAGCTGAATGTGAAACGGCGGATTATACAACCTGACTTCCACAAATATAATATTTAACTAAAACTAAAACACTAAATAAAACTCTTCTTTTAATTATTTTCATCGCGAATACGCGATACACGTACACTACACATATAAAATTTGTAATCGTTTAGGGACTTACTTTAATAGGATATTTGGTTATAGCTCATATTTAAATATCAGTGACCTAAGCCTAATACAAGCTTTTCTTAATTTAATACTCCGGAAACATTTAATCATGATTACATTTGCATTCTACTAGCTCTGGTCCTCTGGCGTACAAGTTTTATTAATGAGGTGCTCATACTGTCTCACATCAGTGAAAGCCATGATACTTTTGGCTCCTTTATAAATCGTGAAGGAACCAATTCCAAAGAGCGTTCCCCCCGAGAACAGCATAGCGCCGGACGCGAGCCGCGGCAAGAGATGAAGGTTGTGCAGGCAGATGAACCAGCCCCAGTTCCTCGGCAACCACTCGTCACAGTCCGCCTCCACCGCCTCCCCCTCCCTGAACCAATCCACGTACGTGTTCCGTCGAACCCTCACATCCTCACTAATAATATGACCCATCATCGCAAACTTCAAGTCACTTCTCAAGCGCTCACCTTTCTTCGCTAATACGGTCTTTATAGGCCCCGCCTTTAAGTACTGCCCTAAATTTTGTGTCTTGAAATACTCGTCGATCTCTAAGTGGGTTTGTAGGAATTCAGTTTCGGTTTCTTCGATGCGCAGGACGAGGAGGTCGTGGAGAGGGCTGTGCTGCCGCGGGTTGTCCAGCGGACCCTGCCAGAGGTCGTAGGGGGTGCTGTCCGCGTCGACGGGCAGCACGGGCCGCGCGCAGGCGACCGAGTACGACTTGAGCTTGAACCCGGGTCTGTCGTCGTCCCTAGCGGTGTATTTGCGGTAGTTGAGAGCACAGATGGAGGTGAAGTGTCTGGTGAAGGCGAACTGCAGGTTTCGCCGCAGGGGATTCAACGATGTGAGCACTTGGTTATCTGAGATGAAAACTCCGTTGGTCGTCACTGAGAGGCCTTTCTCCTGTCTGCTGGGCGGGAGGTTCTTGTGGTTGTATCGGCGGTTGATGTAGTCGTAGTTGCCCTCGCTGTGGATGTACAGCATGCGGTCGAACCACAGGTCGTGGGCGTGCTGGTGGGCTTCCTTAGGCATGCGGTCGGGCCACCGCATGTAAACTAAACGCCTATTATCGTTTGTCTTATTAATGCAGGCCCATTCATCAAAGTTATCGGCGTTCTTCTCACTACTTATTTTTGAGAAAGCAGTTATTAAGTTGGCAAGGAATATGCTCCTGAAAATATTGGAAAATTGGCTGAGGCTGTTTTAATGTATAATAAAGTAATTAGCTTAATCCTTTCCCCTTTTTTTATGAGAGTTTATGAGAATCTTTTATTTAATACCATCTTCGATGTTCTTCGGAACTTTGTTTTTTGTTTTGAAATTATTTTTATCCACCAATAGTTATTTTACGGTTTCTTACCCAAAAGGCATGAAGCTCTATTAAGATTTAGTTGTCTGTCTGTCTGTCACATAGCTATATCTCAAAAACCTTGATAGATAGAGATTGTAATTTATATTGAAAATTTTTATATTTCTGTTGTATTCGTCTGTTGCTATCAATCTCACACTTATCGGCTTTATTTACAACTCTTGTCTGTTTGTTTCGGCTAATATCTGTAATGGCTAGACTAAATTGGAATAGACCTTTACTGACAGACATCTGATGGTAACAAGTTACAAAAATTTGGGCAAAGCCACGAGATGCCTTTAGCAGATTAAGAAATGTAAACTCACAGTTTAATACACAGCATGTTGTTGTTGATACAAGTAATACATTAATTAAATCAAATTATGCGTAACTTCTTCATTCCTGAGTGCGTTCAAGTGACAGTATAACCGATTACGATTATTTTGTTTGTTTGTAGTCCACTTGAATGGAATGTTGTTGTCAGACATTTCTTATAAGACTTGTTTTCAGATTCCACTACTCTTTTGATTCTCAGGACAGCAAACTCGCGGTAGAAACAGTAATCATCATCATCAACACTCTATTAACGTTCCCATTGCTGGGACACCAGGGATTTGTCTCTTGACAAGAGAGAGATAAGGCCTTAATTCACCACGCTGGCCACATGCGGGTTGGTGAATGTCACATGTCTTTCAAACACTTCAGTTTTCAGAACATGCCGGTTTCTTCACGATGTTTGCCTTCACCGTTAAATCACGTGATTTAAAGCGAATATAATTTTTTGTCGAAGAAAAATCCAGAGGTGGGTGGTGATTTTTGAACCCACGATCTTCGGAATGAAAGTCGAGTTTGCTCCCACTTAGCCAATATGGCTTCTGTAGAGACAGTAAGTGTAGAAAAATGTACTTTTTAGTCAACAGGTGGCGGTCAATATAAATCGTACACCGACGCGATCACACAAGGGGCTTTTCAGGCAAAAATTTCCTTTTGTGGATGCGTGAAAAAGATTTTTTTTGCAACCATAAGGTATTCGATAGTTTTTTTCTATTTAAAAGTAGCCTACAGCTCAAGTATCTACAGCATAAATAGACTATCGAACGCTGAAAGATTTTTTCAAAACGGATTCCTTGTTTCTGAGATTGACTGAAGAAACAAACTCTTCATCTTTTGTATTAAAGTTTTGTTATGTAAAGATTTTTTATAATAATCATTTAATGTTTTGTGAATTAATAACAATATGTACATGCAGTCAGTTAGTAAGACTTAAGATCGAACAACTGATTCTGCTACCAGAGCATACAAACATAATTTACAGTAAATAAAATTGGAGCATAATACAACAAAATAAAAAATATAATAAAACAAAAGTTGGTGGATCTAGTGATAGTTTTGAATTGAATGACATTAAAATAAAATTGTGGGAGGCGATTTATCTTACGATAGAATAAAGTTGACAAATCAATAAACTATAAGACGGTAGATTGAAGTTGCCTGACGACTCACTTCATTGTTTGGCGGTAAGTGATAATTCGCCATTTTATAATTATTCTCATATTATCTCGCTGTTATTTTAAATAAATTCAATTTATGTTAAAAAGCCGTGTTGGCTAAGTGGGAGGACACTCGAATTTAATTCCGAAGGTCGTGGGTTCAAACCCCGCCACGCGCCTCTGGATTTTTCTTCATGAGACATTTATGTGCGCTTTTAACACGTGCTTTAACGGTGAAGGAAAACATCGTAAGGAAGCCGGCATGTTCTGAGAACTTTATAGAGTTTGAAGGGCATGATACATTCACCAACCCGCACTTTGCCAGCGTGGTGAATTAAGGCCTAATCTCTCTCGCTTATAGAGAAGTCCCTGTGTCTCAGCATTGGGGACGTTAATAGGGTGATGATGAATGAATAGTCCATTCTGTTTTGTGTGTGATGTTGTCAAAACTTATATTTTTAAAGTACCTAAAATAACAACCACTGTTATCGCGTGGTTATTAAATAAAGTACCACTGTTATCGCGTGGTTATTAAATAAAATAAATAATTAATAAATATTTCCGGACTACTCACACACCTAACCCCAAACTAAGCAGAGCTTGTACTATGGATGTTAGGTGACTGATATACTACATAGATACATTGTTTTTTGTAAATACATACATTATGATACATAGAAAACACCCAGACCCGAAACCAGGAATTGTAGATCAATAAACAAACAAACAGTAATAAATAAACAGTACTATTTACCAAGGGAAAATAAGTTGTTCCGGCGGGAAAATCCATACAGAACGATCCACGCTGTGACGTCTAAAGCAAGAAAGCAATAACATAAATAATAAAGATCGAAAGACAAAGATCGGTTATTTTATTGGCTACAGAGCTGCCATTTTTCAGTTGTAACGCCTTCTGTCTCTCATATAAATGACCCGAACAGCAATGAATATTGGCTATAAAAATGTCCCTTTCCGATGGAATACACGATATTATATCTGCTATTGCCTAAAATAAAACGCGGTAAGAATTGCAATATCCGCGAGTGCTCTTTTTGTTGATTTATGAATTTACACTCATAAAATAGTCTTTTTATATGATAAATCGTATTAGAAAGCAAGAAAGCAATATCATAAATATTGAATTTCGAAAGACAAACAAACTTTTCATCCCTCATCTCGAAAAGAGTACTTTTAGCTCGTTGATATTCTAAACGTTAAAGACGGTTTTATTGTCTAGACGTTAAAGTAAAAATCTAGAACATAGTGTGCACTAAGTTTGTGATACTTAAAAATAATTAAACCTGTTAATTCTACCTTTATATTGTAAAACTTATCTTATAACTTTTTAATTCGATAATTCTCAGCATTTATGGTGCCCTTTTCACCCACAGACTATGTAAAAAAATTGATTGATCTGAGGTTTCACTGACTCTATATTTGTATAATCTTCCATTTAATATTCTCCTTGCTGAGGTAGAAAAAAAAATAACGTGTGCTAGAACGCAGATATGTTTCAGCTTGTGATCTTTTGATTCCCTTGATAATGTTCAGGATTCTAATTTAAAATCAATGCCAGCCCTCGTGATAAAATTTTAGAAAATTAAAATTGCTCGGTCATCAAATTACAGCCTGCGGTTAAAAAACAAATTTGCATTCTTGTGTAACAAATAACTATTATTGGTCACATTTAAAAGTATTACAAATTGCACAGGTTGTCATTGCAACCAAATGTACCTGTTGAATGTTAATAAATTTTTTATATTTTTCATGAACACATTATTTTTATTTGTGAATTGTTTTATGTTAATTAATATCAATTATTATGATTCATTTATTATTTTTCATATTTCGGAAAAGCCGTGTTGGCTAAGTGGGAGGACACTCGACTTTCATTCCGAAGGTCGTGGGTTCAAACCTCGCCACACACCTCTGGATTTTTGTTCTTGAGAAATTTATGTGCGCTTTAAACACGTGCTTTAAAGGTGAAGGCAAACATCGTGAGGAAACCGGCATGTTCTGAGAAATTTAAAAGAGTTTAAAGGGCATGTGACATTCACCAACCCGCACTTGGCCAGCGTGGTGTATTAAGGCCTAATGTCTCTCGTCAAGAGAGAAGTCCCTGTGTCCCAGCAGTGGGAACGTTAATAGGGTGATGATGATGATTATTTTTCAACGTTTATTTATTATTATTACTGTTTTATTTAAATGATTATGAACTTGTTATTATTTATAAATATATGATCGCATTAGGCCTAAAAACATAACCTGTTATGATTATGTATTAAGCTGAAATAAATAAATAAATTTAAAGCTAAGAAGATAGTTGTCACCTATTATCTGGTGAATTTTCTTTAGACGAAGCGGTGCCTATGGGAGGAAAAGGGGGGCAATAATCTTAAGTCGGTGCCGCGCTGCATGTGTTAGTATTAATTGAAGACATTGGTGTTGATTATAGTTTATTACGCAACCGGTACAACGATGAATCCTAGACAAAGTATTCTTAAACGACCCAATAGCATCAGGCGCGGTCTGCAACCCATTTCAGAGCTGTTATCTCAAATAAAGATAAATGAAATAACTATATTAAAAACCATCGCACGCTGTTCCGCGATGACCGGCACTATTGTTCAGTCTTTTATAAATGTAGGCTTATTATAAAAGCTATGAAGTGCGCTGGCTTGTGGCCAAATAGTGTTGTTGACGGCTAGGCGCCTTATTTCGCTGGTTTACGGCGGAGCTATGATAATGAGGCGGGATTATCCGATGTTCGGAAACTTGGGCTTGCGGCTTTATTTGTTTGACCTTGGAAGGGAGGTTGGTAGGATAAGGAGTTTTAGTGTTGGCTAAGAACTTATGGTCCGTTCTGGGTAAACGGGTTTTGGATTTTCCTCGATGAACAAATATTTATAATGATTGGGAAAGCCTTTTACTAGAAGTGGGGTGCAATGGGCTACGTCAATATTATGTTGACCACCCTTACAACATCTTAGCAACATATAGTGTTAGTAAACTCTTAGTGTGCGTTACACTCGTACGTATCTACTGCCAGCGTCAAATTGAAATAAGCGTCTTGAGAAGTCGAAAAATACTGAAAAACATAAAACCAAATTGATATAATGCAATTATCATCTAATTATTGTGTGCGCCCAAAGTATTCAAGATAACTCATTTCTATTGTTCAATTTATAGTCTTAAGGAGTATGCAGAGATCATTATTCACTGATCTATCTTTGTCAACTTAGATAAATATAACTATTAAACAATAGAAGTGAGATATTTTGTCGACTTAAGGCGCATACAGTAATTTGATGATTCTAATTGCTTATATCAATTTGCTTTTACGTTAATCAGATTATTTTGCCATTACTCCTGTACTGTCTGTCCAAAATATTTCTAGATGAATATAACGTTGAATATCGTGATGCATATCCAGCATGTAGGCTTCGCCATTCGGACATAATTGGCAGATCGACCGAGCTCGGTGTAAAGCGATTGAAAGCTATTCACGTCTAGCGGCCGTTAGACGCGCCACGTTTTGACGGGTTAACTTGACTGAGTGAGTTATACCTATTACGTGTTATAGTTCAAATTGTAGCAGATTTTCGTGATGGATTCAATATACTAATTATTTTTGGTGGTATATAAATAAATAAATATTTCCGGGCAATCCACACAACACGAATTAGCCCCGAGGTAAGCTCTAAGCTTGTGTTACGGGTGCTAGACATCTGATAAACTTAATACAATAGGTATACATGCATAGATAATATTTTATTATACATATTAAACACCCGGACCCAGGAGAAAGTGCTTGCAGAAGATAAAAACACTGGACCCCTCGGCGGGGATCGAACCCTTGCACCGCAAGCGGACCCTCGCCCACCGCGCCACTGAGGCAAAATATTTGGTGACGATATTTTGAAAGTGTTGAAAGGTTGAATTCCTCTGGAATTTAGATTTATAAAGGGATATTTTGAGTATTTGATTTACTGGTTTATGAGTTAACATACAGAAACAGAGTCCCTGTGTCCCAGCAGTGGGAACATTAATAGGGTGATGATAATGCAACAAACATGTCTCACCCTTAAGTGATGTGAAGACTGTCACTATACGAGTCTACGGGTTAAATACATGTACCTAGGCTGGCCACACACATATCAAGCCGATCTATTTCTTCTTAGCACATAATTAATTGGAACGTACCACTCGCTAGAGACCTATAGTCTGCTACAGTTCAATTCCAATTCTGCATGTAGCCTTACCATGAGCTGCCAGTTTATCTGCTAAAAATTCACATGTTGTCATCCCATACTTTTGACAAATAATTATAAAATGTTGGTAGGGAAAATACAACATGTTGATGTTGAGAGATTTCATCCACATACCTTGGAGCCGTTTAGTTTGTGGACTGTCAGGTTTAAGAAGAACTTCCTCCCGCGAACTCTCTGGTTGTGGAATTATCTCCCGCCCGAGTTTTGCCCCTTGGACTAAATTAGGGGTTCTTTCAAGGTTATCCTGAAGCATTTTCAGGGTCAGCAGCGCGCGTCTCCGATGTAGCAGGCGTCGTAAGGCTGCGCTAGCCGCTTCCCATCAGGTGGGCTGAACGCTTGTCTGCCATCTATGGTATAAAAAATATCTGCTGTAAATTAACACAGCAGACAAAATGGCAACTCATGGTAAGGCTTTCCTTACTGTTTTAGGTAGAACCGTACCGGACGGGATGTGGCTAGCTAAAACCAAGAAAATTGAAAGGTTATGAAACTGAAAAACAATATACAAAATTAATTCTGGCAAAGGAACTCAAGTCTTCGGTTCATATAAAATACAGCAGTCTTCCACCCGCGGCTTGGCCCTCTCAAAAATAGATTTTGTTGTAGTTATAAGTATATTTTGTCCTTTACATGGAAAACAGTTATATTCGTCCCAAATTTCCTTGAATCCGGGCTTTGCTCGCAAAATATTAAATTTATAATTAAATGTGGAATATTACCGCGGTAAGTATTAGCTAATGTGCTACTCTGATATGTCAGCTATATTTTTGTGAAGTTTCATCATAATCCAATTATTACTCTTTGTGTGAAAGAGGAACAAACACACTGACATCGTCACAAACTTTCGCGTTTAATATTTGTAGGCTAATAAAATGTTCGCTCCGAATTATACTGAAGTTACAGATTCTAGAGCACTCAAAAGTTATTTTTAGGGTTCCTTCGAGCGTTTTTGAGGTTATGAAGACATCTATAGGTAGAAGGACCTTCGCAACTAACCATCGGTTTGTAATATATATTAATTTATTATAATAAATTAATAATTAATTTTTAAATTGACATTGATGATAAGTTTGAATGACATAGGAGTATTGTATGCATTTTGTTTTTGTTTGTATTTAATGTAATTTGACGCAAACCGAATTTGCAGTGCCCTTCCGTTGTGCATGTACATATGGACATAAGATGTAACAATTTATAAAAATAAAAGTTTCTAAGCTAATTGTTTTGCATTATTACATTATTATACATCATCAATTTCATAATTTTATTAAATAGATATCTATTTATTCGACCATTTTTCGACAGAGATTAAGATAAAGCTCTTTAAAAACAAAAATAATAACACACTCAAACAATTGCAGTTTTTTTTAATCAGGTCGAGTTATTGCGTGGATAGTTCTTCTAAAAGGAAAAATAAGAAATCCTATTAAACTTTCTTAATACAGGACGACGTCGACCGCTGGATTATAATGAAATTCCATTACGGTTCTATCCTAATAGACTTGTCATAGTTTCTTTGTCATATTTTTATTTAAAATACTCGTTCAAGTGTAATATGTTATATATAATATTGTTATTATAACAACATAAGAGATGAAAGCTGGGTTGTCCTATTCGCTTCTCTACTCAGTGTAAAAAAATTTAAGCGAACTGTCAAGACAATGTTATTTCTTTTGATTATTCTTAGTTTTTATTTAAATTAGCTTTAAGTTGACTTGTCCATGTATGCATAAGCGTCTAAGGAAATACACGCTTTGACTTTGACTTTGATTACTAGCTGACTACAGCAAACGTTGTTTTGCAAAATGAAAAATTCTCAGACCTACTTAATAATACGCACATAAAATTTGGTAAAAATCGGTAAAGCCTTTTTGAAGGAGTACGGTTACTAAGATTGTGACATGGAATTTTTTTATATTAGATATTAAAACTAGTTGACTCGGTGAACTACATATCAATTAGTTCGTTAGGGGTTGATTGTAGAGTTGTGAAAACGTTGGGTTGAGTTGTATGCTATATCGAAAAAAAATATATACATGAATAAAATGTATATTTAGTGTTACCCTAAACGTTTAGGGGGATGAAAAATAAATGTTGTCCGATTCTCCAACCTGGCCGATATGCATGCTTCAAATGACGAAAATCGGTCTAGCCATTTCGGTGGAGTTAGATTATAAACACCGTGACACGAGAATTTTATATATTAGAAGATGGCGGTTGGTAGAGGGTAATGAAACAAAAAAATGATACATGTTCAAGTTATTGAAGAATCACTATCTACTTTGTTTCTGTTCAGTTAATTCTAACAAAATGACAAATTTTACATGTCTAATTCCACGGCACTTTTCATAACGAAAAATGTTTATAAATTTGATATATTAACGAGAAGTACAAATGAATTCTAAGTAATTCTTCCCAAACCCTTTAGCCCGTGCATTACTCTCGCTTGGCCAGTTTTGTTTACATCATTTTTACGTTGATGCTTAGGACGGATATCGTAAAGATGTTATTGCCCTCTCAGACTCAGTCATAACTCTTTGTTGCTATTTTATTGTCGACTAGCGTTACCCCGGTCTGTTTGTGGAGAGTTTGCAATTGTTTCATCTAGGTATATTAATATGATTTTTTTAACTACTTCATAAAATAAAAAAAATATCCCACACAAAAACATCTAGCCCCGTGGTAAGCTCTAAGCTGTTGTTAGGGTTACTAGACATCTGATATAATTAATATAATATACATACTTACAAAGATATATAATATTTTATCATGTATGCTATGTGTGAATTTATCTAACATCTTGGTTCTAAATAGATTTGCAGTTTTATATAACTCCTTCAACACAAGTTTCTTGATAGATGTCTCAAATTCCATAGACACTAAAAAAAGGAAATGTTTATTGTATGTGCCAAACTAGAGAGGCCACCTAAGCTGTGTTTCAAAGAAAACACATAGCATTCAATAACCAACGGCTAAAATTAAATAAATCTAAATTTAAAATTTGAGAAAAACAATGCCTACATTTCCTTAAAAGTAAAACACGATAATAATTTAGTAATGAGCACGCGATGCGCTTTCATTTGATACCCCTCTCGAGTATATTTGCAGTTGCTGTTTTTCTTCCCCACTGTCAACCCCTGAACTTTTAAACGACACAACCGATTTTCATGAAACATGTCTAAGAACACTGGCGCTAAGCTCACCTTTCTTACAATAAAAACTAAATTGAAATCGTACCATCCATTTTGGGGCTATGATGTCCCAGACAGACTGACACGTCAAATTTGTAACACACCTCTTCTTTGGTCGGGGGTTAAAAATACCAGTTACTGTCACACAAGGCCCTAAATTTATTAGGATGTAACTGTGTCTGTCCAGCAATATAATGTTTGTTCGTTTTTTATTCCTTGTATCCTAAAAATAACACATATAAGTTTTTAAGAGCATTTTGATTACCATCTTTGCTAAGCAAAAATGCGTATCAACTTGAAATTAAATGTTACCGAACTACATAGACCAAGATAAAAACAACAGTTGATATAAATATCGAGTTTCCATCTAATATGGCTTGCACTCAACACTTGAAACTCATGTTTATGTTGCATCAAATTTGGCAAACAGCAAGCATATTTAAGATACAACAAAGCAAAATGTGAATTTGTGAAATGAAGTCGCCTCCACTGTTGTTGTTTAGATCTTCAACCAACTGAATTAAACGCAGTTTTAACAACATAGTGATAAGGCGAAGATTTTATAAAAATTGCAGGTAGTTCAAAGACATCATAGCTATAAAGTATTTGATATACATTATGAAATTATACGCGCGAAAATAGTTTTAGACTAGTTGTAGTAGTAATGTAGTTATGCTGGACACAGGAACATCTAGCCCACGGCGTAATAATTTATTATTCTATGCCCACGGTAAGCACTAAGCTTGTGTTACGGGTATTAGGCATCTGATATAGTTAATATAATAGACATACATACATAGATATGTTTTACTACACACATAATGGCTTTCCAGCATGTAGATTGCTTAAATGATTTTTGCTCACATCAATCTTACTCTAAACTTTTTAATTTGACGTAGACCGTACTCAAAAGACCCAAGGGCTATTTCGTCCAGCATTTCACATCAGCTAAAATCCTTTCGCTCCTTCCAGTCCGTCTAGAATTTTATTTGCGCTAAATTTTCAGTTTATTGAATAAGCTAATGTGACCGCGCTTGGAGTTGGCATCGCTCCAGGCGGAATGCAAACATGGTGGACTTATTGAAAAACTTCCGCCGATGCAGTGGCTCGCTGACCTGTCACTGAAGCCAGAAGTTCGACTTACCAAACAACCTGCTAACAGGATATTTAGGCGCAAATATAATAATAACATCATCATCATCTTCCTGACCTTATCCCACATTACGTGGGGTCGGCACAACATGTTTTCTCCTTCCATTTCCCTCTATCACCCGTCATCTCAACACTCACCTCCTTCTTACACATATCATCTTTCACACAGTCCATCCATCTTTTCTTCGGCCTACCTCTTCTCACATATCCATCTACATTCATATCTAACGCTCTTCTCGTTACATGACTTTCATCTCTTCTCATGACATGTCCATACCATAAATATAATAATAACAGAAAAAAATAAATTAAAATCGCTCCATCTGTTCGGGAGTTATGATGTCCCAGTCAGACAGACAGACGGACACGTCAAACTTATAACACCCCTCTTTTTTGTTGGGGGTTAATAATAGGCATTTATTCATAATAATAATTACAAGTGAAGCATAAAAGCAGTTCTGGTTTATGAAGAACAGAACATTTTAAGGACTATATTATTTCCATTCAATAGATTATTTAACTAGTTATAGATACTTTTTATTTTACTTTATACCTACTTTAAATCTATTTTTAATATGTTTACTTCATCTGACTTAGCCCTAGGATTAGGCAACTTTAAAAGGTGATAGGGACGTTTCCTGTTAAACATAAGACATCTGGAAGGAAAGTAAGGAGCCTTTGCCCTCCAGAGCTCATTAAAAAAACTCCATGAAGATTGTAATTGAGAGAAAAAGTTGATTAATTTACGTCCACATTTTTATAAATTTATCAATTTGTGATGTTTTGTATTTATAAAAGAAAATAATTCATTCATTCGTAAGATTCAAAACCAATCACACAAACGCTTTAAATTTTACATCATCATGACCCTATTGACATACGGAAAATAGCACACTGCTATTCTTCTCAGCGTAATTGAATTATAACGTTATAATAAAAAAAACTTTTTTGGCGAATCACAATTTCCTAGGAAATTTATTTTATATTCCGGTTATTACATATTGTATACTATACAAACCAGAAATAAATTTAGTCCGTGTTTCAAAATCATAACTGTACCAAACTCGTTCAACTTCTTTTATAATGAAACCGTCTGTGCCCAAGCTCTGTAATATATCCTCCGGACAAGCTCAATAAAATCTTTTCTAAGTACACATCTTGGAACATGGCGCAGAATATAATTTATCTGAGTGCTTGTCCACTATCTACGTCGTATATCTCCGGGACGACCACTATTATTTAAAAAGACATGGAGCCCCTCGGCTTTGCTTTCATTTTATAGAATATAGCTGGCCCTTAGGAGAGGTGACCAAAAAGGGATATACATATACATGAGGTTAAATTTAAGTCAAGTTTAGCTGAGACAACAGATAAAATAATTTAGTTATTTACAGTCGGACTCAGGTATCCAAGCGTTTCATTAGTCGGCCCAACACCCGTCCTTACTATATTATTTATGTTTCCAGCAGCTGTTTCCCTCTTTCACCCCTTATCTCGCGAACGAATACACCGATTCCGATTCTGTTTCTTTTGTATGCAAGGGGAATTAGTCAATAGTGTTTTTAGTTATGATTCTTAAAAATCTGATAAGCCTTTTGAAGAGCTACTCATAATAGCACAGTGACACATTAGATTTTTCATCGTTATACACTTTTTACGAACTCAACTTCCTTCAGGGCTTCCCCGACACAAAAACTTTATATTTTTCGTGGTTAAAGTATTAGTGGGACCAGTTGAATAAAAATATGCATAACGTCAACCAGACCCGTACGCCGGGTTCGAGCTCGCCCAATCAACTATTTTTAGTTGACTGGAACAGATGGTTTCATTACATTTCATTTGAAACACAAATTCTTTAAAAATTACTTAAGATACGATGTTCGCCGCAGAAGTATATAACTGTGTCGCGGTTTGCCTTTTTTTTTTGATTGGCTCTTGTCACTGTAATTCCCTATAAGCTGCCTTAAAACTTGTCACTAATAAGTAATATTGCCCTCAGTTTCAAAATAATGATGGTAGGTTGTGACAATGGCATCCCAGAGAAATAAATTGAAACCTTTGAAGTCGTAGAAGCGACTAAATGCCATTGTTAAGTTTTTAATTAGTAATGTTCCGAGTGGTTCTCGAGTACTAAGATGTTATAACACGCAATTGATTGTTTTTTTTTTCGGGAAAACATCATTTTACTAAAAGATTTATTGAAGAAGTTAATGACATACATTCCGGTTTTACTTTATCAAACTGTGGTTTAGTGATTGGGTTTAATTATGGAAGGTCAAAACTCATCATTCCCACTGCTGGAACACAGGTACTTCTCATGACAAGATAGAGCAAGCCTTAAATCACGGGTTGGTGAATATCACATGTCCTTCGAACTCTTTCAAGTTCTCAGACGTGCCGGTTTCCTCACGATGTTGCCTTCCCCGCTAAGCACGCGATTTAAAGCGCATATACGTTTTTAAGATGAATTATTCAGAGGTGAGTGGAGAAGCTGAACCCACCACCTTCGGAATAAAAGTCCTAAGAGTGTGTTCCTACTTAGCCAACACGGCGGTTAGATCAAAAATGCATCGATGTTTTCTAAAACTTCTTCCTCTTTGTCTAGTGATGTATCTTGGCTACCAGTTTCATTCAGTCACGTTCTTTGTCCACTGCCGTGAGAGAACACGTAACACTTTAAAGTACTGTCTGCTAAGCGTATAGATATTCGCGTAAGCAATTTATCTGAGTCTCGAGTTATTGATGTTGGAGTGCATCGTGTCGACGTCCATTACTTACTAAATTTACCTCCAGAATAGATAGAAAATGCTGTGTGTTTCTTTTTTTTTTGTATTAATTGAGTATCATTTTCTGTTTTTTCTTGTGTCTATTGTATTAGTAACTGTGTCTATTTTTGTGTACTAAATAAAACTTTTTTCTTTCTTTCTTCTTTTTTTCTTTTTACACAGCGAACAAATGACTATACTATATAAAATGCTATAATGGTCTATACAATAATGGTCTGTCTATGTAGGCTATGTGCTTCTAAGGAAATACACGTTTTGACTTTGATACAAAAACACACTTATCAAAACTCTAATATTATAAAGATAAAGAGTTTTTACTCGCTAATCTCAGGTACTAGGTACTAGTTTATGTATTGAGGAAGGTTATATTTTTGAAAGCGGAAATACGTCGTTCCCGCGAGAAAAACCACAAAACGCGGGAAATGCCGCGGCGTGAAAAGATAGTCTTCATATAAACTGTAGGAAATCCACTGTTGGACTTCAGACAGGTCCACTGATAGGCCTTATTCAATATGATCCAGTTATTCCTTTCGGATGTTTTTTGCTACCTTAAGCCGCCAGCCTTACTAAATCATCTGCTCCAACACAAAATCAAAAACAAGACTAACAAATAATGATTGTAAAGTTTCAATACAAAAATGAGCTAGAGTTTCTAATCGCTTCTTTGCTCTAGTGTAAAAAAAGCGAAGCGACCAGATACCATAAATTTATTTCCTATCTATCTTTAAGCACTTATGATTATTTTATTTATGTTTTTTTATAATTTATTTTGACGTGTCTAAGTTTTGTAAAACCAAACAATGGAAATAAATGATTTTGTATCTTGTATCATCGATCCATCTTATTGGTGGACATCCAACACTGCGCTTACCTATCCGCAGTCTCCACTTAAAAAGTTATTGGCCTAGCAATCATTGTTCCATGTTCTATAAGGCCACCACCAATTAAACGATGTAAAACTATTAGTATTGTCGATAACAAACGTTCTTCTACATAATCTACCCATTTAAGCATTATTTTAAACATATGTATCATAATTATTCACTATTAACTATTATTAATCTGCCGACTGATCGACTGCCTCAGTCGCCCGGTGGGCGGAGAAAAACCTCGATTCAGATCCGAATGTTTTCACTGGCACCACACTCGAGGTTGAGAAGAGCTTTTGTCGTGCAAGAATAACTGAAATATATTTAAAGTTTTAAAGCCTGCAAAAAGTGCAAAAACTCTCTAATGTGCTTTTCATCCAAAAAAAAACTAAATTGAAATCTCTTCATTCGTTTGAGAGCTACGAAGCCACAGACAGATCGACAGACAGATATTTCAAACATATAACACCCCTTTAATGCGTCGGGGGTTATACCTAAAAAGGAGTATTGATGACATTTTCGATTGTTTCAGATCAATTGCCGGCGAGGAAGGCTCGACAGAATCTGATAACCAGAGGTAAGGTTTAACTCCATTCCCCATTAGCAAAACTTCAACTCGAGTTTTCGTTTCGAGAAGGAATCTTATAATCGTCAATGAGTATGTCTGGACAAAAATGTTTAAGTATGAGCTAAATGTGGATAACTTTATAAACGTTAGCTCCTTGAATTAATAAAAATTCAATTATTGAGAGATACTCTGATACTAAACATAATTAAGCTAACTTAAATTTAAAAACAAGGTGGGTACATTTTCAATGTACACTTGAACTGATAAAATAACAATAATGCAACCTTGGCGAATAACTTGGAGCGCGAAACCGGGAAGGGGTGCGCAATAGCGCAAAAGCGGCAAAAACTAAAAGATGGCTTTTAATTTTAATTTCTCATACCACATAAAAGCGATTATTGCTGCATAAAACCTACAACCTGGTTAAATTTCAAAACAAAATCTATTAATTTACGAAACCCTTATTTGTGTGTTACGCTTCGATAGCGCGATCTAGAGGTCGAGCTTTTTACTAGACATATCTATGAACGACTCGCAAAAAAAAGAACTGCTAGGAATTTAAACTAGGTTATTCATTTCATGCCGTCCAAAACTAAATTGCCCATTGGGGAGGTTCTTGTGCATCAATTTCACCCCCATGTATGTCCTAAAATTTTAATAGTTTTTATAGACCAGGTTCACAAAAATTTATATTTTGAGAAAATAATTATAAAATAATTTACAAAAGTCGTGATTTTTAGCACAAACATAGCATAAGCACCGGCTGTACTTAAGATAAAATCAATTTATATTTTTGGGGCTTTGTGGAAACTACCATATGAAAAATCTTTCATATGGTAGTTTCCACAATATATATTGTATTCTCCGAACTATTTAAAAACTGTATTAGTATTCTGGCTTCTTCTGGGTTCTCATGAGAATAACTTTTGATGGTCGCAAGTACCACATTAAAACTGTAACTTTCTAAGAAAGGCCTATATGTATAAAAACCGCGTTTTACCAAACTATTTTTAGTTGAACCGACTTTTCAAAACGGAGGTTGCTTCGGAAAGTTTGTTGGGGTCAGAAGTATCATAATAATAATTTAAATACGATTTTAAAATTGTTTTATGAAAAAATGAATATGAATATATGAATGCCACAAGTTGTATAGAAAAATACTTACATAAGTCATTTATTTTTACCTTTTTGTACATCGTATAAGAAAAATTTAATTAACTTAATAAACCATCACAGTAAGATCCGATTCCACAACACAAGGGACCAAATTAACCCACCGTTAAGTGCCTAACCTAATTTTTTTTAAATTTAAATTATGATAAAAATTTAGTTGTCAAGTCAAGTTGTTTGAAAAACCTAGCAAATGTTTGGGATTACTATAATTACGTTTTGATTAAATTTTGTTTTTATTTATTTATTTAGTGGCATCAACAAGATAAGCATTAATACATTCTAAAAATCACAAACTTGGTTAATTCATACAAAACTACAAATGTTACCTTAACATACAAAATAAAATACAATACAATACAAAAACGTTTATTGAACAATCACAGTGATCTAAAATAATCCAGTTATTATTCAAATTATAGATATAATACAGTTTTGTCGGATTTTGTGAAATAATCCCTTAATGTACATACTTCTAGTTATAGTTTTCCATCCCGTTTCCATTAAAACCATTGAGCTTTCATATCGGAGGTAATATTTATGCAAATATTCATTTATAGAAAATTTTAAACAATTCATGTCCACCATATGCCGACAGCGAATATTTGCATATTTCGGGCACACAGTGCGAAGAGGCGATGAGAGTCCGGAGAAACTGATTATCGTTGGTAACACCGAAGGGAAACGATCCCGAGGACGTTCACCAACTCGATGGACAGATCAAATGAAGGTTCCATCGTCCTCCAAATTCTACGACACTGTCAGAGATGCGATGGACAGAACCCGATGGAGACAGATTATCCGCTCCCGGTGTAACTCCGATGCTGACCACGATCCTCAGACATGAGGGACCGACTACAGAGAGAGAAATTAATATATTTTTAATGTCTTCATGTTTCTATAAAATAAACAAGACTTAGCATTTTTTTTAACAATACTTTTTTGGTACTTTGTTTTTTTATCACTGTCTTTGAATTTGACGTTATCAAAAGTAATCATAACACAATATTCTTATCGAGAGAAATCATTCAATGGGTTCATCCTAATCGCAATGGGTATATAAGGGTTCCGTAGCCAAATGGCAAAAAATGGAACACTTATGGATTCGTCTTGTATGTGTGTCTGCCAAATGCCTAAAAAGACGCGCGAACACTAAACAAAACAATCAGAAATACCTCGAGAAGTCAAATTCCCACCGAATGTTCCTTCCTCCAAAAACCTTCTTCTATTCTGAAGACGGTTAACTATAATGCTTAAAAATATCTAACAAATAACAACATATCACATAAAGTAAACAAATTCGTTATGAAATAAGGTAATATTTCAATATATGAACTCGAGAACTTCTTTACCCATTGTAATAAATCTATATAATACTAATCTATCTATAATGGTATCAATTTGCACGCGTCAGAAAAACACACACATCGAATTAATAGCCTTTTTTTCGTTTAAAGTCGGTTAATTATTAAATAAATAGTTAAACGAAGAAATGTGTATGCATAGTGTACCAAATGGGTCTGACCTCAGTACTATGCTGCCCTTTTCATTGTCCCTAATAAAAACATATGATGAAATCACGTATTCAAAATGGACGCTTTAATAATGTTTTCAAACTTCAAAATTATTCACAGATTATTTTCGCCAAATTTGTCAATTCAGAAACTAAAACTATTGTATTTTATACTTGTCTAAAAATATGAAAAAGATAAATACTCATTCTTCTTCAATAACTTTAACTATCTATAATATAAAAATGAATCGCAAAATGTGTTGGTAAGCGCATAACTCAACAACGCCTGGACCAATTTGGCCAAATCTTTTTTTTAAATGTTCGTTGAAGTTCAAGGATGGTTTTTACGCCGAGAAAAATTAGAATTATTGCTGGAAAAACCCTAAAAATAGCCCTTTTCTTTTTCCCATACAAATGATTTGTAACTAAAACGTAGTCAATTTGAGCTTTATTGCTATGGTATAAAGTTCATATTAAATTACAAGCACTCACTGTTGTCTAAGCAATGTAGGTGTGTTCCTAACGTCAAAGATCATATCTATCAAAAGTATATAAAATTTTCATTTCACAATGTTAGTTACCGTACTCCTCCGAAACTGCTTTACCGATTTTTACCAAATTTTATATGCGTATACAGTAGGTCTGGAGAATCAGCTACTATCAATTTTTCATTTTGCAAAACAACGTTTGCTGGGGTCAGCTAGTTCATTAATGAAAATCTCGTGGAAATATCTTGTCTGAACATACAGACAAAGTGAAACTTTTATAACGTGGTGTCTGTAGTCACTCAGAATGCAAAAACAAAAAGAAAAAAATAAAGTATACCCCAGGCGGGACTCGAACCCGCAATCTCCTGGATAGAAGCCAGATGCCTTGTCCATTAGGCCACTAGGGCGGATGATATAAGGGTGGAAATTTCACTACAGGTTGCAACGCTCGCAAGCTTTCCTCTGAACATTGCAGCTGCATCGCGCTCACAAAACTCTGCCATAGCTCCACGGAATAAGAGATACATTCCATTGCAGCTAGGTGGCTTATTGATCGAATGAAAATGAAAGTATTTGGAGGTTATAGGACTGAAAATGCTTTGCTTTTCAATGAATCCTACTAATATTATAAACGCGAAAGTTTCTGAGGATGTAAGTGTGTTTTTGCTCTTTGACGCAAACACTTCTGCATGGTGTTTGATGTTACTTCACAGTGATACCTTTAGCATACATATCAGAATAACACAATGGCTTCTATTTAACGCGGTAATATACCACATTTCGCGGGAAAATCCATTATTGCGAGCGAAGCCCGATTTGGGTCAAATTTGATACAGACATTGCTGTTGTTAAAGGATAAAAGCTACGTTTTATCGCAGGAAAACCACCTATTTACGTTACCACTGCTGGGACATAGTGACTTCTTTCTTGACGAGAGAGATTAGACCATAATTTACCATGCTGGCTAAGTGCGGGTTGGTGAATGTCACATGTCCTTCATAATCTTTAAAGATCTCAGAACATGCTGGTTTCCACACGATGTTTGCCTTCACCGTTAAAGCACGTTTTTAACACGCACATAAATTTCTCAAGAAGAAAAATCCAGAGGTGCGAGGCGGGGTTTGAACCCACGATCTTCGGAAAGAAAGTCGAATGTCCTCCCACTTAGCCAACACGGCTTTTAAAATTATTTTGAATCTGGTTGATGCAATACGACCGATCCGAATAATTGGTCGACTTTGAGGGAGGCTTATGTCCAGCAGTTATCGTGTAATAGCTGAAATGATGATGTTGATTTTGAATCTGGGAGTTTTCTCTAAGTTTAAGTAGTAGTTAGTAGTTTTAAGTTTTTGTGAAGGATAATATACCAATAATAATGTAAGGTATTTGTTATAGTTTCTTTGGTATTTATTTATTCTCCTTGTTATATCTTCTTTACATTACGCCACTGTCTATGTCGTTCTATTTCTTTCCTGTCCATTCAAAGGAGGAATGGATCGCTCACAGCGATAAGGCCGCCCTTTGTACTCCGATGTATTGTCTTGTTACTGTTTACTGTTTGTATTATATTTGTGGCGTACAATAAAGAGTTATCTATCTATCTGAAGGTATCAAATTTTAGTTCGGGAGCTATATCATATGGACTTCCTTTGGTAGAAATGAATCTCCATCATTTCTACGAGCTTTATATTTTTATCGACCTAAATCTTCACTCGCGTATATTGCATCCCTAGTTCAGCAATAAGTGTCATTCACACTCTCAATTTATTCAGTTATTGCTTTATTGTCTCTCCCGCTCCTTCGCGTCCTTTGACTCAATAACCAACACTTTGCATAGCGACAGTGAGACGAGACGAGGGGACTTTTGCAACATCCTGATTTTCGAGGTTACACGAAGAAACACGTATGCGAGAGAGAGAGAGAGAGAGAGATTGAAGACCCAGATCTCGATTTTTTTGCGATTAAGAACAATACATTCGTGTATTCTTCGTTTTTCGATTCAGCGTTCGAGCTCCGCATATTGTCCGCTGTTGCGGATTTAATGAACGCGTCAGGGTGAAGGGAGAAATAAGTGTGAATGTGGATGGATAACACTTCTCCAGTTTATACTCGTGAAGGATCATGGTTAGAATCTCTTTAGAGCATCTCGCGAGACACTAGCGAGCATCTCACGCGCGACCCCGATTGTAGCCGAGTGGAGAGTCTGGATTAGGCATGAAATATTATAGGTTCGAAGGTTTTTTAAATGGTGGAGGTGGGATGCTAGAACAGCCTTTGAAGTAGCCATTTTGGAAAAAAGTCTAAGCTTTGGCGCATAACAAATGAAGTAGATGATGCACAAAAATATGGCTATTAAAAAAAACTGTATAAAGTATCTTTTATACGATAAATTTCGTAGCAAAAATATTCATACATGTATAATAAAACATTTATAATACTTTGCACTCCATCATCACCATCATCATCAACGACTAATTTACTTCTCTCTTGACGAGAGTGAATGTCACAGTACACTAATAAAAAAAAAAGGTTTTATTCAGACAACACAATAGTCCATATTCATACGAGAAATTAAAAAATAACACAAAATAACTAAGAATATAAAAATAAAATAACATAAAAATAAAATTTAGCCCAGGATAATCAGTGCAGGAAATAGGCGTTATAAATTATATTAAGCCCTAAGTGTGAGTATTTTAAAAAAAAAAAACATATATTCCTGGACATAAGCCACTCGAAGAAAAGGAAGTCTTCGAGTGGCTTATGTCCGGGAATGGTCACCCTACAGCTTAAATAACGATACTCTAATAAACCATGCACTTTCTTGACTCAATTAAAAATACTCTTTCTAATTGAAGCACACTGGCTGAGTATCGGCCGTCGCAGTTTTAGCGACATAATCGATTTCGCATCGAGTTATGATGACGCTCTGGCTTCCGTCCGATTGTGGAGTTCTGTAACATCTGTGTCATGCTGTTGAAAAACGACTGAAACATTACGTTCGTTAGTGCAGGGATGACATTTTTGAAATATTGGTATATTCAAAAATACCGGTTTTTCGTAGTCATCGAGGGCTTTCGAAAAAATCGGTTGACGAATGTTGTAGATCATGCAGTTTATCTGGATAAATTGGTTGTATTAAGTTGTAGATTTTTATACTAAAATACTGTTTTAACACGGATTATATTGCGACGTCAAAGTCAAATCAAAGTCATTTATTGAATTTTTCGCCAATTTTTATTGCTAACTAAGCTATGGTGCCAATAACCATTTCGCATCTCTATTTCAGAAAACATATTCAAACCATACGCAAACTAAACCCATAATACATTTATAACCTATTTAATTTCACAAGTTAAGCCCTTGCTTAAATTTAGTAAAATAATTACATTTCGCAGCCCGCAGTAACGAATCCCTTCATCCCCCAGTACCTTAATCCGGACCTACGGCCTTGCGACCCTACCGTTATGTCTCGTTACGTCGTTATATCTCATGTTATAAGCTCTACAGGTCCCCTTTCCCGTTGTATGTCACAACGTAAGCTCTGACGTAGTTTGCGTCGTTAGACGGAATAAAACGACACTGGTGGTTGCCTTGTTCTTGTTTTGTTTACAGTATTTATTTTATGTTTTTCATTAAAATATGACCCTGTTTTTATGATGGTGTTATTGCCTGTAATAGACGTTGCTCAGTTCAACTATAAGAATAAGAATAAGAATAATTTATTTGCATAAATCATGAGTGTATACATGGTAGTAAGTTTAAAAAAAAGTGTTCTACATGTTTTGCCAATCCTGGCGTACAAATTTGAGAGGGCACTATGATTGGTTTGTTTTTGTAAATGTAATTTTTTTAGGTTAGGTAGTTAAATTTTGATTGTATTTAACTTGTACCGTCAACCAGATCAGGACACGGAATATGAACATGATCATGAAGCTTTTCTGGGTATTCCATTTTAATATACGTTTTATTTAAATAGATTTAATTGGACTTAAACAACTGGTGAATCGTAATAATGCGCGATGTTAAAATACTAAAAATATATACTCGTACGTATAATAATATAGCTATAGTTGTTGACGTATACGAGTATCTAGGTATTATAATTTGACATTCAGAAACGAAACTTTGACATTGACCAATCGTTACCCAAACCCACGCAGTATGTTCACGACCTAACCCAGACACAGCGTTAGCAGACCTATGCCCACAGCTCCACCAAAGATGTCATTAATGTTTATTCATTCAATTTCATTAATATAAAACACGAGCTTAAACGGTGAAGGCAAACATCTTGAGGAAACCGGCATGTTTTGAGAACTTTGAAGAGTTTGAAGGACATGTGACATTCACCAACCCGCGCTTGGCCAGCGTGGTGAATTAAGATTTCACGATGTTTGCCTTCACCGCTAAAGCACTCATAAATGTCTCGAGAAGAAAAATCCAGAGGTACGTGGCGGAGTTTGACCTTCGGAATGAAAGTCGAGTGTCTTCCCACTTAGCCAACACGGCTTTTTTATTATTTTCAGTACGTTGCAGCTAAATGTGGACAGCGATATTGTAGAATGCATCGCAATCACATGCAGCGTAACATTGAACCGCCTTATTACAAAACCGCTGTTTTATTAAACCCCGCCGCCGCGCCGTTCAACGACTAGCCAGATTGAATGCATACGTTGTAGACGTGTTCTACAACGTATGCATGCACTCAATGCTAGCTATAAAGAAATGCGTATAGTTTGATCTGTGCTGTTTTATAAAACAGCTAGTCATAATGTTAAACGGCGGAATATGAAATCGGACATTGATACAACTTAAGCCGCGTTGACACTATCAGAGCCAGCTCGGACCGAGTGAACCTACTCGGATACCTACTCGGACGCAACTTGGATTGTAGCAACCTCTAGTCCGGGCCCACTCGGACGACGGCGTCCGATCCAAGTAGACTCGGACCGTGTTCTACTCATCCGAGCTAGCTCGTATACGAGTTGGAAAACAAAATGGCGGCTAATAAAAACAACCAAGAGATTCGTGCGAAAAAAAAGTGGTCTGAGCGTGAAACAAGTAGATTTGTTGAACTGTATGAAACAGAAGGGGTTCTCTGGAACGTACGATTGAAGGACTACAAAAATAAAGATGCCAGGAACGCGGCCGTGCAGCGTAAATCCACTAAATTAAATACGAAAATTAAATTATAATTAATTAATTAGATACTATATTCGCACTAAATCCGTCCTTTTTGATGTTGACTGATAAAAATAATTAGAATAATGACGAAAATGATCCGAGTGAACTATGATAATATCAACAGCTATCCTAGTACACTCTTATGAAACGACTCCTACGAGTCCACTCGGTCCGAGCTAGGTTAGCTAGCTAGCTGACTGCTGGCTCTGATCGTGTCAACGCGGCTTTACTCTGCGAACTTAAACATTAAATGTCAATTTCGCGCTAGATAGCCGCAAATCAACTGTTAGCGCAGTAGTTTTATTCAAAGAACATTTACCCAATTCGGTTGACACATTAACCTGAATACAGGTGACGTGACGGTTGACAGGTCTCATATTCTCAAAATATTTAAGTACTGAAATCACGTTCATTTAGCTATATAGCTTGGTAATCTCGGACTATAGAGGTATATTTCGGCCGTTCAGAGAATGCGTTCCTGACAGATGTCAGAAAAATCACGTCCATAAAGTCCTGAATTTCTTATTAGTACAGACAATAGCTGTCATTGTAATACTTAATGGGCATGCCGAACTACCTAGTGATGGGAGATGAATCATCGTGCATAGTTTATAAGTCACTGATATTTAAAAAAAGTATTTTATTCCATAGTACAAATGAACATTTAGGTTTATTTACGTACTCCTGTAATAGTATATTAATACTTGATCTTAAATATTAGTTAGTACCTTTATAAAATCTAATCTAGTCTGGCTGCTTAGAGATTGCGTTTCTGACAGGACATCTAATTAACTACTTAAGGTTTGTTCATGAAAAAACAAACACAAGCTCGCTTAGCTTGCGCCTGCTCCAGAAAGACAATCATATTTGGTTGTGGGCCCAGTCGATTACTACTGGGCGGTCTTATCGCTAAAAATCAAATGTATCATTTACTGACTCGAGAATTATTGAACAAGAACTAAAGTTAATTTGTAACGTCCAAATAAATATTAAGATTTTATGTAAATAGGTTCTTGAGCTCAGGATGGGAACTCAGACTAAACGCTCAAGTAAGTTACGCCCCCGATTAAGTATTTAAGATTCCGATAAAGTTTTAATTCAGTTTGAAGCCAGGATCGTTCAATTAAAAGTTGACGGACCGATATCGAAGCATTGATTGACTAAATTATGGTTGCCTACTACGTTACGCTAGTTAAAGTCACTATATAGAATCATTTTTATAGCACTCGGTATTGATATCTTCTAACTGACTGTCAAATGTATAAAAAAGGCAATGGACATTCGGGGAATTGGAGGTACGATGAAAATGGTCATTGAGGGAATTGGACGATCGAGGTCAGAACCAAAATAACTTCTGATAGCCTATCAGACAATTTTAAAATCATACAACCGGAATTATTCTTTGAATTCGTTTGAATATATGTAGATACTGCCTCTATGTGGTTCGAATCGTGTTATCTAAAATATATCTGCTTTCAAAGGAGTGGCATTTAATATTTGCTAGTACTGTGTCTTTACAAATACTGACCCTATATTCAGCTCTCATAATAAAACTAAAAGGTGTCCAAAGTTTTTTTAATTAAAACATAAATAATTTACATTAAGTTTATCGCTAAACAACAGACGTTTGAGACCAGTTTAAGCTGAAAAGGGAAGGGTATAGCAGAGTAACACGAGCCAGAGCAGGATCGGCGTAATGTCACCGTAAATCTTTTAATCCCAGCTCTTTAGGAATACGTAAAGGTCTGAGGAGGATTACGTAAGTTTAAATTATAAGGTGAAATATGTTTTCCTAGATAGGTTTTTCTATTGCTGTATATCTCAATCATTAAGGGATTGGTAAAGTTATTAGTCGAGTATTTAAGAACAGTTTTGTCAATGTGACAAGTAATTTAGGACTGTGGCTCGGTGGGCGAACGTCCGACTGAGAAACGCAAGAGGTTTGCGGGTTCGATTCCCGCTGGGAGACCAGATTTTGTACTATCTACATTTTCTGGTTTCGGGTCTGGGTGTTTTCTATGTGTAAGTATTTATAAAAAGAAATTATTTATATAGTTTCTTAGTCACCTACCTACTGCTCTGGTTAGTTAGATACATATAAAATGGTGCCCAAAAACGTGATGACATAGGAGATATGCTACGGCATAGAGATCTTGTTAATGCATCCTCGCGTACTTCGGAATAAATTATCCACCCGTCCAAATTTGGCTTCGTCTAAAATACCATGTTGAATCAATCCTTGTCCATTTTAAATTTATAGCTGAGCTAGTGTTACGGATGGAATTTGTTTATGGTTTTCGCCAATGTATTTGGCTTTACTCCAGTGATTTATATTCTCTTTATTATTACCAAAACTATTGATTAATAATTTATTTTGTTTGTACCTTATGTAATTCTTTTTTATCTAAATGCATATCCATTTATCTATCAATACCGGTTCGACAATATCTCTTATTTAACTTGTGGTTGAGACACAGCTAATCTAAGCTATAAGCATGTGTTACGGGTACTATACTAATAATAAATAAATAAATAAATATGTTCCGGACAATCTACACAACAACATCTAGCCCCGTGGTAAGCTCTAAGCTTGTGTTACGGGCACTAGATATACTTAATATAATATACAATACATATATAGATATTTTTATTATACATATTAAACACCCAGACCAAGGAGAAAAGTGCTTGCAGAACATAAAAACAATTTTAACCTCGGCGGGAATCGAACCCTTGCTCTGCAAGCCGACATTCGCCCACCGTGCCACAGAGGCAGTCAATTAAATAGATTTAGCAATACATTAAAAATACTATTTATTATTCAAAGAAAAAATTCAGACCACAAAGACCACAAGATTGCAAAAATACGAATACTGACGAATACTGACTACCGCCTCGGCGCGGCTGCGCACCCGAGTAGTCGGCAGACCTAGAGCATTTCAAATTGGTTTTATAAAACAATTGTGTTTTCAATTTCGAGCTGAATTACAAAAATGTAGGTTACGTAAAGCCGCAAGCAAAAACAAATGAATGATATCTCACTAAACGTTTTCTATCTAACATGCTATTTCCCAGTAAAAGCTCGTATAAAGCCTTACTTCTCGGCAATTAGAGGTTGAGCGCTAGTCTAGGGCGGGGGGCTGTGCGGGCCGTTTTTTTTCATTTGTTCCCTTTGTTCGTTAGAAGGACGCTTAAACTGTTTCCTTGCAATGGTACGTTCGTTCGGGCGTGGGATTCTGCGTGGAATGAAATGGAACACTTTGTTCCTAAACAATTTTTTTCAGTGGTTTTGCTTGAATCGCTGTGACGTGGGTTTATGAATGGCTTTTGAAATGTTCTTGTTTCTTTAACCGCAAGTAGTAAAGTCAATTATCTATATTTTTACGAGGATTTGGTAAGTTTTACCTCGGACAGGATTTAAATTACACCTTTTGTACATGATCGTTCCTAGGAAAGGCAATTTTGATACTTGGACATGCTTTATTACGAAAGTTCCATATTTATGACGAGCACACGATCGCAGTAAAACTAAACTACAAACTTTAATCGGTGCTACGCTTCGATAGCACGCTCTAGCCGTCACTTAACATTACTAGCGACACCTAGTTATTAACTTATTGCACGCGTTATAACAGACTTTCTTGCGGTAAATAGTAGATTTTGTTCTTCACTGGGACATCATTTTGAAATTGAAATCCCATATCGGATTTCAATTTCATAATAATAGATTTCCCGCGAAATGTATTACCCACATCCTCAAAAACTTTACCGTTTATAATTTTAGTAGGATAGGGTTGTTTTTTAGGCTGAAACGTCTATCTGTCTGTATGTCTGTCCGCCAGCGGCTGTATCTCAAGAACCGTTAGAGAGTTGAAATTTCGACGGATGATGTATCTCTCCTGCCGATATAATAACGACTTTCTCGACTTTCATTCCGAAGGTCGTGGGTTCAAACCCAGCCACAGCCCTCGGGATTTTTCTTCTTGAGAAATGTATGTGCGCTTTAAACACAATAATATGACTATATATGAAGAAATATGATAATTTTGTTTAAATCAAATAGAAACAATATTAAATACTACTATAAATAAAAACAATAACATACAATATATAAATAAAACACATATAATTAATCAGTAAAAAAATTACAGCCCCGTTAGGACATCACATTTTTATAATAGATTTAGACTACATTTGCCCATTACCAAATATTTTTAATTCAATTCAAAATTGTGTAAAAGGAAAGTTTTATTTATATATATGGTTAGCAGGAATATTCCTCATCATCATCATTTCAGCCGTAGGACGTCCACTGCTGGACATAGGCCTCCCTCAAAGACAGAAAGAGTTCGTCAGAAGATCTTTAGTTGTTTTTAAAATATTAATATTACCTATGTATTTCTACTGTATGAAGTAACACATCACAGTCTAATAACTAGATGGGGGTAACTAACTAACAAATGCGTGTTGGTGTCCCTCAAACTCATGCCGGTTTCCTCACGATGTTTGAAAAATTCACAAATATCCGGAAGTGCGTGGCGGGGTTGTGAACCACCTTCGGAATTAAAGTCCAGAATGCTCCCGATTAGCCAACACTGCTTCGATCGATAAAGGCGAGCTATAAATTTTCCAAAGCTGGACTATCTCCAATATTTTTCGTACTAATCGCCTTATCGATTATCAAGGAGCGAGAGGGTCGCTCCTCAATTATCGTCAAAACTTGTTAAATAAAAAAAATTGACTGAGAATATTAATTTTTAATTAAATTTAAATTTTTAGATACCTCTATAAACTCTTCTCTTTCCCATCATAGTTGACCCGATTTCTTAACTGCACTAGCGAATAAAACAAGAAGAGTGGTATCGACAACTTGAACTCCGAGACTGCTCCTTTTTAGGTACATGGCAGCACAGCCTGGCAGCTAATTATCTGATTGTGTTTTTTTCATGTTTTTTCTTCATGTCTGTTTATGCTGTCTACCGTGCTGTTGTTTGTTAAGATAGATGGATAGATACCTCTTAATTGTTCACCACAAATATAATACAAAGTAATCAGTAACATGACAATACATCGGATTACAAAGTGCTTATCGCTGTGTGCAATATCTTCCAGGCAAACTTTGAATGGAGAGGAAAGAAATATAACGACATAGACAGACAGTGATAGACTTGTTTTGTACCAAAATAATTGTATTTAATTTAATTTCAACTCGACTGAAGCCAGATGCCTCGAACGTCAAGACGCCGACGCGTTTCACGACTTTCAGGCATTTTAATAACTGAAGCTATAAAAATGGCTTTTAGCGTTTTACAAGTAATAGTTGGAATTGATTTATTTAATACTAGCGTTTCACGCTTTAGCGTTGGCTCGTGTTTATAGCCTTTGCTACGGAAATGACGGAATTTCTGAGGTTAAAAGCTTAAGTATAACCACGGTTAAGTTTATACAGTATTCCAACTTAACCGTGGCATGGAAATGCATGCCTACAGCCGCTCAGGACATGAACATGAGATGGGAATCTATCATTTAATATTCAACATTTGAATTGCGTCTATCTGCTTAATTTAAGTTTCCATCTCGTTCTGTGATTGTAGGTAAATGCAATAGTTATTAATATAATCAAATAAATTACTTTCTTAATGTAATTCTTTAATAGTGTTCACATATTTTTTTAATGATAGGTAAATTAAAACTAGTTTTTAATTTGGACTTAATTAATAACTAATCGGTCTTATTAATTTGCGACTGACAAATAGTTTGCGTTAACTGGGATACACAGAATGGTTTATTATTAAAATTTAATACATAAAAATCTGTAAAACATCCTTTCCGGGTCAGCTCGTTAACTAGATAATTCATTAAATTGTCTTATTACTCCTTATCTAACCGAATAGGTAAAATTTCATTAAAAAACAGTTCACGAAATAAGTTAGTAACAGGTTCAGAATCGAAGAAAAATTGGAGCAATTGTTAACCAACATTTTATATTTTAGAAATCGGTTAAACAGAACACGTTCAACAAACAAGCTAAATAAGTTTTCGCTCAAAAGAATAAAACAAGATAACAAAAATATGCCCTCAGCCCGCGGTATTGGAATTGAAATTATCTCTTTTGCGCAAATCCCACGGCGGGGGTTAATGTGCGCACCCACTGTGGCTAACGACAGTCGCAGCATTATACTATTTGACTAATGAAAATGGGTGACGGTACTCATTTCGTCGAAATGTCTTAATTGCATAGCCATTTCAAAGACTGTTTATTTATGTATAGAGTGTTGAAAATATGGACAATGTTTTATATTCGGTATTACATTATTATATAAAAACTAGTAAAAATAAATAAAATTAGAGTTTCTGCTTCCTTAGTATATGCAGTAACATATTCTTACTACCTACATCCACTTTTTATGTACATAAATAATGAATTTGTTCTAGAATAAGTTCCAACAACTTATTAAACTTACCATCTTATAAACAAGCATGGCGTAACATAATCCGCTCGCCGCAGTGGGCTGCGGGCTTATCCCGGCTCAATTACACGAGGAAAGTATTTAAAAGTACATTTGTCCTGCGATGGGTCCCCAGATGCACATAATTTGTATAAATTACCGGCGTAGTGAGCCGTGCTTCCTTTCTGTTTAATGTGTTTTAAAGCTCCGAATATTGGACTTATTCTTGTTATTTCATCATCATCATTTAAAATATAAAATACCTAACAAAGGCATCTAAATAAATATCTTACTGTGATTTTTATATTTGTAAAGGCATCCCTCATGCGTATACGACATTCATATGGTTCATATAGTTAATAGTAATGTCTTGAATATGAATAAATAGAAATGGTCTCCGTCTTGCTGATAATTCAATTTAGATTGAGCTTTAATCACATACATAAGCACCCCTAAATAACGTTCCCACTGCTGGGTCACATGTCCTTCTAACTTTTTAAACATTCACCAACCCGCACTTGGCCAGCGTGGTGAATTAAGGCCTTATCTCTCTCGCCAAGAGATAAGTCCCTGTGTCCCAGCAGTGGGTACGTTAATAGGGTGATAATGATGATGTGTATTTAATTATCATTGGTTTTAACTAATGGATTACAGTTATATGAGCTGGTATACCTGACACCGATTTGATGACACAAGAGCCCACAATGTCGATATGACTATGTAATTATGTACCTACCGCATCAAAAGCTATTTGTTTTAAACTATGGACTGAGATAACAATCGCTTGTAACTTTTGGAATTAATTTCTTACTTTTTCTCATAGGCTGCAATATGTCCACCGCTGGACTTGAGATATAACCCCATACACTCTAAATTTGAATAAACGACTGTTGGAGATTACAACATGTTGTAATCCCATTCATTTGACAGATTTTTGAAAACTTAAACTTTTTTTTGGAGTTTACTCCTTAAGAAACGATTTGAGTTATAAGGCCCGGTATGGAAATTTTATGGGGAGTAAAATCAAGTGTTAACAAAAGTTGAGGCGTTACGTAGAAAGAGACAAACATATATATCTGTAGGATTCAACGTGTAAAAGAATGAGATGGAATACCGTCGAAACGTCACGTTCGAAATAAGAACTTTAACGCATTTTGATTGGTTGTTTGTTGTGTCTCTGGAATGCGAGTTACCATTTTTGACATTCGAATACTCGTTCGAAAAAGTATTCGTCTAGCATTCACTTAGAATTTCTCAGTAAGTAGAGGTGAGAATGCAAAGTTATACAGTAAAATCATCAATATTTACAAAAAAAATTTGGCCGGACGTTTCTTTTTCACTTGGATATCGTCTTACAAAGATAGCTTTTACGTTTTTGTGCAGGGAACTAAAACAATTGACGAATTTATGGTCCTCTCAACGCGTTTCGTTGGAACATATAATAAGTACCTTCTGTTATTTATTAATTAAAATATTAAAAAAAAGCTATAGTTTCGACACCTAATTAATTTGTTCTTGCAGTATTTAAGAATGCTATTATAATTCAAAGTGAAAGAAATCAATCATCCTAAAATTGGATTTGTATAAATTGAACACAATTATTATTATTTTGTAACATACTTTATGTAATACGCTTTATTGAAGTAATATAAACAATCCGAATAATTACAGATATATGTTTATTTCTCTTATCATTTTAGCAGATGCGTTCATGTACCCTTTTTTTCTATTCGATGTACATAATATCATAATATCGTTCGTAAGTAGTAAACTCCAATCGTGCGTCGTAGCTGACACACACACACATTTTTTTTTTATGTACGATAAGTCTTTATTTGACCACAACCTCACCTGATGTAAAGTGACGATGTGGTCTAAGATGGGACATGAAGACCTAGAATGTAGATGGCTTCTCCGGACCACATTACGAAGGCTTTTGGCTCATCTCACAAAAAATTGTTGATATTTGTTGTTTTTTCTTTGTTTTATTGTATTTTGTGTTTTGATGTGTCAATAAATGTTTCTCTCTCTCTCTCTCTCTCTAAATTTGAATCTATATCTGTGAGATGTCCCATACATTTGTTACATGTAATCTCCAACAGTTGTAAGTGGCAACTCGTGGTAAGGCTACAAGGCAAGTTGAAAATAAAGAAAATCTTGCAATATTGAGTGCAGGCACACTAATAACTGTAAGTTTAAAGTAAAACTTCTCGGGTCAGTTTCAAACAGATTCATTTTGTTGTTATTAGTTGGGAAGTTCAGCGAAAAAGTACTGAGAAAAGTTTGTTGGTTCACGTTTTCATATCGGTTGTATATTTCATAGTTTATTTGTGTCATTACTAGTAGTGCCCGCGGTGTTACCCGTGTTATAATGGATTTGCCCGCGGTAAAAAGTAGCCTATGAATTTAAATACGAAATATAAATATTTCCGGACTACTTACACAGCTGCACCTAACTGATAACTACAAAGATACATTTTTATTTGTCTTTTACGACTTCATGCGAATAAAATGAGAATGCTAAGATGGATGTGTGGAGTGACCCGGATGGACAAAATAAGGAACGAGTATATAAGAGGAAGTTTGAAAGTGAAGTGGCACCAGTTATGGATAAGTTGAGAGGTTAGGTTAGCGTGGTTTGGGCATGTTATGAGAAGGAACGAAAGTCATGTTACAAGAAGAGCGTTAGATATGAATGAGGATGGATATGTGTGAAGAGGGAGGCCAAAGAAAAGATGGACTGTGTGAAAGAAGATATGAGTAAAAAATGAGTGAGTGATAATATGAGGGAAATGGAAGAAAAACACATGTTGTGCCGACCCCACATGGACAAGGGCAGGATGATGATGATGATGATACATTTTTTTGTAAATACATTTGATCCATAGAATGCTTTTGAGAATATGTATAATAAATTTATTTTATTCAGTATATTTTGCGTGAAAAAGGAACAGACAAAAAGAGTTACTGTCGCATTTATAATGTTAGCATGGAATTTGGCGTTGTCATACAAGCCAGACTTTTAGATCCCAAGATGTTATTGCGAACCTAAATTTGGATATTTAGAGCAGGCGTGCCAATAAATAGTTTAAAGTTAAACTTCCCGCTTCGTTACATAATGATTGAGTTTGTTGTTATTTAGTTGGGAAGTTCAGCGGGAATGTACCGCGGAAGTTTGCTTGAAAGGCTTCCCTTTGTTAACACTAAATGGCTGGTATACTTTTTGCTTCTTGATTGAGGGAAAATTGAGACACGTTGCGCGTTGTGTATTTTAATTAGGTAGAAACCGTTCAACTCGAGACATGTTCATGTAACTACTATTGCTATTAATTATAATATAGTATTTGTATGTTCTGCAAGCACGTTCGATTGAAAAAACTAGATGTTCTTGCCGCATTCCTTGAACCCTTGACTCTCGGAATTAAAGTCGTGGTTTCTCCCACTTAGCCAACACGGCTTATTTGACGGCGGAGAATCACACAAAATAATTGATTTTTTACAGAAGATGTACTTCAATGCCACTTTATCATCAATTGCTTAATACAAACGTTTAGAGTGCATACCGATAAAATTGCTTCAATATGACTATATTTCCCGCCGAGGGTGAAGGTGTTTGTATGTTCTGCAAGCACTTTCTCGCTGGTCTGGGTGTTTAATATTTATAATAAAAAATATCTATAAATGTATGACTATTATATTAAGTATATCAGATATCTAGTACCCGTAACACAAGCTTAGAGCTTACCACGGGGCTAGAAGTTGTTGTGTGAATTGTCTGCAAATATTTATTTATTACTTATTAATGGTAAAAGATAACAACGCGAAATTTATACCAAGGAAGGTCCGTTGGGTTCTGGTATGAGCAGTTCTCATTCACCATCTGCAAAGATAGAGGGTGGTTAATAGGCACTTACATAAACTTAAAGACCTACTCAAGGTAAAATCATAATCATCATCATTATTTCAGACGTAGGGCACTGCTGGACATAAGCCTAGGATAACTTTTCGTCCCCAACAGCCATCCGCACTACGCGCTATATGGCCTGCCCATTGCCATTTCAACAGACTAATACGAGACATACGAATATAAAAATGTACTTTTCCACTCTTAATTAAAAAGACTCGTTAAACTTAAAGGTGACATATTTATTGGTTGGTTGAAACAAAAAGATTCGAAAACTGTTATTAATATTGAATCTCTTTTATCCAAAACAATATAATCCTGCCAAATGATATAACATAGAAATCGGCTTACATAAACCATATTCGTTGTAATAACTGTAAACAACTTACACATAATATAATACCCGTCGTCTGGCTGTCGGCCAACGCTAATACGAGCAATCAGCCACCAACGTTCGAGATAACATTTAGCTCATTTGAATCTGTAGATAAGTATCTTAGGATTCCTAGTAAATCCTGTAATGTGCTTGGAATTAACCTAAATAAGAAACCTGCAGCATAAAAATGTGGATAAGCAGTGGTTATGTGTGTTGGTGCGGTCTATGTCGAATATTCGTGTCAACGCGATGTGTGTGGCCGGATACATCGTTGCTACCCGAAGTATTGGGGCGAATACGATGTTTGGATACAATTACGTCACTTTAGAATCTTGTAGCGCACATCATGATCACCCTATTAACGTTCCCACTGCTGGGACACAGGGACTTCTCTCTTTTGACGAGAGAGATAAGGCCTTAATTCACCACGCTGGCTAAGTGCGGATTGGTGAATGTCACATGTCCTTCATACTCTTTAAAGTTCTCAGAACATGCCGGTTTCCTCACGATGTTTGCTGCACCGTTAAAGCACGTGCATAAATTTCTCAAGAAGAAAAATCCAGATTTGCGAGGTGGGAATTGAACCCACGACCTGATTTGTATATGTAGCGCGCAACGTGACATAAATCTTTGTCCGCTAATGTAGACTAGAACATCGCGTATAACCGTACACTAGACCTTTCGGATTGGTGCTCATTTTGAAATAACTTTGGAGCTCTTCGACTTAGTACTCTCCAAGCTTAGGGTTCTCAAAATATCTCACCATTACAAATAAAGTTTTAAAAACCCCATGGTGGTGTATTTTTTCAACATAATTACCTGTAAAGGATAATGACGTTTAAATATATTGCCTGCCTTGTACGAGTACAAACACAGGAATTTACGAGTAAAATCATTTCTCCTTTGTATAAGTTTTGCCACTCAATACAGTTATAACATTTCAGATTATTACCGTGATAAAGCAATTTTTGTTAATAAATTTATCAGGCGGAAGTTTCAGCAGAAAGAACAATAAATATATCATCTGAAAATGGGAAATTCATGAATTGTTTAAGTGTGAAAATTATAATTTTGCGTAACCGCAGTCTTTTAATAAATTTCTTATCATCATTTCAGCCGTAAGATGTCTACGGCTGGACATAGGTAGCCCTCAATGACGATTATTGCATTGACTGATAGAAATTTGCATTGCATTTTATCTAATATATAAAATTCTTGTGTCACGTGGTGCGTAATCGAACTCCTCCGCAACGGCTTGACCGATTCTCATGAAATTTTGTTAGCATATTCAGTAGGTCTGAGAATCGGCCAACATCTATTTTTCATTTTGAAAAAATAAACAATTTTGTAAAACAACGTTTGTTGGGGTCAGCTAGTAATATTAGGTCCTTACATATGAAATTGGCGTTTTTCGTACTGGCCACTTTAATCACAAATTTCTCCTCTTTGGTAAGGAATTCCAAATTCAAATTTGTACAGCTATAGACTCATGTATTTGTGCTTCGATGATCGTCATTCATTTGTTTTTTTTCTTCTGTTTTTTTCTGTTTGCGTCACTCATTTTACAAAATGGAAAACTTAAAATATCGCATTATTTACGAGTACGAGTTCCGCCGTGGCACTAGTGCTGCGGAAACAACTCGAAGGGTGAATGATGTGTATGGCGGTCGTGTTGCAAAAGAAAACACAGTTCGTTTTTGGTTCCAACGTTTTCGTTCTGGAAATTTCGACTTGCAGAACAAGCCCCGTGGACGGCCTGAGACTCAAGTTGATAATGAAGAGTTGAAGGCTATTGTGGAAGCGGATCCATCGCAAACCACGTCCGAGTTAGCTGCAGGCTGCGGTGTTAGTGATAAAACTGTTTTAATTCACTTGAAGCAAATTGGGAAGATTAAAAAGCTTGAAAGGTGGGTACCTCACGAATTGACTGAAGCAAACCGGCAAACGCGCGTCGACTGCTGCGTTACATTACTAAACCGGCACAATAATGAAGGTATTTTAAACCGAATCATTACCTGTGATGAAAAATGGGTTCTTTACGATAATCGGAAGCGCTCAGCGCAATGGTTGGATCCTGGCCAGCCAGCCAAATCCTGCCCCAAGCGAAAATGAACCCCAAAAAAGTTACTTGTAAGCGTTTGGTGGACTAGTGCCGGTATTGTTCATTACAGTTTTCTCAAATCTGGCCAGACTATTACGGCTGATGTCTATTGTCAGCAATTGCAAACCATGATGGAAAAGCTAGCGGCTAAACAACCTAGGCTGGTCAATCGCTCCACGCCACTGCTGCTTCACGACAACGCTAGACCACACACTGCGCAACAGACGGCTACTAAATTAGAAGAGCTTCAATTGGAAAGTCTAAGACATCCTCCGTACTCCCCGGACCTTGCTCCAACAGATTACCATTTTTTTCGAAATTTGGATAACTTCTTGCAAGGGAAAAAATTCAACTCCGATGGGGCAGTCCAAATCGCCTTCAAAGATTTTATTGATTCCCGTCCGACTGGTTTTTTTAGTAAAGGGATCAATGAACTACCTATAAGATGGCAAAAGTGCATAGAAAATAATGGTTCATACTTTGATTAATTAAATATATTATATTAAAAAATATTCGACTTTTTGTTCCTCCCATACAAAACGCCAATTTCATATGTAAGGACCTAATATATAAGAATGTATGACATTTAATTTTTCTTTAAAAATATGACGTACCTTGAATACCACTCACTGTTATTATATAATTAGTAAATAAATAATAAAATAATAATGTTTCCTGAACGCGGCTTGCAGTCATAGTGAGCCGGGAGCTTTCTATAACATATTTTGGTTATCTTGTTGATAGACGCCCTGCGCTGCCTACGTGCAGTTCTATGACCACTCAAACGAGCATAACCATTTTGCTCTGTCCGTTACCCTCGTTGTCAGAAAATCGATTTGGTCTATGACACTTATATGCTCACCTGTACGTGATTTGAAAACAGAATCACTGAGCCCCAAGTTCACTACTATGAGCTACAAATCGAGTTTTATTCAACTTCGTTCAACCATTGAAAAATGACAGTTAAATGTCAATACATAATTTAATTTTACAATATTCTTTAATTTTAGATCACAATCTGGTATATTTTAGGAAAGGGTAAATCGTCACTTTACATCAGGTGAGATTGTGGTCAAATGAAGGCTAATGTAGCGTAAAAATAAATCATTTGATCTCAGCAAGGCGTTTAAACTAGCTTAGCATGATCGAGTTTGTAGCTAATGGTAAAACCGGGACTTAATTCTCTTTTAAGTTTCTTTTCATTTCTGATCCCGTAAAATCCCTATAACATTACTTTAAAGTATTTATCATATCATACTAATATTATAAATGCGAATGTAAGTTTGTTTGTTACGCTTTCACGCAAAAACTACTTAACCGATCATCATGAAACTTTGCACATATACTCTTGAAGGTATAAGAAGAAACATAGGATACTTTTTCCTTAAAAATAATTACCCATGCGAAGCCGGGGCATGCCGCTAGTAATACATACTTTTACGGAAGTACCCAGGTTGTGGGATATGAATTAAGGCTCGGACTTTGAAAGCGACCTTCTATTTCTGGGACACAGGGATTCGGTCCGGGTCTTATCGTTTTCTTCCCTGCACTTCTTCCTGACACTTATTCATGTTCTTCTTCAAGACTCACTTTAGAACTGCAACTTGATTCACTTTTTTCGACTTATATTCACGCGGAATTGAACAATAGCGAAACGATGTTCGAAACTTGAGGCATTTAATTTATTCGTATTTCTATTTGCATTTCGTTTTCACGTTTTCTGTCCTTGTTTTTACCTTCTGTTCGGACGCGAACAATCTAGAAATGTATTTTCGAATCACAAAAAGCGTGCGTCCTGTAGCTGAATTCGAACTCGGTCCCCGGGGATGGAAGCCTAGTACGTCACAGACGAGCCAGCGAAATCGTTACCTAACCGTTTGAATTGATTTGCCACAAGCATTCTGACTGACCTAATCAATTTCGCGACCCCATCACGCGGTAATATTTCTGATTCGATTTCCTGAAAATATTCACAATTCATCATTATCATTAGTACCCTGATTACGTTTCCACTGCTGAGATACAGAGACATCTCTATTCTCAAGAGATTAGGCATTAATTCACCACGCTAGCCAAATGTTACAGTACCCTTCAAACTCTTCATAGTTCTCAGAATATACCGGATTCCTCATGATGTTTGCCTTCACGTGTTTAAGGCGCACATACCTTTTTTCAACAGAAAAATCTAGAGGTGCTCGGAGAGGTTTGTACCCACGACCTTCGAAATGAAAGTCGAGTTTCACTACCGTGTTGGCTAAGTGAGAGAACCCACTTAGCCAACACGTTAGTGAAACTATTCATCATAATATTTTCATTATCTCTAAAATTTGTGTCACGAGTAACGCGTTTGTTATGTGTAACATAAAATCTAACCAAAACACTATAAATACAAATCTAGCCTCAAATCCGGCGACGGCTCGGGCAACCAGTTGTGCGACTGCTTTATGGCCCGTTGGGGACGGGCGCGAGTTTTGTCCTATCTGTTCTCGCTTATAAAGGACTTCCTCACATTTCTGCGATAAAATACGAACTGACGTCTGTTTTAGATCTTTGTTTATACAGTTTACACGTTGTTTGGATAACATACGACCTACTAAAAGAACGCGTTATATGTGTTTGATGTCAAGAAATAGATCTCATGAAATTATGGTCAATTTTGAGATGTAGTTTATAATGAGGTGGGCATCCAAGTTTGTAGGAACATAAATACTAAGAATAAGCCCCAGATCAGACTTAACTCGTTCTAAAGCCTCACTGAGATCAAATTGTCATTTTTCAATGGTTCAATCAGTTTTCGTGAACGATTTCACTATAAATCATTCACTTTAAACGTTTTTGAGATCATAGCAAAAAAAATAATTAGATTCTAATATAAATATTTGGTTGGACATTTAACATAAAATCTCATTCAGGAGACGACGAGCATAGCGAGCGTGCCTTGGTAATGGATTCCACGATTTCGGCTGTAGCAACTACGTGTTACTGGAAATACTTTTGTTTGCTTTTAGATGATAAGGAATATATAATCATGTTATAACATTGTTGCAGTGAGGATGGGCAGCCACTCCCGCCGTCACGTGATCGGCTGCGTACTGCTGGGGATCCTAGCAGTGGTGGCAGCGGCGTCCTACGACCGAGAGCGCTTGGAGATCGCTAAACAGATCCTGGAAGAGGTGCCCCTCACTGACGGGTGAGTATCTACATTGTCGTCACGAGTCACGTGGTCTGCTGGGGATTCTAGCAGTGGTTGCAACGGCGTCCTACGACCGTGGGAGATCGCCAAGTAGATCCTGGAAGGAGATGCTTCTCTCTGACGGGTGTGTATCATAGGGCACATTTAAGGGGACTTTAGATCAAACGCTGCGTCAAGCGTCAGGAGAGCCCAGCATCATGTTAGTTGGCATGTCTGGCGTTGCGATAAGCGGCACGTGCTGCGGATTGCGTCATCCTCCCACATGCCTATTTAAATATTCAGCGGCCTTAATGCTCCCATCCGCCGCTGTTTTCCTTCACAAAGCCCGCGACACAATTTTGCAATAAAGTGTTGCAATTGCATGAACATAATAAACACCTCGGTATCATAGGGCATTGGTTGAATTTGGGCAGGAATGACTCGTATCGAGGAGTATTGAGTATGTCGTCTTGACACCATTAAAGTGACATAATATTCTGGCGCAGAAAGTCGCCTCCTAAGCAGATTTCCACCCAACGAGCCAATATAATCACGCTCTGGGAACTGATAATGTAATATAGGTTGTAATATCTTCTTCTTTCCAGACACAATGACCTGCCTTGGAACATCCGAAAATTCTTGCGCAACCAGATCAACGAGTTCGAGCTGAACACCGACCTCACCGTGGTGGAGCCCTGGTCCATCTCCAAGTACTCGCACACCGACCTGCCGCGTATGCGCGAAGGCATGGTCGGCGCACAGGTTAGTACTCATTATAACATGGACCAGAGTCTGTTGTATGCTGCTGGTAGACATAATTAACTAACCATACACCGTACATTTTAGCAAGACATGGGGTTTAAGCCACTGTCTGTGGCAACCTCTGCCAAAAGGCACTTATAGATTTAAGTTGATGATACTTATTTTTGGATTAATTTAACATGAACAGAGGATATAATTATGTATATTAAAAAGTCTCCCTCTAGTGGTAACAAAGAGTTGTAATACGGAAAAAAAACCTGCGTTACTATTGGTAGTAAGATTGGTAACGAAGGAAAGGTGGATAAAATCTGTTCTTCCATACCTGTATGGATTATGAACACTAGAACTGTGTTCTAGTTTAGAACAGTAGGAATTATGCAGGACCGCCAGAAACGAACAAGGCGCACACTGTGGTTGTGCCAGACCCTCCTTGATTATTCAGCAATGGTTACCTCGGGACGGTGAGGTTGGCTTTGGTCTCTAGGATGTCTATTCCTTATCAACGAGTTCGAGCTCAACACCTACCTCACGTGGTGGAGCCTTGGTTCTTCTCTAAGTACTCGCACACCGACCTGCCGCGTATACATGAGGGTATGGTCGTAACACAGGTTAGTAAAGAGATAAAAGTCTTATTTAGACAGTCTGTAGAGTTTTGCGAGGCAAAAACCTCATATGTATATAAAGGAGTAAAAACTACCGCGTATACATCAGGGTATGGTCGTCACATAGGTAAAAAAAGAGATAAATGTCTTATTTAGACAGTCTGTAGAGTTTTACTGCGAGGCAAAAACCTCATAATAATATATATATATATAAAGGAGGATTGAAAGCCGTGTTGGCTAAGTGGGAGGACACACGACTTTCATTCCGAAGGTCGTGGGTTCAAACCCCGCCACGCACCTCTGGATTTTTCTTCTTGAGAAATTTATGTGCGCTTTAAACACGTGCTTTAACGGTGAAGGCAAACATCGTGAGGAAACCGGCATGTTCTGAGAACTTTAAAAAGAGTTTGAAGGACATGTGACATTCACCAACCCGCACTTGGCCAGCGTGGTGAATTAAGGCCTAATCTCTCTCGTCAAGAGAGAAGTCCCTGTGTCCCAGCAGTGGGAACGTTAATAGGGTGATGATGATGATATAAAGGAGTAAAAACTATTTCTTATCATAACATTAATAATAGTGTCCAAAAAAGCTTTCGACTCAGCATTTGTAGTCTTGCACGTGATAAGGCAACCGTTCCTTTTAGTAGGAATATATTTAGGTACTATGTACACACTGTGGACATTCCGATGATTTACGCGGTAGACATGCAGACGTCACATTTACGAATGAAAAAAAAAAGGATGGCAAGAAAGCGTCAAAGGAAAGCTTACTAAACTCTCCTGTCAGACCACACCCACGTAGCCAACTTTCCTCTCCTCTCGGTTTTGATTTTCACACGAGTCAGAATCTTAGTATACATTGTCTATATTTAATTGCGTTTCCTGAAGAATCACAGGAAAACAGGCGGTCGGCAACTAAGATTATTTTTTAATTAACCTGTCATAAAATTGCGAAAACACGGGACAAGCAACACAAAATGGAAAAACAAGATGTTTCCCATTTATAACGACACCGGCAGGTCACTGCTTTGTTTTTAACTCCAGGTTCAAACAGATACAATCTTAAAAGTGGAAACTTCTTCTTGCTAGTCTTGTTGGAGTAGTTTTGAAATATCGTTTTAACTTATAAACTAGTTTTGTTCGGGAAGTTCCAGTTCCGAATAACAGAGGATATCTCTCGAGGTTTCATTTGATCGCATTAGAGAAATAAGAAGGGTCTGTTATTTTATTTTCTCGTTTGTTTCATTGTCTGATTCAAGGTGAGGCTACATTAGCCGCCTACGTAAACTGCTAACGTCAAAGCGATATGTGTCGCCGGGTACAAGTAAAAGATGTTTTGCGTGGGCGAGGCTATATCTACGTCACTTCAGAACCTTGTAGCGAGCAACGACAGAGATCTTTGCCCGCTAATGTAGACAATGTCACGTGCCCGTACCTACACGATATTTTTAACGCGTCAACTCGACATAAATCTTTTTCCTCTGATGTTGCCGTCACAAATATATATTTAAGTAAAACGTACATTGACACTTTGACGTTTATCGTAATATAAGTACAGCCGTAAGTCGTCCACTACTAGACATAAGTCTAGTCTAGACATAAGTAAAGCTGTTGACGGCCATATAGCCAGTCACGGACGCCATCTAATAAAAGAAGAAGAAGACATAAGTAAAATAAATATTTCCCCGGTAAAAGTAGATTAAGTGTTTAATCCAGATTGTAAACTATGTTTCTTCCAAGTTCCATGCAAATCTGATCAACGATTTGAGTGTAAAGTATTTCCAAACATCTATTCAAACCTTTTATGTTTAAACAAAGTGATAAACCCCACTTACTGGGTGAAAAAAAATATTCTAAATTTGTGTAGAAAACATTAAGGCGACTCGAACCCACGTCTTCTATTTAAACTTTCCTCTTTATGTACCTAGCAGGTAATATATTATACACTGCGAGGCTTTGGTAAAAAATTGCCTTAATTATAGTATCCCACAGGTAATGTACTATCTACTCGCGTTTTATTCATTTTCCCATATGCTTTTGTAGTTAAAAAAACGGGGGATTTTTTAATACTACATACCAGACACCCTAAGGGTCTATTTCGCCATCTTTGAGTAAAGTTAGACAATGGTTAAAATATAGAGCTATTTCGCTCAGTCACATCTGATAAATCGAGATAGCTCTTGACAAAACTAAGCATTGATTATTTATTATTCGTGTTTTGTGATACAAGCCTTTATTTGTACAGAATAATCAAAAAATCTAGTTTAGATATATAATCGTCTATTTCTACATTAAATCCCGTGGAGTTATGACGGTAATAATAGTGTTCTTATTCCGCCGTCCGCAACGCAGTGAATCCAACAAGTGACAAATAACGGTGACTTTGAGGCTCGTTATCGGTGAAACCAGACCTTGAGGGATGCCCTACTCTTAATATTAAATTATATAACTTCCTTTTTACATAAATCAGGTTGCTCAAAGCTCAAAACAAGAAAGCTCTTTATTTACTGATTAGCTACTTGGCACTTTACTCAGGAATGAATAACGATTTTTACCAGATCAGCGGCATTTCGCACCGGTGAAATTTTTATCTATTCAGCAGATTTAAATGCAGTTTTTGGCAAACGCGTGATTTATGAGCAACGTATAATTTCCACCGGAGCGAAGTCCGGACAGGCCGAAGTGAGTGATGAATTACTACTCCACATAACAACTTTAATTCTAAAGCAAAACGTTTTTTTATAATAATCTAACATTCCTTCTGAAAATTATATATTGTCGTCCTTTCAATAACATTAACGCAAATGTTTGTCTAAATTGACCATTGAACATCAAACACGAAATTCTCAATGAGTATGTTCGAGTCAAGCGTGAATAGGCACCTTCTAGATCTTTGTGATCCACATCGATCCACCCTCGTCCACATCGACACTTACCATCAGGTGAGATTGTGGACAAACAAAGATCTATCGTCCTAAAAAATTCTATTGCATCATTGGTCGACATATTTAATTTTATTCGAATTCGCTATAGGCATTTTTCCAATCTAATTTTTATTTGTAAGCCGCTTGTAGACATACTGGAAAATCATACGTAATGGAATTGGACAGCAGAATATCTAAAAATACTCATTAATCGTATATGCAACTACAAAACTCAAACTCCGCAAAATAACATCGCACAATCAGCCCAAGGCTAAGTTGGGGTAACGAAAAACAAGGCTTCGTAAGGCTCCGGGAACAAACGCCGCAATCAAATAAAGCAGGCGTGTTCACGCTCTATAAATATAATTCTACATTCGCGCGTATATTAGGCGTTAAAAGAGGGAGTAGGTAACAGTGGCGCCGCTATAGGGGGCTTCTAAATAGTAAAAAGTTAAGTAAAAGTATCTTTATTGCATAAATACATGTGGTTATAGGTCTTAAATAAATTACATAGAACAATGTATTTCACCAATACATGGCGTAAAATGTCATGTGACATAGCTATTAAAATTAATTACAATTGAAATAATTATCATCATCATAGAAAATTAATTTATAAATAAAAATGACAGAATAATTTCAAATTTTATCGTCCATAAATTCTATGGACGTTCTATTTTCTTCATAAATTTCTAAAAAAAAAAAAAAAATTTTAATAGATTATTGTACAGAAATTGTATTTAATTTTCTGAGGTAGGTAAACAATCTACAATTATACAATTATAATAATGAGTGCAACTACTATTTTGCAATCGTATGTGTAAAAAATAAGGTTGCAATCGTTAATAAAAAAATATCTGTCTACAATTTCAAGAGCGGCGTCACCCCAGCACATGCCGTGCGTTAAATGAAGCAATGCGTGACCCAGACCTGTGTTTTTGTGCGGTGCGGATAGCTCGGACTAATTTGAATTTATGCCGCACATAAATATTATGCCGCACATAAATATTTTGCCGACAATGCCGCGTTATTTGCCACCATTCGCATTACCTTTGCCCCGAGGCATGATAATCTTGTTGTGTTTACGAATAAAATGGAAATTAAGTTACGTATATAAATATGATCCCTTGAGTAAGATATATCATATTCAGGGGATCTCCATACATAACTATAAGTACAATATAATGTAATAAATCTTATTTAGGGAGGATTTTTTCAAACTTAAATAAAAGGTGGTGGAATATCATTATTTTTAATCTTATATTTTTTACACTTATTCTTTTACATTGTCACTTATCTGTCTATTATTTAAGTAAGACGTCAGACAACTTAAATCTGCCGTCTTATAGTTCATTAATTTGTAATTGTATTTGTAGATGTTGGCCAATTCTCATAGATACCGGATAAGCACAAAAATTTTCATCAAAATCGGTCAAGCCGTTTCGGAGGAGTATGGCAAAGAAAACTGTGACACGAAAATTTTATATATTAGAGATAAATCAATCTCTTAAAAAACTGTTATACAAAGAAAAAATTGAATACTTAAATTTTATTCACCGACTTTCAACGAAAAAAGGAGGTAACCAATACGTGGCGTATGTTTTTTTTTTTTGATCGTTAGAAATAGTGCAGCCCAAGCACGTTGGTCCTTTTAAATAGAGTTTTGGAGTTAGTAGAGTTTGACACTTTCAAGCTCCTTTAATTGTGGGAAAGAATTTGAGCGAATGAATAACAATTAAACTTGACTTAGGTATTTAATTAAAATAAATAAATAAATATTTCCGGCCTACTCACACAGCATCATCTAACCCCAAACTAAGCAGAGCTTGTACTATGGGTGTTAGGTGACTAATATACTAATAGACTAATATACTACATAGATACATTTTTTTACTGCATAGATCATTACTTACATTCTTAGAACTCAACCAATTTCTATTGAAATAAGACTTTTCTAGAAATAAAACTCGTAATTTTATAAAATAATCCCTACGCAAAACGAGGGACCTTATAAGTTTAACGTGTATGTCTGTCTGTCTACGGCATCATAGCTCCCGAACGGATGAATCGATTTCAATTAAATTTTTGATCGAGTGTTTTTAGACATGTTTGATGTAAATCGGTTGACCGCTTAGAAGTTACGAGGGTAAAAGAGGGGAAGAAAAACCGAAATACTCGAGCGGGGCCTCAAATGAGAGCGCGTGCACATTACAAAATAGTATGACTCTTTCTTTTAGTCGATTTTTTCTAGTTATTTCGTATAACTCGTCCAAATTTTATAAATCTCTCCATTGCTTTTAGATTATATATAAAAATTTACAAATATTTCTTGGTGTTATTGTTGGTTAGGAAACTAAAGATTTGGAATCGGAGATTTCTTTTTATTTTATATTTAGATTATATGTATTTATCTATAAGTACTTATTACAAATCAAAGTTTTTCAAGAAGAAAAATCCAGAGGTGCGCGGCTTGGTTTGAACCCACTACCTTCGGAATGAAAGTCAAGTGTACTCCCACTTAGCCAACACGGCTTGTTTTGGTATGTAACAATACCTTATGTAATCTTAATATACATAAATCTCGTGTCACAATGTTTGTCCTCAATGGACTCCTAAACCACTTAACCGATTATAATAAAATTCGCACACCATGTGCAGTTCGATCCAACTTGAGAGATAGGATAGTTTAAATCTCAAATTATAGTCGCAATTTTAATTTATTACTAATTATTTTTCTGTTATTATCTACAGGTTAACAAAAGTGTAAAATAAATGTCTTTTTATAGGTTGTCTATGATTTTTCTTGATAAGCTACGATACGTGGTGGTAAAATACTCTTAGCCGCTAGTAGCTTATATTTTACTATTTAGCCTCGTTTCAATAATCGATTCGACAGCCAAAGCCGAGCCGGCATCGAATTGTAAATTTAGAGTTGAATTGTAAATCGGCGATATCCCGTCGTCGGCTCAGGCTGTGGGTTTGCGCACAGCGCGCTGTATTGGTCGTGATTGCTTGTAACTTTTACACATCAATCGGATATCTTGTCTAGATGATATCTCATGGATCGGAGCAGACATCTGATAACTATTACTCAGAAACTGCAAATGTATGTTTAGGTTTACCCAAGACATATAAAGTTTTTCCATCACTCATATTGTTTTTAATGTCTAGTAGATTAATATTTATCATAGCGACGTAGCTCATCCTAGCTCTGGAAAACACTCTTACGTTTTTTTTTAATATGCCACAATGCAATTTATTATTTGTCTAAAACCGATGACATAATTTCGAAGAACAAATCTTCCTATGTCTTATTTTCAGACCTTCCTATACTAACAAAACCTTGTTACACCCTGTATAGATAGAAATAATATTATACCTGCCTCAGTGGCGCGGTGGGTGGAGGTCCGCTTGCGGTGCAAGAGGTAGCGGGTTCGATTCCCGCCGAGGGGTCAAGTGTTTGTATGTTCTGCAAGCATTTTCTCCTTGGTCTGGATGTTTAAAATGTATATAATAAAAATATCTATCTATGTATGTCTATTATATTAAGTATATCAGATGTCTAGTACTCGTAACATAAGCTTATAGCTTACCACGGGGCTAGATGTTGTTGTGTGGATGGTCCGGCAATATTAAATGAATATATGTAAATCTACCCGTTCGCTAGCACCAATCTTAGTTGCTTCAGCCAGTGCAAAGCCATATAGCCTATATATAACGTAGCAGACCACATATATGATGGAAAAGCATTAACGGATCTATGATACCTCTATCGATCCGTTTAGAACTTCAATATCTTTGTAACATTAATCCAAACTGACCTTTTATCTATTTCGAAAGCATTGTTCTGAAGTCTGCTATTATAAGGTTCGGAACATGGTAGCAGTTACTATTAGACTGCCTACTACAAACGTTATTTAACTAAGTTGACGAAAATGTAGGTAACCCGATTTGTTTCCTTAAAAGTATTTTTTAACTATGAAGAGTTTGAAGGAAATATGTTAGAAGAGTAAAGATTTTTAATTCTTCTACTTTTGTTAATATGTATTTTTTATGTTCTTGGATAACTTCGTAGTTTTTGCTTTACCTTCAAAAATCCAAGGCATAATAATTAAATAATTTAATTTTGTATTAATTACTTTAAAGTGTTTGTTATATATTCTGTTGGTGTAGCCTATTTTAATAAATAAAAATAAAATAAAGCATTTCGGCAGTAAGTTCCTTGTTATGCCTATGCTAGTGCCTGCATACATATCCAATTTTCTAATCTTTATTGGAACCAAACCTTATAAAGTAAAAATTTGAGAAATCAAGTTATTTCAATAAATTGTTTCACAAACTCTGAGTAACTAAGCAATGTATAATTATGACAATAGAACGTGTCTATTTTAAGTTATTTCAAGAGCTATCTCGCCTTGTCACGTGTGACTGAGCGGCGAAATAGCTGTGTATTTTAATCATTGTCTAACTTTACTCGGAGATGGAGATAGAGGCCTTACCTTTTCGCAGGTACTGTCAACAGCAAAATAAACTGATGAAATAGGTTCTAAAATAATAATAATAATATAATTCTTTATTACACACCAAGAAAAAACAATACAAAAATGGACTTAATGCTAAATACAAAATTCGTAATGGGCGGCCTTATTGCTTAAAGCAATTTCTTCCAGACTTCCTTTGGATGGAGAGGAAAATGCACAGCAAATAACTGGACGGTGCGGTGACATAAAAATAATAATTAGTAATAATAATAGTAATACAAGAAAATTAATTGCCAAATATTTTATAATATAGACTTACATATTACTTTACATTATAAATAAATATATACCTAGATACTAATAAAAATAACATAATAATCTTATACATACAATTCTCGTGTAAAAATGTTCGTTCTCGGTACTCGTCCGAAACAGCTTGACCGATTCTCATGAAATTTTGTGAGCATATTGAGTAGGTCTTAGAATCGGCTATCATCTATTTTTGATTTTTCAAAACAATATTTGCTGCAGTCAGCTGGTATATATATAAAATTAAGCCATAACTTACTGACTTACAGTAGTCACAAGTTCTGTTTGTGAGAAGTAATGGACCAAATAACGAGTTATAAGTATGCGATCACAATTGTTTCGATCCCCGGTAATTTTCTTTTGACCCATCAAATTCTATTTGAAATTTACACTTTGATATAACTTGTAACACCTTGCCGTCACACTAGAATAAATGTGAACTGGGTTTACGATTCTACGATTTTGATTGCTTACTTTTGATGTTGACATAAACATGTTCGTGTGCATTTGAATCCAGCTGCTTCTAAAACTTATCACGGCGCGACTACGTCGACTCATTCTCAAGCCTCATCTACCCGAGAACGTAAAATCGTAGACCCACTGCCACATTTCCTATATCCGATACGCAAAACAAATCTTGCTACACATTCCGCACACGAATTTCATCTCTCCATCTAGTTATCACAGCTGATTTTTCCTCGAACTTGCGAGTCTGGTAATTGAATCTGGTTGGGCTTATAAATTGGTAAAGGGATTGATATTAGGGCCGCACTACAAATGCGAACTTATTGTCGGGCTTGCCTGCTTCGGCATGCAAATGGGCTCGGGGGACCTGCTCCTTTCGCAATCGGTTCAGATGCGAACTGAATTTCTTTCTTTATTTGTTTCTTTTTTTAAAATTTATTGCTTGGTTTTTCCAGATTATTCACCATTTTAGCTTATTTTATTTAGTAAACAAGTATATAACCTTTTACGTCACAAGCATAGTAATATTTTTATATTAACTATTACTCTACTGGGTTTGCCTTCGTTATTGAATAATACTGCAAAAAACACGATTAAATAATAAGCCTTTATAATAATAACGTGAGCTATAAATCTATAATAGTCCAAGAGTTTTAAAAAACGACCACCACAAGCACACAGTAAGCCAGTCATCATCAACAAACTTTTTGCGTTGAACACCTTATAAACATTCCCACCTATTTTGTTAAATTATGTATCGTATATACATCCATTATTTACTAAGATGCGGTGATGTAAATATTACAAACACTATGTACTTAAATTTTATTTACTTCAATACATGTATAGAGATATTTAATATCTTAAGCATTGCCACGTAGAGGTGCTACGGCGTAGGCATCATACTACGCCGTAGGCCTCGTAGCACGTAGCACTAATAGCGTAGAGCTACTCATGGTATAACCGTTACCAGGTGAGGCTAAATAATAAAAAAGTGTAGTAAGAAATTCTTCGTGAATATTCTTTTAAGCCTAAAGTTTTATATTAAGAAGCCTTAGTTTTAAACATAATCTCACGATAACAACCTTAATATACCAAAAAGTAAGTTTATAGTGAATTCATGTGTTTCTTGTGTATATTATAGCCTGTATATACTAGCCCCGTAGTAAGCCTTAATATAATAGGCATACATATTATGTATATCCCCAACCATAATGATAATAATGATTTCCAAGAAAATTAATCCCAGCTCGCATACAAAGAAGAACCTTCTTTGTTGAACTCGTTTAAAAATCTCCAACTGAATCAGCTGTTCTTGGGCCAAATCTCCTCTGCACCACTTATTATGTATGTATAGCCACCGTCAAAGTGATATAAGCGTAAAGAATAGTCAAAATAATCTGAAAAGCAAAACCAATTATATAAGCAGATAGAATCATAATAATATTTTATGTAAGAATAAGAATCAATTATTTGTATAAAACATGAGTATAGACATGGTAGTAAGGTTTCTGCCAACACTGGCGTGCAAATTTGAGAGTATGAATGTATGTCGAACTATCAGATTTCTATTTATTCATATTTATATAAGTTGACAGTGTTCAAAATGATCTGTGCAAACGGAGCTTTTAAATGTATCGTCTTAAAAAGTCTGCATGCTGCCTGTGATAGCTTTCGCAGATCATTTTGAACACCTTGTCAAATTAGATAATTATTAAACAATTTAAATGACGAATATTTTATTTATTATCTTTGGCTTATATTATGTTTCATTTTATATTATATATTAACAATTTATTTAAATTATTATCTTATTAACATTTGCATACCCGCTTGAGGGTTAAATACAATATACTACTTGTACCATCATGACATGTACTTTAATTGAAATGTATTTGGCAACTAAATGATTGATTTGATTTGATATTTTCGACACTTTGGGCGCATACAGTATTATGATGATTCCAACTGTTTATATCAATTTGGATTTATGTTTTTCATATTATTTTGACTACTCAACACGCTAATACGAATTTGACGGTACGCTCGCCGACGTCTCGCGCTCTCTGCGGAAGTCTTCCAAGCAGCTGACTCATGTTATGGGCCCAGCAGCTGTGTACAACAGGATTCCCAGTAATGTGAAAGAAGCCAAGTCTACCAGAATTTAGGCTTAAATGCAAATGCTGGTTTGTTGGGTGGACCTTCAATAGCTATAAAGAATTTTTATTATAAAAGTATATATAATATGAGCAATTGAAAATAATTGACTAAAATAATTATAGTAATTATAGTCTGTTGCGTTATGTTGTAACTTATGTTTACATCAACCTTTAATATTTTTTACCAATATATTACTATTATGATTATTATTATGACTCTGACTGTACAGAACATAATACGTTTTAAACAACATACATAGTGAAGACACATCAGCAGTCAAGAACACTTCCTTCATGAATAATGAATACACCTCCGTTCATCAGTGTCGGTGTACTTTTAATACATTTAACGATATTTGAGTAACTCTCAACGCCCTTTCTTACCACAACAAATTTATAGATTCATGATTAAACAGTTACCGTCTTACTACAAAACATACGACTTTAAGAGACATATTTAACCGTTGCTTAGTAGTTCCTATAGTTATCCATAGGAACACTACTAAGCAACTGTTTTTTTGGTGGTGTTTTTTTAGTGGTAAGGCGGTAAGTACGTTAAAACGTGAAACAAACATTCCGAGAACTTTAAAAGAGTTTGAAGGACATGTGACATTCACCAACCCGCACTTGGCACTAATTAAGGCCTAAACTCTCTCGCCAAGCGAGAAGTCCCTGTGTCCCAGCGGAAACGTTAATAGGGTGATGATGATGAAACAAGTAAAACAAATTTAATTATAAATATAAGATCGTCAGATAAACCAGTATTTAACTTATTTAATCTTGATCAAACTATTTAAATTCAACTATCTCCAATTGAGTACCTTATATAGATCGAATTCTTCAGATGAATAGCAGTAAAATGATTATTGAATGGAGCACAAATTTAAATAACTTGCTTCTACCAAAGGGATGACGTAATAAAGTGAACTTAGCTTTTCTCACAACAAGTGGTTGCCAATGATCGAAATTCAACAATATAATTTATTTGTGTATTTGTGTGTAATTTAGATTTAGTTTTGTTAGATCTGTAATCTAATCATGAAAGCTTGTAATTAGCTTTATTTTTCTACGAGTATATGTATTTTGTATTATTGTGTTCGGCTTCCTTAAATTAAATTAAATTTCCTGAAATTTATTTATGTCTGGAAATATTTATATATTAACTGCCTAAGTGGTGGGTGAGGGTTCGCTAGCGCGCAAGACGTAGCGGGTTTGATTTCCGACGAGGAATCAAGTGTTTGTATGTTCAACACGCACTTTTTCCTTGGTCTGGGTATTTAATATGTATATTAAAAATTTAAAACATGTATGTCTATTATATTAAGTATAACAGATGTCTTGTAACTGTAACATAAGCTTACCACAAGGCTAGATGTTGGTGTGTGGATTGTCCGGAATTATAATGTACATGAAGCTTCTGATTACCTATCTCTTTATTGGATGTTGGTTAAACAGGCCTTAACAGTTTCTTTCTTTTCGCAAATTCATGGAATAATTTACCTTTAAAGCTCAGAAATATACAATATTTTCTCTCCGTATTTATACAGATATTCATGTCAAAGAAAATGGAGGACATATTGTAGTGAACCGTAAAATTGACCGATATTATCCCTTAGGGTGAGGCTAAGCGAGTGGCGTTTGGAATTGGTGTCGAGAAAAATCTTAAGAGGATATCTATATTCGGTTTTCTACAAAAATAAAAACCTTATTTGCTTGATTTACGTTACTTTCTGCGTTTATTTAATGGACAATAGTTTGAAAAGAGGTTCTATGATGATCTATGCTCTATTATATTATAACGATGATGGCCTAACCTTTTTGTTTATTTTACATTGGGGTTTGATTTTTCTCCACCATCTCCGAGTAAGGTTTAATAATGGTTAAAACGTAGAGCTATTTCGCTCAGTAATACACAACAAAGCGATATAGCCCTTGTCATAACTAACAATTGACATAATAAACCATTGCCTTTTACTCGGATTTTGTGAAATAAGTCCAGAGTATTCCTTAAACGATGAGTTAGCTTGTGACTCTGTATCTAATACAGAGATTGAAAATATTTAAAAAACATCTAAAAATATACTTTTTCGGAACACATATTTAAAATATTTATCATTCTTTTATTTTGTATGGTCATGTTAACATCAAAAGTCATATCGAATGAAGTCCAACAATCTAGTCAATAACATGGAATGGAACGAGCTTTCAGAAAACGAACTACGCTGTACAAATAAACGAAGCTTGTCTGGGTAACCTTCTTATCCGTCAAATCAGATGAACTTTGATCAAAGGGACGTACAAATGTTCTGATATTCTGCTCCGTCACTGAGCGACGTTCACATGCTGACAAGTGGCTTATTTATTTTATTTATTTATTTATTTACAACATACATAACGTTACAGAAATTTAGGCTTAGCAGTACGCCGCTCGTCATTGGAGTAAGCATTATGATAGAATAAAAGATGCGCTTCCAATCATTGCTTTAATAATAATAAAACATAATTTTACAATACATTTATAACCATTGAGTATACCACACTAGATATTCATATATAAATATCACACCATCAAATTTACAATCTAAATAAACTTATTCGACACAATCTTAGCACCGTGATCCTCAAACTGCTTCTTAGTAACCCAGAGGATCTCCGACCCTCCCATTCCGGCGAAACAAGCGCCACCCAGCCAGGAAACCGTATAAGGCTCCAGCGAAGACACCACATTCACTGGCCTTCCGCTCAGTTCCCTCAACTCCACACTGAGTCTCTCATTCAACCCTGGAATTGTCGCTAAGCCTCCACAAGGGACCACTGCAGCATACATTAACTCCTGCAACGATGTATCGCATTTCAAGCATGCTGAATACACTGCATCTTGCAGCCCCATGTACGGGGTTTTCCTGTTCTTGACCAAATCTGGCTGGAACAACATCTCCCCAGTCATGAAAGATTCCTGCCCTACATCGATTTCCTCTCCACTCGGTAGGGTAAATAGCCTCTTTGAATCTTTCCAGGACATTGCAGCGTTGGGGGTCACATACAAGCAGTCCGTTATATCCTCGATGATTTGCAGGGTAGGGTTGATGTGTCGGGTTTGGAGGTCGTGTTGGATGTGTGAGTGAATCTGTTTGACGGCGAGGTGGGTGCTCATATATGCGTGCCTGATAATGCCTCCCTCGTAGACGGGGATGATGTCGACGCTGTCGTAGCCGAGGTCGATGGACATGCCCGTGGTGTGCCCGGACCTGGTAGTCGAAAGCAAAATAATTAATGGGTTCCGGGATTACTTCTCGGAAATCCATCCTTAATAATAAGCATCGTTATTATCAGCTGATATTATCATTGCTGAGAAACCCTGATGGGGCTCAAAAGACATAAAGACAAGGGCAAAGCTCTTAAGATAGATATAATTTTCTTATACCAAACGATCAGGTTTCAAAATTTAACGGACAGCCTTCGTTAACAGCGACGCCTCGTTACTTTAACCAATAACAAACAAGTAATTAAATCTAAACTAAACGGTCCACAGTCAAAAAGTATTATAAAACAAGGTACATTTTAGCTACGTAAATATTCAGATCATCTAAAGGATAGCACGAGTAAGATTTATGGCAACAAAGTCGAAAGAAAACACGGTAAAAATAGACGCTATCGCCATCCTGCTCCAATTATTACTCTCCATAAATTTACAGCTTTTAATATCCTCTGTTGATTGTTTGATTATTAATTTTGGTGGAAATTTCCACGAGACTTTGAAAAAGTAGTATCTGGTGTATCCTCTCCAAGTTTGCAGCTTGGACTAAGTAAACTGCCTAAGTTATTGATAGACAACTGATTCGTAGCAGCAGTGGACGATTCACGGCCGGCATTTGAAAATTGACGGTTAAAACGGTCATCTTTTTTATTCATCCCCTCGAACTTGATTGTTTTATCGTACTACTCCGCTACAGCACGGAGTTGAGCTGGTTAGAGCCAGGCAGGGGAATAATGCGCAATACACTCCTATAAAATATAATATAAATATTTCCGGACAATCCCCACAACACATCTAGGCCCGTGGTAAGCTCTAAAGCTTACCACTTAGAACACAAGCCCGTAACAATGGGCTAACAACAAAACAACAAAACGAAACAACGTAACGTCTATTTTAAACGGGTTCTAGACATCTGATGTACTAAATAATAATAGTCAAAATACATACATATTTTTAATATACACATATTAAACACTCAGACTACGGAGAAAGTGCTTGCAGAACGATTGACCCCTCGGCGGGAATCGAACCCTCGTTACCTCTTGTGCCTCAAGTGAACGTTCGCCCACCGCAGTCATGAATAGTCATTTATCTATATAAATAAAAAGGAATTGTTGTTCGTTAGTCTGATTAAAACTCGAGAACGGCTGGGCCGATTGAGCTGATTTTGGTTGACAAAAAATGTTTGTCGTATTCCAGGGTAGGTCTAAACGGTGAGCAAATAAGGAAAAATTGCCGGGAACTTTTTTTACCCATGCGACGCCGGGGCGGGCCGCTAGTTGATAATATTATTTAACGTCACAATTACATTTTGTTTACACTGGTTTTTCAGTACTAATAATGTCAAACCAAACAAATCATCAAATTCAATTACTTAATAAATATGTCAAATTGCAAATACTTCGTCAATACAATAACACATATGTCAAGTTTTAAATAATAAATAAATTACAATACAAACGGAATGTCAATGCAAGCAAATTAATTGGTCGGTCAGAAGTCAGTCTATGTGAGGTGTCAGCGCGGATCTCAGTTTCCCCATCCAAAATTAGGAGGCTTGTTACAGGCTAAATTTACCACTATATACGTCACTCTTTGCAGAATGTATTTATACAAAATGTTGCTTTTTTTGGAATGTTGTTGACCGCAGATGGCCATAACAGTTACCGGGCTGTAATTACCTAGTTTTAATTTATTACCATGGTTAAACTCACCCATAAATAGCCAAAACATTTTGCGACTGTATACAAATAGCAGGAGCATTCAACGTCTCGAAGAATATTTCGCAGCACTTGACTCTGTAAAATAAATAAATACAAATTAACAAGAAGCGGTATTAACCGCGGGTGGCGATAACGGGCGTTAGAATTTGGCGTTCTCCACCCGTGGGTGAAGTACGACCCAAGGGAAATTCACCAGAAGACGTCGTCTTGAAACAAAACAATCAAATACTGCGTCCGCCAACCCGCTTGCCCATCGTGGCGAGGGTGGGAATGCTTCAATGCTATGTTGATTATAAGGCCTAATGATGCGTTATCGGGAGCGGGCGCGGGAGCAAGTAAAACTATGGCTAATCGCAACGTTCTCACTGAAATCTCGCCCGGAGCCCGGCTATTGTGGATAAAATAACACATGTGCTTCCATACAGTGGGAAATACTTATTTTGCGGAGAAAAACATTCAGCAAGTAGCACAGCAAAAACGGGGATATATATAAATACAGGAGTAATTCATATTTTGCTACTAAAAACTTAGTTTGCCATAGAATAATGTAAAAACCGGAAGGATCGATCATCGAACTTTTTTTGACAGGATTTCATGGATCAGGATCAAATGTGAATGACAAACGAAAGTGATAAGTTAGTTTACCATTCGCGAGTCTTAAAGTTTTTTTTAACATGGAAACATGATATTATTATATTATTGAGTATATGACTCAATGTACAAAATTCAAATTTATTTACTTATAAACCTAGTAAAAAAAGCATTTTAAACAATTTTTTATGTAATTCTTTCTTTACAAACTGAGCGTTTTTATACAAATAATCCATCGGGCACATAGCACGTAGCGCTTTTTAATAAAATTCACGAAAAATGCCGGCGAAAAAAGCCGTGTTGACTTAGTGGTAGCATATTCTTTCATTCCAAAGGTCGTGGGTTTAAACCCCCGCCGCACATCACTAGATTTTTCTTCCACAAAAACTTATGTGCGGTATAAAAACGTACTTTAATGGAGAACGCAAACATCATGAATTAGAAACATTTATTCATAAATATGTTACAGGAATATAATAATCTTATCTTATAACTATAATTCATGTATAAAGAATGACACAAATATAATTTGCGAGATACAATACGCTGACCGAAAGGGCTGTTCTACTACATTATGTATATCACAAGATGTTATTAAAATTTTAGGCGCTCATGAAAATAAACAGCAGAATTGAATAGTTGAGGGTAAAATAATTACCAATACTCATAACAATACAAAAATATTAGTAAAAAATCTATTACAAGTTGTAGTACTATATGAAGGAAAATCATGTAAATTCACAATACTGTTTTGTATGTATTTGGCGGAGTAGGATTCAGAAAGTAGACGCGATTGATTAGAAGGCCGCCTTTGAATACAAAACGGGCACTCAATCACAAGAACTTATGAAATATTCAGAGCAATGGTAACTTTCAGTAAGAGGTTAGTCGAACTATCCGTCTTGCCGCAAACATTCGGGGCCCTGACGCTGGGGTCTGCACAAATTTGATTCATCATCAACACTCGACTATCATTCCGAAGGTCGCGGGTACAAGCCTCGCCTGGCACCTCTTGATTGTTATAATCTATGTGCATTTAAAAAAAACACGTACTCAAAGGTCAAGCCAAACATCGTGAGGAAACCTGGCCAGCGTGGTGAATTAAGGATTCTCTCGCAAAAGGAGGGAGTCCCTGAGTCCCAGCTGTGGGAACGTTAATAGGGTGATGATGAGGATGATGACGTGGGGTCGGCACAACATGATTCTTCCTCCCATTTTTCATTCTCGCTCGTCACCTCAACACTCACACATGTCATCATTCACACAGTTTATGCAACTTTTCGTTAGCCTACCTCTTCCAAAAAAATGCATCAACAAATTTATATAACACTCTAATCTTCACATGTCATTAATTCCTTCTCATAACATGTCCAAAAAGCGTTGAGATTACTTGGATAGTTGAAGCCATATTATCACGGATTTAATGTGTTGCCGTGCCGGCCGTGTGCTATGTCATACATAAAAAAATGAATAAGTATAAAATCGTTCATATCAGACACAGGTCCATATTTGACAGAAAAATAATAATACACTAAGCTATACAAGTTATTTTTTTTCTATTTGCTTTTATTTTATTTTTTATGCTAGGTAAGACGAGATAGAGAGAGATAGAGAGTCAAGTGATTGTGGTCAAATGAAGACTTATAGAACATAAAAAAGGTAAGCCTTCATTTAACCACAATCTCACCTGATGTAAAGTGTCAATGTGGTCTAAGATCAAGCATGAAGACCTATAATCTAGATGTCTTCTCCGGACCACATTAAGAAACACAAAAAAAAAATACATTAATAGACTTGTGTTTAGTAGAAATATCATAAGTGTATCTTTATGATATAAAGTATATATCAGATGTCTAATACCCGAAACACACACAAGCCTAGAGCGTATCACAGGACTAAGAAATAAAAAGAATTATTATTTTTTATTTAGTGGGCGTAGAGCGTTAGATTTCATTATGTTTTCAAATTTTACATCACAAATATGAGTATAAACTGAAAGAATCGTGTCCTCTCTTTACTTTTTTTTTATTTTCCTTTCCTGTTGAACACCTTTCACAGCGTGGATCACAGAATCCAGTCCAGACATGCGATTCACACGCGGCTGGAATACTAAACGTTGCTTTCAGGTTCTGCCCGTCGATGTCACGAGAACTTTCCCTTGTATGACTCAACGAAATGATTCCTAATCCCCGAGAGCGGTTCACAATTGCGGGGGATTCACTACAATAAGAAGAATAAGTATAATGTTTACTTGCGAATATGGGTTACATATAATATAATATAAGTAATTTAAGTAAAAGTTATCTTCATTATTCATTATTATACAATGCATGATAATGAGATATAGGACTATGGATTTATTTTTAAGAACAGATTATGTAGTTGGTTTCTTGACAAATGTTTCTAGAGGTATAATTTAAAAGAATATTTCAATTATGATGACAAATGTATCTAAATTTTTTATAATGACATCTTTATTATAAATTTGTCAAAATATTACACGCCTGCTTGCAGGCTGAATACATTGACATAAACTATTGTTTAAGATCTGACATGTTTTATTAATTATTATGTATTCTCGCAAATAAACAATTTTATTTCATTTATAATTAAATCTTGAAGCAACGGAAAACTTATTTTTTCCGCCAACCCGCCTGCTAAGCGGGTCCACATACAACTTTAGATTTAAGGGTTCCGTAACCAAATGGCAAAAACGGAACCTGCGTAGACTCGTCAAGTATGTCTGTATGTGAGTATAAAAAGAGCCTGTTGTGTTGTGAGGGTAGGCGGACAAAAATAAGCCGTTTGTTTTCTGTTGCTTCGAGCTCTAATTATATTAATCCTAAGTCCTAAGACGCATATTCCTAGGCGGGCCGCCGTCGCAGATGAAAGGGCTCTTTGAAGCCCTCATACAAAAGCTGACGTGTCCTTTTGTCTGCTCGCGACATTCACTATAATTTAAATCTGACATTGGGGTCATTCCCACCCCCGATCCAATCTAGCCTCTATCCCTGGAGATGTAAGGGCGGTTATCGCGCGGGGCGTGCAGACTTTATAATAGACAAGGTTGTCTTTGTGACGTGACGTCATTAGGTTTGGAGCCAATTAACTTGGCGAAATGGCGGTCGTTTCTCTTCGGCGTCTGAAGCTAGACTGGTGTACTTGTGTTTTCTATTATAATCATTGTTATATTAGAAATATTATAGCTTTTGATGTCCTTGCTTATTAAATAACTTGTTTTTTCACGTCACGGCGTCGTCCGTGTTTATAGGATTTTCCCGCGGTACAAAGCCTTTCCCGATAACACTGACAGAATTTGATACAAAGATAAATAAGGTATTTCCCACTTTCAGGAAAGAAAAACCGAATATCTGCATTATATACTCGAGTGGGGTCGTTATTATGTCGAATGAAAGCGCATCGCGTGCACATTACAAAATAATTACATTTTAACTTGTCTTTGTGTCAAATCACAACAGATTTTCATCAAAGACGTCTAAAAAAAAAACGCGCAATAGTCACCTTTCATACAATCAAATTGAACTAGCCACGTCCGTTCGGGAGCTATGATGCCACAGATAAATAAGACAGACACGTCAAACTTATAAAACCCCACTTTTTTGCGTGGGGGTTAAGAATAAAACAAAGCGTGGTTTGTCATTGACTAAATGTAACCACATACAGTGCAGTGGGCGTTAGTAATTCTAAACTTTACTAAATATTGTTTTATTTTATTCCATTTTGTAATAAGATATCCAAAATGTTAGAATTCCATTCTATAGTAGCTTTTTAAATGTTAAAATTTATTTCATCAAAGGCCAACTTTCCAGCATTCCACTCAAATACAAACAGTATCGAATAACAAAAAGGATTTCGCCATCGAATTTGTTGCGCTCTTTGAAAGGCGTCGGCAAACCAGTTTATTTTTAACTTTTTACCGAGTAAATATTTAGATTTAAAATGCATCGAAAGTTTTCCGTCTATTTTCTAGACGTTAACGCAACCATTGTTTAAAAATTAACAACGGTTGCGTTGACAAAATGGTTTATAAAATATTTTAAAACTGATGTATGATGTACCTACTAAACTTTCTGTATACTGGCGGGGTGATAAGCGGCGTATAAAAAACAACTCCACAATGTATAACGAAGGATTTAATTCAATGATTATTTTTAAAAGATTGGAATATATTAATCAATAATATCCTTCCAAAAAATAGAAAAAGTTTTTGATTCGGCGCGTATTATTCTTAGGTTTGTTACGTTTAGGGGCCGTCTCCACGAGCGAGGGAATTACGGCGCTTTTATCGTCGTGACATGTATTTTTATACACTCTAAGCATGTGTCTACACGTGATGACGATATCGCGGCGATGCGAAGTGGTTGAGACCGCGCAAAATGTCAAATTACTTGCGGCGTGGCTGTCGTTACTAACGGCGCGCACGCCGCGCGCTCGTTGCGGAACGTGTCACTCTCCCAACGAGCGCGCTCTCTTTTACACGCCGGCGAGTATTTTATTTATAAAATAATATAAATTAAAAAATATACAAAAAATATATTTATAAATAAATAACTAATGCTTAATATAAAAGAAAAAAAAATATTTTAAAAGTTTAATAATAATTTATTTTACCCATTTTATTTATAATCTGTTTACACGATGTTACTCGTAGGCAGCGCTGTTGCATTAAACTCTGCGAACACGCGGAAAAGCCGTTAGAGATCGTGCTGATTACTTGACGATGTAAGCGCGGGCGCCGCGATTCTCTCGCACGTGGACACGGCCCCTAAAACTTTTCTAATCCGCCATACCTTGTCAAGTATATCTAAGAATACGGTTATACAGTTATCTGTGCCGACCCCTATCATGTAAAGTTAAGTTTGGGTCCGGGTATGTAACAACTTGGCGAGTATCACTGGGGACCCCTAACCGAGTTTTGAATCTCCCTCAGGATGAGATTTTGAACTTTGATACAGGGATCGCAAACTACTTGGGATAATAGTACTAAACATAGGTAAAATATACACGAGAAAACAGAAACTGTATCTAACAAAATCTGATAACTAATAGACACACACATCTTTAAGAATATTAAAATACCTTTGCCTGTTAAATTATCATATTTTGGACAATGTTGAGACTTGAAACATAAAATGATTTGGCGTTTTTTTAATCTACCTAATTGCAAATATAAACAGTGTTATATAGCCTTATAGCTTACTTCAATTTTACGCTTTAATTCAATAAACTTAATGTGCTTAAAGTCATCTCTAAGATACATTCAGGAATTCAAAGGTTGTATGAGAACAGCCTAAAGCCTGTCTAAAATGAAAGGCATTGTACACCTCTAGTAGGAACAAGCGATTGCGCGCGCTGAAAGCACTTTGACAGCGGAACTTTCCGCGCGAATGTACAAATTCCAGCGAAACGGTCCTTTGATTGAACGGAACGCGGTCCGTGAATGAGGAACGTTACACTTCATTATAGGATTGGTGAACGCAGCTGGTTTACTAAAAGCCAGTTTATTTTACAGCTGTCCTAAAAGTCACCTAAGAGAGACCAATAGGATTATAATATTACAGTTGCATTTTAGGTACACTTCATAAAAGCGAAGCACATTATGATAACTGTCACCGCGTGGGACAATGTTGAGCCGAATAAAGCGCGGAGTAGATATAAATAAAAATAAAATAATAAAAATAAAAAGTTTCTTTAATCAGACAGGTTGTCCACACACATACAAATTTCAAAAATAAAAATACAAGACATTAAATTAAATTTAAATTAAAATGAATCAAAATTAAATTAAAATAACATTAAAATTAAATTGCAGCAGTCATTCAACAGACTCCCAGTCTAGTGAGTGAGGACTCTGTTGAATGTCTGCATGATGGGCGAGGCAAACTTGCTGCCCACAACCTGCAGGATGGAGTTGGTGCTGCTCCATGTTCTGCGCAGCAGCGAAGCTGTTTTCTTGCGGATGATGGCGTGAAAGCCATCAACCTGGGCTTCAGCAAACATGGCTGATGCACTGCAGAAGCGGGGCAATCCCAACAACATCCTGAAGGCGTTATTGTACTGTACACGCAGAGCGCTGAGCGATCTTTTAGTAAATCTAGCCCAAAGGCTGCCCGTATAGAATGATTGGCAGTTGGCTTTGAATAGCGTGATTTTCACTTGCCTACTGCAACGAGCGAACCTTCGTGCCAGCATATTACTGCGGACCGCCAACGCCCTGCGTTCACGTTCTATGTCTACCTGGTCGTCAAGGTCGTCGGTTAGGAAATGTCCCAGATACTTAAACTTACAAACTCTATTAAGCTCAAGACCGTTTAGTCTCAAGCACGGGACAGATATATTTGGCATACTAAACTCCTTAACCGTTCTCCAGCGAATGCTACCCCAGTGATTTTAACCACACTCACATTGAAGATCTTATTTATCTCGTTGTAACAAGCGATGGACGAAGGCACGCCGAAAGCACTTTGACATCAGGATATTTCTGCGCGAACATACAAATTACGAAACGGTCCTTTGATTGAATGGAATGAACGGGAAGAAGTGGTCCTACATCTTTGCATCTATACTCATCTCTACATCTATGCAAAATTTAAAAAAATGCCGTTTGAGTCCGGGCTGGGCCAGTGCGTGAAGCGATTTTTTCGTGTTTCGTAATGTCGCCCGGAAAAGCCATCTTCTAGGCCTTCATGCTCCATCTTAGACCACATCGTCACTTTACATCAGGTGAGATTGTGGTCAAATAAAGGCTTATCAAAAATAAAAAAAAGAGAAAAAATGAAACAAACTTACTTTCTCATTTTTATCCCAATAAATTGAAAAATTTTTAAGTAATTTTGTTAAATATAATTGAAACAAAGGCAACCAGCTTAACTAATATTGGCTATGATACCCGAAGGTACGGAGTATTTATTTTACGAGGTGGCAAGTCGGGCCCCGACGCTGCGAGCGTGGAACTCATTAATGTTGATTTAACAAAGTCGCCCAAAGTGGGGGCCGACTCATTGGGACGGGGATAACATTTTACGACGACGGTTTTACAGAAAATTTCTTTAACCTTTATTTACGATGTCGCTAAGTAATGATTTTTCTGCTTTTTATTATTAAGTAGAGATTTGTCGTTACTTGCCAGTGGTAAAAAGTATAAAATTAAATATAAGCCTTGCTGTTGAATTATTTCATATATATACTAATATAAAAAAACTGAAGAGTTTGATTGTTTATTGTAACTTTGTAAATCGCAAATCTAAGGCACTACTTGTGCGATTTGAAAAAATATTTCAGAGAGACATATATATCTCATTTATCGGCTACGTTTAACTGCGAGAAAATAAGTTGTTCTTGCGGGAAAATACAAAAATTGGGCAACTCGGTGGTGTTTAAGGATAGTATCATATAAACGCGCATTAAAATCTATTTAAAAGGTCCCAGCGAAAGACATTTTTAAATACTTCGTAAAGACTAGGTACATTCGATAGGGATAAGTGAAAGCATTTGGGAAAAAAATAAAATTTCAGTGAACCATCTAGACCCACAAACATTTTAAACCGATCAAATAACCTTGTTATATCGAACGACGTTTGCGGTAATGTATAAACCCGGTGTTTCTGATTCCATTCAAAAGCAACCGAGGTCAGGAAAATTTGATAGCCTTTCCATACAGCCACACACATACTTTGATCTTTTGGTTCTATGGTCTTAAATTATTAAAAGCCGAAACGCAGTGATGCGAGAAAGGCCGAAAGTTGACGACTTGTACCGAACCTTCTTCCGACGTTAGGGTTGGCGCAAACAAACATTCAACTACAACCAATGGTGGAGTGGAGTTTGGAGTGATTTAAGTTGCAACATTTTTTTATTTCTGACGTAGGATTATTTTGATAACTGACATTGGAGGTTGAGAATCGCAGTAGTGGCACATCTCAAAACAACTAAGCGAAACAAGACAACATCATCATCACCCTATTAACGTTCCCACTGTTGAGACACAGGGACTTCTCTCTAGGCGAGGGAGATTAGGCCTTAATTCACCACGCTGGCCAAGTGCGGGTTGGTGAATGTCACATGTCCTTCAAACTCTTTAAAGTTCTCAGGACATGCTGTTTTCCTTAAACAATGAGTCTTATATGAATATGGGAGCCGTCGCAGTGTGATTAAGATACTATCTACCATCCATTTCAACATCAATACGTTTCCGGCGACGTCGTCATGACCCTCTAGGTGTGGCAGGAGCCTTAATAGACCCGGCCTTACCCCGCAGCGCCCGCTGAAATTAAATGTCATCGAGATCTCAGGAATATTAAACCACTTACTGTAACTGTTTAATTCTATAAATGGCTAACAGGTGGCGCTGTGCTGAATTCATTGCATTTGAATTATGAAACAGTGGCAGCCGCAACTGTGATCCGTTTCTGGTTGGATTTTACATGAATATAACGCATGAATAATTTTATATTCGTTTTTAAAGTTGAAATGGAATGAATTTTAACGTACTGTCATGCGTGACTTTGTCTAGAATGAGTTGTCATAAATTATCATCATTAGCATCCTACTTACGTTCCCACTGCTGGGACACAGGAACTTCTCTCTCGAAGAGCGAGATAAGGCCATAATAATGCGCGGGTTGGTGAATGTCACATGTCTTTCAAACTCTTCAAAGTTCTCAGAACATGCCGGCTTCCTTACGATATTTGCCTTCACCGTTAAAGCACATGTTTAAAGGCACATATTATTTTGGAAGAAAAATTCAGAGGTGTTTGTTGAGTTTTGAACCCCTGCCCTTCGGAATGAAAGTCGAGTGTGCTCCCACTTAGCCAACATGGTATGAGTTATGGAATGAGTTTTACTTTAATTAATTTTCGAGTATAATCATGATCTCATTAGATTCTACGAAATGGGCATTGCAAACGTTTACATAGATAATATTTCCATGTTTTGTGTATATAATTTTTTAACCTTAAATAGGAAAAACACAGTCTCCCAATGACGTAGCGAATCTAACGTAAAACGTCTTAAAGTCACCCAAAAACATCACAAGAAGTCTCAAAAAAAAGGGATTACACCGTTACATTAAGCTTAAACACTTATTCGCAGCGGACTTATATAGGAAAAAATGTACCGCAGGGCAATTTATAACCTTGTCCTGAAATAATAGAGCTTACATTCCCGTGGGGTGGGGTGGCATTAGATGTACTCACGGCTGGCATTTTGGGGGAAAGGAGGACTTCAAAGCTCATCTTGGCCCACTTAGCGAGGGTCGGTACTGTCAGCGACAAACTAACATGAGCTAGTCTAAGAGTACCTAGTCAAAATTATCTGAAAAATATGTTTTTATAGGCACTCCACAACAAAGCTATCGTTAAGCTAAGCTAATGTGTTATGGAAAATCTTTTAGATAAACATTTAATCATTGTTAAAATATAAAACAATGAGTAGAACGATATTTTGAACAACTTGTGCGCTTACAACAATTAAAGAAATAAATAATTAATATTTCAAGTCAATCCACACAACAACATCTAGCCCCGTGGTAAGCTCGAGGCTTGTGTTACGGGTACTAGACATTTGATACACTTAATATAATAGACATACATACATAGATATTTTTCAATATACATATAAAACACCCAGACCACGGAGAAAGTGCCTGCAGTACATACAAACACTTGAGGGCGGGAATAGAACCCGCTGCCTCCTGCGCCAAGGACCTTCGCCCAAAGCGCCACTTAGGCAGTCCATCTTATTACGATCAAATTGCGTTCACGTTCCTCAGATTATTTTGCCTGCTCCAGACGCTCATATAAGGCTGATTGTACTAGCCTACGGTAGGTATGTACCGCGCGATAAAACGTGCTGAACAGTCAGGCTCACTCACTTCTAAGGATCGGGGAACGAAAATAAAAGTTTCCCACATTATCTATTTATACGATACGATTTGATACGTGGAACGAAGGCTTTGTACTTATGTATGGGGAAATCGCGAGAACGAATCGATAAATACAAAGAAGAAAGAAAAATATTTAATAATACAAAAACGCTTACTCGGTTTAGTTTCTTATTAACCCCCGACCAAAAAAGAGGGGTGTTGTAAGTTTGACGTCTCTGTCTGTCTGTCTGGGACATCATAGTATTCAATAAATGCAATTAAGATAAAAATATATAATAATTACGAGCGCAAATCTGCGGGCGAGAGCTAGTTGACTGCCACAGAGGCGCGGTGGGCGAGGGTCCGCCTGTGGCGCAAGAGGTAGCGGGTTCGATTTCCGCCGAGGGGTCAAGTGTTTGTATGTTCTGCAAGCACTTTCTCCTTAGTCTGGGTGTTTAATATGTATACTAAAAATATAGATGTATCTATGCCTATTACATTAAGTATATCAGATGTCTAGTACCCGTAGCACAAGCTTAGAGCTTACCACGGGGCTAGATGTTATTATGTGGATTGTCCGGAAATATTTATTTGTTTACAAAACAGTACTTACGTGTTTTATAGGGAAATAAGTTATTGGGTGGGTTGTTTGTTTTTTTTTTAAATAGTATATTGAGTCTTTAATAGTATTTGACTACCTATATAACTCGTCGACAAAACCCAAACACTTTACTGTCCATACCCGATAAATCTTATTAAAACGAGTATTTCTTTATTTCTTGTAATTCTCTAAAAATACAGAATATCTCAGTAGTATTTGTGCCTACGATTCCGTTGTCGGGTTCTGAGATAAATATTTAGTACAAATATAATACACAATACTTCTTTGAGCAAAACGAAAAACCATTTCTCTTTCTGGAATGAAAGATTACAAATAAACTGATACCTGATACCGTAATCGTATTCTAAAAGGATCTTTTTGTATTAATCTTTGATACGGAGTTTTTTTTAATACCGTATTTGTGTTACACATTAATCAGAAGAATGGTATTCCATTAATCATAATTGTATCTGTCGGGTTAAAAAATAATGTTATAAGATAAAATATGGGTTTGCTGTTTGAGATAAATAATTGTGTTATGCCATTTCTTAAAAGGAAAAGCTTTGAATGTTAACGTAAAGTGCTTTCTTTAAAAATGAACATCGTTATCTAAGATATTGTATTAATATTTAAACACAGTTTTTAGGAGTTGTGATGTTTTTATGCATCATAAATGTTAAATTTTTATCTTATATCCTTTTTTAGATCAGGCGCTATAGCCATGTGAAATTATATTGAAATTCTTTTTGAGCTGAGACAAGAAAAAAATTTTCGCCGGCGGCTGTTTAAGTCCCCTCACCTACCCCGCATTATTCCTGTCGCGAACGGATGAACCGATTTTTTTTCTGTTTTTTTTTTTTTTAAAAGGGGTCAGACAAAGGTGTTCTTTAATAATGTTTCATAAAAGCCGGTGCCATTTGAAAGATATTAGGAGTGAAATTAATGAATGTCACTAAACCATCTATTATTTACAAATATATCCGTATTGGGTATCCGTGGTGGGTGTTTTCATAAATGAAAGTATATACTGTAAAAAAATTCTGCAAAAATAAAACCAACTGCAAAACGGAAACTTAAAAGTAAAAAATAAATTAAATTCTACAAATAATTTCGACTTTATAAGTGATTAATTAAAAGAAACATAAACAATTACATAATTAAGTATTCAATAATTTTATGGTCGGTGCCGGTCGCTTTAAATACTAAAGCGCACAAACATTTTCAAGAAGAAAAATCCAGAGGTGCGTGGCGTTGGGTATGAACCTTCGGAATGCAAGTTGAGGGTTCTCCCTCATAGCCAACACGGCTTTTTACGACGAAACGAGTATCTTAATCCACATTAATAACTACTCTACTTTTGTCACTATAAATAAACAAAATGGCGTGTCGGTCCAAAATTAAGGTACACCGCTCAAAATACACGGCGACTAATTAGAAGATCAAAGAAATCACGTGAAAAGGCTCGCTTTATATTAGCTTTTTGATTAGAAGCTCGTGCCATGTTTGGAGAACCTATTTATAGTGTTAGCACTTTGACGAGAAGCAAATAAGATTAATTACAGAATAAAAAACAGAGCAAGCGTGAGCTAGATTCGCTCATGTGTTTTCGCGTAAGGCTTATTAGAATAATGCAATTAAATTCTGCCATCCATACAAATTATGACCACGTAAGCCTTGTAGTACCTATATAGATAGGTTTTGTAAAATATTTTCTATGGAAATACAGACAAACACATACAATCATGAATATAATTTTGTGACAGTTGTGTGTATGACAGTTAATTTGTGAAGCAAATACCTACCTATTATTATTTTTTGTCGACATATTAATAGAAATATTGGTGAATATTGACATGAGAAGCTGAAGTCTTGAAGCAGTGTCGGATCTTCGTGACAATTGTAGTGTTTCATGATGCACAGTTAGCGTAGTTCAAAATAGTAGAGACGCTAGTGACCTTGATAGAAAATATTTGTGACAATTGTCGCACCTATCGCCGCGGTAAAATAGAGGCCAGATGACAGACGGACTAACGAAAAGCGTAGTATTAGGGTTCCATTTACACCCTATAGATACGCAACATCTATGCAATAGTGTCTTAGTACGACAACAATAGGATGCAGAGAGTAACACCCAGGTCCATAACCAGCAGCTGTTGTTAAAAATCAGATCTTCCAACGGAAAACAACCACATACAACCATCTTACTTTCGCAATTTTATTACTAACTTCTCGTGCAAGGGTGGCTGCACGTTGAGCGCCATCATGACTGAGCGCTTTACGTTTTTTAAGCTAGATAAACCTTAAATTGACCACAATCTCACCTGATGTAAAGTGACCATGTGGGCATGAAGACCAAACAGGTGGCTTCTCCGGACCATATTACAAAACACGAAAAAATCGTTTCATGCACTGGCCCAGCCTTGGTAACAAGCCGCGGCCGAAGCCTACCACCAGTGGACCACCACGTAAGGCACTATCTGCTCGCATTGAAGCTCAACCTACTGGGTCTAACATACTAACTTCTCGTGCAAGGGTGTCTGCACGTTGAGCGCCAGCATGACTGCGCGCTCCTCGGGCGCCACCTTCAGCTCGCGGTAGAAGCAGTGGTGCCAGATGCGCTCCATGTTGTCCCAGTGCACGATGCGCCCGTTCTTTATGGGACTGCTTAGGTCCAGGTCTTCCTCCTTCTCGATGGCCGCGTCACCTGGGCAGAAATGTATATGTATTCTGGTATTGTGCAGTTCCCCATGGGGTATAAGAGATTTCTAACATCGGCCAACAGAGCCGAGCTAACCTCACCGTCCGTGGTTTCCCTGCCAAACAACGAATAAGGCCATGGAACACCCATCAACCCGCGTAGGACCAGCGTGGTGGGATATTCGTCTGGCCCCATGGCCATAATTTTATCCGGAAATAACGGATCGATCAAATATTGTTAAAACAAGTGTGAATTCAAACTAACTTTTAGTAGGTATTTAGAACTAAAATATACTAATCCAAACAAATTTAACAACCTGTAGTTCGGTAGTTCCTACGATTGCTACTTCATCAGATCAGCTCTGTCATTTCAAACATACATTTCCACGCGATCGATTTACACGAGTTTATTTCAACTCAATCTTATACAAGAAAATAAATTTAAAATCACACATACAACCTGAGAGGTTACCCGATTTCGTCATCTGCAAGTAAAAGACATCACTACCCTCAAAAAGCTTGTATGTGTACAACACTAACAATCCAAATTCAAAACATCAGCTAACAAAAAAAAAACAAATTACATGCAAATGAAAACACGAATACAAGGTACAGTCGACATCACTAATTACTCCGAACCAGAGAGCGTCAGAGTGGAAAACCATGTCACGGGGGCGGTTCGGGGGAGCGAACAATTATGTGTTTACCTGTACCATCGTGTACTGAGAAGGTACATGTCTTCGATAGTACACTGTATGGTCACACCTTCGCGGTTGTCTGTTAAATTGATGATTTGAAACTATAGCTATTATTCAGTATTATCACCTAAGCATGCTTGCTATTGCAGACGACCTCTGTGGCTCGGTGGGCGAAGGTCCGCCTGAGACGCAAAAGGTTGCGAGTTCGATACCCCCCGGGGAGCAGATTTTGTACATTCTAAAATTTCTAGCTTAGAGCTTACCATGGGGCTAGATGTTGATGTGTGGATTGTCCGGATATATATATTTTATGGCTACTGCCAGCTATCAGTAACTGACTGACCGAGATTGCTCGATATTTTAACCAAAGCATAGTTAACTCGGATATTGTGAAACAACTCGTACTTAACTGTTTGTTCCAGGCATTTAATTTATTTTCCAAGCTTTTGTTTAGTTTCACTGTTCCCTTTGTGGATTGAAAGAAATAATTAATAAATCTAAATTTAAAATTTAAGAAAAACCCCCGATTCCAATGCCGTAATTTCCTTAAACGTAAAACAACATAATATTATGTAATGTGGACGCGATGCGTTTTCATTTGATACCCCACACTAGTATATTTGCAGATTTTCGGTTTTCCTTCCCCACTCTAATCCCCATAACTTTTAAACGGCTCAACCGATTTTCATGAAATATGTCTAAGAACACTCGCGCCAGACTCACCTTTCATACAAAAAAAACTAAATTGAAATCGCTCCATCCGTTCGGGAGCTATGGTGACACAGACAGACAGACAGACAGACACACAGACAGACAGACAGACAGACAGACACGTCAAACTTATAACACCCCTCTTTTTTGGTCGGGGGTTAAAAAGTAGTTCTCACTCAGTACTTCGATTCCACCGTAAGCATTTTAAACATAACTAGATGTTCAATATGATGTGTATTTTGTATGTAAATGTTGTATTGATTCCTTTATTCATCCCTCCCTCTGCTTTCCGTTACGTGTGTTTCTCTTCCTACTAAACACCTGACCCAAAAAGAGGGGTGACGAAAGTATGACGTATCTGTCCGTCTGTTTGTGTCATTTTGGCTCCCGAACGGATTAAGCGATTTCAATTTTTTTTGTATGAAAGGTGACGTTTGCGCGAGTTTTCTTAGACATGTTTGATGAAAATCGGTTGAACCGTTTAAAGTAATGAGGGAAATTGGGTAAGAAGAACCGAATATTTTCAAATATACTAGAGTGGGGTTTCAAATAAAAGCGCATCGCGTGTTTATAACGAAAAAAATTGATTTTCAACTTTTAAGGAAACTTAGGTTTTGGAATTATTTATTAATATTTCTTTTTGTACATGTATGTACCTACGTAATAGTTGAAATATCGGGATAATCAAACACCGTCAAATCATGGTATATGTTACCCGTTACAACTCATAATATTGATATACTGTACGATAGTAATGCGTCATCGCATTACCAATCAGCAATCCCAAGGCTTAGTAAAATGTATAACGAAACCAAAATGTATACGCAAAACGATAATGTATACAAGAAACAATGTTGACAGTTAATCTCGACGCCGGAGCGCGAGGCACGCGGCGCAAGCTCTCAAACAGTGCTGAATATATCGGTTATTGACACAGGGAGCAAGCCAGAACTCGGTGCTAAATCTGAGGCTTTATATAAATAAACAAGTATATTTGTATTGTATTGTACGTGTAGATGGAGTTTATTTAACTGTACTATTCATGTGTAGAAGAGAATAATATATACTTAAATAGTTGACTCTTTCCGGCTTTGCTCGGGTTTGAAAACCTTCCTGTTGAATCGCACTAGCCATTTTAGCAAACTGCATGGTATGAATCAATTAATATAAATATTACCCGACAAACGAAATTATGTTGTTGTGTGGTTGTGACCCCATCTGACATATCTACATAATATAATAGATATACAACATATGAATAAAGTTTTTTTTAAATATAGATATGAAGAACTTATACCAAGGACTTTCTCCTTGGTTACTTACACAAAATAAAAACACTTGGCCCTGTAGGCGGGAATCGAACCCGTTACATCTTGCAAGCGGACCTTCGCCCACCACGCTACTGAGGCAGTCAAAAATAACGATCTGTTTTAGGTTTTTGATTTCATCCCGTCAATATAAAGACAAAAAGACAGACTCGGCGGGGTCCTTTTAATTAAGAATGTTTAGGAAGCTTAGTTTTCAAACATAAATTTGTAGGCATAAGTAATAACTGATGTATGGTTTTATGTTTGTTCCTCTTTCAACCCCAAACGGCGGATCAGATTTGGCTGCTACGCGGAACACTCGTAAATTTTAATAAAATATGTAAATTAAACGAATGCTTTTTACTGAAATCCAATATAACGCGAAAGCACCACGCCCTTCATAAATAAATAAAGCTGCGAACTGGTAAGCCTGACACAGCTGTTCAAGTCCACTCCACCATCCATACAAATAATATTGTAAACGCGAAAGTTTGTAAGGCTGTGAGTGTGCAATTAGGCTTCTTTTCGCGGTAAAATACCAGTTTCCTCGGGAAAATTAATTAATGCGAGTGTAGCCCGATTTAGATCAAATTTGGCATGAACAGCTGTTTTCCCAGTTAATGACGAATCTATTATTTACCGGGGAAAATCTGTTATTACTACGGACAGCAATTACTTTATATAAAATTATATACCATCCAGTTTAAATGTAAAATATTTTTTTTGCGACAAGCTCGGCGTAATGCTCATTGGCGTTCATTGTAACATGTATTCACTCCGTGTTAAAATATCAGACCTATGCGCAATGCGATTCACACAAAAGTGTGCGTTTCTAGACGCCTTACAGAAGTGATTGCTTGAAACATATCAGCACATTACAAAGAAAGAGAAATAAATACACATACACTAATACAAAGAGTTTCAAAATATAAGGACACAACACAAATTAAAACAGGACATGTACAAAACAGTTCCTATAAGCTGATGTGCACCAAAAAATTATACGACGGATAGCGCTTAGTTATGGGTTTGGGTTTAAGTTAGAGTGAGAGAGATGCTTGAGAGACACCAGACTGACAGGCGCTTATGTCACGAGCGTTCCGTAACGAACCCACCTTCATCATCATCCTGCCCTTGTCCCACACTATGTGGGGTCGGCACAACATGTGTTTTTCTTCCATTTCCCTCTATCACCCGTCATCTCAGCACTCACTCCTTTCTTACACATATCTTCTTACACATATCTTCTTTCACATAGTCCATCCATCTTTTCTTTGGCCTCCCTCTTTCCACATATCCATCCACTTTCACATCTAACGCTCTTCTCGTAACATGACTTTTGTTCCTACTCATAACATGCCCAAACCACGCTAACCTATTACCTCTCAGCTTATCCGTAACGAACCCACCTTATAACACCTAAATATAGTAAGTCCTTGTGATTATGTAGGAATAATGGTTTTGTGTAATTTAATTATTGTAATGCACCTATTATTAATGTATTCTAAATAAGGTATAATTTTCCAACACAATGTAAAAAAACTTTTTAAATTTTCATGGTTTTTAACAATATTTATAATTCAAAAACCGTCAAATCATGGTATATTCTCTTCTCTCTTCTTAGTCGGTCACTCTTGACAGAGTGTTCGTGGTTATGGGGGGTCCTTATATTGGGTTGCTGCTTTTGCAATGCGCCGCCATTGTTCCCTGTTAGTTGCGGTGCGTGAGCAGTCGGTATGTTACCCGTTTTAAATCATAACAATGTAAAATGTTTGAGAATAAATAAATGAGATGAAAATCTCACCAACATACACGTCGTGAAACTCCTTCCCAGAGCCGTGCAGGCGGGCGGGCCGGGCGACCACGGTGCGGAACATGCTCACGGGGTGGTTGTCGCACGCGAACCCAGCTTTTGTTACGAAGCTGCCGTTGTCTAGCACCACGGCTGGCTTCTCCAGACGCTCCATGATATTCAGCCTCTTTGGCTCACCAAACATTCAAGATCACTCTTACTAGTGAGGAGCTGAGAACAAGAGAAAGAATAAGATGTCATACCTCAGGAAATGAAATGAAATGCATTTATTTTGGTACATTAACAAACAACAGCACAGAAGACAGCATACACAAACAGACACAAGTAAATTAACATAAAAACCACAAACAGATAATTAGCTGCCAGGCTGTGCTGCCATGTACCAAAAAAGGAGCAGTCTCAGCTTAATGCCACTCCGCTCCCCGGGAAAAACCACTATAACGCTGGTAACGTCACAGGGCACAAACATTTGGCACACGTCATGTTCTTTGAAGCCTGAGACTTCTTTATCACCCTTTAAAAGCTAGCCCTTTAAAAGCAAATAAGAAATTTCGCGAAAAAAATCGAATAACGCAACACTGCAGGGCACTGCTAGTTGTTGATATTATCTTAATGATTCTTCTCATTTATTTTCCTTGTTCCCAACAATACTCGATTGCTATTACCAGAAGTACAGTTCTGGCATGGTTCCTAATAGACTAGAAATAAAGTAGGAATAATGCTTCTGATATAATGCTCGCCTTTAGGGCTCCGTAGCCAAATGTCAAAAATAGGAACCCTTATAGATTCTTCATGTCTGTCTGTCTGTCTGTCTGTCTGTCTTTCCTTGTATGTCACAGCTACTTGATCCGAAACTATAAGAACTATATTGTTGAAACTTGGTAGATCGATGCATTCTGTGAACAGCATTAAGATCTTCACACAACAACTAAAACTTTTAGGTAAGTAAGTAGTTTTTTTGTTAGCAACCTTGGCCACCAATCTACATGATGCCCTTCCCTCAGCCAAGAGAGGAACAAGTGGCGAGCTACGGTCCGAAAGAAGATCATGCCACAAATAGGGTATCACAACCCTCAGTAATGAGGCGCGGAGTAGGAACTATTTTGTTTAGTACGTCATAAACCGCAATTAAAATTGTCACCTATAAAGTTAAGCTACCTTAAGTGAGGTCAGTACTTGGATGGGACCGCTCTGGCAAGCCGCAAGCAACCGTAGGGTCGAGACCATCTCATACTTTTTAAATTTATTTATTTACAGTTACAATTACGGATCATATTTCTCTATCAATGTGATAGGCATAAGCACAATATTCTACGCATTATGTCGCCACCGCGCCGCCACCTCACCGCGCAACTGTACACACGCGCCGCCGCCTGAGGTTACCGCTTTAGGGCTGTTATTAACAGTGCTAGTTATGATTAGCTAAGTATTTTCCCGATTAGGTATGTAATTATCACAGTTAACAGTACCTACACTTTTCCACTTCTTATGGTTTGGAGCATATATAGACCAAGTTTCATTTGAATTGGTTCGATAGTTTCAGAGATCCCTACAACGTCACAAACTCAAAAACTTTAGGTACCTCTTGATAATACAATAAATAAACAAATATCTCCGGACTAATCACATAGCAACACCTTACCCCAAACTAAGCAGAGCTTGTACTACGGGTGACTGATAAACTACATATATAGGTATATCTATTTTTTGTTAATACATACATAGAAAACGCCCAGTACGAAATGTTAGGTCGTTCAAAATCTGGTCCCACGGCGGAAATCGAACAAAAACCCCTTGTGCCTCAGGCGAACCTCCGCCCACCGAGCCACTGGGGTCGTCCATAATTATAGTTTATAGTATAGATTTATGGTGAATATTGTAGGCTTACTTTTTGCAAAGCTTATGGCGATCAAATTATTTATTCCACACAGAGAATATTTAAATCACTGTTCTATTTATGTTTCCACATTGGAAATAATCAGAACATTTTATTTACTATTTCATGTCAATCAGTGAAATGTCACTATTGATTTCAGTGGGCGTGACATTGATTTGAATAAAAACTTTTCTCCATCGTTCCGAATAACCTAAAAAAAACAAACATAGGATATTTGTGAATAAACGAGTCATCATCTTCACCTTATTAACGTACCCACGGCTAAGAAGCAGGGACTTCTCCCTTGGCGGGAGAGATAAGGCCTTAATTCACCACGTTGGTGAATGTCACATGTCCTTCAAACTCTTTAAAATTATCAGAGCATGTCGGTTTCCTAACCATGTTTGCGTTCACCATCAGAGCACGTGTTTTTAAAGCGCACATACATTTTTCAGAAGAAAAATCCAGAGGTGCTTGGCGGTGTTTGAACCCACGACCTTCGGAATGAAAGTCGAGTGTGCTCCCACTTAGCCAACACGGCTTACGTAAACGGGTACTTTGCCTGTTTTAACCAGAAATATCTGACGTGTTTTAGTGGAAGTAACGAGGGTACTTTCCATTAATTGACTGTAATGGAGATAAACGAGACAGTCCAATTAGAAGTTTTATACTCGGCCAGCTTCGTCCCGCCTCTTGCGACTCACTAATTTTATTCATTTAAACTATTTTAATACCCAAATAAATTAATTTGATGACATTTTTACTGTTTATGAAGCGATAATCTTGACAATTACTGAACGGATTTTCAAGCGCAGTTCATAAGGAAAGGTTGATCGATTTTAGATATTGTGCAATACCCCCGTGACTTACTAGGTCTTAACTAGCCCGACTCCTTGATGTACCGGAGTAGGACTTTTGGAGTCTTTCAGAGCCTTACCAGCACATCTGTGAGGATTAAGCCTCCACGTACATTGGACGCCATTGGACGACCCGTTTGCTATCGTTCCTCTTTCGAAGTTCAGTGTAACAACGCATGTTCTACTGTCTCTTCTTCCTCGAAGCAACCTCGATATAAGCTGCTGTGTGTTGCTCCAGAAAGGAAGTAATTTGCACCTGTGCGTAAACCACAGGCGGTGATATTATAAACCTGTTTTTTTTTATTGTTTGGTTATGCGCCTTAGTCGCAGGAACTATAAGGGCTGGACACAGTGCGTGAAGCGACTTTTTTGTGTTGCGTAATGTGGCCGGAGAAGCCATCTACCTTCTAGGTCTTCATGCTCCATCTTAGACCACATCGTCACTTAACATCAGGTGAGATTGTGGTCAAATGAAGGCTTATCAAACATAAAAAAAAGGGAAATTTATTATCATCATCATCATTTCAGCCGTAGGACGTCCACTGCTGGACATAGGCCTCCCTCAAAGACTTCCAGTAACTTCGGTCGGTAGCAGCACCACACCATCTAGAACATTCAAGAACTTTTAATTTATTAATAGATGGAGTTTATAATGAACATAAACTTTACATTAAAGAAAAATATAGGGAAAGTAAGAAAGACATTTATTTCGTCAACGAAAATACAGAAAAAAAATGTATTAAAAAACCAAACCAAAATAATAAAAAATAATAATCTAAGTACTAAGAACATTACTTACACATAAAGATTATACATTTTAGAGCTTTCTCTCCAAGTTCAGTTTAGTTTGTTTGACTTGTCAGTGTCATTTAGTTATAAGTTTAGAAAACTTTAGAATTTGAGCGGTATTCAAGTTTGAACTCAAATAAAACTGAGCCGAGGCTGAAAAATGGCGATCAACTGAGTAACATCTTTTTCATTTTATAATTTTATTTAACTCAGCACTGTCAAACTGACGCCGAGTCAAATAACTTCAGTTTCTTGTAATTGGACTCTGCGCTTGAAGCGACAATTTGCCAGTGTCGAGTTAAATAAAATTATAAAGTGAAATACTAGATGTTACTCAGTTCGACACCATTTTCCCAAATAACTTCTAGAGTCAAATAACTTCTTCTTCTTCTTTTATTTGATGGCGTCCGTGACGTATATAACTTCTTCTAAAGAAATTGAATTGAGCCGAGGCTTTGACATTGACAGTCATAGAGTCTCAGGTGTGCAACCCTTGTCTTGATGTCAATTCGTCCACATCGTATACATAATGAGATAGGACCTTTTCCTTAAAAAGAAAAAGTTCAAGTTGTCTACCAAAAGGAAGCAATAAACCACCCTTAGTAGGCAAATAAGAGTCGCCGCACGCAACCAGGAACAATTAAATCAGTAATTATCACTGTATTTATGAAAGATTTCTGGGTAGGTATCTCACTTTAGTTCTTTTGTCTTTTACTGTCTGTTTTTGACATATCAATTATTTATATAAATTATATTAGTTATTGTCAGTTAATAGTAGTGATTATATAATTATAGCGAGATTTTTAACCCCCGACCAAAAAAGAGGACTGTTATAAGTTTGATGTGTCTGTCTGTCTGGGACATCATAGCTCCCGAACGGATCGAGCGATTTCAATTTAGTTTTTTTGTATGATAGGTGAGTTTAGAGCGGGTGTTATTAGACGTGTATTATGAAAATCGGTTGTGCCGTTTAAAAGTTATGGCGGTGAGAGTGGGGAAGAAAAACCTAAAATCTGCAAATGTACTCAATTGGGGTATCAAATGAAAGCGCATCGCGTGCACCTTAAAAAATATGATGGTGTTTAACTCTTAAGGAAATTAAGGCATTGGAATCGGGGTTTTTCTTAAACTTTAAATTTAGATTTATCTAGTGCTTTAGTTATCGTCTATACTAAATTTATAAAATATTTCCGGACAATCCACATCTAGCCTGGTAAGCTCTAAGCTTGTGCTACGGGTAATATAGCGCATCTGATATACTTAATATAATATACATACCTACATATATAAATAACTTTAACGATACATATTTAACACACAGACCAAGGAGAAAGTGCTTGCAGAACATACAAACACTTGAGCCCTCGGCGGGGATCGAACACGCTACCTCTTGCGCCTCAAGCAGGTTTTTGTCCGCCGCACTACTGAGGCACTATTATTGAGAATATTTACAAAACTATCTGCCTTAGAGTGATGTAAGATTTTCGATATAAAATATAATGAGATAGGACCTATTCTAAAAAGAACAAAGCCCGAGTTGTCTGCGAAGAGCACGCAATTCCACCACCCGTCGTAGGCAAATTACAGTGAAAACGAAGTTACTGTGAATAAAAAGATTTTCTTGATCTGACGTGAACACAAGCTCATGACATGACAAATCGTATCGCTACCAAAGAGAATATAAATCAATTCATTCGAATCGCTTCCTCCTGAAATGAGTATGTAATTAATGATTCTGTTTAAATGAAAAATAATGCACTGTAATATAAACATCAGTAAAAATGAGTGAACGTTTTTTTCTATTTTACTCATAAAAATATATTCTCTTTTTATAATACACATAGAGGAAGTTGAAGGAAAGAGGAAGGAGAAAGGATGAAAGGTTGGGAGGAGGGAGCGTTAGATAAGAAAAGTTATTCTTTAACTTATATTAGATCCAAATAAAAACAGTTAATTAAAAGCTTTTCACCCCTTGTTTCTTTCTATAATATTCGCCAAATAACGAACGAAGTTCACGAAAGTAATACGTTAGACTAGAGGCCCGCCCCGGCGTCGCACGGGTAAAAAAAGTTCCCGGCAATTTTTCCTTATTTGCTCACCGTTTAGACCTACCCTGGACTACAACAAACATTTTAAAACCAAAATCAGCTCAATCGTCCCTGCCATTCTCGAGTTTTAATCAGACTAACGAACAACAATTCATTTTTATTTATATAGATAACTAAGGACTTTTTATAGACAGTAAATACATTATAGACAGTTCAAGTTTATTTATTTATACTGTTGTCTTAGGCTACTAATGCACAGGCGTGTTTCGAAAGAAGAACCATGTTTTTCTACCTATATTTAATAACTGAGTTATATCCCTGAATGGTGGAACCACCAACCCAGAGCACCTATAGGAACTAATCATTGACTACTCCGCAGCAGTCAATGTAGAACCCACGGAGGGTGCTCAAAGAGCCTATAATGGACCCCCAACTCAGGTTTGGTACTGGCCACCTAGAAGAACTTATAATGAACCCTCTCAGCGCCCACGTCTTCATACTCCGCGGCGGTCATGTAGAACCCGCGGAGGGTGCTCAAAGAGGCCATTATGGACCCCCCAGCCCAGGTTTGGTACTGACGCGAGAGTAAGGCATCTACTTTTGCGCGGTAGTCGTCCGTCGCCATTTTGAAATCGAGGTCGGCCTTCAGACGCTCTATGAGACCTGCAAATCAAATGTTTACATATAATAAGAATAAGAATAAGAATAAACTTTATTTACTTACTTATTTAACATTTAGTAACTTAACTTAATTAACCTACTTAAAGTAAGCTTAACTAACCCAGCCACTAAAAATAGGCACTCGTCTTTGTCTTACAATTCAGGTTATTAAATTTAAATAATAAATAACATTTAAATGTAAAAACATTATATATGCGTGCAAATAAATCATTTCATTTCATTTTTGGACGAACAGGATCTCTTTGACCATGCCCACTTACACTACATGAAGCTTTCCTTCTTTTATTTTTCCTTCCATGTGCGCATTTCTAACCGATTGAAAAATAGAAAGATATTCTATTATACGCGTATATGTTTGTTTGTCAATAATGTTGTTAAACATGTTTTGTAGAAATTCAAATCTGAATCAACGTGGCGCTGTTACTACAACAAACTGAATAAGTGGGACTCAAAATTTCCCCAAACTGGATTTATGATAGAAATGATGAGGATATAATGTATGTAAGAGTTTATTTTCCGATACTTTACGAATTGGGTCCGCAGCATCTCATTCCCCAAACTGCCATGCCACCAATGTACAGTCACAACGAGATTCTTATAAAACGCCGGCATAAATATAATTTTATAGAATTTAACCCCAGTAAAGTAACTTTATAATTATTTATACTTAATTGACATAATCGTCGTTTCATTAATTATATATACAGCTACTTGAAAATTAATTGTTTGTGTGCTAATTATTATGAACATAATGTCCTGTCTGTATTACCATAATTCTACTATTACACTCGGTTCCAAAAATAAAGGATCAGTAACATAAACCCGAATATCTCCCGAACTACGTATGTATCCCAATGAAACGAAGACTCTTCGACATATTACAGACTTGTTTGCATAAATTATTTATATATTTAGCTAAAGTAAGATAAGATTTTGTACATTTACTATGTGTTTGACGTTACGAGTACCAAGTGTAGCAGTGTGTAACTACGGTGAATAAATAAATACTAAACAATAACGCAATTTAAAGGATTTTCAAACTTAAAGCCACATACGAATAGGTGATCATTCTACTGCAACCAGCCACAACGAGGCTTAACATATTCCAGTAGGATTAAGGTGTTGCCCCAAATTGGTTCTATGATAGAACCCAAAATTTACAGGCTAGCGACACGTAAAGGTTGTAATCCATCACTATTTCGAATCTAGATCAACTAACAAGAAACATACTCACCTGTCATCATACTACTGCCACCAGTCACAACGATATTTTTATAAAACACCGCCCTATAATCCAAGTCCGTCATGCAAACACTGCGGCAGACCATGTCCGGGAGATTGTAGCACTTGAGACCTTCCAACGCCGGGCTGAAAAGGACCTCACTAGCGCGGAACCGCTCCTCGCCCAGGTACAGGGTCTGTCCATCAGGGAGCTGGTACTCCACCCGACCCTGGCCGGCGTAGGTGCCTAGCTGGATAGCTTTGTCGTAGTTCTCGGCTACAAAACATTTTTCTTCCTGATGGAAGGTAATGAATTGCGTTATATCTGATCATGAAATATTATTAATGTTCACATCTCCAAAGACTATAGTTCTATAGTTGAAGGGAGGTAAAGCAGAACAAAGATTTTCTTTGTTCTTCTGGAAGGTAATGCATTGCGTTATATCTGAACATGAAATATTATCACAAATAGTGTATGTTCTTTACCTCTCTTCAACTATAGAATATCCGTTTGTATGCCTTGCCGCGGTGGGTAAACGCGATTCAGTTTATCATCTATGGTCAATGGATGTCCAATGATGCAGATCAATATTCCTAAAAATTTAACAGGGATTTAGACCATTTCCCCTGCACTGTATGTTTGTGTGTTTCAGCACATACCACGGGCCGGTGAAATGAACATGTTTCTCTAGATTGTGTGCCCCGGTTTCAGTCTTACCTTAATTTTTCTCAAGATGTCCTTCTCAACCTCAGTCGTGAACAAGTACCCGGTCTCATGCATCAGCTCCTGCAGTCTTTTGGAGATCAGTTCTCCGTTGAGTGGTGAAGTGACGACCGCATTCTTGATGGGAAATCCTTAAAAATATATACTTGCTTAATTCGTTTACTGTTGGTATATTAAACGGTCCCACCATTCTCATGTTCCGACTGATAGAACTTGTGATAGGAGAATCCCGATCCTACGAATTATCCTTTAAAAAGTTTTTTGTTTTTAATACCAACTGAGTAAATCATAAAAAGTGAGTACATTTTGACGTGATAGGAGGCAATTCTGGTAATGCCCTGAAACAATATTTGGAATACAAACACAAAATTCCTTTATACTTAAATAACTTTATCATACCTTCGAACACTGGTTCGGAGAAGCAGCAAGAGTGGCCTATATCTATGGCGACGCCGGTGGTGCGGCCCGTCGAGTGTAGAGTCAGGACTGGCGACGACACCAGGTTCAGTCCCCTGACCGCGAACACTTCGAAGAAGATCTCTGCCATTTTTTCTCTGTAAAGAAGTATTAGTTACAAGTTAGTTGATTGTGCGTTCGCGTTTGTCATATCAATATCATCTTATTTAGTCTTTCAGTATTATTGATATGGTCATGGTAAGTCAAAAGTTCGATTATAAAGAACCTCTAAGTCGTTCTATCAAGCAAAGAAAATCAGCCTACCTCGGTCGTGTCCTATGACATGACTACGAATTACATGAAAAGACTGGCTGCGTATTATAAGGCAGAGATGTAGTCAAAAAGATTATCACCAACCTTTAGAAATGGAGCAGCACTATAAGAAGACGAAGACTAAGCTTATCGTACCTGCAAAACCTATCAAGGTTGTAATCTTGTTGAAGGAAGACTTGCCAAAAAGCCACACTTAGCTATTTTTAACTGCTGATACGCTGCTTACCTTATGGTAAATTTACTTTGACCTGGTCCTGAGGAAAGAGATGGGGAAGCTATGTGTGTACTGACAAAGCGCTAGTCTATTACCTATCTGAGGCGGTAACCAGCGGAGGGACGGCATGCAGCACGCAGGCCTCCTCGGGTGGCGCTCTGAGCTCCTTGTAGAACACGTGGTGCCAGAGCTTCTCCATCTCGTCCCAGTTGTGGACAGAACCACCGTGGACTGGCCAGATGGTTTTAGAAACCCCTCGGGCGTAGATCGCTTCTTTCCCACAGTATACCATGGGGATGCCATCGCTGAAGCCTTCGCGGCGAAATCTGTAGAAGATATCATGATTTTTAAGGGCTTAACTGGGTATATACTATATACGTTTATACCACGTCTGGTTTTTCAGTAAAGCTTAATTAAAATATTAGGCATGATGACTACATTCAACATTATACAATGATAAAAAAAATAATCAGTAATACTGTAAATAATATAATTTTTAATAGACAATGTTATTTCCTTGATATTTTTTGTTTAAGCAATTTAGTTTTATTAATTTTAAGTTGACCTGTCCATGTAGGCTATACTAAGGAAATAAACGTATTGACTTTGACTTTTTGAAAAATGGCTATATTTCTTCTTCCTGATATTTTTAGGGTAGACCCTATTGAGCAAGATTGTGTGACATTTCTCCTAAATTATAAATTAGTAGGTAACAATAAGCCAAATCCCGTATAAAAATATAGATTTTATTATTAAAGTCAACACAATAACTATGTACAATATCGATCGTAAGCCACAGCTTTCAGATATTACATTTTAATTATATTAATTTTTCATCACGAAGATCTACAACAAACTTTAAATGTCCGTGAAAAGCACAAAGAGGTTGTATGGTATAGTAGGTAATTGAAAGTGCCCATTAGCTCCACCAGATAACCAAACAACAAAGCCAAAGCTGACCAAAATTTCACTTACCAAATTTCCCCAATCTAATACCTACCTAATACCTTTAACGTCGATCTACCGAACACCCAATTCAATGTAACTTAGTGACAGGCTATCGACTGAAACAGTTCGGGATAGTCCTTTCACGACTGGAACAAGCTTCATAATTCAGTTAAATACCTGCTGAAATGCCTGCGGGGATGCTCGACGCCCTCGTCAGGTTAGACAGGGGTGTTTCAAATACTTCTGTTTCACGTAACTTCTCGTTCGCTAGGGAGGTTTTAGGATCGCCATATTCTTAATGCAAGGTGTATCAAGTTATTATTTTCAAGCGCAGAATGGCACGCACCAAGCGAACTTCTTTGTTCTACAACATTTCGATTTGGAAAGAAGGCCTCTTAATTTTTTAGCATTATCTAATCTGTAGGTAAAAGTCAAGGCACTACATTTATTTCCTTAGAAACACAGGCTTACATGGACAAAAAGCCGTGTTGGCTAATATATTGCCAGTATTTTTCTTCTTAAGACATTTATGTGCGCTTTAAATACGTGCTTCAACAATGATGGCAAACGGCAAAAAAAAAGTGAGGAAACCGGCATCTTCTGAGAATATTAAAGAGTTTGAAGGACATGTGCCATTCACCAACCCGCACTTGGCCTATGGTGAATTAAGTCCTAATCTCTCTCGTTCAGAGAGAAGTCCCTGTATCCCAGCAGTGGGAACCTTAATAGGGTGATGATGATGATGACCAGCTTAAAATTAATAAAACTTAATTATTTATACAAAAAATATCAAGGAAATAACATTGTCTTGACAGTTAGTTTTAATGCTTTATACTGAGTTGAGAAGCGAATGAGAAGGTCTTGTTGAGCCTCATATCTATTAATTATTTTTTTAACACCTGAAAATAGTTGCAAAAGTTAATCTGAAACCACTGCTTTTATACTATTGTTAAGTTAGTTTCCCTAGTAGTGGACTGGCCAGGTTACCTAGGTAAACATAGGATGTATCCACCAACCTGGGTGGTCATGAAAATTAAGACCACCCAGGTACAGTCCACTTAAAAACTATCCTTACTGAAACTAAAGAGTTTATCGTACTTTCCAAATAGTTTTTAATATCAAATTCGGTCTTTAAAATACACAAATGTTTTCCCGCATGGAAAGCAAAGTGGAGGATTATCTAATACCTACCATTTGGGGTATTTTTCACAGCGGGAAAATATGAAATTCCATTAAACACGGACAACGCTGTTACGGAAACTATAATTACTCATGTGTAGTAACTTTGGACGCTTTAAAAGCTGTATGGTTTTTTAAAAGCTCTGTTACTCTAAAAGCTCTGAGTCTTTAAAAGCTTCTGTGTGAACAAATTCACAGTATTCTCTAAATCTCTAGCACTTAGAAGATTAAAGCGTACTTGACGAACGGATAAGGTTAAGTGAACGGAATCTTATTCTTTTTTGGAAGCTACAATAAATGCTTTTATAAATGTTTCGTTTATTTCTTTTAAGAACTTGTTCAGTGGTTTCAAAATAAGCCCTTTCTGCTCACGATTAGAAATTACACGGAAAATGCTTCCGCTTGTATCTCTGTCCATGGCTGAAAACTGGATTAAGATCCGTGAACGAGCTATTTCAAAAGATAGAGTAGAATAGATAAGAATAATAATTCAAATCTAAGCAAACAGTCTGCGGTGAAGAATTTATTTTGTGAAATGTAAAGAAAAATCATCAAAATCACAAGCTTCGGCTTCTTTAATCATCTCCGAATAAGTCCCAAGTTGCTTAGCAGTGGTTGTATATAGCGCTATCTTGCTCAGTAACACAATAGTCTGAGTGAGGAAATATACTCAGTAGGTTTTCACATCTTTATGTAAAATAGGCAATAGTTAAAAAAGTCACTCACTGACAGAGTCATGTGACTTGATAACTATATTATAATTTTGTTTTTGTAACAGCTTACACAATTATAAAAATAAAATAAATATTTCCGGACTAATCACACAGCATCACCTAACCCCAAACTAAGCAGAGCTTGGGGTTATACTACACAGATGCATTTTTTTTGTAAATACAATAATAATATGATATATAGAAATCACCCAGACCCGAATCCAGAAATTATAGATAGTACAAAATCTGGTCCCCCGGCGGGAATCGAAACCGCAACCTCTTGCGTCTCAGGCGGACCCTCGCACACCGAGCCACAGAGGTCGTTATGTTTGTCGTCCGAGTGTCTTTTATTATTTAGTGCTAAAACAGAAACTTTTAATTGGCCTTCCTGTGTTAAGGCATGTGGAAGACATGTTCTTTTTAACCCCCGACCAATAATGAGGGGTGTTACAAGTTTAAAAAAAAAATGAAAAATGTTTATTTAACAGAAAATTACAGTACATACATATTAACCAGCGATCTCCTACACTAGGCGAAGCCTGTATCGTGGAGATCAATATTGAAATTATCAGTTCAGATTTTGCGGACTAACCAAACTTAACTTAAAACATTTCACACATACAAAAAAAACAATTCTCTTAAATACTAGAAATATATGAGATAAAAATACAAAAAAGAAAAAACCTGAATGAGTTAGAAAAAGCATCAGGAAACAATACGAAGCAAATTCTCAGTTGAGTCATAACAAAGACTTAAAAGCCATTTGTTAATCAGGTGTTTTGCTTTAGCAGTAGTCACATTTTCAATCTTACAGTGTCGTAAAACTATATTGTAAATAAAAGCCTTGCCAAATGCTCCAAAACGTTGGGCGAAACGACTTTTACAGGATGGAGCAATAACTTTAAATTTTTTAAACTTTAAGTTTGACGTGTCTGTCTGTCTGTCTGTCTGTCTGGGACATCATAGCTCCCGAAAGCATGGAGCGATTTCGATTTATTTTTTAAAGAATGGTGAGTTTGTCGCGAGTGTTCTTAGACATGTTTCATGAAAATCGGTTGTGCCGTTTAAAAGTTATGGGGATGAGAGTGGGGAAGCAAAACCGAAAATCTGCAAATATCGAGTATATCAAATGAAAGCGCATCGCGAGTAGATTACAAAATATTTTAGTGTTTTACTATTAAAGAAATTACGGAATTGGAATCGGGGGTTTATCTTAAATTAAAATTTATTATATTTACCTGTTAATATTGTTTGTAATTAAAAAAAATATTAACTCATTTATTTGGAGATGGTGAAATAGGCCCTTTGTGTAATCAATAGCCACTTAGGTTTTACTCGGAGATGTTGATACAGGCCTTAAGTGTGTACAAGTGTTTTAATAACATTTAACCTACGTCAAAGTCTATAAACAAAATATCTCAATGCTTTTCTTTGAACAAAACTGCTTAGGACAGAATCTGCTCCAACAACAAATAAAAAAAGACTAACAAATAAGCATTGTAAAGTTTCAGAACAAAAATGAGCTCGTGTTTCGAATCGCTTCTTTGCTCTAGTGTAAAAAAGGGAAGCGAATGTACGATAAATTTATTTCCTATATTTGTTTATTGCATTTTGTTTTGTCGTTTCTAAGATTTGTTTAGAAATAGATGTTTTCTTGTATAATTTGTATATTGTGTAGTTTGTGTCTTGTTAAGGACTCGAAAATCCCCTTCTAGTTCAATTTGCAATTACATAATGCAACCTGATATCAATTTAATTACTATCCGCACAACACGACAGCATCAAATTAATATCGGCTACAGCCAATGCCGTCTACACAATTAATTGGGCAGTTGAGCTGCCGTCGGGGCCTGACTGACCAGTTTGAGAGCCACCGCCCGATCTGTTTCATTGTTAATTAATGGAACTATTCTAGTACCTACTTTAATGGTTACGAAATGGATAGATCTAAAAGTTCGGTCGTGGGTCGAAACCTAGAAGCGCACCTCTGGATTTCTTCTCGAAAAAATGATGAATTTACAAAGACAAAGCAGGCGTCTTTTTATTTTTACCGTGTAGTAAAAAGATATGTGCATTCTTTTACAAGCCTGTGTTGTTTGAATTTTGTTATCAATCTACAAACCAAATAAGTTGACGGCTTTTAAAAATAATAAGCCCGTTATTTAAATTATTAGAAACAACGAGTTTTTCATCTTCTAAATGAAAGATTAAGACGATAGCGTGCATAGAAGTTTTGCGTGAAACGTAACGCTTTCGTGCGAGTTGAAATAAATTTAATACGTTTGGATGCTCTGTCTTGGGACTTCTAAGACAAAATGATTATTCGAAATGCAAAATAGGTGTTCAGTTTTTTTGGAAGGACAGTCAATTTTATTTACAAATAAGAAAGACTCAACAGAAACCTAGTTTATTATTAAGTCTATATGCCTATGCTTTCATACAGTTCAGCCTAAATTAGAAACTTTAATTACATCCACACCGAACAACGTTCGTGTTTATAATTTAGTTAGGGTTTCACCATCCCCGAGTATAATTAGACAATGATTAAAATATAGTGCTATTTCGTTCAGTCACGTGTGTGACAAAGTGAGATAGCTGTTGACATTATCTAACCTGACATGTTCTACATAACTAACCATTGCTTAGTTTCGGATTTGGTGAAATAAACCCTTAGACTTTTTAGTTATTTTTCACAAGAACGTTTTTTCATAACAAGAGAGATTAGGCCTTAATTCACCACGCTGGCTAAGTGCGGGTTTGTGTATGGCACATGTCGTTCATACTCTTTAAAGTGTTGTTAGCCTTTACCGTTAACGTGTTTTAAAGCGCACATACATTTTTCAAGAAGATAAATCCTGTGGTTATTATCTTAATATATCTATATAAATCTCGTGTCACAATGTTTGTCCTCAATGGACTCATAAACAACTTAAACGATTATAATAAAATTCGCACACCATGTGCAGTTCGATCCAACTTGAGAGATAGGATGGTTTTTACGGCGAGAAAAATTCGAATAATTTCCGGGAAAATTTTATACCCGTGCGATGCCGGGGCGGGCCGCTTGTTTAATTATAAATTACTAGCGGCCCGCCCCGGCGTCGCACGGGTTATAAAGTTCCCGGCAATTTTTCCTTATTTGCTCACCGTTTAGACCTACCCTGGACTACGACAAACATTTTAAAACCAAAATCAGCTCAATCGGCCCATCCGTTCTCGAGTTTTAATCAGACTAACAAACAACAATTCATTTTTATTTATATAGATAGATTTATAGTTAATAGGTATTCTAAACAAAAACAACTAAAGTATAAACTTTCAAAGTCCAGTTTCAGACCTGTTAAGTTCACAATATACCTGAGTTTGTTCCTCAAACTGCACCGTCACTCACACTCCGCTCTTTCATACGAAACCACGGCAAGAGTGACTCCACTCCCTAAGGTTCTGTACATTTGTGACATCAATAATTTACACTGGTTTTTAGGATTCCGTAGCTAAAGGGTTAACGGAACCCTTGTTCTTGAGATACAGCCTGGTGACAGACATACGACAAAGTCAAAGTTTTGTTTAACATTGTTATAAACTAGCCGAAATGTATTTAACCGCCCGCATTATAAGATTAGTAAAATCAAACAATGAAAATAAATGATTTTGTAACTTGGATATTAAACTGTCCCGTGGTAAAAGTAATTTTTGTCCTTTACTGGGAAAACCGCTATCTCTTTACCAAATCTGACCTTAAATTGAAATTATATTTGATTTTAAATTAAATTAACGAACCCCGGTAAAAATAACCTAACGAACTTTTAAGTTTATAAAATTAGGAAAATACGTCACAACAGTTTCATCATCATTTTCATTTTTGCCGTCTTTCTATATGAAGAAGTAGCATAATTATACTATGTTATAGATTTCCAGTTAATAATTTGTTTCGCGTATGGGTTGCCTTGCGTACACTCAGTCGGTTGTCCATTTAGTTCGTCGACTTCGTAAAAGGGTGTTAGAGCAATGTAACGGAACCCTAATAATTAGAACTCGCAAACAATACGCATTGTTCTATAAGTAGTTGTTAGAGCGGACCGTTTGGAAGAATGCTTCCAGCGCACAAAGCATAATGTCGCGCTCTCCTTTCCAGCGCGAGACATGTTGGAGAATGTTTCGTATTTTAGACCTCGGAACGGTGGGTTTGTTTGTTAATAAGAAACTCTTTTATTTTTAAACGGTAAACGTCTCTTGAGGGAAGGGTAGGCCTTCGACCACCCGTGGTACACTCATGGCAAAAAGAAACATTTGACGCTCTAGTGACTTAATTAATTTTAATATATTACTATTCTGTTGTATACTGGGCCCTTTTACCAATTTGAACTCTCTCTCAGGGGTTGTTCCATCATGGCTAACGATAGTGGTCATCACAGGTTGTGTACAACGGCGCTGTGTGGTGTTGGACCAAACAGTAAACTGTAACTATACAGTAAACGATATTATTTAATATCCGTCAGATTTGAACAAAACGTACTCAAGATATTAAAAAATAAGTTTTATTTTATTGTAGCAGCGCTGCATTGCACTAAAAGCGGGTTGCGTTTAGTGGATTTTCTCGGAATTACACTTCATAAGCTTTAGAAAGCCAAATTTCATTCAAATCAGTTCAGTAGATCCAGAGACTATGACACAAACATTCACACAATCTTTACCCCTTTATAATATTAGTATTACCAATAAATAAAACTCACTTAAATTAGTCAAGTCATCCCTTAATGCCAGGTGGTCATTCAATAGGGCAGCGAAGTATTTAAAAAAATGTATTTTTTATGTAATTTTTTTACATTTGTCGTAAAATAATTACTTAAGGCGATCCGGTTCGAATTATCAAGTTTTTAAGCAATGATAATTTTGCAAGATTTTTTAATGGTTGGATTGCACTAACATCCCCGTATAAAAATACAAGGACAAATACAACAGAGCAGCATCAAAAAAAATCAGAGCAATGTAAAAACGCAGGAGTAAATAGTAGTTTGCTTCTGAAAAGAAAAGTGTATGTTAATTATAGGACACGGTTTAACTTTGCCAGGCGTAGGCAGGGCAATGGCACGGTTTCATAAATTAGTAGCCGTTGCAAGGCGTCGTGACGTGCCAATGCATAACTACTGAGCTAGTGTTGTACAGTGGCGCAGTGGGCTAGGGTCCAATCTACGTGTCTATATTCACCAACAACACACTATTAACGTTTCCACTGCTGGGACACAGGGACTTATTCATATTCATATTCATTTATTCGTTGATTCATGCGGTTACAAATGGTGTTAAGTTTTATATATACCCTTACATGAGCCCAGTTGGCTTCTCTTTGTTGGTACTTCTGCTGGCCAAGTGCAGGTATTTGAATGTCACATGTCTTTCAAACTGTTCAAAGTGCATCAAGGAACATAAACTGTTGGTTGGACACACACATACAATGGTAATAACAACAAGAGTTAAATGATGCATTTTATTAGTGTCCTGACCCCTAAAATAGTGCAGGTATGTATTCGCTTTACATTACACATCTGTTGAAAATTCGCAGTCTCAAAGTGAGACAGAGTAAGATTGATTTATCTGATCAAGTACCTGCCAGTGACCGTCGGGAAGACTGCTCGAGGAAAGCTTTCTCCTGCGAACCCGACCTTGGAAAGATGGGAGCCGATGTCGAAAACCACGTCTATCCCTTCCGACATCTTGCCGAAGCCCACTCGATTGTGTGTGCCCCATCCAGACGGAACTATTATGCCAACTCGAACAATAGACTTACCATTAGTAAATAATATTGCTACCCAAAGGGAAATCGGGACACTATTATTATATATATATTTTGTTTATAAATGGTTTATCAGTACATAAACTACAGAAACTAGTTAAAAACTGTGTTTTCACTATCAGTGATTATGATTATGAAATAAATATGTGAGGGTACTCCCATACAACAAAAGTTAAATATTCAATTATTTCAGCAACAACGTTCTGCGAGGTCTTGAAAGAGTGACCAAAAACTACATCTTTCTTATTTTCTATATATTTTTTGTAGCTTGCTCTAGCTTATTTATTTTAATTAGACAAGCTTACAGCCTGCAACGTGCAAGTTTGAAACTTATGTGTAAGCATGCAAAATATAACTTGAACATAGCGGCGCAGATTGCGCGAGGTACAAGTTCAGACGTTTACTTCATTAGTTCAAACTGTTTAACATTTAAGATGACGGCAAGTTGTTACGCAGACTTTGCATTTATTACGACGAAAGATGCTGCTTGCCAAACAACACTACGTTTTGGTCAGAGACTATGTATATGAGAGAGATACATTTATGTTTATTTATTTATGTGGCACAAAATTATATTAACTTTTAACAATATCTTATGTTATTTATGTTGAAACATAAATAACACACAGTCATTCATTTGATCTTTCACACATAGTAATTATAAAAATATTTAAGTTTTATATCAGACTTGTAGGAAAAATAAATAAAATAAAAATATCCGGACTACTCACACAGCATCATCTAACCTCAAACTAAGCAGAGCTTGTACCATGGGTGTTAGATGACTGATATACTACATAATAATAATAATAATAAATGTTTATTTCACACAAAAATGTTACAAGTACATAGTAATTTACAGATAAGACGTGGTACAGAGATGGCATTTACATAACAGAAAGTATAGAAACCCAACTAGGAAAATCCTGTATTAATAATATTATATATTTTTTTGTAAATACTTACACATGATACATAGAAAACACCCAGACCCGACCAGAAATTGTAGATCGTACAAAATCTGGTCCCCCGGCGGGAATGGAACCCGCAACCTCCTGCGCCTCAGGCGGATCTTCGCCTACCAAGCCACAGAAGTTGTCAAAAATCAAATAAACTTATTATATTAAGTCATAATACAAATGACATACCTACATACTCGTATTTAGATTTCAATCAAATCAAAAAACGAAGAGAAATGACTAGGGTTTGTCGTTTCGTCTAAACAACGACACCAAAGCAATAAAGATTGTGATTTATTATAAAACATATATGAACAAGTATTTATTGGTACGTCAGTACACCTATTTACGTTCCCACTGCTGAGTCACAGATACTTATCTCTTGGCCAGAGAGATTAGTTGATTTGGTATTTATTTATTCTCCTTGTTATTATCTTCTTTACGTTACGCCACTGTCTATGTCGTTCTATTTATTTCCTGTCCATACATAGGTTGTCTTGTTACTGTTAACAGTTTGTATTTTATTTGTGGCGTACAATAAAGAGTTAAGAATAAGAATAAGAATAATTTTTATTTATCATTTTACAAAACATAGCTTAGGTACATACATATATAATTAAGTGTCTTGTTACAAAAATTATGCAAACTTTGAATTATAATTCAATATAAACACTATTTTTAACTTATTAATCATATATCTTCCAAATATTGTAACAAAACAATTATGTTACCTTAACCGTTTTGTACATTATTTAAGTTAAAATGACGATACCGATGGAGACAAATTATCCGCTCCCGATGTAACTCCGATGCTGACCACGATCCTCAGACATGAGGGACCGACTACAGAGAGAGAGGTGACTTTTTTCTATTGTCTTCGGGCCATTGTCTTTCGCAGTTACACTTTCGGACAAAGAAATAGGCCAAAATTATTTAAACTTATACAAATGAAAGTAAGATTTATCTATCTATCAGGCCCTAGGAGAAAATGTATTATTATTAGATTAGGTTACGAGCGGTTTGGTAATTGTCGCATGTCCTTAAAACTCTTCATAGTTCTCTGAACATGCTGGCCGGCGGCCTCTCGATGTTTTGCCTGTTTGTTTGTTGCACCAACCAAGCACGTGTTTGTTAAAGGGCATATACATTTTTCAAGAAGCAAAATCCAGACATACGCAGCGTTATTTGAATCCACGCCAGGTGTCGTTGAAAAGTCCTGCTTAGCCGACACGGCTCTATTAGCTAGTATGTATAGTAATGAATAAACATGGAGATTTCCTTAATGGTCATAGACAAACATTTATTTTCTGCTCGCACAAAAAAAAACATTTAGGTACAAGCTATTCGAAAATATGTTTAATTTTAGATTAATTCTGATTAACTTCAAATTAAAAAACATAAAATAAAAATGCAAAGTTTAACTCATATAAGTGACAAATACAATTAGAATAGTAGAGAATGCCTAATAACAACAAAACTACAAAAATATTATAAAAAAAAATATTTATTGGTTTAAAAAAACGTACGCGACGAATTAAGAACCTTTTTCGTTGACAGTCGGTTAAAAAGTGACTGCCTCGATCGATAAGCCATCAATACTGAGATGCACAATATCTCGGGAAGGATGCATCACAATAAAATGCGCAATGACTCCGCCATATCAGAATACGATCCGAATCAGATAAACCAATGTTGTTAGTGGTATGGCCGCGCAATAGAGGACAGTTCTACTCGTACAGGCCTGTTCCGGTAGGAGATTGGAAATGGCAATCGTTAAGTGACCTATTTGGAAACAGGCTATTACTTACGAATATTGATAGGAACCGAACAGAGACTAAAACTTCTTATTACGATGTTTAGAAAAATATTTTCTACTTCATGAGCAAAATTGGTGCAGTTTAACCTGAGATAAGACGACTTTTCAAGAGGAGTACGAGAGTTCCATTCAATCAGCTTATGTCCGCTTTTTTTAGTTTTGCTTTTACAATTTTTTGAAGTGAAACTTCTATAGAATCGTAGTGATTTCAAACCGGATGCAAAAAGATGAAACGGAAATGGTAAGAGACACAAATACAATGCTTTATTTAAATTTCTTTGCGCGATATTTCGTAGTTGATACTACGAAGTATCGCGCAAAGAGGTATTGCTGTATTTTATTTATATTATTTTGTAACATACTTTATGTCATACGCTTTATTGAAGTAATATAAATAATCCGAATTGTTTAGACCAAAGTAAACATATAATTAATGTCTATGGCCAGCCTTATGCTTCAAATAAATTATCTGTGTAATTAGCTTTATTAATGCCAACTATGGCAACAATTTGTTTTTATCAAATTAATTTTTGTACTGGCAAGCTTATGTCTTGTCTCTTCCCTTTTCATCCGAATGACTGATCGGATTGGATTGATTTTTGATTGTGCTCCTGAGTTTACAAATAAAACTTAATATTATAATCCCACGCATTTTATTTCTCGTACATGCGTGCTGTGGTCCTTCGATAGAGTAAAATCAGTGCTGCGTAAAAACTACGTATTATACAGAGCGTCTTGCAAGACAAGCCGTCATTGCCGGGTTTGTACGAGGCCCGCAATTTCGATCTATGCCATCATAGATCAAAAACAAGGAGTGAGGCATCATTAACCCTAGAAAGCTAACGTTCGTCAAAATGACGAACATCCGATAAGTTATGCTTTCTCCCTCTTTCATTGTTTTACCTACGTTCTCGCGGTTTCGCGCCAACTCAGTGCTCGCCTGACTGCATCGCGTGGCGGTCGCGTTCAGTTGGTAAGTAATTTCATTTTTGAGATACCTACTGCATGGTCGTCATTTTGACGAATGGTTAGCTTTTGTGTGACTTTTCTTTCAGTTTCGTGTTGCAGTAATATTATCATTTATTTGTTTCGTTTTTATGTTTATTGCTGCTTATTGTTTGTTTTAGCTAAATCTTTATTTGTGAAGAATGGCTGCGAGTTCAATTCTTAGAGATGAGGACATAGTTCGGGCCCTAGATGATGAAGACAGTAACGCGGATAGTAATTCAGACAGTGAGAATGAAGAGAGTTTGCTGATCGAGGACGTGCAAAGTGATTTTCACGACGAACCTTCGGACGCGGAAAAACGGCCTTTGGAGATTCAAGAGGAAGAAGGATGGTCATCTTCTGACGAACTACCATTGAATGCTGTACGAGAAGATTCTTCACAAGAGGGGCCATTAGTCACCTTGACTTGGCCAATGTGTATGTTCTATGGCATGTTGAATATATCGAGTATCAACTCTTACATAATATATTGTCATAATGTCCTAGTCGCTGCGGGTAAACCAATGTCACGGAGAAATTACATGAAGAAACTACACGAAGAACTTGTAGAACCTTGGCTAAAACATCGCCTCGAGACACAGACAATGCCCCGAACAATGAAGGAGAAAATCAGAGACGTATTGTGCTTGACCCAAGTAGTAGTTGATGGAAATGAAGGTCAAGTTCATGAGGCATCAAATTCTAGAGGTTCTACTGTGCCAGAAAGTACTTCAAATAAGAAAAGAAAGAGATGCAGTATGTGTTCATACAAGAAAAGGCGAATGACAAAGAACCAATGTTATAGTTGCAAAGTTCCAATTTGCGGTGAACACACAATTGATTTATGTCCAACTTGTACCAAAAATATTTAAGATACTTACGTGTTTTAGGTGATAGGTGTCTTTTCGGTTTATAAAATACCAAAAAGTATTTTTGTTTTATGTTATTTTTTTCGAATTTAGTCCATTAATGTGTAAAGTTCCTAAACGATCTCATAAAAGCAAGTGCCATTAAAAAATACAAATTTTGTACTAAATAATAAAAATAAATTCGATTTTTTTATAATTTTTCTTTTATTTATAACCTAGCTATTCTTAAAAGAATAAAACATAAAATAATATTAAGTAAAATATTTAAAAAAAAACACATTAAAAAAAGGTCGTCAAAAAGTCGAATGGTTAGCTTATTAGGGTAGTTTGGCAACGTTAGCTATCTAGGGTTAAGAAAGTGCATACATACAAAAATTCATCATCAAACGTCAAGACATCTTATCCAGTTTGATAAATATAACCTCTAAAGAGAAAGAAAAAGTCAACAAGACGACCGACGACGCGTTCTGCAAGTTCCGGAAAAAGTTGGCGATTGCTTCCGGCCGCCATATTTCTTCGTGTTTGCTGTCGATCTGTCATCCGCTGTGCAGTGAGTATCAAAAGTGACGTCGATTTGTTTACATCACGTTGTAAACACAAGAGCGGTGCGCGTAGTGTTCTAAAATATCTCGTAGTTTATAATGGCGGAATCCAAGGACAGTTTGCGTAAATACAAGCTTTTGCGTGCACAATGCAAGGCGACAATAACAAGAATCGATACTTTTGTGAATGATCCAATATTATTTGCATCTTCTACGGTGGATATACTCGAGGCCAGGAAGGAGAAACTCATAGACGCTCTCAAAACCTATGAGGCCGTGCAACTGGACATACTAAGTATTGACGAAAACGACACTGAACAGGTTGGTCTTGTAGAAGAAAAATATTATAGCATACTTGCAAAAATAAATGCGTCTTTAAAACAAATAGGTAAGAAGACTGTATCAGAGTGTCACAATGTATCAACATGCAAGCTGCCAACGATTGATTTGGCCCCTTATGATGGAAGGGACTTTACTAAATTTAAACCTTTCTACGAACTTTTCTTGGCAATCATAGATAATAACAGGTCATTGTCAGATGTACAAAAATTATTTTATTTAAGAAAGTATGTAACAGATGATGCTTTAGCAGTCATTGTCAATTTGCCATTGGTAAATCAGTCATATAGGGAAGCATTACAGTTATTGGAGAGACGTTTTGATAACAAAGCACGGTTAATAGGAAATCATATTAGTTTGCTACTAGATTATCCAACAATGCAAAAAGGCACTGCAGCCTCTATAAGGTCGCTTGTGTCACATGTTCAGCAACAATTGCACGCATTGAAAAATCTGGAGCAGCCCATAGAAACGTGGGACATGATGCTAATTTCCATTCTAACCAGAAAATTAGATCCAATAACAAATAGAGCTTATCAATTAGATAGGAACATAGAAAGATTGCCTTCCATGGTAGATTTTTTGCAATTCCTTGAAAAACGCGCCATCGCGTTAGAAGATAGTTTCACCCCCAAAAGTACTTCCAATGAAAGTACAAGCAGGTTCTATAAACCTATAACATCAAAGGTGACTAATGTTGCCTCTAATTATAAAAAATTGTGTAAAAAATGTAATAAAAGTGAGCATCCTCTTTACAGCTGTCCAGAGTTCAAAGTAGCATCATTAGAAGTCCGACAATCATTTGTACGGAACCATGAGCTATGTATAGTTTGTCTCAAGAAGCACGTAGGAAAGTGTAAGCTAATTTTGAAATGTAAAATTTGTAAACAAGGGCACAATACACTGCTGCATGAAGATCAGGGTTTACCTCGTGAACAGCAGCCCAGCCCTTCTGAGGATGCAGTGGCTTTGTTATCGAACCCTGTCTCCAATACTATTTTGCTTCCAACAGTAAAAGTAAACTTGCTAAACCAACAAGGTGAGTTAAATTCTGTTCATGCATTACTTGACACTGGCTCTCAAGCATCTTTTATTACAAAAGGCCTAGCAAACCAACTTGGGTTGACAGCCATAACTCAACACCAAAACATTGTTGGTATAGGTAATAAATGTACACAAATTAATAAAATTGTAAACTTGTGTGTGCTTCCATGCCACAACAAAATTAAATTAAATTTAAAATGTTATGTTGTAGACACTATAACTACAAAACTGCCCCAACAATACATAAACATATCTGATTGGAAAATCCCAAATAATATTAAACTAGCCGATTATGAGTTCAATAACCCAGCTGAGATTTCTTTGCTACTGGGTGCTGATATTTATTTCAATGTGTTACTAAATGGTTGTGTAAAACTTCAAAATGGGCCTGTTTTGCAAAACACTTTATTTGGTTATGTAGTTGGTGGCAACATTCCTATAAAAGAGTCTGAAACTTGTGAAGTAAGTAATCTAAACTGTAAATTAGTCTCAAACTTTGCCATTGATGATTATAAAAAGTTGGAAAATGTAATGGAAAATTTTTGGCTCACTGAAAAATTATCTGAACCACCCATACAAAAGAGCTGTGATGAGTATCAAAAGGCTGAAGAAAGTTTTCAAAGCTCAATGAGGCTCAAAGATAATAGATTTTATGTAGATATGCCTCTCATCACCCCTCTAGAAGACTTACAGATTGGTGATTCATTTTCAGTGGCCTACCAAAGATTTCTTATGTTGGAAAAAAGATTTAAATCTGATCCTTTGTTACTAGAGCAGTATAAACAGTTTATAGATCAATATGTTGAGCTAGGGCATGCTAAAGAGGTGGATATTGCGAACTATGATATAAAAAATGGTCCTGCTTATTTTCTAGCACATCATGCTGTTATCAATGAGGCTAGTAAGACAACCCGACTTCGTGTGGTGTTTGATGGGAGCATGAAATCCTGCAAGCAAGTATCCCTCAATGATGTCATGCTGAATGGCCCAGTGGTACAGAGTGAGCTATTTGATATTTTAATAACATTCAGGACGTTCATTTTTACTTTGATTTGTGATATTCAAAAGGCATTTCGCAATGTGTTCATTAATGAACACCATACCTGCCTACAAAATATTCTGTGGCGCGATGAACAAAGGGAACCCATCAGATGTTTAAAGCTTTTAACCGTTTCCTATGGATTAAAAGCAAGTACTTTCCTAACCACTAGATGCCTTGTAGAGTTAGCTCAAAGTTATAAAAGTGATTTTCCACTTGCTGCTGAAACAATGCTTAAAAGTACATATGTAGATGATGTTTTATGTGGATCTGATAATGTGGAACAATTATATAAGCTCAAAGCTCAATTAATAGTGCTCCTTAAATTAGGTAGTTTTTCACTGCACAAATGGTGCTCAAACCTGCCAGAGGTTCTAAATGATGTTCCAAATGAGCAAAAACAGTTTGAAAATATTGATATGAGTGGAGATAATTTAATAAAGACTCTGGGTTTGATGTATGACATAACTTCAGATAAATTCACCTTCTCTAGCCCAGAATTTGAGGAGGAACATAATATTAATACAAAAAGAAAAATTCTTAGCTTTATAGGAAAAATGTTTGATCCTCTTGGGTTAATTGGTCCAATAATAGTAGTAGCTAAAATGTTTATGCAAGAGCTATGGTCTTTGCAAATAGGATGGGACGCTATAGTACCCATTGATCAGTTTTCATACTGGAATAAATTCTTAAGCTATTTAAAAATTATGGGAAAAATAACTATAACTCGGTGTGTTAATACTGAGAAAATAGCATCTGTAGAATTAGTAGGATATTCGGATGCATCAATTAAAGCCTTTGGCTGCTGTCTGTACCTGAGAATAATAAAAACAGATGGTTCAGTAAAAACAGACTTGCTCTGTTCAAAATCACGGGTTGCTCCACTAAGTAAAAATTTAACAATCCCTCAGCTTGAACTTAATGGTGCTTTACTTTTGGCCCAGCTGGCCGATAGAGTAGGTAAGCTCTTAAACAGTAAATACCCACAATTAAACAAATATTTGTTCAGTGATTCCCAGATAGTTCTATCATGGATAATAATGGGAAATGTCAAAGGGAATCTTTATGCTAATAATAGAGTCACGAAAATTTTAGAGTTGACAGATAAAAGAGAGTGGGGTTTTGTGAGGACAGGTGATAATCCTGCTGATTTATTATCCAGGGGTGTCATGCCACATAAACTGCAGCAAAGCAGATTGTGGTTTCAAGGCCCAGACTTCTTGTCCGACAAAAATCATATGCATACTAATTTTGAAGATTCTAAAATGTCTGTATTGCCCACAGACACACAGGAGAATGATGAGCAAGAAATACAGTGCAATGTGACACAAATAGAGCCATCATTTTCATCAAAATTATTTGCAAAATATTCTAGCATATTCAAATTACAAAAGGTTGTAGGATTCATTTATAGATTTTATAATAACTGTTCAAAAAATAAGAATAAAGTGATGGATAGTAATTTAACCCCCCAAGAGCTTCGCAACTCTTTGTCAATCATTGTGCGTTGTACTCAAGGGCAACATTTTAAAAATGAAATACATTCTCTTTCAATTGGAAAAAATATTAAAACAGGGATAGGTAGTTTGTGTCCTTTCCTTGACAAAGAAGGTATTCTAAGAGTAGGAGGTAGGCTCCATAATGCCAGAGAAATGTCTTATGATAAAAAACATCCTGCTATTCTCCCAAAGAATGCACTGATTACTAATATGATTATAGAAAGGGAACATCTTAGGCTCATGCATGCGGGACCCAGACTAGTTCTGAGCTCTCTCTCCCAGAGGTACTCTATTGTTAGTGGTATTAGAGAGGTTAAAAAAGTAGTGCGTAAATGTGTCAAGTGTTTCAAAATTAAGGCAGAGGCATCTAAACAAATGATGGGCTCCCTTCCTGAACAGAGAATAACAGTATCTAGGCCATATCAGCATGTCGGAGTTGACTTCTGTGGACACTTTGACTTAAAGGTTGCTAGAGTCAGAAAGCCTATAATTACAAAAGCTTTTGTAGCACTATTTGTGTGCTTTGCTACAAAGGCTATTCATGTAGAGTTGGTTTCAGATTTGACAACTGCCGCCTTTTTAGCATGCCTTAAGCGTTTTATTTCCAGACGTGGCATGCCCACAAACATATTTTGTGATAATGCTAAAACCTTTAAAGGAGCATCTAATGTAATGAAAGAACTATATAATCTACAATCTTCTAAAGAACACAGGGATTCAGTAGAAGGATTTTGTTCACAAAATTATATAAAATTCAGGTTTATTCCTAGCTACTCCCCTGAATTTGGAGGATTGTGGGAAGCAGGAGTAAAAAGTGTGAAATATCACTTAAAGAGAGTTATAGGAAACTTATGTTTAACATATGAAGAATTCAATACAGTTATCATTCAAATCGAAGGAATTTTAAACTCAAGACCATTACTCTCTGCAAACTCAACAGACTGTAATTATTTAACTCCAGCTCATTTTCTTATTGGAGCTGCTCTGTCTAGCTACCCTGAAGTAGATTTAAGAGGTACTTCTGTCAATTGTTTAAAATTTTGGAATCTCTGTACCAAGCTTAAACAAGACTTTTGGAAATCATGGTCAAATGATTATTTAACTCAGCTTCAAAGCCGTCCCAAATGGAAATATCCAGAACCAAACCTTAAAGAAGGAGACTTGGTTATTGTAAAAGATTTTAACACTGCCCCATTAGAATATAATATGGCTCGCATTGTAAAAACATATCCAGGCAACGATGGTAGAGTAAGGGCGGCTGATATAAAAATGAAAAATAAGATTTATAGAAGATCAATTAAACGTCTCTGTAAATTACCTGTAGAAATAGATTAAAAACATTTGCTATGTAACTAAATTTATATATAAGTAAACTTAACAATAAGTATGTAAAATTATAAAAGCTTAAAGATAAAGTAAACTCATGCTGCCGGCCCCAACTATGTTTAGACCAAAGTAAACATATAATTAATGTCTATGGCCAGCCTTATGCTTCAAATAAATTATCTGTGTAATTAGCTTTATTAATGCCAACTATGGCAACAATTTGTTTTTATCAAATTAATTTTTGTACTGGCAAGCTTATGTCTTGTCTCTTCCCTTTTCATCCGAATGACTGATCGGATTGGATTGATTTTTGATTGTGCTCCTGAGTTTACAAATAAAACTTAATATTATAATCCCACGCATTTTATTTCTCGTACACGAATAATTACAGATATTATGTTTGTTTCTCTTATCATTTAGCAGATGCGTTCATTTACCCTTTTTTCTATTCGATATATATCATAATTATTGTTCGTAAATAGTAGACTCCAATCATGCGTCGTAGCTGACACACACACACTTTTTTTTTATTCTTCTTATTCTTTCGGCGATTTACTGAAGTTTCACTTCTATCGTGTGTATATCGCACACAACAAATAAAAACTTAAACATAGGGTTACAAGGTACAAATAATACGAAAATATACGCATTTAGTTATTATAACTGTGTCGCGTATATTAACGCCCTCTCCGTAACAGTAGTATCCAAATTTTTATCGAACTTATTCTTATCTTATAGTTAAATGTGATGTGTGCGTGTGTGTGTTTGTGTGTGTGTGTGTGTGTGTGTGTGAGTTTGTGTTTGTGTGAGTGTTGTGTTTGTGTGTGTGTGTTGTGTTTGTGTGTGTGTGGGCGTAACTATATGTGCGATGTTGATCTTATATAAATAATATGATATATACTTACATATATATTATATATACATATACACATTATATATTTCACATTCAAAATATATACTTTCATGAAATTCTTTGTAAAATTTGTTCGGTCTCTTCATAAGAAAGACTTCATAAAAGAGTTTGAAGGACATGTGACATTCACCAACCCGCACTTGGCCAGCGTGGTGAATGAAGGCCTAATTCTCTCTCGTCAAGAGAGAAGTCCCTGTGTCCCAGCAGTGGGAACGTTAATAGGGTGATGATGATGATGATGAATTACGGGTTAGCCCCGCAGCACCTCATTCCCCGAGCATCTCAACGTCTCTAGATACTAAATACCTAATTATGCTTAAATTATCGGATTGCAAGGCGCACCACGCTTCGCTAAGCAACCTTACCTCAGAGTAGCTGCTAAACCAACCATGAAATTCAAGGGATATGTAACATATCTCAAGTATACAGCGTTATGCACAAAGTAGCTTAATCAGTCATTTATTTAAAACCGAAGATCTTACGGTCGACCTGAGCAACCTTACCTCAGAGTAGCTGCTAAACCAACCATGAAATTCAAGGGATATGTAACATATCTCAAGTATACAGCGTTATGCACAAAGTAGCTTAATCAGTCATTTATTTAAAACCGAAGATCTTACGGTCGACCTGAGCAACCTTACCTCAGAGTAGCTGCTAAACCAACCATGAAATTCAAGGGATATGTAACATAATCTCAAGTATACAACGTTATGCACAAAGTAGCTTAATCAGTCATTTATTTAATAATAATAATAATAATTTATTTATTTCCACAAATAAAATAATTTCACGTGAATCACCATTTACAATCAACCTTAAAATCAAATTACAAACTATGAAAAATAAATTAGTGCAATCTAGATTGAATATGGTGAGCCGTAGATGTCTACGCTAGACTAGAAAAGCCTGTGTTATAGGCATCTGCGATTCCCCCTCTAGATTTAAAACCGAAGATACCCTGAAGGGCTCCTTCGCAAAGTGCGAGTTAAAAAAACAATGGTTAGTTATGACAATAATATATGTAACAAAGCTTTGAAACATGAGACAAAGCGAGAGGGAAATAGCTAATATGTTTAACCTCTGTAATATGCATAACTAGAAATCTCTTGTCTTTACAAACAATTGTCACGAATTATTGGCATAACTTAATATTGTTCAGTTTAATTGGATTTTGTAAAATAGGCTTTGGTCTCTTCATTAATCATAAAAAGAAAGACAGAAAGAAAAATATTTATTTGTGTACAAAACTATGACAGAATATATTTAAAAACTATATTTTATTTTTTATTATTATTTTATTTTATTATTAATTTTTATATTTTATTTTATGTTTTGTGATGTCTAATGCAGTGAACCTACCTACATGAAACATTCTAACGAAGACAAGAATGCTTTTAATATTTTTAACCATATTTTAGGTCTGCCTCGGTGGCGCGGTGGGCGAATGTCCGCTTGCAGAGCAAGAGGTAGCGGGTTCGATTCCCGTCGAGGGTAAAATTGTTTTTATGTTCTGCAAGCACTTTTATCCTTGACCTGGGTGTTTAATATGTATAATAAAAATATCTATATAATGTATGTATATTATATTAAGTATATCAGATATCTTAGAGCTTACCACGGGGCTAGATGTTGTTGTGTAAATTGTCCGGAAATATTTATTTATTTATTTTGTAATAAAGCTTTTTTGTATGTTGTTTCTCCGCCTGGATACCTCTCACTGTAGCTTGACACAACTAATTTGCAGCTTTCTTTATGATACACAGATACAACACTCGAAACACTCGGAAAAACATGGACTCATTGTGTGTGGCAGAAAATGCTGGTCATTATGTCCTACCATTTGTATGATCTATTGTAGTAGCTCCCTCTTATCAATCCTTTTCAAGTGGAGATAAACTTGGGAAATCGCATACTGGCTTTTTTTAGGCTTCTAGGAAGACTGTAGTAGCCGTTAACACCTCATAATTTATTTTCTCTAGTATTTTAATTCCCGTTCCATTGTCCCCACTTTTATATCATCACCGTTCTGATATTTTCCTATTACTGTCTGGCCCTATTCGTATAAGTCCATAGTCCATTTTCTCTCTAAAAGGTGTTTTAACCAATCCATTAAAATGTCAGTTTATGAAATGACTAGCTGTGCCCCGCAGTGTTACCCGCGTTATAATGGATTTTCCCGCGGAATGACGTTTTCCCGCGGTAAAAAGTAGTTTTTCAGGCTCTAGAGATTCTGTGTACCAAATTTCATTTAAATCGGTTCAGTAGTTTTTACGTGAAAGAGTAATAAACATCCATACATCCATGCATCCATACTTACATACTTTCGCCTTTATAATAGTAGTAGGATTATATAACACTTAATGATACCAAGAAGATTGGTTGAGTAAACGCATTATGAAAAGGTAACGCACAAACTTGCTTTCGCATTTACGATATTAATAGAGAGATTTCAGCAGCTCCCAACCAACTATAATAATATTATTATCTTGGCTAAGTACAGCAAATATAATAACTAGGCCGGCCTACCCCGGCTCACCTGAGCGTGCATATAACATGAGAGAATGAGTAATGTTCCCACAAATTGGCTCCTCTGAGATCTTGGATAAGCGCATTTATGATGGAATACCTCGTGTCGAAACTAGGCAACAACGGAATACGAAAGTACCATAGACTAACCAAATAGTCTATTGTTTACTGGTTGGTACCTTTGTAAGTAGAAAGCTGTGTAAGCTTCTTAACTCCTAAAAAAGGCGGAGGTTCTCAATTTAATGCGTTTTTTGTGTTTTTTGTATGCTACCTTTTGTTTTCGTGATTTTCGATGATTCTTCGACTACTTTAAGGAAACACACAATTATATAGCTTACATATCAGAATGACATATAGGTGACTGTTACCGTGGTAAAATACCAATGTGAAATGTGTAGAAATCAAATATGTGAGCAAAGCCCAGTTTGTATCAAATTTGCACAGTCATAGCTGTTTTCTCAGTACATAAAGGACAAAAAATACATTTTACCTGCATTTTTGCAAACCAAAATATCACTTAGAAAGGAATCCTTAGAAGCTGAAAGATAAATAAGGACTCAATGTTGCTGTTGTGGATAAACAGTATTCACTATTAATTTATTATACCTCCTGTAATGGTAATTATTTATTCATAGCTACATCTGAGCTTCTTAGATTAACCATAATATTTGACTTTAAACTTATAAACAACAAAGCTTCAAGATTATTTTATACTGGCTTTTAAGTGTGTTGGCTAAGTGAGAGTACACTCGACTTATATGCCGAAGGTCGTGGGTTCAAACCTGGACATGCACCACTAGATTGTTCTTCTATAAAAATATGAGCGCTTTTTTAATCACGTGATTCTAACGGTGAAGAAATCGGCATGTTCTGCGAACTTTGAAGAGTTTGACATTCACCAACCCGCACTTGGCCAGCGTGGTGAATTAGGGCCTAATCTCTCTCGTCAAGAGAAAAGTCCCTATGACCAGTTACGAACAAGTATAAAATAGCCAATTAGAAAACCAGTTAATAATCTCCGGTTTTCAAAATGGACTACGAGCCAAAATTTATCTATGTGAACGAATTTTAATTATTATTTTTATTGAAAAGGTTGGTTTTATTTGGGATTTTTCCTTGGGACCATATTCCCAGAGGTTTGTTTGGTACACAATAAAAATATTTATACCTTGAATGTATGTATGTATTTATATTATATATTAGCTTTAAGATGTCTAGTACCCGTAACACCTCCTAAACCTTCTAACATCTACTAGTGTTGCAAATGTTGCAATATGCAGCTAAATCAGCTAAGTCGTGTATAGTGCTCAGTCATCCTAATTTCGGAAAGCACAGCAGACTAGACTTGCGAAACTTTGATCATCCCCTGTTTAGTTCTCAAAGGAGCCTTGTTGGATCGTTCAATGCATGAAGTAATGGAACGCAGAAGCCGCTTATGAGCCAAACCTCGCGTTTTATGGGCCCGTTCAAATACTACGTCACATTCTTAGGAATTTTTTTTAGCCAATAAAGATTTACTGCAATTAATTTATTATTTCGAAATATTAACGTGTAGAGACAAGGTTTGTGAGAAACAACAATCTTGAAATATTGGTTACTGAATAATTAATTGTCATTCCAGTTTTCGTATTACGGAACTCATTCAATATATATATTTTTTAAATTTGTGACATACAATCATAAAATATTTTGTTACTATAATATTATCTGCTGTAGTGATATATTATCTGCTTATAGCTATAAAAAAAACATAATTTTCCGGACAATCAACTCATCTACACAGCCCACATCTAGCCCCGTGGTAGGCACTAAGCGTTGCGTTTTTTCTTTTTATTTCTTTAGCCTATATTGTCCCACTGCTGGGCAAAGGCCTCCCCCAACTCCCTCCAACAATCCCTGTCCAGAGCTGCTTGCCACCAACTTTACCAAAAGTCCCGAAGGTCGTCTCCCCAACGTTGTCGTGGCCGACCTCGCCTGCGACTTCCTTCGGGTTCCAAGCTGTTGCAGCAAGTGCCCACCTTTCGGGGTGCATCCGATTAGTAGACATGTAATATACTTAAATAAAAAATAATTAATAGGCCAAACGCTTGAAATGCATTAATAATAATAAAAATAATAATAAAAATGTTTATTGCATCAACTTAAAAAACTATAAATACAGGTTCTGGGGTCACCCTAGGTCTAGTTAAGCAAATACTTAAATATTGTTGATGTTTTATTAATTAGGTACGAGCGGGGTCTCCCAACACAAGCAACAGCAAAATTTGCTTGTGTTGGGAGACCCCGCTCTTACCTAATTAATAATACATCAACAATATTTAAGTATTTGCTTAACTAGATATACGTACTAATTAAAATAAAGATAAATTCAAAGTTTAACATTATTATATTTAACAGTAAAAGTTATTAGAATAAGTATTAGTAATTACCAGAGCAGTTTTAAATTCTGCATTGCGTACTTGCACTTTGCCCACCTACAGTTTAACATTAACAAAGAGCCTACACGTGCCACAGCCACAACACATGGCAGTGCCAAAATGTGGTCAAGATGTGAATAGTGCAGCTGCAGTGTTTTGTTTTTGTTACGTTGTGGTTGTTGCCGCTTAGTGGTTGCAAGGGGCCGTGGTTGCGTCGTGTTCGGTGGACAGACACTTTTAGGTCTCACGCTTCGAAAACCCCGACAAAAAAGAGGGGGCGTTATAAGTTTGACGTGTCTGTCTGTTTTTCTGTGGCATTATAGCTCCGGAACGGATAAAGCAATTTCAATTCAGTATGTAAGGTGAGTTTCGCGCGAGTGTCCTTAGCCATGTTTGATGAAAATCAGTTGACACGTTTAAAAGTTATAAGGGGTACATAATATGGTAAAGAAAAACAAAAAATCTGTACAGTGAGTGGGGTCTCAAAAGAAAGCGCATTAAGTGCACATTACGAAATAGTATGACTTTTTTACTTTTAATGGAACTTAGGCTTTGGAATCAAGGTATTTTTTTTTTAATTTAGTTTATGATTAACACGTACAAAAGTGATACGTCGCGGGCCACCGACGTAGCACATTTGTATAAACCCGCCCCGCGCCCGCGTAACGCAGTTTCAAGTCTAATGGATCACGTGTTTCCGTGATTAATATTATAAATGGTTATTAACAACTCTAAAAATCTCTGGTTTTTTTTTTCTTTTTGGGCAGATTGCCACAAATTGCACTTAATATATTGGTTCGGACCTTCGACGGAACCAATATAGACCTATTTCAGTACCAAAGAAAACCAATGAAGGTTTTTTTTTAAAACTAACGCTACTCGACGCTTCTACGCTGAATTGTAACCAATGTTTTACCACTTTAAGTGAAGATCACCTTAAATAAACCTTTAGTTACTTGATATGACATTCACCAACCCGCACTTAGCTGGCCAGCGTGGTCAAGAGAGGAGTCCCTATGTCACAGAAGAGGGAACGCAAATAGTAGTATATGTACCTATGTACAAAAGCAATGTATGTGCAATAGTAGTATATGTGCTTATAAGTGTATGTATCTTGTATATATTATTAAATATATATAAAGCTTTTTAAATTTGTAACGTGATATTTGCCATTATTGATTGTCTTTCGATTTTCCCGATATTAAACAACAAGAGAAAGAAAATCGAACATGGTAAATATCCCGTTTTAAATATAAATTGTATTAATAACCAGGATAGTTTATTTATTTATTTATTTATTTATTTATTGTATCAACAAAGTGGACATGAACACAAACGCATGAAACACAAATTTAAATTGAATCTACTTTACAAATGTCACCTTAATTATAGATACAAACATCATTGCAAAAAAAAAAACCCTTAACTAATTACATGTATAGATTTAAATACCTTAAAAAAACCGTTAAATAAAACATTACAATAAATCAAGATTTAAAATATCTAATAAAAAGGGATATAAATAAAAATAAAAAACAATTACCTAAATACAAAATAATTAGTTTCAAAAGTTACCTATATATAAAAGCTTATTTATAAAACGACGCTCAGAGCTTTAAACATGTATCCCACCGCACCAAAGTACAGTAAATGCCTACTTTATGACGGTACTTAAAAGAGTGTAGTGCTACTCTCATAATTATTCTAATAAAAATCACTCGGGAAACGCTTCAATTACCTTCTTCAGCGCTCATTCTTTCATTCTGGCACTTTGAAACTACGGCATTGAGAAGTATGCTTCATCCACTTCATTACATTTAGAAGATGCTGATGATACTAGCAACACTAACTAATAACTTTAATTTTATAGTTACCTATATTATTTTAGTTGGTTAAAAGAACTCCAAAATTGTAATAACTGCTGTGTTGTTTTATTCGCTTCTCAACTCAGTATAAAACATTGAAGCGAACTATCAAGACAATGTTATTCATTAATATTTTTTTAGTTTAATAATTTTGTTTGACCTGTCCATGTAGGCCATGTGCTTCTAAGGAATTAAACGTTTTGACTTTGACTTTGAACTTTTTATAAAAATCTGAATTAATTCATAGAAGCACTAATCATTTTTTGGACTCAGTTCTTAGGCCGAAATTCATAGTGCCACATAATCTGACTACATCTGTAATTGCCCATATTATCAAAGTTATCAATGATTATGTGACACTATGAATTTCGGCCTAAGTGTTGAGTCCAAGAAAGCTGCGATGCCCATGGTGTTGAAAATAATATAAATATACAGTACCTATGGTGTTTAAAAAATAAATAAAAAATAAAATAGCCTATAATCAGATCTTAAATCTATACACTTAAATAAACTAACTTAACTAAACTTAATCTAGTAATTGCTATTTTAACAGAGGGCAAGATTTTTTAGAGTAAGGACTATTTCACCATCTCAGGTTATATGGCTCAGTCACATTGTAAAATAGCTCTTATTATAGCTCACCATCGATACGTATTGGCACCCATCGTTTTTTTACGATATGTACCTAGTCATTTATTTATGTTAGCTAAAGTTGTAATGCCCCAACGGGCCTCTTATCAAGGTACCTACAATGCACCTTAGGGTATCTTCATAACACCTTATAGCAACGCATATTTAACATTTATTCAGACAACACAGATCCGTAATACACTAAAAATCAACTGTATATTATAAAAAAAGGTGTGTGTGCGATTCACACACGATAGAAGTGAAACTTCAGTAAATCGACAAAAGAATAAGATGAATAAAAAAAAATACTGTGCAAAAAGATTTTGTTCGGGCGGTCACCCATCCAAGTACTGGCGTTCCGGAAAGTTGCTTAACCCTGTTAGCGTTTAAGATTGGCTTACCTGAAGTATTTCCGTTGCATCCAGTCTGAAATCACAACGATTCTAAAGAAGTTTCACTTCAAAAATGTTTATTTTGTGTGTACGTAGCAGATTTCTCCAGCATTCCTAACATGCATACTTTGTCGGCAGTTCTGGTCCGCGTTCGTGCCGTGCGGCGCGCAGGACCGGGACGCGGTGCAGCTGACCCTGGAGCAGATCGACGTCATCAAGCGCCTCGTCGACAAGTATCCTCAGTACTTGAAGATGGCTACTTCTGTCACTGGTAAGATCAATATTATAATATTTTTGGAGTTTACTCCTTAAGAACGATTTGAGTTTTAAGGCCCGGTACGGAAATTTTATGAGGAGTAAAATCAAGTGTAACACGAAAAGTTGAGGCGTTACGTAGAAAGAGACAAACATAATTATATATCTGTAGGATTGAACGTGTAAAAGAATGAGATGGAATACATTACACAGCGTATCTCATTCTCGGGGTCTCCTCTTTGCGCGATACTTCGTAGTCTCACTGTATTTTATTTATTTTATTTTGTAACATACTTTATGTAATACGCTTTATTGAAGTAATATAAATAATCCGAATAATTACCTACAAATATATGTTTGTTTCTCTTATCATTTTAGCAGATGCGTTCATTTACCCTTTTTTTCTATTCGATATATATCATAATTATCGTTCGTAAGGAGTAAACTCCAATCGTGCGTCGTAGCTCACACAATTTTTTATTTTAATTTTAAAATAGGCGTACTTTTGATAGATCTTTAGTAAAATAGACCCTCGGGCTCGGTTGACGTAATATAAGTTTTTACAGTCTAGCCATAGGGGAAAGAAGAGGTCAACGATGGAAGAAGCTCACACAAATAAATCATATTCACTCGTGTCTTAAAAGTGGTCGGGTTGTATATATTCGGAAAAACAGACTTCGAGAGAGAATCCCACTCCAGATGTTTTACGATGTCAATTTTGTAATTACGTCGCATTTAAACGGTCAGAACAGAGTGTAGAAGTCTTTTTCTCTGCCTTTCAAGCGATTTGAGTTGTGTTGTGCTTTGTACAAGTTTGATAAAATTATCTTAACAGTGTACAAACACAACGTCATTCGAGTACCTTAGAAACAAATAAAGAACATCTATATGAGTGAACACATTCCATAATTTTTGTCATAACTAAAGTGATAAAGTTTTTGTGTTATTGTTGTTAGTTGGATACGACATTTTAAAATAACAAATTTGACATTTTGGGCAAAATATCAGCTTTCGATTTAGATTATAAACTGAGAATTGCCCTCTTCGCAAACAGAAACCCTACTCCCATTGCCTAGAATCGACGTTCTAAGCCGGAGCTGACAGCCAGTATTAACGTGGCTTAAGAATTCTGTCATCGCATCGGCTGTTATTCTCGAAATCCGTTTTCCTCCAGTTCTCAGTTTACCAACCCTAGATAATTACATTATGAAATGAGTCCCATTCAAATGAATAGTGAAACTCGAGATAATGTTATGAAAGAAAAGCCAGTTTGAAATTCTGTAGTCTATTTGTGGCATTTTTATCAGATTGTGAAGTAGATTTTTGTGTTTGACTTTTTAGCTTGCCTCTGGAGGAAAAGCTCATAAAAATATTAAAAAGAAACCTAACAATGGCTTTTATTAATTAATAGTATAGTATCGTGCTCATAATAAAATAAATTTGATAAGTATAAGTTATGTGTACAGTTTCTACACATAAAAGAATTTAAGTGCAAAAAAATGCAGTTTGAGCGATCACCCATCCAAGTACTGGCCTCGCGCAACGTTGTTTAACCTTATAAAACTCACGTTTGCTATATGGGTTCCCCTTTTTAAAATATATATTTATCCATGTGTTTTTAGAATTTATTGTTATAGCGACATCAGGTATACACCATCCCTCAAAGTTTCTACTCTCTATCTGTCACTGTTCTTAAGATACAGCTTGTTGACAGACAGACAGGCAGACGACGAAGTTACAGCAAAAAAGTCCCGTTTTATCCGTTAGGAAACTCTTAAAAAGGTCTGATTGTTGGAGTATTCATATTATACTTTGTATATACTTAATTGGCATAAAAGTTTTTTTATTTAGGTTTTTATACCTTTCCAACCAATTTGTAGAAATCAGCAAACTGCAGTCAAGGCAGGCGTCAATCCAATACTAATCGTAATTTGAACAATGTTATGGGGTTATAATGTATCAATTAATTAGGTATTAGGTACTTCATACTTCCAGAAAGTTCTAACTACGTTCTTGTACCCAGTTGAATGAAGACATGTACAGGGCATAAACTTTTACTTCTAAAACTTAAAAAAAAAACAGTGATCTTAACAGATCTTTAAGCAAATTTGCAAATTGCGCGTTGGCTTGGCTGCACAATACCCTATTTGGGATTTGTCGCGAGTCGCCGTTTGTCTCAAACAAGCCCTGATTCTCCTAACTACTGTTATATGAAAAAGTTGGTACTCAATGAACGCTTATTCTTGGGATTTCGTCGAACATTCGGACGAAAAACGAGTTTAAGTAACAGGATCCTATTATTATCATTAATAACGGTTTTTAATATAAGTGATCAATAGATGATACATTAAACAAATTAACGGATTATAGTTATTTTTTTATAAAATACAGAGGAAAGGTTTAAAAGTAATTCACACGAAACCATATAAGAATAAATTGATCACTTCAGCCATAACTCAGCTCTATAAATCTCCGCTAAGACATACAATAAGTTCCTGTACTATGTTATAGGTAGGTAAACAAAAACGAAAAATAAAAGATTCAATATTAAATAATAAATAAATATTTCCTGACAATCCACACAACAACATCTAGCCCCGTGGTAAGCTCATAGCTTGTGTTACGGGTACTAGACATCTGATATACTTAATATAATATACATACGTACATAGATATTTTTTATTATACATATTAAACACCCATAATATATATGAGTTCATTCAAAATTTTAATATTTGTAGAATAGAAATTTGTTACTTAAAGAACATAAATTTGGGTTGTCTGGTAGAGATCGCTCTTGAGCGATAAGACTGCCAATTATCGCATAGTGTTAATAATATTATTGTTATGTTGTATTATAATTGTGTGCGCAATAAAGAATTATTATTATTATTCACTTTATTTCATTTTAAACACGTCAAAAATATATTTTTTACATTAGATTACATAAAAAAATCATATAAAACAACCTACTGTAAAGAATATATCACTCGATAAGAATAGAGAATCACCGGTCGCGAAGCTAGGTTCAAGCGACCGGTGACTAGGGCTGTAGAAAGAGGAACTTCCTGACGATACTATTATTATTATAAATTTATAAAATCGCCGAATTTTATGCTTAATGCATTTTCATAGTACTCATTTTAATTATAATGAGCTCACCGATGAGCCACTTAGTTAATACATTTTTTAAATAGTTATATTTCCCGTTGTCATTCATATTGATCGCGATCTAGTTTAGTCGCATTTGCCCCGCTTCGCTGTAATAGCATTCATCGGGTGAATCCGTTTAAGCCCGCGTTTGGCTGCACAATGCCCTAATTGCGATCTGGCGCGGGTCGCTGATTGCCTCGAACAATGGGTGTGATTCTCCTGACTTCGTCAACTGTGGTTTTTTAACCTTTAGTTTATATTAAACAAGTGAATCGGTGATTTTTGATTTTTTAATTGTCCGTTCTCGTTCGGAATAATGGATGATTTAGAAAGTTATTCCCTTGTTTAAGGTCTTTAATGTATAATATATATGTGGCTACGTACACATAGAAGAACCAATAGACATTTGCGCTGCTATCTCTTTTGTTACCCGTGTAACTACCCAGACGTAAAATAAAGTAAAATTATTTAAATCTAAATTTAAAATTTAAGAAATAACCCCGATTGCAATGCCTTAATTTTCTTAAAAGTAAAACACCATAATAATATTATTCAGTAATGTGCACGCAATGCGCTTTCATTTGATACCCTACTCAAGTATATTTGCAGATTTTTGGTTTTCCTTACACACACTCATCCTCATAACATGTCAGAACAAAAAAAACTAAATTGAAATCGCTCTATCCGTTCGGGAGCTAGGACGTCCCAGACAGACAGACGCGTCAAACTTATAACTCCCCTCTTTTTTGGTCGGGGGTTCAAAAGTGGCGTTTATATCTATAAACCTAAATTTACATTATTATATAGCTTAATTTAGTTTTCCTTATACTAATATATACCCAGTAGCAACATGGGTACATATTTTTGCCCGTGTTACAACTACGTCGTCCTCACTAATTCAACTGTGAGTCGGTATTTATGGTTTAGCTACATATTCGGATGTTGTTGTTCACGTATTTTTGTATAACCCATATAATAACGTTATCTTAGACAAAAAAGCAGTGTTTTATTTTTTTTCATTAACTTCTCCACATTATCGCAGTTTATTTAATCTTACTGTTCTTATCTTTATTCTCATTATGAATTTGGTCACGAACCAAAATGTTTACCTTGTGAACACCACCGTGTATTAAATTACGCCGGTTTTTTGACATCTCTTTCACGTAATACAGAGACAAACTTAAAGAATAGGTATAGGAGTGAAAGGAATAGAAATGAAATTAAAAGGAGACGAAAAATATTATGCCTTCCTTGTCGCTTTAAATACTTGACTACGGCCTTTTGATGACTTTGTACTGTCAAAATGGAATTAGTTTTTGCCTTTGCAAGAAGTAATTGTTTTTTTTTTAACGCGCTAAACTCTAAACGGTAGTGAAAAGATCTTATTAGGATGGTGCCATGTTATTACTTCGGGGTAAAAACAATATCTATTGCTATTTCATACACTTTTAAACTATATCCACTGTTGTCTCTGTCCACGGTGCTGCGATGCTAAGCCCGCTCACATTCCAAATAAAACACAATTCTGACAGTTAGCTGATTTGATTCATTTATCGCCAAGCGATCCGCCCTCTTTGGATCCAGGCAGATTCGGATAGCCCTGTCTAAAAAAATCGCTAAGATGACCGCCATCATCATCATAACACCCTATTAGCGTTCCCACTGCTGGGACACAGGGACTTCTCTCTTGACGAGAGAGATTAGGTCTTAATTCACCACAATGGCCATGTGCGGGTTGGTGAATGTCACATATCCTTCAAACTCTTCAAAGCTGCCGGGCAAACATGCCGGTTTTTTCTCACGATGTTTGCCTTCACCGTTAAAGCACGTGTTTAATGCGCACATACATTTTTCTAGAAGTAAAATTCATTCACCTTCGGAATCAAAGTGGAGTGTGCTCCCATAAAACTTAGCCAACACGGCTCTTTGCCGATGACCTCCAAGCCTCCAACCGTCAGTAATCTCAGCAGAGTGGGATAATAAGCAGAAGTTTTCAGTTTTTCCCATTCGGGGTGAAAATAATACAGATATACATCCTTCTCTTGATAAATCGCTTATCTAATGGTGAAACTTAATATATTGTCCCAATATCCGTCTAATAGTTTTTGGTGTTTCTAATTTTTGCGAGATGCGATATAGGTACTGTGAGAATGTTGCCCCTTTTCTTATCCTAGCCCAACTCGGACTCATAACAATATTGTTATTGGTTTAACCAATTTAATTTTAACCAGTTCAGTAGAAGGCAAATATTGTTAAATCATCGAGGTTCAATATCGAAAGCATTTCTAATCCAAATCAAATTAACTCCCAATTGATCTGCACATTAGTTATAGTGTTTGAGCTACCGACAGACACTTACATTTTATCATCTAAAAATATTGCAAATATTTTTTTAGAACCGTTATTCTAGTATTAATCAGGTCCTTAAAGAGGCAAAAATTGTCTGCAAGCTTCGAAGGTCAATTCCCAATATACCACATCAAGTTAACTCCTATTTGACCAGCAAATTAGTGAAAAGATACAGACAAACATAATACTGAGTTATTTTCGCATTTAAAAATAGTACAAATTATTTTAAAAGAACCGTTCTCATCGTATTAAAATCATCCCGCCCCAGAAGGTACCTAAAGCCGTAATTTCTAAACTTTTTGCATAAAACCACGAGACCCATAATCAATATTGTAGCTCATACAAAATTCATACAACTTCCGCGGGAATTAATTCAGAAACTCAACTCTCTGTATGTATGAGGAAAGTTTGCACATTTTTCTTTTGTCTTCAATTTAGAAGTGTAATTAATTTTGGATTATGTTAGTTTGGTTGTCGCGTAACTTACACTAATTGATTTCAAAAATAGGAGGAGTTTCTCTTTTCGTCGTAATTTTTTTATGTTTATTAGTTAAGAACTTATAGAGATAAAGTACTAAACGTGGAACACTCAGACGCAAAATTTATAATTGCTATAACTCTTAGGAAACTTTAAGAAGAATAAATCTAACGCTATTTTGACAAACTATTTTCTAAAGTTTATACGCACAAATTTAGCGCAGTTGATCTTGAGATAAACAATACAACGAGTTTTCAAAATAATGCTGTGTGCCTTGCCTAATTTTTTTTTTTTTTTTTGCTTTATGGTTTAAACAATCTTTTTACTTAATCCTCACAAATGTTCGTGAAGATCAGAGGAAGGAACACCCATTGGGACAAGCACACAATATATTTAATTGAAAATCATTTCCAATCAAATAAGTAAATTTGTGGAAATTTCATTATACGTTTTGGCGTTCGGTACACAGTAAACAAATCTAATGAAGTCGGCGCGGTCTGTATAAAGTCTATTATGTATATTGGACTCGTAGATAGTGGGTTCCATGTATTTTAATATACTTTGTGTTATACATAGTCTCCTACTTGCCACATGGGTTGTACATAAATATTGAAGATTGAAATACAGTTTCATTTACGCGGTTGGGGAAGGTCCGCTTGCGACGTAATAGGTAGTTCTGCAAGCTCTCTCCTTGGTCTGGGTGTTTAAAATGTTTAACAAAAATAAAATATATCATAAATATTTCCGGACTACTCACACAGCATCACCTAACCCCAAACTTAGCAGAGCTTGTACTATGGGTGTAAGGTGACTGATATAACTAGACATAGATACATATTTTGTTTGTAAATACATATATATGATACATAGATAACACCCAGACCCGAAACCAGAAATAGTAGATCGTACAAAATCTGGCCCCCGGCGGGAATCGAATCCGCAACCGCGCCTCAGGTTAAAAATGTCTATATAATGTATGCAATTTGTCGACACCCAAAGTATGTACAAGCTATGCTTAGTTAATATTCCACATGCCAACAACGGAGTATATTTTAGTAATAGGGTCTGGTATAGGGTTTCGTATCCTATGAATACGAAACCCTCCGCGAAACAAGTAATTTAATTAACTACGACATTCATTTCGTAACAAAAATAAAAATGTACACCGCCGTTTCTTATCAAATACTGTATCTTACTTGCAAACAGCAACTTTCATTTAGAATAACAATTTGTTCGCAGAGAAAATAACAATATTATTTCTGAGGTTTTCCTCCCTTAGCAAATACGAGTACGAGTTGTGATTTGTGGAAATTCAATTATGAATGTTTTTTGGTTAGTAACTGCTTTATTTTTGCTGATAATTTTGTTTCAAATAAAGTTATAATTTCATAAGTCAAATTCAGGCTACGTCATAACTATAATTTCTGGTGTGAACAAAAGATTTCTGCCAAATAGATGCTTACTGCAGACGGCAGAGATTTTTTGTTTGTCTGTCTTTCCTTCAAGGTCGCCTACTGAAACGAATTTTAGTTGCGTATAATTCTTGTGTGGGGTTGATTATCAATGATTCTTACCTTATATTTATAAATAGAAACTGTATCAAAATTTATTATTATTTATATAAAACTAGCTGACCTGGCGAACTTTGTTCCGCCTTAGACGCCATAAATGAGCAGATTTTTGATTTCTGTTCAAATTATTATTTCATGTGAACTAAGATAATCAGGTTTCTATTAGATCCTTTAAATTAATTATTTTAAGGGCCGATTTTTCAATCGTCAGATAAACAGTCAGATAGCCTTTATTCGTCGAATAGCAATATTCATGGTTTTTCAATGGTCAGATAGTAGTTAACTGTCGAATAAGGTCCCTATCAGAGGAATAAAGTTACCTGCTACTTGAAGGACCAGATAAGGTTCTATCCCGCCGATAAGTTTGACGTTTAGGTTATGTTGTATAGTTTCGTTCGTTTTATTTTGTTTGATAAAACCGTAAAACGACATAGGTTCTTCCCGTGATTTGTTATAAATGGATGTATTTAAAGCAATTGACCACTTATCAATCGAGGAAGAACAAGAAATACTTAATTATCTATATCCTTCTGATAGAAAAACCCGAACTTTACGAGAGAGGCCTGATAATTTAAACACATGGAACGAAACTGAATTTTAGAGAATATTTCGGTTGAAAAAAGAAACCATAGCCTACTTACTTTCATTGATTGAAGAAAAAAAATCATTAGTTAAATACTGGTAAAAATAAAAGAAAGATAAGTTAGAAGTATACATGTGTAGTACATCTGAAATACTGAATTTTTTAATTGAAAATCCACAACCTACTTGCAATATTATCACTGTCATTACGTGGTCTAATATTCTAGTCCAGATGTATTGGAGCATATTGCCAACACTTTATCTTCAACATCATTGATATCGGGGGCAGTAGAAGTTCGGCCACCTGTTCTATACAACTCCTGTCTAAGGACAGTCATCTTTTTCTTCGTAATTTTTTTACGCCTTAGTACTTTCATTTTAATGTTGTAGCCGTGCGTACTGCAGTTTCACTAGATGTCTCATTAAATGTTGTTGCAATTTTGGTCCATGCATCATCTTTGTCTTTGTTGGTTACGGCGTCGGTTTTCTTGTTTTTGATTACTGACCGATATTTAGTTACCAACTCGGTCAGTAAACGTACTTCTGAACTACTGAAATTAGTAGCACGTTCACGTTTCTTGGATAATTCCATTTTCTGATTCATTTTTAATTCGCAAAAGATAATGTAGAAATAACAAGATTTGAACTGACTGAACTGTCAAATACAGTTTTGTTGCTATTCTTCACTAACACTTTGAATACAGTATCTGTGTATCTCGCTTGCACACAGATGGTGTGAAGTTGGTTTGGATAAACCACTGATAGTTATTCTCTATATAATAGACGATTGAAAAATTGAAAATACTTATTCGCGCGATAAACAGACGGATAATTTTATACGCTAAATAACTATTTGACGACTTAACTGAGGATTGAAAAATTGGCCCTAAATGTATTTGTTTATCAATAAAATAAGATTGACAGAAGAATCCGTTTAAACGTAATTTTTTTTTCATTCTCTTTGAATATAATCGCAGCACGCATTCAGTAATTCTATGTCAAAAGTCTTAAGGTTACATTAAAAAAGTTTAATCATTTTATATGGTGTTAAGAAATTTTCAAATTTTCCGCGAAATTTCCTTAATTTTTTCGTTCATAAGAACCTTCTCCTGATAATAATAAACAGAACAAAAAAAGAATTAGCGAAATCGGTCCAGCCGTTCAGGCGTGATGCCGTGACCAAGGGAAATAGGGATTCATTTTTATAAATATAAATGTGGTCTACAGTTTGTTTCGTGTCTGAGAAAAGACATTGACATTATAGACAAACTTTATTGACATAGACAGACATAGGCATGGCAGACAATCAGACAACAGGATTTTTACCAGAAAAAAATATAAAACCGTGGGATTTAAAATCCATATTTGTAGGACATTTCATTAGTCGGGTAGCAGCAAAGTTTGTATAAGTATTCTACGTCTGTTCTGGTATCCAGGAAATCGCAAAATCGAGTTCTTAACAGTAATTTCCGTGGCTGGTTAAAGATCTCTCGTTCATAGCTCAAGTGCCCTCAGATAAGGTTATTGGGAAACTTCCAGAACTTGCGCGGTTAGGGACGCAACCAGAACGGTGCGGGATCCCGGATCAATATTAATAATATAAATTTATTATTTAAAAAATCCCTTATTCCAGATCTTTAGTTCCCTTAAAAGTAAAAAGTCATACATTATATTTTTTAATGTGCACGTGATTCGCTTTCATTTGAGACCCCACTCGACTATATTTGCAGATTTATCGTTTTCCTTCCCAACTTTTACCCTCATAACTTTTAAACGAGTCAACTGATGTTCATCATATATGTCCACCAATTTCTATTCAGCTATTTAAAATTTTTTTACATTGTTATATTAATTTTAATTATTTTCACTATTTTATTGTTCCTGTTTTTATGACGCATGTTATTATCTGCATAAACTAGTTATAATATTTGTTTTAAATTAATTTGACTCAATGAAATGATTATTGTAATTTATCATTAATGTGTATTATGTATGAATTTTTGTTACAATTTGTTTAATAGGCCTAGCCGTTAAAATTATATTAAATAAATAAATAAATGTCTAAGAACACTCGCGCGAAACTCACCTTTCATATACAAAAACAACTAAATTGAAATCGCTCCATCCGTTCGGGAGCTATGATGTCTGAGACAGACAGACAGACACGTCTAACTTATAACACCCCTCTTTTTTGTCAGGGGTTAAAAATAAAATAAAATTTCTCATACTTATGTAGTAGGTACAGGGCCTAAATTTCTCCTTTAAAGCAAGAAAGTTTGTTTGTGTCAGGAGAAATCGCCCTTATCAATTAGTCTAGCTAAACGAGTAGGTACATATTAATTACTACTTTATGAATGTTAAAACGTTTATTTCCTTAGAAGTAAAGGGTATTCACGGACATGCTTAACTATTGAATTCATTCCCATTAAGCAACCTGACGTTTAATTTTTCTTTTTTTTCTGCACAAAAATTAAAATTTATTTTTTTATTTTGCAGGTTGCAAAGTGAGGTTTATCACTTATTAAAAATCATTAAAAATTGTAATTTATTTATACATTTTTAACACTTGACGAGGAAGACTAGGCCTTAATTCACCACGCTGGCCAAGTGCGGATTGGTGAATGTCACATGTCCATTAAACTATTTAAGTTCGCAGAAGGTGCAGGTTTTCTCGCGATTTATGCCTTCACCGTCAAAAAACGTGTTTATAGGTCATACATTTTCGAGAAGAAAAATCCAGAGGTGACCAGGGTTTTAAACCCGAGGAATTTTTCACTTTTTTTCTTTCACTTAGCCATCATAGCAATTATAAAAAAACGCTTTTGACATTTTAGGGTTTACCTGAATATCTAAAGAAGCATCGATATTACTGTTTTTTATTGGGTCCTTACCCGGGATCCCAAGTTATTCCCCTTGCGTTCAGTAACGAGGGAACTTATTTAGCCCTCCAGCACTCCAGGTATTTCAGTTGACTTTAGGGACTGCTTTCATGGCATTAGCTTGTCTTATTTTGGAAATTAAAAACTGTTTTTTTGCTATAACTTTGAAAGTAAAAAACTTTTTTGATTGTTGGCTTAAGCTATGTGTGTAGTGTATCTACTATGATAAATGCAAAAGTATATATAATGAAGATTGGGTAATTACTAATTAAGCTTACTAGATAGATAGATAAAACATTGATTTGTCATCACAACACAGAACATAGGTAAATAAAAATAGAACAACGTATCTGTTTGGGCTATAAAATAAAAATGTACTAATATCATATCATATCATACATTTTCATAATGACTGTATATTATATTAAGGGCAGTTGAAGTTGTTGTAAAAATAAACCTAGGAAGGTACTATATTGAATTTCACATTTCTTTCGAATGAACTCAAGTGGAATACAAAATAAAATAGATATAGGTGTAGTTCAAATAACATTACCCAATTCAACTCTCTCACTTAAACTTAAGAAAACCTTGTTTTTTGAAGCTAAGTTCGAGCGATAAGTTAAAGCGTACAAGCGAACTGAAACCTAAGTTTGTTTTATTCGAAAGTTAGTACATTATTTACTAAGCGGGTGCTAGAAAGCAGTCTTTAATTCTTTAGACGGCTTTATTTGAGAACCTTTTCACCTATTACTTCCAGTGCTCGTCTTCATACTCGTAGAGTATTAATGCAACCAAATATTAAAAAAAAACAGTGAACTCTATTAACACAGACACTATGTTTTACTGCAAACAAATATCATTTTATTTCAGTGAGAAAGACTTAAATCTATTACATTATTACGAGTAACAAGGGCTTTGTGTCTTTTACTTTTTCAAGCGTAATTTATGTTAAAAATGGCTCTACTATTCGAGTCCCAAGAAAATATTCCCGTAGGAACTTCTCTGAGGAAAAATACCCTATTCTTTTGCGGTAACGGCTAGCCGCGGGCAGCAAGCTTGATTTGTATACTCGGTTCAATAATATCTGAACATTGAAAGGCTCTTTACTTCCTCGTATTACCTATCTGTGCGGTGGGGTCCCTAATGGGGGACTAAGTATCATCTACATTATAGAGCTGGGGTCATCTTCATGCCTTTGTCGTACATTTTGTGGGGTCGGGACGAAACATATTTTGTTTAAAATTATCTTAATAACGTCATCTCAAAACTATCTCCTTTCAAACATCGTGATAATGTGAGTGACTCACATGTCACACACATATCATGTCATATCTATCTTTTCTTCTCACATATTAGAGCAAGCCGTAAATAATTGATAGATTCAGGCATTACTTTGAGGAAATCCATTGTAAATACCAAATATTTAGAACTAATTCCGTACCCACTTCTTTCTGGCAAAATTCTACAAAATTATGATGCAAGTACAACCCCGGCCCACGGCACGCACATGTACAAGCTAACCAGAAGTTGAACGCGCCAAAAAATGCAGAATGTGACTAAAAAAAGTCACTAGTTTCACTTCTCCACGAAGCATCATCAGGACCACACCACCAACCTTTGACCCAACTCCACATCCAAGCCTCAGCCACCAACGACGCACGACACTGCAGGTGTAAACTAAACTTGAGTTTGAAAAAAGTGAGGAGCGACAAATTAGCCCAATTCGTTTATGACACCAGAGAACTTTGTTTCCTGGTCCAAAAAATGCGTAATGTATTTTTTTTTTGGTCTCATGATGAGATTATTTTGATGTTTCTAGTCATATCTTTCATTACTTCTCTTGACTTATCCATCCACCCACATAGGTTATATAACCCATAATACATTTTAGCCATTAGAGTTTCATATAATCTTTTTTACCACAATGGTAAACGTTGTTACAGTGATGGGTCACAGAGGTGTATCGTTAATTTATTAACATCCGACATAATAATTAACCCACATTATCTTGATAGCACATGGGCATGCACACGATTAGTTAATTACCTTCAAGTTATCTGCAACATGTGCTTACATAATATAATATCATTGTTATTTGTAAAGATAGATAAATAATTAATATTTTATAATTATACAGGTATTCCTGTGGAATTTTAGAATTTTCTTAAATCTGATCCAAGAGAATAAGTAGTCAGTATTTAAAATTTCAGGCAAAACATGATATCGAAAAGTACGTATGTCAGTCTGTCTGAACAGCTTAATGGATTTTAGATTTAAAGATGTTAGATTTAGCGCTCCTGCAGAACACCGCCACCTCGCCGTACCGCGCCGTTATAGCCTAATTTGACCGGTCCAGTATAAGGTATTACATTGATGACAGTAATACATTGCAAGTTACGGAGAACTTTCAAGTTGCATTGCTAGTTATGAATAGCTAAGTAAGCAGCGACGGTGCTTGTGTACATTGGAGCGGCGCGGTGACAGCATTGTGTGCAGGAAGCCTTACTGAGGCACACCGGGCTTAGAACAAGTAAAATAAAAGGGCTTATAACAAGTAAAATAAAAGGGCTTAGAACAAGTAAAATAAAAGGGCTTATAACAAGTAAAATAAAAGGGCTTAGAACAAGTAAAATAAAATAGCTTGGCGGCTTTGGCCGCTTGATTGTAAATGAACATTTGTGTATATAAAAGACTTTTTATTATTTATTGCCTTGCCTGTTAAATTAATACACGCTCAACCGTCAGACTTAATATTATCTCTTTGTTGTACTTACCAAACTTTAATCTGACGCGCTCGATTAATCGTTTTTCTATGGGATATAAGAACTGGCCTTTACCATTAAGCAGTGAGAGAACATTCAAATATGCAACTAAGAATCTTTGTTCTCTGAATAGACTGCAAGGATTCTTCTACTAGTATTCTTACATTCATCAGGATGTTTGTTTGTGAAAGCCGCGGCCGAAGCCTACCACCAGACACTGTTCTTAGCACCACCCTGAGGTTACGTGTAAGGATTCAGAGATTTAACACTTTCGGACGTCAACAGAAAAAACCTCCAATATGTATAGTAAATAAATCGATGTATGTATGTTTATTATATGAGGTACATCAGATGTCTAGTACCTACCCGTAACACAAGCTAGGAGCTTCCCGCGGCACTAGATCTTGTTGTGTGGTTTGACCGGATTTTTTTTTCTCATTAGATATCCTGGAGGCCCACAGTGCCAGGCCTCGTAAGATCGCCTCCCTCATCGGCATAGAAGGAGGCCACTCCATCGGCAACTCGCTCGGCATCCTGCGCACCTACTACCATCTCGGCGTCCGCTATATGACGCTCACTCACACATGCAACACGCCCTGGTGAGTTTAAATACTACAGAAGTCTTGAACTATGGAATATGTAAAAAATCTGCTTCGAAAATCGGGTAGGCCAAATTGTCGAACGTCGTCTAGGTCTTCATGCCCCATCTTAGACTACATATATCATCATAGACCACTTTAAATCAGGTGAGATTGTGGTCAATTATCCAGCATAAAAAAAGAAACTTGGTAGGAATTCAGTATAACTCATTAAATTATCATAGTTCCTACCAATATTAAAACTTTAAATGACTTACGATGAACTTACGATTTTGGAGTTTTCCGATAGGTATTTTAACTCTGTTGAAATAGAAATAGAAATAGAAAAAGTTTTATTTACGTCAAAAAAAAATACAAACACAATACAGAGCAACTATAACATTAATTTTAGTTAGATTTATATACATGTGTAACAAATTCGGACGTAAATTGGTTGCCACTCAGCATGTGCTGTAGGTGCTAAGGAAGCAGGCTACAGCGCTGGTTTTCAGTGGTACCGTGTAAAGTGCAAGGCGGCGTTAAAGCGCGGCGTGACAGACGCCGCAAGTATGTACTTAATTATAAATATATCAGAATTAATACAAGAGAAAAAATAGAGCTGTTTTTTCATAATACAACATCAAAACATAAATACAAACAAGATAGTAAGAATATCAGAAAGATTATTTTTATAAAATTAGTAAATACAGTATCATTAAATTAATAAAAGATCGACTTATATAATTAATCCAGCATATTGAACAATCAACAGATGTTTTTTTAGGTTTGACTTAAAAGAATACAATGAGCAAATGCCATGATCACGGTATGAACTGATTCAGGGTGCTATGAAGATAAACAGACACAGGGGTTTTAATCGTGAGGACGCCTTCCAATTGTTGGTACGTAGAATAATTTAGTGCGGTTAAAAGCTTAAAAGTGTATCACCGGTCAACTGCCAGGACACGGTCAGTGTTGTGTAGAGTGTATCGTGTTGCGTTCAAGAAAGAAACAAGCATTAAATAATAAAATAAAATAAAGAAGCCTTTACTTCCTACAAAATCATAACAACTTGTGTTTTTACTGAGTGGTATTTTCGATCCCTTGCTAGTTAGGGCCACTTAGGGCTAGCTTTCTTTATCTCATCCTCTGGTCATTAGTTAATATTTAACAATAATTATTCATCACCACCTTATTAAAGTTTCCACTGCTGGGACGCAGGGACTTCTCTCTTGACGAGAGAGATTAGGTCTTGATTCAGCTCGCTGGCCAAGTGCGGGTTTGGTGAATGTTCCATGTCCTTTACACTCTTAAAATTTCCCAGAACATGCCGGTTCTCCCTCGATGTTTACCTTCACCGTTAAAGCACGTGTTTAAAATCCAGGACAAATCCAGGCTTAAACCCACGACCTTCGGGATGAACGTCGATTGTCCTCAGTTAGCCAACACGGTGGTAGCTAATTATAAAAATATATTTTTTATCAAATCAAATCATTTATTTGCAGAATACATTGTTATAAACATGACGTCAAGATCTTATAAACTAGTGGTGTCAATTGTATTCAACCCGCAAGCAGGTGTGCAAATATTATATCAAAATTGGTAAACAAATTGCAAACAAAAATATAATTAATTATAAAATCAAAATCATACAAACATGTCAATAAAAAATAAAAATAAAAACTGGATCAATCAATCATAAAATAAATATTAATTAAAATTCAAATATTCACTTACACTATAAAAACATTTTTCCATAAGCCAATTATTCAGTTTTATTTTAAATAAAATACCCTTCAGCTCTTTTAAGGTATCAGGCAACTTATTATATATCATAATGGACATATTATATGCATTTTTTTTATTTTTTTTTCGAGTAGATTCCTTAATTTTCTGAATCGTTTACTAAACTAAACTACAAAAACTTTTTAGCAACAGCCACACAGTCGTATAAAGACAAGGCACATCGCTAGTTCTATAAAAACCCATTGTAACCCACAGCTTCCCATCAATATCACGTCAAACGCATTCCTATGGGAAAAATCCTGTTTTTCCACAGCTTTCCCAAAAGCATCGCCGATAAATCCGGATTAATTAAGTGCTAATAACGGCTCCAAGCAATTATCCGCTCTAGTGGCCTCGCAATAAGATTGAAAACAGCCTCTTAGCTAATAATGAAACGGCTTCGCTAAAGGAAAATTAAAGGTTTAGGCTGTGTGTCCACTACACCGTTTTTGATCCTCACCGATTTTTACAAAACTTATTATATTATTCTCATGAAGGTTAATAATAAAACAGGGTTTATTCTTAAACACTTACATCGATTTGCCAGATTGTTAAGCTCTTTTACTACTACTCTCCTAATAAATACTAAGTACTTTATTTTAAAACTATCGTCTAATAAAAGTTCGACTGGAAGTTTAGTTACAAAATCAATAAGAAAAATCATATTTTACCTGTATATGGCTAGATTTTAGATTAGTAACTAATTATGGGGTTAGAAATGATAATGTATTTATTCTCTACGTAGGTTGAATTCGCTTTGGTGGACGAATAACCTTAGTCGAGGGCCGATTCTTAGAAGTATTGTATCCAATCTCGCTTATCATCTATATGCTTCCATAATTATTTACTACTTATACATATATCATCATCATCATCATCTCAGCCGTAAGACGTCCACTGCTGGACATAGGCCTCCCTCAAAGATCTCCAGTGGTTTCGGCTGGCAGCGGGCTGCATCCACCGTGAGCCCGCAGCCTTCACCAGATCGTCCGTCCATCTAGTTGGTGGACGTCCTACGCTGCGCTTGCCGATCCGTGGTCTCCATTCGAGAACCTTTCGGCCCCAACGACCATCTGTTCTTCGTGCTATGTGGTCTGCCCACTGCCACTTCAAAGAACTAATCCGTTTGGCTATGTCGGTGACCCGCGTTCTTCTACGAATCTCCTCATTTCTGATTCGATCCCATAGAGAAACCCCGAGCATAGCCCTCTCCATAGCTCTTTGAGCGACACTGAGCCTGTTTATGAGACCAATAGTGAAGCACCACGTTTCGGATCCGTATGTCATCACTGGCAACACACATTGATTGAAGACTTTCGTCTTGAGGCACTGCGGTATATTCGATGAAAAGACGTGTCTTAGTTTTCCGAACGCTGCCCATCCAAGTTGGATTCGGCGACTGACCTCTTTCTCGAAATTGGACCTACCTAATTGGACTGTTTGTCCTAGGTATACATATGCGTCAACAACTTCGAGAACCGAATTCTCAACCATAAAGGGGGCGGGCACAACATGAACATTAGACATGACTTTCGTCTTGTCCATGTTCATCCTGAGGCCCACCCTTGGGGAGACTCGATTAAGGTCTTCAAGCATTGTGCTGAGTTCTTCCATCGTCTTCGCCATGACTACGATATCATCTGCGAATCGAAGACATACATATATACCTACAGTATATGAAACAAAAAACTAAGCACTTACCTAAGTAGGTATACAATACAAATACAAAAACACTTTATTGCACACACAGGGAAGTCCCTGTGTCCCAGCAGTGGTAACGTTATTAGGGTGATGATGATGTTTATTTTATGCTCAGTTGAAAATGATGAATCCGTACACAACATTTTCCAAATGATGATCTAAGCTACGATACTAGATATATCTAATATACCTACATAAACTAAGTAGTTTATACCTACAGTATATAAAATTATGCTTCCATAGTTATTTACTAAGTTTTTTGATTAATATACTGTAGGTATACCTTTTACCTGCTTTTTAGCGATAAGGCCGCCCATTGTACATTTGGTTTCCTACGTGTTGTTGTATTTTGTTTTCCTGTGTGTGCAATAAAGTGTTTTTGTATTTTTTTTTGTATTTGTATTATTCTTGCAGGACATTGCAATCATTTGTTTTCTGCTGTATCCTAAACATAGAACGGCAGCATTTCGTGGCAGCTTTCGCTATGCTGCCACGAAGTGCTGGAATAATCTGCCCCCTCCGGTAAAAACTTGTAAAAATGTCTGTTCTTTTAAGAAAAATCTAAAAAAATATCTATTAGAGTCACAAATAGATCTCACCAATATGCAACATTTCCGTTCTATAATCTAACTTAATTTTATTTCTAACCAATGTACTTTGCTGTACCGTGTCCGTGTTATAGTATTTGCAATTTTTGTAAATAATTATATTACTTATAAAATATAATTATATTTATACTAATGATTAATAATTTTATGCTTCTCATTTATTATATATTTTTTATCTTAACATCTTTGATATTGAACACTATGCTATGTTTCTGTTATGTTTTAAGTAATTTGTAAGTAGTATTTAAGTTTTTTGTAAATAGAGTGCACTCACGCTCTGCACCAATCGGTTACCACGGAAGACCAGCGTTACAGCAGATTAGTCTGCTGTAGCATAATGCTGAGTGGAAGCCCTTTTTGTTACAATCTATGTACTAAACAATTTATGTGTAATATGTTGTATATTTGTATCAAAATAAACATTTTATGATTATGATTATGATTATGATTTGTAGTTAAAAAAGCTAAATTTTGTATTGATATTAAAAAATTAGGCGCCTCGCCGTGCATCGCCTTGCCGCCAGTCAGAACTGACCCTTATTATTTCTATAACCATAATGTAAGTATTTAAAACGGTATAACCTAACAGAGCTGTTGTCGAATTAAATAAATCTAAATTTAAAATTTAAGAAAAACCCCCGATTCCAATGCCTTCATTTCCTTAAATGTAAAACAACATAATATTATGTAATGTGGACGCGATGCTATGCACACTAGTATATTTGCAGATTTTCTGTTTTCCTTCCCCACTCTCAGCCCCATAACTTTTAAACGGCTCAACCGATTTTCATGAAACATGTCTAAGAACACTCGGGCCAAACTCACCTTTCATACAAAAAAAACTAAATTGAAATCGCTCCATCCGTTCGGGAGCTATGATGACACAGACAGACAGACAGACAGATAGACAGACAGACAGACACGTCAAACTTATAACACCCCTCTTTTTTGGTCGGGGTTAAAAATAATAAAGATGATGATGATGATGATGAAAGTGATCAAAATAACTCTCTAAATAGCCAGTAAAGAATGGAACAAATTTCAAGTTGACGTGTGGTCGCATGCCGGCCACGCGCAAGTGGGGACTTGAGCCCTCTTCTGCAGACAACAACGGATCGAAGATGGACGATCGTACCAGCTTTATTAGTATTTATATCTATCATCACCATAATCATAAGCCTGGTATACACTTATCAGTAATAATTACCCACTTTTAAGTACCGGTCGCCTGGCGGCGGACTTTGGGCCAAACATTTAAGTTTTAATTACTTTCATTCATATTCATAATAACCACTATTTCTGCCTAACATAACTGAATTATCTAAAACTATCATAACGATAAACAAGGGCATTTATGAATAACGTTTTTTTATTAAACGACCTGTTAACCTTCTTTTGGGTGATTTAAAAAGTGAAATATTTTCTGAATACAGAGGATTACATATACAAAGCCATATAATTATGTACTGTGCTTATAAGAAAATAACTTACTTGGCATTTTTAATCCATATTAAACTTGTACCAATCCATAATTTCAGCTATAAATATATACTTCCTTTACTTAAGCTGTTCTTGTAACAATCTTTAACAATCTGAATTCGGGAAGTGCTAACTAAAGTTTCCGGTTTTTTTTTTCTTATCATGGCAAGATTAATTTGAGAAAACAACGATATAATAAAAAATATTGCGTGCAAAGTGAAATGAAATAAAAAAATATTTACATATAATATTTCCGGACTAATCACACATCATCACCTAACCCCAAACTAAGCAGAGCTTGTACCTATGGTTGTAAGTTGACTGTTATACTACATATTACGTATATATAATACATAGAAAACACCCAGACCCGAAACCAAAAATTGTAGATCGTACAAAATCTTGTCCGTAAATTAATTTAATAAGACTTAGTTGACTCAAAATAAAGGAAAAAAGTATTCAAATTCCTATTTAACTCGAGTCACATTAATAGAAAAACACCTACAAGTGGAAAATAAACTAAAGTAAATTAAATTACAATTATCCGTATAGTACCTATACTTGATCTCCAACCCGAATTATTTAACTTTCATCTTTCGGGTATCCCATCTCAAAAGGTCCTTGCGTCTATACTATACCCCAGGGACAAAGGGAAAGTAACAACTTTTCTGACAATCGTTTGATCCGTAAAATGCCGTATTTTCCTTCCTGCTAATAAAGCCTTTCATTGCTCATGTTCGCCCTTAAGATAGCCCACTTAATTGCATCATGTGCAGGTCTGGAATAAGGACGAGGTCTCGGGGCTAATACAATGAGTTTCTAAAATTTATAAAACCAAACAACAGAAATAAATGATTTTGTATCTTGTATGCAATTTTGATATAGGACCACTGTAAAATTAAATCCACTAAGCATACAGGTCTCGGAGACTTACACATCCATGAAAAAGAATTAAGAAATTACACAGCAAATAAATCTAAAAAAAAAAGAAAATCCCCCGATTCCAATGCCTTCATTTCCTTTAATGTAAAACAACATAATATTATGTAATGTGGACGCGACGCGCTTTCATTTGATACCCCACACTAGTATATTTGCAGATTTTCTGTTTTGCTTCTCTACTCTCACCCCCATAACTTTTAAACGGCTCAAACATGTCTAAGAACACCCGGGCCAAACTTACATTTCATACAAAAACTAAATTGAAATCGCTTTATCCGTTCGGGAGCTATGATGGAACAGACAGACAGACACGTCAAACTTATAACACCCCTCTTTTGTGGTCGGTGGTTAAAAAGAGGACATCCAACAAGGAAAACACAATACATGGTCAATAGATACATTTACGTATTAATTCTATGATACAGCCTAGTTGGTATTATATTAACGCATCCCCTTTTTAACCCCCGACCAAAAAAGAGGGGTGTTATAAGTTTGACGTGTCTGTCTGCCTGTCTGTCTGTCTGTGTCACCACAGCTCCCGAACGGATGGACCGATTTCAATTTAGTTTTTTTTGTATGGAAGGTGATTCTGGCGCGAGTGTTCTTAGACATGTTTCATGAAAATCGGTTGTGCCGTTTAAAAGTTATGGTGGTGAGAGTGGGTAAGGAAAACCGAAAATCTGCAAATATACTAGTGTGGGGTATCAAATGAAATCGCATCGCGTCCACATTACAAAATATGATGTTGTTTTACATTTAAGGAAATTAAGGCATGGGAATCGGGGGTTTTTCTTAAATTTTAAATTTAGATTTATTTATTTATTATACAGCATTCATATACTTAATTAAGAACGTAAACTTCCTTTTAAGACGGTTTACGGCTTCAAGTTTTCAAAGCACGGTTCAAAGTTTGCGTAGGTACTCAGACTAACTAGCCGAGGTGCATCGCGTCTCTAATCCAATTAACGCGATGAGCTTCATTATCTCCGCTTCCATGTCTCAGAGTGAAACAACTGAGCCCACGGTTATATTCATATATTCACATAATAATATGTCGTAGGCTTATTTTATATTAAACTTAACTGCTAATATACATAAGAAAGAGTAAAATATGCAATGATTCAAAATGTATATAGTTTGGATATCTTCTTGTTACGTACAGGTCACTTTTTCAAACCCTTAGTTATTAAACAGAACATTAATGTGCTCAGTATTAAGTACCTACCAATTGACCTGTAATACAGATTCCTATGAATCTAAATCGGGCACCAGTCTCTCACAATTTTGGCACAGAATATAAAACTGTTCTGCAGTAATTATTAAAAATATTGTATTATGAGAGAAAATAAACAACATTTTATTTGACGACAGCCAGTTGATGTAGGATGAAATCTCAGTTTATCCCTGTGCCCCACAGACCTGGGTTCAACACCCCTAAGTTAGACCCTGTGCCCCACAGTGTACCCAGCAGTACCAGCACCGTGTCTCATTAATCCAATTAGCAGAGATGTGCTGAGAGCTACGAGGCTCAAATGTAGAAAATTGCCCATTGCGTAAAGAACCTAATTTGCCTAAGAGATATTCCCGTTCTTTGTTCTATGCTGACTTTTATAGGCGGACCAGCAGCGTAACTGTACCTAAGCCACGGTTATTTATTTTCGCGCGGAAAAAGTAGGTTTAGTATAAATATTATAATTTCTTAGAATTTTTGACCAATCTGTTGAGCGCGAAATTACAACATAAAGCCATATCATTTTTGTGATTTACGCTTTTAAAGAGAGAATATGACTGATTGACTTTTTATCGCGGGAGGCTACTTTTACGGAAAATACGATGTTCTCAGGGTAAAATCTAAAAACACGTGCAACACTTATAAAATCAATGCAACAATCTGCGATATTTTAATATTAAAGATGTCTTTCTTGCAACACTTATAGACTTGTTAACAAAATTACAAAATATATCTTTGTTTCTGGCAACAGTTTCTATTTAAACAGTAACAGGTATTCAAGTCTTCGTTTTACGGGATACATTTCTCTAATTCAAAGCTAAAACCATGCTCACATATTGCAAACACAAACTTATTTACATTGCGGCTTTGAGCAGCGGTAGTTTCAAAATACATACCTAGTTTTACATTCAAAGCGGCCGCAGTCCTAACTAGCTATTTGGACGTTTATCAGCAACAATTAACCTATATATATACTAGCGGCCCGCCCCGGCGTCGCACGGGTATAAAATGTTCCCGGAAATTATTCGAATTTTTCTCGCCGTAAAAACCATCCTATCTCTCAAGTTGGATCGAACTGCACATGGTGTGCGTTTTTTATTATAATCAGTTAAGTGGTTTAGGAGTCCATTGAGGACAAACATTGTGACACGAGATTTATATACTTATACATATTAAGATATACCTCTCTATATATATACATGAAAAATACGATCCGAGACATTTTGCAATGTGGAATAGAGTTGAGTAAAGGGGGAAATTCGCTATATAAAGGAGTTGGACTGGCATAAAAAGGAACATTGACCAATGGAAGCGTTCGTCGCGCGACGCACGCTACCCATACCCATGTTTTTTGCACACCTGAGATAGATTTCGCTTTGCAGTCGCAGTGATAGCGTAGCATAAAGCATTACAATCTTATGCAAGATGTCAGTGTAGTTCGCAGTTTCCTTAACATTGAATTAGAATAAGAAAGATCCGAAACATGTATAATACGGTGGAAAAGAGAAGATATGATGGTGAAGAGGAGAAATGAGGAGTGAAAAGAGATGATAGCGAAGAACAGCACACATAAGAATTTTCACACCCACACACTCATGAACACACACCATACCCCCCGCACACATCAAAGACTCGCACACATACACACATACACATACCCCACACAAACACATATCTATTGATAAATCTCTCACACAATAATATCAATAGCCTTGTGACGCACTACCACGAGTTGCCACTAACGACTGTTGGAGATTACAACATGTTGTCGTAATCTGTTATCGTGGCCTACCACGATAACATAGGCACGATAGGGCTAACGGTTACATTCTAAGCACCATAATTCTTCAAAATGCTTCAAAAATCACATACCGCTAACGCCATCTACCGTCTGATGATATAAACAAACGTAATCAAAGACGTTACGAAACTTGAACCCACCTGTAAAAGAATACTCACTCTACATTTATATCCCGATTAAAACTACAATGTAACAAAATAGTTTAAGTTTGTCGTACGGCAACAATTCCTGAAAGCAAACAAACGTTCACAATCGCACGGCGGGAAGTGGGTCAAATTAAGTTGCAAGCATTGATTACAGACAAACAAGTGTAACTATAGAGATATAAAAGACAGTAGGGAGAAATTGTTTCTTGATGTACTAGTACTACAACAGGTCATGGCTTTACCCGTGTCTTTGGATTTATCTTACCGCAGGAGTAATAGATAAAAAGTACTTTATTTCACACACCAAACAAAGAAACAATCATCATCATCATTCATGATGAATGGAGGAAAAAAACTACAAGGAAAGTAGCCAATAGATTTCCACTCGATAAATAGGCTATCCATCACTAAAAGATTTTTCCAAGTAGTTCTTGAGATTAGTGCATCACCTAACGCAACTGTATAACCTTAGTAAACTTGAAACTGTGCTAGTTTCAAGAGTTTGTCATCATCATCATAATCCCGCCTTTGTCCCACACTATGTGGGGTCGGCACAACATGTGTTTTACTTCCATTTCACTCTATCACCTGTCATCTCAACACTCACTCCTTTCTTACATACAGTCCATCCATCTTTTCTTTAGCCTCCCTCTTCTTACATTTCCATCCACATTCATATCTAACGCTCTTCTCGTAACATGACTTTATATACCTAATAATTATAGTCAAATCCATCCAGGCATCTGAAACACATAATCTTACAGACTATCATACAATACAATACCCTTTACTGAATACAACATTACAATAAAACACAAAAAAAAGATGAAAATTTACAAAAAATTGTGAATTTTATCGCTGATAACAGTGATAACGATCTCTTCCAAGTTCCAGGCTTCCAGAATCATACATACAAATATAAATCTTGAATATTATAAAACAAATATTATTATGTAACAATTTATTAACTAACGTTTATTATGTCATTGAATATAATATATAAATATTATACGTCTATATACGAGTATGTATGTATATGTAGGTGAAAGGTTTGACATAGTGATTTTAACAGATTATATCATTGAATAGTAATTCATTACGGGATTAAACGAACAATATAAATCACACAAATAATCTGAGGCTCAGTTTAACAACGATATATTGATAAAGTCAACTAGTAATTCCGAGAGCGTTTGCACAGAGCAGAAGCCAAAGAAAGAATGTCCCCCGGACTATTGGAACTGTACTTTAAATAGCAGTGCAACTCGTAAACAACCCCTCCACCTGCGGCCACCCGATTGGCTGTTAGACCGGTCGGCTGACACCGACCGGTACCGGCCGCAGGTAAACATCGCGCGATCGAGTGGCGTGAGCGCCCGCTCACGCCATCGGACATTTTAAGTTGATTCTATGCTACTTCCACTCGGTACAAATGCACCATAATGAAGAACCAGGACGTCACGCCGTCATATACATCTAATAATTTCCTTATGTACTATATTTTTATGTAGATGTCTGTATGATAATGATATTAAAATGATATTGTTATATTTAATATTGTACACCCTTGCCTCCTTTCTATTTTAAGCAAAGTAGTTTCCATCGTATGTTTGCCTGGAAGAGATTGCTTTTTAGCGATAAGGGCGCCCATTGTACCACTTTTTTTTATTTTGTTTTACGTGTTTATGTTCCTTTGTTGTGTACAATAAAGCGTTTTTGTATTGTATTATAATAACAGTGGTAATATCATCTTCAAATAATTTTAAATAGTAACGCAGCAGCCGCTTCTCCTTACTTTTGGTCACCATGGAAGACCAGCGCTATGACAGGACCTAGTTCTGTCATAGCACATGCTGATTGGTGACCATTTATGTCATTAAGAATCACTATGCAACATCAGTGGAATATTTAATTTACTTACATAATAAACGTTTTTTATCTTTTACTTTTTATCTAAATACCACGGCGGTGTCCCCTCACAGTGTAGGCGACCGATGAACCGTCGTCAACGACCGACAAGTCCGAACAAGTATAACTGCTCACTCAGGAACCTCGACATGGTTGCAGTCCTATAATCTAGAGAATCGGTCGCACACGAACGATCTCCGATTGGTTTTCCAATCCTGGTTTCCCTGATTACATTTCGAAGCGCGGGCTTTGCACGAAATTGAGCGGACTAGGCTAAAAACCGTTCAATCAACATTCTAAATTGGATCAACAACCAAAGAGTGAATTGCGGCTGTACCTATGTGGATGCTTTTTGTTAAAAGTCAGAGTCAAATAGTTTATTTCCTTAGAAGCACATGGCCTACATGGCCTGGTCAACTTAAAATTAATAAAACGAAATTGTTTAAACAAAAAATATCAAGGAAATAACATAATCTTGACAGTTCGCTTCATTCGCTTCTCGCATGTTTTATACTGAGAAGCGAATAGAACAACACAGCTTTAGCAATTATTACAATTTTGAAGTTATTACAATTTTGGAGTTCTTATTTATAGGTAACGTTAGATTTCCATACCTCAAGGGTAAAATGGGACTTTATTACTGTGACGTCATCGTCTGTTTGTCTGTCACTCGTTGCGTTGTGCTAGTGACTTGTGGTGCTGAAATAATATTATTAAGATTTCTGTGGTCACCAGGCCGTATATCAAGAACCGTGGTAGCTAGAGACTTGAAATTTTGAGCTATGATGTATTTATGTTGCCGCTATAACAACAAATACTAAAAACACATAATAAAAATAAGCAACGTTGTGCAAAACCAGTACTTGTATGGGTGTCCGCTCTAACTGCATCTTTTTAGACTTATAAATGTAGTTTTATTTGAATTTTTTTCTTGCTAATTGTTTATAAACTGTATACCGAACCATAGATGTTGTATGAGTCCCTCTTTTACTTAAAACATGCATTTAAACTACTTATTAACTACTACGAAAACTTTCAAATATCAAAATTAACAATAACTTTAAACTTAACAATTACTAAAAATAAATACAAAGAGAACAAAAATTAAAATGAAATAAATGAAGATTGAATTTGGCAAAATGTATATAAACTAAAAGAAAAAAAAAACAAATTATAAAGAATTAAACCACCGACTAGCCAAAACATTCTTGACCTTGTGAGGCTTTGTGTTAAACAAGTCTAGGTCCGAAATGTCAGCCTGAGCATTGAAAGATGACATAGCTCTACAGAAAAATGAGTTTTGTCTATAATTAGTGTGACTAGATGGTGTGTCTAAACTAATGGGGTGTCTAACTGATTTTATTGGGATTTTAAGACTATTTTTTTCCAGTAGTTGTGGAGAATCTATGTAACTTTGGGCAATTTTAACAAGAAACATAATGTCTGCTATTCTACGCCTCTCAAGCAACGGTTGACGCCGGCACTTAGCTGCATAGTTATCATCAAAAGTGTTACATTTGTACGGCAAATATCTAAGAAACCTGCCTTGGATAGATTCTATTCTGTCTATATAGGTCTCGTATCGAGGATTCCATACTTCAAAACAGTACTCCAAAACGCTACGCCCATAAGAGCAATACAATATTTTGACTACCTTTTGCATGAAAACTAGGTTCTAAAGATAAAACCTAAAGCCTTATTGGCTTTTCTAATTGTAGCATCTATATGCTTATCATACAAGAGTTTACTATCTTGTGTGATACCAAGATCCCTTATTTCTCCTGCCGCGCTAAGTGTGCTTCCCTTAAGCTTATAAAAGAAATCCAATGGTTTGGGTCGACGAGTAAACTTAACAGAATGGCACTTAGACACATTAAGATCAAGCTTATTTTTAACGCAATACTCTTCAAACCGATATAAGTCCTCTTGTAAATAATTGCAATCGTCTAAATTAGTAATTGATGTGTAAACTTTCATATCGTCAGCGTAAAGAAGAAATTGTGTGTTGTCTATCACTAGTTTTTTTTTGTATATATGTAAACAAAGTGTATCAGCACATTTATAGATAAAAATACATCTTTTTTACGCCTGCTTGAGTCATTCCATACATTGCATAAAACCGCTTAGGGAAATTAAAAAATTAAGGATCCGTTCTGTGGTTTTTAAGTTTGTCCCGAACTTACGGAAATACAGACGCGGTGGAGGATTTTTTAGATAATAATATATAGATATATCAAAGTTCTTCGATATAAATGCCACAGATCGCAAAACAACAGACAACACCGACCGTGAAGCGCTAGTTCAATAACGGTTTTCAAAGTCTCGTTACGTAACTCATTTCGCTCAGATGAATTCCTGCTATTTCATTTTAAACTTAGAGCTGAAGATATTTCGCTTCAAAACGCTTTAAAAGCAGTCTGAAGCGCTGGTAGATACGTTAATACTGTCTCGATGACTTTGTAAATAAGGTTGAAATTAACCACTATTTAAGATCATAAATAAACATTTGTAACTATTTCAAATTATAAAGCAGATTTAAGATAATTTAATTGCAATGGAAAATATATTGTTTCACTTCTCTCGTCTCTGAAATGGTTTAACCGGTGTATGAAACATCTCTAAGACTACTATTATCTAACCTACCTTTCAAAAGAAAGAAACAAAATCAGAATTGGTTCATTCGTTCGGGAGAAAAAAGGTAGAAGATTAAAGGGATCAGAACATGGTTTTTTATTTTCTCTGGTGTCTCAGCTAAGCAAATATGAGCATAGTTGCGGGTCTACTCATGTTGTAAACTCCAATTCCATTAAGGCATGCTCTAATTAATCCAAAATAAAAATGAACTGTGTTCAAAAACCACTTGTTTACCAGTGTAGATTAAAATTGCCTAAAAAAAGCTGCTACTTAATTAGGATATTTGATAATTTATTCAATGATCCATTGAATAAATTGTGACATCTGAATGATAAATAATTCTTGTTGATGAATATATTAGATATACATTTGAGTGACATTATATCTTTTAAATAATACAGAAATTTGTACCTAATGGACCTACCTGGTACCTTGTATATGCGGGCTACCTTTGAAATGAAAGTCGGTGTGCTTTCATTCCAAAGGTAGCCTGTAAAATCACTTTAATCACAATCAAATTATATATTAGAGTCATCGCAGCAGTCTGTCTGCACCAATATAAAATGTTGTTAAACAATTCAGTAAAATCTAGACCTCTAACCTTGTATTACGGGTAGAAAAGATCTGATTTATAACAGAGATACGTTACAAAAAGTACAAAACGACCCGCTTCCGTCCCGGAATGTCCACAGACAATAAACTTGTCATAAAATTGTCGCGATCTATTAGAATGCTTCTGGAGCCGGCTCGCATCGAGTCGCAATATCCGGCAAGATACGAGTGCATCCGGGAATGTTCGCTGCGCCCGGAGTTTGGTAGCAACTTCGCTGAGCAATATCTGTTTTATAGGACTATGATAGATGCTTATAGTTTCGTGTTTTAATTTTGAAAGTGTGTCTATACCTACGTGTTGTACTTACTTATATGTATATCTATAATACATCGCCTGTGCTCTGCTAGAGCAAACACAGCACTAGTGAGCAAAAGTTTTTGCGGAATGGCACCTAAAATTTATAATAAAATACCCAATAATATAAAAGAGTTACAAATGACAATGTTTAAGAACGAACTCCATAAACTTTTGACCACTAAATGTTATTATCATGTTAATGAATTTTTGACTGATAAAATTATAATTGAAATTTAATTTAATTGAATCTGACATTTAAAATTATTTTACATACAATTAACTTTTCCGTAATTTTATCTGTTTTCCTAAATACTTTTTCTTTAATTATACACATAAATATTTGCATGCTCTAGATAAGCAAAACATGTATAGATCTGGAACCACTGAACATCTTTTTGTAATTATATTGTAACCCATGTTTGCAAATAAATATTATTCTTATTCTTATAAGAAATGATATAAAGAGAGACTGAGAGAAAGACTTGCTCTTCAACGAGGAGACTGTCTCCTTTCATGGCTTGGGTGAAAATTCTAATGATAACTTAAGCGCTTAAAACATCAAAAAGAAGATAAAAATTTCGTGCAATTGACAAACGACCAACACGATCTTCTACCATTTTGAATAAATCTATGGTCCAACGTAGATGGCAAAATGGCGTTCAATCGAATTACATCTATTACGCCTTATAATTTAATGAACTCGACACTTGCAAACTGACACTTTAATAAACGCAGAGTTGAATTGAACGTAGATTGTAAACTAGTACACTCAAACCTTCCTTTCAGACTTAGTGCCCCTTGGTCGCCACGGCGACGTTGTTGGCTACCGTATCCAAGATGTTAGAATAGAATAGAATAATGTATAGCAATATTGACATTTTTGGTACATGGCTCACGTGGCGACGTTCATTGGCATCCATCCATTTCGATATTGGATCTTTAGTAGGTAGACTAGGCCCGCAAAAAAACCGGTCCGGCGGGGTTCATATAATAAATTTATTACTTTTCTTTATTCAACTGGGCTCAATTTAGAAAATAATATAAATTTAATAAGTCTCGTGGATACCATTCGGTTACTATTCTAGTCCACTTTTTACATTTTTTTTTTCAAAATTCCATCTCTCTATATGTGGCGATTCTTAAGTTACAGCCTGGTGACACACAGACAGACTACGAAGTCTTAATAATAGGGTCCCGTTTTACCCTTTGGGTCCAGAAACCTAAAAATGAAACACCATGATTATATACATAACCTGGCCTCGCAGCGAAGTCGCCATGACGACCCAATGACGCCGTGACAACTGGCCTGTGTCCATGAAGTGAATACAGAAATGGCGTTGGAATTGGCATCTTTGAAATCCGTTAGCATCCATGCATTTCGATAATAATAACTGATGTGTGGCCAGCGTCCTAACGGGGTAGGGCACCTTCACCACAATAGGCGTTCTCACGGTCATAATAAGATCCTTTAATTCATTGCGGCCCGGCCCGGCCTTCCGGCCCGACAAAACGCTGCGATTATCGCGTAGGAAATTCAATTTCCCATCCCAGCTCGCCGGGTTTTTGGACGGAACTCGCTGTAAAAGGCGTTAACAGTATAACTGGCCGATGCAGATTAGCGGCCTGTGTATAGACATTAGGTTTACATAAGTAATTAATCGCTCGAGATAAAAACATTGATTATTTAAACATGACTTTTGATTTTTAACATACTTAAACAGGAACCGCTTGATAAATAAATAAATAAATCTTTTTCTAAGCTTGTGTTACGGGTAGTTTCTACTTATGATAATTATACTTAATATTATAGACATACATATTTATATATTTTTAATTAAACATACCTATTATATTTATAATAGGGTATATAAACCCAGTGATTGCAGAACATACCAACACATGCCCACTCGGCGGGAATCGAACCCGCTACCTCTTGCACTGCATGTGGATCTTTGCCCACCGTGGTACTGAGGCAGTCAGATATGAGGTTCATTTGAGTGATCAATCACTCGAGATAAAAACATTATTCATTTTAACTCGAGAACTACTAACACAGAAACGGCTTAACAAATGTGAATTGGACCTTGCAAGCGAAAGTTCTTACATAGAAAAGAATTATCGAAATTCGATCACGAAGAAAAAGTACTTACACAAATACATAAAAATAAACATAAGCAAGCACCCCTATTTACGTTCCCACTACTGGGACTTATCTCTTGACGAGAGAGACCATTAAAAATAGTCCTTAACCACCTCGGCCACGTCACTTCACCGCGCTGGCCAACTGCGGGTTGGTTAAAGTCAAACTTAGAAAAAGTCCTATAGACTCTATGTAAAGTTCAGAAGTTACAGTTGCAGCACCCAGTAAAATCGCACCTGCAGATGCCGGTTGCCTCACGATGTTTGCCTTCTTCGTTAAAGCACGTGTTTTACAGCTCACATACAATTTATACTTAAAGTGAAACGCGCCGTGATGAGAATCCGTTTAAGAAGTCTGCGTTTAAGCTCTCGCCAGTCCTTTCAGACGGGTCGCGCTTTAAAACGTGTAAACAAGATTAAAGGGTCGATGCAGATTAGCTGCCTGCAGATAATAGACGGCTCACTTGAGTGCTATGCTGCTATGCAAGCTTTCGTTAAGTTTCACCTGTCGTTTGTGTGTAATCATAAAACTTTGCATATATCGAGTGCGTTATTAGTTAGTTAGTTAGTTAGGGGGGCCCTGTTTTTCCGCACTTAGACTCAAAGGTGGTCCATTGTGCGTGGATTGGGGTGCTAGTGTAACCAGCCCAACTCCGACCAAAAGCGCAGAAGTTTCCTGGGGTCTTCGCAGGCTTCTCGGAGTGACCTTGGGTTCTTGAGGATTTCACGTCGCTGTGCTGTTACTCCCTCGCATTCCAGGATGACGTGGGCAGCTGTTTCGTCTTTGTTGAGGCATCCTCTGCAGAGTGAACTGTCTGTGGATCCCATGTTATAGAGGTGTTTGTTGAGGGTGATGTGTCCTGTGATAGTTCCTATCAGGACTCGAAGGTCCGTTCTTTTAAGGTTTAATAGGCGTTTGGATTGCCTTGAGTTAAGGTCTGGCATTGCTGTTCTTGCCTGTCGGCCTGTCGCGAGTGCGTGCCAAATTATGACGTAAAAAAGCCGTGTTAGCTAAGTGGAAGTACATTCTACTTTCATTCCGAAGGTCGTGGGGTCAAACCCCTCCACGCACCGCTGGATTATCTTTCTTGAAAGATGTATGTGCGCTTTGAAACACTTGCTTTAACGGTGATGGCAAACATCGTTAGGAAACCAGCATGTTCTGAGAACTTTTTTGAGAGTTTGAAGGACATGTGACATTCACCAATCCGCACTTGGCCAGCGTGGTAAATTAAGGCCTAACCTCTCTCACCAAGAGGGAAGTCCCTGTTTCCCAGCAGTGGGAACGTTAATAGGGTGATGATGAATACGTACAGTTTGTCTTATATGCTAAGCTTAGCAGTCGAAGCGTAGTCGAGTTAGTTTATGTTAACATAGAGAAGTTGAACTCGTCTCGTAACACAAGCTCAGAGCTTACCACGGGGCTAGTTGTTGTTGTGTTGATTGTCCGGACATACATACATATATATGTATATTTTTTTACTGTTACCCGCACAGCTAAGAATGAATGCTAAGAAAGCGGCGGTAATACTTGCAATGAACAAAAAATATCTGTTGTTAGTGAATGTCTGATTTATAATAATAAATCATTTATTTATTTTGCTTACACATGCATTTATACAGCATAGGTGTTATTACTAGCTTCAGTCCAAACGTATCATCATGTCATCTTTTTTGTCGGGGGTTAAGAATAGAATACTTCCGAACACGATCCCCTGAGGAATTGAATTATTAACTATTTTAATGTCCGATTTAATAAATTTTAATTGGTTATTGATGGCAAAGTTACCTAATATCGTAATTTACCCTGTCATTATGCTTTTGGCATGTCTACAAATATTCCAACTAAGTGTTTTTGTCATTTAAAATACTGTGCTTGTACAATAGTTATAGACAGCCAACAATTCTGTATTGTCAATTTTCTATCCTAAACCACTTAACCGATTATAATAAAATTCGCACACCGTGTGCAGTTCGATCCAACTTGAGAGATAGGATGGTTTTTACGGCGAGAAAAATTCGAATAATTTCCGGGAAAATTTTATACCCGTGCGACGCCGGGGCGGGCCGCTAGTATTTTATATTATTCTAGAAAACTGTACATCCAGTTTGCCAAGGCTTTTCCAAAAATGTTTATGAAGGTCGATAAAAGTGCTATTTGTCTGTAGTTACCGGCGCTATAATGGTGGTCTTTTTTGAATATAGGTATAATTTTTGCTACTTTAATTCTCTTGGTAATTAACACCGATTGATTTACTAATATTTATAGCGGTTCAACTAATTCGTAAATTTATTATTTTATTAATATTAGCGGTATCTCTACCACAGCTCAATTTATTAATCAATACTTTTATTATTGTTATGATTTCTCACGAATCGACAGGTGTGTGGTAGATTAGTTGGTTAGCCCACGGAAATGATCAATGAAATAATATTCATTAAAGTGATTTTCTATCACCCTAGGCGAATCATGCTTGTGATTATTAAATTAAATATGATATATTTTTGTATATTTATTTATTTAGTTTGCTTACACTTTGGTTTTTTTTTATACACCAATTTATTTTAGTTTTGCGACTAATATCATCACTTCAGCCGTAGGACTCCCACTCTCTTTCTATTTAGTCATTCAAATATGGTTCTTATTTTTAGTTAAGGTATTCCAACATTAACAAATAACACTTTTGGACTTATTACTTTCGTAATAATAATCTATATTTAAAATTTAAGAAATCCACGATTTAAAAAGCTTTTATTATTGTTTAATGTGCACGTGATGCGCTTTCTTTAGTACCCCGCTCCATATTTGCACACATTCGCTTATTCGTCTCCACTTTCACCACCCACAACTCTTAACGACTCAACCGATTTCCATCAACTTTGTCTCAGAAAACTCGAACGTAAGAATACACTCAACTGAAATCGCTTCATCCATTTGAGAGCTATGGAGCCACAGCCAGACACTTCAAACTGGGACAAACCTGACACCTGCCAAAATGACAGGTGTTATATTATAATATATTCGGTCGGGGATTAAAAAGTCATGCTACATAACATTATTCAGTAGTGAAATTTGTTAGGTGGTCATTTATTCCATGTTTCACTGCATTTAAGTGTATTCACACTTCACTACAAAAAATGCATAAATAAATAAACTATTTTAAACTGTATATTCTCGAGATTCGTAAGTTTCAGAGTACCTACTCAGCTATATCTGGTTTTCAATTTAGTAAATTGAATAATAATAAAATGACAAGGGTAGCGTCCGTTCCAGCACAGCCCAAATACCTGATAGTATAAATCATTAGAACTGCCTTCGTATAAATAATTGAAGGTCCTTTCCGCGCCGTGCGACTGCCGGGGAGGGACCCCATATATTACCTGTGGCTTTAACGGGCGCCTCGACACGACCCACCGTGGGTAATGGGCCTTACTTAATCGAACACGAAGAATTTAAATCCATTATGTTATCGAAAAACCATCATCATCACCCTATTAACGTTCCCACTACTGGGACACAGGGACTTCTCTCTTGGTCAGAGAGAATAGGCCTTAATTCACCGCTCTGGCCAAGCGCTTCAAACTCTTTAAAGTTCTCAGAACACGCCGGTTACCTCACGATGTTTGCCTTTATTTTCGGTAATACCGGCTATTACCGCAGGATAAAAATTTAAAAGGCGGGCAACGGCAGATAGTACTGATAGTTTTTAGGAGTAATTTTAACTATGTTTACCGCGGGGAAATCCATATAAGCCTAGTCAGGAAATCCTTTTAAATTAGAACGATATGATTAGAACTTAGTCTCAGCTTAGATCATAATAATGACCCGATGCATAGGCCAGATGTTGTTGTGTGTATTTTCCGGAAACATTTATTAATATTATTTATTGCCTATTAAAGAACATAGACTTATGTTACCACGACAGATCATTAAAAGCAAACATATTAAATTTAGCTTTGTGCTGTGCTGAAACAATGCATATCAGACGTCTAGTCCCCGCAACGCAAGCTAGATGTATTGTGGATTGTCCGCAAATATTTATTTAACTAAAGCACCTGTATCAAGACAAGCTATTCGTAAGCTGTGTCTATGCTAATGATAACATAATAGGAAGAAGGATATCACGCGATTCAGTGATCGAAATTGAACAGCTGGTCGCTTCTCTGCGCTACGCCGCCAGTGCCTTACAATTTCATTTTTAATGGATTCTCTAAGTAATTTATTCAAATTAAACGTAACGCGGCAACGAGAAGGCTGCCTGAGCCGCCGACATGTAACGCTCTTTTATTTTATCATTTTGTACTTGTCATATCGCTTATTAGGGTTCTACAGTCTCTTGTTTACAGAATAGGGTAATGACGGGTGCTATAGGGAAATGAAAGCAAATTAGAGAATTGGAGATCTGTGATTGTGAGATTGATTTTTAATAAGTGATAAACCACACTTTAGTTTAAACAATCAGTTTGGTATACAATCAGGTCATATTATACAAATAAAAATTAATAAATATTTCCGGACTAATCACACAACATCACCTAACCCCAGACTAAAGGTTAGGTGACTGATATACTATAATATAGTATAGATAATTTTGAAGTGAAACTTCTTTAAAATCATTGTGATTTCAAACCGGATGCAACGGAAAAACGACAGGTAAGCCAATCTCAATTAAACGCTAACAAGGTTAAGCAACTTTGCGCGACGCCAGTACTTGGATGGGTGACCGCCCGAACAAAATCTTTTTGCACAGTATTTTTTTTTGTTTTTTTTTATTCATCTCATTCTTTTGTCGATTTAATGAAGTTTCTTCTATCGTGTGTGAATCGCACACGCACCTTTTTTTTGTAATTACATACTTATGATACATTGAAAACATCCAGACCCGAAACCAGAAATTGTACAAAATCTGGTACAATTAGGTCTACGGTTATAAAATCATCATAAACAATTAATTAGGTATCTAACTTCGTGAATTCATATTAAATTAAAAATAAATTGTTGAGTACCTAATAATAATATGGTACGATGGACACCAAGGGTTCAATAATTAATAACGCTAGGGTACTCAATAATACTAATTATTTTATATTTTGTGGTTGTATCATCAGCTATTTCGCTTAGTATTTGTTAAAACTTTTTCATGTTATTATTTTATGCTCAGATTGGGCAAACTGTTGAAACAATCTTCATAACCCACCATCTATGTAAACAGTTTTTTTTACAATAAATGTTCTTCTTCTTCTCATGTGATAAAGTTAGTACGAGGATACCTAAGTTAAAAGTTTACAAGAATCGTTGATTTTGATCAGTTACTTTTGCTGTTGACTGTAACGCTGAACCTCGCAGCGAAGCTCGTCCTAGTTGAATGACGTCACTGATTGCATCGCCTCTGTCATCATTCGTTCACAAAGCTGACAAGTGACAATGCCGTTTCTGAACGAAATCTATATCATATTAGCCGAAATATTAGTATTTAATTGTATAAGCGTTATTGCTGACAAAACTACAATACATTTCGCGTTTGGTTTTAATGTGTTGATGACTGATGACCAATTTACGGCCAAACAAGTCTGTAATTATTATTTTTGCTGGGACACAGGGACTTCTTTCTTGACGACAGATATTAGGCCTTAATTCACCACGCTGACCAAGTGCGGATTGGTGATTGTCACATAATCCTTCAAACCTTTTAATAATACAAAATGTTTATTTTCATTAATAGTGTTTACAATTTTTAGTAGTTTTTAGTTTTAATAGTCTCAGAACATGCCGGTTTTCTGACGATGTTTGCCTTGACACTTAGATTTTTCAAGAAGATAAAGTGGTGCGTTGCGGGTTTGGAAGTAACGACGTTCGGAATGAAAGTCGTCTAGAAAAAGCCATGTTGCAAGCACACTCCCACTTAGCCAACATGGCTTGATCTATTTTTTTTTTATTATTATAGGCAAGGTCAAAGTCAAAGTCAAAACATTTATTTTTGTAGAAGCACATGGCATACATGGACAAGTCAGCTTAAAATTAATAAAACAAAAATACAAACTTTATCAAGGAAATAACATTGTCTAACAGTTCACTTCAATGTTTTTGTTCGCATTTTATCCAATATCAAATTTAAAAACAAATTAAAAAAAACCCTTTTCAATACATTTTTTTTTGCAAATTATTAACTAATCTAAACTATTACATTCTTTCGCATAATTTATAAAATTCCGAATATTCTTTACTGATTTTGATAAGCAAATAAATTATTAACTTTTCTAACTTTTGTTTAAAAATATAGCACTTGTTCTACTCCTGTATATAAGCCCAGTAAATAGTTTAATAAAAAAAACTTTTTAACTGTTAATACCTCTATATTGTTAAAAATAAAAATAAAATCATCATAAAAAATAAATCATCTCTCTTCGTGAATTCATATATATTTAAGAATAGGAATAATTTATTTTCTCACATTCACAATAATAATACAGCTAATACATAAATTAACATAACATAATCAATGTATTAATTAATTAAATAAATTTTAAAAGTAGGTTTGCGATGGCTGTATAAGAATATTTAATAAACTACCTCTTTCTGTTCGAAACTTACCCGTAAACCAATTCAGAGACAAACTAAGTGAGATTTTGATTAAAAAGGCATACTATTCAGTAAATGACTTTCTCAACGATAAGGAAATAAGTAAATATGAATATACTTGAATTGTATAATTTTTGATTTAATTTACTAGATTTAATTTGATTTTATTTAAATTGATTTAATTTGATTTATAATAATTTGGCTTGATTTTTTTAATGCAATTTTTTTTATAATTTTCTAACTTATTTTAGTAATTTAATTTCATGACATTTGCATTCACTTTTAGATATATTTAACATCATTTTAATTGTATATTCTGAATAATTTGATATGATAGATAATAAGTGACAAGAAATGAAATGTTTGTATGCTCAATGTAGCAGAATCTGTGTAGCCTTAAGTAGTCTTAACATCTGACATGTATCACCAGATTTTACGAACAATAAACAATTTATGATTTATGATTTATGTATTTCAACAGTATAAACACAGTCATAATGGCTTCCTTCACAAAATCCTTGCAAAATAATACTAACTATTACATACTCTGTGGTAGTACAGTTATTTCGCTCAGTTACATGTGAAAAAGCGAGATAGCACGGGGCGACCGAAGTTTACGATTTCCTTAACTAGATGTCGCTAGTAAAAAGTGGCCCGCCAGTAAAACGCGCTATCGAAGCGTTTCACATCATGAGTGGGTTCCAGCTCAAACCGAGAACCAATATTCTGACAGACAAGCAAGCGGATAACCGTACCATGTAGTTAATACTACACTATAATTTTTGAACGGTCTAATTTAAAAGACCTAAAAAGAAAGAATATGAATAAATGCTCCTCGAATTGAAAACAACCTTTTATGTTGAAGGTTGGTTTAAAATATATTTGCTACATCTAGTACTTACCTGGTAGAGCGAAAGCGTCTAATCAATAATTATATTATTAATCTGAGCGTACTTGCATTTGTTTGTAAATTTTAATGTTAAATGTATATGTGGTAACTACTTTTACATCAATATTGTTATAATAACAACTTAAGAGATGAAAGCTGGGTTGTAAAATTCGCTTCTCAACTCAGTGTAAAAAAATTAAGCGAACTGTCAAGACAATGTTAAATCCTTGTATATTCTTAGTTCTAAAAAAAATTTGCTTTTAGTTGACCTGTCCATGTATTGTCCTATGCATGCGTCTAAGAAATAAACGTTATGACTTTGACACATAAATATAAATTTTTAAGTGTGATCAATGACAATAATTCCAAGAGTTCTTAGAATTTCAACAGTCTACAAATGTATGCCCTGTGTTTCTAAGGAAATAAACCTGTTTATTTAAAAAAATAAAATAGTTACAGTTAGAGCGGTCACCTATCCAAGTACCAATCTCAAGCAAGGTTGCTTAACTCATTTCATGTAATATAAGCTCAAACAAAATTTACATTGGGTCGGAAAATCATACTTATCAGAACACATTAAACTAATTCATTACACATTTAACTCTAATTTAATTTGATGATTTTTTCTTTGTGATGTAGAATTTATATTGTAATATTACTATATACTAAGCAATGATTAATTCCTAATAATTTATTATTTAACTGACTTTTACTATGATTTTATTTTTGATTTTCTATTGTATGTGTGTTATTTTATTAGCTTAAGAGGAAATTGACTTCTGACCTACAAAAAAAAATTAAGTTAGCATTATTAAGTTTAGTGTTTGAGTGCTTTGGACATTCTGTAACCCCTTTCAATAATTGAATAAATAAATTAATTAATAATAGATGGTAATCAAAATTAACTTTCACAAAACCATTATTCCTACATAATCACAATGACCTATAAAATATAAATTGCAACAAAACAGTAAAAACCTAAGGAATTAGAAACAAATTCACACACAATAAATTAACAAACTGAGACATTAATTTAAAATAAAATTAGGAATAAATAATATCCTATTCTTGTAAACTTTAAATAAGAATCATTGTTTTTGGTTTAATGTCCTATAATGTTTAGTATCACAAAAATATAATTTTTTTAAATGTACATTTGTAATTGTTTTAGATTGTATTTGTATGTGTTTCTAATAACTTAGGTATAACTGTTTTGTTGCAATTAATATTTTGGATGTTTCTAAGATTTGTAAAACCAAACAATGGAAATAAATGATTTTGAATATTGTGTCTTATAACTGGTTTGTTGCAATTAATAATTTTATGTTTTTTTTTTATTTTTATATAAAGATTTTTATGAAATATGTCTAAGAACACTCGGGCTAAGCTCACCTTTCATACAAAAAAAAACTAAATTGAAATCGCTCCATCCGTTCGGGACCTAATGATATCCCAGACAGACAAACAGACAGACAGACACACAGACAGCCAGATACGTCAAACTTATAACACCCCTCTCTTTTGGTCGGGGGTAAAAAGATGTTCAGTAGTTACAGTTCCATACATGTTTTGCTTAACCAGAGCATGCATATATTTAATGTATACAATTCAAGGAAAACAATTAAGAAAACAGGTAATATTTATTGTAAGTAAAATCATTGGAAATGTCAGATTCAATATAAACTAATTTCATCATCATCATCACCCTATTAACGTTCCCACTGCTGGGACACAGGGACTTCTCTCTTGACGAGAGAGATAAACTAATTTATCAGTCACAAATTAATTTACGTGTTAATAACATTTAGTGGTCAAAAGTTTATGGAGTTCGTTCTTAAACATTGTCATTTGTAACTCTTTTAGATTACTGGGTATTTTATTATAAATTTTAGGTGCCATTTGGAAAATTCTTTTTTTAGACGTTACAGGGGGCTGGACGACGGCACAAATGTTGCTCCCTTCAAGGGTTTGGACCCTTGGACTTAAGGTCACTCAATTATTATGCAAAACATTATTTACTATAATACCAAATTCGACTCTAAAGTAAGACCAACTTGGGCTATAATCCCAAATAATAGAAATAAGACATAAATTTGCATGATTTGTGTAATTATGAATCGTACTTTGGCAGTTGATTTTTGACCGTTGAGTGAAACAGACGTATTAAAGAAAAAGTCTATTGACCATTTAAATACAAATGGATACTTGAATATTATATTCAATCCTGTTTGGATTTAATGTGTGTGATGGTTTCTTAAATTAAAATTAGGATTCCAAAAAGGAATGGGGCGTAGTATTTTCAACACTTGTCTTATTTTTTATTATTCATAATCAAAATAAACGTTTGCATGTCCGTCGGTTGTTGGCCCCTAAGCACCTACAAATATAACTATATAGTATATTGTAGAATCTTGGTAAGTAGATGTATTCTGTGAACCGCATAAAAATAAATATGAAAGAAAATCATAATAATATAGGGAGAAATTTAACTCAAAAACTTAACTCATTTATGAGTTGGGTATGGATCTATGGGAAGGACTTGAAATACAAGGAACCCTAGGTCTTTCCAAACACTAAAAACAAAAAAAAACAGTGATGTACATATATTTGGAGTCAGAGCGGTCAACCATCCAAGTACTGACCTCAAGTACTGCAAAGTAAATTGCAGTATAATATTAAAAAAAACTACTTATTCCCATTCATATCAATTTTAGCTGGAAGTTTACATGGATGTTTAATGTACCTAATATATTTTTTTCAGATTCATCATTCTCTTATTACTTATAGAAGTTTCATTTTACCACTTTGGATAAATAAATAACAGACTAATCCGTTTAGAAAAAAATGGTGTTAGAAACCTCAATACAATTTTTAAGACATCATCATCACCCTATTTACGTTCCCACTGCTGGGACTCAGGGACTTCTCTCTTTACGAGAGAGATTAGGCCTTAATTCACCACGCTGGCCAAGTGCGGGTTGGTGAATGTCATAAGGACATATTATGTCCTTCAAACTCTTATAAATTTCTCAGAACATGCCGGTCCCCTCACGGTGTTTGCCTTCACCGTTAAAGCGCACATAAATTTGGTCAGTAAGAAAAAGTCAGAGGTGTGTGGCGGGGTTTAAATCCACGACCTTGGAATGAAAGTCGAGTGTCCTCCCACATAGCCAACACGGCTTTTTTTTTGCAACATATATTCTCTGTATTATAATGTAACTGTTTTATTTTGTATTTCTTTATCTTTGTGTGTTTGTAGTCGGAAATAAATGTTTTTATAATTATTATTTTATTTCATTCCGAAGGTCGTGGGTTCAAACCTCGCCACGCACCTCTGAATTTTTCTTACTGACCAAATTTAAGTGCGCTTTAAACACGTGCTTTAACGGTGAAGGCAAACATCGTGAGGAAACCGGCATGTTCTGAGAACTTAAAAGAGTTTGAAGGACATGTGACATTCAATTAAGGTTAGGCCTCTCCCTCAAGAGAGAAGTACCTGTGTCCCAGCAGTGGGAACGTAAATAGGGTGTTGATGATGATCATGTATACGAATATAAGATTATAATGTTTATTAATTATTAATTTATATGTTTATCTTGTCCCCAGGGCCGACTCATCCAACGGGCCGAGCGCCGCCAACGGGCTCACGGAGTTCGGGGAGGTAAGCTAAAAAAAACCTTAAGTTTTAAGTTATACAGTTGTGTTCAGAATAAACACTTTAGGGTCCGAATTAATTAACTGTTGGTTTAGGTTTAGGCGAATTTTACGTTAAGCGTTCATTTGCGTGCCTTCGCGAAATTGCGGCGCTTGCGAGTTCAGCTGTGCGGCGTTCCTTCAACATATGATATCTAATTATTTCAAATATTCATTATGTATATTAAGTTGTTAATATTGCAGAAAAAAATATATGTAAAATTAACTTTCAATATGACCAGTATGATTGGTAGAGAATGCTTCTAGCATAAAGTCCTCCTCTGTACTTTGTTCTTTTCTGCACAAAGTATAAATAATTAATACAACCTGATAAATTGCCTGTATTATGTACATTTTTACCGCGGAAGAATCAATACAATTAAGTTTAAAAATAATAAAGAAAAAAATATATCTTTTGCACATAATATACTAATAAATAAAATAGTATAGAAAAATACAGAATCCTTGAATGAAGGTTAACCATACACAAACTGACCTTTATCTAGTCAAAACATACAGTCTTCCCTGATCCTAGGCTCATTCGACATTGTGATCAATTGTCACCAGCATTATCGAATAGTTATGCCTTAGTGGCGCTGTGGGCGAAGACTCTTTTGCGGGGCAAGAGGTAGCTGGTTCGATTCCCGCCGAGGGGTCGAGTGTTTGTATGTTCTGCAAGTACTTTATACTTGGTCTGGGCGTTTAATTAAAATTACAAATATATGCATATATCTATGTCTAGTACCCGTAACACAAGCTTAGAGCTTACCAAGGGGCTAGATGTTGTTGTGTGGATTATCCGGAATTATTTATTTACTAGCGGTCTGCCCCGGCTTCGCACGGGTAATTGTTTTTAGAAGTTTTTCTGCAATTATTCCATTTTTCTAACAGTAAAAACTATCCTTGTACATTAAAAAAAATAATTGCTCCAATAGGTCCAGGCGTTATTTAGTTACAGATTCATTCTTATATCATAGATTTGTAAGTGCATTGGTACTTAGCATTCATAAATACATTGACAGTAAACTAATTGACATGTCATTATTAGTTGGTCAATTGCAGACATCATTAATGTCTGTACAATCATTGCACAGAGCATGAAGGCAATGACGGATTCGCCGGTAATTTCACGAACTCTGACGAACTGATGTAGAATTCAATTTATTTCAACCGATTCTTGTTTTCTTGATACTTTAGAATTAGTTTTAATTATTTAACTTTTATTACGTCGACTGAGTATTTACGCATGGTGGTATTTTAACTGACTTAAAAAAAGGAGTTCTCAATTTGATGCGTACGATTTTTTTCTAATTATTATATCTCAGAATTTTTTTTACACCGTGGTCAGATATTATACAGATTTAAATATATTTTTTATAAATAGTAGGCCTTTGAACTAGACAATATTAAAATAATTCTTATATTAATAGACTGCATTATATAACAATACCCAATAAATATTAAGAACTAACGGCCAGCCCCGGCTTCGAACGGGTAATTAATATTCAAAATCCCGGCAATTATTCGAATTTTTCTCGCTTTAAAAACCATCCTAGAACTCCAACGAACATTTAAAAAAATTGGCTAAATTGGTCCAGGCGTTGTTGAGTTATGCGCTAAGCAACACATTTTGCGATTAATTTTTATATAATAAGATTAGCTGTTTTTCTTGTCAATATAATGTACTTGTACAATACAAAACAATGCTCTTTATTGAAACACAAAAAATAATAATAAGTACAACAGATCAATGCTTAAGAACTAAAATACGTGAAATAATAGAGTAACAATGGGCGTCCTTATCACTAAGAGTGATCTCTTCCAGACAATAACAATTATTAAAAATCTGATCAGTATGAGATGGACTCAAGACTCCACTATATCAAGGGTTCCGTGTATTTAAACAGTTTATACACATAATGGTTTAAAAAGAAACACTAGACCTAATCGAATAATCGACAAAACGCTAATCATAAGTCGACAGTATGCGAAAGTCGTCGATAAGCGATAAATTGTATAGAAATTTACAAAACTCGGCACTCCGCTGATACATAAAAAAAAACTTGTTAAAATGTGGCGGTTACAGCGTTCACACATCCAAGTCCTAACCCCAACCAACGTTGCTTAACTTTATAAATTAAAGGTACAATTACGATTTATGACGTAAGTATAAAAAAACTATTTCCGGTACAAATTTTGGAAGTTTGTATGGTAATGTACATCATTATATTATTTTTAGTTTTATTATATTCTTATCCACCACCAACCCGCACTTGGCCAGCGTTCAACTTCTCTCCGTCATTCCCTGGAGTGCTTGTTCTTATTTAAGAATTTAATAGACTAATCAAATTAGTTCCAATGTTACAAGAAAACTATTTATCTGTTGAAATAAATTCAATTCTATTACTCGCCGAAGCTCGTCCAATTAAGGAGAAGTGCCTACATAGTCTCGTTCGAGTACGATACAAGCTCTGTAACATTGATGACATTTGCAATTGATCAACTAGTCGATATAATGCCGGTGACAATCCAACAATGTCGAATGTATACCATAATCAGGGTAGCGTAGTACGATTACTATAATATTAACAAGGAAAACAGCTTATTGTTGGAAGAAAATGCAGCCTGTTATTAAATGGACTATTTTCATATTGCCTAGTTCAGAGGGCTTAAGCTAACGGCTAGAAGCCGCGTTTGCTAAGTCGGAGCAGACTCGACTGTGTTTCCGAAGGTCGTAAGTAGGACACAAACCCGTAGGACACCTCTGTATCTTTTTCTGGAAAAAAATATATGCGCTGAACAAGACACGTGCAATAATTTATTAACAAAACTAACATTACAGATTTTAAAATAAAAACCATGAAAATCAATTCCAAAGATGATTTTTGACTAAGATGACAAACATAAACAACTTAAAACACATGCGTCGAATCGCGAACACCATCCATTTTTGAGTCAAAATAGCCTCATTCTGTACCTCATTACCAGTATCACTCATATAAAGAAATCGAATATCTCAAACGAATTCTAACATTACAAGAAAACAAGAAACGACAGCACACAAACCAATTCAATATCTACATTCACCCGAGCTCGACCAATTAGGGAGACGTCCGTTTTAAGTAACAAAGTGACATTGGTCATTTGCAATTGATCAACTAGTCGATAATGCCGGCGACAACCTCAGAACAATGTCGAATGGATACCAGAATCAGAGAAGTACAATTACAATTAAAGTAAAATAGTCATTTATTGCATTAAAATGTACATAAAATATCCTACATATAGAAAATAGTGTCAATGTAAATTACCCATTGAGAGCATGCAATTTCATTTTTTACATAGATATAAATACAGTGATATGAAAAAGGTGCGAAAGCCCCAGGCAGGCAATATCAAAATAATTAATGTAATAACAGGCTACATGTTGTTCCACACCACATAAACCTCATCTGTTTTCTCGACAATATAGTTGTAATTGAACAACCATCATACCTGATTCTGGTGAACATTCGACATTGTGCCGAGTTGTCACCGACATAATTGGAATCTATGGAAATGTCATCAATGTGTCAGCGTGCAATCAATGCGCAGAGCATGCAGACTACCCTACCCTAATTGGATGAGCACGGCGAATAGATTCGATCAGGCGCTGTATGGCTCTGTATACAAAATATATGAGGACCACATAGTTTTGAACTTAGAAAAGGTTGCCAACTATGTTTTTTTTTATGTTTCAGGGGGATTGTTGAAACATTTATTTTATAACCCGTCCTCTTTGTTAGATATCAAGTAATTTTTTATGTTTCAATTGGCTATCCTTATGTATAAGTTATGATGATGTGTATTAATTCCAAAAACGGGTATATTTGTTTATATATGATTTTAAAGAGTTTATAATAAATCATAAAAAAAAACTAACAAAATATTAAATAACTTAACCTTAAATAATCATAAATTGAAGAAAATTCTTACTACTTTGTTACTTAGGTTATGAGGAGACAAAAGTACTTTTGCAGAGTTTATTATTAATTTATTACTTATTTTTATCAAGACATATATCTACTTACATGTACACCTATAGTCATCACACACATCACACTGGGTGTGTGTGGTATACACATACACACCCACAAACGCAAACCCGAAAATTATTACATTACCACTTTAATAACGCAGTATTTGGAAACAAAACAAAATCATTATCTTTATAACTTCTACCACAGTCTCAGCTTGGTTCAAGTTATGCGAACTTTTAAAATAAAACTAACTATCTTACTTATTACTCATCATCATCATCTAGCCTCTACTGTCCCACAGGGGGGAAGAAGGCTTTTGCAGGGCAAAAACCTCCCTTCCCTTCTTCCACTCTTCGCGGTTCATCGCGGCATCGGGCCATGCCATACTTATTACTCAAATCACAAATTTTATTTTCATATTTAAATACCATTAGGGTATTCGCCCACGTCTGATAATCAGTGACCAATGTTTTGTAGAAAAATCAAACGTACGGATGAGCAATTAGTGCAACGCACACATCCTACAAAAAGTCGGCCAGAAATAAAATGGAGGAAAAATGGGCCTGATTACCTGTCTACAAAAAGTCTGACGTGGGCGAGCAGCCATATGATTAATTGTTAAACGGTTAACGTTAATTTATGCTTAACAGAGACACTAAAGGAACAGTGTGAATGCCTAACACAAGTGTTAAAATAACACTTAAAAGGTTGTTGTTCATCATAATAATTAATACTTTGTACTTCTTGTCTATACTAATATTAATAAGCTGAAGTGTTTGCTTGTTTGATCAAGAACTACTGGTCCAATTCAAATATCCTTCCAGTTTAGTTAAGATAGCCTATTTATCGCGGAAGACTATGGTACTTTTAACCCCGGGAAAAAACGATGTTCCCACGAGAAAACCTTTGAATACAACATTTTAATTTAATTAAATTTCAATAAACAATGTGTTCTCATAATAACGGGCACCACATCATGTTGAGAATTAATTACATAGTAAGTGAATGTACTCGCTTCCCTGATTCTGGTACTCGTTCGACATTGTTCCGAGATGTCACCGGCATTATCGACTACCTAGTTAATCAATTGCAAATGTCACAGAGCTTTTACTGACAATATAATTCTCCCTTATTGTACGAACTAGGGAGAATAATAGATATAGATTTCTGATCTGTAAATAAATATTGCTGGACAATCCAAATTCAGTAAAAATAAAAAAGAATATAAAATAAATATTAAAAAAATATAATAAATAGTATTCATGCATTAATTATTTTGTTTACATAAACATAAGGATACAGCACCATACTGTTTTACCTAGAGCTAAGGCATGCAAAGTTATCTTTTAAATAACATTTCCATGTCAAAATGTTAGTTACCGTACTCCTACGAAACGGCTTAAACGATTATTATGAAATTTTATATGCATATTCAGTAGGTCTGAGAATCGGCTACTTTCTATTTTTCATTTGACCCCACAGCTAGTAAAATATATAAACTCAGATATAGTTTTAATTTATAAAATAAGTAAATTTTTGTATTCAAGTCTGTCAGAAATTCGTTAATTTCATAATAGCATTTGGATGTCACGAAATGTTGAATTTTTTTTAAACAATGTCTAAGTCATATATCTTTTACTATTCGGCAGTTTGTTGTACATTTTTGATGCCGGTTTTTGGGCTCGTTGAATAGAGACGATATTCATCTTTTACGCTGCGTGTATGAATTGGTTAAGTTCCTTCGTCTCCGGGCACTGAGGTATATTGGATGAAAGTGTCAGTGGGCTAGCCATATTACTCGTAGAAGAGATGGTCGTTTTGGCGAAAAGTTCGCGAATGGATCGGCAAGCGCAGCGTATGACGTCCACCAACTAGGATTTGGTAAAGGCTGCAGGTACAAGGTGGATGCACGCCGCCTCTAATCGACCTGCCCATGTATGCATAAGCGTCTAATGAAATAAACGTTTTGACATTGACTTTGAAATAACTAAAACTGTTTGACCGACTTATGTCCAGCAGTGGACGTCCTACAGCTGATATAAAGATGAAGATGATTTACGTAAAAATTAAACGTTTTCCGTGCTTTGTAGAACTGTTTAGAATCTTACAAATGATTATCCTGTAGTTTATAAATTTACCACGAGACGACGCTAATTGATATAATTTCCTATAATTTGGTGGTAAAATAATGAAACTTTTTCTCTTGCTTAGAATTAGAAACCTTCGAATGTATATTCTTGTTATTTATCGGTGACCTAGTTTCGGTTAATGTAAGGTAAAAGTGAGTAAACGTAAGTGGGATACTAATGGCAGCCACTCAACCGGGCGCGGAGGCGTCGGTGTCGGTTCACGGAACAAATGGTCTCGCGAGCAGTGGCCGTCCCACGCCCATTAATACCTAATGGACTGTTTGTTTGTCTGTCTGATGCGATAAATCAGCTGATTTATTGCACGGACACGTCAGTGATTATTGTTAAAATTTACGAAAACTGTTTAATGTACGAGATATTTTCACTGCTAATAAGTTGTACAGAGGGAAAGTTTTTCTTTGTATAAAGTTTTTAACAATCGACGAAAAGAGGGGTGTTATAAGTTTGAACACGTCAAAACTGTCTGTGTGTCCGTCTGTCTGTCTGTCTGGGATACATAGCTCCCGAACGGATGAAGCGTAAAAAAAGGTAAGTTTGGCGCGAATGTTCTTAGACATGTTTCATGAAAATCGGTTGTGCCATTCAAAAGTTATGGGGGTGAGCATCGCGTCCAAACTACAAAATATTATGGTGTTATACTTACAAGGAAATTAAGGCATCAGAATCGAGGGCTTACATAAAATTTTAATTTTAGATTTATATATTACCTGCATTAAAGTTATTTTGTGAGCGTTAATTCATTTTGGAAGAGCGCTTCCTCCTAATACAAGTATTTATTAGTAGTTCTATAAACGCTACTTATATAGTTATGTTTTAGGCGTTTTAACTTGTACGAGGTGTATAAACTGCTATAGTAATAAACTCGGGTACTCAAGCCATCTAAGACCACACCAAAGGGTAGATTACCTACACCCCTAGTGAAAAAGTCTCCTAGTTAAAATGCCTGTCCAGTGACGCAGTCAGCAATCGGCATGGCTGAAATCGGCTAGGATAGGATAATCTTCTTCTAATATATATATATAAAATGTGACACAATGTTAGTTACCAAATTATACTAAATTTGATATGCGTATTGACGTGCGTATTCAGTTGGCCTGAGAATCGGCAACTATATATTTTTCATTTTGCAAAACAACGTTTGCTGGGGTCAGCTAGTAGTTATTATATACTTTGACTTGTAATGACTAAAGATTAAAACTATATAATACGATTATGAAACTAAAGATTAAATAAATGAACTTGTAACTGAATGTAATTAATATTTGAACTGAACTGAATGTAAGGTCTCCGTACCTACAGCTTTACCTGATTACTACTAAATACACCGTAGAAACGCGTAACTACACGCAAATTGAAACAGAGTATACACAAAGTGATATAAATACGAAGACGGCGGCTACAATCGATCTCACCTGAGATTTGCGGGACGGTCCGGGGCCGGCGCAGCGTCACAAATCACCCGGACCATTCAGACATTGTCTGAGGCTTTTTGTGATACAACCTGAATTATTGAGTGGCCGAAACTAAACACGACCCTAGGCGGTTTTATATGTTTGATGGAGGTGAGTGTATTGAAGAATAACAAATTCTGTAAGCGGGGCCGCTTGACCAATTCTAAACTTGCGTTTGGTCAACTGGACCGGAGGGGCTAGTTCAGGTCCTTCAGGTCCCAGTCTTCTAAACAGCCAAAATAGAGTCTAGAATAAATATTAGGTTAACTATGGTTATAGTATATTGCAGTTAAGACAGTCTGTGAGGTTAAATAGATAATAATTTTATTTAGATTTTTAACAGGATATCAATGAAGATTTATTCATTTAGTGTTTCCCGATATCTGAATAGTGTAAAAAACCGTGATAGTATCAAAACTTAAATGTGTGTGGAGGTTCTGAATTTGCCGTGTATTTTAATTTCTCGAGTTTTCAGTTTGTATCCAAAATGTTAGGAAATGGTTACACCCACGGGAGGAGATAGGGCAAAGTTCTTATGCCGGTGCCCGCGGCCCGAGCTATACCCATTCCATACTTATATTATAAATGGGAAAATGTATCTGCTTGTTAGTTCGTTTTTCACATAGATTACAACATAGGCTACTTGAATTATATTTCTAATTCATATACTCCAATCCGAAATTCAATCGTTTATTGTTATAAATCTACTTGTTTTTGTAGATATATTAAAATAGATATCTAATAATATCAAACTGATGTGAGGCTTTGACCGTCGTTTTCAGTGTCTGTTAATATAAGGTGATATAATCGTATCTACATTAAATCATAGCGAGTTTTAACTTCTTTATAAAATGACTTTTAAAGAAATTTATTTTTTCACAACTCTCACATACTATTATTAAATAAACAAAATCCTCAAAAGCACTATTTTCTGCAACTATAAACACTTGGGCGTCATTCACCATATCCGAGTAAACTTAGGCAATAATGACATAACTTGCCACTGACACGTTAACGTTATATTTGACATAACTAGCCATCATTGCTTATTTTACTCAGATTTTGTAAACAAGGCCTTAAAGTTATGCGAGAAATTACCTGCACAAAGTTACCGCGCTGGAAGCCCCGTATATCCCGATATGGAACACACCGGCCACTGTTCCATTGAGGCGTGCCTCAGGGCTATATACTGGCTTCGGCAAATTCCATTTCCAACTAGTTGTTGTTCGAGCGTTCTACATTTTGATTTAAAAAGAACGAAACCAATTTAGTAGAGTTTTTTTTAAATTATTATGGTTTTTAATATATGTATAACATTCTTTGATTTTCTTCCCGGTTTATGGAAAATCATTATCTTACCTCAAAACATGGTGCAGTGAACCTGAGATAAACTATACAACAATGTTCCAAAATAGGCCGCATGAGGGTTCCATTCAATCGGCTTTAACTTTTATAGTTTTGTTTTGACAATAATTGTTTTATTTGGTTATTAGGTTTTGACAGCATTTTCCTATAACCTCATAAATATTAGTGTAGATCGAAGGAAGGGACACTCACCGGGCTTGCCACGTCTAAATCTACCATTTGGGCCTTGTCAAAAACATAACTAATACATATTCAAAATGCATAGACATTTTATCAAGGTCGCGCATTAGTCACAGTGTCACTTTTGCGTAATTTTACAAACTTTCATAATGAGGTGCATGAATTTGGTGATATGTGAGTTTTTGTCCTACTTACTATAAATAAATAAATATTTCCGGACAATCCACACAACAACATCTAGCCCCAAGCTCTTAGCTTGTGTTACGGGTACTAGACATCTGATATACTTAATATAATAGATACATACATAGATATTTTTTATTATACATATTAAACACCCAGACCAAGGGGTCAAGTGCTTGCAGAACATACAAACATTTGACCCCTCGGCGGGAATCGAACCCGCTACCTCTTGCGCCGCAAGCGGACTCTTGCCCACCGCGCCACTGGAGGCAGTCATATTTATAAACGCGAAAGACTTTAAGGATGTAAGTGTGTTTGTTGCTCTTTCACACAAAAACTACAAGGGATTTTGATGAAACTTTGCAATAATACTTTTTACCGCAGCAAAATCTATTACTGCGCGAGCAAAGCCGCGGACGGACCGCTGGTAGGTCATCATAGTTCTTTATTGAGGTGATGCAATTATTCCGTGCAACTTTAGTCGTCGCGACAAAAGGCACTCACAAAAAACAAAAGGCGGGCGGGCTGCCCAAAATGCCAGAAAGAGTAATTTGGCACTTTTTGCTGTGTACATTTTTACCATCCGCGCCGTGCAAGTGAATGTGCCACTAGTTGGAGGCAAATTGTGATTTGTGTTGGCGGCACAAGGTACGACACCGAGCTGTGGGCAGCCGGTATCTTTCTTTTATTATTATTGTTACCTAATGGTTTCCCAGTGAAAGGGTGGAAGTCAACAGTGTCATAACGAAAGCATCATCATCAACACCATATTAACGTTCCCGCTGCTGGGACACAGGGACTTCTCTCTTGGCGAAAGAGATTAGACAGTAATTCAACACTGGCCAAGTGCTGGTTGGAGAATGTCACATTAACTTCAAACTCTTTAAAGTTCTCACAATGCTTGCCTTCACAGTTAAAGCACGTGTTTTAAAGCGCACATACATTTTTCAAGAAGAAATAATCAGAGGGGCGTGGTGGGGTTTGAGCTCGCGACTCTCGGAGTGACGTTTGAATCCTGCTTGCGAAGGTTACGGATACGTTTTCTTATTTTACACAAACTCAAAATATATTATTGGAAAATTATTAACTAAACAAATAAAGAAATAACAAATCTAATCAGACGCGATGAAAATACTTTAATTATAGTAAGACAGTACTACGAGTACTCACATCCGCCGGATGTTCACCAGAGGGACAAATATAACGACAACGACTCGTTAGGGAACTAACGATGGAAATATATTTATAGAAAATGCTGCCCGATTAAAAACAAAATCACGAGAAACTGTTAAATGATATTAATTGGAGATTGTTATGTTATTTCCTACTTACATTTTATTTACTTTATTACTTACTTATTTACTACATCAACACATCTATACGAAAGTTTGTATTAATTTACATTTCTTATGGCCTTTTTCACCATCCCCAAACAAAGTCCCATGTAGCTAATTAGTGTTTATAAATAGTGCTGTCTTGTTGCGTAATACAATAGTCTAAGTGAGATAGCATGCCATCTGATTAGCTACTTGAAAGAGTCCAAGCATGAGGGACTCAGAGTAGAGACTCAGAGGAGGTGAAACAGACCCTCATGCTCAAACTAAATAGAATAAAGCAAGATTTTGATGTGCTCACTGCTGGGACACTGGGCTGGTCTCTTGACGAGAGAGGTTAGAGTCTTAATTTACCACGCTGGCCTAGTGCGGGTTGATGAATGTTACATGTCCTTCAAACTCTTTAAAGTTCCCACAACGACAGTTCTTCAGAGAAAACTAACAATATAAATAGCTTTATAATTTGAGTAGGAGAGCAGTCACGCTTCATCCTGTAAATTGTGCCTCGTCACGAATGCAGACGCCCTTGCAATAACTCGCTTATTCAAATGATGTCCACATTTTTGGATTTTAGTGAAAAATCTGATATAAATGTTTACTCAGTAAATCGTGGGGCATTTCCTGCGTTCCAATTATGTAATGACTTGCGCGGGGAGCTTCTGAGATATTTTTGAGATGTTAAACTATCTAAATTGACCGTTTGCAGTAGCTAATATAGTATCTAAATAAAATAGCTTTAAATGTACCTATATAGGAAAAGGTACGCTTCCTGTGGCTTAATGATCAAAGCTAAACGTGTAAGAAATGAAGGGAAAACACCTAAATATTATTTTATTTCTTAACAATTAACAATAACCAACATAATATATACAACAACTAGCTGACCCCAGCAAACGTTGTTTTGCAAAATAAAAAATAGATGTTGGCCGATTCTCAGACCTACTCAATATGCTCACAAAATTTCATGAGAATCGGTCAAGCCGTTTCGGAGGAGTACGGTAACGAAAACTGTGACACAAGAATTTTATATATAAGACTAGCTGACCCCAGCAAAGGTTGTTTTGCAAATATTTTTTTTTTTCAAAATGAAAAATAGTTGTTGGCCGATTCTCAGACCTACTGAATATGCTCACAAAATTTCATGAGAATCGGTCAAGCCGTTTCGGAGGAGTTCGATTACGCACCCCGTGACAGAAGAATTTTATATATTAGATTAACTTAATAATAACAATGTTATTTTTTGTGGTTATATAGTCATTTTACTCATAAAATACACAGTACAGTGGGTACTCGCATGGACAAGTCGCAATTAAGTATAATTAAAGGGTATCTAAATTATAAGAGGAATTAATAGTCATGAATGGATTAACTTTCTTGGTTAATAAAAATGAAAATCCTTATTTAAAACATAGACTCCTTAATTTTACCTTTGGTACATTATGCGATTTAATCTGAGCTTAATCCAAAACCTGGAAATTGACTTCATCAAAAAGGTTCAAATATATCCATGCACTTTTAATCTATGGAGACAGGATGACGTCGAAACAGCCACTCACGCTCGCCATTTCCGGTCGTTTCCCTTCAAATAGACAAAGTTAGGAAGGCTATTGGAGCGTTAAAATAAACGCGTTTACTCGTAATCACCTTGTCATACTTAATATTACTATCATGTAAAAGTTACAGGTACACATTCTCATAGCATGTTTATTTAAATTTTACTATCCGTATATTTGCTCGTGAACTTTCGCACATGCTTCTACCAAGCATGTTTTTGATATAGCTAGCTTTGACATAAGCTTTACATTGCTAAAGCCTCTCCCTCCACCTTGCGTAGGTATTTTGTATCGAAAATACTCAAAAATCTATCTGCTCTTTATTAGCAACAGGCATTTCACTCCGCGTTAAACCGTGTTTTACCGCGGTAAAAATAGACTATCTTACATTGAAATAATTTCTGAAAACAGACCAGTAAGTAGTTCCTGAGATTAGCTTGAGGTTCAAACAAACAAACAAAACTGTATAAATAACCTTACACCTATGTATGCCATATTTCAAGCAATAAACTAATTTCATTTCATTTCAAACAAATTCTTTTGCTTTATGAATTTAGTATTGACGTCTTGTAACACATGCACATGACCAAAAGAGGCATGCTCGCGTGCTTCATAAATGTAACTGTAGCTTTACCTTCTCAGTTTCGGTCTTCGAATTTAGCTGCTATTCTCGGAGTTTGGAAGAAATCTGCAAAACTTACGGAAACAAAACTTTCGAAACTCAAAAGTTAGGAATATGCTTCTCGCTGCTGTTTCCTGAAAACTGCAATCTCAGTATGTTTCAAATAAAAAGAGATATTCATACGTTCACAGTAATAATAAAATTCTTTGAGAAATTAATAAAGAACGGTAAAAGATAAAATAAAAAAAACGTTAAGAATATTTTGTTTAGAATAGAGTTCATTTTACATGTTACTGAGGTAATGATGAGACTGCTAAAGTTATGGGTAAAAGAGTATGGGTTTACGTGTTAGTGAGAGTGCTTGTGTTTTTATCTGATTTTCATTATGAAATTATGTTACAAATTTAGGCAACTTGTGGTGCAGGAAAATGAAAACACCTATAAAATGCGAACAAATTCACAGGTCGCTAGGTTTACATAAAGCAACTAGTTCTGTAATTCCAAACCCTATAATAGACATAGATTCAAGTTACAGTGCCCGCGTGCTTGCAGAAAGAACAGTAAATTTATGGTACGCAAAGCAGGGTGCTTTGCGTACAACACCCGACCGATTCCCGGGGCTAAGTATATTTACTCTGATTGTGAAGTTAGAAGTTCACCTCAAAGTTTATCAAAATATTATAACTAAATAATATCTCACATCATCATTCATCCCTTCAGCCATATGCCGTATTTCAAGCTGACCTGTCCATGTGTACCATGTGCTTCTAAGGGAATGAATGTTTTGACTTTTGAACTACTGAGCAAATGCGACCCGCAAAGCTTTAATTATTTGGATTAGAAGGGGTTGTGTGTTCCGAGAATCACTAATAAATATATACTTAATCCGATAACAATATTGAAATTCTGCGATGTTCTATACGGTAAATCATTATGTAAGTATACAACATTACATATTTATTAACCCCGTAAAGCAAACCCAATAATAAGCCTCTTAATAGCTCTTTGAGTGTTTCCAAGCCTATTCATAAGTTCTAAAGGAAAACAACATCAATCAAAATGTATCACTAGATATGTCTATCTTCTACATATTATTATTAGAATTCTACTGCTACTAACAAAAAGCTACGCGATTCGTCTTTATCTCCCAAAAAACTGGGAATAGGGAGCGTCATTGCTTGATTATGATTATCCAAATCTTAGAAACAACAAAAATAATAAAAAAAATACAAAAAAAATTAACATACTTATATATAAATAGGATATAAATGTATCGTATCTGGTCGCTTCGCTTTATTTTACACTAGAGCAAAGCAGTGATTAGAAACTCTAACTCGTTTTTGTTCTTGGACACTATCAAACTCAAAGTCAAAACGTTTATTTACTTAGACGCATAGGGTATGTACACGTGGACAGGTCAACTGCAAGTAAATTTAAATAAATACTAAGAATAATTAAGGAAAAAACATGGTCTTGACAGTTTGCTTAATTTTTTTACACTGAGCTGAGTAGCGAATAGAACATTAGTATGGAAATATATTTCTTTCCTATCTATGTTACTTTTTCAGTAAATCTCGTATGTTTTTCTCTGTAGTTTTCTTACACAAGCACTGGTAATAGAAGCTATCATGTGAGGCGTAGTTCCACTCCACATTGATTGATGGTGCGCTCCCCGCGCCGCTAATGAGGGCCGGCTCGGCGCAACACCGCCATCTATCCTACTTTCTATATAAACTATTCATTCGATACAATGACGCTATTCAAACCAATCATAGATCAGTTATTTGTTTAATATTTTCTGTCAATAATTGGTTATTCTAAATTCAATATAAATGTAATATCAATAAAATAACATTATGAAGGGTATGACATTACTCGTAATAGATATAAATAAAAATTTAAGAAAAACGCCCGAGTCCAATGTATTAATTTCCTTAAAAGTAAAACAACATAATATTTTGTAATGTGCACGCGATGCACTTTTATTTTCGGTGTTCCTTCTCCACTCTCATCTGCATAACTTTAAACGGTACAACCGATTTTCATGAAACATGTCTAAGAACACTCGCGCCAAACTCACCTTTCATACAAAAAAAAATTCAAATTGATATCCCAGAAAGACAGACAGAGCGTCAAACTTATAACACCCCTCTTTTTTGTTCGGGGGTTAATAAAACAAGAATAGTAGCCAAAAAAGATTACAGAACAACTTGTCAAATAATAAGTTTCCATGACTAAGTCCGACTCGCACTTGGGCAATTTCATTAAAAGTTAGAGCACGGTTTTAATACGAATAAATTTTTCACAGATTATTCTTAATATATTTAATCAAAGCAATAATTCCAGCAAAAGATCGCTCATTGCTAATGCAAATTCCAATATGCATTTTCTACGAGAATAGCTCCTTCCATTGAAATTCTGTAGGCAACTCCCGCAACACCAATCGCTTTTCAAATTAACAATGGAATATAGTACCTAAGAAGCTTTTATGTAGTTCCAACTGCAGGGACACAGATAAAAAAAATCTTACTACTAGAACTTTTTCTAGACGAGGAAGGGATGGGACTAGAAGTGCCGCCGAAAACAGGTTTTCTTATTTTTTTATGTGTCAGCTAATAGATTTGTGACGGCATAAAACTCATAAGACGAAGGAACTGAAAGGTATAGGTGGGTTAAGATTTAGATTAAGAGCCATAGCTCCATTGAGTTTAGGATACAAATTTTAGTCTCGTCTTGGTTAGTACTTATCATATAGGTACTTCTTTAAACGCTTTACTATCTCCCTTTTTTTAAATCATCATCTTCTTGACCATATCCCACATTACGTGGAGTCGGCACAAATGTTCTTTGCTTCCATTTCTCTATCACCCATGTTGGGCTCTTAGGGCCTGGCCTGGGCATAATGCAGAATACTCTTCTACCCGAGATGTCGAGAGATGAGATCTCAGAACGTCAGTTTGAATAGGAACGACGTTGTGAATAGTGTATTAGTGCTCATTAGAGTGCACGGGCGGGGAAGGCGGGCGCGGGCGCGCGGTTGTTGCAGTATGCTCTTTCAGTGTGCACGGGCGGGCGCAGGTGCGGACAGTATTGGTATATAATGTACCTTTATTCATTTTTGTACGATACTCCTAATGTTATACGCACGTAGACTTCCTTCGCTCTATGCTCTAACGACGGCCAGAACTAAGCTACGAAGCGAGTCCCCCTTTTCAGCTGGCTATAGTGCTGAAAAGATATTCAATAGTGCTGTATCTCAGTACTTTGAATTAATTTAATTCATAAAAATAAAAATAGCCATGTTGGCTAAGTGGGAGCACACTCGCCTTTTTCCGAAGGTCGCAGGTTCAAACCCCGCCACTCACCTCTGGATTTTTCATCTTGAAAAATGTATGTACGCTTTAAAACACGTGCATTAACGTTAATGTTCCTCACGATGTTGTCTTCACCATCATCAAACAGACATTATTATAAGAACTTCGAAGATTTGAAACACACGTGACATGACCGACCCGCACTTGGCCAGCGTGGCCAATTAAAGCCTGATCTCTCTCGTCAAGAGAGTAGTCCCCGTGTCCCAGCAGTGGAAACGTAAATAGGTGCTTTATTATTGGCATAACTGCTTAGTTTACTCGGATTTAGTGAATTCAGCCCCTAACGAAATGTGTGCACTTCTAATAAGTTAACTAGGACACGAAGCACGCAGTTGTGCTCGCTTTGTGTACGTTTTCAAATAAGAAAATTCATAGAAATTGTTTAATTTTTATTTTGCGTTACAAAATGAAGAAAACAATCTTAAACTAAAACTTATAACTATTATGAAGACAAAAATGGTATGATAAATAATATATATGACGGCGTGACGTCCTGGTTCTTCATTGTGGTGCATTTGTACCGAGTGGAAGTAGCATAGAATCAACTTAAAATGTCCGATGGCGTGAGCGGGGCGCTCACGCCACTCGATCGCGCGATGTTTACCTGCGGCCGGTACCGGTCGGTGTCAGCCGACCGGTCTAACAGCCAATCGGGTGGCCGCAGGTGGAGGGGTTGTTTACGAGTTGCACTGCTATTTAAAGTACAGTTCCAATAGGCCGGCGGTCATTCTTTCTTTGGCTTCTGCTCTGTGCAAACGCTGTCGGAATTAGTAGTTGACTTTATCTATATCTTTGTTAAACAGAGCCTTAGATTATTTGTGTGATTGATATTGTTCGTTTAATCCCGTAATGAATTACTATTCAATGATATAATCTGTTTAAATCACTATGTCAAACCTTTAACCTACATATATATATATGATCTTTTAGACTTGTAATAATCTATGTAGCGATGCGGGAAGATGTAAATTAACCACTAACGACCACCAGCACACACCCAGAGCACAAATCCAAAGCTGGATTTACATATAAAAAAAATACTTAGTTAAATCCTTTTCCACCAGTGCTAGGTAATCTATATTCAATCTCATCGATAAATATGGTTAATGAATATCATATCAATTCATTTCATAATCATGAGTGGCGGATATCAAATGCTTCCATAATAACGCAAAGCACATCTCAAGTGGAAAAGCACCGCTGGTCGACGCTAAGAGCAGTTGCGAATGACCTCAAATTGTCCTCAGAAAGTGGTGATGGAGATGAACCGCCTCGGCATGGTGGTGGACCTGTCCCACGTCGGCGAGAACACCACGCGGGCCGCCATCCGCGTGTCCCGAGCGCCGGTTGTCTTCAGCCACTCGTCCGTCTACAGCCTCTGCAACCACAAGAGGAATGTACCTGATGACATCATTCAGTCTCTGGTGAGTCTCCGAACCTCAAATTGTGTTACCCTATGAATGTTCCCACGGCTGGGACTCTGGGACATCTCTCTTGGCGAGAGAGATTAGGCCTTAATGCACCACGCTGGCTAAGTGCGGGTTGGTGAATATCACATGTTCTCGAAACTCTTTTTAGTTTTTTAGAACATGCCGGTTTTAAAGCGCATACATTTTTCAAGAAGAAAAATCCAGAGGTGTGATGCTTGGTTTTAACCCACGACCTTCGGAATGAAAGTCGTGTTCTCCCACATAGCCAACACGGATTGTGTAAGAATAGATCTAAATGTTCAGTACCTTCAAACACTGTAAATAGCAATAGCAGACTGTAGTCTAAGTCTGGCTAGCCTAAAACTGAACGGATTTTAAAGCAAGTTCCAGCAACAGACCGAGTGATGCAAGATAAAGTTTGATACGTATAATTGACCCCCTTATAAAGTTTATTCTAGCATAGAATAAATAGTTGTAGAAGCATCCCAGCTCCAATTACACTGGGAAACCCGCTGTCAGAACCAAAGTCTGCCATTTCACCGCCCTACAGGATACGTTAAGCCGGGAGCCTACTTCTTGACAATCAAGTAGTTCTAGAAACTTCTTAGAAGCTCTCGGAATTAAATTTTACAACTAAACTGGCAAGCCCAAGACATCAGCTTTAGCGTGTACCGAAGTCAAAGTCAAAACTTTTATTTCCTTAGACGCACAGGGCATATTTGGACAGGTCAATTTAAAGCTAATTTAAATAAAAACTAAGTATGATTATATTATAGGAAATAACATTGTCTTGACACTTCGCTTCAATTTTTAACCCCCGACCAAAAAAAGAGGGGTGTTATAAGTTTGACGTGTCTGTCTGTCTGTCTGTTGTCTGCCTGTTACATCATAGCTCCCGAACGGATGGAGCGATTTCAATTTAGTTTTGTATGAAAGGTGAGTTTAGCCCGGGTGTTCTTAGACATGTTTCATGAAAATCGGTTGACCCGTTTAAAAGTTATGGGGGTGATAGTAGGGAAGGAAAACAGAAAATCTGCTAATATACTAGTGTGGGGTATCAAATGAAAGCGCATAGGTTGTTTTACATTAAAGAAAATTAAGGCATTGGATTCGGGGTTTTTCTTAAATTTGAAATTTAGATTTATTTACACTGAGTTGAGAAGAGAATAGGACAACCCAGCTTTCACTTCCTAGAATTGACCATAGCTTCACTTTTTGTACATCTATCATAGTAAGAAATCGTTTGTCGTAGACAGTCAGCAATAGGCAGAAGAAGGTATGTTACCTTGTAAGCAACCCGCGCCTACTCTACAGAAGCTAATTATACGTATAAAACTTCCGCTTGAGTGAAGTTTTCTATTGCTGAAAACTGAATTAAAATTATATAACAAAAAGACCAGAAGAGTTGAAGTCCCAGTTCCAATTACCGTGGCAGTCGGCCAACCCACTGTCAGAACCAAAGTGGCCCATTTCGCCGACTGCAAGTGCGGGCCATGTTGAATGCGGTATACTTTTTATTTATTTTATTTTATTTTTACAATCAACTATAATATAATACTTAAAGGCTAATTACAAGTTCCCACAAATAATAAAGAAGAATAACAAAAGAAACAAACATGCATATACATTACTTAATTCATCCTTGTCGTAGGCATTCATATTTTGGTTTCCTAACTAGTTTTTTTAAACAGAGTATATTCTTTGTGGTATTTTCTTCATTTGTTAATAAAATGAAACATATCTATGCATATGTATATACATTTGCCTTGTCCACGTAGGTAAGCAGAACTGCAGTAATTTAATTTAATATTATTTCGTTTTAGAAAGAAAATGGCGGCATCATCATGGTAAACTTCTTCCCCGACTTCGTGAAGTGCTCCCCCAATGCAACTATCACGGACGTCGCTGGTAAGTCCACAGAGGAAATGAACTATTAAACATCAATAAAAAAAAAAAAAATCAACCCGCCTGCCAAGCGGACTGATTATTGGCAAACAACCTCATTATGATTGCGGCAGGCCTATGACCAGCCAGTGGACTTCCCACAGCCGAAACGAACGAAGTTCTTGACACTAAGAATAAGATAAAAAAGGTGTGTGTGCGACTAAAGAATAAGAAGAATAAAAAAAAACAAATCACAACGATTTTAGAGAAGTTTCACTTCAATAAGAATCGATACATCGAGTCGAATCATTCGAGCCTTAACACTGTGTGGCTAAGCATAAATTATTTATTTATTTATTATATTTTTGATATTAGATTGGCATACGTGTCCAAAACGCAATTCCGGTACGAATGAAGGTGCATGCGACTAGGTTGAACATTCACTAAATATGGATGGATGGTAATGCGTTATACATTAGTGGAATCAGGTCATGAGGTCCGTGATTGTCATCGTTCACTCTTTATTAAAATGTCAGGCTAACGTGCATCACCGCGCTCGCATAATTGCTTTACCTAAAACACGTTGGATTGTTCAAGATAAAGATAAAGAAAACTTTATTGTTGAATTGGGTACATAGAGATCTTACAAAGTAAAAAAAAAATAGTATCAACAATCATTATCCGCTAGGACATACAATAGTACAATCTTTTAGATAGGTACACATAACATAAATGAAACACAAAAGATAGGAAAAAAAGTGTAAACTGAAACCACAATTTGACATTAATTGTAGAAAATAAACATGTAGAATATACATCTTAAACACCTAAACTAAACATTAGTATGTTGTTATTTTTCAAAGTACTCATTTAAACTAATAATGAGCTCTAGTGATGAACCACTTTCTTAATGAATTTTTAAATGAAAGTCTATATATCTATGTCTATATTAATTTCACAAATGACACTATACAGCAGCATTAATTTATTTATTAATATTGTTTTTGTACATTATGACATGTCTTTCAATTTAATTATTTAATACCTATTCCTAATTTTAGTAGTTTTTAATTTGACAATGCCACTATACAGCAGTAACAATTAATGATGTTTCTTATTAATTTATGATGAATTTGTATTGGATTTATATTGGATTTTAATAGAACATTGTTTTAGTTGACAATGCCACTACTCGGCAGCTCTATTATTAAGTTACATCTGAAATTGAACGTCTTGTCTGCGTCTTTTGCTGTATGTTCTGTGTGTGTTTATAATAATAATTAGAAATTTTTAACGAAATCAAGTGTACAATGTTGCCTATGATGAATAAAGAACTATGAAACTATATATATATCAAACACTGTAACGGTGCGGGTACAACAGCGAGGGGTATACGCGATGTTCTCGTCTACATCAGTGGACAAATATTTGTGTCGTGTTGCGCGCCTCTGTGGCTCGGTGGGCAAAAGTCCGCATGAGGTGGGTTCGATTCCCGCCGCGGAATTGTAAAAAGTGGTGGCCTGCGAACACTGATGGCTATAACTCGCTTCTGACACTTACAATGGATATTATAGATCGCTACCGCCACCGGTACAAGGCTTACTTAGCCTTAGTAAGGCTACCAATATGGCCATCAATATGGACGGTATCATCTGTGGCTCGGTGGGCGAAAGTCCGCCTGAGCCGCAAGAGGTTGAGGGTTCGATTCCCGCTGGGGCACCAGATTTTGTACGATCTATAATATCTGATTTTGGTTCTGGGTGTTTCTTATGTATGTATTCACAAAAAAAATGTATCTATGTAGTAGACCAGTCACCTAACACCCATAGTACAAGCTATGCTTAGTTTGGGGTTAGGTGATGCTGTGTGATTGGTCCGAAAATATTTATTTATTTATATTTATTATGATACGATCCACCAAATAGTCAGTTCAAAGTTACTTCCTTTGCTTTAAATCTCATTTACAATTTCTCAAACAAAGGTTAAACTTTAAAAATAAGTTTTCCTGAAGCTCGTCACCGTCGTATTTGAAGTAGACTTTGTTGGATTTATGAAAGAGCAAATGGTAATTCTATTGTCAAGTTACAAAAACTGCGCTGAATAATGCGAGTGGTGTAACAGCCCCGGTAACCGGGACAGGGTGCACCGCAACTACTTGCTGTAACAAGGTGAACGATTCAATCAGAATAAATTAAAGTTAATATGCAACAGGGGAATGTTTCTTAGTGTACGAAGTACAGCGAGAGCATATTGCTTGCTCAGACAGATAAGTTGCTGATTAATTTAAAAAAAACGTAGATATAGATAGTAGTTGTTTTTTTATGTTTTTCGAAAATTGTACATATGTATTTATCCATTTCTTTGTCACCTCCCGCAGCCTAATCGGCTTGACGGATTTTGACGAGCCAGGTATTATAAAATTTGTCGTAACTGTGTGAGTGACAACGATTACTACAATTTTAAGAAATAAAAAATAACTTTAATAGTAGAATAATAATATTACTGTTGTACGTTTACTGTTATATGTTTTACGCATGTTACCTACTAAAACTTCTTATAAAAAATATTTAATTCAATATGCGTAATGTAGTTTTAAACACGACAGATCGTTTGCAGCAGTCTGTCGTCTGTCCCTCTGTTGAGGCCGCAGGGTGGGGCCTAGAGCTTATGCTCCTTACCCCGGCTTCAACTCTGGGGGCGACTGCCCCCGGGTCTCGCGATGACATGAATCATGTTTTATATGCAAATATGTGTTTTTTATAAATATTAAGATAAAACTAAAGCATACAAACACAAAGATTAGTTATTAAATATATATAATTCAAAATCCAAATACACGTTCAAATATCATTTAATAAAAATAAAACAAGTACATGAAATTGCGTACTTACTTGCGTAGTATCCCCTGCGAATGTTATAGTTAGGTAACTATAACCTTCGCAGGGGATACTCGCAGGACATTTCTGGAGATAGCCATTCCGGCGCAACCTGTACAGCAAGACAGCCCGCCATAATCTCAGTGAATGCAAATGCAGTTTAATTTCCCCACAAAGGTGCAATAATTCTTCTTTATGTTACAGTGAAACATTTCATTTTTTTCTGTTGCAATTATCGGCGCTTGTTCCACCTGCGGCTTTAATCAGTTTTTAATGAAAAGCTTGATATAGCGTGATTGTGAGAACAATAGGTTTCTGGTTTGCACAGCGTCAGAAATATTAAACTTTACATGGTGCATGAATTCTCGGCGTAACACAATGTTCGTTGTACAAATTGCTTTTAATACCGGAGTGAATGGAAGCTGCGACTACCTGTTATGAGTCTTCCTTAGCAGATGTCATCAAAGCGTCGATAGATAGATAAGAATTTTACTGCACAACATTTCTTACAAACAAAATCACAAAAACAAATTACACAAAATGATACAATCAGCGGCCTTATCGCTAAAAGTGATTTCTATCAGGCAACCTTTGGATTTATAGTTTCTACTATGATAATTAATGATGAACATAAGTTAAAAGATATTAAATTATATCTTATTCATAATACTATTAACAGCGAATATCATATATTAAACTTTAAATTATATACCTAATACATACGAGTGTATAAGGGTATAAGAGTAGTCGCTTACCACTATAAGGCCGATAAAGCCACGTCTATAGTTTCCGCTAGTAAATATATCGGGTCTATGTATCCATAGTACAAGCTCTGCTTATTTTGGGGTGATGCTTTGTAATTATTTATATTAAAAAGTTAAGGTAGGTACGTGAGAAGACAGCTTAATTACTGTATAGCCATTGAATAATTCACTCAGAGATGGTAAGACAGGTCCTTAGTCAAACAAACAGTGACTTGTCGGAGTAAGCAATCAATTTATGTCTATTGTAGAATTGCGAAACCGAGCGCCGTCCTCCGTTATTATTCATACGCCGAGTAGTTCAATAGTTTCCTTCATCTGCGAGGCGCAGGTTATTGGAACAGTCGAGGGCCCACTGAGTAAAGACAGGTAGGACGGTTGTATGAAGCTTTTACTTGTTGGAGAATAACGGGCCTAACAATCGAAAATTTAATTTCTTCCCAAAAACAACAGATTCCTAAAAAACCGGTTACCAAATCTAATCAAATGCTTCATATATTATTCGACAAGGTATGGTCGGTTTACAGGGTCTTAATGTTTATTCAAAGAATTACACACTTGACCGATTATTCGGCATATACATTATAAATTATTTACATATTATCAAATTCTCTTAACTAATTAAAAACCATTCGTAAATATTTATATTATTTTTGTCATCGTTCTGAAATGGCAATTTTATTGTTTCTCAGCTAACCATAATTCGTAACAAACATATTTAGAGTAAGAATTGAAATATCAATTTCAAACAGTAAAACAGATCTTTTTGTGCAAGTTTTCGGATTTCTTTCAAGAACAATTCTGTCTTGATTCCCACATCTTTTTATAGATGTCACTTGCTTTCGTAAATAGTTTATGGTTATACTTTGCACTCCTTGCTGCTTCAAGTATGTACATGCCTGGCAACGTAACTAACATAACTTAACATCAGTTTTCGGAAAAAAGCCCAAAATACCAAAAGTACTGTTATTTGCACTCAAAACGGATGTTTTTCGTTGATAGATAAGCTGTTATTTGACCACAATCTTACCTGAGTTAAGTGACGATGTGGTCTAAGATAGGGCATAAAGACCTAGAAGGTATCACCTTTCATTAACGAAATCAAAACGGATCATTTAAGACGAGTGGTTACAGATATATCTAGATCAACTCTTAACAACTTTCATATGTAAACATCTTCCTCAATATTTGTAAGAGCCTGTGAAATTGAAGAATGAGTATAGTTAAGGAATTAGCTGTTATAATTGTACAAATTCTGGTATGGTTATCAGGTATTTTGGGAATAACCCGAAAATAACATCATCATTTCGGTCATGTTACTAAATAGTTTGAATTCTATCATTGATAACTGTTTGCACAGATCATTTTCAACACTTTGTTAACTTATATAAATAGTTAGAAACAGTGGAAGTGAGATGTTTAGACCACTTTGCGAGCACACAATATAATGATGACTCTAACAGCTTATATCACAATTCAGTTATATGTTTATCAGATTATTTTAACTATTTGATTTTGAGATAGTTTAATTTGGAAAACAAAATGAGGATTGAGGCATTACGCTTTCTTGTCTTTTGGCAATTTAGTTCGAAAGCAATGTTGCCTCAACGCGATATAGTAACAAGATTTAGTCTTAAAGCGATCTAGTTATATCTGATGTTCTAAGTTTCATCAAAGTGTGAATACAAGGTACAACGAAATGTAACGGTTAAATAACTCGAGCACACACTCGTACCAACCAATCTAAATTAGCACTTTAGGAATCACGTCCCGAGCTCGTAAAATGTTTAACATTTGTGTAGAAATCGAAACCCCAAATTGGAAAACGGATTATGAATGATTGGACAATTTAATAGTACTAATACTGTAATATAATAAAATAATGTCTAGCATTTGAGGACCGCATTCTGTTTATACTTTTGAACTCGGAAAAACTTGCGGATTATGATTCTGGATGTTGCCAGGGATTTGTTGGTCCACTTATTTTATAATCCATCTGATAAAAATCTAGTTAATGGATCAAACAAATCTGCATATCATTAAAATGGCTAAACCGATTTTGAGGTTTAAGATTCTTTATTTCTCATAAGAAAATAATTTCACTTACATGAGAAAACAATATTAACACTTAAAATTATCCATCTTCAGGCTTGTACACATACACAACTTATAATATTCAATCACGAATACTAATTTCTCAATACTATAAAATTAAAAATAAGGGTAGTGAAAAAAACATTTTGTGACGAACTATGTAGTAAACAAAGGCACGGAACAAAGGCCAGTCCGGCCGGCCGGCTTATCTATGACGCAGAGCTAGCACAACTGGAAGTGACAAGACTTAGTTACAATGATTATTAATTATTATATTAATTTTGACATCAGATAATTTTTTAATAGTTTTTTAAATCGAAATAATGTTTTAGCATCCTTTATATCTTTAGGTAGTTTGTTGTACAATTGGGCGCCCTCGTACAAGATAGTTTTTTTCCCGAATTTTGTTCGAGGAACGTTTAATTTAATGTCATTTGATCATGATTTTCAAAAATCAATCATTCAAATTTCAATTTAATCGTGTTTTACTATGAGTTATGACTTTTGATCATGCATTTGGTACAAGTACAAGTAAAATCTAATATTTAATGTAACACTCCACATATATTTCAATTGGTTTAACCGGTTTCAATGAAATAAATGAATCATAGCTAAGAACAATTTTGACTAACACTTTCAAACAGAATATAAGAATCTACGGGGAGGGAAAATTAAGAAGAGCCGCCGGCAACGTGGTTTTTTTATTTTATCTGGTGTCTCAGCTCAACGAATTTGTGCATATTTGCCGGTCCTCACATTTTCCCTATTCAACTTCCTGTAGCACCTTCTCTATAAGGATGCTTATGAAAATCCTTAATGTCATTCGTTTGGAAATCTTTTATTGATTTATTATATAAAATGCATGCGAATCGAAAATATGTTGTAAGATTAAAGGTAAAGAAAGAAAGGTATAATGAAAAATATTTATTATTATAAGAAAAAATCCTAAACTAATAATAATTGAATATATCTTAAACCAGTAAAGTAAAAATTATATCGTAATTGGTTAGGAAATGTATTACAAAGTATAAGTACGCGAGAATCGAAAATTTCTATTGTAAGACTAGGAAGGTAAATATAGAGAGTTCTCACGTCACAAGATTAACAACAGTTTATCACGCAATAAAGACGGAGGAGGGGGCGCCTACCTGTGTGGAGAGATGCTCTTTACTCTTCCTTGGCATTTATGCCATATAAGGTACAGGCAGCGTCATATTGATATAAGCGTCTAGAGTATTCAAAATAATCTGAAAAACATAAATTCTAATTTATATAAGCAGTATGAATCATCATAAAATCGGATGCGTCCAAAGTGGTCAAAACTTCTTTTGCACAGATCATTTTGAACAGTTTTTCAGCTGATATGAGTAGTAGTTAGATAAATATAAAACAATAGAATTGAGATATTGTAACCAATATTGTATTAAGTATTTTGATGATTCGCCCTGCTTATATTATTCAGTTTATTGTTTTTCGTTTAGTATACGCAGTACCTGAGACATCTAAGGAATAATAAGGACTGGAACAAGTTGCCTGCATTTTGTCTTTCCTTTAGATAATTAAAGAAAAGTACCTTCTAGGTCTTCATGCCCCATCTTCACTTTACATGAGGTGAGATTGTGGTCTTATCTAGCATAAAAAAAAACAGAAATATGTGTTAATTCTAGACGATTCTAGACGAATGCATTGTGTGAATTCATCGTCACTGTAAACCCCATTCTTGCTGTCATTATGGCCCCCTTCCTGCCTTAGTCCATTTGGCATCCCTTTATAACCCATATTCCAGCTCGTTTGCTTCTAGTCGCTCTGTTCGGAGCAGCAAAAAGTGCTGAACAAGAATGGTGCTACGAAAGACATATTTTACTAAAAAAAATCATAAATATAAATTCAATGTCATAACAATATAAAAAAAAAGGTTATATTAATAAACATGTGTAAGTTTATAAGATTTGTTTGATTATTTTCATAATAACAATAGAACGCAAAACTTTTATAAACTTTGATAGTATTTTTAAATGTATTTTTAAAATTGTCAATTGTATAATCGTGTAGCAACACCATAGTCGAACTCGCAATGAAAAACTCCGGGTAGACCGTTACATTTGTCAGATCTGGAAATATCGGGAATCTCAAAAACTGACAGATTATTGTATCCTTAATATGAGTAGTAGTTGTTCATTGACAATTGCTACTGCGTCTGTTTAGCATCCACTGGCGACTTGCGTACGCTCTCCAAGAAGCTATTAGACGCCCACTGCAAGTGGATTCATTTGCACTGAATGCGGGACCATAGAGGATTGACCAAATTGAATATTGGGACTTCCATAAGTACATTATTGTCATTAGAGAAAGTAGGACGTCTACTGCCCGGCATAGAGAGTTTCAATTGGACTAAAGACGATCTCACGCGTCTCGTACATCGTGAACTCCGAGGCTTTGGTGGTGGTACATCCGAACCAAGACTGCATTGTCGGTTCGGATGTCGAGAGGTTGGAATCTCGCCGTAATGTGAGATTCGGTTCATTTATGGTGCGGGTTCCAACTCAACATCTGTCGACTTTCCGCAATGAGGGAGGTTTTGTCTGTTCACGTCCGTAAGTGGTAACCCTCTGAATCCTTACACGTGACCTCTGGGTGGTGCTAAGAACAGTCTCTGGTGGTAGGCTTCGGCCGCGGCTTGTCACCTCCCTCCGGGCTGGGCCAGTGCGTGAAGCGATTTTTTCGTGTTTCGTAGTGTGGCCCGGAGAAGCCATCTTCTAGGCCTTTATGCTCCATCTTGGACCATATCGTCAGTTTACATCAGGTGAGATTGTGATCAAATGAAGGCTTATCAATAAAAAAAAAAAAAATGAGCAGTTATGGCCACAAGGGGTCAAGTTTCGACGATTCATCGGTCGCCTACACTGCAAGGCGACACCGCCGTAACAAATGAGCCACGATACGGACACTTTAGTATATAAGATTTATATTTCTATGTATGTTAGTCTGTAATATTATATTGTTTATATGGGCCTGAGATGGCTAAAATAAATGGTTATTAATAGTATTATACTTAAAGAGAGGGTCAACTGGTCTAAAACGCTACTGGTCTACATCGCTGCTTGTCTTCTGGAAACAGCGCAATCTTTGAACAAGTTTTCTTCAAATAAAATCTTGTATCTGTTCTAGAATATCTAGAAATAATCAAAATGAATAATTTGGTATTTAAAGTTCCCGCAGATTGTTTTGAGGTGTCGCTCTTTAGGCGGGTCACTTGAACACTTGAGAGACCCGCCTGAGAGCTAAAGAGCGACATTGGCTAGTGGCTTTTTTAACGAATTTATAAACTACTGGTGTTTTAGTTAACCCTGTAGGAGCCGCTCTTCAGGCAAGTTGTTACTACCATTTAGAAATACGTGATTTGGCGGCCAGTGATAAATCGCATGTCATTCGCCAAAGTAAATGCTAACAAACAAATGACATGCGTTTTATCAATAACTTGGTTGGAACCACATTGAATAAGGTTTTTAAATTATTATCAGATTATTATGATAGGCATAATAATAATCTTTCTTAAACTTAAGTTTTCAAATCAATTCTGAGTTATTTGTATTTTCTTGTGGAAATGAGGTTTCTCCTGTATATGTTGTTAACAACCTCTTACTTGATAAATGGACTGTTCCGAAAGAAATTTGGAAATAGGCCCTGCAATTGTCTTATTAAATCAGTGTCTAAAATACACAAATTTGTTACGTACAAATTGATAGTCATGTCTTACAAGAAGGCCAACGTGAACACGAACCGTCTTCCACTCATTCAGTAATGATTTCAGTTCATTCATTCGTTCACGTCAGTCTGTTGCGTTCAATCGCCATTTATCCCTGTCCGAAACGGGCGGCTGTCGCTAGCAATACAATACATGGACCATTGCTCATTGCGAAGATGTTTTATCTTGGAAACTAACATTTACGATTATATTGAGTAGATGACTATTAAATAATAATAACTCCATCATTTAGATTATTTAAAAATGTATTCATGTTTTTTTTCTTTTTCTTGCCAACGAAAAATCAAATGGGGACATTGCGCTTCACTGGACCTAATGTTTTCTTGCGATTTTTACTAAATTTCGCTGTCTCATCCGTACCTGTTTTGAACAGGAGCCGCGAGGCCTCTATTACTTATACTTATTATAAATTTAAAGAGTTTGTTTTCTTGATCGCGTTATTCTCAGGTATAATCTGTCTCATTCTCATTCATTAATCACTAATCTCGCGGCACCAATATGTAGAAGGTAATCCAGAGGTGATGATGAAAGAGATTCAATACTAATACTCGTATGAATGTAAATTAGAAGCAGCATACAGCCAACATATAAAAGTTACAATACGAGTATATTAACTAAAACTTGTGTTGTTTTACCAAAAATTCGCTTGACCATTAATTTTTTAACTTTCTTCTAAATACCTCCGGTATTTCGTAAAGAGCGGAACAGTTTTTGCACACAGACTATTTTATAAACCGAATGTTAGAGGCGGCGCTCAAGGAAGCTGAGTTTACAAAATGTGAGGACCGGCAATATGCTTTAATTCGTTTAGCTGAAACCAGAGAAAATAAAAGACTATGTTTACTATTGTGGTCCCTTCACCCCCTTCTTTTCTCGAAAAAATGAATCGATTCCGATTCTGTTTATTTTGTTTGAAAGGTGGGGTAAAAGTGTAAATCTATATTTCTTAAAAACCGGTTCAGCCATGTGAAAGATTAAAGAATTCTAGGAAAATATCGTTCTCGAGAAATATTGGAGGGTATGAGAAAAGAGACGTCAACGCCCGTCGGAAACATAGTATTTTATTTTCTCTGTTGTCTCAGGTAGACATATTTGAGCATTTTTGCTGCCGTTTTTGTTCCACACATTTCACAAACTCAACTTCTCGGGCCTGCTCTACGTGGCATTCAAGGAATTCCGGCTCGTTTCAAGCCACCCATTTTGCTCATATGGCCAACTCGGTCACTTACCTTTGAAGACAGTGTAGTGCCATAAACAGTGGTTTAACTAGGACCAACTTCCGCCACAAGTTGGCGAGTTCACTAACTAAACAAGAACTAAAACGGAACTGAAGTAACAAAACTCATTAGATACGTGGTCTCACGGACATTTTCGTTTATGACTGTAACTTGGGCAGTTCTGATACTGCCGGACTTCATATCATAATCGTTATAGTTTTGAACTACATAGCTTAATCTGTGGGTATGATTATTAATATAAGGGCTTATTTCATAAAATCTAAGTAACTTATGCAATGGTTAGTTATGTCAATAATACGTGACAATAGTTACTTACATCAAGAGCTATCTCGCTTTGTCACATGTGACTGAGAGCAATAGCTCTATAATATTCCCTATTGTCTAATATAACACGGCTATATAACCTAAGTTATCACTGAGGGCTATATCCGGGGTGGAAGATGTAGAATGTATTGTATATACTATTTTAAAGCTTTATAGGACTACTCCTAAAATGTGTGTAGACGGCTTAAACTTAATTAAAAAACTGTATTACTGGAATGCTATGAATCATGAACTATTTTACTAACTAAGTTCTTATACTAAGATTCCTTTTGTAATTTAAAGTTCTTAGTTACTTTTGTTTATAACAAATGAAATTAATTCAATAGAGAATTCACCATATAAGTTCTATGAGAAAACTGTGGCTAACTCGTAGGAAAGTATTTTGCTAGCCACATATAAAATTCTGCTACTTTAAAAACCTCTTTGGAGGAACGTTATTCATAGTTTGAGTTCCTATTGTAAAGGTCGATTTACATCAAATGGTCATAGAGCTAGAGCCATCACAAAACAGAGGTAGAGAGAAAGATAAAATAAAAAAAAACATAATATTAATCATACATTAGTAAATGGATACAACTGACAAAACTTTATACGCTAGGTTAAATCAATCAAACATTCATTTTGTTAGTTGTGCCAAAAGGTCCCGCTAAGGGCATTCTTTCTTAATCTTTAAGTGTAAACAAAAGCAAGAAGACAAGAACGATTTGATAAGACCGCTTAGTGGCGCCAGCACCGCCGAACACGCAAGAACGCTCCAAGCAACTGTTCTCGGCGCTCTTACGCCGTTTACATCTAGCGATCGAAGATTCTTAGAATATTCTATTGAATCTTCTCAACGCTTGTTTATATTAGAAGAATTTGATGTAGTGGGGATATAATGAGCATTCGCTCGTTTGATGTAAAGCGACCTTTAGAGTAGCATCTGCAGAGCTGAACTTTACAATGTACAAACTTTACTATTACTCAAACTAAGTAGTTAGTAACTAGTTGCATACTTCAGTCCCTGAGGACACAGTGTGGACCAGGTCCGGCGTGGAGAGATGCTTGAATGTGGACAGTTATGAAGGTGTTTTTAGTTTCAGGGCTATAGGTGTGCTTGTTGACCAACGGCAATCAAATGGCATTGAATTATATTAATAGCTTTTTAGTCCACGGTGTTGCCCGTGTTTACAAATTTTTAGACCAACAAATAAAATAAAATACCATAGGTATACCATTATATTCTTTGATGAATGGGATATCCTGCCTGAATTAAGCTCGTTCAAGAAAACAAACTCTTTAGCTTTTAAATATATTGGTGTTTACAATCTGATTGATACTATTGTATTATTTTTATGAGTATTATTATTCATTATTGATCAATATTAGTAAGTATAGGTTAGTATAGGGATATTAGGTGAAGCTCAGCGCAGGGCACCAATAGCACATACAATAATATCTCCATAATAATAGAATATCTCCTTTTTTAGTGTTTATGGCATAAGGGACTGCCTGGTAACTTCTTTGATCAAGATACTCTTTTCCCGTGAGGTGTTCCAATTGGATCACCAATTTTGAAGATTATCAACACGAAGAGTACCAAAAATATTCCAATCGGAGCACCAATTCTAATGAAAGTTCTAGTGATGGGGTTGTAAGTAACTTGTGAACTTACCTCGTGTTCTTAGAACTCGTCATAGATTAAACTGTTTACCTAAAATCAAGAAATCGATTCTTCTCCGTTTATTCTCTACGTTAGTACTGCACTCTGGCGCGAGCACATAGCAGTTATATCAACTATTTTTTATCAATAATTTTAGTCTAATTTGCACCCGTGGAAAGTCTGGGTAGCTGGTCGGTTTAAATCATCTAAAATTAAAAGCTGTACCGTTCGTCCAATCTGGAGTTTGTCGTCCCCGGGTGCGAATAACAATCACGCTTATCATAAATCAACACGGCATGTACTGTCAACGTCAAATTAATGTAGGCGTCTAAGTATTCAAAGATCAATTAAATCAAAGAATATTAAACCAAAATGAAATAAGTACTTAGTTCGTATCATCGTCATATTGTATGCTCCCAGTGTTCAAAATGTCTCACTATTTTGTTTCTAGTTATTAGCTGACAAGGTGTTCAAATTTTGGCCGTGCAAACAAGGGATTCTAATTTCTTTATTTATTTAACACTTTATCTGCAAAAAGGTAAATTACAAAAAAGGACTTTAAGAGTTTGTAATAAACCACGCCACGGCGGCCAGGGGTTTTAGCACGTTTAAACAGAAAAACAAACTCATTAACTTTAATATCAATATAAAATAATATTAGTTTAGAATATTATGTAATCTCTGGTTCAGATAAAATAATAGAAATGAGATATTTTCGCGCCTTTCATATCATTTTATTTTTGCCATTGACAGATTATTTTGATAACTCTAGACGCTTATATGAATTTGACGCTGACGGTACCACTCGATGCCAGCATTAAATTCTGAGCTAACGAGGCTGCTACCATGAATTCGCAACTCGAACTTTCCTCCTGTAAATTTGTGTTCGCATGGTAGCTTCATAAGATTTTGCTGGTCGCTTCCTATGCCATTTGACTTAAACAGATGATTCCCATACAACCCTAGAGTTGTATGGAAATAATCTTTAAATATCTTGTTATTCAAATATTATTTCGACCCCACAAATATGAAATAAGGGAAAAAAAATCTCATTTTATGTACGGGAAATATCCTAGTGAGCTTAATTTTTGTTTAAAATCTTTATAACAACGACAACAAGATGTCCAAAACTTACATTGATTTTATCTGTTTTTCAGATATATGACGTGACTTGTCGCTCGGGAGGTCATAATTATGGTAACATACCATGATTTGACGGTTTTTGAGTTGTCCGATATTTCGACGCTGTTGCCAGTCGCCATGATCACGGAAACAACTCAAACAACAACGTTTCAACGTTTTAAGTCATAATATTGTTAAAAACCATGATAATTTAAAAAGTTATAATTATGGTATTTCATACACAGCTTACAGTTTAGTTTGGCGTACAGTTAGGCGTTAATTGTGTTTTATCATAAAATGCTCAAGTACTTATCAAATAGAAGTTTAAAAAAATATTAAAATTAATTATAGCAACAATCAACTGAGTTTAAAAAGGAATCATCATTCATCATTGAATATATATTTGGGTTTACCTTATACATTTTGTAAAAATCCAATTTCCAAGGCGCAGCTAGAATAAAAAAAAATATCAAAATCACAAATAAAACGTTCTTAGGTAATAAACATAAAAAAATACTCATCGAATTGATAACTTTCTTCTATTGTTCAAGTTGGTCTAGAAAAAATAGAGTTTACGCCTTGGTGTATGGTATACAGTACCGTATATAAGTACATTCTAATTTCTTTCTCAGTGCTATTATTTTGACAGACAAAAAAATCTTAAAACGTTTTTGTAGACAATATTACAACAAACAGTATTTATACAGACTTCTTTGGCCTGCGATCGACAGGTCGCGAGAATATTACATTAAACTCATGAACCTATACAATCTACATTATTCTAGCAAATAAATATTATTTCATTTCATTTTAACGTTTAAAACTTTGTCAGCCGGCGCGACACGATGCGATATCAATGTCGATTTTTCACATCGTCATTAGAATAAACGTACTAGATAGATAATGCTATGAATAAAGTTATTTGTATATGAAGACTTTGAAAATATTAAACAAAGAAATCGTAGCTCTGGTGGAAAGCACTATAGGCCGCGCCTCCACCGCGCAGGGCGTTCTAAAATATATAAAAAGTTAATGTTCGTTTTAAACACGTAATTTCATAAACACGATGAAGGCAAACTTCGTAAGGAAACATTTTCCAACCCGCAATTGGCCAGCGTGGTGAATTAAGAACTAATCTCTCTCGCCGAGGTAGCAGTCCCTTTGTCCCAGCCGTGGGAACGTAAATAGGGGTGCTTATGCGAAGTGGCTTTGGTCTACATTCGTCAACTCTCTCTTCGTCTCTCGATAACTTTTCAGTAACATGTATCAACAAACAGGTAATAAAATAAAATAAATACTTCCGGAAAATCCACACAGAAACATCTAACCCCGCGCAGTAAGCTCTCTCTCTTGTGTTACCGGAACTAGACATCTGATATACATAAGTATATTATATAAATATAATAGACATACAAATAATTATATAGATATTTTTATTATACATATTAAACACCCAGACCAAGGTGAGAGTGCTTGCAAAACATACAAACACTTGACCCCTCGGCGAGAATCGAGTCAGCTATCGCATACACCGCAAAATAAAAAAAAAATTAATCGAATTGTTTAAGTAAGTCTATGGTAGTTTTGGGCCACCTCGTAATTCGGTGTAAGATTGCGAACACTCACGTGACCTGACCTCCAATTCGAATTGCCGAACAGGAAACTCGATTATGAACGGAACAGAGCACCGTGGTAACAGATATTACGCTTCAGGGATTCTGGTGACGCGCGATAATGCCGAGTGACATTGGATTTGCTAAATTGCGGGAGTAATCAATTTTACCCATTTCTACGTTGATAATTTTGTATTACGATCCAGCAATATTAATGCCTTTTAATATAGGCGTTTGGTTATTGTATTTGCAGATCTTCTCTCTAAAAAACTAAAAAACGATAGTCTTATAAATATTACCATAAAATATTGGATTATTAATACGGTAATAATTCTTGGCCCGTAATTATCTAACTACAAAAGTCACAAATCAAATATGATACTCAAAAAAGATCAGTATTATTTTATTTGAACGCTTCTTTGCACTCGTGTGAAGAAATAAATAAATGAACTCAATCTGCATAAAAATGTATTAGCATCAATAGCTACCTTTCTCTTGAATCACTCTATCTAATCCCATGTACGTGAACTGAAAACTTTTTATGGAAATAGCGGAAATGTTCACCGAACAAGATAGACACAGTTAAATTTGAATGAAAAGAAGAAAATCAAACTATGTTTACTTTGTTTAAATAATTGACGAGCATAACCGTCTGAAGCGCCAATTTCCCAACAGGCAGTCAATTTACTTTTTGCTGGCTAAGTTGAACTTGACCGCAAATTCGAAACAATGACATGTGGGGTATCGTTGAATAGGTATCTTAAAATATTCTTAGTTTTACTTCAATGTTTTTTGATACGACTGACCGTTTAGGATCTATAATGATTTACAGTTGCTTAACAACCAGTCTCACTTAATAGGCTTAGGACAGTAAAAATTCTTAAAAACAGTCGGGTTATATTTTTCTTAATTTCAGTTTGTTTGATTAGTCTTCGTCTTCTGTGTTCTAACAGAAAGCTCTGTCACATTAAGAGGAAACTTATCTTAAAAGCATACACAGTTGCCCATAAATGAACAATACCAATTTCATGTTTTGTCCAAACCTTCTATTCAAACAACCTTTGAGTAAGTTATGTTAACAATAAGAACACTAAGAAATTATCTTACGACGACATACTCACCGAGACGAATCACAAGAGCAGAATTATGTTGGTACATTGTATCTCTCGCTCGTCATAAGCCAGCTTTGTCATCATAATACGGTTTCGCTCGCGATTGATATGCGTGCAAAATTTCAGCTTATTGGGGAATTGGGAATGTGTCAAAGGGTTCCTACATTGTTGTATAAAGTCTGTAAAGCGTGGCTTTGTTGTGAATGTTGCACGGTTTTGAGAAAGGACCATAAACGCGGGTACTTTAACAGTGATAGTTACTAGCATCTATGAAATCTTTGAGGATTGCATTAATTGCATATGTCCAGTTAGTGGACGTCCTACTGATATGATGATGATGATGATGAAGTACAGTAATCTTTAATTGCCGTTAAAATATTTATTAAAATGGGTCAATTACGAGATATCTTTAATTTGTGTTCATTACTACACACTCCTACTGTGTTTGTTTTCTGTACTACATATACCTACTCATTTTATTTTTATTTATAAATCTGTGTAAACGCCACTGCTCTCTCTTATTATCAAATTTCTGATCCATCCAAAGGTTGCCTGGAAGAGATCGCTATTAGTGATAAGGTCGCCCATTGTGTCACTGTATTAAAAATGTATGTTCCTATATTGTGGTGTTACATAAAGAATGTTTGTATTGTATTGTATATCTAAGGGAATGGGGTAAATAGGTATATTAAAAAAATGTACCAACAAACTCCCTGGAAACATCCAGCATTATCTGCAAACTTTTCTGAGTTCAAAACTATGAGGAGAGTGCGGCCCTCATATTTTGCATACCGACTCAACTTAATTTAGCACCTGCTCTTTTATCCTCGTAAGTTCATACCTAACTAGCAGCCCGCCCCGGCGTCACACGGGTAAAAAAAAATCCCGGTAATTTTTAAAGTTTTTTGTTGAAATTAAGTTATGTCAAAGACAATTTTATTCACAATGAAGTACTCTTAACCAACAGCATATTTATTTGAATAAAGATTAATATTATTATGTTGATACAACTTAAACAAATTATTTCGACCAAATGAGGTACCATAAAAACGGTTTTTGTGAGTTAATCTTAAAAGATAGACATATACTATCGCGGACTGTTTTTAGATCATTAAAAGAGCTATTATTCTTTAATACATATTTTTTGTGTAACTTGAACCGTTTTCACGGCGCACGCAACGGAAGGCTTCAAAGATAAAATAATTTCTCCCGTTTTTTACACATTTACCACTATATCTTTGCTCCTATTGGTTGTAGCGTGATGTAATATAGCCTATAGCCTTCCTCGATAACTGGACTATCCAACACAAAAAGAATTATTCAATTCGAACCAGTAGTTTCGGAGATTAGCGCGTTCAAACAAACAAACAAACAAACTCTTCAGCTTTATAATATTAGTATAGATAATCTCAGCTTTAATTGCTGTATATTAGCAAATGAAGTTCGCGCAACAGTCTCGCAGGTGCGCACATTTATGTCCCGAGTCGCAGACGCGTAGTGATTCCCGAAGCCTTAATGAACCTGCCCTAATGATCCCTTCTCAAAAATCCAGTCTGTATTTAACATTTCGACACAAATATCTCAGAGACCGTGTAACTTAGAGGATTGGTTTCCTCACTTTTTGTTTGTAAACATTTACTCTGTCGATTGACATGCGTACGTTTCAAATAGCTGAGTAGTAGTTGTTTTCGGATATTGGAACCCCGTTAACTCTCACTAGATATATTGAAAGCAAATTCTAAATTGTAGAACTAGTAGAATGTCAGACAGGCTGACGCCGTTACGCGTTACATAACGCTCCGGCTTCTCCCACCCATTTGATTACTTTAATAATACCACAGATTATACATCAAGCTGTTTAAAAATCTTCAGCGGAAAGTCGTCTAAAGTAGAATAATTGGTGCACTCCCGACAGCAGATACAATTTCAACGTTATTCTTTTTCTTCCGTCGGCGACGGAATAAAACACAGCTTCGGGCTCGTTAAATCGCTATTAAGAATACTTTTCAAAGAGAAGCGAAAAGCAATTCACTTGTAGAGCGAGATTTTAATTTGGCGAATAGTTCAATGCTGTTTGTATTTCCACTCCGACGGGCAAATTAAAACGGAGGAAAATGTCTGTGTTGTATCTAACGTTTTGTTTGAATCAAATCAATCAAATACAAAAATCAAATACATATCAAATACATTTGAATATTGACGACCTCTGTGACTCGTCGGCGAAGGTTCGCCTGAGACGCAAGAGGTTGGGTTCGATTCCCGCCGGGGACCAGATTTTGTACTTTCTACAGTTTCTGTTTTTGGTTCTGGGTATTTTCTATGTATCATATAATGTAGGTTTGTATTTATAAAAAAAAATATCTATGTATGTAGTAAATCAGTCACCTAGCACCCATAGTACAAGCTCTGCTTAGTTTGGGGGTTAGGTGATGCTGTGTGATTAGTCCAATGATATTTATATATTTATTTATATAAATACTTCAGGTCTCTCTCAGGATATTATAACTACAAATAGCATTTGAATTTAATCCGCAGAGTTGAGCGTTGATTAACTTAGAGCTGGTAGAACAAACAGCGGTTCGTAAAGTCGGTATCTATTTCTAAACAAATTATTTTAGACAGAACCTGCAACTTTTTTTACAATGTGCTAAACGAATAAAAATAGTTTAGTCGATGAATCGTGTTTTGTGTTTCTCACTCGTCAATTATGTGCCAGGAATAAATCGGGTTTTAAAGAAAACCACATAATAGTATTTTGTTAAAGTGTTTAACAGGATTAAATTCAAGAAAAACAGGATTTTTATCGAAAAAAACATACGCGACGAATTGATAAATTCCTTTTTTCGTTGAAAGTCAAAAAATCACAACCTTCCGAATGTTAATGGGTGCAGGTAATACATATTAGTCGAGTGTGCTCCCACTTAGCCAACACGGCTTTTTGTTACAGTACTACCGAAGTTAAAATACCCTCTCCTGAAAAGTTGATGTTTTCGGGATACCTTATACGGTTTAGAAGCATAGATGATACATTCAACTTAAGAATTAAGTACTAAGTCAATGACAATAGCATTCATGAAATATACACATGATAACAACGGTTAAAAGGTAGAAGCGTCGACGTAACATTTTGGTCGAAAATTGGTTTAAATTTTTATAACATAAATTTTTGCAACCGACGTAAATTCAGTTCATTTTTACTATGAAGGTGCTTGTACCCCTGCATAAATTATTTATGTGAGGTGTTTTGTCGGTCATGCTTCTTAAAACAACTATGATAATTAAAAAAGTTTTAAGTTTTGTCCACAAAAAGTACACACGTTGCTTATAGATACTACTTCCATTTAGTAATTATGAATTTGAAGATTCCTAAATGTAGTACTTTAGTAGGAAAAGGTGGATACAGTACTTAACCTTTCCATATTCAACTAATAATAATATATTGAATATTGATTTGTATAGAGCTATTTATATCCTTCGGCATGTACAAATCAGTATGTCACTTAGGCTCGCTTTAGTATTACATTCTGTCTACTTTAAACTTTACCAACAAATCATAATATCTAATAAAACTAAATTTAAAATTTAAGAAAAACCTCGATTCCAATGCCTCAATTTCCTTAAAAGTTAAAACACCATAATAGTTTGTAATGAGCACGGATGCGCTTTCAGACCACTCGAGTATATTTGAAGATTTTCGGTTTTCCTTATCCACTCTCACCTCCATAACTTTTAAACGGCACACCCGATTTTCATGAAACATGTCTAAGAACACTCGCGTCAAACTCACCTTTCATACAAAAAACAACTAAATTGAAATCACTCCATCCGTTTGGGAGCTATAATGTCCCAGACAGACAGTCAGACAGACAGACATATCGAACACCCCTCTTTTTTTTTTTTTTTTTTTTTTATGATCGATAAGCCTTCATTTGACTACAATCTCACCTGATGTAAAGTGACGATGTGGTCTAAGATGGAGCATGAAGGCCTAGAAGATGGCTTCTCCAGGCCACATTACGAAACACGAAAAAATCGCTTCACGCACTGGCCCAGCCCGGAGGGTGGTGACAAGCCGCGGCCGAAGCCTACCACCAGAGACTGTTCTTAGCACCACCCGGAGGTCACGTGTAAGGATTCAGAGGGTTACCACTTACGGACGTGAACAGACAAAACCTCCTCTTTTTTGGGCGGGGGTTAAAAATACTGATGACAGCTCCTTTTTTCTGGTATAACCGGTATAACTGGTTTTGGTATCAAGATTTTTTAATAAATAACAGAAATAAGTTATTTTGTCTTAAATATAATCTTTAAACGGATCTCCTGAACATTTCACTTTTTGTCGCTTATCCCCTTTTACCTTTTAACCGTCGATACATAACTTGTTCAATGAGAGATGAAGGATTCCATCGATTCCAGACTCTGCTCAAATATATTGAATAGTTCTGCAAACCGACATAGGTAGTAACTCGCTTGAAAGGACATGTCCTTTGTTAGAAGTTAGAACTTTGTCGTTGTAGCAACCGAGAGCCTTTCACTGTGCCGTGTCTCGCTGGCAATTTGTCACTTACTCAGTTACCTAAAGCTGGGTCCACACTTGTATCATTTCGGCGTATCGTATCTCCGTCGCGTATCCTCGGCGCGTATCATGATCGCTAGTTTGGACGCAAGCTGATACGCGTTAATGATACATGCCGTATCCGATACGGCCCGATCCGCCCCCGATCTCCAATGATCGCGTATCAAGATACACCGCGTATCCGATACGCGTATCACGGTAGTATGGACGTATTTTGATACTGTATCATGATACTGTATCGTGATACGATACGTGATACACCCCGAACCATCCTGTGTCGGTTTTTCCGCGATCATCAAAGGGGATACGCGTTGCATTGAACAAGTTTGGACGTGAATGCTTGATGCAGTGTTGCCAAACGACGACCTCTGTGGCTCGGTGGGCGAACGTCCGCCTGAGGCGCAGGAGGTTGCGGGTTCGATTCCCGCCGGGGGACCAGATTTTGTACGATCTATAATTTCTGGTTTCGGGTCTGGGTGTTTTCTATGTATCATATATGTATGTGTTTACAAAAAAAATGTATCTATGTAGTATATCCGTCACCTAACACCCATAGTACAAGCTCTGCTTAGTTTGGGGTTAGGTGATGATGTGTGAGTAGTCCGGAAATATTTATTTTATTTATATTTAATGCTGCGGCAATTACCGTGTTCTACGGCTTTCAGGCCAAAATATTACACAATGCACTGCCTACGGCTGCAACCCTGTAGCCGTAGCAGTTTCTACGGCTATTCGCAAATTCTACGGTAATTGATTAAATCCGATGCGCGAAATTACTCACTTCTCACTTACCCAAATATGAATTGACAGGAGATCGAGAGGAACAGCACTTTGAGATTGTCGATTTTAAACATCGGAGTAGCTAACTGTATTCGATTAATAATCCAAATATACCGAAAGCCAACATTGCAAAGTTGTCTATGGTTGTATGGACTTTGTTACTCTTGAAGTTACTTGTTACATTTTTTTTTTGAAGCGTCCATCATCATCACTTTATTAACGTTCCCACTGCTGGGACACAGGGACTTCTCTCTTCGCGAGAGAGTTTAGGCCTTAATTCACCACGCTGGCCAAGTGCGGGTTGGTGAATGTCACATGTCCTTCAAACTCTTTAAAGTTCTCAGAACATGCCGGTTTCCTCGCGATGTTTGCCTTCACCGTTAAAGCATGTGTTTAAAGCGCACATAAATTTCTCAAGAAGAAAAATACAGAGGTGCGTGGCGAGGTTTGAACTCACGACCTTCGGTATGAAAGTCGAGTGTCCTCCCACTTAGCCAACACGGCTTTTTTTCTTTGGCTTTGAAGCGTCCATATTTGTATAGTTAAAGTTGATATGCTGAAATGATACAGTATCACATAAGTATAAAATGAGCGTCCATACTTATGATACGGATACTCGATACGCCACGCCTGATCGTGATACACCGAAATGATACAAGTGTGGACCCAGCCTAAGTTGTGTTCGAAGTAGATGGTAAGTTTGCTTGTAAATAATGAGGGTGGCATTATCAATTCTTAATTCATAAACTTTATTCAATTCACAATTTGGCACTGAATGTAAATATTTATTAAATAATCTAATCCAAGGTTAGTACCTACATAATAAAGTGTGAATAAAGCACGGCGGCTTTTGAGTAGTAAATTCTTTGGCGATGCTGGGGTTCCTTATTATAATCATCATCATCATCATTTCAGCCGTAGGACGTCCACTGCTGAACATAGGCCTCCCTCAAAGACTTCCAGTGATTTCGGTCGGTAGCTGCTTGTAACCACCGCGAGCCCGCTACCTTCACCAGGTCGTCCGTCCATCTGGTTGGTGGACGTCCCACTCTGCGTTTGCCGATTCGTGGTCTCCATTCGAGAACTTTCCGAACTTATTATAATAATAGTAACTTTTTTAGTAATAAATTATATATTTATTATTGTTATTGTAGTATGTTGTTTAGGTATTAGTGTTTATATGAGTATCGTTTGTTTTTGTTTAACGACGTAATTTGTTAATTATTGTGTCTTTTGTCCGCGATCGCTTTATAAATAGCTTTCTGTAATTTAGCAACTTATTTCGCTACGTTAGCTGTAGGCCTTCGTTATAAATAAATAAAGAATGCCCTTATTAAATTACAACAATGTGTCTTAATCTAGTGGTTATTCATATAAGGCGTAATGCCTAGTAATTTTAATACTTACTAGCTGTGCCCCGCGGTGCTACCCGCGTTATAATGGATGAAGTTCTCTTAACCAACAACATATTTATTTGAATAAAGATTAATATTATTTATGTTGATACAACTTAAACAAAATATTTCGACCAAATTAGAAAGAAAGAAAGAAAAATATTTATTATTACACAAAACAATTACAAAAACAATAACATCAAACTTAAGCTTATAACAAATTAAATATAGGTACCTTAAAACTATTTAAAATTTGTGTAATAAAGGATTAGTTTCTGAAAGTTTAAGTAAGGTAAGTAGTTAATAAAGGATTTGAATTAGGTACCATAAAAACGGTTTTTGTGAGTTAATCTTAATAGATAGACATATACTATCGCGGACTGTTTTTTAGATCATTAAAAGAGCTATTATTCTTTAATACATATTTTTTGTGTATCTTGAACCGTTTTCACGGCGCACGCAACGGAAGGCTTCACAGATGAAATAATTTCTCCCGTTTTTTCCACATTTACCACTATATCTTTGCTCATATTGGTCGTAGCGTGATGTTATATAGCCTATAGCCTTCTTTGATAACTGGACTATCCAACACAAAAATAATTATTCAATTCGAACCAGTAGTTTCGGAGATTAGCGCGTTCAAACAAACAAACTCTTCAGCTTTATAATATTAGTATAGATGATAACTAAATATTATAGTTTTTTGTCTGAAAACTCGATTTGCGGTCGCATAATAAAGGCAGCGGCAATGGGTCATAGAAAGCGGGTAGCGTCCGCCGCGCGGAAGGATAGCGTCTTCCGCTTGGCAGTCGCTTTGATCCCGCAGCTTTGGCCTAAGTTCTAACCTCTGCGAAGTCGGGACGGATCGCAAGTTCAAGATATTTCGCTTAGTAATTCGTGTAGCTAACAAAGAGGGGTCCGCAGAGGGCCCACAAGCTCCCACCTAAATAACAAAGGCACTTTCGGCATGTTTGACTTTGGCGAAACATTTTGAAGATTGCGGTAAAATTGAAGCTTGTTGGCGGCCTTACAATGAACAACTCTGTTTTAATAGGATTACGAGTATTATAGTTAGAGAACATTCTTAGTGTGTTTTGCTCAATATATCTACTTGTACTACAGTGCTTGAATAATCAAAATTTAAAAAAACCCCGATTCGAATACCTTATAAGTAGTCATACTATTTTGTAATGTGCATGTGATGAGCGTATATATAAAGATTTTCGGTTATTCGTAACCACTTTTACCCCTCGTAACTGTTAAACGCGTAAAACGTAAAAAAAACTAAATACATAAAAACGCTTCCTCCGTTCGCGAGGACAGACAGACAGGCATGTCAAAATTAAAACACCCCTATTTTTTCGTCGTTGGTTAAAAAGTCTTATACCATGAATCATGGTGATTTACGAATGCGAAAGAGGATGTTTCTCAATAAGTATTTTGGTAAACTCTTATGGTTGTAAAGGTCTAATTACCAAAGCTGCAAGATGCAGCATTCTCCGCCATTTCTCATTCGAGCCCTCTCCGCGGGCTCGAATGAGAAATGTAAAAAGAGAATGCTGCATCTGGCTCGTAGGATTAACAAATTGGTTGTTCTGCTATAAGTAGATACCTGAATTATTTGGTTTATCAACACTAAGTCCCTGTTTCCCAGCTGTGGGAACGGGAACGTCACAGTAATGGTCGAATTTCGATGGCTTACTTGACGTCGACCTTTTGAATAATATCTTGGCGCCTGTTAAGATAACTGACTTGTTTGTCTGACTGTTTCAGAGCACTTCCACTACATCAAGCGGCTGGTGGGCGCCGAGTACGTGGGCATCGGAGGCGACTTCGACGGCGTTAACAGGTGGGCACTACAATACACACTTTAGTTTGTCGATTTTCATCAAACACTCGCGCAAAACACTAAAAACAAACTAAATTGAAATTCTTGCTTCATTCATTCGACAGACAGACACGTAAAACTTATAACACCCCTCTTTTTTGTCGGGGGTTAAAATTAACCCATTAAACACATATGAAGCCAAGGGTAGGTATATAATGTTACTTGAAAGTACAGCGATTTAATTAAATAACAATTATTTATATTCCTAATTATGCTAAAAACCCGTGTATAAATCGAACAAGCAACACTAATAAAAGTTGCGACACCAAAGAGAAAGTCTCATTAACCCCCGACCAAAAAAGAGGGGTGTTATAAGTTTGACGTGTCAGTCTGTCTGTTCCATCACAGCTCCCGAACGGATGGAGCGATTTAAATTTGTTTTTTTTTTGTATGAAAGGTAAGTTTGGCCCGGGTGTTCTTAGACATTTTTCATAAAAATCGGTTGAGCCGTTTAAAAGTTATGGGGGTGAGAGTGGGGAAGGAAAACAGAAAATCTTTAGTTAAATATACTAGTGTGGGGTATCAAATGAAAGCGCATCGCGTCCACATTACATAATATTATGTTGTTTTACATTAAAGGAAATGAAGGCAATCGAATCGGGGGTTTTTCGAAATTATAAATTTAGATTTATTTGTATAAACGTGTAAGAGAAGGAGATAGCTATTATTTCGGCTGCGCACTATTTTCGGCATTAATAGGCTTGGAAAATTGCGTAGAGGTTGAATTGTCATTGTTGGGGATTGGAAATGCCTGTGATCATTTTGGGGTTTTCTTTAATTTAGGGATCTATCGAACACCCCTGTATAATCTGTATAATCACGTGTCTCACTTAATTCCAGAGTGCCGCGCGGGCTGGAAGACGTGTCCAAGTACCCCACCCTCTTCGCTGAGCTGCTCCGCAGCGGCCAGTGGTCGGTGCAGGAGCTGAAGAACCTCGCCGGGCTCAACATGCTCCGCGTCATGAGGCAGGTCGAAAAGGTGAGGACAGCACTCTAGGAGAAATAGCCGCGTTTTGACTGGCCTAGCAATACTTGGTCAATCATTACATGCCGCTCTTAGACGCATCATCACAATCCTTATAGTTCATATCTTCAGTATAGACTTCAAGCGCGAGCATTGGTCTTTGCTCGACCGCGGCATACCTAGGTTGGGGCTAGGTCAAAGTCAGATCATTTATTTGCTAGAATGTAGGTACATTTTGGTCTTACATTCAAAATAACGCTCCTTTTACATTCTGCCTTATAAAGACGTGCAAATCATAAATAATATTAATTAAACCAAATGTCAGCTATTATAGTTATTCATTAATGTTTATTAATAAATAAAATAGTTACTATTGATACATGTCAAAATATAAATTTCTTTCACGCAGAGGCATTGGGGCTTCAATGGTTTGAGAAAAGAAATAGGTCAAAGAATAGTAGAAACCGCAAATGATGCTTTTGCGATCTTTCGTTATTTTGGATTAACAAACTCTTTTCGTGACATTACCTATTAAGTCGGTGCTAAAAGGTACTTAAGTAAATAAAGTGTTCTATTTGGCGATACAATTAAATACATTTATTCCATTCAGATACAAGAACAACAAACTAAATTAAAAATATGGAGGTACCTAAATTTTAGTACAGAACCTACTAGTCCGCCATTTTGAATAAAAACGTTAAATTGGTGGCCAGTGATGAAACACATTTCAATCAGATACAGAAAATGCTAAGAAACACAAAGTCATATGGAACCATACCTCTAATATGTACGGTTTCTGAGATACTTGGGTTTAAAAACTATAATAAATGCTCCTAATCATTATAAAAAAACGTGATTCTATTGCCTGTGATGAATACGAGGAAGGCTATTAGACTATACTATTATAAAGGTGAAAGTTTGTAAGTATGGATGTTTGTTACTCTTTCACGTAAAAACTACTGAACCGATTTAAATGAAATTTGGTACACAGAATCTCTAGAGCCTGAAAAATAACATATACTTTTTACCGCGGGAAAACGTCATTCCGCGGAAAAATCCATTATAACGCGGGTAACACCGCGGGGCACAGCTAGTTAGACTATACTTTTTATTGCGGGAAATTACGTTCCCGCAGGAAAATCAAATAATATGGGCAGCGACGGAGTGTGTAAAACTAGTCATATACTTAGTTAGTAAACAATTGAATTAATGTACCTACTTTAAATCTGCTAAAACCGAAAATCTGCAAATATACTCGAGTGGGGTATCAAATGAAAGCGCATCGCGTGCACATTTAAATATTATGGTGTTTTACTTCTAAGGAAATTAAGGCATTGGAATCGGGGGTTTTTCTACTAAACAACTACCCGTTTTAAGTCATAATATTGTTAAAAACCATTTTAATTTAAAAAGGATAGATGTGTTTGAAGCTCTCCTCAAGGACTGGATTCATTTTACATCGAACAGGGAAGTCCTTTGCCCTGCAGTGGGACACAGTAGTTTTACCGACTAACCCACATTCTATTTTTTGCAAACCTAGGTACCTACCTACTTTGAATCAAAAATATTTATTTATTTATCTCAGATAAAAGATAAAAGGGACAAGGAGGATAAAAGGAAGGAAGGAGGTGGTCGATACTATGCGAACCGATTTCCTCAGAACTTCTCTGTGCTACTTTAAATGTACGTTACTACGTTAAATGTTCCTTTTATCTTTTGCCTGAGATAAATAAATAAATTGTATTCAATGTCATGTTTTATAATATGTCCATACATATGTAGGTATAATGAGAAGGGATGAATATCATTTGAAGAAAAGGGTGTTGAATATGTGTATTGATGGATATGTGGGAAAAAGGTAGGCCAAAAAAAAAATGGATGGAATGTGTGAAGGATGACATGTGTAAGAAAGGAGTGAGATGACGAGTGTCAGTGGAAAATGGAAGGAAAAAACTGTTGTGCTGACCTCACGTAATGTGGGATACGGACAAATGGATGGTGATGATCTCAGGCAAACAAAACTGTAGGTAGCAGCAAAATGTCTAAAATTGTGTCATCCGTTTCCAGGTCCGCGATGAGATGCGCACGGCCGGCGCTCCGCCCCAGGAGCACACGGACTCGCCGACGGACAACGGCAACTGCACCAGCAACGCCTTCCACCAGGAGGCCTAGGCGGCTGCCCACCGCTCCCCCACCAGAACACTATATAAGAACATGATTTACTATCCCTACTTTCACTATGTCCTATAGTTTAAATACCTAAAGGCTGAATTGGCCGCATCGCAATCGTAAATGTATTTCAACAATTCGATACATCACATTAACATGGCAAGTCATTTATATTTACAACAAATACACACATCAATTTAATTCATTTTCCGGGATCATGTTAAATATGTAGATGTAAAATTATAGACAAAGAGGCTAATTAAGTATCAGAATTAATGGACAATTAATTCATGTAGGTAAATTATAAAATGGATGCAATTTATTTGATAAGAGATGAAGGAAGGCATCGCTCATCACTCTTGTTGGCATATGCACGGTGCAAAGTTACACAGAACTACATAATCAAGCCTATGCCCTATCTTGCCAATATTCGATGGTTTCCTGCCCTGAAGTCTGTTGTAAAAACTTAAAGAGTTCAAATGTGGCGATGCGGACCAATTCCGCGTTTACCTTAGTTCTTCAAAACGGCCTACTTAATTTGTAATTGTAACTTTTATATGTAAAACCAAATTACTTACCCTTGCATTTTAATTAAATAGTTTTACAGGTATTAGGCAAATATTTTTAAGACAGTTGATTTGTACTTAAATGTTTTATATTATATAACGAGATGTCTGGTGGATGAGCGATCAAGGCCCAACCCAATTTGAGAACAATAATAATGATATTGGCAATCTTCGACTCATATAGCAGTCAGTTCTTATGTCACTGTCCACGCGAAAAATGTTTCATTCATTCAGCTAATTACTTTTCAAACCTTAAATTTAATGAATACAGAAAGCTCTGCTTTTCCAAATACCTCTGACGTTAGTGATATTAACCTACACCCTTCCGGTGAATTAAACCGAATAGGAATGTAACTTACGCAGTGAACTTTTTTAATAAAAGCTTTAGTTTTCTTTTTCTAAAATTAAAAGCAAATCCGGTGTTGTGCATTAAACTATGGATTTGTTACCACCTTAAGGTGTGGCTACAATAGAGGTTTTCGGTGAATACTCGTGTTAATGCCATGTGTGTGTGGGCCGGCTACATCGTCGCAAGGCAAAATATTCGGGCGTAGACGATGTTTGGCGTGGGCGTGGCTACAATTACGTCACTTCTGAATCCTGTGGCGCGCAACGCGACACGAATATTTGTCCGCTGATGTAGACAAGATCGCGTTTACCCGATCATGTAGCCGCATCGTAAGCAAGATTCTCAACTCTTTGCCTCTCGGACTGGACAAAACAGCTGACTGCTGAAATTATAATATACAATATTGTAGTAGTTACTGTGTGTGATCGGTGTCGTAGATAGGCTGCACCTCTTTCCTCCGCCGCCTCAGGCAGATACAGAAATGGCTGACGATGCAACCGGGTCCAGGAGACCGCACGTTGCATCACCTTAGATAGAATGAAATGATTAGAGAAGGCTTTAAAAGGTTTGTGAACGAGAGAGATGTAATGTTAACTCTGGGTATAATAAAAAAACTAAAAACTTATTTTACTATTGTAAAATTAATACTTGGATTAGGAATGTAGGTAGATAATAAATTATTATATGATGAATTTATTGATTTATAAAAAATCCTGGGGATTATTTTTAATTTCGCCGATAAGTTAAGCATAAACTTTTTTTGTAATTAAATGGAATGATAATGATATAAAGGAATTGAAGCCATTTCGAACATCTGTAGGATCGTTCTTCCTCACGCTTGATGTGTAGATGGATAGTGTAAGCGATATATACATAATAACTTCAACGTAGAACACCTCTTTATAGTAGGTAGGTATCTACTTCTCATCCTGATTTCATCCCCTAAATTACTAATTTTGATACTTTATAGTACTTTCATATGTATGTTTTAAAAATGTTTGACATCTATGCGCTATTTATACTCAAATAACTACTACAAACTGAGGCGCTTACAACAGTCAAGTCGTTACACGTAAATTATTACGAAACGCGAGCCATGTGCCAAAACAGATAGATAATTCATTTTTGGAAGCATTTTACTGGTTACAGCGCTGTTTTTAGTCGATTTTAATTTTTCCTTAATACAAAGACAATTGATTTGAGAAATATTTTTGGTAATTCTTTTGTCTGGGCGACAATAAAGTGATTACAATCAACTTGAGAACGGGAGGGGATCAGTTTGTGTGGCGTTCTCGGTAGGCGTAGAAGACGCTAAAAGTGAAAGTGTAAAGACAGTTTTAGTATTGGGAATTCTTATTGTGTGCAATACCAGGGTAAAATATCTGCTTAGTAAATCCTTTGCACGGTGTCTCACGCTGTTAAAAATGCTAGAAAAAAAACAAGAATGAAACAACTAAAATCTCCTGGAACGCCTCAATGCAAATGCCCTAAAATGGTCTGGTAATTTGTGTAACACTTTCTTATAAATTATGACTGAACAATTTTGGAACCTTATTAACTAGCAAACTAAGGTTTTGTCTGAATCTGGCTGTTGATTTGTACCTAATTGTTTTAAAGTGTAAGTAAGGCCGAGCGCACATGATGGCACAATCACACCCGGCCAAGGCAGTTGGCTCAAGGATTGGGATGACATTATCGGAGGTGGTCTATTGAAACAAGCCAATTTTTCATTGTTATTAGGCACCTAACAACACGAAAATTAAACAATTTACCAATGATGTTAATACGTTACGGACTGCTTAGGAAAACAAGTCATACTTAGTCGCAAACCTTCACATCTCAAAGTGACCATTTATTATCGATATCAACTTACCATCTGATACTATTTTACCATTATATACACGTAATAGGATCGTTCTCCTACCTATAAGGGCTCGTGATAATAAGGTCAACTGCCTTTTGTTCGTCTTAAAACCATAACAACAGTTAATGAGTTTACGTCGAGCTTAGTCGTGTCACAGAATGTGCGCTTGACCGGTATATAGCAGTAGACCTTCAAAATCTCATTATTAATTAATAGATAAACAGAACATATAATATTCTTCAACTCTTTACTAGTAGTAAGTGAATCGTGTCAGTAGGGATGAAGGTCTGCCGCTATCTTTCTGATCTATTTTACAATTACCTATGTATGTACTTAGACTATGTAACACCTTGATATAATAAACACGTTTGCTGTATTCTATAACATTTGTTTTATTCTCCATCCCAGGTGAACTGTAAAACTACATACCTAGTACTGAAGGTGCTCCCGCAGCGCGGTAACTGGATGGAAGCTTAAGAAAAGCAAGTCTTTTATTAATATTTTTACAGATAAGTAGAAGACATTTGTGATAATAACATAACATAAACACCTCTATTTGCATTTACCACAGTTGGGACACAGAGACTTCTGTCTTGATGTGAGAGATTAGGCCTTAACTCACCACGCTGGCCAAGTGCGGGTTGGCGAATGTCACGTGGATTAGGACATAGGTAGGCTACTTTCATTCTATTTCTAATTCATATATGCCAAACTGTCAGTTGTTTTTGTCAAAAATCTCCTTAACGTCTACATTGAAAGTTTATTGGGAAGAATCATGCTCAGAATCTGTCCACAGTTTACGAAAGTTTTTCAACGAGTATTACGAAAATAAATAAAGACACGTCCCTGTGTCCCAGCAGTGGGAACATACATAGGGAGATGTGATGATGATGATCTAATCTAGTGTGTAGCCCGTACCAAATTTCAGGCTTATCGGTTCATCCGAGTGCCCGTGAAAACCGGATAAACAAACAAACATACACACACATACACATTTCCCATTTAAATATAAGTATGAATTAAGTATAGCTCGGGCCGCGGGCACCGGCATAACTCCCTCCTATATTTGAAGTCGGCTTAAATAAGAAATGCCCACAAGATGCGCGAACAAAGCAATCACAAATACTTCGTGAACTAAAAATACACCCTATATGTGAGAACCTTCTCCTTTTTTGGAGTCAGTTAAACTAAAATACTTACTCAAAAAACTTACCAAAAATCACAAAAAGTTAAAGTTAGTTAAGTTTAGTTCTCTTCTCTCTTGTAATAAGAGTAGGTACATAAAGTCATCCAAAAAATGGTACACAAAAGCCGTGTTGGCTAAGTGGGAGCACACTCGACTTTTATTCCGAAGGTCGTGAGTTCCTCGCCGCGCACCTCTGGATTTATCTTCTAGAAAAACGTCTAGTGCTTTAACGGTGAAGGCAAACATCGTGAGAAAATCGGCATGTTCCGAGAACTTAACAGAGTATATATAGGATTATGTGACATTCGCCAACCCGCACTTGGCCAGCGTGGTGATTTAATGCTTAATCTCTCCGCCAAGAGAGAAGTTCCTGTGTCGCAGCAGTGGGGACGTTAATAGGGTTGATGATGATGATGATGGAAGGCGCCCAAGCTTTTTAAAACATTGAAGCCTCCCTTTACTTTACCCATTGCTCTCTATCAAAGCTATGAGACCAAGAAGTTCAGCCACGCATCTCTTCCATGTCCCCTAGCAGACCCCCGGCAATGTCCGATGAAGTCCGGGGCCGGCCGTGGTCCATCTGCTCTATCCTGCTGGTCTTCACTTTACAAGGGGCAAGGCAGTTGTTCAGCTTTTCTAATAAGAATTGTGAGAAATCGAAAAAGAAATGTCTGGAGCCGATTCTTGTAAATTACCATTTACTAATATAACCCTTGTGAACTCCCCAATGTTTAATAATACGAAATTAATTTCTAAGCATGATTTAAATAGTTGCAATCAGTCCTGGACAACCAATTAGAATGCTGTCCAATCTGTCCATTAAAGTCGCCACCAATTATTGATTTTCGAGTAAATTTTTAAAATATGCTTTCTCAGCCACATTGCGAGGTCTTATCGAGGAAGAACAGTATATAATATACAAATGCTACATAATCTAAATACCTACAGTTGGATTTTTCAAACATTATTATCTAATATGACTTATGCTACTAACTTGTTTTTAAGCGAGAGCAATACCACCATAAGAATATAACCTATCTCTTCTTTATATATTGTAATTGCTTATGCGCCAGGCAGTTTAATCGCTAAGCCATGTTGCACTAACTAAACAAATATCTTTTCTCTATTGAAACAATAGTGTTTCCAATTCTTGTTTTTTAGGCATCAGACTTTGTGCGGGTCCATTGTTAGAATTGATAAATTGCGCAATTATTATTTACTTACATTTATTAATATGTAAAACCTATATAGCTATGTAGTTACAGAGTCATGCTACCAGCGGTAAGTCAAGGTAAGGGAGTTACAATAAAACAGCATTTACGACATCCAACATTTATAACATTTATTACACGTACTTATAAGAAGTAGAGTTTAATTGAGGCCAGTGTTTCCTTCCTGAACTGAGAAAAACTTTAAATTAACTTAAAGCAATAGTTTTAATAACAATACTGTTGATATCTAATCTTATAATTTTAATATATACTTACAATAAATACTTTAAGTAATTTAGAATAATCGAAGGAAACACTTTTATACAATAGATAAAAATAAATTGTTACGCTATTAGACCAGTCTTTAGATTAAAAGTCTCATTTGGGTCTAAATTATCCCTTACCGTAATATAGCCCATATTTACACTTTTTTTGAGTTTTTAGACTCGATTAACCAAGCTCGAATAAATTCGGAATTTTTCCAAAAGAATATTATACTTATACATAAATGATTTTTATATTTTACAAAGTAATAAGTTTTAATAATATATAATTATGATATATCGAGCTTGCTTAAAAATTTGGTGCAATGGTACGTTGAAACTTTGTGGTCAGCGTTACGAATTTTCAAAATAGTAATGTTTAGCTATGTACGCACTACTAATATCTAGATAAATAAACACCAGATAATCGTACTATGCAACATGTACTCGCTACAAATTTTCAAAACAAAAAAAAGTGACTAAATTAAAAAAAAAATTAAGAGAATAACGTTCTTAGAGACACAAAAGGTACTAAACTTAAAATATGCAAAAAATATATACCTAATTATAAACATTTAACAAGCTAGTAACACTTCAACATCACAATATATATTTTTTAATATAAAACATAAACAGTAAATATTTCAACAAGAGAAAACACGTAGACTTCAAACTCCTCATGTTAAAGGAGTATTTATCCTAAGCATGACTTAATACAATAATCACACAGCATCACCTAACCCCAAACTACGGGTATTAGGTGACTGATATACAACATACATAATTTTTTTTATGTAAATATATGCTTTTATGATACATAGAAAATAACCAGGCCCGAAACACCAGAATTTGTAGATAGTACAAAATCTGGTCCCCGGCGGGAATCGAACCCGCAACCTTAAGATAAGAGGGAAAATGCACATAACTCCTAATTGCGCATATTCATCAGTGTTTTTTACGTAATCCACACTGAAGGCCTCACCAGTTGAAGTGAGGACATCCGTCAGTGCCTGCTTCATTAGGACGCCATGGGCACAAATATCCAAACAGTTAATAATTATTTAATTCAAATGGATGGTACGATGCATCGTCATGACGTCCTAATTTAAGGGGCCACTTACAAATATCTGAGCACACATCTACCCACACAGGTCGGGGTTGCACTTAAACCTGAATCCGTTTCTCCCGAATAGGCATTGTTTAAAGAGTCCTATGCCGAAGAGTAGGGCCGTTTTAAGTGTCCATAAGACCGTGGGAAACAAGAATTGACGTCGGCAAGGCGTCCGGAGCCATATGCGAGATGTCAGTTGCCTCAGAATCAGCACTGTTTCAAAAGTCATATGAGTGCTAAAATGAGGAGCGTTACCGTTCGTAATCATCCGCAGGCTAGACAGTTGGAACAGTTCTAAACATCCATCCAATACGCCGGCGGGGCGCAAGAACGCCGCCAGGATTCTTACACTGAGTTTTAACACAATAGTTGAACGCAACTTTCACCATCAAAAGCATCGGTAGCTGGGTCCGTTGTAGGAAACCCAAACACCATTGTCCTAACTGTCGCAGGGCAGTCAGTAATGGTGCGGGTCGCGAGCTCCACCGCGGCCTCGCGCAGGCTGGAGCGAGACATCGCAGCTTCGTGGTGTGACGCCCTCGGCGGCGGCCTCGCGCAGGCGGAGGCGGGGGCGAGGGCGGAGACGGTGGCGGCTGCGGCGACGGATGGCTGGTAAATTCCGTCATGTACTATTGAAGATTCCTTTTGGAGCTGTCTTGAGAGAATTGCTGTTGGAAGAGTGGAACAGAAGCAAACGCTGGATAGCTTAGTAGTGAGGGTAACGGGCGCGGCCGCGGCCGCGCGAGGCCGGCGGCGCGCCGTGGATGTTCATGTGGCGCATCTGGTGCAGGAACGTCGCGAGGTGGTAGTTGTGCTCGGGGCAGTGCGGGCAGCACAGCTCGGGGAACTGCCCGCCCTCTGGCACCACCTGCAACTTACAAACATTCCTGTTAATAATCACTATTAACTCTATTTTTTTTTTATACAAAGACAATTAAGTCTTCATAAAATAACAACGTATATATTATATACAGGATACTATCCAGTCACAAATGCCATAAACCCTTAAATAACGAAAGTTATCGGTCTGTGCTTGTAGCGCTATCCGCGATGCTGCCTATTGGAAGCAGTCTGAAAGTCAGCTTTGATTTGCTTATGGAAGCAGAGCAACATTAAGAGATTACTTCTTTTCGGTACATGGCAGCAAGTGTTATTAGTTAGTGTTAACTCACTTTTAAGTGTTCTTCTATTCCCTTCTCAACTCAGTATAAAAAACTAAAGCGAACTGTCAAGACAATGTTATTTCCTTGATAGTTTTTAGTTTATAAAATTTATTAAGTTTTAAGTTGACCTGTCCATGTCCAAGAAAATAAACCTTTTGACCTTAACTTTGTATCTGAGAGTATCACACACGTCGCAGATACGATAATATATACCTAAAGGTCATTCAATTCTTTCTTGGTGTTGAATGTTCTATAAAGAGCGTTACAGTGAGTTCACATTGGTTGCAGGAATGGATTTATGGGATCGCTGCCTAGTGTAGGATTCTGGGTGTGAATTAGATCCACGGTTGAATTACAAAGTACTTTTAAAACCAACTTTATAAAAACCACGTCTGTTGTTTGGCAGTCATAGGTATATGTTATTATGGAGTCAACAGATATAATGTATTTCCTTCAAAATTTCAACTATCTATAACGATTCTTTTACTCGTGCAGTTTTTATAGTTTAGATTGCGAAACGGACAGATACGCGCTACGATACAGATTATGTCAGCGCATATGCTGTGGTCGGTACCGTTGGAGTGACTTACCCAGTACCCCGCCTGCTCGTACAGGGGGCCCGGCATGGGCGCAACGGGGTACAGCGGCACCGGCGCCACCACGCCGGGAGCGACCCAATTAAGGTTCTGAAATTATACGATCAAGCATATATTTACTTTGAAAGGAAGATTAGAGTTCAAAATGGTATTTCAGAAATAATTGACATTGACAACGGGGTATTGACCATGATTAGATTAAATTTATGTGCGCTTTAAACACGTGCTTTAACGGTGAAGGCAAACATTGTGAGGAAACCGGCATGTTCTGAGAACTTTAAAGAGTTTGAAGGACATGTGACATTCACCAACCCGCACTTGGCCAGCGTGGTGAATTAAGGCCTAATCTCTCTCGTCAAGAGAGAAGTCCCTGTGTCCCAGCAGTGGGAACGTTAATAGGGTGATGATGATGAATCTAAGAACTGATTCCTACTATGAGTGATAGATGAGAATAAGAATATTTTATTGTGATGAGAATAATGTAATAAGTTATGTCTATGATAATGTATATAATGTCTTAGTGTAAATAATAATATATAGAAAAACAAATCAACTGGGAATCAAAAAAATTAAATTGAATAAAAACCCCTTTCGGCCAATGCGACAAAGTTCACCGTCAGAGGCGCTGGTGTAGCGTGGTAAACCAGTTTGATTGATGTTTCTAATATTTGTTTTATAAATATTATAATAGTAATGATAAGTACAAATAATTTACCATATTTCGTTGAGCTGGCACGTATTGATAACTGCAATAAATTACAAATGATTAGTTAAAACTGCACTTAATCCGCGGCACCCTGAGGAGTTTTCACTTGCAATTAAGTACGTTAATTATTTTCTTTGGCTTTACACTAGAAAGAACGTAAATGCAAAACTTAGAAATTTAACATTGATCTGTTTTGGATAGTTATTATAATTGTAACTCTGTATAAGTATTTGATTATAATATTTCAAGATACTTTGATAGTGATGTGTGTGAAGTTATAATGTGATGCATGTCATTAGCAGACCATCTATGCTGCAGATTATTAATATAGTGTAGATATTTATGGATTTGATTGGAATGAAGAATATATTATTCAGAATAAGATAAATTAAATAAACATGATAATCGCGTGCAAGGACAACTCATACGTGCAATGGTGTAAGAAGGAAGCGCGCCTTATATACTAACTGATTTATGTAACTAACAAATGTTTAAGTAAATTCCGATGTTTATGTTGTTAAAAATTATAACATAACAGCAGCATAAAACACAAACAGCAAAAAGCCTACCATAGATTAAAAAAAAAGTTTTAAGGCGCCATCTATGAATTGTAAGTGAAAACTCCTCGATTTTACTTTGCAGGCAAAATCTAACACAGCAGCAATAATATTAAATGAAATTTATTCATCTTATAAGCAATATCTACAAAAAAACGCACAACAGCGACATTCCAATATACATAAACATTCGTTATACATAAACTATTAACCGTTGTTAATTAACAAAATTAAACACTACTTAAGTCGCCTGTATGCGTCGAAAAATCCATTTCAAATTATAGAGAAACTGTTAATTTTTAGGACAGTAAAAAATAGAGTAAAACTTTTTTTTGTTTTTTTGTGATAAGTAAATTTGAACTTATTCTTGAAATAATTTGAAATCGATTAGGGTCGTTTGACAAGTAGAACCCTATTTCAAAACGATTCTTACTATCAAATGGCTTTAGAAAAACCAAAAATTATCTAGTACTAGTTATGTTTCTAAAACTTACTAAGATTTTGTGAAATAATGATGAACGTTTTTTTTTCATAAAGTGAATAGAGTAAAACTATAGTGCAGTGTTGTGTCCCGGGGCGCAAAAAAATCATATCTGTTGCTGCCTCATAATCAGTCACACCACATTTTTATCTAAATATAATAATGTGGTTCAAATTAAATATATTTAAATCCAAGTATAGTAAGCCGAAAAATTCTGTTGAATCCACTTATGGTGCGGCTACATCAGCGGGCGAAGACTTGTTGGATCAGCGCGCGACGTGACGAGTCATCGTGAACATGTTCTTGTCTACATTATTCTAACAAGGATTTGCGTCGCGTTGCGCGCTACAGGATTCTAAATTAACGTTCTAGTACTTTTCCCAATGCTTCCGCCCATAATGTAGCCGCACCATAAAAGACAAGTAAGATGAAACCCGAAATAAGCTGTGGAAGAGTGTGATTAGAAATAAGTGAGTCACTGTACCTGAAGACTCGATGTCGCAAGCGAGCAGCAAGCAGCAATGCCTCGGTGCACATGAAGCTGTGAAGCGCGGCTCGAAGCAGCAAGCAGCATGCCTTACGCTAAACTTTACCGTAACGCAGCAAATAAAATGAAAAAGGCATGAGCCAATGCGTTGCACAGATCATGCGCCGCCGCCGCGCCGCCGGCTACGAGCCTGCTCTTCTGGCGAGAGAACGGGCTTGTGAACACAGATACGGTACATCTACATTCCACTACCGGAAGGGGAATATTGATACATAGATATAGGACAGATCTAAATACGGTCGGGTATACACATTCATAGGATAGAGCTACATACGAGGGGCACATGGAGATTGAGGAAACTATTCCGTCTGGCGCTATGCTCGGATATGGAGGCTACTCCTGAAAATACTATTTATTGTCGGTGTACGGTCTAAAATACGTGAGGTTCACATTTATCACCTAAGATTTAACCTTGCCCTTTGCACTTCTTTCTCATTTGTGATTTTTGTAACGATTGTTATGTATTGGTGTACAATAAAGTGTTTTTGTATTGTAATTAACCCCCGACCAAAGAGGGGTGTTATAAGTTTGACGTGTCTGTCTGTCTGTGTGTTAGTGTGTCTGTCTGTTCCATCATAGCTCCCGAACGGATGGAGCGATTTCAATTTTGTTTTTTTTTTGTATGAAAGGTGAGTTTGGCCCGGGTGTTCTTAGAAAAGGTTCAAGAAAATCGGTTGAGCCTAGTTTAAAAGTTATGGGGGTGAGAGTGGGGAAGGAAAACAGAAAATCTGCAACTATACTAGTGTGGGGTATCGATAGACTTATGCCATCCTTATACAAGTGTAACAAAAACTCAGCTCGTCTGTTTTTTTATAAACTTTCTGCTTTACACCCGAGTATAGTCCAGAACGCTACACCTAACTACAAATAAATATATATAATAATGTTTGATTGTTAGAGAATTAAACGGGAACAATATTGTTAATAAGATTTATAGTATAGAAAAATATATACATACATAATATTTATAGTAATGAGGGATAACTTGGTAATTTTCTCGATGAACAAAGTGAATCGAATAATTATGCTTTTCCGTTTAAATTCTCCAACATCAGATCAGCTGTAACATTTTTACAAGTTGTATTATTGATTTTGGGAAAGTAAAAGGAATTAATTATTAAAAACTGAATTTTATAGACTCGCTGTCGTAAACGAGCGACAGCGTTGTAATATTCCCTTGAAGTGAACGCATTCAGAACTAAGTTATTTCAAAACTTTGTCTTTTTTTTCAATGTTATAATCCCTCCCAATCCGCCAATTTAATTAAATAACAGTATTGCAAAAAAAAATAGAGTATTTTAGATAAAGTGAATATAAACAATACATAGCTACATAATTTTACCCGCAACGTACCTAAACCACTAACTCAAAAAAAATATAGGATTTAAAGGACTTCACGTCGAACATGCTTCCTTCCTCTTTATATAAACTACTGGGAACAATAATAGGCGGAATATTATATCGATTGGCAACAATTTCTCAGATTATCAAATGTTTTATAAATAATTGACTAGTATTATAAAGAGTTTGCAGGGTCGATTTCAGTTATTTCATTATTTGAAAAACCACCAGTTAGTATGGAGGATCGTCTTAGGCTATGGCCGCTATATACAGACCGCGTTAAAATTCGTTATTCCCGTTGGAAAAACCATTAAACATAGGCAACGCCGTCGCGTGGAAAGCTAGTACTATCATATTCCCAATTCCATTACATTTATGCTATTCTGAAATCTATATTACAGATCCAGACACAGTTATAAGCCTGCATTTCCTTTGCATGACCTTTGCTGCTGAATTTGTTTAATTTGTGTTCCATTTTCTGATTCTCTACAAATTGACTTGCCATATATAACGCCCAGTTGTATTGTTATGGTTAATAAATAAAATTGAATGTCATTGTTTATAACTCCTCCTAGCTCCGTGGTCCTCATTGCCGAGGGTCGTAACCACCTTAAATAATAACTTTCTCTCTCTTTGTTTATCACTAATGAATCTTTCTACAGCTGAAGTTCCTTAATGTTTGTGTGCCATTATCAGATATTGAAGATCCAGGTACGTACCCGTAGGGCTCGTAGGCATAGTGCGGCGGCGGCACCTCGTACTCCTGCGGCGGCGGCGGCGGCGGCGGCGGCGCGTGGCAGAGACAGTAGGGGCACACCGGGCAGTAGCAGTGCGTGCACTGCATGAGGAGCTCGCCGTAGGGCTGGGGTACTGACGGTGGGATCCGGCGGCGCGGCGGTGGCATCTGCGGCGGCGGCATCAGCACAGCGTCAGCGTCTGGAAAAGGAAAAGTATCTTCATTGCATTGACGACCTCTGTGGCTCGGTGGGCGAAGGTCGGTTGCGGGTTCCATTCCCGCTGGGAGACCAGATTTTGTACGATCTACAATTTCTGGTTTCCGGTCTGGGTGTTTTCTGTGTAACATATGTATGTAAAAATTTATCTATGTAGTATATCAGTCACCTAGCCCATAGAAGATGCTGTGCTTAGTTTGGGGTTAGGTGATGCTGTGTGAGTAGTCCGGAAATATTTCAATATTATTCATACGTAAGGATTATGTATTTGTGTTTTATTAGGTCACGAATAACTTTTATTGGTCCAGATAACCAGAGCTGGTCTACAGACAAAACCAATTGTTGGCGTTACGGACAAACATAACAAGCACACAAATACACAAGCAAGGAGGAAGTGAACACATACATCAATTAACTAAATCAAATATATATATATATATATATATCATATCACATAGAACAAGACATTTTACTAATACATGGTGTGCAATGTCACGTTACAGAGTTATTTAATTTAATAACAATTGAAATCATCAGCATCATCATAGGAAATTAATTAGTTAATGAAAAATTACAATATAAATGCAAATTATCTAAACTAAATTTTTTTTCCGTATATAAACATACTTTAGCTAATAGATTCCATAACCTACTTTTAAACAACAAAATTGGAAAAAATCTTGAAATTGTTTATTAATTTGTTATTGTTTTTACTTGAATTCTTCTTAAATATTGTATTATTTTGTATTCTTTATACAAAATAATACAATATTTGTATTGGTACTCAGAAACAAATACCAATCTTAGTACTAACATAGTTAATATTTGAATAAAATTTATTATTATTTATTATAGGTCATTTTCAAAGGCGAGCTTGTATGATGATATTGCTTGTGACGTGTGGGTATGTCTGGATCTATAATCGATTTAATTCAAAATTGAGAGTACACAGAATAAGATCAGATTGAGAAATGGAGATCAACTGTAACATCTGCTTAAATGTAACGAAAAATGCTAGTATACTAAATAATAATTAATAAATATATTATAATGAAGTGTGCGTGTACCTCGGCGAACAATGTTGAGGAGGTCTGGGCTGGCGGGGCGGCGCGGCTCGTCGGGCACGACGTCGGGGCGCGGCGCGCGCATGCGCGGGGACATGCGCGGGTAACGCACCATCGGATCTGGAAACATATACAACAAATACTATTGCGAACAAAGTGTTTGTATGTTCTGCAAGCACGATCTCCTTGGTCTGGGTGTTTAATATGTATAATAAAAAAAATCTATTAATGTATGACTATTAAATTAAGTATATCAGATATCTAGTACTTGTAACACAAGCTTAGAGCTTACCACTTTAATATGTTGTGTGAATTGTCTGGTTTTTTTTTTTAATTAATTAAAATATATATCTATATCCCTCTAACTAGCTTTGTGTTCCTCAATGCTGAGGGTCGTCACCAGCCACCCTTTAGAATCACTTTCCTCACGATCTCTTTCCATCTGTCCTTCTCTTTCGCTGTCTCTTGCGATATGGAGGTGCCACCGCCTTACAAGTGGGTGGAGGGACAGTAATGAAAGGCAAAACGAGCCGTAGAGGGCACCGGGATACGATTCACCGTGGTGTGGTAATAGTATTTCTAAACTTCCTTCTTTTTCTGAAAATTCTGAATGAGCAAACTTTCTCAGTGTTGTAGACCACCTCAGTACCATCTACGCGACGCGATGGTAAAAAGTTTACCTTCCGGTCCATCAGGGCGCCAGAGCATCGGCACCATTCGCACGGGTTCAGGGGGGGGCGAAGCCGGGGCTTGAGGAGCCGGCTCGGCCGCGGGCGCTTCTTGCACCGGGACCACCTCTGGATCTTGAATAGATACCAAATGTAACATTAAGACGGGCATTATGCAGTGTTAACAAGCTTGACAAGTGCCTACTCTGGTTCCATTTTGCATGAATCTTTCCACGCAAACGTTGTATGCGTAATATGTATTTTGCATTAGTGTTGCATTTCTTGTATTCTAAATAAAACAATACATACATCAATCCACATAAAAAGTGTACGAATAAAAGGTAATATAGCCGTGGTTGCACCTCAGGTTCTAGCATGCTGTGCAGCAAATATGGTGGAGCTGGTGTAAGTAGAGTGTCGTATGACTGCCAAGGGACTGCTAGGACGGAAAAAGCCCATTATGCCCCTAAATATATATAATTAAAAATATGCGTTTACCTTGTGGGGGCGGTGACTCCGCGCGCTCCCGGCTCGGCCCTGGAGCTGGCTGGGCGTTCCCTCCCTGGGCGTTCCCTCCCTGGGCGTTTCCTCCCTGGGCGTTCTCTCCCTGATCGTTCCCTCCCTGGGCGTTCCCTCCCTGGCCGGACGGTCCTGCGCCGTCCGCGCAAAAAGCATTACTGCGCGTTATGCGGCGCCTGCGGCTTTCTGAAACGCAATACAACACAATTATTTAACATATAGTGGTTCTGGTAACTTACTTGTTGCCGTGTTGGCTAAGTGGGAGAGCACACGTGACTTTCATTCCGAAGATCGTGGGTTCAAACCTCGCAGTGCACCTCTGGATTTATCTTCTTGAAAAATGTATGTGCGCTTTAAAACACGTGGTGATGAAGGCAAAAATCATGAGGAAACCGGCATGTTCAGATAACTTAAAGAGTTTGACGGACATGTGATATTCACGAATCCGCACTTGGCCAGCGCGGTGAATTAAGGCCTAATCTCTCTCGCCGAGAGAGAAGTCCCAGTGTCCCAGCAGTGGGAACGTTAATAGGGTGATGATGAATGAATTAACTCGGAGCCTTTAAATAAATAAATAAATTTAAAAAAATTAGCTTATTTGCATGTACAAAAACATTGTTAGGTACTAAAAACTAACTAAAACTAACACTTATTCTTATTTTTAAACAAGTAGTGATAGTACCCTAGTCTAAGCCCTGTCCCTAGTCACTAGGTCTCGTAAGAGCCTGTATTGTGAGGAGAGCCTTCATCAAGGTAGCTATACGAAGATCCGTGGGTAGTCACAACTGAACTGGTAGGAACGCTTCGTCGTAAACTGTGCAGTATATCAGGACTGAAAGCTTCGGGGGGCGAGCTAAGGCAAATTGTGAAAGGGGCACTAGTTGCATTCCTCCGAAGATTCCGGTTATAGTATCTATCAAGGAAAGTGGCCACCAAGGAAGATTCAATCAAACATTTATTTATAAAAAAAAAAACAAAAATACTTAACGCAGTTTTATGGACCTATTCTTTTGTTAATTGGACCTAATAGTTGAACGGATTGTCTAGTAAAATTTGAAATACATATATGTGTGTGTGCGTACGTGGGTTATATTGAGAGAGGAGCCTGCCTACCGCCTGCCCCATCTGTGATGCCTCATTTACATTCAGCCCCTATCGCTGCTCCTCGCGCTGCCGGCAATAATTCCCTTAATACTGCTGTGGCAGGATCGAGGGATATGAGTTTTTACATACTGCCCTCCTCTCACTTTGCTTTCAAGTTCCGGCAATGGCAGACGTTGAAATTTTTGCAGCGTCCGCGCTGTGTCTTTTAGCGATACATAATTATGTGCGTCAGTTAAAAATAAATCAAATGAAAAAAAATAAAAGACGTCGTAGAAGATGGTGGATAATATCTATTCATCGTAATAGAACTTTGTAAGTACCTACCAACCTGCTTAAGATAATATTTTATAATGCAGAAGAATTTAACGTTTAACGTTTAACCATTCCGGGCGCCCGGCGTCAACTGAGCGCTTGAGCAGAATGTAAACACGCCCTACCGCTCGCGCTGCCGGTCCTTTGAAGTCCGCACTAAAAACCGCTCTTTTGGGGAGCGCTGGGCAGCGCGAGTGGCATTAAGCAGTGGCAAGAGAAGTATACGTTTACTTACTCGTCCTGCCCACTTCCCTGCCCACTTCCCTGCTCACTACAGCTGAATGTAAATGAGGCATGAGAGAAGGAGACATCAGACAAACCCTAATGCGTTACGTAACGCAGCGGTCTGTAAAGGGAACAGTGTGCTTACCAGGCGGAGTGGGCGGGTCGCTGAAGGACCGCCGGCGCGCCTGCGGCGGGACGTACAGCGCGCGCTGGGCGCGCCCGCGCGAAGTGTGCCGGCCACGAGCTGAAACAACATAAGCTCCCGTTTACAGCTGGTGATGCCAACAATCTCAATTGTGTTACATAATGCCTGCCTAAGGGTCGTGGTGGGCGAGGGTCCGTTTGCTGCGCAAGAGGTAGCAGGTTCAATTCCCGAAGAGATGTCAAGTGTTTGTATGTTCTGCAAGCACTTTCTCCTTGGTCTGGGTGCTTAATATGTTTATTTAAAATTATCTATGCATGTATGTCTATTATATTAAGTATATCAGATGTCTAGTACCCGTAACACAAGCTTAAAGCTTAACCACGGGGCTAGATGTTGTGTGGATTGTCCGGAAATATTTATTTATACATACATTACATTTAGTTTAGGGGCGCAAGTATACGTACTGGTCGAGGCGGAGGGAGCGTCGCGGCGGCGGCGAGCGGCGTCCATGCGCGCGGCGCGGGGGGGCTGCGGCGCGCGCGACATCGGGGCCCGCAGCGCCGCCTCGAGGCGCGCCTGCGAGCTGAGCTGCGCGGCCGGCCGGCGCGCGGCCTCTATCGCCTCGTCCGCCGCCTCCGACACTGCCGGCGCCTGTACACATAACACACGTATTTTTATTTATTTTTTTATTATTGATAAGCTTTCATTCGACCACAATCTTACTTGATGTAAAGTGACGATGTGGTCTATAATGGAGCATGAAGACCTAGAAGGTAGATGGCTTCTCCGGACCACATTACGAAACACGAAAAAATTGCTTCACACATTGGCTCAGCCCGGAGAGTGGTGACAAGCCGCGGCAGAAGCCTACCACCAGAGACTGTTCTTAGCACCACCCGGAGGTCACGTGTAGAGATTCAGAGGGCTACCAATTACGGACGTGAACAGACAAACGTCCAAAATTGTTTTCAGTCCATGTCGATCCACGATTAGGCAAGGCCCACTCTAAAAGTACTGTTCTTCCAGAAAACGCGTCAGTGTAGAAGTAACCTATGCTTGTAGAAGGCAGGTGCCTTCTAGAACGAGATAGGTATCTCTAGTAGTGAATGTTGGTCAATTATGACACACATTCACCCCATTAGGGGTTGCTGTGCTTGAGCTTGTTCACACTGCAGGAGAAAAGTGAATACGAAATTAGTAATAGATATTTAGTTCCTTAGTATGTCAAAAAAAGGCTAAGGCCCGCGCGCTATATTTTTCCCGGCACTTTTATGTCATTGACAAGGGAGTGGGAAGGCACTGGTTGAAGCTCGCAGGACCAGTGAGAGGGTACAGCGGCCTTTACCCAGCAGCCCCATGTTAATGTGACGATAATTTTTCGTTTAATGTAGATGTGGGGTACTTGCCAGTGTACTAGACAAGGTCTAAAGAAGCTTCTTAAAAATATATGTTCGCGTAAATTCACTCGTTTCATATGTAATCCTTTAACATAATTTTGGTTAATTGGCTTCACTGACTATATAATTTTGTAATGGCATGAGTAAAGTTCTGGAATCGGGGGGTTTTTATTTATATTTAGATTACACATTATATTTTCTATTTTTAACCCCCGACCAAAAAAGAGGGATGTTATAAGTTGGACGTGTCTTTCTGTCTGTCAGACAGACAGACAGACGGTCGTTTTTGGTTTTTGGTCGGGGGTTAAAAATGGTTTGTAAGTTACCAAATAATATTGCACTTAATTGGTTTTTATAATTTTCCGTCTAGAACATAAAACAAATTAAACTGTAATGTATTATTCTACAATACTGCATTTTAGCTGGGAAAACCTACTTCATCTAGTGATATCACATTTTTACTACCCTTAATTGATTTTTAGGTATTTATTTCACATTTATGTTAGGAAGTCATGCCTTTTACTGCAATCAAAATAAATCCACTTCTAGACCTAATATTAAAAATATATTAGCTCATCCGAAAGAACTTGAAATTTTGATCCCGAATATGCTAAAAAGTGATTTAGGCCAAAATGGCTATTACTGCACTTTACCTCTAAGTCAGTCAGTTGGGCAGATTGGGTAACAAGTGCCATGCAACAGCAGTTTTGGTATGCTTAGTACCTACTGCAGCAACTGCTGTTTTGACTTTGATGTAGTAGGTACATTTGTATTGTTTACACTTACGAAATAATTTGCACAGTAGTAAAATCCTTATAATACCTACAAGGAACTAAGAATGGGTATATAAAAAAATTCACTAAACAATTAAATTCACTTTAAGCAGCTCCAAAGTAGCCCGTGCCGACCTATGTGTCAACTTACCCTACTCACCGTGACACTCACAGACTCCGAGCAACATAACAAATTGAAAAGATACAAATAAGTCTCAATGTTATTTGAGACTTTCAACCGATTCAAGAAAAATCTACTTTCATAGACAACAATAAACACCAATGATTTCCGTTCCATTCATACGTAGGTATGTACATCAGAAGCGTAAGGCTTCCCGCCCACGACCGACTTTTTGTAGGACCAACACAACAATGGGGCCGACTCAACACCTACGACCGACATTTTTATCGGTGGCTATCGAGCAGTGTTGCCAGATGGCAATTGTGAAGTTGGCTGTAAGTAGGAAGTTAAAAATATACTATAATAATACTTCCACCGAAATACTTTATACAGTCTTGTTTTTGAAGCTTTGCCAGTATAAAGTTTACCCACAACAGTAGACAAAAACTACTATAATAAATAAATATTTTCAAATACTCTACACGACAACAATTAGTCGTAGTAAGCTCTAAGCTTGTGCTACGGGTACCGGGCATTTGATACTCTTAATATAATTTACTTACATATATAGATATTTATAATATTAATTTTAAACACACCAGACCTAGGAGAAAGTGTATGCAGAAAATACAAACACTAGGCCCCTCGGCGGGAATCGAACCCTCTACCTCCTGCGCAAGCGGACGTTCGCCCACCGCGCCACTGAGGCAGTCATAATAATTATAATCTATACTAATATTGTAAAAGAGTAAAAAAAACTATAATCTAATATTAAAAAGAGGTAAAAATGGAATATAGTTTAGTTAGAGCCTAAGTGGTGATATATACAAACTTTTAAACGCAGGAAAACCAATTACAACGCGGGTTACACTGGGGGTCTGGTTTTTTATGGAGGTTGATATCTTACTACAACTTTATTACAATGAACAAAGTGTAATTAAAAAGATTTAGAGTTACTAGGCATTTTATGATGAGCAAAGTTTAATATTACTTAAAATATGCCAAATTTTGCATAATCGTAAATAGTTAAGTGAATATAATAACCTCAGCGGCTTCTAGCAGCGACGGGGCGACTGGATCGCGATTGCCAAATATGACCTTTCGTTGGCCATTAACGCCCACAGCAGCATCTGGGGTAGCCCTCCCGCGGCCTCGACCGCCTGGGAGCACTAGCGGGAATCCCGAGATCAGGGGGGGGAAGGGAGACGTCCCGCGGAGCGAGAACGCGGATGTGGGGGTGCGAGGGCGAGGTACTACGGAGTAGTATCTTCCATTATGCACAGGCTGGCCAGCACGAAACACGGGCGAGAGACCCCTGTATGCACTGGCGCTAGGGTGAGCGGGCCAGAACGCGGAAGCTCTGATTCTTAGAGCCGGATCGAATGGATCGACTCGAGCAGGGCGCTCGGCTCTGGGCGGGGACGCGTTGTGGCCGTTCGATGGGCCCGCAACGCAGTCCAAGGGTTTATCTGGCGAGTCCGGTCTTTCTTTACTGTAAGACATTTCTGCAAAACAAAAACACATGCTGTTCAAGCTACTCAGGCAAGCGCGTAGTTCAGGCAAGCATACAGAGATTTATGAGGCGTACCTTGGCTCTCCTCCTGGGACTCCCAAGGAATGTTGTAACCGTCAAAATCGCTTTCGCTTTCCAAAAGACTGGGGTTCTGATTTTCTTCTGGAAAATAAAGCAATAGCAACATTGTATCTCCGAATATCAATGAAAGGTTGAAAGTCGCGAAGAAAACCCAATAATTGTTATAATACAGTCGATCGATTTAACCCCATGTATATACCCGATTATTGATAGTTTTGGACACATTCACCTTTTTTAGTTTTTTTGTATCACCGACTTGGTTCAGAAAAACTGATATATTGAGAATAATTTGCTAGAGTCGTGATTTTTGGCACAAACATAGCTGAATATAGCCGTACCTTTTCACTAAATCCATTTTAGGGCTTTTATGAAACTACCAAAGCGAAAAAAAATTCAATATTGTAATTTTTGAGAATTTTGTTCAAACTTTAGACTAAATTACTAAAAAAAATCACGGAACATTTTATTCTGCCATCTATATCGAAAACTGTAGGTACTAGTAATCTGGCTAATAACCTTCATATTTTGTAGAAACGGTGCAGGTTGGTATAATTTTGTTTAATGGCTGATACTCAAACATTTTTCACTTAGAAAGATTTAAATATTTTGTAAAAGTCCTATCAGTGGCATACCGCCTCGGCTTCACATTCGTAACAATTAATTTCTCAGTGGCGCGGCGGGCGAAAGTCCGCAAAAGTTAGCGTTAAATAAATATTTCCGGAAAAAATAATTTAACGTATTCAGAAATCGATGCAAGATTGAACTGATAAAATAAAAAATATTTTTACAAGGCTTATGTACAAGAATTGTATCTTTTTTTTTCGCAGCTAGGTAAACAATCTAGATTTTAAATTAGAGTACTTTGAATAAAATACACCGTTTACTCAAACAGAAACGAAAGAATAACCAGATGAAGTTGACACATTTAAAAAATATTAAATCGCCTTCTTTGTTTTTATCCGATATTTATCAATTAATTTATGTCGTGTATTTCGTTTGATCAAGGTGCGAAAATACTCATCGTATAATATAATATATTATATATAAATATTGTTATTATACATATGAAAGCTGTGTTGATTATTCTTAGTTTTTATTTAAATTAGCTTTAAGTTGAGCTATCCATATATGCTATGTATATATGCGCCACCTGCACTGAATTTCGCGTAATATTTGAATATCACCGGTGAGTTTATCTTTACTTTGCGATTTCAGAATACCACACAATTCATTGTTGTACATGATATGCTAAGTTATCAACATGTACATCCTCCTTATCCAATAGGTATGATATGGATAGAACGTAACAATGTATAAAGGTATTGTAAAAATCTTTTTAATATTAGTGTCTATGTCTACAGTTCGATAATTTTCCAAACAAACTCACCCTTTAGAGTTTCCAATGAATCATTTTCTAACTCGTTGAGGGCAGCCGCTGAAATTAATTATGAATTAAATGGAGTCAACCTAGAACTTGGTACCAACTACATTTTTATAAAGAGATTGTACCCTACAATATTTCACTCCAGTGTCCAGTGAGAACTGTAAATTTCGAACTGATGATAATTTTTCTGGAAACACTAAGCTAACAAAGAAATTTACGTAGGCGATTGTAACTAGACTATAGATTCACTGCCTCTCTACTTAATTCCTCCCTCATACCTTCATGTAATAAAATTTTTTGAGTCCTCTGATGTCTCCACACACATCAGATAGAAGCTATCTGACAATTGAATGATCGAAATTCTTCATTTAAAAACTAATGAATTCATACACACGCATCAATCAATCTGGCCAATATCTGGGCCCATCCATAACTATTAAAACCTGAAAAATGTATGTGTATTTTTTTCAGAAATTCGGCCTCTAAATGGAAGTTAGCCTGAGAGCCGAAGGCAGCCACACCTTAGTTATTGTATAAAGGAAAGTTTCAACCAATATTCCACCACCAAATTCAGCGAATATGGAGTTAGTGTGGTTTACTTTTCGAGTCAGTCAGTAGTCATCATAAAGATCATTTATTTCCATTGCTTGATTTTACACATCTTAGACTTCAAATATTGAGTTATTTGAATGAAACTTTGGATTAATTTAAATACTGGATTTTGCTAATTTGAGACTGCACTTTTCGTCTTAGTGAGCATTTATGTTCTCAAAGGAAATCCTCGTTCTCAATTTGAGACTCCTAGCAATTCTTAAGTGATAAACCTCACTTTGCAGGTTAAACTATTTTGCTGAAATTGATTATTATTATTTATGGATGTGTCCTATCAATTGTTTCCCGAGATTTGATTTTTTGATTGACATTATATTGTATAAATGGATCTTGTGTCCGCAATAAAACATTATTATTTACTTTTACTTTTATTCGTTTCCGACAGGAAATAGGCACTGTAGAACGTGGTCGGCAATGGACGATGTGATTTATATTTTTATACAAAATAAATGATAAAAAACTGAGCAACTTTATTGAACGAAAGTAAAGTTTTATTAAAGACACCTTTACTGACTGACATCTCCAAAATAAACCACCAGCCAAGCTCCAAGCACCGAAGTTCCACCTGTGTTGGGCATAAGCCAAGGCCAACTATCAGCCTTTATAAAATAACGAAGGTCTGGCTGTTCTCGGCTCCCCGACTATGATAATAGTTAGTCGTCTATGATTTTTTTTATACGTTGTCCAATTCACATGAACCTTAGTAAACATTAAAAAACTAAACTAAACGCGTTTTCCAGGATTTAACTAAATACATCTTAATTCTAGATATGAATAAGTTAAAAAAATTTCACTATAATTATGAGAATTTAAAAGGGTTACCTACCAGTGCCTGGATATTAAATTTAGAGTAAAGCCTCACTATATTATTATGTTTTGAAGCTTAGTATTAACATGTAATAGTTTAGAAGCTAATATTAATAAGATAATATTCATATGTATCTTAGGTTGGAAGTGTAAAAGTCCTTAAATATATATGTATACACGATCATGCAATGATGTAATGTATGAATCGTTATCCCAGAAACAGTTGACAGTTCCGTGACAGATGGCTGTCATGTTCGCGTGGTTTAGTGACAGATGGTAGGTAAGCCAAACATTATTCCTTTTTCACTCATACTCCTTCAACCAACCTTTTTGTACTTCACCTTTTTAGGGTTCCGTACCCAAAGGATAAAACGGGACCCTATTACTGAGACTTCGTCGTCTGTCAGTCACCAGGCAGTATCTCAAGAACCGTCATAGATAGGGAGTAGACGCTATAAATAGAAATACTAAAAATACATAATAAATAAATAAATAAGGGGGCTCCGGTACAACAAACACGATTTCTACAGGCTAAGCAACGTTGCGCGCAGCCAGAACTTGGATGGGTGACCTCTCGGACTGCATCCTGTATTTAATTTTTTTTTACTGTTAAATTATCTCTAAACTGTATACGGAACCCTAGGTGTAGTATGAGTCAATTTCATACTAATCAAATTTATTTAAGAATGTTTAGGTACAAAATCTTATCTGTAATACATATTATCTGTGCCCTTCCAGCACGGCATCTTGATCAAATCAAACTTGGGGTTGAGCTACGAATAAGTGGCAAATACTCGAATGCGCTGAAATTAGACTAAGCGAGTGAAGCCATCCGCTTTGTTTGCCGCATTAGTTAGACCCGCAGTAGTTGGATTAGTAGGCGTTAACGCATGCCGGACTCCAGTTTGCGATAGTAAGGGCCGCGCTTGATTGACTCATCTATTTTAATCATCATCATCACCACTATTAACGTTCCCACTGCTGGGACACAGGGACTTCTCTCTGATTAGGATTAGGCGAGAGAGATTAGGCCTAAATTAATTATACTTAATTGTTAATTATGTTATACTTGTTACTCATGTAATGAGGCATGGTTTTTAATCAAGGATTCAAATTAAAATGATTGACTTATTGATTCAGTATATGTGCGTAAAATCTCAAAGATTGTGTGCACATGACATCATTATCAAATCCTCCCCCTATTTTTCAACGAGTTCACATCTTGAATTTACGCAAGTTAGTCCCCATACACGTTTATCATTTATATTTATTTAATTCTGAATAAATGTATTTAATTTTGTATTTGTACTTAATTCGTTTTACAAAACCCGTTCTTACATGTGTTAATACCTCATATTATAAGGAGCTTCCTTGTCCAATTTCCTAACTTACTTCAAAACATAGGGACTTTTACACAACTCATGGGAACTTTGTTGTAAAATGTACAATTACACCTAAAAGGTTACAATCCAGTCATAAATAAATCATCAGCGGTATAATTCTTATGAACTGAATTTTTGTATATGTTACTGTAAAACCCCGGACGGTTGGTAAATTTACCACTTCAAATTTTTATTATAATTGCTCATGTAGGGAGTTCTCGAGTTATAATATTCAATAATCCACATTTATATTACTAAAATTAGGTGAATTTCTGTTTGTTTACACTTCAATAATTTTTTTCGTGTCTTAAAACTTTCAACTGACTTGCCTTTAATTCTGAGCCTTTGTCAAAAATTTACAACATTTCAAAGGTATAACATAATATGATTACGTGAGTGCATTATAATCGCTTTCTCAACGCTTCGTTCGAGTACCGGTTAAGTTTACAGGAAATGCATATGACATTCCATTTATTCTGTAGATATCTCCGAGCGACAGGTCGCGACATATTCGCGCAGTATCGGTGACTGACTTTAAAACATTTTTATCCGTCACGATACCCATGTCGATATTTTACATATCCATTCTCCGATACATAGGGGTATACAACAATTCAGCACAGTAGGAATTTTTTCGCAGATGCAACCATAAGAATAAAATTATAGGACCATAAGTTTACTTACAAGATGAGTGAAATGACTTGTGAGCTCCGAGCAAGAACACATCGAAGGATAGATCCAATGAGTCCTCCAAGCAGCTGGAGTCCTGAAACAACGGGATAGTTAGTACACCTCGGCCTCTGCGGGACTCATCATATTTTCGGGGACAAGCTACAAGTTTAATTATTGCAATAATAAAAAACTAATATTTGATAGGTACACATGATTGTACCTTTTATTTATATGATTTTAATACATATGTGTGTGTTTGTGTGTGTGTGTGTGTCGATCACGGCGACAGCTTAAATTCCTTGATGTCACAACCCGCATGTAACTTATCAGTGTGCATTTCAAAACCCATCTGCGGAATAACACCTACCTATTGAGCAGAATGTTTGTTATCCCTAAAACGGCGTTGCGCGTTGATGTGAACATGTCAAACATTTACATCGATATCGTGCCGTCTAAACAAGTTATAAAGTTCTAATTGGACGAAAGCGGCGTTCAACTGAGTCACATATTTTTCACTTTAAAATTTTATTTAACTTTGCACTGGCAAACTGACGCTTCAAGCGCAGAATCCAACTATAAGAAATGGAATTGAAGTTTCAATATTAACACTTATTCAATATATATTTCTAGACAATACGCACAACAACAACTAGACCGGTGCGGTGGTAAGCTTTAAGCTTGTGTAACGGGTACGAGACATCTGATATACTTAATATAATAGACAGACATTTATGATTATTTTTAGTACCTATACATATTAGACACCAAGGACAAAAGTTGCCACGAAAATCAGATTTTCCCAAAATATCTCGAGACGTGTAGCTCGGATATCATAAAGGTATTTGATATAATATTTCGTCGTTTCGTTATCAACAAAAAAATAACATAAGCCTTGTTCTGTAAAAATTAACGGGTTTCGGAGTTATAGCGTTAAAAACGAGTACTGTAATACGGACTACGGTGCTGTAATACAGTACCTATACTTAATAACCGACTTCAAAAATAATAGGAGACTAATTTTGAATTACGAAGGTTTGCTAGTATGTTTTTGCGTTTATTACTCCAGAACTGTTTCGTCCGTGAACGGATATTGATGATTTTATTACATTTAAGCTGCAGGTTGCTTGGTTGTCGCTCCCATACAAATTTTATAATAATCTATTTTGTAGTTCTCGAGTTATATTCAATATCCCATATTTTCCGTACTTAAATTTTGTTATTTATTATTTTTATTGATTTTTATGTATATGTCTTAATAACTTCTATCTGTTACATGGGAAATTTGTGAAAATATCCTTTTTTTTGTGTACGGAATATACAAGCAAAATACCTTACGTGAATGCATTCTAATCGCTTTCCTTCAAAAGCGGTTAATGTCACAACAAACTATTTTTAAACAGACTTCTATGACCTCAGAGCGACAGGTCGCGGGATATTTTCGAAACTGATTTTCTTGAACTTTATACCTTTAAGCCGGCACGATATTTATTTATTGTAGGTTCTGTGCGCTGCTGAACTCAGTATGAAAAATTTAAGTTAACTGTTAAGACAATGTTATTTACTGTTAAATAATAATAATGCTATGCCCTTTTCTTCTAAGGAAATAACCGTGTTGACTTTGACTTTGATAACAATGTTGTTTTTTTCACATGTACATGAGAATATATATTCTATAAAGGTATTTTTATCAAAAATTCAGCCCTGTAGGATGTTTTCGCAGAAAAAAAAATTAATTACTAGACTATTAGAGTAATACATTTTGAATTATCACAGAAACACAGTAAATAATACAGACTCAACATGACCATACTAAATTTTAAAAAAAAATGCTAAATATAACGATGATACATAATATTATTCAGCTAGTCCGTAGTATATGGTTCAGTCGGTTGATTGAACCTAGCAAAGTACTAAGCCGTACAGATACACGCTCGTCCAATACATTACGGATGACGCGCATTATTAAGTTATATGAAACAACTAGGCCTAACCCAGGGTAGCTAAACGCCGTCGATTCGACGGGCACCGAAGACATATCTTTCTTTTTCCCTATCGACATGTCCAAGCGTCTCGGCTCTTCTTTCAGTCAACTCCATAGCCGACGAGGTCAATTAGGTGCGAATCCACAAAATAGGTAAATTATACAGCTTAAGTTTTTTTTTTGACTGTGTCGTCGTTTTGATCGACGACGTATGTTAATATGTAACAAGCATTTTTTTTCTCATATATAATTTTGTTTTACTATACAAGATACAAAATAACTTATTTCCATAGTTTAGTTTTACAAATCTTAGAAAACGTCTGCTAAATTAAGGAAGTTTAATAATAATAATAACAATATTTATTCACAAAAATGTTTATAAAATTCTTATAAAGTAATATCTTCATATATATAATTCTTATGTAAGTGTGTATGTCACTGAACTTCTCTTATACGACTGGACCGATTTTGATGAAATTTTTTATGTGTGTTCAAGGGGATCTGGGAATGGTTTAGATTCACAATACGGTCAACTGGATATTGTTTTTTGAGACGTGGGACAGGACAACGTCTGTCGGGTCGACTAGTATATTTTATAAAACCACTATCTAGCACATGTCCATTATAAACCTATTTTGATCAAAGAAATTGACTCCTCGCTCTAAGTTTAAATAACTTGTAATGAGACACGAGGGCTCTTCCCTCCGGCTACAAATCAGTACAGCTAGCACTAGGTGCGACTAGAGATTTAGTTTTCCTAGAGATACGACGTATTGTACGACCGACACGGAAGTATATAGTTAGTCTACTAAACCAGGAGTTTAGAGAGGTTGTAGTTGATGGTGCATCTGCCATTATTTTTTATATACATACATATATACTAGCTGACCCAAAGCAAATGTTGTTTAGCAAAATTAAAAATATATAGTAGCCGATTCGCAGACCAACTGAATAAGCATTTAAAATTTGGTAAAAATCTGTAAAGCCGTTTCGGAGGAGTACGGTATTTAACATTGTGATATGGATTTTTTTATATTAGATTATGATTAACTGATAAACAAGCTACAATAATATATAAATATGTCACCCATTTTACCTAATTATCACTTATTTTTCTTTCTCCGAAGAGATCAGTTCATTACGTTACGCTCGCCTTATCAGTAGGTCATTAGCACCACTGTTTCTGTAAATAAATTCTCAGATGTGCATTGTTTTTATTTGTGACATGGATTTCCAAGATCTTTTATTTTACTTATTAAGACGTATTTTTACGCTCTACGCCACACAGTGTTTCTACCGACTAAGTATCTTATAATTGGCTTCACATATACCTACAAAAAATGAGACTATAATCTAATACTCTTACATATTCTTCAAGATTGAACTATTTTGAAAATATTAAAGGTTCTTTTGCATATTTCTTCATATTTAATTGCTATATAGCCTCTGCGACTGGCGTAGCACGTAGCGTTTTACGAAATAAACCTTTTTTTAAGGTACTTTGTGTAAATGTTATATCTCAAGGATGCATTTCTTTGAGATTTGGTTTGCAACAACTACAGCTATTTCTCAGAAGCACCAACCCGTGTTGGAGACTGTTCATTCACCCGATGAGTGAGATAGTAAGATACTGGATGTGTGAAAAAAACTTGAACGATTTTGGAAAATTATCTCTCAAAGTAATTTTTTAGGCTTAAGTACATACTCAGACTGATAAAATGAAATTAAATGTGTCGAATTAGTAGGGGGTAATGAGAAGTGCATTGAAGAGAACGCCAACCAGCCCGGGCCATCTTGAGACGCGGACGTCGCAGGGAGATAATTTTCTGTTTTTTTCTCGCGCTTGAATCGTAGAAGATTAGCAAAATTAATCCTGAGACGACTCTGCTGTGAATTCACTGCACAATATTTCTATTGCGTCTTATACTTGTTTAAGACTGAATAATGATTTACATTTGTTATCATTTCTCTACATCCACGGTCGTCTAGAAGAAATTGCTTTAAGCAATAAATAAATAAATAAATATTTCCGGACAATCCACACAACAATATCTAGCCCCGTGGTACGCTCTTAGCTTGTGTTACGGGTACTAGACATCTGATATACTTAATATAATATGCATACATACATAGATATTTTTTATTATACATATTAAACACCCAGACCAATATGTCCGCATTACGCATTCTAGGTTTAGTTTTGAGTTCCTTATTGTATTGTTTCTTTGTTTGGTGTGTTATAAAGTAAGTATTTTCTATCTATCTAATGAAAACTAAATGTGGACGACGTCTTATCCCTGTTTGGAAAGGCTAAGTAGACGAAACATCCCTTTTTCACAAAATCCACCATCATCATCATCATCAGCAAGCATGTGCTACTTCAGCACCATGGATGAGCATGGTGCTGAAGTAGCACATGCTTGCTTTATTGTCGGGGAATTATTCTAAGAGGCAGCAGAATCTGCATCAAAAATTAGAACGCCTACATCCCATCTGAAATCATCTTTAAATTACTATAAACCCCAGCCAAATAAATGACTACGCAAAAGCCGTCCTGCTTTATTCACACTTATGCAGAATAAACCAAATGTATTCAATTCCATGTGATATTCCTGCCGCCCTCGTGTCTAAATACACTTAGAATGACGAGTCACTTTCTTCACATTTCTACCCTGAAAGGTTATGTAAAGTAGGTATTAAGTAAGCAGTAAACAACAAACTACTTTCATCAGATAGAATAAATTATAAGTACCTACTTTGTAAACCTCTTTTGCGAATAAACATAATATTATTAAAACTGCTACTTGCACGATGAAGAAATGCATTTTTAAGTAATTCAAAGTAAAAATGTAATATCACTAACATTGCGTCTAATATCTATATAAATATAATATTAGTCGCTGTCGAGTTTGTTTGTTTCATTGCTTGCTTGAGTGCGCTTATCTCAGCAACTTACTTGAAAAAATATTTTAGTGTATAAAGCCAATTTATCGAGGAATGCTATAGCTATTCTTAACGCAGAAAAATATTTTGTTCCCTCGGTAAAATACGACAACGCAAAAGGTGAAAACGTTTACAAAGGAAAACGTATTGAATGGAACAAAGGAACTTACCTATGATATAAATTAGTATTGGCTCGACTCGTGTGATGTTTTTTCGTCGTTATGGTTTATCCTATCTTGACGGTTTCCCGTAACCAAATCTTGCAAGTAGTTGCCACACATCCCCGGTATTACGAAGCTAGTGAACGCGAGGGTGGCCGGCAGGACAGCAACGCCGTTATGCATGGACATAACCTCGTTATTGGACGTTCGCCTCGACCTCGTGTAATTCCTCCGGATACGTGTCTTTAGATAATTTTCTAGTTCAAGTTTATAAAAAGAGCTTGTTTCAATAAATTTTATAAGTATGAGATGGGCTCACACGCTAAGGGCCAACAGTTAAGTGTAGTTCAACAGTTTATACACTTACTTTGATAAAAATAAACACAAAATAAATAAGAATATATAGTAAAAAAGGTCTAATTTTTTTTTTAGTTGACCTGAGCTTTTTGGGTAATAAACGTTTAAACTTTGAATAGTTGGGGCACAGGATTGCTTCTCAAAGTTTAAGCATATCGAAACTCCAAAGCAGCTTCCGATCTGTAATGCCGTTATCCAACTTTAAGTAAGTATTATGCATACGCACCTAAATGTCTATTTGTAAATATTTTTTGGCCAGCAGGAATCGTATACCGACGCTTTAGGGATGCGTTCACGAAAAAAGTCCCTAATTATATACAGTAATACATCGTAGTATATGTTAGTCTGTAAGATACTTATTTATATGCATTGTTAGCTGTTTTATATGTGTATACGTGGTTTGCGGGGCATTACCTCGCTGTAACACAGTTTCTATCTAGCACAGGAGGTAGTCATAAAAACTGCCTTAATTATGTACATTATGAACTAAACAAATATTAATCAAATGATTGATTTAGTTTTTGTTTAGCCGAAGGACCGCCATGTAATTGATCCTGAAGTCCTGTTAATAAATTGGAAAAATAAATTTCAACCTAGACATTTCATTCAATTAGAACTCAGTCAGAGCTAGCGCAGGATAGAGAACGGTGGAAGTCCCTCGTTCCGGAGGCCAAAATCCACATTGGGTCGCTGAGCCACAATAGTTAGTTAGTTAAATTTCAAAATCCACCCGTCTTTATTGAAAGACCATTTATACAGGATGGACATAAATCGATGGACTCAGGACTAGAACCACTTAAAATCCTTTATCAAGGTTATTTCGATGAAAGTAAACTTTTCTGTATTTTTTATGAAATAAAACTGCATTCAAAGATAAAAAAATGTGTCTTACCCGCGAATCAGACTTTCCAAAAACCGAAAAACCTACCCTAGCAGTTTTTATTACAAGAATTCAGGATACAATATTCTTAAATTCCCTAATAAATTATCTTTTCAAAAAAGCATAGGGCATTTAGAATATATTTTTTTTATTCTCCATTAAGTAAATGTGTAATTATGTTCGTGGCTTCTACAAATCTTTTTTTAGCAGCAGAATTTCAACAAAAGATGTAAGTTAGCTGTTTCGAACTACAGTGAGAAGTATCTTGTCAGACAAACACGATCTACAGAAGTTTTATTTCGAAATATGGTAATATTTTGTATGAATGTTAATGATTTTTAATAAGTGTTAAACCTCACTTTACACCCTCCTTACCTCCTTTTAACCTCTCCTCTTTTTTTTTGGTTATCACATCGGGGACCTTTCCTTGAGATGCAGGTTCGAATCCTGTGCGCGAAGGTTACGGATGTGTCTTAATTTTATCTGCATTAAATTTAAAAATAGTTTTACCTGCAAATTGAGGTTTATCACTTATTAAGAATCATTAAAATTTAATAATAAGGACGAGCGCCTTTGTTTCCTTTGAATCTGAATTACAATTTCAGCTATGGAAGTAGAACAGTCCTTGGATTTTCTACGAGATGTCGTTACTCGGGGCTTCACTCGATAATACAAAGTGCAGGAAAATTTTGGCCTACCACGTAATGACGCGTTTGTGTAATTGGTTATCACGTCGGGGCGCTATCCCGGAGATGCAGGTTTGAATCCTGTGTGCGTAGGTTACGGATGTGTCTTAATTTTTACTACATAAAATTTAAAAATTAGTAAGAATTGTTGGTCTGTAGCGTTAATTTTTAAATTTTTGGTAATGTTGATTCGTAAGTATGTTTTAATTTTTCATAAGTCTTTTATGCTGTTTTGTTTTTCATCAAAAAAAATAAAGGATTGCATGGAAAGAGCTAGCACATTGCACATTGATTTTCTCCTGTAAACACGCCCGGATTGAGAAACATGCTTTTAAAAATAGTACTCGTATGATACGAAATCTAAAACCTTCAAGAAAAATGACGGCTTTTGTTCGAGCTATTGTTCATAGAATAAAGGCTTAGAGGATGATAAGTACGGAACATGTCGTAACGCTGCCGGGAGTGGCGTGCCTGGCGCCTAAGAGAGCAGTTTGTAAGTCAGCTTACAGCCGGTCGGCCCGGCTATACAGTATAGCACTTCGGTTGGGGCTTTCGGAGATTAAAAATTGTATGTTCCAGAATGTCCGGTTCCTAATTTGGGTGTTATTCTAATATTTAGAAAAAAAATGTGAGTCGAAGGACGCTCGAGAAAAATAATAACCTAATATAATCAACGTTACGAACTGGTGAATCGGTATTTTACTACAAAGGCATAGATCAATTTACTGAAGGATCCGGTAGTCGCTAGGCGATCCTAACGATGCTTTCAAATTAGGCGTTTCGAGACGCATGTCCGGGGCGCGTTTGACTGATTTCATAGAAAGAAAACGGTGCGGCGCTGATAAGGCAACCATTCCAGTTGGCAGGCGTGCGCGGTTTCGACAATTTTGTATGACAATTTAAATTTAAAATTAAAAAAAATACTAATTCCTAATTCTTAGTACCCTTAAAAGTAAAAAAATCATACTATTTTGTAATGAGCTATATAAATAAATACGACGCGACGTGGTGCCTATCTACTAGGTATACCTATAAGTCAACACCAATTTATTAGGGTACGATTAAAAATGATGAGAATGAATATTCCAGATTTACATATATTTCTTCTTCTGTGGCGCAGCTGATTGCAAAAACTTGTTTGTAACTCGAAGGCATGAATATTCTAGAAAGCTATTTCGATAGAAGCAAAAATGAAACGAATTGTTTCATGATATTGATATTTCGAGAGAAGATGTGTTAAATGAATAACGGTCCATCTACATCTAACTTTTCCCATACGCCTACTCCCACTCCAACAAATACTCTCTCACCTACACCTACTCCCTCGTCTACTTTTGCTCCTACTCCCTCGTCTACTTTCACTCCTAGTCCTACCCCTACAGACACCCCAACACGCACGCCCACGCCCTCGGACATTTTCAATAAGTCACTACGAATTCAGGATTTAATTTGACGCTCGCAATAAAACTTTCATTAACGCACGTTAGCTGCACAGTGAATCTGTACAGCTCTGCGCGTATTATTAAACCTTTTTCAACTTTTTGTTCTGTTTTCTTTTACGTTTGACAGGTACGAAGCCCGACAACATTTTGTATGGGGAAATGTTGATTTTATTTTACAAACTATTTTCAATGTTTTTAATATTCGTTCTGCTGTTCCAGTAGTGTTTCCTATAACACAATTTGAATAAATCATCAACTATTGAAATCAGTTCGGTGTGCGTTATACCTTTTATAATTATATTTGGAGAACGTTGTGTGGTGTGACTATTGCTTTGTTTTATGTATGTTTTATGTTCTATATATACATAATATGTAACAATATTAATCCTATCTTCATAATATGAAGATGCGAAAGCTTAATGTTGTTTTCAGATTACTAAGAGCCTGACCAAGTATATGAAGGAAAATATTGCAGCAGGTGATGAAAATGTTTAGGTATTTAATTGAAATGCTGCGCAATAGAAGTCGCGGCAAAGTTTGTTTTCTTATAAAACTAGCTGCCGCTTGTCCAGCGTTATTTATTATAATAATCGTATTTTACCGCGGAAAAAAGCCTTTGTGTTATTCTTACATGTAATTTATAAATAGCTGCGCCACAGAAGAAGAAATATATGTAAATCTGGAATATTCATTCTCATCTTTTTTTTTCGGGTTCGATTCCCGCCGGTGGGCTAGATTTTGTACGATCTACAATTTCTGGATTCGGGTCTGGGTGTTTTCTATGTATCATATGTATGTATTTACAAAAAAAAATGTATCTATGTAGTATATCAGTCACCTAACACCCATTGTACAAGCTCTGCTTAGTTTGGGGTTAGGTGATGCTGTGTGAGTAGTCCGGAAATATTTATTTATTATTTATTTATTTTATAATAGTGTGAAGTTTCAACATAATCTATCTAGTAGTTTTTGCGTTAAAGAGCAAACAAACTTACATCCCCACTAACTTTTACGTTTATAATATTAGTAGGTCCCTCCTACTGCTCTATCTATGTCGACTTTCAACACACGTATAAGTTAAAAACAGAGAACAGTGCTGATTTCGCGAGCAACCTAGTTGATGGAAAGAAATAATGCAAATCCCCAGTATTTTGTAGAACAACAAACATTTTTCCGGTTGTTTCAAACACTGAAACAGTTAGAAAATATCGAATTTGATGTTATTGCTACAAGCAAGCTTTACCAACGGCCGTATTTATTTCAGTGATCACTTTATTTTAAATATTATTTGAACTATTTACATCGACGAATTTAAATTTCAATTTAATTAACATTTAGTTGAGCTGTCCATGTAAGCCCTGTGCTTGACACAGGACTTGAGTGGACAGACAGGTGCGATTCGGCTGGGTGCTGTAATTGGACTACTTCTTCAATTCAGTAAAAATTATTATAATTGGACTTTGCGTTTGAAGCGTCAGTTTCCCAATGTCAAACTAATTAAAATTATAAAGAGAATAAATCTAAATTTAAAATTTAAGAAAAAACCCCGATTTCTATTCCTTAATTTCCTAAGAAGTAAAAGACCAAAATATTTTGTAATGTGCACGCGATGCGCTTTCATTTGATACCCTACTCGAGTATATTTTTGATTGATTGTTTGCTTAAACGCGCTAACATCAGAACCTACTACTATATCGATAAAAGAATCTGTTGCAGAGAGGAGTATTTATTGAAGAAGGATATAGGCTATTTTACCTCGGGAAAATACGTTGAACACCCGCGGAAAATCTATAAAACACAATATGAAGGTACGGCAACGCCGTGGCGCGCTAAGCTAGTTCTCATTGTAAAAGACAACGGTAGACGCATAATTTAGAAAAATAAATCCCAACTGCAACTTTTTTAATACACCGAGCGCGTTATTTTTCACCCGAACTGTGAGAGTGACATTTCATTCTCACGCTAAAAACATATCCAACGTCACCTCTCAAAACTAAATTCTAAAATCCATAGAACCGTTCAGGCTGCAAACAATTAATCGTTTCCATACAATAAACTCGAAAAATATATTCCCCCTTTTGACTTTGATAAAAATATTATATTACTACGAACTAAGGCGGCGCTTGAAAATAAAGAAGTCAATTAGAACTACAGAGATGTCAACAAGAACTTAGTACTCGACGTTATTCAGAAATGTTAATAAAGTAAACGGCTTTTCAGAGATTTGCAAGACATTTAATATGAGATGGGGCGGTACTAGTTCGTCGGGCACAACAATCCGAGTCCCTGCTCAGCGAACTCAGATATATTTAATAAAAGAAAAGCTATAGCAATATAGTATTTTCAACACCCGATGAGACTGAATAAGGTTGCGGAATCCGCGAGTGTTGTTAGACAACTATTTTTGGTGAAAATTAGTTAAGCCTTTGGAAGACGAGACGAGCATGGGAAAGTGGGGAAGAATAGCCGAATGGCTACAAATAGACTAGACTAGTTTTAAACGCCATGGCGGCGTTACGTTTATCTTGTCATTTTCGATTTTTCTGTTGACTGTAGGTACTTAAATGAAGCCGTGTTGGCTAAGTGGGAGGACACTCGACTTTCATTCCGAAGGTCGTGGGTTCAAACCCCGCCTCGCACCTCTGGATTTTTCTTCGTGAGAAATTTATGTGCGATTTAAACACGTGCTTTAACGGTGAAGGCAAACATCGTGAGGAAACCGGCATGTTCTGAGAACTTTAAAAGAGTATGAAGGACATGTGACATTCATCAACCCGCACTTGGCCAGCGTGGTGAATTAAGGCCTAATCTCTCTCGTCAAGAGAGAAGTCCCTGTGTCCCAGCAGTGGGAACGTTAATAGGGTGATGATGATGATGAACTTAAGTGAGTATTACCTATGTTTTGTGATGCTTATATTTTGTGTATTATCACAAAACATAATACTCACTTACGTACAAGTTAAAGTAGAAGTAGAGAGAGGTGGATAAACATTTATTTATCTTTTCAACGTGAGCTTAGCTCATTCTGCAGCGTAAGCTGACTAAAGAATTCTAAACCTTATTATAACTCAAGAAACATCCTGAGTTGTATACCTACTTTAGCTATTCCCACTGCATTAAGACCTACATAATACAGTCAAAGTCAAAGCGTTTATTTCCGTAGACGCTTATGGCATACATGAACAGGTCAGGCTAATTTAAATAAAAACTAAGAATAATCAAGGAAATAACATTGTCTTGACAGTTCGCTTAAATTTTTACACTGTGCTGAGAAGCGAGTAGAACAACCCAGCTTACATCTCTTATGTTGTGCTTATTAATACTGATGCGGTTGTAAATAAAATATATTTGTGCTGCAGTAACGAAAGGAATCCGTTATTATTAATTATCCACCAACCAATGATGAAGGCATGCAATCGGAGATCGCGGGAGCATTCCATAATAAATAATAAATTCAGGGAGTATGCCTATTTTAAATTACCAACTTTAAAATTAGTGAACTGTTTTTCTAGGGTTTATATTGATTGATAACTTCAATGGAAACCACAAATAACGCTCCTGCAAGTTGACTTAGTTCAGGGGCTTGTGCAGTTCGGACTGTGAGGTTCTCACGGGGTCGAATCAGAATTTTTAACCCCCGACGACAAACAAGGGGTGTTATAAGTTTGACGTGCCTGTCTGTGGCATCATAGCTCCCGAATGGATGAAGCGATTTCAAATCAGTTCTTTCAGGTGAGTGTCGCGCGAGTGTTCGTAGACATGTTTGACATAATTATGAAGGGTAAAAGTGGGAAGTAAAACCAAAAATCTCACATTAGGTGGATTTGCGCTGGTTTTCAGACGAGACCTAATGACAAACAACCTCACGAGCGACAAACAGAACAGACGGCTAATAAAACAAACAAATTAAATTAAACTAAATTATACAAGTAATAATGCAATAAAAACAAAAATAAAATTAAAAAAAAACAATATGATAATAAAAAATAGAAAATGTATACAGCCTCAGCATTGTTTTCTTTAGTCTTTATATTTATATTGACATATATTATATCTTTGTGATAAAACTGGATACCTATCTATTCATAACTTCACTATTTATATTCACGTAACTTTTTTATAAGCCAGTACCTATAGGTACGTATGTAAAAAACTCATGGATCTGCAATAAATACTTTTTCAATTAATTTGACTGCTTCAGTGGTGCGGTGGGCACGGGTCCGCTTGCGGCGCAAGAGGTAGCGGGTTCGATTCCCGCCGAGGGAGAGTGTTTGTATGTTCCGCAGGCACGATCTCCTTGGTCTGGGTGTTTAATATATATGTATAATAAAAAATATCTATATGATGTAAGTATGACTATTATATTAAGTATATCAGATATCTAGTACCCGTAACACAAGCTTAGAGCTTACCACGGGGCTAAATGTTGTTGTGTGAATTGTCTGGAAATATTTATATTTGTATGTTTAAACATACATAATGAATTACTACCAACTATATTTTTAGGTACATATCAATTTATTTATAAACAAACTCGTGTCTTAATTCATCGCATTAGCTGAGATAATATCATTGATTGAACTGTTATTTTATTTCCCATTCAATACTCTTGATGAGCTAGTGAAAGAAAACCGAACGACAACAACATTTGATACTGATGAGTTTAGTTCACTGAACTACTAAGCTACAAGATAGATATAGTTCACTTAATGAAAAGATATGTACAATATCTTTTCATTTCAGTGACACATTCTGCGCAACACGTCAAGGCGTCAAGTAAGTACCCACGCAATGCTTTTATGTCGATAAAAATATAGCTGATATACATTACGTATAAGTACATAAAGAGTGTATTGTGTGTACAAAAATTCTACTGTTAGTAGTTCAGTCACCTATGTATTTATGAGTTTAAGAAAATGATGAAAAGTATGCTTTTAGATTCACAACAACAGAACCAGCCGTTCTGCACTTCAATTTTATTTTAAAAAGACTTTGAACTAACTTGTATTATATTAAATTGATGGAATGGATCTCAATTTTGAATGTATTTATGTTTTTTATTGTATGTTTATGTTGGATGTTTAGCAATATTTTTTGATTAGTTATAAACAATAATTTTAAGTTTGTATGTTTTTAAGTTTTTATGTTATGTTGTTATTTGAAAATTATTATTTTTAACTATTTCTGCGAGTAACGCAGCAGCCGCTTCTCGCAATTCTTGGTCACCATGGAAGACCAGCGCTATGACAGGACCTAGTTCTGTCATAGCACATGCTGATTGGTATATTGGTATGGATCTGTAGAATATTTAATTTAAGTTTAGTTTGATGACATAATAAACGTTTTTATTATATATTTTTTTAACATCAATATTCTATGTTGCACTTGACAGTCAATTTTCATACAGTAAACAAATGACTTCACAATGACCATAATAGACAGATGATGACACTGTCAGTTCGATCACCAAGATCCTTGTTATTTTTTGGGTTCAGTACCCAAAAGGGGAGTTGTAATTTTGAGGCATGATATAAATAATAAATATAATTTATAATAATTTATAATATAATAAGGGTGTTTATATACAAAAAGTGTAATTTTTATAAAGTTAAGCAACTTTGCCACAGGTCAGTACTTGGATGGGTGACCGTTCTGATTACATCATTTTGCACTTAAAATTTTTTTTTTTGAACACGGATGGATACTACACCAGTATTAGTGTTGTACTAAACAATTACATAAATCTAAATTTAAAATTTAAGTCAAACTCCGGATTCGAATGCCTTAATTTCCATAAAAGTAAAACACTATAATATTTAGTAATGTGCACGCGATGCTCTTTTATTACCCCACTCGAGTATATTTGCAGATTTTCGTTTTCCTTCCCCACTCGTGAGAGTTACCCCATAACTTTTAAACGGCATAACCGATTTTCATGAAACATGTCTAAGAACACTCGCTCCAGACTCACCTTTCATACAAAAAAAAACTAAATTGAAACAGACAGACATACACGTCAAACTTATAACACACCTCTTTTTTGGTTAAAAATAAGGAAAATGCAGGAAACTTTCAAGCTTTCAATTCAAGCACTATATAAATATATATCCGTTTAAAGACATCCTCAATCAAATAAGTCGACCCTTTTAAAGCTACGGTCGGCGTCTCACACCGGCACTGGCATAGCACTCCAAACTTATATATTTCATTTCGTCGGGATTCATTAAACATATTGATAAAACTATGGAAGATGCAATAATGTATTCTATAGGCTCAGGTCAGATAACAAAGACTTGAAGTTTCCAGCGTTTAACTCAACTAACATCAAACTTAATCTAACTTAACTATTCCAAAGAAGGTTTACGTAAGCAGAGAAGAACTGACAACATAGAAAAGAATTTATTAAGTTTTCCAGCTCTAAGTACCTAGAAGAAACTTCATTTTAGAAGAATGACGTCTTTGTAGAAAAAAGTCAATAAAGAAAAGTTACTTTAAACTCATAAAATCGAAGTTTCCCTGGTTTAGGTAGGTAAGTGAGTTTTGTCGAGTTAAAAGCGCAGCCACCCCCGATATCACTAAAAATATGTCATGTTATGTGTAGCGGTCGCCGTCTAATGAAATGACAATGCCCTTTGCAGCAGCATTCATTATTCAATAATATTGTTTCTTTACATTACGACATGCCTTTCATTTTAATAAACCTAATTTTAGTAGTTTTAATTTGACAATGCCACTATACCGACAGCAGCAACAATTAAATATTTTTTTTGTTATTATGTGATGGGACTTTTCAAAATTGTATTCGATTTTCATTTAATTATTTTCATTATACATTTTTTTAGTTGATAATGCCACTATTCGGCAGTTACATGTTTGTGATTATATTTCATATTGAACGTCTTGTCTGTGTCTTTTACCTTTTCTGTGTATGTATATATTATAGACTTTAAATAATTGAATGAAATCAAGTGTACAATGTTAACTATGATGAATAAATACTTATAATAATGATGAAAGCTTGTAGGTAATTCCTATACGAAGTTGATTTTTTCCATGAGTAGTGAATTAAATTTAAATCATCATAAAGACGATACGGTATGCAGTTATGTTTATTTTAAATCCGATCGCGCTCTGAATTATCACGATATTAATTGATAGCCCTGAAACAACCCTAATCGGAGGCGGAACGACGCAGCGCGCAAACGCACAACGCAGCCGCGAGGAATACGCGCGGTGCATTGATCAATATGCTGGACCCCCAGCCGCTCCTCGAAACCGAATCACATCATATTCATCCGAAACTATGCATATAGTGCCAAACTCAATTAAGACATGCCATGCAGAATAGCTATGTAACCTTTGTAACCTATAAAGGTATTCTAATCCATTTAGGATTTTAAAAGCCCAATCTGCGGAATACTTCAGCCTGAGCTACATTTTTAAAAGAACCTAAATAACGGCAGTTATTTCTCGGCGCTGCCTTTTAAAACAGTTAATTTTACAGCATGTTACGTGGCGTTTTTTGTAGACAACGTTAAGACGAACAATTTCTATATGACTTCTATGCTTTTACCTCCAAAAGACAGGTCGCGAGATATTTGCGAAATACGGATTTTTGTGACTTTTATAACTATTTTAGCCGGCACGATTTCAATGTAGATTATTCACATGTTCATCACAACGCCGTTATAAAGGTGTACAGAAAAACTCAGCCTAGTAGAAATATTTTCGCAGATGAAACTTTTAATTATTGGAGTAATATCGCAATTCAGAATCGTGCAAAATGTTCTACTTCAATATTTCTGTACAACACTATCATCATCACCATTTCAGCTGTAGGACGACCACTGCACATACTCGTCAGTTTGGCCCTCAAAGATTCCGTTTGACCAACCTGCATCCACCCTGAACCCGATGGAAGGATGACTAGGTAGGTTGCGGGTAGTGCATTTGGTGGACGCCGAGGATGCCGATCCGCGGTAAAACTGCGAATGCTGAATGATTTCATTCGGATTATTCGACTCGTCAAATCATTCGGATCATACGAATGGTCACTGCAGATTAGTAACTTATCTGGTTAGTAGACAGAAGCGGAACAGTGGTGGCGACTGTCAAATAATCCGATGGAGTCATTCACGGTCGACTAGACTCGATTCGTTCGTTATTCGACGCGGACATCGGAGTCGAGCTGAGTGTTCTTGGTAACTAATTTGGTTATAAGACGGCTGTCGGGCGAAGGATAGCTTTATAAAATATTAAGATAGAAAATTTATTTCAGGTCATACAAAAAACCCTATAAAAAAATTGTAACAATTAAAGTTAAATTTAAATTAAATAACCAATAAACAAATTGTATTTTCAGAATTACTACGGATATGTTTTCTCGACAAATGGGTGTTCGAAATCGATAAATCGTAAACAAAATACACTTGTCATGAGCCCACCTTTCGAACCACATCCATTTTTAAACCAATATTGAAACACCTTGTATATTACGAACGCAAAATTTTTCCTTAAAACGATGCAACAACTGCCAGTCATGTAAGCGCCGAGTTTCACTATTGGTATTCCAGATCTGCCACCTACTAATAAGTCTCTAACTTAAGTTGGTAACAGTTTAGATACAAACATTGCATACTGTTATATTGGGTTGTTGTACATTTGCCACAAAGTTAATTCGTCACATTTTTTAAAACTCCATACATTGAAAGTAAATTCGTCACATGCATAAAAAATATGTGTAAATTCGTCACAGGTATGTAAAGTTCATCATAAAGTAGGGTTAGCAAGTAAAGTGTATGTGTTTAGCGCTCACAATGAATCAAAGGTTTTACCAATTCCCAAAATTAATTATGAATAAACAGGTTATATTACCTATAACATAACAAAAAAAAATATAAAAATTACTGCCAGCAGTCAGCACAGAAAAGGGGAATGTAGTCATACATATCCCTTTAACCCTAGGTTCCGGCACACGCTATCACGCTCTCGCTCACTCGTTGTGTCAACGATTGTGAATTGAAGAATTTCAGATGTTATATACCCCTAAATTTGAGAACACGTGGATTGATAGCATATGACAAAGAAATAAAAACAATTTCGGACAATTATGATGGCATGTCTCTGGCTGAAGTTATTAAAAAGCTTTCTGTAATGCAGCATTTTAAAAACATGTAAATTAGTTGTTAAATTAAAAAAATGTGATTATTACTGTGATTCAATTATGTTGATATTTTTTATATGTGTAATGTAAGGGCAAATCAGCCGATTGCGAACAGAAATAATGTGAATTTTCATTTTCCTTTTAATATTTGTAAGTTTTATGAGCAAATCAGCTATTTGTGAACTGTGATTTTTTTTTGTAAAAGTAAATTTTAATCCTTTAAATACTTAAATTATCGTATTAGATGGAATTTTATTAAACCCTATCTATGAGTGTGAAAACATTCATTTTGTTCTATTCTACTTAGTGTTTGATTTTTCTGCTGTCTCTACGGAAAAATCTATGTGACGAACTTACAACAACCAAAAATAATAAAAACAGAAGTGTGGCGAACTTACACATACTTTTTTTCGTGACGAATTTACTTTGTGGCAAATGTACAACAACCCGTTATATTGACGGCTGAGTTTCAAATTCCTATGATGTTAGATGCTACGTACAACAACGGAATTATTATATACCTTCGAACACAAATTGTAGGCCTATACATAATGACAGATGATTTAAGTAGCATCGCGTTGGCACTTGCGTTCGTGGTTGAAAATACCGGTAATTAAAAGAAATTACAACGGTAATATACACTACGCGGTGCTTCACTATCTTATGAATAGGCTAAGAGTCGTTCAGAGAGGGAGGGGTTTCTTTACAAATCAGAAATGAAGAGATACGTAGAAGAACGCGGACCGCCGCCGAATTAGCTCTTTGAAGTGGAAGGAGGTAGGCCAAGCACGCAGAACAGATTGCAGTGAACGTAAAATTCTAGAAAGGTAATCACGGATCGGCAACCGCAGCGTAGGATGTACACCAGCGAGATGGACGGGCGACCTGGTAAAGGCTTACGTTGGATGCTGGCCGCTGCTAGCGGAATTTACTGGTAATCTTTGAGGAAAGCCTATGTGTATCCAGCAGTGGTCATCCTATGGCTTAAACGATTAATGATGCTGAATAAACTTACCATCAGGTGAGATTGTAGATCAACACAGATCTACTATCCATAAAAAAACACACGAGAGCATTTAGTTGATTAGCAGCATTGTTACACTTTGACTTTGACTTTGCATTGTTACAGCCTAATTGAAGAAACCAACGTTTGGGTGTATCATTCGCAAATGCTCAAATACTCAAATGCGAGCGGGCGATGCAATGGCCCGACACTTCGAAAATGACTAAACGCAAGTACAAAACAACATGTTGAATTACGCTGAAGAACGTCGAGGAATCTTATAGGTGGACTTTGAACGACCACCTATAGGTAAACTTTTTATCACACTTTGAGGTGATGAAAAACATCAATGTACCTATGTTTTGTTCGTTGTTGTCGCAATAATTAAAAATGATCAGTTAATTATAAATCACTGTTTTGTTTGTTCGATTCAACGATGTCTCAGAACATGTCTTCAATCATACTGGTTTGAATTAAAAGATTAAGCGTCGGACGCAATTACCAAAGAAATGTATGAAATATCTAAAAAATAAGTAGTAATGGATGCTACTGTTTAAGCGTGGCAGTCGCTACACTTCGCCGGGCTCAAAACAAAGGCAAGGCAAGGCAAGGCTCGGTTTGTAGCAAACACAGCCATGTGGATGCCACCTGTGGCTTAAAACTCTTCAATGACTTTCCTAAGTATGAATGAAACGAAATCCGCTTCAATGTCGCCGCCATTTCATTCGAGCTGTGATAAACACATTCATAGCTTTTATCGAAACTACTTGATCGGGTGTTAATATCGTTTTGATAAGCTGTTGTCTCTTGGCTTGTGTGTTTTCGTTTAGGAATAAACATATATACATGTTTAGAAATGATAGTTTTCAGTGGGTGTCAGATACAAGATAATGGCGTAACATTAGGCACGCCTTATAGAACAATATAATTAATCGTGTAATAATAAGCCATGTCCGCTAAGTGGGAGCCCACTCGACTTTCATTCCGAAGGTCGTGGATTTAAGGCTCGCCTTGAAGGACATATGACATTCACCAACCCGCACTTAGCCAGCGTGGTGTATTAAGGCCTTATCTCTCTCGTCAAGAGAGAAGTCCCTGTGTCACAGCAGTGGGAACGTGAATAGGGTGTTGATGATGTATGAATTGTTAAATAGGTATAACAAGTACCCGTAGAATACGCGTAGGTATTTCACTAAACTTGTACTAGTACGCTCAGAGTTTACCACAAGGCCGTTACTGTGCGACTTGTCTATTAATTTGAATTTAATTCTACAGGCTTTTGTGGTCCATCCCCGTTCACATCATCAATTAACATCACGTTGGTTTGTGGTCAAGCATAGGTCTATACGCAATAAAACAATAGGTATTTTAGCAATCCATTCGAGTTATATTTCTATTATCTATTCCATCTTAACGTCTACGAAAGAACATGAAACGGATATATCAAGTACATAGCGGCTTTTCACATAGACTGGAGACTGCATGAGTTGATATTAAATGATACACATGATTATTATTCGGTCATTTCATACGCCATGTTATAATAGTCAAGCATGAAATAAAAACAGACTTTAATCAAAATGTGTTCGGATAAAATAACTGGAATATTAAAAATACGTATCGAATTCAGGTCCTCTTTGTTTGTAGCAGTCTGTTAATAAAAAGGGACTACATGAATAGGTATTATATTAATATAGTGAATCTTTTGTGAGCAAATCAACATTGACGTCACACGCGCAGGTTTAGCGGAATATATCAGATTTCGATACGTCATCCAACTTTATTATTTATTAAATGTTAATAGATTTCAGAAAACGAAATTTGTCAAAATGGCGTTCAACTGAATAACATCTTTTTCACTTTATAATTTTATTTAACTCGACACTGGCAAATTGTCGCATCAAGCGCAATTACAAGAAACTGAACTTAATGTTAATAACAAGTATTTTAGCTGTAAATATCAATGCCCAGCTTTTCTAGCTTTGTAAAGAATTTTACCAGGGAATAAGTTATTTCCCATAGTAATGTACTAAGCCCCATAATTACTAACTAAGACAAAATAAAATATTTCAACAACATACTACAGTAATCTAAATGTTAAAACCCTACTACATTCAAATAGCTGCATCCGTTCGGGAGCTAAGATGCCACAGACAGACAGACTAACACCCCTCTTTTTTAACCCCCGACCAAAAAAGAGGGGTGTTATAAGTTTGACGTGTCTGTCTGTCTGTGTCACCATAGCTCCCGAACGGATGGAGCGATTTCAATTTAGTTTTTTGTATGAAAGGTGAGTCTGGCGCGAGTGTTCTTAGACATGTTTCATGAAAATCGGTTGTGAGAGTGGGTAAGGAAAACCGAAAATCTGAAAATATACTAGTGTGGAGTATCAAATGAAATCGCATCGCGTCCACATTACATATTATTATGTTGTTTTACGTTTAAGGAAATTATGGCATAAAAACGGGGGTTTTTCTTAAATTTTAAATTTAGATTTATTAGTGTGTCACGCCGTCTAGTAGGTAGTGGACGTTCTACGAGGAGAAAGAATGGTTTTCTTCCTTTCTAAATAACGGCATCGCTACTACATTTAAATAATTAAAAAACCCAATATCATATTTTTTATGGAGTATTTTGTAGGTTTATATTCAGGAATTCTGAAAATAAAGTTTTCAGTATCAGCATTGTCGCCTAATATTAAGGATTTTGTTAATATTTCTTATAAATCTGGTATGCCTTGATTATTTGTATCGGTTTATATTTAGTTAGGTATTTTAAAAATATAATTCCCATACAAATTAGCTAGGTACTATTTAATAATCCTGCGTTTATTACCTATTTATATAGCTACTCTTCTAGTCGCGCACTAATAAGTAGGAGTTTCAAAAGCCAAGCCTTACTTCAAGTAAGTACTTAATTTTAACATAATAAATTAAATAAAATCTTAAAAACTACAAATACCAAAAACGTACATCTGCATTCATAGTTTCGCTCTAAAATCTCAAGTAAATCGCACGCGAACTGTAATTTATATAAAAAGATGTTCACTTAAATCCAACGAAAGTTACGTAATACTTGTAAAAAAATATTACAATTCTAAAAAGTTAAATTAAACACGCACATTCCCACAAAATATCCTTTCTCTCAATCATACATTAATACTTCGATATTCTCTCTGCATTCACTGTCGCACAAAATACAAAATCCTTAGCAACGCAAGTAATATAAAATCCTACCTTTGAGAAATCTGGCCCGCGGAAGCTCTCCGTCTTCAGTAGGAAACAGAACACATGAGAACCCAAACTTTCAACGCTCGAAGAGCGGAACCGAACATCCAGCGAAGGATTCCCGAACCGATATCAACCGAGCGCGTCGGCAGTCTGAGTGGAACTGGCGAGCGGGGCTAGGTAATACCTTTGATGGGTCCTACCCTTACTTAGGCTTTCAACGAAAATCGTGAATATGGCACGTATGCACTTCACTCGATATGATTATTCCCGGGGATCGGAGCGACCGACGCGTGGAATTCGCGGGATCCGGACAGTACCACGTGTTGTGTTTCGCCGGTTTCTTCAGAACCTACTTGCGATTTCTGCAATTGTGCAAGGCGTGCAAAACCGAGTGCTGTCAAGCTAGTCAGCTTTAAAATATGCATACACTTATTCCTTGCAAATAAAGGCATTTTTACATCGAATACCTTCTTAGTTATTCGATAAATACTACATTTAAATATGTAACTACCCTCAAAATATCATTTTTAGTGCGGTTCCCCATTATATTATTCTATACCTAAATCTACTAATAAATTAAGCTTTTTATCATAATAAGTTTTATATTTATAGTGCCTGATTTGTTTATTGCACGCACAGGATGACTGGTAGAGAATGCTTCTAGCATTAAGTCCTCCTCTGTACATTGTTTTTTGTGCACAAAGAATAAATAAATAAAACAAAGTCGTCCATAATTAAGCATGCATAATAACTTTAAAACTACGTACGTACGATAAAGTAATTCAAGAAGAATGTTTATAAGTATAATGTTATAAAATAAAATTTATAAACATGTAAAACATAGTGCAGAAACACTGATAGTTTTTTAGTATCTAATATGTTGTCGTAAATAATTTTCTGCGCTTTCATTGCAACCCCAGCCGGCAGTTATTTAAGTGAGAGTTTTGTTCACAGAATTGTTTTTATATTTTGTTTCATATCCGTGAAAACCTTAATTAAGCTTTTATTTTAAAATTGATTTGTTACTTTGTGTTTGAAAGTTTTTGGTTTTCTAATGAATAAATAAATAGTGTACACATTAAAAAGAACTACGAAAAAATCAGTGGTGGTATATATCTAACTCTTAGGGATCACCCACAAGATCCTTTTATTTATTGTTAACTTGTTACGTTGGTGACTTATTTACGAAGCGATTTAAAGCAATACAGCATTCTTATCAATATAATACCAAAGTTAAATTTTACATTTACTAACATCACTATGGTCCTTCAGCAGTTATTTTAATTACTACTTCCGAAGATATTTATTATAAACTAGTGGCCCGCCCCGGCTTCGCACGGGTTTTTATTCATTTTTTCTTTCCCGGCAATTATTCGATTTTTTCTCGCCTTTTAAACCTTCCCTAGACCTCCACGAACATTTCATGACTATGATAAGATAAATCCGTTCAGCCGTTCTCGAGTTTTAATCAGACTAACAACAATTCATTTTTATTTATATAGATTTTAAATCCAGGGAATTAGCGGGTGTACAGTCAACAGCGAAATAAACTTATGAAAAGGATCCCAAAATAATATATACAGTAAATGTTGTCATGCGATACGGACTATTGTAGTTTGTTAGAAGAAAATGAACAAATCACGTGTCAAAATGAAAGTGATTACGTAATTTATTTCGAGCCTCGTCGTTATTTGATCATTTTCTTTTGACCAATCAAACTACATTTTCAATTGACACTTTAGTAAAACTTGTTACATAAGGCTCCTCACACTAGAAGATTTTTTTTTATTTAAACGTTGATTTGGTCTCTTACTTATGCGTTTGACTGTACCTGCCAGTACGCTCGGTTATAAGCATTATAATGGAGCCCTGCTCGCTCATACAATTCGAGCAGTGCATCTTTGTATTGTCTTATGACTAAAAACTGTGCTCAAAGACATTCTGCTACAGGTATATTTAGTAAGTGCTTTTCACCAGTGCGAAAGCGGGGGAGGGCGCTAGTTGAGTATTAAAGTATTAACAGGCTGTTATTCTATGTAGCAATTAGCAGTTTTAATCTCTCAGACTTTTGTAAATATTCTTAGAAATCGATGTTATTGAAATATTAATCATTTTCCATAAAATTTATGGATCTTATTATTAATTATGGTAGGATTAGCAGAGTCCCTAATACTCGTGTACCTACGGAGCTATTGGCGAACTATGAGAATTTATTTTCTGTATCTAACCGAAACACGTGTTGTTTGTATAGTTAGTTTAACGTTAGATAATCTATATAAATAAAAATTGTTGTTCGTTAGTTTGATTAAAACTCGAGAACGGCTGGGCCGATTGAGCTGATTTTGGGTTTAAAAGGAAATTGCGCCGAAACTTAGAAAATTTAAAATAACTTTCCACCATATAAAATTATTAAACTTTTTAAATGTAGGTCACATTTACAAGGTAAGACATTTGACATAGATTTGACTGAATGCGTGCTGCAAATAATAGTCAAAGAAAATGAAAGAAAATAAAGATTTTTAAATCAGATTCTTTTGTCAATCTTATTTTATTGATAAACAATACATTTAAGAAACCTGATTTTCTTACGTCACATGACGGTTACTTTAGAGCCATCAGTCCTAATATTAAAAGTTCAATTTAATATGGAATTTTGGTAAGTTTGGATAGACTAACATACACGTTACTAACATAACAAAAATAATAATAAAAAACACTCTTTTCAACCCCCGACAAAAAAAAAAGGTGTTATAAGTTTGACGTGTCTGTCTGTCTGTCTGTCTGTCTGTCAGTCTGTCTGTGTCACCATAGCTCCCGAACGGATGGAGCGATTTCAATTTAGTTTTTTTTTGTATGAAAGGTGAGTGTTGCGCGAGTGTTCTTAGACATGTTTCATGAAAATCGGTTGGGCCGATTAAAAGTTATGGGGGTGAGAGTGGGGAACCAAAACCGAAAATCTGCAAATATACTAGTGTGGGGTATCAAATGAAAACGCATCGCGTCCACATTACATAATATTATGTTGTTTTACATTTAAGGAAATTAAGGCATTGGAATCGGGGGTTGTTCTTAAATTTTAAATTTAGATTTATTATGAATGATAACAATTCGAATTCAATATTCATAGTCATAACTATCGGTTCAGTTAGATCAACCTGACAACAATATAATAAAACAATTAACTTAATAAAATCAAAAATCTGCTCATTTATGGCGTCTAAGGCGGAACAAAGTTCGCCGGGTCAGCTAGTTAGTATTATATGAAGTACATGAATGAGAACACTACAATAGCAAGCTTTCAATTAATATGCGACAAATTTAAAGCCTACTTCTCTTTTAGAAGTCTGTTAATTAAATAAAAATGAAATGAAATTGAAATGAAATTTGTTTATTGCTTGAAATATGGTTTACATAGGTGTCAGATTATTTATACAGTTCTACATACTTCGTCAATTCAGATTTGACAAGCAATGTCAATTATGATTAAAGGATAAATAATAATATAACTAATACAATGTCAAATATTTAGAAAGTTAATTTAAATTACAATTTAATATGATGTCTTATGTCTAAATATTTAAATGATCGTTTACATTGTAATACGCTTTGTCAATAAACCATTTCTTAATTCTTAATAATGAATGTATACTGCATATCTATATGTCATTATGAATAGGTACAAAATGTTACTAGTCATGCAGTGCAGATGCAGATGTGTGTGTGTTTTATTATAATATCTGTTAATGGTAACTTTTTTTAGTAAATAAATTAAAAAAAAATGTGTATGCAAACAAGTAAATTTATTGTCCGTCTGTCTGTCTGCCTGTTACGTCATAGCACCCGAACGGATGGAGCGATTTCAATTTAGTTTTAATTTAGATTTATATGACTGCGTGGTTTCCGGGGCACTACCTTGCTGTAACATAGTTTCCGACTAGCGCAGGAGGTAACTTTCATTGATGTTTAATAAATTATTATTATTAAGATATACACAAGTTCCCCTATTTACGTTCCCACTGCTGGGACACATTGACTTATACTAGAAAGATTAGGCCTCAATTCACCACGCTAGCAAAGCGCGGGTTGGTGAATGTCACATGCATGTCCTTCAAACTTATTAAAGTTCCTAGAACATGCCGGTTTCGTCGCGATGTTTGTCTTCACCGTAAAATCACGTGTTTGCTTTAATGATGCCGATAATGATGAATGGTATATCAATCACAAAATCTTTAGTTCGCTAAAAACAAATAAAACCAGTTAATTAAACCAACATTTCATGAAATGAAAAGCCTATATGCATACCACACGTCACAGGGATGAAAAGATTACATTGATACGTATCAGATAAATAAAAATCATGAATTCACAAAAACCGATACGGACAAAAAAAAACATATTTCCACCATGGAACGCCGCATCAGGATTTGCAATCGAAAATGCAAATAAATATACGAGAAGTCATCTAGTTTTACCTTTTTTAGAATTCCAACTTCAAATATCCATTTGATTTGAAAGCGCATCCAACATTGTTGGTATAACTTCTAGTCGTAGATTTTCAAAAAAATTAAGTGATTCGACTGAATTTGATGGATGAAACGCAATCCGTTAGGCAGAAACAAGTCAATAGACCAGAGTGATTGCCTAAAGAGAGCTAGGTTCATGGATGTTACGGAGGAGGCTAGGAGTCACTATGGCAGCATTTCTTAAGAATTTAGTGGAAATTGCTTAAAGGCAAGATATAAATTATGGCTTATAATATCGTTCAGGAATAATTTTAGAAACTGCTTTTATTTTTAATTTATATTTGATTCATAATTTATTATACCGTTATTTTACCAGATTTCTTAAATTGTTTTCGTTGAATCATATACATAATAGACAATATCTTAGTTATTATATCCAGAACTATTAGCATGTTATGTATGGCAATTTAACTACTAAACATCTTTTTGTTAATGTTTTTTGACTGCCTCAGTGGCGCGGTGGGCGAGGTCCGCTTGCGGCGCAAGAGGTAGCGGGTTCGATTCCCACCGAGGGGTCAAGTGTTTGTATGTTCTGCAAGCACTTTCTCCTTGGTCTGGGTGTTTTATATGTATAATAAAAAAAAACTATGTATGTATGTCTATTATATTAAGTATATCAGAAGTCTAGTACCCGGAACACAAACTAATAATAATAATTTATTTAATAAGAATAGTTATCTTACAGTTTTCACCAAGCTAAGAGCTTACCACGGGGCTAGATGTTGTTGTGTGAATTGTCCGGAAATATTTATTATTATATATTGTAACCCATGTTCGCATATAAAGATAATTTTATTCTTATTCTAAACCAAAGTCTGATCTCCGCACATCCCTAATAGGTACTTTGTAACCGATTTAAAAGTATCGGAACCGGGTTTCGTCGCATAATAAATATCACGGTATTTCTCTGTAAACTTGTAATCGGCCTTTCCCGACCATTTATTTAAAAGCTGAATTAATTCATTTAAAAAATAAAATCTAATAAAACTTTTGCATAACACAGGCCTATAGTTTTCATGCAAAAAAAAATGCTTGCTATTTTTTTAGTCGTTTTAGAAGCTCAAAAAGAACGGTCCCTTGGCTGTCCTCAACACTGTTTTCGAATACTAGTTAAGTATCTTCGTAATAAAACACGGTTTATTAACAAAAGTTTACCCGAACAGCATTTGTACGGGACCAGTACAAGCTTACAGAGAGATGCGTACCATCCCTATTTTAAAGTTATTAATAAAAAGTACTGTCGCTAGTACCTTAAAAAAACCAAGACATTATTTAAGGGAGCATACAATAAATAGTTATATTACTTGCAGGAAAACCTACAGAGTTTTAATTAACTTAGAAATTAAACTCTAAGAATTTTCAACCCAATCGGCTCGCACTTGACAGGTTATACTTTCAAAAGAAGTTGTTAATAATGCAAAGAAATTACTGCATAAAAAGTTCAACGTTCGTTATTATCAAAATTTTAAAGAGTTATTACTATCAATATTAGTTTTAAAGATCGTGTGATGCCTAGATTTTGCGCAGGCAGCAGCGATTTATACTCGATAGTAAGTCTAGCTTAAACTGTAACATCTTCGTTGACACAATTATGTTATGTGTACCTACCTATCTATAAGATTGTACTTATTGTATGTCCTAGCGGATTATGATTGTTGATACTATTTTTTTTTACTTTGTAAGATCTCTTACACAATTTAACAATAAAGTTTTCTTTATCTTTATCTTTACATGCGATGAGGATGCTTTGAATCCAATGTAACAGAAAATTAAGTCCCGATTAGTTTGTGAACTGTGACGACATTGGACAAAATATTTAAATCTTAAATTTAGACTTTCGAAGAAGCCCGCACATTTTGGCCTGTAGATGTGATGTTGTGTGCTTCACAGAAGAATAATATATTTTTTACACCCTCTTGTCGGTATGTACTTAATAAATATAATATTTATAATTATCGAAAAAATAAATCGTAAGTTTGTTTGTATTTGATAGATAACAATACAAGATGTCTACATTACATTTTATTTTAAACATTATAAATTTTAGAAACCATACTTTATGTAAAATGTTTGTACCGACTTTCAAGTAAATTACGTAGCATGAAGTGCATTTATCTATTTTTGCTGAAATTCGACCACTACCTTTTTAAAATATAAACACGTGCTATAAAGATAAAGGCAAACATCGTGAGGAAACCGGCATGTTCTGAGAACTTGGAAGAGTTTGAAGGTCATGTGACATTCACCAACCCGCACTTGGACAGCGTGGCCTAATCTCTCGGGACGTTAATAGGAGTGCTTATGATAAACTTCCATAAAATGTCTAATGGTGTAACACGTAATAATGTTAGACCGACATTAAAACCGTCAACTGAGTTTGTCCGACAGCTTCAAAATAGAATTTTCGCGAGAAATGCGCTGCCACCTACAGCCTAAGTGAGTTACCCATAACTAAGTGTTGCCTCGCAGCTACAACCACGGAAGTCCTAAGCATTTGTTACGAACACGTGTTAGCACAGAATAAAGAGATATCTGATCCGGTGCTGATATATTACTGAATATAACATTGAACTTATATTATGTTGTAGCGGCCCGCCCCGGTTTCGCACGGCTAATTATTCAAATATCATATTCTCGCCGTTAGATATATTTTCAGACTTGTAAAACCAAACAATGGAAATAAATTATCTTGAGGTTCTACGAACATTTAAAAAAATCATTGTTTAATAAATTCCAGGCGTCCGTTGTTGAGTTATGCGCTTACCAACACATTTTGCGATTCATTAGGTATTCATGTATTTATAAGAACAGATTATGCAGTTGGTTGCCTTACATATGTTAATATAGTTAAGTATTCGGCCCGATCGTATACGGTTTAAAAAAAAAAAAAGCAAATACACACACACTTAATAAAGTTTTTTTTTAAATGAAGGTGCACTAGACACTACAAAATACATTGATCATGAATACCAGTTTTTTTTTGTAATTCTGCAACTTGGCAATCTGTTATATATAACAATAGTCCAGTATGCTGTCTGAATTTCTGAACCCATGTCCGTACCGTCCGTACCCGTAACACAAGCTAAGAGCTTACCACGGGGCTAGATGTTGTTGTTTGGATTGTCCGGTAATATTTATTTGTTTTATTAATTGTCTCTTAGTTTTAAGCTATTGCATAGCTTCTATGAGCGTGGCTTTGAATCCAGAAATCACTCCGACTCACTCCGACCGGCACAGCGGTGTTACTTTTTTAAGTTTTTACATCTATCGATAAATAGCAGCACATCCCTTGACTTTTTGAAATATGACGCTTGTCTCTTTAGTTCAGCAACCCGCCTTAAGGTGACATTGCTTGTATCGGCGTTACTGCGCATGCATAATCTGATTCGTTGTCACCACGCTCAAAGTGTAACTTGAAATAATACCAAAAAAATAATGCATAAATAAAATAAATATATAATTATAATTGCATAAGTTGATGAGCAATAGCTTTACCGCGGCAGTTTCCGAGTGCCACACGTCTTTTTTTTATTTGTGAATCTATCAAGAAGTCCTTGTATACATTGCGTCCCAAACTTATGGGACATGAAGGGAAAGTATCTTAAATATCGTAGATAGGGTATTTCGCTGAAAGAAGACTTTATGTTAATTTTAAAAGTTAGTAATTCTGCATTCATAGATTTTCTAAAAAATACTTGCTTCGTCTGGAAATCGAACCGACTTAAATGTAAAAAAAAATCATCCTACTTCTATGATGCCAATCGAAAGAATAGCTAAAAAAGAATAACTTTGCTTAACTAACATATTATTTTTAAAAAAGGAACATCATGAAATTAATCATTTTAATCAAATTAAAAACATACACATGAAAGTGCCGTAGTCAATTAAGTAAGTATTTTTGTAAATTAATTAATTAAATGCTCAAAAAGTGTGATCCCTCTTGTCTTGCGCAAATCGCCAATCTTTTAATGATTCCGCTGCCTGTTGATTTTCTTATCATTTTATGGTGAACACTCGATGTGATATGGATAAATTCTGTTTGCAACTCGCCCACTCGTATCGCTTTTTGTATAGCATATCTTTCACATATCCCCAAAAGAAGAATCCGGTCCGGGGATCTGGCCGGCCATCTCATAGGTCCATTAGTACCAATCCATGTAGGAAAACATTCATTTAGAAAATCTGCTGCTCTCCGACTATTACTTAATTTGACTATGGCACTTTCATGTATATTTTTAATTTGATTAACATGATTAATTTCATGATGTTCCTTTTTTAAGAATACTATGTTAGGTAAGCAAAGTTATTATTTTTTAGCTATTCTTTCGATTGGCATCATAGAAGTAGGATCATTTTTTTGACATTTAAGTCGGTTCGATTCCCAGACGAAGCAAGAATTTTTTAGAAAATCTATGAATGCAGAATTACTAACTTTTAAAATTAACATAAAGTTTTCTTTCAGCAAAATACCCTATCTACGATATTTAAGGTACTTCCCCTTCATGTCCCATAAGTTTGGGACGCCCTGTATATGTCTTTATAGTCGGGAGAAAGTTACGCTCTCTGTACACTGAAGTTGAGCTGAGAGTTCATTTTTGTGACTGTTTTGTCTGCTATGGTCATTATTACTGGTTGATTCTATTTATGTAAGTTTGTTGTCATCGTACATGAATTTGTTACTTATGCAGTATCAGTAAAATAGAGAACACTTTTTTTTGGGTTATATTAAATCGCAATACCTTTAAGTGATACGAATTCTTATTTTTTCCACGTTTTTTGTAGACACGAGCTAGAAAATTAAAAACAGTACGATACCTAGTTGCTATAAAAATGTTCACTAGCTCAAACTTAATATCTCGTGGAAATGTATACAGTATGGCTCGAGCTTTATCAGTCTCGGGGTATACCTTTTACGATCATTTATTGTCAGAGAAATTGCAAAGCATAATATATTTGTATCAAAACATATCCAAAGCGATGATGATTCGTCCACTGATGGGTGTAGTAGGTCTCTATCATTGATTGTTATCATAATGAGAGTGGAAGTGCTATACTTGCCACGCATGGCAGGCGGGTAGGTGGAAGAAGTGTTGCTGTCTAAATTCTGCTTTCTTCCATTGGTCGGGTTCTAGGGCGCCCACGGGTGGGGATTGTGTACGCCAATCAAACAAACCAGATTAAAAAGCACTCGGTTAAAAATACATTCAGTTGTAAAAAGCATGTAGCCCGGGCATCGGAAATCGATGCTCTAGGAACATGACCTTAAACGGGAACTGCGCCGGCTAGAACTAGGTCACTCCCAGGCGAGCTGTGCGAACCCCACCTGTGGATGGAACAGAACCCCCCAACCTTGTTATTCAACGTTTCACGCCACGTTCTGCGAAGCGCCTGTTGCAATAATCCGATTTCTTATATACTCAAATCTCGCGAGTTATGGGGAATTTTCCTTATAATTACAATCGCAAAATTAATAATACCTACCAGATCTAAAATAATAGTTTATGTCAATGTACCTATTCAGCCTGCAAGCATGCTCGCAAATATTAAGTCGAATTTGTAAGTTATGTTTTTACAACGTGATAAACCCCAATTAAGGGTTGATACTAAAATTCTAAAAATTGCTTCTACCATGCGTATAATAGAAGACGTGGGTTTAATTCCCGCATTTCGCTTGTAAGCTAAAGGGTGTCTCAGTAAGAATACACTTTTTAAAATTGGAATATATTTTTTTCATGCAAGTGGCAACTCCTAAATTTAACAGCTGTCACCTCAGTTTATTCCGATTATTAAAAATGGAGCGCTTTTCGAAAGAAGAACGCATTATGATTGTGAAAACCCGTTACAAAAAGGGGAAAGTTACGCTGAAACCGCTCGCAAACTTCACCAATTTTTTAGCCGAGAAAGTGCACCTATAGTGTCAACCATTCGAAGAGTTTTCAAAAATTTTTAATAAACTGGGTCGATTATGAATAATTAGAATCCTTTGCGTCAACGTACCGGTCGGTCTCTTGAAAACATTGCTGCTGTAAACAAGAGTGTCGCCGAAAACCAGAAATTGCAGTGACTGTGAACGGCATTCGTTACAGGAATATGATAACGGACTTCTTATGGACTCATCTGAACGGCATGAATCTGGTTTCAACAGGACGGCGCAACCTGCCACTGCGCATGAAACAACCCACTTATTGCAGCAACGATTTCCAGAACACATCTCATTATCTCACGAGATTCTGATGTCAACTGGCCACCAAGATCGTGCAATTAACCGCCGTGCGATTCTTTTCTATGGGGTTTTGTGAAATCTTGGGTTAATTCGAATAAACCCGAAACAATTCTTGATCTCAAAATCGGAAATCAAACGCGTCATTGGTGAGCTACAGCCACATCTTTGTTCAAAAGTCATGGAAAATTCATGAAAAGAGTAATGGCCTGTCATCGGAGCAGTGGGGTCATTTGCTGGATATTTTATTTCATACTTAATCGGAACACGTATTCTTTAAAATACAATGAAAATATCAAAAGTCTGTCATAAAATACTTGTTTTTATTTTAAAATTGATGCATTTGTCATCATAATTCAAATATTCTTTAACCGCCTAGAGCAGCGAGTTCGCTCTACGATAAAACTAAATTTGTATAAACCACAAAATTTTGTACCTTCCGCGTTTAGGTGATTTTCAGGGTTCCCCAAGGGTAAAATTAATAAATATACTACAAACTTATTAAAGGAAAGCGTTTTGCAGTTCACGCACACATATAAAATATCTGCCAATGCCAGTGCCGATTTAGGTAAAGTTTTTTTAGGACTACCTGCAATTCAACTTCCTTAAACAAAATTTTTAGTATCTATATCATACTTATTTATGTTATATTTATTAATGAGCACGACTTACAAATCAATTACACTAATTAATATATTTAAACATATGAAATAAATTAATAAAGATAAAATTTAATTCTGAAAAATAAAATTAAATAACAAAATAGGAATTTTCAATAACAAGTTAAACATAATAAAGTCCATTCATTCATTATATTAATTTATTTATATTGTTAATTTTTTGTTTATATTTTATGCAATATCTTATTGTTTACTAAGATGCCCCCTAAGACTAGCGGTAAGCATTCTCATTCTCTCAGAAGTACAATCTGAGAATAAAATATCTTAAAACCGATATAAGGGGGCTGCGGTACAAGAAACGTGATTTTTATTAAGTTATACAACGTTGCGCGACGCCAGTACTTGGATGGGAGACAGACCTGAATGCAGCTGTGCCTTAAAAAAAATTAATGCTCATTTATGTATTTTTTTTGCATTAGGTCTATAAAGTGTGCACGGAACCCTAGGTTCAATATGAATCTATGTCATACTCATCAAATTAAAGTTTATTAATATTAACTTTAATTTGATGGGAATATGGGAAAAATACATGGGAATATTTATGTAAAAACGTACCTAAGTTTCTGCCACTCGCTACGCTTGGCATGCGTACCCACTAGCGGTATATCTAAGACCTCGACCACATGTGTAATTGGATCGGGATTAATCACACAACATTATCTATTACTAGTACCCAAATTAAGCAGGATTTGTACTAAGGGTAGGTGAAAATCACACCAATTAAGCATAGAAATTCAGTGCATCAAAACAGTAATTTAATTGCAGGTTTATGTTACACAAAAGCCGTATTCCGCCGAAATTGACGTCATTATCATACTATGTCATTATCATACGATGTTGCATTTAACCCGCATGGGGAAATTAACATAATGTTTTACCTCCTGATATCCAGAATAGGCAAAATATAGATGACAAAAAATGTACGATAAATTAAACATTTAAGAAAAACCCCCGATTCCAATGCCTGTATTTCCTTAATATTTACTGCGCTTTAATTTGATACCGCACTCGAGTTTATTTGCAGATTTTGGGTTTTCCTTCCCCACTCTCACCCCCATAACTTTTTTACGGCTCAACCGATTTTCATGAAACATGTCTAATTCAAACTCAACTTTCATACAAAAAAACTTGTGAGGTGTCAAGGGACACCCGGATGGAACGAAGTTCCTTCTTCTTCTCGACTTCGCGAACACACCGGCGTATACGTGAGAACACGCACGGCTTGCTTAATACATACACAATGATATTGTTATACTGAAATTGGCAGCAGCCTTGCTCCTTTTCTAATTATGAATGAGCCAGCGGAGTTTACAGTTTCTTTTAACCATTGTACTTAAACACGGACTATGTTTAATTTCAATGCGAAGTTATCAGTTAGATTATGTGGGCCGATCCCGGCGGCACTGGAATGCCGGGCCGACCCGTGACGGGAGTGGAGCGAGCTCCGAACATCCCGTCGCTTGACAAAAATCAGATTAATATGTACCAGTATATTAATCTGATTTTTGTCAAGCGACGGGATGTTCGGAGCTCGCTCCACTCCCGTAAGGAACTTTCAGATATGAAGCTGAAAAGAACAGATACTACACTTTGATCTTAGTCAAAAGGCCGAGAAGCGATACCTGTTGAATTTAACCGGAGGGTTGTCATTCTCTACCCCGCGTTTTCGTCAGCGCGATCTAGAGCTCGACCAGCTTCACTAGCGACATCTAGTTACGGAATTAACGAGAAAGTTTATCCCCTCACACGTCGCGGCCCAGCGGTACGGTACACAACACAACAGTATCTATGCTATAGCAAAAAGTGTCGTGACAACTTTTCGTAAGAATTTTTTTCCGTTTAGCCCCCTTTTACAACGCGCGATAAGACTTCGTTCCAAAAAAACTAAATTGAAATCGCTCCATCCGTTCGGGAGCTATGATGTCCCAGACAGACAGACAGACAGACACGTCAAACTTATAACACCCCTCTTTTTTGGTCGGGGGTTAAAAACGGGTTGCACTCCGGGAGTGACGAAGTGAAAACGCCAGCAGTCTACTCTCCCTCCGCCTTACCAATATTCAATCAGGTCACATCCTGATGCCGTGCTGACGACAGTTTAACACATCCGTAAAGTCACAGACTTTGCGTGTAAAGAAATGTTTACTTCAAAACGTGGTACATTTTGTGCCGATATTTCATCATAATCTACCATAAGTACCTGATGTTGTCAAAGTCAAAGTCAAAACGTTTATTTCCTTAGAAGCACTACATGGACAGGTCAACTTAAAATTATTAAAACTAAAATGTTTAAACAAAAAATATCAAGGAAATAACATTGTCTTGACAGTTCGCTACAATGTTTTATACTGAGTTGAGAAGCGAATATAACAACACAGCTTTATCAGTTATTACAACTTTGTAGTTATTACAATTTTGGAGTTCTTGTATATTACTATATATAAGTTAACTAACTATTATAAGTTCAACATTTACTACGAGGTAGCTATTATAACGTAAGCATATGAGTCTTGGTCAACCAGAATGATTAGAGCCTGTCAATGTGGAACTAATCAACATCTACCCAAGCAGCATCATCCTTTATAGTTGAACTAAGCTACAACTTAGGAATGGCTGACTATGTTACCAAGGTGCTACTTCGACGAATCACCTTTGTATGTATTGGACATAAAACCGCGCGCGCGCAGGCTAACGCAGCGTCAAGGCTAAGACTGAGCGAGCAGAACATTTCTAAGGTTCATTAAAAATGAAGTAATCCGAGAGGAGTTTCGTGCACCGCAGTACAGAGTTCCTGCTAACTTCCACAGTTTGTATGCAGGTACTTTCGCAGTTTAATTATTCAAACTACATATATGATTATCAGATTTCAGATAATATTGATTACATTGTTAGTGTAGTGTGTCTTTGATAAATATATGCTGAATAAGAATTAATAAAGTATTTTCTATATTATTATTTATAACATTCAGATATAATTATGTGAGGGGTTGAATTGGTTGAACAAGCTCCAGATCAGTTAAAGAAAGAACTAAATAGGTACTTAATTTAATGATAAATTAATAGCCTAAAAGAGAAACATATTAACGGTTAACAATGCTTCTTTTCCAATTTGGTATTCGAATTCCCATAAAAACTTCGGAACGAAAATAATAAATATCATTTGAAATACAAAATGTATGGTGAAAGATCTGACGAAAACTTGTAATCGGCTTTCCTTCTTTATGTAGTTGTTATTGTGTTCTATTTCGGGTTAGTTTTCTTTATAAGTACTCGTTTAAAATAAATACATACATATACTGGTTGAGTGTCAACCCTTGTAAATTTTAAAAGAGAAAACCACTAGATAGACTTAGTATGCCGGCAAAGGAGAAAACTCGAACATAAATGGTTTTTTATCGACCTCAAAACTTCGGAGAAGAATGACAAATTCAATGTCTTACAAACTTCGATCAGGTTTAGTGCCCTGACGCGAGTTTTAACATTTTATACCCATCCCAAAAAAAGCACAACGCCTTGTGAAGTTTTCAAGAACCTACCATACCTGATATTCAACTACACTAAAACTCAATAGGAAGAAGACTGAGCGAGCTGAAAATTTCTTAGGTTAATTAAATGTGAAGTTGTGAAGCAGAGAAAGTTTTGTGCGCCGCAGTACTAAGTTCCCGCTCACTTCCCGACCGCCAGCTACTTGCCTACGCCGATTAACCGTATTTACTTTTTCAGATTAATTATCCAACCAATTTATGAATATTTAGAATATTTCGATTACGTTGTTTGGTAACTGGCCTAATGGTCCTCGAAAGGACACCGCGTATCGGGTCGTCCCACAAGATCGCTTCCGACCGATACAACTGGAAATCATTAAGGCCTACGACTAGCAGTGGCCGTCCTGCGGTTCAAATGATGATAAAACTTATGGTGATCGTGATTAACATTTTGAAACCATCCCGTAACGTGCACAGAGCCTTAAAGTTTTCGCTTCAAAAACAGAGAACTTGTGAATTTTTTTAGTAAGTAGTGATTCGAATAAAAAAATATTGTTTTTATTAGGTAGGTACACTAAAAAATACGTAATATTAATATTAATTTAATATTAAATAAGTGCTTTAACGGTGAAGGCAAACATCGTGAGGAAACCGGCATGTTCTGAGAACTTTAAAAGAGTTTGAAGGACATGTGACATTCACCAACCCGCACTTGGCCAGCGTGGTGAATTAAGGCCTAATCTCTCTCGTCAAGAGAGAAGTCCCTGTGTCCCAGCAGTGGGAACTTTAATAGGGTGATGATGATGAATGAGGTACACTAACTATAATATTATATTATATTTTTTTGAAAATGAATATGAATATTATCCTTGCTCACGGCAGATTTCACTAATTCTTTTTTTATTAATTAATATATTTATTTACACACGTCCTCGAAGTTTTTCTGCACTTTGTATTATCGAGTGAAGCCCCGAGTAGTACAAAGTGCAGAAAAATTTCGACCTATCACGTGATGACGCGTTGGTGTAATTGTTTCTAGCACGTCAGGACGCATTCCTGGAGATGCAGGTTCGAATCCTGTGCGCGAAGAATACGGATGTGTCTTAATTTTTTCGGCATAAAAATTTTAAAAATAGTTTAACCTGCAAAGTGAGGTTTATCACTTAAAAAAAAAAACATTAAAATTTATTTATCTATGTAGTCTTATAAAGAGGTCAAAATTTTATGTTTGGTTTAAGGACATTATTCTTTAGAGCGACATAATGCTAATAAAGTTTATTATTATTTAAATATGCTAAATTGGCAACACTGTCGTCGGTGGAGAGTCGGTGAGTAGTGTGTCGGGATTTTCCGACATATTGTAGGTCGTGTGCATTCAGTACGTTCTATTATTCACCTACAAACGTCGGCCAACGATTGTCGGTCGTGTGCGTGCAGCCTAAACAGGATTAAGGCAAAATTTCTTTATACCTAACATTCCTGATGCTGAACTAAACTACAACTTACTAGGAACTGGGATTGAGCGAGCTGGGAATTTTGTGAGGTTTACTATACATCATGTATATGACATTATCCGAGTGAAGTTTAAGGCATCGCAGTACTGAGCTCCTGCTTGCTTCCAGAATACAGAAAGTTGTAAAAACTAACTGTAAATATAAACTTACATAATATACTTCTATAATAATTATTATTGTACCTAATTTTATATACTTTGACATGTAACTGAATGTTATTAAAAAAATTAACTGAACTGTACTTTCAGTTTAATTACTCAAATAATTTGTGATAATTGAATATATTTTTCTAAGTAGTGTATGCCTTTGTTAAAATAAAAATGATATCTATGTTGTGGTATCCGATTAAAATAAAATATCAGTCGCCTAACAATTCCCCATTATTGTTTCTTGTGTTCCTAGTATTTGATAAATAAACAAGTATACAACAATATATGTATTTATCTTAATATGTATGAAATGTATATTGTATATTCTTATAATATGTATGAAATTTTAAGTTACGAATAAACTTTTAGATTTAAAATCGATTTGATTTAATACCATGGTGAAAACTTCTCAAGCATGATATTGACGCTTGAGTTCTTCGATATATGTTATTCGGCGCTATTTAGAGACTCGATAATGTAAAAACTATGTTAATTTAAAACCATATATATCGACATAAATTAATTATACGATAAAACCTAAACAGCAACAAATAAAATCAAAAAAAAAAGTATAAGTTTTGTTTGAGTTATATATATATAAAAGTAAGTTTAAAACTTACTTTTAATTTGTTCTTCTTACTTACGTTACGATACTTTAAATAGTTAACTTTCACCTCCAAATGAGATGTGCAACGTTTAAGATATTCAGCAAAATTTCTATATTTTGCAGCGGCTCGATGAGAATTCAATTTGGACGAGCCAGCGCGTAATTAGTCGCAACTGTGGGACGGGCGAGGGCCACTAGGTAGCTGCCCTATAGCCCGGTACTTCCGTTCATGTTGACGCTCGGTGAAAGGGTACATTGCATCTTTGAGTCTGTCTGGGCTAAAACAGATTGCTTTGTGCATAAAGCTTCTATAATATCTACATTTAGAAACATTTTGGCTTGTTTATAGACAACATGATATTGGCCTAATTAGTTCCAGTGGGACAGGCTCCAGTAAATGTGGTTGCCTAGTGCTGGCATTCTCACGTTACAGCCATGCCGTTGTTGTGACAAGCACGTTGTTTGTTAATGTTAGAATAATGGTAGCTTTTTTATAATATGAACACAAGTATTGACAAAAGGAGATAAATGCTGTGTTGTTATATTCGCTACTCAATTTCACTGTTTTAAAAATGAAGCGAACTGTCACGGTATTTTCATTTCCATGATTTATTTTATATTATTTGGTACTTGCAACATTTACAATAACTAAGTTTAAAAGAGTTACCAAACTATTTTGAAGTTCGGATCCGTGCTTGAATATGCATAATTGCAAACTAAACCTACAATAGGCTTAATGCTCCCTTAATAGATTGCAGCTGGGCTTAGCACTCATTTGTAACTATTTAAAATAGAATAGAAAAGTTTTAATTACGTCATAAAAACAATAAAATTACAATTAAAATTAACATAAAAACAGTTTAACATAAATGTTTTAGTTTAAATATTTAAACGTAAATCGGATTTCACTGAGCATAATGCTGTAGAAAGAAGCTCAGTGGTACCGTGCAGCGCAAGGCGGCATGCAAGCGCGGCGAGCCAGTCGCCATCAAATTCAAATTCAAAATTCAAATTCAAATCTTTATTAACTTTTGGAACATGGTTGTACACTTAGTTTCGTCAAATAATATTATTTACCCACAATTAAAAAAAAACAATAATAATCATTAAATAAATACATTAATTCAATTAAAACCAAAAATAAAAAAATAAAAACAATCATTAATAAATATAGCAGCTGTACAGGGGCTTTGTCATCAATAAACTTATCATTAGATTTATAATAATAGAGAATATATAATCATACTAGTCGACCCGACAGACGTTGTCCTGTCCCACGTCTCAAAAAACAATATCCAGTTGACCGTATTGTGAATCTAAACCATTCCCAGATCCCCTTGAACACACAAAAAAAAATTCATCAAAATCGGTCCAGTCGTTTGAGAGAAGTTCAGTGACATACACACTCACAGAAGAATTATATATATAACGATGTAAGTTTGATGTGATTCTTAAGTGAAATGTTCTAGCGAGAATGCATGTTAGGAACACTGCAAGTAATTCAAAGCATGTTAGCGCAATCGGAAATAGAATGAAAGAGCAGTAACAAACCTCGGATGCGGCTCCGCGAATGAATGCGACTCGGTTTCTGAAATTCACTCTGAAACACTAGAGAGCAGGTATGAAAGCACACGGGCAACCTCGGTGTGCATCAGGGGTCTGCGCTCTCACCCGCGGCCGGCAGCGCTGCCAGTACTAACACATAATCGTATTAAATGTATTTCGTATGAAATGTAAAATTAATTTCCCTGTGTTTCTGTTTTAATGTGTTTGTAAATGTTAACTTTTGTTCCGTTAAACGCCTTTATTACAAGATAACTTGTAACCCTAGCATTATAAACACGAAGAAAATCATAGAAGCAAACTATCGTTTATAACAATATTAAAAGAAACATTTTTTTAATAAGGAACGTTAGTAAACATTTCATTATGGAATATCATGTGTAGCGCGAAGGTGCAGGAATTTTTTTAATATACCCGGTAACCTATATTGCATGTGTTGTAAGTGCTAAGCAGACAGCGGGTTTGACGGTACACTGTTGGGGAATAAAATCACTGAAAATACCAGATTAGCACGGGGTATCATTTATTTCTGGTTTAGGGTCTGGGAGTTTTCTATATATCATATGAATGTTTACAAAAAAAAAATATCTATGTAGTATAACAGTCACCTTACACCCATAGTACAAGCTCTGCTTAATTTGGGGTTAGGTGATGCTGTGTGAGTAGTCCGGAAACATTTATTTATTTAACAAAGTTTATGTAACGGCATTTTTTTTACGACTTCTTGATTGTGAATGATGTAGGAGTATTAAGCTTAATTATGAAGAACAAATTACATAATTAAAATGGTGTTACATGGCACATGGTGTAATACTTCTTAGGTAGAAAAGCAGTTAACAAGTCTATGAACATAATCCAAATTTAATCATTCAATCGATCATTTATTAAAAACCAAAGAAAGAGAATCAACAAGGTATTCTCAATAAAGTTTGTTCGTGAACCGTAAAGCTTTGTACAATGTTAAGTAAGTAACCGTTTCCAAGAAGTTGTGAAGAAATAAATTATTATCTAGCTAGAAAACAATCCCCGTGCTTAGGTCAGCTAAGAATTGAAATAACAAATAAATGACCATTCGTTTATTAGGTATGACAATCTATGTATATCTTTGCACTTTGCGCAAAGGAACTAACAATGATCCGGCACCCACGCAACCGCCACACCAAACAACAGAAGTCTAACTTTATTGGAATTATCTTATTTTTTATATTGTAAATTTATTTATTTCTTTACCAGTTTCAGTTAACTGGTCCCAGTATAGTTCCCACTAAATTACTTTATAAATAAATTGATCCCTAAACGGTTTTTTTAGTGAGTTTACATAATATATGATGCACTCGAAGTTCTGAGATTTGCTTATTTATTCAACAACAATATTGTTACTTTATCGTTACGGGATGTTTTCTATTGCAATAGAGTAACAATACATCATAATAGACCAATTAATAATTTCATTGAATTATTCACATACATTTATTTATAAGAAACTAGCGGCCCGCCCCGGCGTCGCACGGGTATAAAATTTTCCCGGAAATTATTCGAATTTTTCTCGCCGTAAAAACTATCCTATCTCTCAAGTTGGATCGAACTGCACATGGTGTGCTAATTTTATTATAATCGGTTAAGTGGTTTAGGAGTCCATTGAGGACAAACATTGTGACACCAGATTTATATATATTAAGATTAATTACCAATGCAAAGAGATAAAATTCTAATCGGTAAAATCCATGTTCTTTGCCCTCTTGTAGCTGTATAGTATAGTAACACTAAATTATCTTAAGTAATAAAGTAATGGCCCCTAGGTGGTACCAACACATCATTACATTAGATTGAGTATGAGTTTGTATAAGTACTTACAGCAACGGGTGGCGGGCGCGAAGGGCGCGGGGATGGGCCGGGGGCGGTGGTGCGCACGCGCGGGTCCTTGTGCTGGGCCCAGCCTCGGTCGACCACTGCAAAATTCAATTTTAACAACATAATGTCACTAATAAAATAAGTAATAAATATTTTCGGACAATCCAAACAACAACAACTAGACCCGCGGTAAGCTCTAAGCTTGTATTACGGGTACTAGACATCTGATATACTTAACATAATAGACATACAAAGTCAAAGTCAAAAAAGTTTATTTCCTTAGAAGCACATAGCCTACATGGACAGATACATACATACATCGATTTTGTTGGAAAGGAGAAAGTGCTTGCAGAACATACAACCACTTGACCCCCCGGCGGGAATCGAACCCGCTTCCTGTTGCGTAAAAAAAAACAATTAATAAAAAATCAAAAATTAATAAATATAGTAGCTGAACAGGGTCTTTGTCAACTTAAATAATAATAATCGCAGCTGTAAACAGGCCTTGTCAAAGATGTCCGAACAATTATAATACACTAGCTGACCCGGCGATCTTTGTTCCGCCTTAGACGCCATAAATGAGCAGATTTTTGATTTTATTAAGTTATTAAATGTATTGTTTATCAATAAAATAAGATTGACAAAAGAATCCGTTTTAAAAATCTTTTTTTTGTATCCTCTTTGACTATATTTGCAGCACGCATTCAGTCAATTCTATGTCAAATGTCTTAAGGTTACATAAAAAAAGTTTAATAATTTTATGTGGTAGTTATGTAATTTTAAATTTTCTAATTTTCCCCGCAATTTCCTTTCTTTCTTAAGAACCTTCTCGTGATAATAACGAACAGAAACAAAAAAGAATTAGCGAAATCGGTCCAGCCGTTCAGGCGTGATGCCGTGACCAAGGGAAATAGGGACAATGTCAACAATAGGCATACAAAATTACAAGATCATTTAAAAAGAAAAAACTTACTGTCCACAAGAGTACTGATGTCTATGTCTCCAGCATCGCGGTTCGATAATGCGATGTCTTCCTCTTCCGAGCCTGCACACATAAGGCGAGCTAATTAGATGGTTAGGCTAGGTTAACATAGCTGCGCGAAAAAGACTAGCTAATATCAAAGATCAAAGATTATATAATATATGAGGTTGGCAGGTAGAAAAGCCTTGACATTAAGCCCAGCTTTTGTACATTTTTCTTTTTCTTTTGTGCACTAAAGTATCAATAATTAATTAAGAGATAGAGGTATCGGATGGGTTTAAAGAAATGATAAAGATGACCTTTCTATTTATCGTCAGTGGTGCTTAACAATCCACAACCCAGTGACGAGGCTCGCGGTGGATGCTCTAAGCTTGTGTTATGATTACTAGACATTTAATATATTAGATAATGCTGTACGACTAGAACATAAATATATTTTATTTAGTTAAGTAATAATTAATAATAAAAAAAAAATTAAGTCTCATTAACGGCATGACATACCGTTAATGAGACTTAATTTTTTTTTTATTATAGTGAGTTTAGTTTGGTTAATTATAATACTAATAGAAATTATAAGAGATATTCACAGTTATTTTTGACGCTGGAGACAAAGGGAACTAAGAGTTAATTTCTTATTATTTCGTATGTTTTTTTATATTCCCCGTTAAATATACAGACTAAACAAAATAACAATCATAGACATTACACACGGAATCAAGCAGACTTACTGTCAACGTCGATGCTACTGTGTTCGTGAACAGAGGTGTCTCCCGCCGACCACTCCGAATCAGAACCTGAAGAAACGCAACTCGCTGCAGTTACAAAGAAGAGATCCTTAATCAGAATTACGTGAAATGCTGCAAATGGTAAGACCTGACTTGTGAATGAGAGGGTAAATATTAAGTGGAATTGTACTACTTCTACTTAAGCTCCACTTTGAAATGCTTCTGCGTACTACGAAACAGTTCTTCGTAGGAATATTACAGAGCATGGCGAGAAAGGACTCACTGATATGCTTTAGTTAGATAGGGGGACCATTCATAAGCATATTATTTAATCGCTGTTTGATGTAATCAGCATTCGTTGAAAGTACAATTAATGATGCGATCGAAAGTCATTTCAAAATTACAAATTCTAGGGCTTTGAGAAGATAATTGTAAAAAACCTTCTACGCAACATCGCACGCCGCAATTACCAATTTATTATCATTTGAGCATTATTCTACATCAGGCTGCGTTCACACGGATTGGTGTTTTACTCTGACGAATCTGATTTTAAGTAGAATTCGGGGTCTGAGGCAACAACAGTACTTCAATGCTAGAGTTCACACGAGCATTCGGTTTTTGGTTACAACCGAATGCTCAGAACGTAGAGTACTTCGGGTATATTCGTAAACATTCACTGCTCATATCTTCCAAATGGCTAGGCCGAATTCCATAAATCCAGCTATTTCGTGCTGTACATATGGGTTGTGTACTTACTATCACTGGAGGGATATCTCCGGAACCTGCGATTGTGCGGTTTATTGGTGGAGGATCCCTGACCGTCCACGGTTTCCAGGCCGCCTGAAAACAGGAATGTGTCAATACAACTATTTGGTGCTATTAACATGTGATGTACAACCTACATGACATATTGAGGAAACGATTTGGTAAAGGTGTTTCGCTTGTTAGTTCCCTTAAAGTATCATCATCATCATCATCACCCTATTAACGTTCCCACTGCTGGGACACAGGGACTTCTCTCTTGACGAGAAAGATTAGGCCTTAATTCACTTAATTCAAACATCGTGAGGAAACCGGCATGTTCTGAGAACTTTAAAGAGTATGAAGGACATGTGACATTCACCAACCCGCACTTGGCCAGCGTGGTGAATTAAGGCCTTAAAGTAAAACACATTAATTTGTAATGTACACCATACGCTTACATTTAAGACTCCCTACTCGATTATATTTGCACACATTCGGTTATTTTTCCGCCACAACTTTTAAATGGCTCAACCGATGTTTATACCAACTCAACATCTGTCGACGTTCCTGAGTGAGCAGTTTTGGCCGCAAGGGGTCAAGTTTCGACGGTTCATCGGTCGCCTACACTGCAAGGCGACACCGCCGTAACAGATGATCCACGATGCTGACACTTTAGTTTAGTTTTTATGATTTATATTTTTATGTATGTTAGTCTATAAGGTATATGTTTAAATGGGCCTTAGATGCCTGAAATAAATGATTTATTTATAATTATTATTTATTTATATATCATGTCTAAGAACGCTTATGTCACTTTTAAGACAAATAAAACTAAATTGAAATCACTTCTTCCATTCGCAAGCAATGATGCCACAGACAGGCAAACACATCAAACGCGACGGGGGTTAAAAATATAGTAAAAGGAAATTTTACATGAAATAAAAATCTGCCAGGTTATCAAGGAACGCCGAGTACGTGAGCTCATGTCTCAAAACAATCTATATATATACTCGTATAACGGAAAGCTGACTGACTGACTCACATATCAACGCAGGGCCTACACTGTAAGTTATAACGTTTTATAACGTAGGGGAGCCTTAAAAAATACTTTAAAAATTCATTCAAAGAATTTTGTATAAAAATCCGATGTTTTTGAAGTAGACGCTTAAAATTTGGGAGGTACGTTCCCTATAGGATGTAGACAACGGTTAAGAATAGAATAGGGGAGGAGGGGATTGAACATTTGTATGAAAATCCTGAGCTTTTGGATCAATACACGTTAAATTCTAAATAATATAATATTATTAAATTTTTTTTACCCTTCAATAAAATATTGTGCTAATACTTTATCTTTAGAAATTGAGCCACTTATAGAGTTAAAACGGGGTGAAAACATTGTATAAAAGTCCTGTGTTTTTGTAGTACCTACACTTAAATTAATAGATTTTATAAATGTGTGCTCTATGGATGGTGTGGGTGTCATATGTATACATAATAATCAATACCCCTTTTAGGCTTAAAATGGGGTTTTCTAGTTTTCATTTAAAACCTATGTTTTCTAACTAAGAGATTTTTCAAAACAAGTACCTTCAATGTATGTGCAACTAAGTAACTTCGCGTACAAAGTGGCGGGCGTCCGCTTGTTATAATACAAGGTTGGGTGGGCCGAAGAGAATGGACGAGGGAGCGACTAGGAACACATACAAAGGAAAATGAATATAACAATTATATTCATATTATAATTTGGTTGGGTGTAGACCGATCCCGCATAAGTATCATCATATCCCGTTCAGTTCAGTTCATTTAATAATAACATTCAGATAAATGTCAAAGTATAGAAAATTAGGTACTTACTATAATAATTATTATAGAAGTATATAAAATACATTAAGGTTTCTCAACACAATAAATTAAAACTATACAATAAAATAAATTAATCAAACACATTTTTAGTACATAATAAATTCATTAAAATTTCTAATTTAAGAAGAACGTTCATGACTGACTTTTCTAATAACCCAGAGAAATCCCAAGATGAGACCATTCATTCTACATGACGGATTTAGGTTATTTAAAGAATAAAAACATATTTTCCTTTTTCTTGTTAACGAAAAATGAAGAGCGAAGTGCATTGAAGTTTCGCGTGTCGTAATGCCTTCGCGCTAATTGTATGAAATGTATGCGTCGCAAGCGCCCACTCCGTTACTTTGATGGTTTATATTTTATATGTTAGCGTTTTCTTATTAAATTTAAAAAGCGAGATGTAGGAGTCAAGTATTTTTGGACGGGCTAACAGACAGAATAACAATTTGTTAACAGAATACCAATTTGTTTATGTTGTTATCATGCTTATTGCGAAACTAGGCTCGAATCAGCAAGTTCTTCTAAACCACTTTGATGAATTGTTATTGTTACCGAATGGCTACGGTGGGTGAAAAAAAGTCAGTATCCGATATCACCTAACTTGACTGTCCCTTCGCATTGCATTCCAATTAGCGTTTCCGTTTGAATGCCGTCCGTTTGAAGGGTTACCTAGACAAATGGCAAAAACGGAACTTTAATAGACTATTCATGTCTATCTGTCTGTTCGTGTATGACACAGGCACTTTATTCCGAAACTACAATAAATTATATTGTTGAAACTTGGTTAGTAGTACTCTGTGAACCGTATTAAGATTTTCACAAAAATACAAGAAAAAAAATTACAATTTTTGGAGTTTTACATACCAAAAAACTGAAAGTCAAAACTCATCACTATCATACCCGTATGGGTATATTTATATATATATATAGTTAGGATTGAAAATTTTTTTACGAATCTGAATAGTTTGCGGGTGTGACACTTCCAAAGAACTAAACAGTGTGTGCCCTAACTTCTTAAAAAATAGAATAGATATAATAAATAATAAATCTTATAAAAAAGATGTGTAAATACCATGAAAACTACCACCGAAAATTGGTTTGAAGGAGATCTAGTAAGTATTATTTTTTTAATACGTCATAAACCGCAATTAACATTTACACCTTTAAAGTTAAGCTACCTTAAGTGAGGTCAGTACCTCGATGGCACCACTCTGGCAAGGCGCAAGGAACTCTCTAGGTATAAGACCATCTCATACTTTTCAAGTTCATTTCTTTTTTGTGCTTTCTTATCGACAATCCGGTAACAGTTATATAAATGTTTGATCTCTGGCTGAACATAGTCTTTTGCACTTACTGCTTAACGTGTCGAAGATTTTAGTTACACGTGAACAAAAGTGAACAAATCATTGAACGCTATTTTGCGTCCCCCCAACACGTGGGTAGCACGCCGGCGCCGCTAGGCTGTTTTGGCAATGTCAGTGTCACTCCTTAGATGACAATGATAGCTAGTTAAAAATTTAATAAATTTTAACTATATTAAATAAAATAATAATAATCCTGAGAGTATTATAATCATGTTTAAACAAGTATCATTTTCGTTCATAAAATAAATTTAACAAAGTAAGTATATTTATATGTCTATTTTAAATATCTTATATATGTACTAAATATTTTTTGTATTCAAGAACATTCACTGATAAACAAAAGCTGGACTAAATCAAGTAGCTGCGTGACGTCACCCAATTAGGAGTAGTCTGAAAATTTGCGTTGCTCGTTGCACGCAGCATGACTTTTATTTCTTGGTAAATTAAAAAAAAAATTTTTTTTTGGTGTTACGATTCAGCTATGTTTGTAACATAAAAATTAACATTTGTTCAATATATCAAGTTTTGGTGAACCAAATCCGTGAGACAAAAGAACTTAAAAAATATGAATATTTCAAAACTATATCTGGGAACATGGGAGTTAAATCGATATGTATTTAGGTCACCTATATCCCAGCTTTCATTGATCTGTCGGTCGTGTTTCAATGTGTATAGTTCTCATATGCATGTATCGATAGCTATCGCAGAATTACAGGAAGCTTACGTGTCCATATCTATCATTATATTATATCTATATATATAATTTTATTTATTAGGATAAATAGGATTGGGCTTATCGCCTGCAATCAGCAGTTTGTGTTTTGAGAACCTGAAAATGTCGGGTAACATTAGATTTCATAAACAACACTAATTTGGAAATATATCCGACAGTTAAATCTTTAGGTACCTATGTGACTCAATAGCTAATTAAGAATGGGGTAAACACATACATGAAACTATAAGTAAAACACAAAATATATATTTTATCTAGATCCAATTGGGGGAGGTAATTAAAAGCACGTAAGAAGATTATAACTACACGTATAAACCGCCGAGCACAACCTTCCTGATTTAAATTATTTCCATACAAAGGTTGTCTGGAAGAAATTGCTTTAAGCAATAAGACCACCCATTACGCATGCTAGGTTTAATTTAACTATTAATAATTTTGTATTTTTGTATAATGGTGTGTGTAATAAAGATTTTTTTCTATTCTATTCTGCAGTTTTCTCTATGACAACAGCAATCTAATTTGCTTACAGTGGACCGAGCACAGAACCTATGCATGCGAGTAATTAGAGGCTATGTATATACCCACGCTCAACGCCTGCCCATATATTGGAAATCGAGTTATGCTTATCTATTTGTCCCAAAAGCCGTGTTGGCGAAGTGGGAGCACGTCGTCGGTTCAAACCCGGCAACGCAACTCTGGATTTTCCTTCTTCAAAAATGAACGTTCGCTTTTTAACGGTGAAAGCAAACATCGCGAGGAAACCGGCTTGTCTGAGAACTTAAAAGAGTTTGAAGGACATTTAACAACAAGCACTTGGCCCGCGTGGTGAATCAAGGCCTAATCTCCCTCGCCAAGCGAGAAGTCCCTGTGTCCCAGCAGTGGGAACGTTAATAGGGTGATGATGATGATTTTTGGAACTGAAACTTCTTTAGAATCGTTTTGATTTCAAACAGGGTGCAACGGAAAAAACGACAGGTAAGCGAATCTTAAACGCTAACAAGGTTAAGCAACGTTGCGCGACGCCAGTACTTGGATGGGTGACCACCCGAACAAAATCTTTTTGCACAGTATTTTCTTTTTGTTTTTTGTTATTCATCTATTTCTTTTGTCGATTAACTGAAGTTTCACTTCTATCGTGTGTGAATCGCACACACACCTTTTTTTTTTAATAATAATAATACAAACAAAACGGCTTTGCCGATTTTTACTAAATTTTATATGAGTATTCAGTAGGTCTGAGAATCGGCTACTATCTATTTTTCATTTTGCAAAACAACGTTTGCTGGGGTCGGCTAGGATCTATATAAAATAAATATATAAGATATTTATAAAAAAAATATATAAATACCTATTGCAATATATATATGTATATGCATATGTATAAACTTACCATAATTATTACCTCTGTGGCTCGGTTGGTAAAGGTCCACTTGAGGCGCAAAAGGTTGCGGATTCGATTCCCGCGGGGGAACAGATTTTGTACGATCTATAATTTCTGGTTTCAGGTCTGGGTATTTTCTATGTATCATAAGTATGTATTTACAAAAAAAAAATGTATCTATATAGTATATCAGTCACCTAACACCCACAGTACAAGCTGTGCTTAGTTTGGGGTTAGGCGATGCTGTGTGAGTAGTCCGGAAATATTTATTTATTTTATTTTTATTTTTTATAGAAGCAGGAAATCATATTTAACTTGACGTTTAAAAGTGTACAGACTCACGCAAGGAGCACCACAATCCACAATCTTCCTAATATAATATACATACATAGGTACATAGATATTTTTTTATAATACATATTTAAACACCCAGACCAAGAAGAAGGTGCTTGCAGAACACACAAACACTATACCCCTCAGCGGGAATCGAAACCGCTACCTCTTGCGACGCAGGCGGACCGTCGCCCACCGCGCCACAGAGGCTGTCAAATTAATATACGATATTACAATCTAGCCATAAAAATATTATATTGCAGTAAATTGCTTCACACACACAGCTTGAAGGTAACGAAATAGTCAATATCCTTGGAAAGGAAGCCGTTACAGATCGCATCCCACTTATTGTCAAGAGCCAAACGCCAAACGCACGAGCTCCATGCAAGCGTGATATTGTGAGAATCGCTCTGGCGCGCAACATTTTAAAGTGACTTTCTAAGAATAAGACATTGGTAAATGAAAGTGTATAATGCAATATTTTCAGGAATATACTTGACTTTATTGTGAGAATATAACTATATATTAGTATTAAAGTAATGAAGGTATAATGGTGAAAAAGTCCTTTATATTTCGCAATAATTAGCATATTAAAAAAAAATATCCTGTAAAATCTATTGATGAATATTTTTAATTTTTCTAACTAAACGTAAATTTTGAAAACCTTTCATAAGTTATCTTGATAGGCACAAATAGTACATTATTAGAAATATTTTCAGACCTAACTATTTGGACACTAAAACTTCCTACAATTAATTATTGATAATTTTCAAAACCTTACTCATACAACGAGTTTTTTTTTAAGCTTGGAAAAGTACTATTCTGCAAACAAACACCTATTAAGGCCCTTAATCCATTGAAATGTAATGACTGCCTCTGTGGGTCGGTGGGCGAACGTCCGCTTGAGGTGCAGGAGGTTGCGGGTTCGATTCCCGCCGGGGGACCAGATATTGTACGATCTACAATTTCTGGTTTCGGGTCTGGGTGTTTTCTATGTATGTATTAACAAAAAAAAATGTATCTATGTAGTATATCCGTCACCTTACACCCATAGTACAAGCTCTGCTTAGTTTGGGGTTAGGTGATGCTGTGTGAGTAGTCCGGAAATATATTTAAATTATTTTTAATTGAAATGTATTTGGCAAATAAATAATTGATTTCATTTGATTTGAAATCGGATTAATGTTATAAAAACTGAATGACTTTCTAAGATTTGTATAACCGAACCATTTATTTCCATAAATGGTTTTGTATCTTTCATCTTGAATGCAAAGATATATGACAGGAATAATCTGACTAAAGATCAAAGGTATCAATGCTGTTCGATTAATCTCTCTATCCATAGATTGACAAGGCAGACATGCATCGAAACACACTAATAAGGACCCTCCGCTCCGCTACACATTCATCTATACTAATATTATAAAGCTGAAGAGTTTGTTTGTTTGTTTGTTTGTTTGTTTGAACGCGCTAATCTCCGAAACTACTGGTTCGAATTGAATAATTCTTTTTGTGTTGGATAGTCCAGTTATCGAGGAAGGCTATAGGCTATATAACATCACGCTACGACCAATAGGAGCAAAGATATAGTGGTAAATGTGTAAAAAACGGGAGAAAGTGTTCATCTTTGAAGCCTTCCGTTGCGTGCGTCGTGAAAACGGTTCAAGATACACAAAAAATATGTATTAAAGAATAATAGCTCTTTTAATGATCTAAAAAACAGTCCGCGATAGTATATGTCTATCTTTTAAGATTAACTCACAAAAACCGTTTTTATGGTACCTAATTTGGTCGAAATAATTTGTTTAAGTTGTATCAACATAAGAATATTAATCTTTATTCAAATAAATATGTTGTTGGTTAAGAGTACTTCATCCATTATAACGCGGGTAGCACCGCAGAGCACAGCTAGTCTAGCATATTCCGTTACCTAACTATGGAACTAGTATCTCCGAACTGCCACATCTGTAACCTTATAGAATACATCCAACACGTCCTGTTGTGTCCGTTCAGTTAAAAGTCAAATTGTGATATTGGACACTGGATATGACTTGAAACTCGCACGTTTAATAGTAACAAACAATTTTATTGAAACTGCCTTATCCATTCGGGAGCTACGATGCCACAGATACAAGATCATTTATTTCCATTGTTTGGTTTTACTAAACTTAGATACATCAGACAGATTGACAGACAGTCAAGAAGTCAGACAGACCCTGGCTTTTCGTCGGGGGTTAAAAAAACAACTGTCAAAACTAGCGCGAGTTACACTATCCATTTTGAATATGCTTTTTTCTTAGGCACGCTATCAATCTACATATGTATTTCGCCACAATTGAGTTTAACAAACCCCGTTTTCTAAAAAAAATTGTTTTGCTTCTAAAATATTAGCACCATGTAATGAATTTATTTGCAACATAATTTCCATCAGGCTATGACAAAGCATTACAACAAAAGGTCAATCTATTTCCAGCTATAAGCTTCCATTTTCCCGAGTGCATCCTGCGAGGCCGCGGGCCGATAATACCCGCCCCGTGCCGGCAGATTAATCTCTCAGCCCTTTCTGCCCTTGATAAAGGCCTCTATGCAGTTCAATGTAGAACCAATATCGGAACCCCATTTAATCCTACACTGTGATTGTATTACGGCATGTTAATTTCATCAGATGTAATATTGTGTAATGTTAATTTATCCGCTTGAAATTACACAAGGTGTCCATTTTGATCATTTTAGCAAATTTTCGGGTTCTGTGATTATCAGGTTTCACGGATTCCAGTTTATTGTTTCAGAATATAGGGTAGGTATTTGTTGCATTCCATGCATAGCAAACCGGCTGTTATGGCGGAGTTATCAATACGAATGATAAATAAATATTGCTGGAAAATCCATACTGTTACGCCTAGCCGAGGTAAGCTCAAAGCTTATGTTCTTTATACAACTACACACCTGTGGAAATACAAAGGATGAAATGTGAATAGAAAGGGGTGAATGTTGAGAGACGTGTAATAGTGGAAAATGGATTGTACATATTGTGCCGACCTCACATAACGTGGAACAAGTGCAGGCAGATAAGATAAGAATGAAATAAATATTCAATTCTATCTATCTATCAGGCTAGTTTGGCCACGAAAGAGTTGGCGAGACGGCCTCCAGGACTTCTGGGAAAGTTTATGCCATACGCCTCTGGATAGGGATGGATGGCAGTAATCAGGGGGATATCTATGCCCGCAGTGGGACAACGAGGGCTAAAGTAAAAATAATATAAACAAAAAAAACCTAGACCAAGAGATAACTACAAAGCACATAAACACAACAAGGATCGAACCCGCAACCTCTTGCGCCGAAAGCAGACTTTAAAATAACAGAAAGAAGTTAAGATAATAATAAAAATATTTACTATTAATATTTGTTTCCTATTTTAATGATAGTCAACAACCCTATTAAAAACTTGCATTGATTCTGTAGAGTCCGTTTCTAATAAATCTTATTGCAATTCTTTAAAAGCGCCTTCCTTTATTTTAAATTTTGAATGGAAATAGATTTCACGGCAAAAAAAATTCGCGTTTCCAGAAACGTTAAGGTGCACTCTTCCTCACCGGGAGCATTCGCGTGAACTCTAACATTATAGATTAGAAAAATCCACACAACAACATCAGGCCCCGTAGTAAGCTCTAAGCTTGTGTTACGGGTACTAGACATCTGATAATAATAATATAATAGGCATACATATACAGATATACAATACAATACAAAAACGCTTTATTGTACACAACACAGGAACATAAGCACGTAAAACAAAATATAAATCTAAATTTAAAACCACTCTCACCCCCATAACTTTTAAACGGCACAACCGATTTTCATGAAACATGTCTAACAACACTCGCGCAAAACTAAATTGAAATCGCTCCATCCGTTCAGGAGCTATGGTGCCACAGACAGACAGACACGTCAAACTTATAACACCCCTCTTGTTTGGTCAGGGGTTAAAAATACCTAGGACAAAACGAACTACATATTAGTTACATATAATTTCCGTAAGCTCTATCACAATTTTAAATTTCCGCCGCTCACAAAGAGACGTCAGAAGCAGACTGGCTCCCTTTGCAATTATAAAATTAATACCTTACATTTAGTAATATACTTTGCATACCAAAGGCCTGTCAGTCTTTAAAAAGAACAGTTCAACTAAAAGTTTCTAGTCAGATTCTGCATTTTTGCTTTTTAGATATGTGCAAATTTAACTATTTGTGTTTATGTAAAATACTGAAATACTAAATTTTAATTAAAAACTGTTCTACAAAAGGTTTTATAACTAAAGGGTAAATTTCTACAGTAGTAATTTTTGTAATCATTAGTAATAAGATAATAAAGAACTGTTTGTTTTCCAAATAAAATACCGTTATAAATTAGCTCATTAGCATTTACTGACGAAATCGGTCGCCCGTTATCATTTTAATATCCCTTTTGATTTTATATGAATGAAATATTCAAATGAATTGTGCTCGGAATAATATTTCTGTTCGCTTCACATATTACGAGCCTCGTAATTGAATGCAATACTCACATGCTACAATGTAATGCGATATTATAAATGATTAAATTGGCGCCCAGCGTTATACAAGTACCTACGTACAACACAAAGCGAATCACTGTCATATAGGACAATCCACCCAACGTCATCTAGCCCCGTGGTGAGCTCTAAGCTTCTGATACAGGTACTAGATATCTGATATACTCAATATACTAGACATAAACATATAGATTTTTTTATTATACAAACAAAGCCGTGTTGGCTAAAGTGGGCGGACACTCGACTTTCATTACGAAGGTCGTGGGTTCAAACCCCCCGACGCACCTCTGGATTTTTCTTCATGAAATAATTATGTGCGCTTTAAACACGTGCTTTAACGGCGAAGGCAAACATCGAGAGGAAACCGGCATGTTCTGAGAACTTTAAAAGAGTTTGAAAGACATGTGACATTCACCAACCCGCACTTGGCCAGCGTAGTGAATTAAGGCCTAATCTCACTCGTCAAGAGAGAAGTCCCTGTGTTCCAGCAGTGGGAACGTTAATAGTAGGGTGATGATGATGATGATGATGATTAGACACCCAGACCAAGGAGAAAGTGCTTGAAGAACATACAAACCCTTACCCCACGGCGGGGATCGAACCCGCTACCTCGGGCGCCACAAGCGAGCGCCACTAAGGCAGTCATTCATTATCATCATTTCAGTCGTAGACGACCACTGCATAGGCCTCCCTCGAAGATATCCAATAACTTCGGATATGTCTCAGCCGGTGTTAGCGACGAAGTCTTGGGTTTAATACATTTAGGCTACGTTTCGCGGACTGACCTTTCCACCCGAGTGCGTTTATAGATTTTTCGGCAACAGGCATGCAATTATAACAAATAAATAATAAATAAATATTTCCGGACTAATCACACAGCATCGCCCAAACTAAGCAGAGCTTGTACTATGGGTGTTAGGTGACTGATATACTACATAGATACATTGCTTCTTTGTTTACGTTGTTAAAGCACTTCGTGGTATTCCTATTGTTACACGTCTGATTAACAACATGCCCTCTGAATGCCGGGAAATATTCTAAATATAAAATGAAAAGGTCTGAAAAAATTGGAAAAATATGAATAGTCAAATCACGTATGTAACGTAATAGTCAGATGTACGTGATTTGACTATTCAGGTAAACATAAATAAATAATGTACTGGTAATGTTAGTTTAGATCGCTATAAAGTGTTTGTTGTTGTTCTAATTTTTTAAATAATCAATGTGTAGCCAGATATGTTAGTTAGTGACAACTTGCGTCTCAGTTTATATAAAAAGTTTACGTAACTAAGTGCATTGTAATGTACCTATGGTTTGAGTTAATGAATTGAATAGCACTAGTTTAAACCTTAGTGGTTTTTTGTTGCTATATTAGTGTTTTTTGTAAAAGCTAATAAATTCAAAATATATAAAATCATAGAACTTTCTAGATTCTGCATGGTGATGTATGAGATTTATATTCAAATCATGTCAATCCCGAATTCAAGATAAGCTATTATATAATCGTATTTATAAAATCCTCGTGTCACAGTTTTCGTTGCCATACTTCTCCGAAACGGCTTGACCGATTTTGATGAAATTGTTTGTGCTTATCTATGAGAATCGGCCAACATCTATTTTTCATTTTGCAAAACAAAGTTTGCTGGGGTCAGCTAGTTTATATATATATATATATATATATATATATATATATGTATATACATTGAATACGCCTTGTTGCATCATGAGAATAACTCGAATAAGTTATTGTGAACTAGAATAAAAACTGTTTTGAAGAGATCTGGAGTATCATTGACAGCTTCCCCCAGCACACGAGTCGGAGAGTTACGCATTTGAGAAATGCCTGAAAAGACGCTAAATGGAGTTCAACTCAGTAACATTTTTTTCACTTTATAATTTTATTTAACTTGACACTAGCAAATTGTCGCTTCAAACTCTTCTAGCAAGTCCAATTACAAGAAACTGAACTGAGACAATGCCTACGGACATTGGCTGTTGAAGGCCATTATATGGATTGTCACGGACGCCATCAAAATAAAAGAAGAAGAAGAGAAATGCCTTTTTGGTTTTCCTAACAATTCTTGAATAGGAGAAAAGAAGAAATAAAAAGGGCTGTTCGTGCAATAATATTATGTGTCCCCGAGATTCGCTACGTAATAAATTCAAAGAAATAAACATTCTTATAAACCGTAATTTGTCACTATATTTATGAAGGCATTATGTATGCGCATAAGACTAAAAATTGTGTAAAACACAATGTAAATACAAGAAATAAATACATATAAACTCGCTTTGCCCACCACTAGGCTGCAAAAGGTTAATGTATCTTTCAAAGGGCAAAGTCAAAGTCAAGGCTTAGTCAAAACGCGACGCGGGGAAAATATGTTTTATAAAAACTATAGGTATTTGAAAATAAAATTTCGTTTGATGAGATGTCGAGCCCTAGTTGTAGGATTTTTATTAAGTACTTAAAATAATTAATAAAAATCCTTAGGGATAGAAATCTCATCAAATACCACGAGACGCCTAGGCAGCCTGCGACGCAGGTGCATTTCATGAGGAGTGTGCGTGCCGCATACAGGCCAGGAGCCGTAACTACCTATGTTTAATTCCTTTATGTATTTTCTTTTTTTTTCTAAGATAAGTAAAACCAAACAATAGAAATAAATGATTTTGCAATGAATAATGCGAATAACGGTCGCGATAGCTGCATAAAACAAGGAAGCATGTTTAACGCCCAGCTAGTGTTGATGTGTGGAGTGTGTTAGATGGTTATCATCATCGCCCTATTAAGGTTCCCACAGCTGGGACACAGCGACTTCTCCCTTATCAAGAGAGATTACGCCTTAATTCACCACGCTGGCCAAGTGCGTCCTTCAAACTATTTAAAGTCCTCAGAACATGCCGGTTTCCTCACAATATTTTTCCTTCACCGTTAGAGCACGTGTTTTAAAGCGCACATACAATTTTAAAGAAGAAAAATCCAGAGGCGGGGTTTGAACCCACGATTTTTGGAATGAAAGCCGAGTGTGCTCCCACTAAGCCTTACTTAACTTTTTGTTTTTGTTAAGTAGGGTGATGATGATGATGATGTTCTATTAGGTTCGTGTATTCCATGATACAGGGTGTAAACACGGTATAAGCTGATGTAGGTACCGTTAGCGGTGTCGCTGCCCACCAGCAGCTGGGCCAGGTCTCTCGCCCGCCCTGCGGCAGAGGCTGCGGTCGGCGGTGCGTCCAGCGGCGGGCGGCTGCGCGACCGACAGAGGCGACGCGACTGCGGCTTGCGTTTAACACGCGATTGGTGAGCCTGGGTGCTATCTAATGAAATGAAATACATTTTATATGAGACACAATACATATAGATGGAAGAAGAAGTCACACGCATAAAGTGCCCCAATGATATCTAAATTTACAATTTAAGAAAAACCCCCGATTCCAATGCCTTAATTTCCTTAAAAGTTAAACGCCGCAATATTTTGTAATATGCTCGTGATGCGCTTTCATTCGATACCCCACTCGAGTATATTTGCAGATTTTCGGTTTACCCTTCCCACTCTAACTCCCATAACTTTTAAACGGCACAATCGATTCTCATGAAACATGTCTATGAACACTGGCGCCAGACTAAACTAAATTAAAATCGCTCCATCCGTTCGGGAGCTATGATGTCCCAGACAGACAGACAGACAGACACGTCAAACTTATAACACCCCATTTTTTTTGGTCGGGGGTTAGTTAAAATAAAAACAAAACAAAAACATACAAACTTCAAATCAATTTGTGTTTCAAATTTCAAGGACTGACCTTTTTGTTATATGGGAGCCCCCTTAAATATTTATTTTGTTTTAAGTCTGTCATTACGGCACCAGAAATACATTGTCCCTCAAAATTTATCATACCTATTACTCTGCCATTTTGAAAAAAAAACAAGGTGATGTTGCGGGCAGTGATGAAACGCACATTAATCGAAAGAGTACATTCTAACATACAAAATGTATATAGGAACAAAACCTCTTGGTTCGTACTATATCTGAGATATTTAAAATTATAAACAAAAAAATAGTAGACCCAAATAGATTAAAAGAAAATAGCATTTAAAATTTTAAATATTTTTAATAAGTGATATACCTCACTTTGTATATCAGAAAAAGACTAAGACACATCCGTAACTTTCGCACGCACGGGTTTCGAACCTGCATCTCTGGGATAGCGCCCCAGCGCGCTACCAATTACACCAACGTGCATTACGTGATAGGTCGAAATTCTTCTGCACTTTGTATTATCGAGTGAAGCCCCGAGTAACGCCATCTAGTAGAAAATCCAAGAACTATTCTACTTCCATAGCTGATATTGAATCCTGTGCGTGCGAAAGTTACGGATGTGTTTTATTCTTTTTCTGCATAAAATTTATAAATATATTAAAATGTCGATACCGCTTTCCTACAAATAATTATCGATCCTGAGGAAGCCCGTAGGCTTTTCTGCAGCGGGAAAATATGTGTTTCCGCGGGAACTTCCATGAAAGCGCGGGACACTGCTAGACTGCTAGTTCATAACGTGTAGGCGGACTTACCACTGAGGGGTTCTAACGTGACCTCGCTGAGCCAGCTCGGCGGGGCGGCCTCGGGCGGCTGCTGCATGGCCTGCGAGGTCGCGGCGTCCTGCCGGCGGCGGTAGCTCGGCGGGTGTCGTATGATCTTGAACGGGGGCGGGCCAGGCAACCGGACCACCTGCGTCCACTCACTGAATCGAACTGTTTTATGGTTTTCTCTGCGAAAATACATAGTGTAAGATTAGCACTTATATAGTTACGTGCGATATATCTATTTATTATTTATTATGAAAATTTATATGCATATCCAGTAGGTCTGAGTATTTGCTACTATCTATTTTTCATTTTGTTCATTTTGCAAAACAACGTTTGCTGGGGTCAGCTAGTAATAATTTAAAACTGAGTGTCGATTGCTTACTTGAATCTAATCATTTTAACTTCTTCATCAGTTTTAGATAGCCCGTTTATCGAGGGAGGCTGCAGGCTACTTTTCTACGGGAAAATACGTGAAAGAAAATACACGGGAAAATCCACAAAACACGGACAACGCCGGGACGTGAAAAGCTAGTTATGTGTATAAAATCTGCTCCTATATAAATCTAAATTTAAATTTTAAGAAAAACCCCCGATTCCTATGATTTTATTTCCTCAAATGTAAAACAACATAATATTATGTAATGTGGACGCGATGCGCTTTCTATTGATACCCCACACGTATATTTGCAGATTTTCTGTTTTCCTTCCCCACTCTCACCCCCGTAACTTTTAAACGGCTCAACCGATTTTCATAAAACATGTCTAAGAACACCCGGGCCAAACTCACCTTTTATACAAAAAAACTTAATTGAAATCGCTCCATCCGTTCGGGAGCTATGATGCCACAGACAGACAGACAGACAGACACGTCAAACTTATAACACCCCTCTTTTTTGGTCGGGGATTAAAAACAGAGGTTTATATCGACCTTGTTTTATGGTCCTATTATTGAATGACAGCTTTTTGAAATTAAGTTATGCCAGAAAACCCACGCAACCACATCTAATGGAGTTACGCCGGAATGGTGAATCACTGTGAAAGAACACTTGTGTCAATCTCGAGTCAGGAGCACACAGGGTGAATTACACTAGCTTAATGCGGGTCAGTTTTTTGTCCAAATATCCACAGTGCCTACAGAAGAAAATCTTCAGTTGCCAATGATGACATATGCAGTCGGATCGCGGAGAATCAGAAATGAGGAGATAGTAAGAGAACGAGGATCACTAAGAAAACAAAAAAAAAAAAGTGGCGCTGGTCAGGTCATAAAGTCAAGACAGAACAGATGCCGTCGGGGCCGAAACCAGAATACCAGAATTTTCCAGAATGGAGCGGCAAGCGCATCGTCGGTCTTCCACCAACACTATCGCCAAACGATTTCATGGAAGCCGCGGGATCACTGTGGTTTCCAGTCGCTTCTGACCGAAATAGGCATTACGAGAGGACAGACACGTCTACGGTCAATGACCTACGGCTCATATGCTGATGATGATATGAATGGATGATCAGCGATCGATAGAGAGATCTCGTTAAAGGTCGTAGTTCTCTGATGTCCAATATGATTTCTAATCATATTGGACATCAGAGAACTACGACACCTGCAATAATCAACCTTCTACCAGTGGACCTATGTTCGCATGAGATCTTTTGGTGACTTAGTTTTGCTGGACAACCCACACACCTATATCTAATGGAGTTAAGCTATGATCACTGTAAATTCACATCATTATTCTAGCCCTAGAATGTCCACTGCTTTCATGAAAGCCAATTTTATCGCAGTCGCTGAGGTTGAAAACGGCCAAGACATTATTATTATTATTATTATTACTGCTTTCATCAAGGATAGTGGTTCAAAACTGTTTGTTTTCGACAGCGAAGCAGCATTTGCATTCAGAATGTCTACTAAACAAAAAGCCTCATTTCAAAAAAATAGAGAATATATTTTTAGTTTTTAACTTTTTTTAAAGTACTTAATGGAATAGAAGATGGTGATGATTTGCATAATATGAACAATGGTAAATAGTGGGTACCTACCAAGCAGCTCTAGTTTTGATAATTAATACTTTGTACAATCAACAGCAACTTTACTGATGTAATCACAAAATAATATTTATGTAGGTATGCAGGTAGGTACAAGGTGTAACTACTAATAAATTTTCATTTATTTTATTATTTTAAATTCAATATTGTTATGATGATACTTGCTTTTAAAAAATGAAAACATTTGAAGTAAAGACTTGGGATTAATAGTTACATCTGGCTTCTTACATTTGTAGATATTGATATGTATTTTGATCTAATTCAGTAAAAGAAGTTTCTCATGTTATTATATATCTAGAAGAATTGAATTGAATAGCACAAATTTAACAGAAAAAGGGTAAATTCCAATTTTTGCCTTAAATTGATAATGAAAAAGGGTTCGAACATTTTTGTACCGAGCCTGGCATAACTACTAGTCCGCCATTTTGAAAAAAACCTGATTCTTCGGCCAGTGATGAAACTCATGTGAATCAACAGAGTAAATGATTACAAAGAAAAAGTGTTCTATGTACAAGTTTCCTAAGTGATACGGTTTCCGAGATACCACTGGACGCCGAATCACATTTTTTTTAAATGGCGGTTGGGTAGATATGCCAACGATGTGCGACGCTCTTTGATGCTTATGAATTATTACAATCTTCACAAGAATTACCTATTAAAATTTTAAGAATCCAATCCATAAGGGAAAATCCACCTACATAATGTAGGCATGATCTATTGGAATAAATATCTACACAAAATTACCTAGTAAAGTTCTGTATTTTACAGAATAGAAATATCTTTAAAAATGAATCATTAGGTGTAAAAGACAGAATTGACATTATTAAGTTTTGTTGTACCTATTTTAGTAAGCAAAAATGAATGCAGGTACAATTAACTCAAATTGATAATTACTGCTAGTGACACAAAACTCTGTCCGAAAAAGACTGAAAACCTGCATTGCTCCAATCCCTCTCTCGGGGAGCGGAGTGGCATTAAGCTGAGACTGCTCCTTTTTTGGTACATGGCAGCACAGCCTCCCAGCTAATTATCTGTTTCTGGTTTTGTTTCTTGTGTCTTTTTATTTATGCTGTTGTTTGTTTATGTACCTAAGTACCAAAATAAATGTATTTTATTTCATTTAATTTCATTTCAAAACTACTTTTAAAAGAATTACATAAATCTAAAAATAGTTCAGATATACCTATACACCTAAAAAAACACATACTTACCCCTTAGATCTCCCATCACTGTGTCGAGATTCAGCCATTCTGTATGAATCAGTGGTTTTTCGATAAGCACTTGCTAGCAAAAGTTTGTCTGTCTAGCTAGCACTAATATTTGTAGTTCATGAATTTATTGCCTTCTCAATCAGTACCTTCCGTAAGTACCTACACGTTATCAGGCTAGTGAGCAGTATCCTTGAATTTTAACTTAAATACTACGTCTTTTCTCACTACTATAACTTCTAGGTTAAACGATGTTTCACGATGTCACCACGATGCCGGCGAATACGCCGGAACAAGTGCACTTTGGTTTTACATAAGATTTCACTATTCCCAGGTCTTTATGAACCTGCAAATTATACAATTGAAGATTCGAAATTGTAATAAAATGCCTATATTACTTTTATGCAGGTTTTTACACAAACAAATCGAATTTCCGTTACTTACCAAAAGTTATTTATGGAGGAGACCGGGGAGGAACATGAACACTGCAACCACTTATCTTTATGATAAAAACATCAACAGTTTTACAAAGGCCACGTATTCGGAAATGCCACACGGATGTAAATGATTTCAGCGGAGAAAAGAAATTTACAAACTCACGACGCACGTACCTACCTTACCTACCCTCTGCGCAGCGAAAGATGCTGAAAGCGCGCGAGTTTACCCGCAAGTCCCGCAACAAAATAAAATCGGCACCATAGACTAAGATAAAAAATACGAGTTTCACTCGCTTTTACTAACGTCTCTGTCAACATGTCAAATGAAATATTTCGGAACTGGAATTTATTATTTTTGTCGATGACTTTTCTCTCGATATACGGTCCACGCAAAATGGCGTTCAACTGAGTAAAATGTTTTTTCACTATATAATTTAATTTAACTCGACACTGGCAAATTGTCGCTTCAAGCGCAAAGTCCAATTACAAGAAACTGAACTGAACTGGAGTTTGGTCGGAATAAAACAGGGAATACACGATTCTGTATCTATCTATTTAAATGTGTACAAATAATTATAATTACCTATTACTTTTCTTAAGTACCTACTCCCTGCTCTGTGGGTGCATTCTTCATACATACTGAACTCGTTGACATTATGTAGGTATGTATCAGAGAGTGCTCCATCACTACTACCAGTTTTTGTGAATGCTTACATAGGTACCTACCTAATTAATATGGTAAGTACTAAATAAAGGTAGATTGTCATTTCTGTTTACCCTGTTGCCTCGTTACTGTTAATAAATCTCTGTATGCTGGCTAATAATACGCCGGTGGTAAAAATATTTAATTTATTTTAAAAAATATAGTCATCATGAACACCTAACGTTCCCACTGCTGGGACAGAGGGACTTCTCTCTTGACGAGAGAGATTAGCCCGTAATTCCCCACGCTGGCCAAGTTCGGGTTGGTGAACGTCACATGTCCTGTCCTTCAATTCAACCTCTATAACGTTCTCAGAACATGCCGGTTTCTAGCTAATTCTAATTCTATTAAGTAAATCATATGCCTGGTACTCGTAACACAAGCTTAAAGCTTATCACGGGGCTAGATATTGTTGTGTGTAATGTCCGGAAATATTTATTTATTTATTTGTGTTTTCTCCTCTTTTCTGTGTTTTACCCCTTTCTCTTGTTTGTTATTGTGTTTCATACCTATTTTGTTTTACTATAGGTACCTGTAACTGTACAAATCGTGTTTCGAACTCATTTCCTAGCCCTAACGACCCTGAGCTGAGAGAATATCTTACCCTAAAAAGGTAAATAATGTTTTCTCATTATGAAGCGAAAAAGAAAAACATTTTAACGAAGTCATTATTGAAATAAAAATGAAGTAGGTATCTACTACTACTAGGTACAGTGTGCGTCGATAGCTAGTAGTTTTTTCATTTCAATATGCTCAGAAAGTTAGCTTTATGTTATCAAACAAAAAATCTTTATTCGGATTGAGGCAATATAAAATCACGTTGAGACCGGTGTTATCCTGACACAAAGCGCACCGCATCCCGGTATGAAAGACTGTCAGAGCGGTCACCCATCCAAGCACTGCACTCACCGCTTATTTAGCAATATTCTATGGATTCATGTAAGAAAAAAAAGTGTGTGTGCGATTCACACACAATAGAAGTGAAACTTCAGTAAATCGACAAAAGAATAAGAAGAATAAAAATAAACAAAAAAAAATACTATGCAAAAAGATTTTGTTCAGGCGGTCACCCATCCAAGTACTGGCGTCGCGCAAAGTTGCTTAACCTTGTTAGCGTTTAAGATTGGCTTACCCGACAGGTAAGCCAATCTTATTTCCATTTCCGTTGCATCCGGTTTCAAATCACAACGATTCTAAAGAAGTTTCACTTTAAAAACGCACGCCATAGGTAAGTCATTGATTTCTTTCTACAGCTGTTTATAACATCGCCATTTTGTTTCGATAACTCACACACGTTAAATACTCGAATACAAGCAAGTATTAAACAGTGTGAGTGATAAATCTAAATTTAAAATTTAAGAAAAACCCCCGATTCCAATGCCATAATTTCCTTAAACGTAAAACAACATAATATTATGTAATGTGGACGCGATGCGATTTCATTTGTTACCCCACACTAGTATATTTGCAGATTTTCGGTTTTCCTTAACCACTCTCACCCCGATAACTTTTAAACGGCACAACCGATTTTCATGAAACATGTCTAAGAACACTCGCGCCAGACTTACCTTTCATACAAAAATAACTAAATTGAAATCGCTCCATCCGTTCGGGAGCTATGGTGCCACAGACAGACAGACAGACACGTCAAACTTATAACACCCCTCTTTTTTGGTCGGGGTTTAAATATACGTACACACCGACATCCTGCTCTCTCGCTCTGGCTCACTAATTACAGGCGACTATTGTATTTGTGTCTCTTACCATTTCCGTTGCATCTTTTTGCATCCGGTTTGAAATCACTACGATTCTAAAGAAGTTTCACTTCAATAATGCGTCAAATTCTGAATACTAATATTTCAATATTGAAAATATATATTTCAAAATTAGAAATCAATACTTTTTTAGTATTCTACTACATAATCTTATACATATATATATAAAAGAAAGTCGTGTTTGTTACAACACTTATAACTCGAGAACGGCTGGACCGATTGCCATGGTTTTTTATTTGTTGGATTTGTTTCCGTCCCGAATAGCAGAATACATCAAAAAACAATGAAAACTCGATATGTGTAATTAATAATTAATCATTTCAATAGATGCTGATTTGTTTATTACATGTCAAACATTTTGTCGTTTGTCGATACTTAAAGGAAAATTTAAAGATGAGGAAGTTCCTATTCCAAGGATTCCGATGATCCCAACGGATATGCCCGTTGAGTTTAGACGAATTCAATTCCCGATTCGTCTTGCCTTCGCCATGACGATCAACAAATCACAGGGCCAATCCTTGACTATTTGTGGCCTCAGTCTAGAAAATGCAGAACGTGTCGGCAAACCATTTTAACTTGATTTGTTCTTGCGCCTGACCAAAGAAAAAAATGTCGTTTACCACAAAGTGCTTGAATGAAAATCCTAATATTAATGAATTAATCCGAGTTTTTTTTTCCAATCTGCAAAACATAATTTTCAATCATTTTTTTCTGACATGAGTTTGAAGTAGGTACTTAATATATATATTTTTTTTTTATTCTCATTCTGTAGGTATGTATGTTTTCATCATCATTCATCCATCATAATAAAATACTTTTTTGTTTCTATCTATATAAATATATTATTTTGTATCATTGTTTAACGTTCATCAAACCCTAAATTAGTTCAGCTAAAAAGTAACACGACATTCATTGACTGTTAGGCCGTACGAAGTTCGCCGGGTCAGGTAGGTAGTTATTAATAAATAAATAAAAATATAAATATATATATCCGGACTACTCACACAGCATCACCTAACCCCAAACTAAGCAGAGCTTGTACTATGGGTGTTAGGTAACTGATATACTACATAGATACATTTTTTTTTGTAAATACATACATATGATACATAGAAAACGCCCAGACCCGAAACCAGAAATTGTAGATCGTACAAAATCTGGTCTCCCGGCGGGAATCGAACCCACAACCTCCTGCGCCTCAGGCGGACGTTCGCCCACCGAGCCACAGAGGTCGTCAATCGTCAAATGACTACATAACACTATTCGTGCCGCCGCTCTAGTCGTGTTGGCTAAGTGGGAGGACTCTCGACTTTCATTCCGAAGGTCGTGAGTTCAAACCCCGCCACGCACCTCTGGATTTTTCTTCTTGAGAAATTTATGTGCGCTTTAAACACGTGCTTTAACGGTGAAGGCAAACATCGTGAGGAAACCGGCATGTTCTGAGAACTTTAAAAGACTGTGAAGGGCATGTGACATTCACCAACCCGCACTTGGCCAGCGTGGTGAATTAAGGCCTAATCTCTCTCGTCAAGAGAAAAGTCCCCGTGTCCCAGCAGTGGGAACATGAATAAGGTGATTATGATGAACACTATTCGGATTCGTTTTTACTGGCTCAGAGAGTATAATATTTTAGTATTATAACATCCCTGTTCTAATATTGCAGCATAAATCAGTACGACCGAACCAATCTGAGTGATTCGGTCGTACGGATTAATGCAATTTTTTTTATTAATTGAATTATAAATGGGGGTTGATATCTTAAGATATTATGATAAGCTCACTTTCTCTCCATCTACAACGCATACCTTTTCGACCCCCAGTTCGCACTCTTAGAACGGAATTATCGAAACTCCACCCGAGTTTCGATAATTCCGTTCTTAACAAATGTCAACACCCTATACAGTAATTCTGGGTAACTTTGGACCACTTATGAGCTAATTTACGGAAGTTACGAAATAAAGTGTATAGAATTACTACACAGAAATTGAGATTTATAATATGATCTTTTGATGTTGTAAATACCAAGTTTAATAAAAGTGTAAAACCTCCCTAATTTTAAGATTCTTGTTTCGAAAACATAGGACTTTCATACATACTTCTAAGCCCATTTTAACCCCTAAAGTGGGTTGATTTCATAAGATGATACATGATTAGCTCACCTTAACTCCATCTACAACGCATACATTTAAATATTTCAAGTCTCTTACTTTAGTAACGACAAAAAATGTGTAAAATACTTAGGGGTGGAGTTACGTAATATCCGTTTTAGGGAATGTTTAGTCTATAAAGAATAAACCGGTAAAATTGAAGTTTCTTACTCAAAAATAGGAATTTCATACAAATATCTAAGACGAGTTTAAATATTCTTATTGAAGAACATACTATTGAATTTTCTTTGAATAACGTACAAAACGAGAAAATTTCATACGAGCCTTGCTCCTCCATTTTACCACACTGGCCTAATGCGGGTTGGTGAATGGCACATCATGTCCTTCAAACTCTTTAAAGTTCGCTGTTGAGAGTAGGCATTTCTATAGTTCGGCCGTTCAGAGAATGCGTTTGACACCTATCAGTTAGTCACGACTAGTGATGGGCAACATAACACTGAGTTCGTTACCGTTCCTCCAAAATGAAGCCGCGTTATTTTTAAGATTATTTTCGTTTTAAATTGGCGGAATCATTTAAAATTTATATTTTAGTATTTAAGTGGAAACCAAATCAAGGTTATATTAATATAATAAAATCGTTTTATATATTCCTTGTTACAAAGTTACAATCTGTATTTCTATTGAATAAAGTATAATTTATTAAATTAAGTAAATTGTACGCCAGTTCCAAGTTACATCGCCTATTCGATCACGACCTGACAGAAACGCAATCTCTAAGCAGCCAGACTAGATTAGATTTTATACAGGTACTTACTATATTTTATTTTATCAAGTATATTACAGGAGTACGTAAATAAACCTAAATGTTCATTTGTACTTTTTTTAAATATCAGTAACTTATATTATAAACTATGCACGATGATTCATCTCCCATCACTAGGTAGTTCGGCATGCCCATTAAGAATTACAATGACAGCTATTGTCTGCACTAATAAGAAATTCAGGACTTCATAGGCGTGATTTTTCTGACATCTGTCAGGAATGCATTCTCTGAACGGCCGAACTTATAGGCTAAGCAAGTTACATTATGTTGTCATGGAAACGAAATGTTAGTCGCTATGACAGCGGAAAATGTCAAATATCAGTCCCAAAAATGTATCTAAAACGTAGTGATTATAAATACTCTCTGAATGTATCCGTCAGGGGAGTGGTGCACGGGTCGCGGGTAGGTCCATAATTAGAATTTTAAATCGTTGCCTGGCACAGCACACTACATTTTTAATACCGGTCCGAAAACAACCTAGCAATCATATTACCTAAATCTTCTGAATCTTTAGATGCCTCAATGGTATTTAATTTATTTAATTGGATCTCTGCGCTTAAAGCGTCAGTTAACCAGTGTGAAGTTAAATAAAATTATATGAATAAAAATTGTGAAAAAGATGTTAGGTTAGATCAGATGCCTGAATAGGTCCAAACAATATGACATCTTGCGTCTTGTGGCGCGCAGCGTCACTAGTTGTGTTCCTTCTATTGAAAAGAGAAACAAGTAGATAAAAAAAAAGCAAACTTTTCAGGTCACTCGCCGAAGCCAGCGCGGATGGGCAGCATTCGGAAAACTACGCCACGTCTTTTCGTCGAAAATACGGCAGTGCCTCAAGACAAAAGTCTTCAATAAGTGCGTGTTGCCAGTGATTACTTATGGATCCGAAACGTGGTGCTTCACTATTGGCATTATGAATAGGCTTAGAGTCGCTCAAAGAGATATGCTCGGGGTTTATTATTTATATTTATTATTATTAAAAAAAAAATAGTTTGAAATAAATGTATTACTAGCCATGCCCCTCGCTGTCACCCGCGTTATAATGTATTTTGTCACAGAACGACATATCTTCCCGAGTAGGTATAAAAACATCGGCTACTTTGATAATCTAATGTTTACCTATAGTATGCTATAGTCATATCCAATTTCAGGCTATAATGGGTTCAGACGTTTTGCCGTAAAAAGACGGACAAACAAACACATTCCCACTTAGGTATAGTATTAGTATGGATTGAGTATAACTCGAGCCGGTAGTCGCTCATCTACTCCCGTTGCCGTGAGCATTTTGTTAACTTGTCAAATTTGCCTTATTTAATCAAATTGTTCATTGACCACTCACTCTCTGTCTGTGATCCACACACTATAAGTATATATAAGTAATAAACCAGTTAATACTCTCAAATCGAAGTTTAATTCATCACATATCTCAACATTTTCGATACAAATTGAGAAAAAGATAACTCGAGAGCTCAAATATTCGCCAAATGAGACTTCATAAAAAGGAAGAGGTTTAACTCTTCCTTTTTATGAAGTCTGTTAAAATAAGAAACGTGAAAGCAAACCAAACAGTCACAATAGCTTAATAACTAATAATGTAAATTTAAAATAAAAAAAACACTCGATTCCAGAAGATTAGTTGCTTTAGAAGTAAAAAGTCATACTATTTTGTAATGTGCATGTGATGCGAATTTATTTTAGAGTTTATTTGCAGATTTTTGGTTTTCCTGCCCCACTTTTACACTCATAACTTTTAAACGGGTCAACCGATTTTCATCAAATATGTGGAGAACACTCGCGCGAAACTCACCTTTCTGAGGAAAATTTTGAGGTATGTAACAAACATAAAAGAAAAAGGTAACAAGTCGAATTAAGAACCTTTTTTTTAAAAAGAGGTCATTGTTCTTAGAATAGGCGTATTATAATCTGCAAGCAATAATAATACGTCATCCTAAAAATTTTAACCGTCTATCCATCACGCTTATTTAAATAGGTCATACAGCCTGGCGAGATGCAGACAGACAGACAGACAAGGATATCAGTTAAACTTGTAACGGTAACGCGAGGGGGCTCGAGAAAGTTTACAGGAAATCATTCATAATTTTATGACTACGCTCCAATTACCAAGCGTTTGGCGCAATAACCACGATTCCGTGTGTTTTTGAGTGTTCCTAAAATACATCTACCATAAGTATCGTAACCTCTTCCTCTTCCATCTGGAAGTGTCATAAAAGTGTACATAAAGTTATGGAGGATGGTTTCTGGCTGGTTCAGTTCCGGAGCCAGTACTGGCTGGCGCAGGTCCTCACGTAGTCGGGCAGCGTCTCCGTGGGCCCCACGGCCGCCACGGCGGGGCTGCGGTCTTCCATCATGTTCGCGAACAAGTCCATCACCTTTATTTTCTGAAGAAAGAATTTATACTGGCTACTATGTTCCTCTTTAGGGTGCCGAGTGGGTACTGATTGACGAAACGTTTGCCAGGCAAATGTTTCTTCACTCAGGACGTAACTCCCCCGAGACAAACGCACACACCCAAGTGTCGCTAAGTCTAAAAGTCCTTAGGCCTCGCTAGGCTGCGGACAATCAGTAAGCGGCTATTGTGATTGGACTTGCGTATTTCCAGCAGTGGCCGAAACGAACGAACTATGTACATATATATGTACGTACAATCTGTAAACTTATCTATTTGTATCATTTAATTTATATTTTTATTAGGTACTTTTACAAATTTGTTGTAGACGCCACTGCTTCTATGAGTAAAATGAAAGAAATTTAGTGATAATTGACGGCCTTATCACTAAAGCCGATCACTTGTTCCACTTTTAACTATGCACAATTCTCTGTAACATTTTTCATGATGTTCGTGTTTCAAAAAAGAATATTGTACTGTATTGTATGTACCCATAGGTAAGGATAATAGGCAGGTATTTTAGATTGTTTTGAAGTTAGTACTTAAGGTACTTACTGTCTGAGGCGTATCGGTTCGGGTTGGAGTGGGGTCGCGGGTTCTAGTCCTGGGATTAAAAGACCTAATCCAAATTTGTTTTTTTTTGTTGAAAATAAGTGTTTAATTATTTGTGAAATTAATACATGGTAATAGTATCTATGTAGTATCAGTTAGAAAGGAATAATTGTTTTGTCGAGAATTCACCAGGTATCGGTCACCAGCTAATCAGATTACATAATATGTTACGTACGTGTTACGTTAACGTAGATTTTTCTCACAATTAATTTGAATTTTGATGTAACTTCTCTCTTGTTTGTTGAACCGTAGAATGTCCACTACTGGACTAGAGCCTACTCAGACTGAACATAATACTTTTTTTTATATATTAATTAGTTATCGAGGCGAATTTGTAATAGAGGGAGAGCCAGGGCCTGCCAGACCTACGTTAAAGTATAAAAGCTGATTTTTTTTTCAAGTGTTCTCACTGGTGTAGGGAACAATGTTACGAACCTGGAGTAACCCCCAAACATTGTTAAACAGTGGATAAAAGCTTATATAATATGACGTGAGAGAGCTCAGGTACTGCACGCCTTGATTGCCTGATACCTACTGAAGGCACCGTTACTCCAGGTTCGTAACCCCCAAACATTGTTCCCTACACCAGTGAGAACACGTGAAAAAAAATTCAGCTTTTATACTTTAACGTAGGTCTGGCAGGCCCTGGCTCTTAGTCCATAATCGCGAGGAGCTGCTGTAGGTTGGATGTTATCTAACCAAGTTAAAAAAAAACAAATGGAAACAGCCGGCCTACTAGTTAGCGTGCAGTTTTTCTCAACTGAAAACCGAAACAAAAGTCAGTGATAACTTGATAATTGGCGTAAAAGGACTAACATCAATGTTGGCGAGCGCCTCGTACTTCTCGTGCAGCGAGAGCCGGCCGCAGGCGTAGAGCAGGTCGGCGCCGAAATCCCGCACCGAGGTGACCCCGCAGGCCGCGCGCCGCGCCAGCACCAGCCGCGCCTGGTTAACGGCGCGCTGCATGTCTGCCTCCGTCGTCGTCTGGCACAGGTGCAGCAACCGGTCCTGAATGCAACCCATCATGTCCTCGATGTGCAGCCGGTGCCCGACGAAGTACACCCCGAACAACCCCACGTCTCGGTATGGAATGTAGAAGGGTTCGTAGCGCTCGCAGAAATGAGCAACTGCACCCGCCCGCGCCAAGTAGAACCCGTTATTGTAACCACCCCCGCGCGAGCGATCCCAACTCCCCAGCAGACATTTCGCCAGAAACAGCATCAGGTGTTCGGGCGCCGCGTACCCGGGCGTTTCAAACGCGATGGCCACGTGCGCAAACGGCATGCTGTCATCTCGGTATATTACTTGCGATCCTGTGAACCGGCACGGCCCGTCGTCAGACTGACAACACGCGTCCCCTTGCAGAGAGCCGATGCGCGCCTCCGTCCAGCCAACCATCGCGTGGTGTTCCACGAAGCCCGACGACACAATACACAGTTTGTATGGCTGGTAGTGACGAGAGAGGAAGTCGCAAGCGAAGCCTCGGTCAAACTTCATCACGTTCCATGAAGGTCCGAGAACGCTCTGCGCCAATGGCGTGCCTTGGAAGGCGGTCTGGTGGAGATAGTCGAAGCAAACCTGGCGCGGGTTGCGGTCTAAATCTTCCATCTCCTGCCTGATGGTGAACTTCTCTCGGTCGAGGACGCACGGGTCCATTTCGAGGTCGGTGACGATACGACAGAGGACGTCGAGCGCGTTGGGGACGTGCTCGGCGAGCGTTTGGACGGAGAAGATCTGCATTTCGCGGCGGGTGTGCGCGTCGAGATGCATGCCGAGCGCGCGCAGGTGCTCATCAAGCTGGGGTTGTGGGGTGCCCTTGAAACCTTTGTAGGCCATGTGTTCAATAAGGTGTGTAATCCCGTTGTTGTGAGCGGTTTCATAACGCGAGCCGGCTTCCACGACCAGGGCCACAGTGGCGATAGGCTCGGCGCGGAACTCGGTGGCGACGCGGATTCCGTTGTTGAGGATGGTGGTGCGCAGGGCGGGGTCCTGCTGCGGGCGGCACAGCGCCGTGCTTTGCCAGCGTCGCCGCAAAGCCCCGAACGTTTGTAACACTGTGCTCCGGTACATTATACACAAACTAAAGCAGTCTCTTCAAATCTATTAGTGCCAAATTACGTCAATTATTTCATGGCATTTAATTGTTTCTGCTGAACATTCCGATAACGTAGTTATATACTCTCTGATTCCGATTTATTTTAACTTTATTTGATAACTGAAGTATTTGGCTTTATCTTGTTTATGGTGTCCAGAGAGTATTACCTTGATCACTATGTTGTAATTCTGTCCTTGAAATGCATATAGATAGATACTCTAAGTTGAAATGATATAAATGAAAGAAAAAAAAAAAAAAATATATATATATACGGTCGAATTGAGAAACCTCCTTTTTTTTGAAGTCGGTTAAAAAGAGTTCCTTGATCTGAGCTTTCAATTGAATTCAATTTCTTATAGTGGACTCTGCGCTTGAAGCGTCAGTTTGCCAGTGTCAAGTTAAATAAAATTATAAAGTGAAAAAGATGTTACTCCATAACGCCATTTAAGTATATAATATATATATTAGTTGATGAGGCGTGCGCACACACAAACTTAATTATTATATACTATGAGTATAATTGACGTTCATCTGAGTAATATCTTTTTCCCTTTACGGCGCAAGAGCGTGGTTTTATATCTTTTTATTGAAAATAGGTTAAGACAAAGTAAACTATCTAATAATGGGAAAAATAATAAAAAAAATTATATGTCAGAACAAGTATATATTTTTTCAAAAAAACAAGGCGATGCAGATGTGTATCATGGTGTGAAAACATGCTGTGGAAGGAACGGAAACAGTTATTGTTTTTGTTGAAACATAAGGCTACGCCACACTTTGCACATTCTTTTTGGGCTGTTCCGGTACATCCTGGATATTTGCACCGAAGCCTTTTGTCGGCCCAAACAGACCAGTGCCCTAACTGGTCCAGTCTTACATCTTTTGGTGGCATATGCTGACAAGGCCCTTTTTTCTTTTTATCTTGGATGAGTGCTTCCACGTCACTAGTGCGCTTCAGGCAGTTCGTCAATTTATATTTGACTAAAGTTTCAGCAATTTCTAATCGAAAAGCAGCGGAATTTAGCAGTTTGGCAGTATATTCGGAGTCAGCATGGATTCTTCTATATAGTAACCAAGAATTAGTCATTGTCATATCTAAAAATTGGTATAAGGTCTAATAAAATAACGTTTGCTGCGAAGTTTTATTTTATAATGACCCATTACACAGTCCATTAGATCTACACCTCCCATATGACGATTATATTCTGCCACAATAAAAGGCCGTTCCACATTGATGTGTTTCTTTTGCTACCTCTCGAATCTACTTACAACAGATTTGGGATTTTTGCCAGCAAAGTTGGATAGTAGGTTCACAATTTTATTATACCTCCAAGGTTTACTGGCATCTTTTTGCACGCTGTACAGGTATGTTTCATCTCTTATGAGATCCACAATGTCATTAGTCAATAAATAAGAAAATACCTGATAAGGCGTCTCTAATTCCAGTGTTTCATTTGGTAACTTGGATGATTCCCAAAACCTCATCTGGTCTTCATTGAGCTCTAAGTTTTTAGTTTTCCATATGGTATTTATTTTTGGAACACGTGTGCTTCGTGATGTGATTCTAATTTCGGAGCTGGTACTGGGTACTGCAACTGGAACAGCAGGCGGTGTCTCACATGGATGCACTGAACCGCTGCTAGTCTCGGAGTTCGTCGTTCTCGGAGCAAGATGTTATTGTCCTGTTCGTCTGGGTAGGGTAATTCGGGCTCTTCATCCGAGTCTTGACATACATTTAAATTATTCAATTCCGATACGTACGATGGATCAGCTACATCATCGTCGTCTGAAAAGTCTAAGCCATCCTCACTATCTTGCCATTGTTCTAGAATGCTTTCTAAGCGTTGGCTGACAAATTTGGAAGGTTAGGAGCAGAGCGTGGATACCTCGAACTCATATTGGGTCTGATATAAGAAAATATTCGTATAAGCAAAAAAGAAATAAAATGTAACAGTTTAGCGCAATGGTGCATTACTGCATCAAATCAAAATTCGGAACTATCTCTGTAAAAACAAGATAAAACATTTGAATTATATATATTTAGTGTAAATCAATAACTCACCGTTACTCCATAGCAATTTCACGTCGATATTTCTAATAAAACTATTTAAAAACAACAATGAAAGTCGCGCGAAAACTACTCTAGCCGGTTCTGGTAGATTTGTTACTTCGAGTGGTTAAAAATTATAAAAAGCGCTATCTAGCAGCAATTTGGGGGCATAATTCGTTAGAATGGTTTGCTGCAGATATGCTATGCAGCTTTATATGGTTTAATATACGTTTCTTTGAACGACTTTCCCAGTTCGAATGGTACGATGCAGATCTGCAATTCAGCGCCGTAAAGGGTTAATAATTTTATTTAACATGACACTGGCAAACTGACGCTTCAAGCGCGGAGTCCATATTATAAGGAATGGAATCAAATTGATTATATACTCTCTGGATTATATACTCGTTGATACGCAAAATGGCCAGAGAGTATATAATCACTACGTTTTAAAAATGGCGTTCAACTGAGAAACATCTTTTACACTTTATAATTTAATTTAACTCGACACTGGCAAATTGTCGCTTCAAGCGCAAAGTCCAATTATAAGAAACTGAAACTGAACTGATTATTATACTCTCTGCTATAGATAATAAAAAAATTATTATTATTTTTTATATTAAAGAGTAATTTCTAATTAATTCTACTCCAATTACTATGTTGAAAGCTGCGAACTATGTTTTGAGATCAGTTTCCACGCCCGCTAAATGCTTTGTAAGATATAAGTTCCCTGATGCATTCACGTACCACCTGAACAACTTGCCTGTGTTCGAGGTATCGCAGTTATCGAACGGACTGACGGTGATGACTGAGCAGCGGCCTACCAACAATGTCTGCATTGGTATATTCGTGGACGCGGGGTCTCGCTACGAGTGCAACTACGAGAATGGCATCACGCACTTCTTCGAGCATATCTGCTTCAAGGTACGTCGCTAACTGGGCTGAGGCTATTATGGCTAATGCATGGTACTCATCGATGACTAAAGCTCCACACACGCGCACGCGGCTGATGACTAAAATCCGTGGAAGCTCTCAGTTGCAGTACAACAATCGAAGGAAGTGAATGAGCCGAGCCGCATGCGGGTTTAGTAGCCTGTGTAAATGAGCGATGCGGGTTGATGAGGCGTTTTGTGATGCGACTAGCCGCAAGGCAAAAATCGACCCGATATAAATACCCCGTTAGGTGACGGGTCAACCGGTAACTAGTCCTGTTACTTGCAGGAGACGAACGCACGCATTCGCAGCGTGCTGGAGGATCAGATGACCCGCACCGGCGCGCTGTTCGACTGCGACACGACGCGCGAGATGGCCTCCTACCGCGTGCGCTGCCTCGCCTCGCAGGCCGGCCTCTGCTTCGACCTGCTGTCCGACTGCGTGTACAACAACTCCTACTCCGAGGCCCAGATAGTCCGCGAGCGCTGCGTCGTCCTTTCCGAAATGAAAGAGCACGACAACAATCCCAAGAACCTCCTCGACGATTACCTCCACGCCGCCGCGTTCCAGGGCACGCCGCTCGCGCAGACCGTCATGGGCCTTAGCACCAACCTCTGCAACTTCAACCCGCAGACCATCTATACGTACATGAACAAGTTCTTCGACTCGTCCCGCACGGTCGTGGTCGCAGTCGGCGGGATCTCGCACGAGAAGGTGATGTGTTTCGCGCGGACGTACATGAGCCAGCTGGAGCCTACCAAGTGTTTAGATAAAGATATCTATAGATACACGGGCGCAGAGATCCGCTACAGGGATGATAGTTTGCCTCAGGCGTTGGCGGCCATAGCGGTGGAGGCTCCTCGTCAAGGGTCAAACGATGCTGTTGTCATGGAGGTGGCCAAGGAGCTTTTAGGCGGCTGGGACGTGACGCAGGGCGGTGACTACGCGCATGCCTGGGAACTAGCCCGCGCCAGCTCCGTCGGGAAACTCTCCAACGCTTACAAAGCATTCTACTATCCTTACAAAGACACAGGCCTGTTCGGAGTCAAGTTCATGAGCGGACGCTGGCCGCTGGGCGACATGACGCTGATGGTGCAGCGGCAGTTCAACCACCTCGCGCACACAGTGATAGAGAAGGAAGTGGAGAGGGCTAAGCGCGTGTTGAAGACGAAGATCCTGTCGCGGAACATGGACATGTGCCTGATGTGCTCGGAGGCAGGCAGAGACATGTTGTACCGGGGCGCGCGCGCGGGCGTGGCGGCGCGGGTGGCGCGGGTGGACTCGGTGCACGCGGAGCACGTACGCGCCGCAGCGACCAAATACTTTGAAGCCCGTAGCCCCGCCGTGGCCGCGCTCGGGCCCACCGAGACCATGGACGACTATGTGCGCATCTGCTCCAATATGTACTGGCTGCGTGCCTAGCTATACTACATTTTCCGTTTCTCACCACGGCAGCACTTGGCAGGCAGGTTGGCGAGCGCAGAATTTTGTGAAGCGTTACCAGCATGATGTACCTAACTTACTTACCTCTCTTAGATGTTTTTAGTATTTTTTGTTAGGAATTCTTAAGTTCGTAGAAGAAGGAACAGGATTTCGCCAATAATCGCCGTTGCCTTTTGAAGAAAGACATATTGAAGTTGATATCCGAGTTGTCTTTATGTTCAGAAAATATAGTGACTCCTTCGAAGACGTTCGAATATGTAACTTAGAGGTCAATGATTATGTCAAAACTTGAAGGCCTAATGCCTTACGTTTAACTTTACAATTAATTTTACTATTTACTTTTGTGACATGTGTCTCCAGTACCTAAATGATCTGATTACTAAAAGCGAAGTTAAAAGAGATATGTCTCCTAGCAAGACGCTGTGGGCTGCTAGTTTACAAACTCGCAACTTTCTCATTTCTCGAAACTCACCTGTTATCGGAACCATCATCGTTTCTAACGCAGCTTTTATTGACTTTTATTTATTCCGACGCGAATCGGTTTGAAGCCACGGGGAATCAGCAACGTGGAACAAGTCTGTTAATCTCGTTAATCTTCTGCTTAGCTTATGATAATAACCTGATGTCTCAGTACTGGCGCATCAAAATGGGCGCGTTTAAGTCGTCCGAAAACGAAAGTCATTTTAATATATTTTTTGGCTCAATTGTTTATATATATTTTTGGTAATGTTGTAGCTAGTAGAAACGATTAAAGCAGTAAAGAAGTTACGGGCATATTCCCTATTAAGTTAGAATCTACCTCTTAGTTATTTTCCGCTGGCTATTAAACTACCGATGCATAAAATAAATCGCTTCTCGTCTTAATCTGCACTGAACAATTTTATACAATTGCAACTAGAAGAAACAATCTAATTAAAAATTCGTTAGGCAGGTATATTTAAAATCACTTCAGTGCCTCAGTGGCGCGGCGGGCGCAGGTGCGCTTGCGGGGCGCAATAGGTAGCGGGTTCGATTCCCGCCGAGGGGCCAAGTGTTTGTATGTTATGCAAGCATTTCCTCCATGGTCTGGGTGTTTAATATGTATAATAAAAAATATCTATTTATGTATGTCTATAATACTAAGTATATCAGATGTCTAGTTCCCTAACACAAGCATAGAGCTTATCATGGGGCTAGATATTGTTGTGTAAATTGTAGGGGAAAAAATATTACCTCAAAAAGCCGGACCTATTCCATCATCAACACACTGTTTCATTCCTTCTATAAATAACGTTAAGTTCGTCGACGACGCAAGTTTTCCTCAAATATTTTGTTACTTTTTAAATTGTGAAAATTGAGATGACCAATTACGAAGTTATAAAACGGAAAACGTAGCATGACCTAACAGACAAACAGTTAGAATAGATGTCAAACTGTCACATCATAGTACCTTACCCGTTTTATAGATATACTTAGGTATTTTCAAGATAAAACTATTGGTCACACGGAACGCACACCATTTATTATTGATTATTAAATATTCATGATTATTATAATTACTACGCGGTACAATCACAATTAATTAACCTTAAAATATAATAAGTCTAAGGCGTTAACATACAAAGGTGGTGATACACACAGCAGAGCATTATCTCGGGTTAATAAAAATGTAACATTATTGAGAATTCGCGGGTGGCGCTACTCTCTATGTAACGGGCAAATGCTCACTCGCAGTGAAACATTCCGTACCGTTGCGTTACTTTATTAAAATCATATGACGAGACCTACGATCGACGAAATGCCACACGCATCTGTATCATTAGGCTGTGCGATATCGAGCGGACCCTTCTATGTTACAAGTAAATGCCCTAGTTGATATGTATTACCACCCTTATATTTACAGCAAAATATATAGTTAGTCACCAATGTGTCTAACGAACAATAAGCGCTTTTCGTTTCATGTTTACAAAATGTTACACAAGAGGACGCCAATAACTCTTAGGCAAACTATACAAACATTAAATACTGGTTTCACCATGGTTTTACCACACAGTTCTGGTTTAAAAAAAGCAAAAGGCTTAGGCGCAGTTGAGAAAATCCAATTGATAACCTAAGATTTGAAAAAAGCCTGTTAAATTTATGACGAAGGCTATGATATTCTTACAGTACAATTTCTACTGTTGTCATAGACACACGAACTATCTTCTATGATTTCAGTCCGAGGCTTAAACTTACTCGCAACCTACTCCTACAACAATGAGAACCTACTTGAAAATGAGACTTGCTAGTAGACAAATACTTATTTAATATCGACATTCAGATGTTTTAGGTGATCGACTTCGCGCAACCACCGGAGTGGCCCGCGCGGCGGCCGACAGAACACAGCCACTCTGCCGCGGCGCGAAGCTATTCCAACTCAGGCAAGATACAAGGATTTGCCACGGTCGAACAATACCTACCTGAATGGAGCCGCGCGAAGTCAATGCTCACATGAGCGGAAAGTTTGTCGAATGCGATCAATAAAAAAAAACTCAGAAATTAAGAAATCATTCATTAACATTAAATTGATCGAATTTGACACAGCCTTCGCTTTGCAATCCAACTAACTATTCGTTTTATGGGAGCGCGTCTTAAAATTCTGAAGTGACAGTACAAACACTTTCGTAATATGAATCTGACGCGCTCAGGTTACAACCCATCCCATTTCCTTTAACTGACATTGATTTATCAACTATATTTACTTAATAACATGCAAATTTCTACGGACATAGAGACAACGATTAATATTAAGTCGCAAAAACTAAAATAAATTCGCGCAGCGCAGCAAAAGCTATCTAGCATAAACAAGTCAATCGATAAGCAAATTAATTTACACGTAAAATATGAATACATTAAGTAATAAAACATTCCTAAAAGCACAGAGAAGGAAAAAATTGTGTACACATATTTAAAAACTATACTAAAAGGATAGTTTGGGCGCAAAGCAAGACCAGTACAATAAAACTGCTTGTTTTGACTACTATCGTTATAAAAGATAGAGAAACGATTACGGTCCCTTGAAAACCCAGGAGAAAAGGTATACAAAAAAATAAAATCACAATGATACAAAATTATAATTTATTATCTCAAGTAAAGCTACAAAATATAAAAGTATAAAAAATGATGAGTATGAACCAACGTAAATTAATAAACATACTAAACTATAAATATGGTCGTAATAACCGACAGTTGTTCAATAAAATAAAAGTAAAAGAGTAAAAATAAATTGTGATGCTTCACTAAAATAACTCAATACAAAATTTCACTTACGTTTGAGATTGAAGAAGAGAGCTGAGAAGTTAAACGGTAAGATTCAACAGATAATATTATTGCCGACTTGGTTCACGACTAAAGAAATAAAAAGATAATTTTAAGTACTTTAAATAAACCTAGAATTAAATGAGTGATGGCACAGAACGGAGAGAAGAACGGTGAAAGATTCTGCAGCAGAGTCCCAGCTGGCATGCCTCAACCGGCCACGTCCACGGGAGCCGGGGAGTAGCGGCGGAGGGCATGAACGTGCTCAGACTGCATTTTAATTAAAGCTAGGTTCGGCAATCATATTATCCATAGGAAATCCATTATGTTATGACTAAGAAAGACTTGCGGACGTTATGAGCGCGGAGTGATACCATCATTTACTCGAGAAAATTGTATATGATACAATTAATCGAATACATAATATAGGTAATGTGTGAAATAAGATTTTTGTAAATTGTTAATAACACAGTAGAATGATAAGATTTAACAATTGAATGTATGGGTTCCAGACTAGCTCTGTGTATTACAAGAACCTAGGCATACCATGTATTAAATTGAAATTTGTGCAATCCAAATAAATGAGATTGATTTTATAAATCTATACGGTCTTACCACAAAAATCATAGACACGACTTAGACATGTTTTTACCAAATTTTAATGTTTTTAAAAGTGATAAACCTCACTTTGCAGGTTAAACTATTTTTAAATTTTATGCAGAAAAATTAAGACACAAGAAAGTTACGGATGTTGATGGATGTTTTTACCAGTTATTTAAAAATATATATTGATAAAAGCAACTGCTGAACGCGTGTCTAAGCCGTGTTTATGTTTTTGTTGTGAGGCGGTTAGTTTTCAAAGTTTTGTCGGTTTCGTCTGCCGTTGTCCGCGCTCATAAGTGTACCGCGACACACAGGCATGCCAGAAGCAAACACATTACACACTAAGCGGAATAACCAAATAGTACCAACTTCTGATAAACAACGGAATCAACGGTAAATTCGTGAGACCCACGTCAGACCTAATTAATATAAATGATTACGGCTTACAGTAAAATACAATCACAACTTAGAGAGCATTAAAGATAGATCGTTGTTACAAAATCCGTATAGATAAGATTAAATCAAATGCAGTGACATTACCATTTCTGATCAAATACTTGACATACATCACAAAACTCCACCGTACGGTACATTGACCGTACTTTCGGATCTCCCCAGGGCACCGCGCTGTCACAACCCAGCCGCGGTACCCGGCCGACACAACCATGACTTGAACACTACCTAACCGAATACCCGAGTACCCTACACCGCTGCAGAAAAAAGCTTCACGTTTATATATCAAATATTGAGGTACTGGAGCTAATCAACAGATAGTGCCCGTAGAATACTCTTAACCCCGAATAAATTTATCGAAAGCCCATCACAATAACCCCTGTACGCTTCTTCAGTCGAGACTCCCGGCAGTCTAGCAGCCCCACGCCTGAGATTGGATCTCCGCTGCCTACGCTACTCAGACTTCGCTCTACCGTTGCTAAGCTCGACGCAAGCATTGAATGTCTTTACCTATACAATTTGATCCTACACCGATATGATTGAACCCCATTAATTTAAATCTCGTACAATACTGGCCAATAAATACCGCGTCTTGCGTTAAATTCTTTTTATTCAAATTGATTGGATTTTCCTCGCGAACGCGAGAGGGGTTACTTACCCATTTTTCTCCAATTTAAATTGGATTTAATTTTTATTACATTTTATGCAACTTGACGTCACTTCAGCCTTACTGAATTAAACAGACTGTCACTTACATTAGTTTAAGATAATAATATAAAAGATAATTCTATAAAGATTACACACTTTTGGTCCTAGAGTAGTATAATATAAAGTAAAAGACGGATAATATAAAATACGTGGCGAGCGCCGGGGCCGCCTGCTCCTACAGCTACGAGTGCGCACGCTACATGTCATGGACAAGCAGATCAGATGCATTACAATCATTTGAGCACGTTCTTGTAAAACAATACTTTTTAAGTATAAATAAAATTGGAATGTATATTCGAATGGAATGTAAAATAGGCCGATAAGTTTTTACACAAATCGAGAGGCCACGAATAACAAAGTTTAAAAAGTGCACAGAGTAAAATGTGGCCACATATAAGTGAGTATTAAAGAGGCGACAGAGAGCTGAGACTTAAACTATGGTCCGGGGACGCAGCCGCCGGGACAGCTGCTTCTAACACTCATATACTATACGTTACAGCATTGGTATGAAATGAATTTGGTAAAATGTATTTAAAATAATCACTTACGAACTAACAGCTACCGAACTATGGAATGTCAGCTTCCGGATAAAATCTCCAAACTTAAGATGCTACTTAACTAAATTATAATGTCATTGTGTATGCCTACATACGGGGATTATGCATTCTTAACACTACTGGAATGTATATTCTTAATTTTTGATTGTTAGTTTCACTTAAAATAATGGTTAAAACCCAACCCTTTGTAAAATACATCGATTATGGACGAATGATATTTTTTTGTGTTTTTTTCTGGCTATTCTCATACGCCGGCAGAGCCTTGCCATATATACAAATACATTTATTTCAATATACAACAAATGGAATATATTCCCTCTAAATTTTACATAATAATGTTTTGCGACGCGCAAGACTGCGCCGCGAGACTAAAACGTACTGATTATTATTTTGACTAAGTAATATATTTAATACGATGGGTTTGTTAAAGCTACGTTTAAGGTGGCCCGCGCGGCCTACCCATCCGTATTACACGTAATCTACGCGATACCGTAATATGCTCGGTGCGGCCCGAGCGCGGCGGCCTCCCACACGAACACTCGTCGACAATATTGAGGTAAAATTAATCTTAACATAACTTACAACCCTTGTAATTTTGTAAACTGAGTAAAAGATAAATCTATACGACTTGATTGTACGTATAATGTTCGATATAAAATTATACTTAAAAAAAACTATAAAAAACTACATATATCCTAAGTAAAGCATAATGATTAACATACAAAAAAATATATAATTTGTACTTGGTGGTATGCTGTGTTAGCATGTCGAGTGACGCGCGACGCGCGATGGCAGCGAACTAGCCGGCTGCCGGCTACTTGTACTTCAATTGAACCTCCGAAATAAAATAAATGCTATTTCATTCAAAAATTGCTTCAGTCTTTGGAATTTGTGTTCGGAATGTATATTTGACGTGTTGTAGTGCAGCAGCACACAGGCTAAAATAATCTCTTTGTAAATGCACCTCGGAGCGGCCCGTGGTCGCTGGCACAGCTACTGACATCCACTACAGATATCGCAACTATCTCTTGCAACACCTCCCCTACCCCCACCCCTACCCCTACCACTACCACTACCTACCCACAGAATAAATACATTGTACTCGTCAAAATCATCAGTGATGCGCTGTGTGCACCGTATTAAAGGTTCGGACCCCCGCTTTCCGAACCATTTAAATCCATCCGACGCTACCATATCTAATAGAAAGCTTCTGATAACTCACAATGTATAACTGTATATAAGAAAAGCATTCACACTGAATACAATACATGAATATCTCGGTACTTACAACTATAGACGGCCCCGCCACCTCCAGTGCTGTGGGCAGTCCTTGAACACATTGAGTAGGCAAATATCTCAGTTTGTAGGCACGCTACACGAAACAGGTCTCAAGTCGTTATTGTATCTCTGAGTGCGCACTGTAGGTGACAGAACCTCTATTTAGACATTTTAACACCTTTTAAATTTAGTTAGAGATAAGGTAGGTAGATATATGTTACAATTACAAGGAGTGGAAAAAATCTGAAAGGAAATAAAAAGGTGTTAAAATGACTTTCTGATTCTAAAGGGACCCCCTAGAACGCAGCAGTTGGGAGACTTAGTTTAATTAATAAATTATTTGGAACAACTTGAATAACATCCCACAATTTAATTTATGGTAAAATTCAGTCCAATAGGTTTGTAAACGATACGATACGATTAACAAAATGTTCAATTACTTCTAGTATATAAAGTATATAGTCAAAAAGAAGTTATTATGTTCCTTAATACATTTTTCGAAATGATTTCCTACAGCAGATAAGGGAGTTTCAAACGCAACTTTAAAAGAGTTATTAAATGTTCTGTTCTTTAATATTCTTTTAAAGTGTCCATAAATATTATTCTTGATTGAGATATTATTAAAGCCGTTGTGTTAATAATTTGCCGATTGGGGCAATTCACAACATGCATATTAAACTAAATAAAATGACGCAAACTAACGTAAATGGCGTATATGACAGATGATAGGGCTGGCATTCTAAGAATTTTTTTGTCCTTTCTTTAAAAGCAATTTAACTTCCAATGTGATTCTGTATGTAGATATGTAAGAATCAAAACTTGCAACTCAATTTACAACTGAAACCGAGATGGTTAATAACTTTTAAAACACATTCCTACAATATGGATATCGAATTTAAAGGGCAGGTTGTTTTTTCGTTTAGTTTACGTTATTGTTCAAGCATGTTGTGAATCGCCTTACCTATAATAATATATGTAAAAAAAATTATAAGCATTCGTAGTCATATTCCCCGATTCCCCGAAAAATCGGATGACTTAATATACGCAGAAGAGATGACACTACGCTCAAATGTCTGTCACGGTTTACAGCACGTTCTATATCTCTTTCTCGGTTCTCAGCACGTTCTACATCTCTTTCACGGTTCACATCACGTTCTATATCTCTTTCTCGGTTCTCAGCACGTTCTACATCTCTTTCTCGGTTCTCAGCACGTTCTACATCTCTTTCTCGGTTCTCAGCACGTTCTACATCTCTTTCACGGTTCACATCACGTTCTAAATGTCTTTCACGGTTCACAGCACGTTCTAAATGTCTTTCACGGTTCACAGCACGTTCTAAATGTCTTTCACGGTTCACAGCACGTTCTAAATGTCTTTCACGGTTCACAGCACGTTCTACGCTCGCAATGTCACGTGTAAATGCCCGTACCTCCCGTTGAGAGGCCCGCGCGTCTTCCCGCTCGTAGATCGAGATAAGGGAGTGCACCATGGTTGCCAGTACATGGTTCCGACGGCTAGGCGCTGGAGCCGCCTCGTCAGCAGCGCCAGCTCTTGGCGGTGCCGAGCTGGCTCTGGGGGCGGGAGCCGCGCCGGCTCTGGGGGGGGAAGCCGAGCTAGCTCTGGGGGGGGAAGCCGAGCCGGCTTTGGCGGGGGGATCCGCGCCGGCTCTAGGGGGGGAATCCGCACCGGCTCTGAGGAGAGAAGCCGCGCCGGCTTTGGCGGGGGAATCCGCGCCGGCTCTAGGGGGGGAATCTGCACCGGCTCTGAGGGGAGAAGCCGCGCCGGCTTTGGCGGGGGGATCCGCGCCGGCTCTAGGGAGGGAATCCGCACCGGCTCTGAGGGGAGAAGCCGCGCCGGCTTTGGCGGGGGGATCCGCGCCGGCTCTAGGGGGGGGATCCGCACCGGCTCTGAGGGGAGAAGCCGCGCCGGCTTTGGCGGGGGGATACGCCCCAGCTCTAGGGCGATCCGCCTCGCCAGCCGCGCCGGCTCCGGGGGGCTCCGCGTAGGACCCGCACCGGATCACGGCTTCTCTACGTTGCCATCACCCTGTGGACATAAGTTGATAGCTGGTGTCACGCTGTTGGGACACAGGGACTTATCTCGTAACGAGAGAGATGAGGCCTTAATTCACCGCGCTGCGCACCCACAGTGCGGGGTGGTGAATGTCACATGTCCAAACTCTTCCAAGTTGCTCATAACTTCGTGGTATAAGAAGCGATTTTGATGATTTATTAACCCCCGACCAAAAAAGAGGGGTGTTATAAGTTTGACGTGTCTGTGTGTCTGTCTGTCTGTCTGTCTGTGTCACCATAGCTCCCGAACGGATGGAGCGATTTCAATTTAGTTTTTTTTGTATGAAAGGTGAGTCTTGCGCGAGTGTTCTTAGACATGTTTCATGAAAATCGGTTGGGCCGTTTAAAAGTTATGGGGGTGAGAGTGGGGAAGCAAATCTGCAAATATACTAGTGTGGGGTATCAAATGAAAACGCATCGCGTCCACATTACATAATATTATGTTGTTTTACATTTAAGGAAATTAAAGCATTGGAATCGGGGGTTTTTCTTAAATTTTAAATTTAGATTTTCTTTGTTGCATAGGAGATATCATAAACGTGGTGCCAAGGAACCAAGGATCTGATGATGAGCGCATCCAAAAGAAATCTGTGTTTGACAAGTTTTCTATAAGGTTCGGCTCAGTCAGTGGTTGCGAATCAGTAATTGTTATATCAGTATTTTGCCTACCGACTCCACATAATATGTGAGATTTTTACAAAGTTGATAAAGATGAATTCTCAACCAGATTCTCGTACGGTCCAGATGCAATAACGTCCTAGTTGTTAATGAAAGGTAGTACAGTCAACAGCAAAATTAAGTGATAAAAAATCAACGTTTCAAAACATCTACTAATGTGACGAGCCAGATTTAAAAAGTTATACCAAATTGTCAATTTCAAATGGAGCTTAAACTCCATGCGTTTAATAGAAGAAGTGGGTTCGAGTCCCGCATTTCGCTAGTAAGCAACGTTCTTATTCCTTTCTACACAAATTCAGAATAGAAGTTCTAATTGGTCAAAAGAAAATGATCATGCTAACGAGGATCGAACTAAATGTGATCACTTACTAACGGCACGTTGTCTGTTCCTTTACCTCTAAAAAACTGCAACTAAAACAGTCCGTGACTTTTGATCTAATTTTCTATATTATTTTGGGAGCCTATTTCCTAAATGTATTTTGCTGTTGAGTATACATATTGAGCGTTACCTGGGATGGGGTGATGGCCTCCGCCGGAGCCGGAAAAGCGGCGTCCGCGCCGGGCACCTTGGCCCCCTCTGCGGGCGCCGGTGTGGCTGAGGCGAAACTGGAACGATACGCGCACATGTCACTACACTAGAGACCTCGCTAGCCTGGCCAGGGCCAACACCGCGCCCCGCGCCAACAACATTACGGACAAATCACAACTCGCTTAAACTATATTCAATTATAGACATTAAAACTACATAAATATGTATCATCTGTCATTTTAATAACTATAAGTTGTTTTATTTTTATTTAGCCCCATTTTTACCATTACCATCGAGCCATTAAACCAAGTTCAACCATTGAAAAATAAATAAATATTTCCTGACAATCTACACAACAACATCTAGCCCCGTGGTAAGCTCTAAGCTTGTGGTACGGGTACTATACATCGAATATACTTAATATAAGAGACATACATTGATATGTTTTATCATACATATTTAACACCCAGACCGAGGAGAAAGACTTGACCCGTCGGCGGGAATCGAACACGCTACCTCTTGCGCCGCAAGCGGACCCTCGCCCACCGCGCCACTAAGGCAGTCAAAATGACAATTTGATCTCAGTACATAAGGCAGATAGTAAAAGGAGTTTAGCCTGTTCCGACCGTGTTTATAGACAATGGTGATATTGGGGCTACGCATCTGTGACCAGCACCGCAGGTTTGCCGCGGCGGGCTATGCTTAACTTTAACAATACGCCTGGACACTTTACTCCGCACCTTGATGAAGCATTATACGTTTTGCTTCGTACCAATAAAATTACTAACTAGTTGCTTGTAGCTGTTCAGCTAGAGTTTTATCGTTACAGAGCTGGTTACGGATATTTATTTAAGTTTAAAACTATATGCATGGTAGATACGCCCGCGTGTATATAGATTTCCCAGTGATAACATCGTATTTTATAAACAACAGTAAGACAAACACGAATAGAATTTGGTAAGAAAAAAAAAATTAAATAATTGCAACTAAAAGTATAACTAAATGTATAAACCACAAGCAAAACTTACTTTTCATACTCAGAGGAGCCAAGAGCCGAATCGGTGCGCCATTTCGTCCCCACCATATTTTGAACGCTACCAACGAAAACATAACAAAAATCATACATAAATAAACAAAAACCAAAATAAAACAACAAAACTTGCGCGAGTAAATAAAAGTGGACTTTAATCCCATTAAAAGAAAACATGCATTTCCCACTGAATATTCATAATCTGTCACTCAACTTAATTTAATTAGTGTGATGGCTGGAAAATTGACACTTTGAGTAATGAATTACATCGAATATTGCTATTCATATCCGACGCAGTTAATTAACGAAATGATAAGTGATTTTATTAAATTAACTTAAATTAAATTAGCATAAAGCTTGCCCAGGACACTTATGGGCATTTCTTTTTGTAACAAATAAAATGTCAGAGTTTAAAGACCTTTTAGAAAGAAAGAAAGAAAAGAATGAAAACCATTTATTATGACAACACAAATACAGAAAAATAAAGTATATTTATATTTAAAACAAAACTACAATAATAAAAATTAAAAAATACAACATAAAAATCATTACTACTCATTTGGTTGACACATAAACATTGTGAGCCAAAATAACCGTTGGCTAGGCATGTGCCGAACGGTTGCCGCTCAGCGCTATTTTTCAGCCAAAAACCTTTTGTGTTGTGTGGCGTTCGGACGTCAAACAGTTCAACAACTAATGCGCAAAATAACATAATAAAAATTAAAATTGCACCATACAAGTACATATATCCTACTACTATTATAAAGGCGAAAGTTTGTAAGTATGGATGTATGGATGTTTGTTACTCTTTCACGTAAAAACTACTGAATGGATTTGAATGAAACTTTACCACAATATAGCTTATACATCAGAATAACATATAGGCTACTTTTTACCGCGGTAAAATATCAGTTTTCGCGGGAAAATCAATTATTGCGAGTGAAGCCCGATTTAGATTAAATTTGGCACGAACATAGCTGCTTTCCCAGTAAATTACAAAGCTGCTTTTTACCGCGACAAAATCCCTTATTACGCGGTTAAAGCAAGTAATAATATAAACTTAAGATGAATCCTATACTATTATAAATGTGAATGTTAGTTTGTTTGTGACGCTTTCACGCGAAAACTACTCAACCGATCATCATGAAACTTTGTACACATATTCTTGGAGGTATTAGAAGTAACATAGGATACTTTTTATCCCGGGAAAATATGTAATTCCGCGAGACAATACATTTAAACGCGGGTAACACCGCGGGGCACTACTAGTAACATAATAAACATTATAAGTATACAATTATGTAAATAACAATTAAATATTCATCCATAAAATATATATGCATATTAATAGTAATATTAGTAATAAGTTAATAATAGACAAAGGCCCAATAGATAACAGATAATAAATTATTGAAAATAATGTTAAATTGGAATATTTACTCGGTATGCAAATAGAATAATTAAATAATTTTATAATATATATAATAAAATAATTAACTGAATCAAAATAATAAATAAATAAAATAAAATAAACCCAGACAATATTAATGTAAAGTTATATAATAGACATATTGATATGAAAATTTCCCATTCGACACTGTTCTTTGATCAAGAATTCTTTAAGTTTTGCTTTAAAGTTCTGTTTATTTTTTAGAGTTCTTATTGGTGGTGGAATATTATTCCAGCACTTTGTGGCCGCATATCGGAAACTACCGCGAAATCTTAGAGTATCTATCTATATGCGCGAAATGCTGCAGAACTATGACGCGGCGTTACAAATTGTTTTGCGCACTGTCTACCTCCATACTGTTGGCTCGTGAACCAAGACGTCAACTTTCATACACGTACTTCGGCTTGTGTTGTTTAACAATGTCGAAAAGAAGACAGGCCAGATGATGTTTGCGTCGCGATTTCATTTTTAATAAACAATGTTTATTCAAAAAAAAGTGTTAAATGGGTTCGTGGTGGTACACTAAAACAAAACCTAGCACAAGCGTTTTGTACGCGTTGAATAAGAGTCTGTGCGTGTTTTAAAACCTAATTCATGACTTACCCACATGCATAAGCCGCCAAAGATTGAACTTTTCTACATCTGCTGGAGAATAGTAATGTTTATATAGCAGACAGTTTATATAAAATTAAAACCAGACTATCAATAAATCAAAATTTTAAATTAAAGAAAAACCCCCCATTACAATGCCTTAATTTCCTTAAAAGTTTAACACCATAATAATAGGTAATGTACACGCTATGCGCTTTTATTGATACCCCACTCGAGTATATTTGCAGATTTTCGGTTTTCCTTCCCCACTCTCACCCCCATAACTTTTAAACGGCAAAACCTGCACCACAGCAAGCTCACCATTGCCTTTATGCCTGGAGAGCATGGGCGTGCCAAACAGTTTCCCTTTTGATATTTACTGTTGGAAAAAAGAAGTGGGGATACAGGCACTTAATAACCTTTTTCATAAACTGTATGGAAATCAGGGGGTGTATGTACGCCGAAAAGGTAGTTTTCAACCACAAAATAGTCATGAATTTAGAGAAGGTTTGGGGGGTACTTGCAGTTCGTCCGGCTGGATGGAAAATCTCGTAAAATTTCTAGGATTGTGTCCTAACTGAATAAGATTAACCGCCAACGGAGAATTTCTAAAAGTGTACTTACACAGCCAACAGCTTAGAACGGTTAGAAACGGTACTGAGGGTTAGTCCATGTGCACAGACGGTACTGACAGTCGGTCTAAGTGCACAGACGATACTCACAGTTGCTCCGGCTGAGAAAGTTGTGCCAGGTAGGCTGCTTGCTTGCGGTGGTGGTACATGTGCACCCGGAGACAGGACGGGTTGCGCATCCTCTTCTGGCAGATGTCGCACTGGAGTGTGCCCTCGCGAGTGTCGTGCTTGTCCCGTATGTGCACCTTCAGGTTGTACCGGTTCGCGAAGAATCGATGGCAAGAGGGGCACTTTACTCCACCAGTCTTGCAGTTCCAGCCTGGATACCAAGATGACATGAGAATACAAGATACAAAATCATTTATTTCCATTGTCCTCATCGATGTCTGTGGCTCGGCGGGCGAAGGTCCGCCTGAGACGCAAGAGGTTGCGGGTTCGATTCCCGCCTGGTGACCAGATATTGTACTTTTTACAATTTATGGTTTTGTATAACAGTCACCTAGCACCCATATTACAAGCTCTGCTTTGTTTGGGGCTGGGTGATGCTATGTGATAAGTCCGGATATATTTATTTATTGTTTCAATGGACAATAACATCTCATGGTGTAACAACTAACGGTGTGACAATCCTTGAGAACTCCTATTAGCTCTTGATTCATGAAACTTACTTCAATTGTAGGTATTTTATTGGTCTGTGTATATATTGTGATTTACTTTTGGGATTTCATTAAATTTCATCCGTAAATCTTTTCTATAATTTTATTTATTCATAAATGTTGTGTTATTTACACACAAAATACAAAAGGCAAATTGCTCTGTGCTTTAACGTTATATGTGTTGTTATTCTGTCCGATCTTGTGGATCGTTTGATTAAACCAAAAATACTAATTACAATTATCTATGTAGTTAAGTTAGTCTGTTTAAGTAAAGATTTCTCAAAAAGCACGAAGGCTTAAAAGTGCAACGTCGATAGTGCTATTTAGAAGAGAACATTGTTTGAATATTATTTTTATACCTAAATAATGAATATGTGAAAAAATATAAAAACATAATTTCAGTTAATAGTCTAGGTCAAAGGCAAAATGAAAATAATAACGACACAAAATGAAAATTACAAATAAAAATGCATGGAACCTAGCAACACTCACCGGATTCCTTGGCAGACTCTGGCAACACTAGCACGCTATGGTACAGTTCGTTGTCGAAATCAATTAGCGGTTCACTGCGAATGTGCAAAATAAAACAAAATAAACAGGTGCTGGCAACATCTATAGCATAACGTGATGCAATAAAACAAAAGTGCTAAAATTAAACAATACAAATAAGCAAAATAAACATATGGGTAAGAAAAAAATACTAAAATAGACCGCGCGTATGACCAAGCGCTCAGGAAAGGATCACTGGTGAATTATTAATTGTAGTCGACTTTTATTTACCATTTAGTTATTTTAAAGACGGTCTCGTGAAATTTCATATTATTTTGGCAAAGATGTTCAGTTTGTGATTGTGAATTAAGTGTTGAGAGTGGCATGATATCTGATAACTTTTTGTCTCGGTCTCGTCTTGGCTACATTATACATAAAAATATTTTTTGGGGAATTTCACTTAGGCGATGTTTGTGACTACTCGTAGTGGCTAATAGAAAAATTTCAGCTCACCTGGTATATTCCAACCCATGTTATAAGGGTTTCAAAAATCGACAAAATGTTTCGACCAAAGTGGAGGTAGGCCCGCACGCTTCGCTTGCTCGGCTTGGTTCGGTTTGGTAGACGCTTATAAGAGCGTAACACTGTCAATTTGTTTATTTTTCCAAAAAATGTTTGTGTTATTTTGTTTATTTGACGTAGTTTTGAATTGGTTTAAGACATTTTGCTGTTTATGCCCTGATGCGAAAGTTTGATGCAAAACAATTTAACTTAACTATTTACTATTTGCATGTAGCTGTATGTTAACCCGATATATTTCAGAGTTGGTTTCACAATTTGGATATTTTGCCGACGAAAAGATACGAAAAGTTAATGTAATTTTGACTTACGTTATCGAGGTTTGGTTTATCAATTGCGACATTTTGCTGACAAAAACACGAAAGGTTAGGGTAATTTTCACTGACGTTGTAGAGGGTTGGTTTTAAATTTCAAGGTTAAGATTATGTTTATTTGACGTTGTTTTAAACTTAGGACATTTTGCTCGTAAGTGTCCTTTAGAACCGGAAGTTTACCGCGGCCTTAAACCAACCTGTCGTATCCAAACTCAGTGTTCTCGGGGTGCGTGGGGCTGACGTTGGAGGCGCGAGACTTCTTTTTCAAGTTTAAGTTATTCTTGTTAGGAGTGTTCTTCAGTAATCTGCGGTGATAGAATAGGTATATATTGCTAAACTATGATAAACTATTTTATAAACAGAATCAAACTTAAATAAATAAAATCGTAGAGCGCAGGGTAGAGGTCGCTGCTGGGTTAAAGGATAGGCGATGGCGTTGATTGATATGTGCATGCAATGAGGTAAAATAAGCTAAGACATCAATAGCGCCACAGACATTAAAACAAAAAAAAACACCTGCCGTGGGCGACTCAGGATCCTTAGTAAGGTATAGGCTAAAGTCCTTATACGACTAGAGAGAGAGGGAGAGAGATGCTTTGTCTTTTCCTCGTTGGATCCTTTCACTGCAGATGTGTATACCTCTTGAGCGGGGAGCGTGCCTCATCCTTGCTGGGTTCGGATTCGGGCGGCGACTCGGTGGCGATGGTGTCCTCGCCACCAGGCACCCACTCGGGCGGCTCCTCGCGGGAGGCGGGGCGGGCTGGCTCTTCTTGGGGTGGGGGCGGCGGCGGCGGCGGCGGCGGTGGTGATTCGCTCCTCTGAAAACAACAGCGTTTTTAAATGAAAATGTAATCGAGCCGTCTTTATGCTTGCGAAGAGTGCTTGAGTATTGGGGTCAAATTATCAGAAAACTTTTACCGGAAAGGTTTACAAGCAACAGGATCAAGAGGGGGCGGAGTCAATTCAGAAGATTCTGATCAGATTAACTAACAATTTACACGAATTTCGTCACGCGAAATACTGTCAGGAAAATGATTATCCCATAAATAGGGAGATACGACCCTCAGTAACGAGCAAATCGACGTAAGGCGGAGGGGAAGGAACGAAAATACTGTCCTCACGAGTTACCGTCGAGCATTGGCTAGCGTAGACTGCGCATGTTCTTAATGCACTAATCTTGGATACCATTATGTGTCATATCAACACGCGAGGCAACTTGATGCCAGGCTTAATAAGATTGGTTTCAGTTATTATGATCTCAGTCATGATGATGAGGAGACAGTCTGACTCACCTCGCGCCCACCAGTTAGTCCCTTGACTTGCAGCATCTCTGCTGTGTGAAGAAATCCGGACAGTTCCTGTTGCCTGACGTGCACTTCGCCGCGGTACATGAACTGGAGTAGCTGCCTCAGTTCCTGGTGCGCCACATCCTTTAGGATCACGATGGGATGCTCGCACGGGTTCGTCTGAAACAGCCCGGTATACTGTCATCATCTATTTACAACCAATTTAGACCCTATTTTACTAATGACAGTTTGTCTGTTGACTTTATGTAGTATCATCATCATCACCCTATTAACGTTCCCACTGCTGGGACACAGGCACTTCTCTCTTGGCGAGACAGATTAGGCCTTAATTCACCACGCTGGCCAAGTGCGGGTTGGTGAATGTCACATGTCCTTCAAACTCCTTAAAGGTCTCAGAACATGCCGGTTTCCTCACGATGTTTGCCTTCACCGTTAAAGCACGTGTTTTAAACGCACATAAATTTCTCAAGAAGAAAAATCCAGAGGTGCGTGGCCGTGTTTGAACCCACGACCTTCGGAATGAAAGTCAAGTGTCCTCCCGCTAAGCTAACACGGCTTCAGCTTTATGAAGTATAAAAAAATTAATTTATGAAGTTTGAAAGTGGCACCAGGTACGCATTAAGGAACAGGTAACAAGTTAGTGCGGTTTGCACATGTTATGAGATGGTATGAATTCCATGTGACCAGAACAGCGTTAAGGTGCTCCTTCACTGGGAGCATTCGCGTTTAATGTAACGTTAATGACCCAAGCATTGTAATGTGCTTAGTGTAATGCACAAATTCTAATCTATATTTAATATTAATGATTTTTAATAAGTGATAAACTTCACTTTAGAAGATAAACTTTTTTTAAATTTTATGCAGAAAAAGATTAGGATCCGTAACCTTCGCACGCAGGATTCAACGACGTGCTAGCCAATTACACAACTGCGCCAATCGCACTTCATTACACGTGATAGATCGAAATGGCTCTGCATTTTATAACATCGTATGTAGCCCCGACTAACGACCGACATCTCGAAGAAAATCCCAGGACTATTCTACTATAATGTTTAATGTTTCATAACAAGCGAGTGCTCCTAGTTAAGGAAGTAGCATTGTAATGTAATGCTCACCGAGGAAAAGTGACGATCACAATAGGTCTTTTAGGCCGTAAAAAAATGTAAGCTGGAAGTCGAATCTATAATGTTACACACACGCGAACGCTCGTCAGTCAATCATATCTAAAGGTATGTGTGTTGATAGATTGCGGATTTTTGGGAAGAGCTAGGCCAAATAAAAGATGGCTGGACTGTGTGAATGTGGAGATGACGGGTGACAGAAGAGAATGGGAGAAAAATGCAATTGTGCCGACCCCACGTGACCTGGGTCAATGGACAGGAAATGATTATGTCTGATATCTTTAATGAAACGATTGAGTGAATGACACTGACACAAACTGTGGTCTTTGCAAAGCCACTGCGTCTTCATACGCATGTGAATAAATATTATATATTAGTTTCTATGCATGAACGAATATTACAGTGCAAGTCATGAACACCCTTTTTCCACTGCTGGGATACAGGGACTTCTCTTGAGAGAGATTAGGCCTTAATTGACCAAGCTGGTCAAGTGCGGGTTGTTGATTGGCGCATGCCTTTCAAACTCTTCAAAGTTCTCAGATTCTGAGAACTTTGAGCACATGAGTACGTGTTCTGAGAATATATCTCGCGACGTTTGCCTTCACCGTTAAAGCACGTGTTTAATGAGATCATAAATTTTACAGCACAAGTACCTAATCATTATTATTCTATAAGGTGAGGTAAAGTTAGTGCCGTAAACGATTATCCTATAATAAAAGTAAGTTGTTGTTCACAATAATTATTATCTTTTACGATAACATAAAACATCGTTAAATCGCAAACGTATGATGTCCGAGCTTGACCGTGAAATCTTAAAAGTATATCATTAAGCGGATATCGACTGGTAGTAAATCTGATTATTTACATAATCTAATTACTAAGGTACTTTTAAATTCATCATCATCATCATTTCATAGCCGGAGGACGTCCACTGCTGGACATAGGTCTCCTTCAAAGACTTCCAATAACTTCGGTTGGTAGAGGACTGTAACCACCGCGAGCCCGCTACCTTCTACAATGGGTGTTAAGTGACTGATAGTACATAGATGGGTACTTTTTTTGTAGATATTGTCTAAACCTAAGATCTATGTTGCAATAGAACCATATAATATGTGCACTAAATAAAAATTAGTTTTTTAAACAATGATAAAGCAAAAAAAATAAGAAAACCATATATAATTATGAAGGGGACCGTGTGTGCTTAAATTATCTACATATCGCTTAAAATTCGTTTAGCATCGCACTCTCCCAGGTACATTAACTAAAATACAAACGGCCCATTACGCGACTTTGTCGGCTAATTACGCATACCTACCACGAAAAACAGAGTTATTTACTAATTAGTTTAGGTATGAGAGTAGCGTTTATCCTATCAAAATTAGTACACCACGGTACTACAATAACAGATTTTATGATAATCCCAGTAATAGTTTAAGAGTGTGAGGATGTAAGTATATATTTTCGTAGTTCTTTACGCAAAAACTACTGGATCATCATTTTGATGAAACTTCACAATGATATAGCTCACATATTTGAATAACACCATAGGCTGCTTTAACTTAAGATACGCAAGTAAAATCTCGCGAAAATATAATAAATGCAAACAATAGCCCGATTAGAATCAAAATAAGTACGGACATAGCCGCTTTCCCAGTTAACTACAAAAGCTCCTTATTACCGCGGAGAAATCAATGATGACGAAGGTATAGCCGCAGGCAGAAACTTAGTAACAGATAGCTGTAATACCGTGCCTACAATAAGATAAAGACGAGCCTAAATGAAAAAAATATCACTAAATGGAGAAAGTCAAAGTCAAGACATTTTCTCCCTAAAAACTCAGTAGCATACTTATTTTCTTTTTTTTTACCACACTCATAACAAATGTTTAAACCAGCCTCCCCAAAACTGTGCAACTACATTATAACGTTTATAGAGTTATAGCCACGGGCTTATATTCAGATGAATCTGTGTTTAAAAACAAGTTAACACAGGATTACAGTGAGTTGGTTGGGTTGAACGGCGTTGCCATGGAAGCAGACGGCTGGCGGAGCCCCGGGACACGTACTTGGTAGGACTTTCATCGACGGATCAATAATTCCCCCACCAATAATAATAACCCCAGCGCGGCCCGTCCCTTGCGATTCTCAAACAGGGAATTCACGATCCATTCCGACACCGACGGATTGTCTACGATCAGGAATTTCAAATGGACCGAGTGGAAATCGGTTTGACATTTGCTAAGTGGCGGAAGATCGGCATTGTTTGTGATTGGACTCGCCGTCTAGATCGCACGCATTGTCGTACGAGACCGCGTGGCTCACCACAGATACTGATTTTTATTCTTATTTTTCACATTACATACAGTACTAAGTTTATAGACGAAAATATAAAATAAATAAAAATAAATAAACAACAACTCACACAGCATCACCTAACCCCAAACTAAGCAGAGCTTGTACTATGGGTGTTAGGTGACTGATATACTACATAGATACATTTTTTTTTGTAAATATGTACATACATATGATAAATAACGCAGAGTCCGCAAACACCATCGTATGTTCAATTATTGATGTACAATTATAATTAGGCCTGTTTGTTTAGTTTTGCTGTTTCTCTTTTTCATTCAAGCAAAAAAGCATCGCGTCCTAGACGGTCGGTTCACACCATTTATGCGATGACGTCTTTTTGAGCTGTTTGTTTTTGGTCGCACTGGATCGTATAGTAGACCTTTCAATGACAGGATTAGAGACAAGTGTAGACAGGACTGCAGTAAGTACTTTGATTGGGTACAGCCGGGGCGTTGCCATGGAAGCAGAGGGCTAGCGGAGGGCTAGTCCTACATGTTCTTGTTAGGGCTTTATTCGACGGATTAATTAGGCTTAGAACGCACCCCACGTCGCGAACTGTGCTAGGGCCAATATTACTATTATTTTTGACTGGAAATTGAGAAAGGGTGACTTGTTTATGTTATTACTTAGTTTTAGGTTATGTTTAAATAAAATTGGATTCTACCATTTGTACACTTTATCATTAAATATGGGTTTTACCGGTCTTGTCACGTGTGACTACCACAAATGCCCTTGTATTTGCTACCTCACTGGGTATACCTAGGTAGGTATCTTTTCTATTTGGAATTTACATTCGTCATCCATCATTAATGCGTTTTTAACCCCCGACCAAAAAAGAGGGGTGTTATAAGTTTGACGTATCTGTCTGTCTGTGTGTCTGTCTGTCTGTCTGTCTGTCTGGGACATCATAGCTCCCGAACGGATGGTGCGATTGTGATTTTGTTTTTTTTTTGTATGAAAGGTGAGTCTGGCGCGAGTGGTCTTAGACATGAAAATCGGTTGTGCCGTTTAAAAACTATGGGTGTTAGAGTGGGGAAGAAAAACAGAAAATCTGCAAATATACTCGAGTTGGGTATCAAATCAAATCCGATTTCTCTTTTTCTTTTTTGTTTTTTTTTCGATTTCCGAATCCGATTTGCATCAAACATGTCTAAGAACCCTCGCGAAAACTCACCTTTCATACAATAAAACTGACTTAAAATCGCATTCGTGTGGGTGCTATGGTGCCCCAGACAGACACGACAAACTTATAACACCCCTATTTTTTCGCCAGGGCTTTACCATATACCATACCATCGACCACAGTTTCTATCACAAAATACGAAGCTCTTTCATTTCCATCGAATGTTTTAATTACTTTTGCTCGTAGAACAGTCGGTGCTCGGATTTTAATCAAGCCGGACTGAAAGGTACTCGTGGACGCGGCATTCTTTTTGAACATTGGATTTCGTATTTTATTTTACGAACTACGATGCTACGTCGCTGTTCGCGCTTCAGTAGTTAGGAATGATTGCCAATTATACATGTTAATTCACATGAAACAATTTCAGCCAGACAGTTTGAAGTTGAAGCTGCTGAAGCTTCGTCTTTTTAGGGTTCCGTGGCTAAATGGCAAAAAAACGAAACACTCATAGCTTCTTCATGTCTGTCTGTCACAGTCACATTTTTCCGAAAGTATAAGAACTATATTATTGAAACTTGGTAAGTAGGTGTATTCTTAGAACCGCATTAGGATTTTAATAAAAAAGACTAGAAAAGGGAATCCAACATTTCTGGGGTTCCCCATACTATTAATAAATAATACTAAGAACTGAAAGTTTCTAACACCATTTTTTATCTAAGCTGAAAAGTTTGCGCGAGAGGCACTTCCAAAGTGGTAAAATGTCGCAGTCCCCAAGTCCTCCTGTACTACTTAAATAAGAGAAATAAATCTGAAATATATGATGTACACTTCCAACGAAATGCAAACTTCCAACGAAAATTTGTTTGAATGAGATCTAGTACGTAGTTTTTAGTAATACGTCATAAACTGCAATTTACCTTTTCACGTATAGGTTTTAAGTTTTACCGGCCATAAGTAAGGTTAAATTGTTAGATGATTGCCGTTGAGCAATAAGAGCAAAGTCATAAGAGAGTTTTTGTACTGTATCCATTGAGTAATACGTGCCATCTACTGAGCGAATCTAAACAATTTTCTTTTGCCAAACCGATCGCTCACTTACAACCCCATTCTACGTAGCGAAGCGGGTAATCGCAATAATTGAATGAGACGCTAAAGGTCCCTCATCGTAATTAGTTAACTGTAACGTGGCAGCTTCGTGCCTTACAGCCCCGGAACAAACCCATCACCGGTCACTGGTCAGGCTTCCATAGCGGAGAGCATAAAAGCAACGTCAGCACAAAATGGCACCGGAGAGACGGCACTCAGCAAACTGCTCTGCTGCTCACTCAGCAAAGGTGTAGGACACCTTGTAGCTTATGGGGCAGCATACTCAATTCACACAGTGCTTCCCGGTGAATTAAGTTTACTATTTTAGTAGACACCCAAAAACACCTGGGTGAATTAACTCAGGTGACGTAAGTTAACGGCCGCGTAGCTTTTTAGTAGTATGTTACGTCACACATCGCGTTTCTACGCCATTTTGGAAGAAAGCGTTTTGAACATACAAGAAACTTTTATAATTATAATAATGTTTTCTTATGAAAAACAGCTAAGTATTTTTAAATTCTTTGTGAGTTATTTTGGTCTATAAACTATTTACTATGAATCATGTAACAATTGGTTTTATAATCGTTTAAATCCCCAAGTTCTTTAGAGTTGTTGGGTCTACGCGCTTCGGGGCTGCTTTGAGAAGAGCTAATTTGATGCTTAACCCTTTTGCTTGTACTAATTATCGGCAACACTAAATTTTAATTTAACTCTAACGCTCCTCATTTTAAACATTAAATGTAAGCGCAGATAATAATGACGATATTTTTAATACACCAGTTTCTAAACTAAAGCATACTCTTAATGATGATTGTTTATAGTTACATATGCAGCCCTATCAAGGTTTCCACTGCTGGGACACACGGACTTCTCTCTTGACGAGACATTATTAAATCTTAATTCAACACGCTGGCCAAGTGCGGGTAGGTGAATGTCACATGTTCTCCAAACTCTTCAAAGTTCTTCAGAACATGGTGGTTTCTTCAAGATGTTTGCCTTCACCGGTAAAGCACGTTTTAAGGCGAAAATAAATTAGTCGAGAAGAAAAATACATAGGTGCGCGGCGGGGGTTTAGACTCACGACCTCCGGAATGAAAGTCAAGTGTGCTCAGCCAACACGGCTTTAAGGTTTAAGTAGTGTTTGTTCCTATTATATTAGTATGTAGCTAGGTATTACGTATTCATATTAGTAAGTATATTCATAATAGCCATCAGGAAACCTGGATCAGGTGGTGGAATCCTGAAGAAATTGAGGGAAACTCTTGAAAAAATTGTCTTTCCGTCTTGTGTGTTCCTTAATATTATTCAATATAATGAATTTTAAAGCCCTTTTATTAATGTGGGTCTGGTGTTGATCTGATGATGGAGGGAAAGGCAGTCGAGGGAACTCCTCAACGATTTACAGCAATTACTTTGTGTTTGGGCTTGATTAATTTTATTACTGAGACCTTTCATCTAAATCATCATCTAACTTTTTTTACCCGTGCGACGCCGGGGCGGGCTGCTAGTATCTACTTAATTATATATGTTTCTTTTAATTAACACTTATAATGTCGAAATGATTTGTAAAGTTAATTTATTTTTTATTTTTCAGTTTCCGTTTAAAAGTTGGTTTAGTTTTTGGCAAAAAAGTTTTATTTTAATAAAAACGACTTACCAAAGGATACGCCACATATTGAGAAGACGCTAACGAAACAGCTCTGTAACACCAAAAGTTCTACTCCAAGTCACGGATTTGGCTTATCTAGGGCCCGGTTCGACAGTGGGATAGCGTACACAGTACACTGCCACAACAAATGACAAACGTCAGCGTTCAGTACCTCCACTAACCTCCTAGAGTGCGTCAACGCGCGGTTACAACGGAAAAAAACGCGCTCACCACAGGCAAACGCGGTAAAATGCAACTCTCGCGGTAAAACGCAACTCCCTCGGTAAAACGCAAACGGGTGCGGCCGGCGGGGCGCTCACGACAGTAGTACTCTGTTCTTTTGTAACTCCAGGACGCATGCGCGGTAATACTCCCTGACCAAGACTAACACGGGAAATATTGAGAGCTAGCTTTAAACGCCATGGCGTTGCCGATGTTTTTGAATATTCTCGGGGTAAAATGAAGCCTTCCTCGATAAATTAGATTTTCAGTTTAAACAATACATGTACCGCAATTATTCGCTATTAGCTATATTAATCTATACTATTAGATCTATTTTCTTGCAAGGATTTTTTGTAGCAAATTATTTATTAAATTAATAATATTAATAATGTGATAAAGTGACAGAGGTCTAGTAACACGTCTACTCGCTATCGAGGTCCGGGGGAGGGGAATTTTCTACACTTTGCTTTGTCTATCTGTGAGAGTATGTATTGTATTGAAATACCATAGATAAATAATCTATGGAATTAAATCCAAAGTTTTTATAATTCAATGAAGACAAAACGTACACGTTTTCTTAATTAACACGGATTTTACGTATGATATGTGACAGGGGTCACATACCATTATCCCCATTTAACCCCCGACCAAAAAAGAGGGGTGATATAAGTTTGACGTGTCTGTCTATCTGTCTGTTTGTGTGTCTATCTGTCTGTCTGAGACATCATAGCTCCCGAACTGATGGAGCGATGTCAATTTAGTTTTTCATGTTAAATGAAAATCGGTTGTGCCGTTTAAAAGTTATGGGGGTTAGAGTGGGGAAGGAAACCCGAAAATATACTCGAGTGGGGTATCAAATGAAAGCGCATCATTACAAAATAATATGGTGTTTTACTTTAAAGGAAAGTAAAGCATTGGAATCAGGAGCTTGGCTTAAATTGTAAATTTAGATTTATACTAGCAGACCCCAGCAAACTTTGTTTTGCAAATTAAAAAGTAGATGTTGGCCGATTCCCATAGATACCGGATAAGCACAAAAAAAATCATCAAAATCGGTCAAGCCGTTTCGGAGGAATATGGCAACGAAAACTGTGACACGAGAATTTTATATATTAGACTAGCTGACCTCAGTAAACGTTGTTTTGCAAAATGAAAAATAGATGTTGGCCGATTCTCAAACCTACTCAACATGCTCACAAAATTTCATGAGAATCGGTCAAGCCGTTTAGGAGGAGTACGGGAACGAAAACAGTGACACGAGAATTTTATATATACGAAGATTTATTATAAATACTTTAATTAATGTGATGCAGTACAAGCAAAGCAACATAAGAATAATTATAGTGACGCATCACGGAGCGGTGACTCACGCTTAATGCTCCAGTCAGAGTTATCTCACATTTCATTTAACGGGAATTACACAGGTAAATATATTAACTATCATAAATTTCACACACATTATTAAATACTAGTAGTGCCCCGCGGTGTTACTCGCGTTACCATGGATTTTCGCAAATAATTTCAAATATAACAAAAACAGGTGCAAAACAGGTTGTATTCAGGTCGAAATCAAGGCTAAAAAACCAAATTATATTTAAAAGCGGCTAGGGTCGATGTAGACGAGGATGGATCACATAGATCTAAAAGGTCTTAACTTGAAGTTACTCAGGTTGTAGTCCAATTCCAAATCTAATAATGAAGGTGGATGAGAATCGCTTAGTACCTACGAGTGGATGGAATTTACACTAAGTAAATCCTCGCACGGCGAACTACTACTACCTTACTTGGATATTAAATCCACTCGTACTAAGCAAGGAAGGTAATTCGCCGTGCGTCTGGAGTGGACGGGAGATGGTGGAATCAGGTCATGAAGCTGATGTGCACATTCTCCGACATGTAACATAAACAATTTAAAGACAGGAAACCTTGCGACGGTCCTCGAGACTATAGAGCTTATCTATCTATTTCTGAACTTTCTAAAACATTATTAAAATTACATTCAGTCGTTTTTCACCCCAGACCGAAAAAGAAGGGTGTTTAGGCTTGACGAGTCTGTCTAATCTGTGGCATTATAGCTCCAGAACGGATGAAGTCTGAAATGACTTCATCCGTTCCGTATTTAGTTTTTTTTTTGTACAAAAGGCGTGTTTCGCGCGAGACATGTTTGTTGAAAATCAGTTGACCAGTTAAAAAGTTATGAGAGATACTTAATAGTGGTGATGAAAAACCGAAAATCTGTAAATATACTGTGGGGTCTCAAATGCAATCGCATCACGTGCACATTACAAAATAGTATGTCTTTTTACTTTTAATAGAAATAAAGGGAATCGGGGGTTCTTCTAAATTTTAAATTTAGATTATTGAGATTATTGCGAACAGAGGCAGCGTGGGACATGTAAAAGGCTTAGTATCAAATTAATTATCAAAACTGTACTAAATCAAGTTTTCCGGAGTTTCATGCGAGCGAATTAAAGGCGGGACGCTAGTGAATAATAACATTCGTCCTTATAGTGTTATGTTCTTGACGTGAAGTAGGTAAACAGATGGCTATTAATTGTAAAGATAACGTCTCCTGACCGTAAACATTGGACTCTTAGCTTGCTCGCGCTTCAACGTTGAATTCAAGCTATTATTTTGCAGCAGATTATGTATTCAGTACTGCACAGTTAGTAATCATTAAAATCAATATAAACGGATTGTTTTGCATACGGATTGATTTTATACGGACCGTTAACTGCGCTACAAAATGTCTACAAACATCCCTGTTTTTGCGTCGGGGTTTAAAAAGACCAAATTAAGTAGCTATGTTTAAATTAAACCGTGCGTAGGTGATCCAGCAATACCGGTTCATCATCATCATCACTTCGGCCTTATTAAGTCCACTGCTGGTCTCCCTCACAGAGATTAAATCATTCCTATCGGTTAATATTCCGCGTCCACAGTGAGCCAGCAGGTTTGACTAAGCCGTCCGACGCTGCAAACCTGTCGGCCCCAGCGACCATCCGTTCTGCACGTTTTGTGCCCAGTCCACTGCTATTTCAAACAGCTAATCCGTTTGGCTATCGGTGACCCACAACGGTTCCAAGTCCAACATATTGGCATACCAACTAGTGCGCCATTTTGAAAAAAACCGTGATGTTGCGGCCAGTGATGAAACGCATGTCAAAATTGACAGAGTAAATTCTAACAAACAAAAAGTATTCAGGAACTAAACCTCTATGTAGTACAGTTTCTGAGAAAACCCTTTAACTCTCCAAAAGATAAATTTTTAGTACAAGTTGCTAAAAAAAGTTTGTTCCTAAAACTTAAACGTAACCAAAGTACTTTAAAACGAAAGGAAAAAGTAAGAATCCATTAAACAATAAGAACTAAAATAATTAAAACATTACCTATATAGAATAAGTAATTTATGTTTTAATATAATGGAGATGAACCTGTTCTTTGTCCATAATAATTCTATTATACCTAGAAATAATGCTGTTCTAGACAAGAATTCTCGTGCTATGCTAGCTCGTCATTAAGTGTTTCCTATTAACGCTGAGAATAGCAAACGCAGGTAGTATATACCAACCTATTTAGAATGTTGTTTGTGTGTATTTTAATGTCTATTCATATTATGTTTGTGCTAGTCAAAGTTTCAAGTCTATGTACCGCGGTCCTTGCAGCCTGTTGACAGACAGGCAGACCGACAGACGACGAAGCCTCAGTAATAGAGTATTAAAGTCCCCCGCGCCGCGTCTGTCTGTCTTTATGTTCTAAGTAAACTCAAAAACTACTACACGGATCTTTATACGGTTTTCAATATATAGAGATTCGAGAGTAAGGCTTTCGCATCCGAGCAACCCCGGGTCGGCCAGCTAGTGTCATATAAATCAGTCGAGTTAAGAATGCAGTCACTTTAAAATTCGGTTGATTCACAATTTAAATAAGAAATGCTCATTAACCTAACAAAATAAACGTGTGTTAAGTGTGACTGTTAAATAACACTACGATTTCTCTTTCTTCTGAACACCAAAAACCAGTGTTGTATTAAATTCTGAGGTCGATGCCACTCAAAACGCAAATTAACTTGCGAGTCTATAGAATAAAATGAGTTTTCGCGATTTTCACCAACCGATTTATAATATAAACAAAAACCAAATAATAAAAAATTAAAGAAAAAGAAATAATGGCGACCCCATTATTTCCCAATAACCCCGGACAGAAGGCTAGTCTACGATTACCTATACTGATATTTAATCAATTTTTTTTTACCATTCCTATCGTCGGTACCTGTCGATGACGCATTAACTTGGAATTTCCCACGCAATACTTTAAGCTCTTTAAGATAGTATAAAACCAAGTACAAACTTTCATAGCAAATAGTTATGTGGGCAATCCCATAGCCATACCGGTTCCGTGCACGGCGCGAGTAACGTTATACATTAATTTGAATAGCAAATTATATATTCAACGACAACCGAAGGAATGCGATTATGAGGTAAAAATAATGACTTTGTTTGTATCGTATCCATAAACAAATAATGTGCAGTTTGCTGTTGATATGATGTCGAGTGCACGGACAATCACGGATGTTTCAAGAATAAGGACAGTATTAAGCAGCAAATGGGATTATTTTTCTCGTTTGTCGCCGGTGGGAAATGAGAGGGTGGTGACAACTGGGATTAAGCCCCGATTTTACCATTTGCTATAAATATAAACGCCAACAGATGAGATCATGAGACGTTTTACCGCCTAACTGAGTTCAAAATGACATAAAATTGTTAACTTTTAACCGACTTCAAAAAAGAAGGAGGTTTCTCAATTCGAACGTATTTTTTTTTTATGTTTATTCTTGGTTTAATAAAACTCGATTTGTAGCAGTTGTTCCCTTCCTAAAACTCTTATTCTTAACATTAGAAATAGAGTTGTGTTTTAAAATATCGGATTAACTTGAGGACAAAATTGCTTGGGACGGAATCTGCTCCAACACAAAATCAAAAACAAGACTAACAAATAATGATTGTAAAGTTTCAATACAAAAATGAGCTAGAGTTTCTAATCGCTTCTTTGCTCCAGTGTAAAATAAGCAAAGCGATTTATCTTTCTTCTTCTTTAGGTGCCACTTCATTACTGAAGGTTGGCAGTCAGCTCCTATTATCTTTAAGCACCTATGATTATTATTTTATAATTAGATGCCTGAAATAAATGATTTATTTATTATTATTTTAGTTTTTTTGTATTTAATTTTGACGTGTCTAAGTTTTGTAAAACCAAACAATGGAAATAAATGATTTTGTATCTTGTTACAATACTTACAAGTATTACTCGGGAATGACAGGAGGGACTTTATGGTTCCCTAATCAAATGGCAAAAAACAGAACCCTTATGGATACGTCATGTCTGTCTGTCCGTCCGTCCGTATGTCACAACTACGTTTTCCCGAAACTATTCAATCTATAATATATTGGTAAGAAGCTGTATTCTGTGAACCACATTAAGATATCCATATAAAAAAATACATCTCATTTTGGAGATTTCACATATTTAGAACTGAAACTAAAATTGTTGTTTATAAAACCCATACATGTGGTGTATTTATGGATAGATTTTCACAAATTATACTGATATTTCTTATCAAAAATGATATTTCTGAACTGAATAGTTTTAGAGCGAAAGCGATTCCAAAGCGTTAAATGTGTTAGATTTATCCCCATACTTAATAGTAGACTAACTAGACATCTATAACATCTAATTTATAGTGATAGGCTCCTGTTTTACCACTATATACAGCATGGTAATTACTTAATTAGTTAAATATAGCTTTTTGCTTTTTTTTATTCGCTTTTTGGCGATAAGGCTGCCCATTGTATTACTTGATTTTTATTTATTTTGTTTTAATGGTTTATGTTCCTGTGTTGTGTACAATAAAGCGTTTAAGCATGGTTTTGCCCGGGTTTTATTAGATTTTGCCTCTTTAATAACATAATTTTAAATTTTAAAGGACATTTTAAAGGTCAGCGCTAGACTCCCATATCGTTTCCCTACCGCCGAACTTTACTTGAGATGGGACGTACTTTCAGTTAGACAGTTTTTCTTGCTTCAAGCAGTGCTTCGTACCCACTGCAGCCAAAATTATAACCCAACTCTTGGGAAAGACAAACGGAGAAGAGGCAGGGTCATTCCGGCTCATCCATACCACACAAGCCTTGCCACTAAATTCCTAGGCTATCTCGGCCCTTTCATCTACAATAAGTTAAATTCCGATTGAAATATATACCCATTATCAAAACATGAATGCAAAATTAAAGTTACTAAGTGGCTCAAAAAGCTCACATACCAGGAGACGGAAACTTCATTATCCCCAATTATCTAGAATGGCAAAAACTTCCGTAATTGTTCTGGCACCCATGCCCGGCACGTACACACACACACACCACACACAACACACACACACACACACACACATCAGTTGTCAGAGTAGTCTAATAAAATTGTTTTTTTTTTTTATTAGTTTTTGTTTTATGTAGTAAAATTAGTTAAGTCCCATTAATCTAAACTTTAAATGATACATGTATAATAGAATGTCCTACATCTTTTATTTGCGAGTGAGAGATCCTGGTAACCTGTAATACAGGTTGATATACCTACCTCAGGCACCAGTCTCCCACAAACCTATACTAAATGTTACCTTATTCCTACTTGTATCCATAATCATTAAGGTTTATGTGAGGAAATAAACGAATTTTATTACTTACATAGATAATTTTTTTGTAAATACATACATAATGATACATAGAAAACGGCCTGGCCCAAAAAAAGTAATTATAGATAGTACAAAATCTGGGCCCCCGGCGGGAATCGAACCCGCAACCTCGAGCCACAGAGGTCGTCATTAATGCCTAGGTATTTTCTACCTGCCAACCTGTATCTATTTCTCTTACACTTATTCCTACTCGAAATGTTGATTAAGTTACACAACAGTGAAATAATTTATAAAACCGGTTTTATGAGGAGATTACAAGATCACTGTGAGCCGCAGAATCCAAACAAAATGTAAAGTAGACATCCCTATTTCACCTGCTTTGTTTTATACTGGCTGTGAACCCAACGAATATAAACCTGTTTAATTGTTTAAGTAATTAAGACAAGAACACACATGTGAAGTTGTGACAGGCTGCAAGTAATAGGTAAAATAAAAGAGTGAAGCATGTAGCGATTAAATAAAATATTAAAGCTAGGTATCTTCATGTTTTTGTTAGTATTAACAAATAAACACAACCAAGTGGCAATATTGTGCAGCAATATCTATTATTATTTATTAATTATTATACTTAGACATAAATTTACCACAATTTATATACACCATATTGATGTGGTTTGTATGACAGCCAGCAGGACTGCTGTTTAATGCAAAAACAAAACAGTGAATTGAGGCCGAATCTCTCTCGTCAATGGAGAAGACCTGCGTCACAGCAAGGGGAACGTAAATAGGAGTGCTTTTGATTATTATATTGTAGGCATATAGCTTTTTGTATGTATTTGACAAAGTTGTTGTAAAATAAAGTACCTACATATAGTAGATAATAAAATTGTATAGTTTAAGCATGATGAATATGTCATACCAATAAGCTGGTGTATGTACAACATAACATTTGTCAAATGTAATACAAAGCAATTATTACTTGACATAATACTTCAAACTATCATAATAACTATTATTGTTGACATTAGACATCATTCAAGTAGTTATTTCTTTGTTATGTTTAATGTTAGCTACTAATTATGTTAAAATATAACATTTTTTAGTAGTAAGCCTCATTGAACAAATTGCTAGATTTGATTTTGTTATTGGAACTACTGAAAGATAAAATTCTCATAGATAAGCAGTTTACTTACAAAAAAAGTAAACCTAATGTAACAAAGACATTATCATAAGCAACAAGTATCTTCATTTCTGTTAAGTTATCTACATACAGGGAAATAGTAAAGGAGTTTTACAGTTACAGACAACAAACATCCTAGAATTGATTGCATGATAGCATGAAAAGAGGCTGGAAGTAGATTACCGTGTTTGTAATGTGTAGTAATTACCTTGAAAAGCTCCTTGAAGTAGGGGCTGCACACGGAGAGGATGAGCTTGTGTGCCTGCACATACTGGCCGCCCGCCGCCAGCGTCACGTCCACCAGGTCCTCGCCCTCCAGCAGAGCGTGGAACGACTGCGACAGGTTCGAGTGGAAGTCGTTCCAGCGCAGCGAGAACTGCTCCGGCATCGTCATTGCACTGCCCTCGCACTACCAACTAAATGAAACTACGACGCCCGTACAAAAATACTTGTAACACTTTCAGAACAAGTACGCGTCCCCGTACATCACTGAAACGCAAACAAGTATAACTGCCTACGTATACGTTTGGAACTCGACAAACTACACACTCATAATCGAAAGAATAACTCCTTACACGTAATCTACCCTCGATTTGTCGCATACAATGATGGTTGTATAGATGGCATCGCATATGATATGAAATTAACAAAATGTCGCTTGGTTTGTTCACGAATTCTTTACATCACAATGCACCGTTCATTGTCCATCCAACAAACAACGCGTAATGTCAGACTGTGTGCATGTGTGCGTACGGTACGGCGTAAAGTATGAATGTGTGTGTGCTGATACAACTGAAAATGTGCGAAATATTGATGTATCTAAATGTTTTTTCTTGTTGAAATAATATGAACGTCTATTTGTAAACTATAATATGGTTAAAAAAAATAGCAGACATTAGTGATATGATAACAGTTTGAAAAGTTCTACAATTTACAGTAGTACTTTGTTGATAGATAAAAAAAGTTTCAGGTCTTAGATATACTGGCAGCACTTTACATTAATACATCTTTACAATCTTTATAATGAACGCATGAAGATAGTTCTGAAAACAAGACAAAATTTAAAGTGTTTAGATTTTCCCTAAAATTTTTTACTTTGCTTTAGAATACATCATAATTCAGATGTATAGTGCATATTTAATTTTTTACAACCGTACAAGATAGAAGTATGCAAAATCAATTTTCATAATCTATGGTTAGTATCATGTCAACATGGCAGCACGGTGAAATAGTCTTACGCAATGGCACTCATAGCACATAAAGAAGAAGAAATAAGAAACGCAAGCATTCTCTACTCTATGACTACTAGGTAGTCTCTGTGCAAGAACAAGAAAGAAACAAAAGTGCTGGCTGGCTGGATGGCTGGCTGGCTGGCTGCCTGTTCATAATTATTAATTGCAGTGGTTTTATTAATTTATTTCTGTGAAGAATATCTAATATTTAATGCCTGAACACAACGCGTCTTATGGAATATTTGTTTGTTAAGTTGGGCTCGAATAATCATCAAATGATTAAAGTACGAACGAGTGATTTTAGAACAAGTGAAACGATATCCTGAACGGAGTTTTTGTAAAATGCTCTCGAAATTCTAAATTAAAACAATAAGAACAATAAATTAATAATAAACCATCAAAGCATGAGCTTGATCCTATCATAATAACATCGCCTCAGATCTGGTTGATTTGGAATGGGTACCCGATTGAAGAACAAGAGACAATTGTGCATTTTCAAATAAAAATCTTAATATTCTTATCCTAGATAACTAAAATCCTCGTGCAGTACTTGGACAGGCAGCAAAATGACGGCAGTCGTGACTACCGGTAAGTCTCGCTCGTTTTAAATGTTCGACTTTTGAAGCAGTGAAGGCCGCGTTACTTAATTACTTACAAAAAACAATAAAAGGCTGTGTCGTTGGGCGACCACATCGCCTGTAGTAATAAAATAACCACAATTACGAATTGATATTTCAGGAGCAGATGCGCGCGAGGAGGCGGAGGCCGAGAGCCAGCGCCTTTTAATGAAGAAAGTGCTCTCTGCGGCTTTCTACGCGCTCGCCTCGTTCATGATCACCGTGGTGAACAAGTCCGTGCTCACGTCGTACGCGTTCCCTTCCTACCAGTTCCTGGGGCTCGGGCAGATGTTCGCCACCATACTAGTGCTGTGGCTCGGGCGGCGCCTGCGCCTCGTGCAGTTCCCGCAACTGGACAAAACGGTGGCGCAGCGCATCTGGCCTCTGCCGCTCATCTACCTCGGCAACATGGCCACGGGGCTCGGCGGAACCAAGGAGCTCAACCTGCCCATGTTCACTGCCCTGCGGCGCTTCAGCATCCTCATGACTATGATCCTGGAGAAAATAATCCTTGGAGTGCGAGCCTCCGCCTCGGTACAAGCCAGCGTGCTGTCAATGGTAGGAGGAGCAATTATAGCGGCAGCTGATGATGTTACCTTCTCGGTGAGTGGATACACACTGGTGCTATTGAATGATGCCTGCACTGCTGCTAATGGTGTCTATATGAAGAAAAAGTTAGATTCTAAAGAGCTTGGCAAGTATGGTTTAATGTTTTACAATGCTTTGTTCATGATTGGTCCAGCAGCTGCCGTTGCTTGGGCTCTTGGAGATTTAGAAAGATCTATGCAGTATCCCCATTGGAGCAATTCATTTTTCCTAACTCAATTCCTATTATCGTGTGTAATGGGCTTTATCTTGTCTTACAGTGTGATGTTGTGCACTCAGTACAACAGTGCTCTGACAACTACAATCATTGGTTGTCTGAAGAATATCTTGGTTACCTATCTAGGTATGGTTATTGGTGGAGATTATGTATTCTCATGGCTCAATTTTGTAGGTTTAAATATCAGTGTAGCGGGCAGCCTGGTGTACACATACATTACATTCAACCGCCGCTCCAGCGCTGTCTATGTGCGAGTTGACAACCCTAAGGTTGACACAGTATGACAAAAATTGTTCCTTGTACTAGGCCTAAGCATCCTTATTGTTTTAGTTAAAACAACATTTGATCAGAAGTGCGGGGCTTTCAACCAAAGATGTATGAATTTAGGCATTAAAGTGCTTCATGATTATGAAGCACATTTTAAGAATAGCCATAATACCAGTTACTAATGTAGGTATACTGTTTACGCATTTAATTTTTAATTTTGTAATTGGTTATATTTCCTATGAATTGGTTTTATTTTTTATGTGTTAAATAAATTTAAAGTACATAATACTATTGAACTGTTAATATGTCTAGAGTCCTTCTACTATTTAATCTGTTTGAGATCTTTATGTTGATAATAATTAATCTATGATATTTATTATTTGTACATAATATTTTACTTCACTTATATAAACCCGTGCAAAGTCGCGGCAGGTCTTCAAGAGATTCATAAAATTAAACATGTTTGAAACTATTTCACCTCACATTAAAAAACAATTTTCTACTTAGGTACCATTAATTTCTATTAATTAATATTTCACACATATATATATGAGTACAACTTGAAATTGTGTGACCAAGTATGAGAAGACTTGTAAAAGAACAACATTATAACACTTTTACATAACTTTTTATTAAATTAATTGATAAGTCAACACTATCAACCTTCTCCGAAACATGTGACGTGAAGAGGTAACATAGTTTAGCACAGACGCACATTCTGCAATATTAGAAATTAGCTTATACTACATAATGATAGCAACGAAAATAGCCTTTTGCATCTAGATTATAAACTATGTAGGTAATTTTTAATCTAAAATGTATGCAACACAACAAAGGGTTACAGTAAGTTCAGACTGATGATATTTATAATATTCTAAACCAGAGGATCATCTAAGCCTGAAATACAAAGTTTGATGTTGTTATAATACTGTACATAGCATATTTACACCTTTGTTATTTATACATAGAACTTCAGCCTTGAACGTTTACCTCATCTATTTAATCAGCTGTTTCCCAAACCAGTGTTCAAGCATTCACCCGAGAAGTAGTTGTAGGTACCTACAGATAAAATGAAATTACGTCATCTCAAATTAATTGCCAAGGTGACCATATACGCGGTTTGCAAACACTTGCAATATCAGTCACGCATCTTAAATGCACGTAGTGTGTAGGTTACGGTGCCTAGTGTAGTAAATTACTTAGATAAGCAAAACATTCGCATTAATTCTGCGGCAAATTAGGTCTTATACAGCTTATTAAACTTGCACTTAATACAAGATTCAGCCCATTACCCGTTCGTAACTATAATATATGTGACAGTGCCTTAAAAGTAACTATAACTTTTCTATTTCTTTAAATTTACGACAAGATAAATGACACGAATGATAATGTAATTACTAGTATGATTTTCTCTTGTATATACAACACAGAGCAATAGCTGAGTGTTACTAATTATAATAATAAGTATCAAAAAGTTCGGGCGCATGGCGCCAATTCGCAACTACAGTACTCATAAGCTTAGTAATGACGATACGCGATTTTATACATTTTATACATTGTTCAATGGCCATTACTACTTATATTTATCATGTTGATTAATTAAAACAAAAATATGGATTTATCTACCCATTAATCAAAACGTCAATATCCTGTATGACTGATAAAAAAATTAAACGTTGACAAATCGTTATGCTTCCAACATGCCTACATAATTTATGAAATATTATTTTGCTATATCGCGAACCATCAAATTCACGCTAAAGTGTAGGTATTTACCACTTGTCCAAAGGTTAGCAACCCGCTGGAAATATGCAAAATCGGAAATACACAAGAAATGCTGCTACTCGTGGCTAGAGAAATTAAAGTTCTTGATACAGTATGTATCGATATTCTACAATACAGATAAATCGATATTATGTTTTATCTTGAATACTTGTGACGAATTATTTCTGGTCAAGTCAATTATTGCATCCTTGAAATTATCAGAGAAATTATTAAACAATTTCTACGTCACGTTTGATTCCAACATAAGCAAAAAAAAAAAAATTGCCATCGTACTGCATTATTTCATTGAATTTGTTTGTATTTCATAGTAAAATAATGGAATTATATTCTGGCGATATTTAATACTACGTCTGAATCTAAATCTGAATACACGAGGTGGGAACGTAATTAGTGTACAAATTTTCGTAAAACTGAAGGGCGCGCTAGGTTCAGCATACCCTAATTAGGAGGCTGTTAAAAATACCGGGCCGACGGCGCGGCGCCGGCGGACAAAGAAGCCCGAGAGGTACTCATATCCGCATAAAACTGCCCTAATGCACTTTATTTAGATAAATATTTATCATGTGTGAAAGTTGAGCCAGCATTTTATTGTTGTTAACGTTAAATTTGGAATTATTTTAATTATCTATTGAACGCAAAATTACGAACTCATTACGAATTTTCCGAGACCTTGCAATTATCGAAATAGGAAAATGTTAAAAACGTAATTTCGTGAACTATTTCTAGATATTCAGTTATCAAATAATACTCTTTGTGTAGGAATCAACGCTTATCGATTACATTTGAGATTATAAATAAATGGCAATGAGTATTTTGTACCAATAGGCGGCGACGATATCCCTCTATAAATCGTAACTCAAAATACTCCGGTCTTTTAAAAAAAAACAAAAAAAAATAAAATATTTTGTGGCATTCCAAGAAAATGGAATTTAATATTAAATATGTACAAATCCCTGGAACTATACAATATTGTACCGAATCTAAACCAACGGAAATTAATAAATATAATTCTATCGAAATCACACATCAACTGTCCGGGGGGGAAATATATAAAATATATATATACTGTCTAGGGATATTGTATATTTTATCAAACATATAAAAATACATTTATTTATATACAGTAAATTGAATTATTATAGGAGTATAACAAAACATATATCAAATATTTGTTATTTTTTTATATATTACTTACATAAATGAAATACTTATAATAATACCTTGATAATTCATGTGTAAATAATCTTAATTTCTTACAAAATATTTCATTTAATTTCATAGAGTTTTAGATATTTGATGAACTTTACAATATCCCTAGACTATTGACGCGTGTACAATGTGTATATGTATAGAAAACTGATTCGGGTGACAACTCGTAATTTAATTAAAATACTATATACTTGTTTTCAAGTTTACCTGTTATCTATTATAATAATAATTACAGCGAATGATAAAGACAATTTGGCTAATCGTACAAATTTTACTCTGATAAGAAGTTTTATTATCCAAGTCTATAAAGTTGTTGGATCAATTTTTACATTGGTACTCAAAAAATTAGTATGTATTAACTATCGTTTGTAACTGTGTGACGAAGGGGTCTCATTAAGATTATTATTAACATGGTCACGATCAAATAAGCAATACTTCATATTTGCAGATGAATATTAAAATGTAATATGGTTCTTATACACTAGGATTAATGGCTATGCGTGTCTACTAGGTCGGTCGGCGGTTGAGGCCGACCTAGTAGAAGCTGTGCAATTTGGCAATGGCGGAAAATGAGATTATTCTAAAGTAGCTAGGTTAGCTTAAACTTGAGTAGCCTCAATAGATTCTACACTAAAGCAAATCTGTAATGCCCATCCCTTCTAATAAGTCCAACTTATTTCAGTCACTCAATTTTTTATTCCTTAATTTCATTTTAGTGTTATATACAAACTATTGTTATTAAGTGTTATATAAAAAGTAATAAGGTACAGCTGTATAGAATAGAAATACCTACTATGTACATTGTTACTTTTTCTATCGGTAGGTTATTTACTGTTCTACTCACCTACATGTTTTATACACCTATTAGATTGTCTACATAGAGTAATAGCAAATGTTACACGCTTTATTGTTAACTGCCGACACAACGCACTCTTTCAGTGTATTCATTAAGACTAACATGGCTTAGCCATGCCATGAAAAGGATACATTTCAAAATTAGCATATAAGAATTTTTATAATAATAGGTACAGATTAATATATTTACTAAATTTTATATGTGATTGACTCGAGTTTGGCAACAACATCGATCACTTTGAAAAATAGAACCAAGATTTGAATTTTGCATTTTACGAGCAATATCATACAAAAGCATTCGTAGCACAGAGAACTAAACGCGACGACACTTAATGTTGGGTCCGATGCTGGGTGTAGGACACCCGAGTTGACCCGAGACACTGCGATGTCGTCGACCCCATGTCTCAATCCGGCCCTTGGCCAAATCTGTCATTTGGCGTCACTTGTCTTCAACATTACCCTCTCGTTCCACGTCTCTTGCCCACTCGTCTCTCTTCATACATTGATCCAAAACAAGTATTCTAAGGCCAGCGTGGTGGATTAGGGTCTCATCTCTCATTTCAAGAGAGAAGTCAATGTGCCTAAATATGGGGTGCGTATGCTATGCTACCTACTGTATTTACTCTAACCCTCATAGGCAAATCTTAGCCAATATACGAGAATAGCATTTTGTAAACAAAGATAAGAAAAATAATTGCGAAGATAATGTAAAAGAGGTAAAACTGGGGTGGGGTAGGTAGTTAATATTAAAGTGAACCATGTCAGTTGCCAGACTCGAGCTCCGTATCCAGTACCGTTCATGGTATCTCTGTAAACTACGGAGTCTCATTAAAAGTGTCCTTCGAATATCCATAGCTATGCTAGCCTTTTTCACAAACAAACTTTTTACATGAAGCTCTAACGGTTATTTGAAACCTGCATGTGATTGAAGCTAGATTGAATTTCTGTGGTGTGTTCGTCCAATAAATATTGTACGTTGTGCTTCGATTCTCCATATTTTTCATTTTGCTCGGTTAACCAAACCATTCACCAGTATCATTTTAGGACACAGCCGATGGGCAGAGCTGCGGATTCGAGCAAATGACTCATTTTGCAGTCCTTTTTTTGTGCTTTCATTCCTATCGGTCGTTTTCTCTAATCTGTTGATACATATGTACTAATATTTACCTCTAAGCAAGCAAAAGCTTGGAGCTATTTTTAGATTCAGATGTCTGGTTTATATATTTTTGCTAGCTGACCCCAGACAAACCTGTTGTTTTGCAAAATGAAAAATAGATAGTAGCCGATTCTCAGACCTACTGAATATGCATATAAAATTTCATAATAATCGGTTAAGCCTTTTCGGAGGAGTATGGTACTAACACTGTGACAAGTGAATTGTATGTACAAGACTAGCGTTCACGCCACGGCGTTACCCGTGTTTAATGGCTTCCCGCAGGAACAACGTATTTCCCGCGGTTAAGAGATAAGCACGTTCAAACAAACAAACAAACTTTTAAGCTTATACATTTATAATATATACCTATGTTAGATATCTTGTAACCGTAAAACAAGTGTATAATTTAACATGGGCTTAGAAGAAGCCCTGTGGAAGGTCCAGCAATATTCCTTTTTTTTGTTTTAACTTACGACTAATAACAGACTTTAAAAAAAGTTGTTGTAGTAACATAACTACAATAGTTGGATATATACTACCGCGGAGTTTTTTGTAGACATTATGATGTTCTTTAATATTGTTGTACATTATTTTGTTCTATCGCTAATAGTTTCGGCAGCGCATTCGACGAAAGACATTTTAAGACTCATTTTTCTACATTTTCGATTACATTTCAAATTTTACCAAGGATCCCTAATTTTTTTCAAAATGAAATGTAGCCTATGTCAAATTGGAAGAATGTAGCATTATATTGGTGAAAGAGTTTTTTAAATCGGCCCAGTACTTTTTGAGCCTATTCATTACAAACGTACAAAAATAGGTATAAATCTTTCCTCTTTATAATATTAGTGTAGATAACATTGGTGGCTAAAACAGTAAAGCTTTTACAGCATTATTTAATAGTAAACTTTGAAACAAAAGTAAACTTTTAAATTAAACTACAAGAAAACATGATTCGTTATCATCCATGATTATAATTACCACCACCATGGTTATTAATATTATGTATGTATTTAGATTAACTTCGGGATATTTACCATGATATAGTGGGGAAATATCGGGAAACTCAATAATCATTAAATTTTCGTAAATATTCAGGATATTTAAAACGATTTTAATGTTTATCTAAATAATATTGTTTTAGAAGACAACACAATCTTAAACAAAAAAAATGATGTGTACCTAAACGATGCGATAGATCAGAAAAAAAATACTGTCTTGCATCGTTAAATAATTGTCAACGAAACAAATATAACTTGTGATATTAGCTAATAGGAACTTAGATAACTTCGTAAAAACTTTGTAAATAAGTATTGCGTTATACATAACATAAAGTGCACGCAAATGGCATGGGATTTAGTTTCCTCTAAAGAACTATTGCCAAAGCTTAACTGTTGTCCGAAGTATAAGATTTTAATTTTATGTATTTATTTAACCTTTTATTTATTTTATATTTACTGTTCCTAAGATATTGGTCGTCTAGTTAGAGTCGGGCCTGCTCACATTATTTTGGTAAAGTAGCATTACTTATAGCGCAAACATAAAAGGTAAAATATGGAGAATCGGTTTTTAGTAGGCCAATACGCGTAAGATATTCAGACTCGCTTCTGTCATAATAATCTAGGTTTCAAATTCTGTTTATTGCTTGATAAGATTTATTAATAGGTACATCTGGTTGTTAACTGAATTAGCTTATAGGTAAGATTATGTGGCTATTTTTATAAATTATGACGTCGTTTATGCAATTCTGTTCGGAAAATATATATTTATAGAAACCATACAAGTAGGTACCTCCTAAGAAATATTTCTTATGAATTCGAAACGAAAACGTATATACCTAAGTAGGTAATCAATGTAAAATACCTTTTCGCACATCACCGTGCACATTATTAAGGTACTTACCTAGTTTTTATACCTAAATGTTGAAATAATATAGATTTGCAATGGAAGTGCCATTACTCTGAGTAATTTTGCTATATTTTGTAGTGGGCAAGCACAAATATTGTTAATAATGAGAATGCTTTTGCATAAATATAGAATTCTGGTTAAATCGATGGTTTAGGTTGTTATGTTGATTAAATTAAAAATATTGACACGTACGCATTATCTCTATTTATCATTTTTATTAAAAGACATAATTAAACATTACAGAAACTGGCATAATGCCATCAAACATGCGATTGAATAGGGTCGACCCAACTAGGTTATAGAAAATATAAAAAATATAACGAATGAAATAAATGTAAACTTTACTCTACTTTACTTTCATAAAGTAACGTGTCCAGTATTTTTAAGCTCTCCACAAGACAACCTAAAAATTTAATTTAGTATTTAAATATTGGATAATGTTAAAGTAATGTAATTTTTTAAAGCAGGTAGTAAGCATAGAAATTCCTATTGTAAAAGACATATTCTATCAATGTTTCTGTTGACATATTGGTGGGATGTGTTTTTCTTTAGAAAATAATTATTTAGGTAGCAATTCATTTATTATTATAATGCACCTACATTTCGTAGAATAATTATATTCAAAGTTAAGATATTAATAAAATTTATGCTTCAACTGAATCTGTTGTTTAATTTACTGTTCTAATGATACGTTAGGTAGGTACCTACCTTCTGAATTAAATGGTATACTCACCTAGCTCTGTTTCTATTAAATACTATCTTTATACGCCACATTTTTTAATAAATTTTTGTAGGAGCCACATATTTTCCCGTGGAATAAATACTCTATCTGAAACTGAACGAATTTTTGAAATCGGTTTAGTAGATCTTGAGATTAGCGCTCTTCTCAACTACAAACTCTTCAACTTTATAATATTACTCGTATGGAAACATACTTTTTATATTGAATCCTTTCGTAAATCATAGGCTTTTTGTAAAATGCTATTAAAGTCATAGTAAGATCGGTGGTTATGGTAAAGACTTTGTGGGTCCCTATGCAGAAATAAGTTTAGCATCAGAATCAGCTGTTCATTTTACGAAAATTATGAACTAATAGTACAATTGTTTTCGTTATAGGTTGTACATGTTAATTCTCATCAGCGTAAGCATAATCATAAGATAAAGAGCAGATAAAAAAATAAAATAATGGCTTAGTTTTCGTTAAAAATCTGTTGATTCTGATGCTAAATTTAGCACCATCACAAAAAAAAAGTCAGCAAAGTTAAAAAAAAAAGGTATAGTTAGGTATTATTAAACATCGTGATCATTTCAGCCCTAGGACGTCCACTTCTGAACATAGGTCTTCCTAGCCTGCACACACTATGTATCCTCGTCTTTACCCTATTGATGAATGTAAGGCCATGCCATCTACTCGTAGTTGAAGTACGTCCTAATGCAAAGTGAAGCACCACGTTACGGAAAGGCACATCAGTCATCATCACATTACATCACTGATAATAATATTACCTACACTCTGTTTGATAAATTGGTCATCAGCTTTCTCTAGGTCCACAAAAAACCAGCAATACATATATGTTCAAAGTTTTTATTTGCAACCATGTTCTCGCAGTGGATTTGTCGGAAGATTTTTTCAACTATACTCCCAGGGCATCTCTCGAGTAACCCGTTTGCAAGATGTTCGTATATGATATGTATCAAAAATGACCCAGATTAGATACAGAAAAATTATGCATGCAATACTAATAAGCGACCAGTACCTACCATGAACATTCAGCTCAAAGATGGATAAATATACGAAAAATCTATGGGTAAATGTATAATATAACTACTAATAAGCAAATAATACTTTAATAATACTTTTTTTGTTTTACTGGCGTTAAAACCCCCCCGCCCGCACCTCTGAAATTTTCTTCTCGAAAAGTTTGTCTAACGGCGAAGGCAAACATCGTAACAAAAACTGGCATGTTCTGTAAACTTTAAAGAGTTTGAAGGACATGTGTGACATTAAATGATCCGCACTTTTCGTCAAATGAGAAGTCCCCGTGTCCAAGCAGTGGGAACGTAAATCGTCCAGCCACCAGTCCGTCCTATATGTAAAGGCTCAGGAGCTTGCTTCTTTTTATGGATCGGTAGCCAAATGACATATAAATCTAAATTTAAAATTTAAGAAAACCCCCCGATTCCAATGCCTTAATTTCCTTAAACGTAAAACAATGTAATGTGGACGCGATGCGATGTCATTTGATACCCCACACTAGTATATTTGCAGATTTTCCTTAGCCACTCTCACCCCCATAACTTGTAAACGGCACAACCGATTTTCATGAAACATGTCTAAGAACACTCGCGCCAGACTCACCTTTCATAAAAAAAAACCAAATTGAAATCGCTCCATCCGTTCGGGAGCTTTGGTGCCACAGACAGACAGACACGTCAAACTTATAACACCCCTCTTTTTTGGTCGGGGGTTAAAAACGGAACCCTTAGGATACGTCATGTCTACCTGTTCGTCCGTACGTTACAGTGGCTAACTAAGATAAAATATAAATAAAAATAAATATTTCCGGACAATCCCCACAACAACATCTAGCGCCCCGTGGTAAGCTCTTAGCTTGTGTTACGGGTACTAGACATCTAATAAACTAAATATAATATACATACATACATAGATATTTTTACTATACATATTAAACACCCAGACCAAGGAGAAAGTGCTTGCAAAACATACATCAACTTGACCCCTCGGCGGGAATCGAACCCGCTACCTCTTGCGCCGCAAGCGGACTCTCGCCCACCGCGCCACTGAGGCAGTCAAGATACTGACGTTTTTTTTCCGAAACTATAAGAACTAAAGTAGGTAGGCAGTTACCTATTGTTCAAAGTTAGTAAGTAAATGTATTTAGTTTTTCACACAAAAATAGAAAAAATAAATAATTAATATTATTTTGAACTGAATCTCGAAAAAAAAAATCTTAAACCCCAAACGTTTGGGATATCTATGGATAGGTCATCAAATATTATATTGACGTTTGTAACATCATTTAACAGAATGATAAAACTAAAATCTATTTTAGGTCAGTTGGGGTACCTAAGTGTGGCTATGTTAGAAGTGTTTAAAAGTTAAGATTATCAACTACCTATCAGATATCATTTATAAGTAATGAACTAGATGTTAAAAAATATAAATCTCATTGTTATTTTAATAAGTTATAACATAACTTTAATAAGTTTTTTGAGAAATAAAGGTTCTTTAAACCATTTTAAACCTAAGGTCGGCTAACGCAATTTTGCACGACATAAGCAAAGACATTGTTAGCACCGCCATCTAGCGATGATGGTAGAAACTAAATTAGTTCCAGGATAAATGAGAGCGCCGCCCGACTCAATCCAATTTCAATTAATTTATTAACCCCCGACAAAAAAAGAGGGGTATTATCAGTTTGACGTGTCTGTCTGTCTGGGACATCATAGCTCCCGAACCGTAACTAAAGTTACAGAACATTAAAAATGTTCAAAAAAGGTTCAGCAAATCAGCAAGGATTTTTTTTTAAATTTAGATTATTACCAAAGTAATATAATATACATTATACACATATTGATGCGATGCGACGCCGCAAAGTAGGAACTTTATTCCTATGAGCTCGCAGATATTTGCAAAATCGCAGTTACATAAGAATGTGAGCCCATAAACTGTAGGAGTAACATGAAATTCTCTCAACAGAATAATGACAGGATTCAAGACGACCAAGACATACCACCAGTATACAAGATACAAAATCATTTATTTCCATTGTTTGGTTTTACAAATCTTAGAAACGTCATAAATAAAATACAAACGCAGGGTTTTTTAAGGCTGCGTACCCATTAACAACTATCCCCAATTACTTAGACTCCCTAGCAGCACATATTGTTAATTCTGTTTGACGAGTCATAGTTACTGCACTAGAATAAGTATTTGTAAATATTTTTTCCTGTACCTGTTTCTATGTGTTCTTTCTGTGACAATAAATGATCTGAATCTCCGCTTTCGCTATGTCTGTCCGTCAGCGGGTATCTAATGAAACGTGGTCTCAGAAAACGTGATTTGATTTTTTTTCATATCGATTTATTTAGTGCAAAACAAAATTTTAACGTACCTTTAACAAGTATGTTTTGCGGTATGCTATGCCATGCCATGCTATGCATACAACTCTCTCATTCTCTCTTTTCTTGAATAACTAGAGATCCTAAAGGGAGGCCTATGTGTAAGGTAAGGCAGTCCATGTGTAAGTGTAAGGCATTGGTCCAGGCATCTGGACATAGGCCTCTCTCAAAGATCTCCTCTTACTTGTATGTCCAGATGCCTCGGACATAGGCCTCCTGATCAGTGGTGGATTAACAAATTTTCAAGGTACTACCTAATAGCCCTATAGGCTAAATAGTTTTTGCCGCCCTTGCCTCAAAAATTGTGATAATATACCTACATTATTTTTACAACGCAACAATTTCGTGGAAATTGCACGTAAAATAATTTCGGTATATTTTTGAGCTAATCGGTATAAGTTTGCTAATATTCTCGGAATGTGCAATGACATGTGAAAGAGAAAAGTCAGTTCAGTTCAGTTAAGTTTCTTGTAATTGGACTCTGCGCTTGAAGCGACAATTTGCCAGTGTCGAGTTAAATAAAATTCTAAAGTGAAAAAGATGTTTCTCAGTTGAACGAAAAATTTGTTGCAGACTATCTGTCTGTAAGACATCAAAAAAAACCGTCAAAGAAAAACTTAAAAAAAAATCGTTCCCCGAATTTGCCGCGCTAGGCTCGAGCATACTCAGCCTGCTGGTAAATCCACCACTGCTCCTGATGCCTCTTCCAGTTACAAACGGACATTTTAAATCAACTGTTTTAATTGGTGTACAAACATGTATAGGATACTAAACTATTAAAAAGTTATAATTTCTTGTAAGTATCGCAAATAATTGATTAATTATGGCCATGTAGCCGGGTGCTATGAAGATTCCAGAGGTCTTGATTAAGACCTCTGGATTTTTTCTTCTACAAAAGTTTATTTACGTGATACATGTGTTATAACGGTGAAAGCAAACATCGTGAGGAAATCGGTAAGTTCTGAGAACTTTGAAGAGTTTAAAGGACATGTGATATTCACCAATACGCGCTTGGCCGGCTCGTGGTGAATTAATAATCTCTCCCGTAAGCCTAATCTCTCTTGTCAGAGAGAAGTCCCTGTGTCCTAGCAGTTAGAGCATAAATAGGTGTGCTTATGATGATGATCTCGACCTTAACTTCAAAGAGTCGGCTGTAATCTGACACTTTCGAAGATATTTAAAATACTTATGTAGAACTTACCTGGGCCGATAAGGGGGGTTGATCTCCATCCTCTCCATTTTTATACCCCTAATAGTTTCTCTACGCCTTTTCATTTCAACTTTACGATTTTATTGGAACTTATTCAATAAATATTTTACTAAACTAAGTTGCTGTTCGTAGAATTTACTACTAGCTTTAAAATAAAATAAATAAAGATCATTTAATTAGGTCAATTTAAAAAGTAAACTTAAATAATAGGACACGATAACACCTCCGAAGCTTTACAACTGTGTGGTAGTGTCAACGCCCGACTCCTGGACATATTATCCTGGTTTTATTAGAACTTAAACATCCATTTTATTCCATGTAATTTTGGCGAAAAATTCCTAATTTTGAGCACTACATTCTTGTTGGATGGTATCGACTCGATGGGCCCGACTTTTTAAACCTACCTACTCGAGAACTTTCCTACTTCAAGATATCTTGTGTGTGACTTTTATGCATATCTAACTCTCGAGACAATCTAACCTAGGGTTGGGTTAAAGCTAAGCCCATTCAGCTTGAGCAGTGTCAGGCTTAACTTGTACTCAGCGCAGAAAGTGTAAGGATAGGGCATGGGAAGAAGGTACCTACTGAAAATATTTGCTATCTAAAGATTTGTGTGCTAACAGAAAACCTAGATTCAAGGGTGGAATAAATAACAACACAAATTAAATATCAATAGTTTATTACATAAATTATAGCCAAGCTTACATTTCCATCGATTTTATCTAAACCAATTCATTAATAAAGGTTTTAAAAACGGTCTAATGTTAAACTATCTCTGTTTATGGGACGGGGCAGCCGCTCTCGCGCGCTCGGGCGAGGCCGGCTGCCCCTCCACACTATGTGTAAATGAAAAATCTTATAAATAAAATCTAACATCACTCTATTTCTTACATTCATTTAGGCTATGATTGGTGTTACTACGGTTCTATCAGATTTTTAAATTACATCTAATACTCGACTTTCGAAGCATTAAAACTAACAGCATTTTGTTTCGCTGGTTTCGTAGATGCGTGGAGCGTGCTAGTGTGAGGGCTGTCGGAGAGCGGGGCTCTCAGACTGGCGCGCTCCGCTCGCCTTAGTCGAGTGTCGCGCTGGCACAGAAACTCTTTGTAAAATATGTCCAAGTATATGTAACAGGCTCGTCTGTATTTTCTTCGTTACGTATCTCTGACAGCACAATGTTTCTAAAATATTTACTTTTATCACTTGGCAGTGGAAATATTAACTGGTGATATATATATATATATATATATCTCTCTCAATTATGACATTTAAATGCGTTCACGTTGAGCTCAAACAAAACCGTTTTAGGTTCCGACATCAGACAAGCAATAAAAAATAGCTACCCTAAGAAACACAATCTAAGCAGATGTCCGAAACAGGCAACAGGCACCTCACCCTAGGTCAAAAGAATTGAATCTTCAAACGAAATCAAATATTGGTTCTGAAATTTTAATCTGCTGATAACGTAATTGCCTTTTAGATCAAAACAGTAGGCAATTAGTGGGGATACGCACTCTAATGCTTGTCTGCGATAAGGGAAGCCTAATCTATGAAATTGACGAATAGTTTTGATAGCGGTACATACTGAATTTTTATTTGAGTTGTGCTATATCCTGACTTGTAAAGTGGTAGCTGTTTAGCAGCTGCCCGCCCGACACCCGGGAGCCAGTACAATCTAGAAACCGGACTGCTCACTAGCGTACTAGCGACTTAAAACTCCATGGAAATACGCGTCGCTACTTCTCCGGAATATGGACATTTTCACTTACCTAGCATTACTATCTTACATCGTCATATCTTCCGAACACGTATCAAAATTCTTAGTAAATACTTTAATATTTTGTTCTAGCTAACTTTTAAATAAAAGTATCTCATTCGATGAACAAAATAAGTAATCTATTTTTAAAAATACGAAGATATTTTGTAATTGTGTTGGTGTTTTCTTGTTCCGTGTTAAATACTGATAACTATTATTATTGTATTCGTATTGCTTTCATTTCTAACATTTAAATTCGTGTTGTTCGTGTAAGACTATTGATCACTATATTACGTAATGTGTGCGAAAAATAGTATACATTAGTACTACTCCTGGTTCACTAATCGTTATTAATTCTAAGGTACTATTTTGGTGTTTTATGTAGATAGGCAATTTGTTTCACTATATTACTTTGCACTAGACCGAGATTAGGGGACATTGGACAGATGTACATGGGATAACAATAGTGTTTGTTTATATTCACGGGTAATATCTATTTACGCCGCCAGATAGTTAATATACAAAGAACATTGGAATGTATAAACCATTGTGAAACATGAAAGTATTGAATCAGTCAATTTGATGATCTTTAATTGACGAAGCAATAATGTTGACGTAATTCTTGGACACCAGTTGCACTAAGAACAATAAATACTACACACCGATTCAATTTCGGTTGATTTTAAGATAACGATATTCGGCTATTTCGTTGATCATTTATCAATAGACACGATAGATAATGTTGTTAGTGCAAGCATTGTTCAGAAAGTAAAACATTCTCAGTAATAATAACAACAGTGGAAGTATATGATATCAGAACACAAGTCTTGGAGAGGGTAAGTTGATACAATTGACATCATATAATAAGAGGACAACCATAATCAAACATAGTTTGACTTTGACATGTATACATAGGAATTATCAACCAACGGTTGTAATGTAGTTAGATAGGCCAACGCAATCAATCCTGGCAATAATTAAATTAGACGAATTTGTGGGCATTTAAGAGCGATAAGGAAATTCTGTTTACTTATATTCTTTGTGTGGACATTTACTTCGATTTGAGGGATTTGAATTGGATATCTTTTTGTTTCAATCATAATAGCTATGTGCTCCGTTTCAAAAATCTTGATAACTTTGAAATGAATAGATAGATCGCGTTGGCTTACTTAATACATGGCCTATATGCTGTTAAAGCTTATAAGCTAGACTACATGTTGCCACTTAAAGAACCTTGCAGTATACTCGTAGTAGCCAGTAGGGATTAAGCTGTTTCTCTGCTTCTACTTATATACGGTAAAGTGGCTTGCAACTGGCAACATGACGACCGAAACCAAACTAGGGGGTCACCTGTCTTGTAAGTATATGTAAGAAAACTTTGCTTTGTTTAAAAGACGTAAAGTTTGATCACTGGCTACAAACACACACAAGATATTTGACACCGCAGTTAATAACTCATATGTTAATTCTATAACTACACAAAATTATTACAATCTAGCTCTTAAAAGACATCAAAATAATCTGCACGACATTAACTTATGCTATTATTGCTTGTATCATGTTTCTTAGGAATATACCATTAAGTAGTCAAAACATTTATTTTATTGCACACGAGTCATTATGAAAGTTACAAACGCGAGCTAAGAACATAGTTTTATAAAACATACAAATTCAAAAATCTGCATAGTCTATCAACGGGAATCACTGATCTATAAAACACTACTTCTTTAAAAATTTTACTTGAAAATTCTTATCAAAAAGTAGACAGAGAAAACTGTAGTTACAAAAAAATCTTGTGTAAGCATCGCACCAAAGGAACTTAAATAATACTCAAGTGCAATCTAAGGCCCGCGTTGATATACCAAACTCAATACTACAGCAATAAGTTCAATCTTGATTGCACATTTGAAACGTCACATCACGCACTCAATGTCAAACATAGTTGAATTTGGTTTATTAATACAGACCTAAATATTCGCTCTATGGGTTGGCAAGTACAGGAAAGACGCACCGCAAATACATGCACCATAATGCACATACAATACAAAAACTATGTGTAGGAAGGGGAAGGTACATCATATTTAGCAAGCCGCCAAGTATTATGTACCTTAATGTTTCAACTGAAGTGTAATAGTCCTTAGTTCAACGGGTTGGTGTACCTAACCTACGTAAATGTTTAGGTTATCTAATAGGTAAACAATCTGACCCATAAAAAACAGATTAGCTAAAAAGTCAGTCCTATTGAATTGTAGGAAGAATATTGGATTTAGAAAAATGTAGAAATGTTGGAGAATTATAGTTATGATATGACTCTGGAAAGAAACCAGAAATAGCAACAAATAGTATAGCAGATGACAGACAAAGGCAGTGATGGGCTCAGCACAGCGGTATCTACAAGAAAAGTCTTCAGTCGCAGTTGCTTTACAAGTACACAAGGCGGAGTTAAGAAGCAAGCCCTTACAACTACTATTGGCAATTACCTATATCTATATTGATCGCAATTAAAAAGTAAATACTAGAACTATTTCCCATATAATTTACATGTTTGGTAGTTAAGGCGGTCATAGAACTACACAGCCTTTTACCATTACAAAATATTTCTTGAGTTGAATTTAATGAATGTAGTGTTTAGTTGCCGCTTTTTTAAGAATCTCATATTCAATGGCACAATCAAAATAGATGTAGTTTGAATCAAAGAGGTTTGAACACATCAGCTGTGTATGTTTAGGCCATAGACACACTACCAAACAAACAAACTAATTAAAAATAAAATTTACAGTCAATATGTCAGCCTTATTTACATGCGTTGTATAAATGGAACAAAAATAGCTACCTTTAACCACATAAATGCAATATTAGTGGTGGGCCTAAAATTAATTAAGTACTTAATATCATCACAAATTATGAGAGTAAATCACAAAAAAGTTAAGAACAAACAGTCTACTGAGTGAATCCTTTTTTTAATTATTAGAAATATTAATTGTAATCAATTTTAGGTAACTAAATAACTCAAAATTATACATAAGTAAGCAAATTAGCTAACTACAAATTTGTCTAAATAAATATATTTAAATTTAGTGTAAAACTAATTTATAAATTTGTAAAAGCACAAATATGGCTTTAACAACCTCTAAATTCGAAAATATGATTTAGTGCTACGGCAATGAAGGTTGATCAGACCAATTTTAACAAAGTGTAAATAGAGATATGGCTAGCAATGTTAAATGGCCTTCTATAAATTTAGTTTTGTTCAAAATGATACTAAAATACCTGGAGTATATAGAGTAATAACTTCGTTGCATAGTACAAAAGTGTACATAAGACAGTGCAGATTCATGGTACTGACGGTTACTATTAGGCCGGTAAACATTAAATCTCTCATAAATGCTGCCTAGAGTAAATGATTACATAACTATACACAAATAAAAATATAAACGGCACATATTACATAAATTTGCCTTAGCTAAGAAGATCCTTTAAATCTAAAACTAAAACTATGGCAGTTCTTTTAAAAAAATATACAAAACACGTTATATCCATAGTCATCGAATAGAGCGCGTTACGTTCGAGATCGAGTTCTACGCGTGTCGACCGCGTCATCACATCACATCACAATAGAGTGGCCTCAGACGAGGAAGCCGTAGGGCCCGCTGCCGCGGATCTGCGCGCGCATGCCCTGCACGCTGTTCATGATCTTCTTCTGGTGGCCCACGAGCGTGACGCCGAGCGCCGCCAGCTGGTGCACGGTCAGGTCCAGCGCCGCGTCCATGTCCACCACGCCCGCGGCGCGGAACTTCTCCACGTAGCGCGACATCTTGATACACTCCAGCCACTCGTCCACCGACGAGAACTGGATCATGTCGGGCGTGTCACCGGCCAACGGGTCCGCCGACCGGTTTGGCGCGATCTTGCGCAGCGTCTCCGGGCAGCGGATCAGCTTATCTAGAGTCTTCACGATCGACGAGAACGCCGGCCGGTGCGTGCGCTCCTTCTGCCAGCAGTCCAGCATCAGCTGGTACACCGCCTCGGGGCACTCCATGGGCGCCGGCAGGCGGTATCCTTTCTCTATGGACTTGATCACGTCCTGGTTGCTCCAGTTCCAGTAGGGGCGCTCGCCGAAGCTCATCACCTCCCAACAGACGATTCCCATGGACCAGACGTCGCTGGCGGTGGTGAACTTGCGGAAGGCGATGGCCTCGGGCGCCGTCCACCGCACGGGGATCTTGCCGCCGCGCGTGGTGTAGGCGCCGTCCGCCGTGGACTCCACCTCGCGCGACAGCCCGAAATCTGCGATCTTGCAGACGAGCTGCGAGTTGACGAGCACGTTGCGCGCCGCCAGGTCGCGGTGAATGTAGTTCATCTCGGAGAGGTACTGCATCCCCGTGCCGATACCACGCAGCATGCCCACCAGCTGCAGCACGCGGAACTTGCCGTCATTCGCGCGCAGGAACGTGTCGAGAGACCCGTTCTCCATGAACTCCGTTATTATCATAATAGGATTACATTTTGTCACTACACCTTGCAAGAATATCACATTGGGATGCTCGAACTGCCCCATGATGGAGGCCTCGGCCAGGAAGTCACGGCGAGCGCGTTCCGTGGAGCCCGCCTTCAACGTTTTAATAGCGACGTCGATCTCCTGCCCGCATCCAGTAGGTAGCTTGAGTTTACCGCGGCATACGTCTCCGAATTCGCCGCCGCCGATGATAGCCTCGATCGTGATGCAGGAGGCGTCGATCTCCCGGGCGAACTCGCGGATGGCCTGGTTGGGGTCCTCATAGGTGTGCGGGTCGATGTAGGTGCGCGAGCCGGCGCCGGCGAAGAGTGGCGTGGTCGCGTTGCTGCCGGTCTTGGCGGGGCGCTCGGGGCCGGTGTAAACCTCGCCGTTGCGGTAGTTGAGCGCGTTGCAGTCGGAGGGCTGCTTCTTGTCGCAGGGGTCGTCGGCGCGCGCGCGCAGCACCAGCACGGCGGCGATGATGGCCACAACGGACAGCACCACCACGGCCACCATGACGCCGGCCACTAGTCGCACCTGCGCGCCGTCCTCCTCGCCCACGAACGTCGTCTCCATCACATTGCCGGTGCGCGCGTAAACTATACCGCTGAATTCACCCCACCCACGCTTCATTTTTGCCCTAACTCGGATACCGTACTCTGTGTCCCTCTTTAATCCAGAAATAATTATGTGGGGCTCTTTAGTTATGGTGAGTGTAGTATTTGCTAGCTTATCAGTATTGTCTTTTGGAAAACACTTGATCTCATAGCTTTCAATAGTGTCATCTGGGTCAGTCAGGTCAATGGGTGGAGGGTTCCACGCCATAGAGAGCTTGTCACTCTCAGCACTCAGAATTCTCAATTTGGAGACAACACTCACCACAGTTGCTTCAGTGACTGCTGTTATTTCAGTTTTTCTAGCAGGTTCTCCAGTAAGCTCAGTGACACCATTCTCTGCAAATACTTGAAACTTATACTCTGTTACAGGGTCTAGGCCCATCACTGTCACTCTGGTGAAGTTGAGACCGGTAGCTGCTGGTCGGAACTCAACACTGGGTCCACAGTTAGTGCAGAACACCCTGTATGTGATATCATTCCTTCCTCCAGTTTGATGAGGTGGTTGCCAAGCCAATGATATAGAAAATTGATCAGCAAAAGTTACAGTTAAGTTATCAGGCGCTGAGGGTGGCTGCGTACATGGAATATTTTTAGAATCTTTCTTAGCTCTATAGAATCCTGGGACACATTTGCATTCAGCAGCAGCAAATGCAGTAGATTCAGAGTAATCAGGGCATGGAACACAGGGTTCATCACCAGTGTGAGATTTAAACTTCCCCGGAGCACACTCATTGCATACTTGATTGTCATGGTCAGATTCAAATCCAGCTTTGCATTTGCATGAGCCTCTTGGCAGAGTCCACTTCCCATCGCCCTTGCACATGTAGACAGGAGGTTCCCCAGGCGTTTTCTCAGCATTTTCAACACATGTTCCATTAGCTTCTTCAATGATTGTAACTTCTCTGCCTGTAGGAGTTGCTGGGAATCTAGCAAAGTTCACAGTCACCTCAGGACATGTGATGTAGTATACTTTCACAGCTAGAATAGAGATACATGCTCCCTGATCTCTAAAAGCAATGTACACACCTCTTTTGGTCACCGCAATGCTTTTTACTTCAGTGTTGATGTCAACCTCAGAGTTAGTATTGAAGCGTCCTTCACCTGCAGCAATCCGGCCGACCAGCTTGTAGCTCTCTGGCTCCCAAGGCGGCAGCTCGCGCGTCGCCACGTCGAACTCATAATACAGTAGACTGAATGTTTCCTTGCAACTCAGGGCGTTTCCGGGGAATAGGGAGCAGTCTCGTATCGTGAACTTTATTTCTATGTATATTCGATTTGCGTTACGCCTCTCGATGAAGGGCGTCCAAAGCCAGTTGTTTACATTGTTGTGTGCGACGTCGCAGACGACGTAGGAGCGCCAGTTGATCTGTTTCTCAAAGTTGGTGTAGGACTCCTCGAGCCAGCCGGGCGTGCTGGCCTGCGCGCCGTACGGGAACCGCGTCCAGCCCAGCGTGGCCTCCGACGTCGTGTCCAGTAGCAGCACTTGCTCGGCTGCCGCGCCCGCCGCCACCACACATAGCCACCACCACATCATGTCTTCCGCATAGCACCCTTTCCAAGGCACTAGCGACGACGATCCCTACCAACTGGCCCTTGTGCCTGCTCGCTACATACTAGACCGACCCATCCACGGTTTCGGGCAAGTCGTTCGCTTCCACTCGACACTTCACACGCAGATAAAGAACGACCGACTCATTTCTCTTTCCAATGTATTCTGATTTCACAATAAAATAGTCACTGCTCGTCGCGATAACAATACGATAAATGATTCACTCTGTCTTTATCTCACGTTGTTAAGTCTAAACACACTCGAATGGCACTATTCTGTGTGAGGATTTCACATTTTTATTTTCTATTGATCCCGAACAAAACTACACAGATGAGATTTCCTTGACATGGACGCGCAGCAGAATTGAGAGTTGCCATGTAATAAATACATTGAAATCAAAATGGTTCACATTCACAGTGCAAACCACAGTATATAAAAACTAAAGACGGTGTCCACAGAGTATTCAATTACATCAACTAATTTTCTGAGATTAACCGAAAGAAATTTTGTATGCATATTCAGTAGGTCTGAGAATCGGCTACTATCTAGTTTGCTTGCTGGGGTCGGGACAGATAGTGAATATAAAAATTTTATAGTTGCATGCATGTTCTTCGAAATTTTTTAATTTAAAATACTGACACAGTTCGAGACTATCAAATACTGCATGTATTTTCACTATGCTCAGTCTAAATAAAATATATATGACTCTCGCTTTAAAACTCCTGCATACTGTTTGGTTAAAGTGTTCCTTCCAGCTGATTAAATATTTCGATTTTTTGAGAAAAGAGCCTAAGCTTTTATAAAGATCCATATTTTCAGTTCTAAGATTTATGATATTGGAAATACTATATTGATATTGAACTTTTACGTAAGTAAACTTGACTCCGTAAGAAATAAGAACATTGTACGTAAGAAGGTACTTACATAATTTTGTAGGCGCCAGTTAATAAGATTTATTTTACTCAAAAACTATTGTTCGATGTCTTTCTTTCAGAGGGTCACAAATTTCTATAAATCCAGGAATTATTTTTAGCTTAAGTTTCCTTTAGTAATCTTTATTATCTAACATCAGAATGAGGAGTACTCAGGATAACGCTAGAACTACTGGAATAATTACCAATAAATTTAAATGGAATTATATATCAGTCGTTGTAACTAAATTAATATTTCCAAATAAAAAAAATAAGTACCGACGTTTAATGTAGTGAGAGTGAAGGGATCCATATTTTGCAAGGTTAACAAAATAATATTTAATTACAATATAAATGTAATATGAAAGTTTCTGACCAACATTATTTACTTTACGACGTTATTATACCTACATTATACTCTCTGCTCTGCGCAACTTGATGAATCGTGTTTGCCGCGATGACCGGCGCAGGGCTGCTTTACGCGACACCGTTGGTGTCACGACCAAAAAAGTATTCACATTATATAACACAGGATGAGATACAATGTGTATCATTTTGTGGTGGTTAATAAAGCTATTTATTATGTAGGAAGCTTCCTTAAAAACTTGCGCGACAGGTCGTGTTTCAGGATGAACTGATCTAAAACCTTAGCTAAAACATAATAACCAAACCCAATCTACCTTAACATTTTCTCATTAGAATTATTTAAATAGCTAAAAAAAACAATATCAGATAAAAGATGGTATAAATTTATTAAAGAGATTTCTACTTATATGTATAATTTCAAATATCACAAAATCATAATTTATCTATTAGACTAGCATGGTGTCTGGCCTAGAAGGCCAGTTATAGTAATTAGGTTTCAATGGTGGTTATGTTAGTTTATCTATATAACTATTAATTGGTGAACATGTTGACAGAACATTTGTCCTCGAATGAGTTATTAACTTGCTGTTCTTGTTCAGCCTTATGGCTGTCAAAGTTTGATAGTGTCTTGTTCATAAGCCTCATAGAAAGCTTGTATGCTCGGGAATACATGATCTTTTTCTGATTCTGAATCACCTATGTCACAAGAAGGATTTTGTATAAGAACTGCATTCCAGCCTGCATCCATTGCACCTTTGTAGTCTTCATTTATACTATCTCCAATGTGTAGAGCATGGCATGGTTCCACTGCACAGGTTGTTTTTTTAAATGTCTGACCAAAAACAGATTTACTTGGCTTACTAAAATCTAGGGCTCTGTTAAAAATCTTAGCATCAGGTTTGGCGATTCCAAATTCATATGAGGTTAAAACAAAGTCTAAGTATTGGCGTAAGAGGACATTCTGGAGTATGCTGTTCAGACGGGGATCAAAATTGGATATCACTCCAACAGTGAGTCCATCCTCTTTGAGTCGCTGCAGAAGTCTGGGAGCTCCATAAGCCACAGTCCAACATTTTGTAGTAGTGTAGTCTTCAATAAGTTTGTCAGCTAATTTTGCAATATCAACTTGAGGTGGCAGCTGGTTTTTGAATGTCAGTATAACGTTTTTCTGCCACCACTTCCTCCATGATATATCATTGAGACCAAAATTAGGATATTTTTTGTGCATGAACTTGAAGGTCTCTTGCATCTGTACTTTCAGTTCATTTCCATTGCCTGTATAGCCGAAGTCTCTGGCTGCAATAGCGTAGTACTGCCATGGCGGAACTTTGAACTTCAGAAGAGTGTTGGTGGCATCGAAGGTGATGACTTTAATGCCTTTCGTTGTTAGAGATGTCATGATTCAAAATTTTCACAGGAATTTGGTATGGTTCACCGTTTCAGCCTATTTCGTCAGTTTTTGGGGTAATCAAAACTGGGAAGAAAGTTGCGTAATTCGTACGTTGTTTTGTTTTGTTTGACAAAAGAAAGAGAAGAATGAACAACACAAAAATCTCTTTAGCAACCTTGGTTGGCTGGCTGGCCGGACGGGGGCAACAGAAGAGAAGTGTCAGGCAGACAGCTGCAGTGCTTGTCACTGTCATATCACTTCAATGTCATTGCTATTTCATTCATGTTATTTCCATTTTCCATTCCAACCAAAACAACATTGTTGTTGTGTTGTAAAGTGATGTGATTCCGTATTCCAAATTTATTTACTGATTGATACACGTATCTTTAAATTACAATGGTTTACGTTAAAAGCGGTAAGTGTTCCATTACGATATACTTAAGTTGATAGATGATGTTTGTTTAAGACGTAATCGCTCATGCTGATAAATGTTCTGGAAGGAAGTAAGGCCACGTCAGTCCTACTGGCTTATTTTTAATTATGTCCGTGCTCACATTAATATATCTATACGCTACTCACATAAAAGATTAACTCAACTGCCTTCCAGAAAGAAATAGTTATCTGATTTCACCAAATATCTTGAAGATATTACAATAGGGTAATAGATGTGTAGGCGTTAAGCGTAGCCAGTTATTAGTCCATGTGTACACATAAAGTGCGTTTTTCCATTGTTTAAGGATGTAGCCAGTATGATAACACTTTTGTAAAGTATTAACATACTTTATCCTTAAAATTTTCAGATGGCTCTGTTGTGGAGCGTACCCCTTTCAGCCTGTTTGGGTGGTTCTGGAATGGAGTGAACTTTGTTTATTTACTGTAAGTATTTAAATTACATCTATCACAAAAATAACCACTCAAATTCTGCCTGATCAGCATAAACAGAACCCTTGTCTGTCTATATGTATGTCACAGCCTTTATATTAATAATAATAATATTTTTTATATTTTTATGTGTGTTAGTCTATAATGTATATGTTTATATGGGCCTTAGATGCCTGAAAGAAATGATAATTATTATTATTACTTATTTATTTTCTGAAACAATAATAGTATAAACTGTTGAAATTCATGGAACCATGGTGTATAAGTCCATCTTGTTTTCCAATTTTCTATTGTGAGTATGAAGACTGAGTAATTTACTCAATTGAGAACATCCACATTGCCTATTTTATTTATATTTTTAATCATCAACATCAAGGCTTTTGCCTTCAGCTAGGTATAGGCCTGTGTTATTTATATGTGACTACTTTTTTTGGCTAACTGTTGCTATTAAGTTACTAATATGTTGTATAAGCTGTTAGTTTTCATTGTTACAAATAAATAAATACATATGTGGAGTGTAGTGTAGTCCATAAACAAGGTTAAGTTGTGTAAGAGACTAAATGTATTTTGAAAAACCTTACTACAATTAAGTTTCTTATAAGTAATTTATTTTCTTGCACACCCCGGATGACTGGTAGAGAATTCTTCTAGCATTATGTCCTCTGTACATTGTATTTTGTGCACAAAGTATAAATAAATAAGTTCAGTTTCTTATAATTGGACTCTGCGTTTGTAGCGACAATTTGCCAGTGTTGAGTTAAATAAAATTATACAGTAAAAAATATGTTACTCAGTTGAACACCATTTTTCTTCATATGCTACTCTTAACCGCGGTAAACCAACGCTTTTCGCGGGAAAATAAATTACTATGAGGAAAGCCCAATTTGTGTCAAATTTGGCATTGACAGCTGTTTTTTACAGTAAAGCACAAAAGCAAGCTTTACCCGCACAAGCGGGTAAAGCCGCGTGTGGGCAGCTTGTTTATATAAACATTTCCCAACAATTCACAAAGAACTAGCTAACATGGAACATAACAGAGCAGAACATTTAATTTTGTAAAAACATAATAATGTATATCATAGAAAATCATTAAACCTAGTAGTTCTAGTAATTTAATCAAAACTGATGCAATAGTTTACAAGAATAATGTAACACATTGTCTGTTGGTGTGTTTCATCTATAATCATTATAAAATTGAAGAGTGTCTTAGTTTACCTGCTTATAACAATCACCATCAGCCTATACTGGTCCACTGCTGGACATAGGCTTCCCCTAATGAGCGTCATAGCGCCCTGTCCTCGGGTAATAATATAATATGAAGTTTATAATAAATACAAGCGGATATTTATTCCACGATATCGAATTTCAGGTTCCAGACGCTAATCAACCCCAACTACAGCAAGCATGGTGACAAGTATGTGCAGGATTTCAGGCCTCCGGGCAGCGGGTCAGTATTATTCACTCTAATATTTGAACTGTTATAGTATAACATAATTAGAGGCAAAGGGTTCGATTCCCGCAGAGGGGTCAAGTGTTTATATGTTCTGCAAATCATTTGCTCTCCTCATGTTTGGTAAGAAATATCTATGTATATTCGTCTATTATATTACGTATATCAGATGTCTAGTACCAGTAACACAAGTGTAAATGAGCCATTACATTCAAGATATTTCAATATAACTTTTAAAACTATCATGGTAATAAACAATTTATGGATTAAACGGAATTTTTCTATGGTTTATTGAGTTTTGAGTTTTCCTATATTTCCCAAAGGTTTCGTCTGCCAACAAAACTCAATGAATCATGGTAAATATCCCGTTTTAAACCTAAGATATTTTGTTTTATAATTTAACAGATACGGTTTTATGCAACACCATCAACAATTCAATATTAAAACTATTACAAGCCAGGTATCTCTTGAATCTGTAAATTTTACAGTATCACATAATTTATTATATTTTATTTAGTTAGAAACCAATTACATTGATTAATTTAATAATAGATTTGTACATAAATTTTTAATAGCTATAATTTACTGGATATTTTCTGCAATAACTAAATTGATAAACCGTTTTTTTAATCATTGATTTCAGGCCACCCAAGCCCCCGAGCCGCAAGTTTGGGGGATTCGGCCCCTCGGGCTCGGGCCCTCCGCCCCCTCCGATGGGGGGCTGCGGCTGCGGCTAACTGAGCCCCCAACCACTCAACTTCTAACTATATTTACTTAACTTACGAAGATTGCCAGGGAATTAGACCTCAGGTACTAACTTGATGATTATATGGCATGTGTAATGCCTTATTGGTGTGTTATTGTAACAGTTGAACAAGTACAAATCACTGTCACTGTCATATTGGATTTAATAAGAAATTATAATGGGTTTTATAACTTAACTGTCACAAGTTTTCAGTGATATACCTTGCACTCTTCAAACTGTATGCACATACTATATATTTCATTTAATTAAAGATATGACTTTACATGTATTATGATAAAAGTTCCAAAGTAAACAGAAATCTCAATTTATAAAGATTATGTATTATAATAAATAAAGATATATATTCTCGTTTCATCTTAATTATTGATTAAGCATTGTACACCGGAAATGTTATTTACAAGTGCGGATATAAATAAAACTATGTAGTAAGAACTGAATAAAATTTATTATTTAAATCTTAAAATATTTCAATTCAATTTAACATTACATAAAATACTAACATTATTTTTTCATATAATATTGTAGGTAAACTATCATAAGGTAACTTTAAGATTAGGCACACTATGAATCACACAGTTAAGTACAAATTTTGTACTAATATAACTTAATACTTCATAACATTTGAAAATGGTATTAGTTTTACGTGTTCATGAGTATATTAGGTCCTTATACTAATAGAGGTTGTCTATGGCTTGAAATCTGATAGGAATGACGGCCACGGGCTCGGACACGTTGGGTCTGTTGATGTAGATACTCCAGGTCCTCTTGTCCACGTCGAAGATGCCTGTGAACGAGTACAACCAATAATTATCTTACTAGATATGGCCCCTTTACTAGATATGATTACTAGGGTGACCCCCGAACCTGTATTTATAGTTTTTTAAGTTGATACAATAAACATTTTTATTATTATTTATAGATAATCTCAAACTATGATAAGACTTAAGATGATAAGGGTTAAGAACGGTCGCATCTACATAAAGAAGTCAGAAGACTCAGAACGTATACACGTTGACAACTTAGACAAACTTACTACTCTACAGTAACTTCAATTTGTAGGTATTTATACTTGACTTAATAAACAAACAAACTTTATCTGCACTGTTAAATATCTAATTAACTACCTATTAGGTACTCTGAAGTAAATAATTAACCAATAAGTACCATTTCCTAAATCCTCTATTCTCTATAGGTCAAATACAATAAACTGATTATAGGTATATTTTGATAGCATTACTGTATTCACATAACATATACAGGGTTACTTGTGAATCGTCGATTTTAGTTAACAGTCGTTACATAAAACTTGTTAGGATATTATTTGTATTCATTTAATGTCCTTGATTGGGCATTAATAGTACTAATATACAAACATAAATATATATAATATACATACATAATTTTTATTAGTTTGTAACTTATAAATTATTACTTGTATTATGAATGGTTCTGCACTTCATATTTATTACCAAAATACCAGAGGCTTGAAAACAAAAACTAAAGAGTTTTTGTTCTCAGTTGCGTTAAATCATTATGATGTCATTGTACTTACAGAGTCCTGGTTAAACGACAGCGTTTACGACTCTGAACTTTTTGATAATCGTTACAATGTGTATAGACGGGATAGATCTTCTAGTATATTTAATAAGAGGAAAGATGGAGGTGGGGTGCTCATCGCAGTTACTAAGAACCTGGTGTCAAGCAGGCTAACTGATATTGAAAGCCCTTATGAGGATCTTTGGGTTCGCATAGATTACAAATCTGGTCATAAAAACTGTAAACTACTTTTTGGAGCTGTTTACTTACCATCTCCCATTAATGTCAACCTTCTTGAAAATTTTACTGAAAGCGCTCAAAAAGCATTCGATATTTATGACCATACACTGTTGGTCGGTGATTTTAACCTTTCTAATATCAGCTGGGTAGACCAACCTACTACCTCAATTAAGAACCCCCTTTGTAACAACAGCATCAAACTTCACTCACTTTTCATAGACTTTATTACACTAAACGCACTCAAACAATATAGCTCTATTCCTAACTGTGACTCAAAAATACTAGATTTGGTACTGAGCAACAAAAATATTCTTCAACTTAAAAAATGTGAACAGCCTCTTGTACCAGAAGATAAATTTCACCCGTCATTGGAGTTTCTTGTTCCATTGCAAAGCAACCTTAATTTGTTGAGCCCGAATGTTGAATTCAGACCAGCCTTTTTCAAGGCTGACTATGATAAAATAATCTTGGAACTTGATAAAATTGATTGGGGGGATATATTTTCAAATTCTACTAATGTTAACGAAATGGTATCAAGTTTTTACGCAGAAATTCGTAGAGTCATCACGAATCTTGTACCTATAAGGAAAAAATCCGTTAACATGTATCCAGTCTGGTATTCCCGTGAACTTGTACGTATGTTTAAAGAGAAATACAAACTGCATGCAAGAATAAAAAAATATAATAATCCCTTAGATATTAATGATTTTGAAACTCTTCGTGATCAATGTGCTATAGCCCAAAAAACTTGCTACTCAAACTACATAGAATTCATGGAAGTTACCATAAAAAAACACCCAAAAATATTCTGGTCGTTCATTAAAGAAAAACGTAAAGGATTAACCTCGTACCCAGCTAAAATGCAATTAGCTGATAAAACTGCAGATAATGGTATTGAAATATGTAACCTTTTTGCTGAAAACTTTGTTCAAATATTTAACTCACCATCTAACACAGCATCCTCTCCAACTTTTTACCATTCCACTATAAGCTCGACAACCTCAAACTCATTGTGCCTACCCAAAATCCACAGAAATAACGTTGAAATGGCACTACATAATTTAGATGTGAATAAAGGAGCTGGAAAAGATGGCATACCTCCTATTTTCATTAAAAGATGCGCTATTGTACTATCTAAACCACTCTGTGCCATTTATAACAGGTCTTTACAGCAAGGGATATTTCCGGAAACATGGAAGGAAACCATTGTTATTCCAATTCACAAATCTGGTAATAAAACGATTATATCAAACTACCGACCTATCTCAATTTTGTCAACTTTTGGTAAAATTTTTGAAAGGCTTATTGCCGATCATTTAACATGGCACATAAAACAAAGCGTAACAGAAGCTCAGCATGGCTTTATGCAAAATCGATCCACTGCTTCCAACCTTGCGTGTTACACTTCCTTACTTCATGAGGCATATGATAAACAAACACCTGTAGACACAGTCTATACTGACTTTAGTAAGGCCTTTGATAAGGTGGATCATACTATACTACTGACCAAACTATATAAATTAGGAATTTCGGGTGCCTTGCTAAAATGGCTACGATCTTATATCGACAACAGACCGTCACGGGTGGCTATTGGTGGCTTTTCTTCAGACCCCTACGTGGCTTCCTCTGGTGTGCCTCAGGGTTCCATACTAGGGCCTATATTATTCAACATTTTTATAAATGATATTGTCGAATGTTTTTCACACTCCAAAATCTTTTTATATGCCGATGACCTTAAAATTACTAAACCCATTGAAACCACCCTAGACTGCCTGTTATTACAAAAAGATTTAGATAAATTCTCTTCATGGTGTACTTTGAATAATATGACTCTTAATATTGATAAATGTTTTCATATTCACTTTAGTTCTGCTAAGGTTCCGCAAACAACGAAATATTACATCAACAATCAACTACTTAAATCTAATCATCAAATACGTGATCTGGGAGTGATTATTGACTCCAAATTAAACTTTCAAGCTCACCATCTCAACATTGTCTCCAGGGGCTTGAAAACTTTAGGGTTCATCATTCGCAATAGCAGAGATTTTAAATCTTCTACCAAAATAACACTTTATAGGTCTCTCGTGCTTCCCATCTTAGAATACTGCTCCTTAATCTGGAACCCTATTTATGATATATATAGCAATCGTATAGAAACAGTACAGAAACGATTCCTATTCCATCTATCGTTCGGAGATCATTTAGCTCGTAAGTTAAATAGCTACCATAAAAGATTGGATTACTATAAATTGACATCCCTAGCATTACGAAGAAAGAAAGCTGATCTTATATTTTTACACAAACTTTTCCATGGTACAATAGACTGCATAGATCTAAACAACAAGCTTCTCATAAACGCTCCTCTCAGGTTACCCAGAAAAAAAGCTTATAATCTCTTCTCTATTCCCTATTGTAGAACCAAACAAAGTAAAAATTCTATCATTCCCCGAATATGTAATAGCTATAATATATTATCCAAAAATACCGATCTCGACATATCTGAACCTCAAAATTTGTTCATAAAATGCCTTAAAAGTATTATAATTGATTATAAATAATAAATTATTACTACATAATTATGTTTATGACTTATTCTTACCTACCTTGTATACTTATTAAACAAAAAATATATATATGTATATGTATATATATTATATACCTATGTAGAATAACAATAATAAATAAAGGGAACTTTATTTATATATATTTTTTTTTACCTGTCATATGTTTAAAGCCTTCCTAACAAACCAAATTTAAGTTTTTTTTTTTTTTTTTTAATCTTAAGGAATGTAACCCCAACGATTAACCCTGTATATAAAATTAACAGGCAATATTTTAAATTGAATATTGTTTTGAATGTAAGATTAGATTTAATGTAATTTTTGTTATTGTTTCTAATATGTTTATATATATATATTTCATTTTGTGTTATTTTATTTTTTGTTCTTAGTTTTAGGTTTTTATGTCATTATTAAAATATTGTGTAACACCTAAATATGGTTGAGTTGTATAAATAAATATTGCGCTTGCTGTGACTACCTGTAATTTAGGAAGCACTAGTTTATAATTTAGTGTATAATATAAGTGTATTTGAAAGTGTATTTTCTAGTTGGTGGTCCTATTAAATAAATAAATAAATAAATAAAGACTTTTAACTATATTTAATTTGTATGAGGAAAGTTCTAAACAGTTTTAAAAAATACTCAATAATAAAGTACCTACCTAAAAGTAATTTTGAGGAATTAATTTCACGGGGGACTGCTTATGCCTAATACCATTATCATCACTTCAGCAGGTAGTACAACTTCCACTGCTGGGCATAGCCCACCTTCAAAGATTGAAATCTTGTTTCGGTTGGAACTGAGAGAGGCTCTGGCACACCTACCTTCCAGAACCCACCTTCCGTGTGGGGCACGTGACGGACACCTCGCGTAGGGTCTGTACTCGATATATGTTAGGGCTAGATTAGTTATCATACCAGCAGCAATGGTCAGTGACCTTGTCCATCTAGAAGACGTGGAAGTCTTTGTCTGTCGTGTCGGACAGTCAGACAGATGTCGGCCACCTCGCGCCGGATCTGCACTCGCTAATTGTAGATTTTACGGCTAGATTATAATCATACCGGCAGCAATGGTCTTGATGACCTTGTCCTTCTGGTCCTGGAAGACGCGGAACTCGTCGCCGATCGTGTCGGACAGGATGTCGGCCACCTCGCGCCGGGTCTGCGCGGGCGCGTGGGACCGGATGCGACCGAGGCGGTACTCGCTGCTGTCGATTATTTCCCCGATCACGTTCTTCACGTCTAAGCGTTCGTACCTGCGGGATTAACATAAATAAATCATTTATTAACTCAGAATGAAATTACTGACATTCATCAAAGAAAACGGAGTATCAGTTCTGCAGTCAGCGCTGTTTTTAAATCTACTCCACTTGGACCGATGCTCGCTGTGTAGTTCAAGTACAAGTAAGGGGGCTACATAAATTAGATTATCAATAATAGCTACTTCTATGAAGGCTGGTGGCAAACAGCTCTACATAGTGTTGAAGGGAATTGGGAGGCCTTTGCAGAGTTCAGAGACAAAATAGGATAAACGAAAAAAATACTTTATTCCGCAACATAATGAACCCCATGTTAAGTAACTTCCAAAACTTGAAAAATGTGGATTATTAAATATAACTAAAGAATTAGTGGACTAATTCTTTTAAGATTAGAGTTGAGCAACTGTTTGACAAGGAGCTCTTCCTTGCAGCTACTGCGTTCAAAAGGTTCCATTCTTCTTCTGAGCTTCAAAACTCAGCGTAAAAATTCTTTTAAGATTAGAGTGGAGCAACTGTTTGACAAGGAGCTCTTACTTGCAGCTAATGCGTTCAAAAGGTTCCATTCTTCTTCTGAGCTTCAAAACTCAGTGTAAAAAAATTAAGCCAACTGTCAAGACAGTGTTGTTTCCTTGATTATTCTTAATTTTTATTTAAATGAATTTTAAGTTGTCCTGCCTATGTATTCCCTGTGCGTCTTAGGAAATAAACGTTTTGACTTTTTACTTATTCTTATGGCACTTCAGTGTTGTACATCTTGGACACTCCCCACGCGTCAGACCAGATCATCGTGATGACAGGAGATGCTAAAATCACTTACATGTTGCAATGCACCAGCGGCTCGTTCTCGTACTTCTGCACGTTGACCTGGCTGCGGTCGCTGCGCTGGTCCGGAGCCACCTCAGCGTTGTACATCTTGGACACACCCCACGCGTCAGACCAGATCATCACGATGACAGGAGATGCTGAGATCACTTACATGTTGCAATGCACCAGCGGCTCGTTCTCGTACTTCTGCACGTTGACCTGGCTGCGGTCGCTGCGCTGGTCCGGAGCCACCTCAGCGTTGTACATCTTGGACACTCCCCACGCGTCAGACCAGATCATGTTGATGGAGAACCCGTTGCCGATGCCAAGGCCCTCGTCGCGCAGGATGCTCTCAGCGTCAGCGTAGCTCCTTGATGAGAGGATCTTGCGTGTTATGAATGTGCGCGCTAGAAAATATGGTGTTAAGGATTAGTACCTACTGTGTTTTAGAGAATGTTGAAGCCTTTCCTACACCCGCCGTTACCACTACACGCTTAATAGTATTTGCCGTTTTTTATTTCTACATTTGAATAAACTAATTCCCTCTAATAGTACTGCTATTAGAGAAAATTATATCTTATTTTTTTATAGAAATAAGATGGCAAACCTGTATAAGTTATTTGTTTATTTTTATTTAAACATACTATAACAATGGTTGTGATATATATAAGATAAGTCAGCTTACAATTTATAGGTCCTTAAAACATTAAACAAATAAAAACAAACTCTTCAGCTTTATATATTAGTATAGATAATAAAAAAAGGTGTGTGTGCGATTCACACACGATAGAAGTGAAACTTAAGTAAATCGACGAAGGAATAAAAAAAAAGTGTGTGTGTGTGTCAGCTACGACGCACGATTGGAGTCTACTACTTACGAACTATAATTATGATATATTTCGAATAGAAAAAAAGGGTAATTGAACGCATCTGCTAAAATGATAAGAGAAACAAACATATATCTGTAATTATTCGGATTATTTATATTACTTCAATAAAATGTATTACATAAAGTATGTTACAAAATAATATAAATAAAATACAGCAATACCTTTTTGCGCGATACTTCGTAGTTGAGACTACGAAATTTAAATAAAGCATTGTATTTGTGTCTCTTACCATTTCCGTTTCATCTTTTTGCATCCGGTTTGAAATCACTACGATTCTATAGAAGTTTCACTTCAAAAATTGGGAATAAAATTAATTAACAAATACCTTAGCCTTCAGTTAGCATTACATTTATCTCTTTCTAACATACACAAATGCCAAAGTGACAAGGACAAAAGAATGCTAACGACTATTAGAGGTTTAGTTAACTGTTTTGCATAAGGGTATAACTTAGACTTTTACAAAAACCACCTTAACGCCAATGTCGTTCCAAAAGTCGAGTGGGCAAGTAAATGCGAGCTTTTTAATGTAGGTACTCGTATCCTCCGAAAGAAGAAATAAATTGATTTTTGCTCAAGCTCCAGTATTTATAAGTGTGTTAGGGATCCGACTTTCGATACTTTATTGACATGTTGTATGTTAAATTTTATCGATAAAAAACCTGTGATTTTTTTTTATTTATTTATATTTAACATGCAACACGCTGGTTAAGATCACTAACACACTATACTAAACCTGTACCCTTTTTTGGAATATCGATATAGAATGACGAGAGAGTGGAGTACAACTCACGAGTGCTGCCAGGCTTGAGCTGGTGCGGGCTGAGGGTGTTGATGGAGAAGACGAGGCCGTGCCCGTTGAAGCCCATGGTGTAGCCGGGCAGGTGGCCCGCGTAGCACAGCGACGCGAACCGCTCCTCCCTGGCCTGACAAACAAACCCGACATTGACATGACGTTGACATGATACTAGATGTCATTTCATAGAATTATTTGCAAGAATACATAATAATTAATACATGTCGGATCTTTAAAAGTAAAATTCAATGATTCGGCCTACAAGTAGGCGTGCAAATGTTACAAGTCAAAATATAGGGTAATTAATGTTTAGTTCATGATTTACTTTTGCAATGCACTGCTCGACTCGACGATGACAGCTTTTTTTTTTTTTTTTTTTTTTTTTTTTATGAGCCTGTGGTGTCCCACTGCAGGGCAAAGGCCTCCCTACCTTCCAGACGTCCCTATCACCTGTTGAAGTTGTCCAATCCCTAAGGTGGGCGTCAAGTTCGTCTCTCGAATATAGTTAATATTATATTATTTAATCTGTGGGTAAATCAACGTATAAGGAACATGCAGACACTATAAGTGACATCACTAATGTGATAGTCAGAATGCCATTAATGTTAGACCAACAAAGAGTCTACCCTTCGTTGAAGTGTCCAAACAGCGCGCAACACTGCTACGTTAAATCATTGAGCAGCTCGTTGTTATGTTATTAATATTATTATTTTTTTATTCGGAAAACAAAGAGTTATTATTTCTTATTGAATACGCATATTAATAACTACTAACCATTTATATGTTTTAGCATATTGCACCTAAATAACACACGAAAACTTCAAATTTCATAATTAACAATAACTTTTACTTAACAATTCCTACAATTACAAATATATAAAAACAAGAAATTATTGAAGATTGAATTTGGACAAGAAAAATAAATAAGAAAGAGTTAAACTAACGACTGGCCAAAGCATTCTTGACCTTGTGAGGCTTTGTGTTAAACAAGTCTAGGTCTGAAACATCGGCCCGAGCATTCAAAGATGACATTATGTAGCTCTACAGAAAAATGAATAATGTTACAAGTAAATACTCTAGAGTACATATTAGTACATTACTTCCTAGGTTTCAATCAATCGATCATTTATTAAAAACCTAAGCACTTTAACTCCTCCTAAAGACTGCGTTAATTATGTAATACATTCCTTGGTTTTCAATAAATTATTCAATGTTTGCCAACAGTAAGCACAACTAGACAAGTTGTAAAAAAAAGTGCTGTAAAAGTGGTAACGTCTGTTAAAACTGATTCGCTTGTCAACTCAGTATAAAACATTAAAGCAAATTGTCAAGGCAATGCTATATCCTTAAAAATTTTTGTTTAAAAAATTTAGTTTGATTATTTTTTAAGTTGATTTGTCCATGTACGCCCTGTGCTTCTAAGGAAACAAACGTTTTGACTTTGACTTTGACTCTGGGTGTTTTATATCTCATAGACCATTTATAGAGTCTTCTTACCCCCGCCTCAGCGTCTTCAGGAGTGGGAATCACATGAGCTTGTAAGATGTAAAAGTGGTTCACGGTTTCGAAGAACGCGTCTTCCGTGTGTCCCAGGACGGTCTGAAAGGGACAAAACATGTTATCAGATCGTGGCATGACTAATCCCTAATAAACAGTAGTAAAAACCGTTTTTATTACCTAGATTTAAGTGCTGAATTTGTAATTACAATCACCCAGAAACAGGGTTCTTGAATAACAGAATAACTAAGATCTTAAATTAGTTTCATCGTTCTTTTTCTAAGATTGTTAATAATAAATAAATAAATATCTCTGGACTAATCAAATCACACAGCATCATCTAGCCCAAAACTAATCAGAGCATGTACTATGGGTATTATAGGTGACTGATAAACTACACATACGATAAATAGAAAAGACCCAGACCCGAAACAAAAAATTGTATATAGTACAAAATCTGGTCCCCCGGCGGGAATCGAACCCGTAACCTCTTGCGTCTCAGGCGGACCTTCGCCCACCGATCCACAGAGGTGTTAAATCAATCTAGGCAAATCAATTTTGTATATTGTATTTCCGTTAGTATTTGATAGTAGGTATATTATACATAAAGCAGCAATACTGACGTATTTCCGGTTGTTGACTCCAATGGAGCTGCATCCGCCAGTGTCGTTCCTCGGCACTCGGTTGTCGTTGGCGGTCAGCATCAGGTCGTCCAGTTGCAGGAGGAACAGCTGGAACAGTGCACAGTTTGAAACTAGGTAATATGTTATTTTGACAAGGTACGTCATGACAGTAGTCATATTTTATGCTGGATTCTCCACTGGAGTCATAATAATATTACTCCTGGACTCGGCGCGTATCGTCAGGAAGATCCTATCACTGCAGCCCTAAGTCGCTTGAGCCAAGCTTCATTTTATTCGGGAAACAAACAGTTTACTTGCTAATTAAATCACAATACAAACATAAATTAGAACCATTTACATATGTTTCCACGTAGCGTTACTAAAAAAAACACAAAGCACTGACTTAAAAATATCTAGAGAGAACTGAGCAAACAAATAATAAAGAAAAAAGGAAAAAGAAAAAAAAAATGGCTTTGCGGCTGGTGATTCTCCGTTTTTATATATTTTTTACAGAAGGTAGTATAGTTCTTTTATACTCTATCTATTGTATAAAATCTATTTATAACGGGTTTACATTTCGCTAAAGAGAACAATAATAGTTATTTATTTTTGGCATCAGAGGTCCATAAATAATAATACATATAAATATATATATTAAATAGTAGATTATCATTGTTTTAGTGTCATGGAGTCATTATGTCACGGCGGTGTCCGTTGTTAGAATAGTAAAATAATTATATGCCTTTGCGTCTATACGAGCATCATGTCGGCACTTGCCTTCGTGGCATAAAGACATATGTGAAGTATACCGAAAGCCTCCGAAAGAACTAATGAGGATCCGAAGACTTTAATCTCAAACATTTACTTCTCTACTTCTCTTCAGCCGTAGAATGACCACTGCTACTGCTACCGGACTGAGCCTCCCATAATGATTTATCATAACAATGGGGTGGTCACACTCGCCGCTCTCGACACAGGGGTAGGCGAGCGCAGTAAATGATGACCAAGAAGATGCTGCCTATCATCTTCTGAGTTTCCCACTGCTGGACTATCTACGGCGCGGCGCCCACGGGAAGAAAGGCAACATTCCAACGCTGGTGCTAAAGTTACACGACAATTGCAAATTTTATGTGCTATCGGTCAGACTTCGGTCGTGAGTAAAACAAGATATGATCCGATCCGCAACGAAAGATTGCCCCTAGCCATAAAAAAACATATATAATTAAATATTGGTAATTCTTAGAACTTAAATGATTTCACAATTTTTGCAAAACATTTCCTGCATATTTATTGGAGGCTTGATTACGTGTTAAACATGGACATTAATTTCGACTAACATTATTAATTTCATAAGACCATCTTAATATTCAGTGCCGGGGCATAAATTCCGAAATTCTTAGTTAATAGTGTTGACTGATTTTTCCTTGCTCAGGGATTTTTTATGCATAGCATTAATTATCGATTATATTTTGCATATATATATTTGATATAAAGGTCCCGTCACACAAGCTTAAACTTTACCACAATGTGTCTGTGTGGATTGATGTAATTGTCAAGCAATATTTATTTATTACTACTGTATCTGACAAGGATAGATCGCTAATACCAGTCCACTTAACATACGAGCGTGTTTCACCCGGATTTTATTATAGGTATACAAAACGTAATATGATGACAGACAGCCGTTTACAATACCTACCTTTCTCATTATTTCAAGGTTATAACTCAAACTTCAGTATTTATTGTTGTTATAGAAGCGGTTATAAAATATTACAATACAAGCTCCCCGAGACCCGGCAATCGTTGTTTTGTCAATGTGGTCCGGAGAAGCCATCCCTCTAGGTGTTCATGCCCCATCTTAGACGACATCGTCACTTTACATCAGGTGAGATTGTAATCAAACGAAGGCTTATCCATCATAAAAAAAAATGCGAACGCACTGACAGTCGGCATGGATGCCAATAAATAAACAAAAGTTACGAAGTAAATGCTTGATTTTTCTCCGACTCCTTGAACAATACAATTTATCACCATAATAATTCAACTAATTCGTAACAATTAAACCAATTCCTAACCTTCCTCTTTAATTGCTGAAAACTGCACGATGATCCGTTGAAGAAGAAGAAGAAGAAGAACATTTATTGTAAAAAAACTGTGTACATAGATGGTGGGTTATAAAAATCGTTTCAACAGTCTGCCCAATCTCAGCATACAATAATAAAATAATAACATGAAAATGTTTTAGGTTGGCAAAAATAAAATAATAACATGAAATAATTTTAACAAATAAACACTCTAAAGTAACATATCAAACAAATCTTAGAACAAAAATAAAAAATATATATATATAACGTTTTGTAGCTTTTGAGCTTACAGCGAACATAAGGACGGATAGTCGCGGCGGGGGACTTTAATATTAAGTACCTATATGTATAATATGTAAAGATGTTCCTTTCTTACTTAAAGATTATCATTTTTTTTATCATTTATTATCCTCTTAAAGATTATCATTTCAGCCGCAGGACTGCCACTGCTTCCTCAAACTGCGGGTTGGTGGTTTACCAGCGCCTTGTTCAGCAGGGGATACCACGGCCCCGTAAGAGACTCTAGCCAACCTTGAGTCTCTAAGATGGTACTTCAAACCCCCTATCCCCCAACTGCAACCCTTTATAATTGATGATAAAGAGGTAAAGTTTGTGACGTTGTAGGGGAAATACCAGGAACTACCGAATCAATTTAAATGAAATTAAGTAGGTACCTACTTATATAGATTTTCCAAAAACAAAGTGACATAGGCTGTTTACAGCGGCAAATATGTGATTCCGGGAAAATCCATTAAACGGAGTACATTGGTACACTGACTCTTTAGAGCCCAGGCCCAGGCTACTTTTATAAGGCGTAATTGTAATTCCGCGACAACAGCAAGTAGTTCATCAGGGGTCAGAAACTGAGATCGTGAAGTAAAAACGAGTCCTCACCTGGTAGAAGGGAACTTTGGCTCCATCCGCGATGCCCTGCATCTCCTTGACGTAGTAAGGGAACCGCTTCTTCATGTTGGCCAGGGTCCTGTCGTAGACGGCGCGACCGGCGTCTGTTTTGTACTCCTTCTCGAAGTCGCGCAGGTTGCCGTAGGTGGCGATGAAGCTTTTGATCACGGAGGCGAAGTTTCGCCCCTGTAAGAAGGATTGACTTGAGTAGTAGTAGGTACTTTAGTAACTGTCAACAACCATAAAAGGTCTAATTCGCCATCAGTCAAACCGTAGTCTTTTAGAGTTCTTAAAAGGTCCCCTACAACTGAGCAACAATACCTAACACGCTACGCGAATCTGTTCAACACCAGAACTTGACCAAATCCGAAGCTTAGCCTTGTTAATTAGTATGATAATTCGCATTGTTGAGGCTCACGTTACGTGGCCTGGCTGTGTACTGGAACATAAATACTCACCACATCGTAGCCGACTTCGTAGTGGGAGCCAGTGACGTACAGCACAGGGACAACACGCCGCCTGCCGATCTGCTCCTCCGTCTGACTGTATCCTGGAACAAGATGACTATTAGCATCACATCTTCTGTCCCGTGCCGCACTCCTCAGTGACACAGTCAAACGTAATGTATAAAATAATAGGTATACGAAAATTGAGTTTGAAACACCATCCTAAACACATTTTTTTTATAGTGAGACCGGATGTACTGTACTCGGCGTGCAAATAAAGAAACCAGTGTGTACAGTTTCCTTTTTTTCCTCAACGAGATCCTTTGACTTGGGCGGTTAACCGACAAACAATCGAGACCCGTCGAGGCGAGACGAGACGCCGCGCCGCCAGCGAGAGCGAGACGAGACAAGATCACTATGACACACTCGCTCTCGCCCTTTCTGGGTCTGTCTCCACGAGTATCTTGTGTACCTCCGGCATGAGCAAATATGAGCATGCATATCTCTTGTCTTCGGTTGAGATTTATTTGTTTCTACTCCTAGTGACTAAAATATCTGTGCGTCTCGGGACGCCTGACAGAAAAAATAACTAGAACTGCGCTGTAGACACTGTACACGTGGCACGTTTCAAAAAGTCATAAATATTTCACACAGAAGTCTGTTGATTTAATTAATATTTATTATTATTTCAGGTTATTCATCTAAAAAAAGTAAAGTAAAAATTTCTTTATTGACATAAACAAATGTTTAAACAAAGATATAGACCCATAGGCTCCCGAACTAGTAAAAAACTGTATTTCAGGAGCCAATGGCTTCTCCAATCTGATGCCCTATTACAATTTATGTCTCTATAAATGAAATTAAATTAACAAAATCTAGTTTTATGTGAACAAAAATGAAATTTAAACTACAGAAAAAGGTAAGATTGAATTTATAACAAATTTATATGTGATTGGTTCAATAAATTAATAATAACTTTATACCGATAAATATATAATTTAATGTTATTATTAAAATACTTAAATTAATACCTATAATAATCTAAACAAATAAATAAATGAAATAAAATACAAATATATACACTTTAAATATAAAATATATAATTATAATAGATATACCTATAAAAATCAATAAAATACATGTAATATAAAAAAAAAAAAAAATATCTATGTCTTAACAAGAATAGCTTCCACTTCGTCATAAGAAAGATCTTTTAGCCAATTTATTAATATCTGCTTCAGTTCTCTAATGCATTTTCCTTTAAGGTCCTTGAATTTACGGCTAAGAGTATTATATAGATGAGGAGCTGTAACGTCAAAGTGTCTATGGGCAAAACGACTTTTTACTTTAGGTATAGGGTAACGTTCTATCCTTCTTCTAAATGCACGTTTTTGAGTCATCATCAGCTATAATTTTAGTTTCAGATATATTATAAAAAAAAACAAGATAATTTCCTTGTACCTGCATTTATTAGTTGGATCGTGTTAAACGCATATTAATGGCATCATCCTCAGACGTCAGACGCGACGAGGAAGCACTCAGCTCATTATTTTAGATAAATAGGTAATCTGCTTGTTATGCGTGTCTTTAAAATAGCAAGGAACGTGAATGTATACATACATGGTAGTAGTAATATGTAGCTAAGCGAATGATTTCCGTAGATTAACTCAGCACAAAGCTGAATTTACTCCTTTTAACTGACGATGCGGTCTCAGATGGGACGTGAAGACCTAGAAGGTACCTATTTCCATTTCTATTATTTATTCAATTTAATTCAATTCATTTATTCAAACCATAGGTACATTACAATACACTTAGTTTCGTCAAAAATTACAGTAATACAAAAACTATAAAACACAAACATCTAATTAAGAGGCGGTATAGTGGCCTTGTCATATTGTATAAAATTGATTAATTCGATTTACAATAATATTTATTAATAATAATTTAAAATGTAAATAAAAAATATATTATAAATAGTAAAGATTGTTCCAGCTACACAGAGCTTTGTCTATTAATAAAATTTTAGTATTGCCAGGGTCACAGATCCATGGATCGTTATCACTAAGGTAGATATTTAAGGTTTCGTAATATTTACTATTTAGATCTCCACTTCCTAAAATATTGTGCAACACACCAAGAACCAATTAATGGAATTTATTATCTTAAATCGAAAAGGCTTTAATAGTAATAAAACGAATTATTTGTGATGCAAAGAAGGTGTCTACTATAAATTTATTGAATTCACACAAAAAGTTGTAATAGAAACATTAACCAGCTTTTAAGATTATTAGGATTCCGTAATATATTAACAACTTGATATCATGATTGTACACAAATTTACAGAGGACAAAATTAATATGGGGATATAAGGTAAATGATAATACAGTTGAATACAAAAGCGGCGAGGGACAGAGGGAGGAATAATATCAAATAAAGAATATTGGATTTTTCTACATTTACAGAATATCTTATTAAAACGTTAAAAGTCATCAAAATACAAGTTGGACTGTCGATTGTTGCTACCTACTTTATTTGGTGACTGAGCACAGTAAGTTATTTATTGGTCTACCGCAGCAGTCAAACCAGAATGCTTTTAATGTCTTTGTGCGAAACCTTAAATATCTACTTGTTTGTTTTCTTAAAGATTGATCAATGTTTGGTCTGTTAAATCAGCAAAGTATGAAAGGTAAGTTTCGCGCGAGTGTTTTTAGACATGTTTAATGAAAATCGGTTCACCCGTTATGTGGGTGAAAGTGGGGAAGAAATACTGAAAATCTTCAAATATACTCAATTGGGGTCTCAAATGAGAGCGCATCGTGCAAATTACAAAATAGTATGACTTTTAATTGCAAAGTTTCTGAAATCGGGGGTTTTTTTAATTGTAAATTTAATTTATTCTGTTTACCTTTATTCAAATACAAAATACATATATAATTATCTACAAGATAAGTATTTTCGAAATACATTATTCTAACAATTTTTTTTCAAATCTAATTAAAAAAAACAAGTGTCTAAATATACAATGCGTATTTTCTGCTTCTATTTTAAATACAAGTTGGTATTTTAAATATGTCACAACTCTAAGAGGGAGTAACTCTTTGCCAAAAACACCTATTGAACAGAAATCGTCATAGCTCAAAGCTACAACCAATTTAACAATAGAGTTGTATGAATATTATGAAAATGTGTGTAGGCGCATTGAGGAGCGGTGTTAGAAGGAGAAAGCTGATTGTCTGGTCTACGATTTCCATATACACCCAGGGAAAGTAAGGTTATCTTACAAGTACCCAGGGAAAGTTGATGAAGTCATCCCATCTAGACCATATGGTCATTTATTTATTTATTTAAAGATCTTAGGAAAACTTACAGCTAATACTTTAAAATAGTATAAATAAAATTCTGCACGAAGGCCAATTAAAAGTTTTCACATGTAGAAAATAAATAAGTAGTATACAATAAAAATAATATGAACAATATACCTACATTATATAAAATATATATTATACAAACAAAACAAATATATTTGACAACAGTGTGTGTTACTCACAGAAAAACTTATCATAGAGACATTATCCATACGAATATTAGAGAGCTGAAGAGTTTTTTTACTAGGCAAAAAAAAAAAAAATTAAGTAAGTAAATTAATTTTTTTTTTCCAGTAGCTAAATCTCCGGAGCTACTGGTCCAATTTGAAACACTTTCAGTTCCAGAGAGAGGATCTCACTGGAACTGAAAGTGTCCTTGTGTATGTGTCTCCTCTCCGCGGTAAAATACGTTGTTCTATAAAACGTCAAATACAAGGGGTTTTAAAATTGGTATACAAAACGGAAGAGTGAATGGCACGCACAACATATTTTGATCTGAGATTTTCGACCTACTTGCCAAAAAACGTATTCGTTAGTGGCATCCTATAGTTATTATTTTATATTTTAATGGGATGCCATGAGAGGTATCAATAAAAGTAAAATCGATCTTATTTAGTAACATTATAATAATCACAAATAAAACAGTGGTTAAAGATTGTATGTAACTTCTTCCAGGGATTATCAAAAGTAGTATATATTTGGCCTTTCTCGAGAGATGAGCATACACTGAAATATTTTTTCAAATCGGACCAGCAGTGCTTGAGAATTGCGCTTTCAAATAAACAAAATTTATAATATTATTATTGTTCTCTTATATTTCTCCTTGACTTGATTTCAATAACATTTGATACCGTGCCACCGTGGTATCTAATTTATTAACGTTTGATGTACACAGCTTATATTTGACATGATAACGCATATCTCGTCCCAATAGCTCAGCCAGTTGGTCACGACAGGACCATGTCTACATTAATATAGGCACAGAATAGAGGACAACTCATTCAAAAGTATATTTTAAATATTATTTTTACGAATACTAGCTGGCCCGTTCCGGCTTTGCTCGAATCCGAAAACCTTCCTATTGAACCACTCTACGTATGCAAAAATCGTTTGTCCTTTGAGTAGTTTTTGATTTTCTTCCGAACATAAACACAGGAAGACAGACAGACGGCGCCGGCGGCGGGGGACTTTCATTTATAATATGTTATAGATTCTTAAGTTTTTGCTTATACTGGGTTCCCACCGCCATTCCACATGGACGGACAAGTAAATTTAATATTAAATAGGTATAAAAAATAATTATGAAAATAGACCTCATATTGAGTTTTTCAAGAATTTAAACTGCTTTTCATTTATGCGGAAAAGTATTAGTACCTACGCATCCGTAACTAATTATGAAATAATTATGAAAATTCGATCTGAACAGGTAATTGAACCTGTCAATTTGTTAAATAAAAACACCTACTTTAACGATAACACAAAATAACAAGCGCTCGATCGTATGTATTATTTTCTTTCAAGAAACATAACTAAAGGGGACCCTGAATATATAATATGGTAGATTTATAATTTTAGGAACATTTAATGTCTATAAAGGAATCATCAAAACCCCTCCTGACACCTTCTGCTTAGCGCTTTCCCCGTGTCGATTGGTAATAAATAAATCTTTAAGGACAATCCACACAACAACATCTTTCCCCGTGGTACACCTGTGGTGAGCTCTGAGCTTGCGTTACGGGTACCTACTAGACATCGGATATACTTAATATAATAAGACATATATCCATAAATATATATTTATTATACATATAAAACGCCCAGTACAAGGAGAAAGTGCTTGCCGAAGATACAACATACTTGACCCCTCGGCGGGAATAGAACCATGGTGGGTTAGGTGGTAAATAGGGTACCACGACCTTTAAAGTTCTAAGTTTATACTCAAAATCTATGTTGGTGTATCATTAATCGTAGAATTCCTTGTATTTAGCTTACATTTTGCGGTTACGAGTCGATATTATCTTTACTATACAGTCGTGACTTATCGAGTTACTAGGTTAAGTTCTGATTTAAATATTTAAAATATGATCTCAGTTGATTTATCCGCTCGTGCTGAGCCCCTGCTGCATTAAGGGCAAGTCCTTGGAGAGCCTAGCAGTGTTTACGAGCTACCTTAAGTACCCATAGCATGGAGGTAAACCGAAGGTAAGGTCCCAAGTGAAAATTAATCAAAATGAAACAGACTTCTTGTGAAAAAATTTACGCGCCCCATTGAGAACCTCTTCGTTTGCTTCTTCGGTTAAAAATACAGATTATTGGACTAAACATTACATACCTATACTACATTTAAATGGGAACAAATTTAAGGAAACAGTGTATAATAAATAAAATTAAACTTGAAAAGTATGAGATATGGTCTTTTAACAAGGGTTCCTTGTATTTCAATAGTTCAATTTTTGCCGGCAACGCCTAAGGTTGACAGAAGTATATCAAATGCGTGCAGATTAATTAAATTAATATATAAAGTATTGAATGGATTATTTAGTTGTTGAGTGGATAGTTATTTCCATCGGCTGCATTTTGAGCAATAAATAAATAAATATTTCCGGACAATCCACTCAACAACATCCAGCCCCGTGGTAAGCTCTAAGCTTGTGTTACGGGTAGATATCTGATAAACTTAATATAGAAGATATACATGTATATTTTTATTATAGACCAAGGAGAAAGTGATTGCAGAACATACAAACACTTTTGACCCCTGGGCGGGAATCAAACCCGCTACCTCTTGCACCGCAAGCGGACCGTGTCGCGTCGCCCACAACGCCACTGAGGCATTCAATTCAGTTAAAATTGAATGTAACTGATATCCGTATTAACATTCGCAAGCGCATCTTTTTGGGCATTTCTCATCTAAGCGATTTCAAAAAAAGGAGGATTTCTGATTATGGTGTGTATTTTTGGTTCTCGAGGTTTTAATTTGGAGCACTGGAGGAGACATGGGAAAAGTTCTTATGCGAGGCCCGAGTAATACTCAGTCCATACTAATATTATAAATGGAATTTGGTTCGTGAACGGGTTATAGGTACATGGGATAAGGACAAAGGCTAACTCACTCCAAATTTGTAATAACTACAATTTTGGAGTTTTTAACCCGACGAAAAAAGAGGGGTGTTATAAGTTTGACGTGTCTGTCTGTCTGTCTGAGACATCATAGCTCCATACCGGATGGAGCGATTTCAATTTAGTATTTTATGTAAGAAAGGTGAGTCGAGAGGAGTGGTGCGAGTGTTCTTAGACATGTTTCATGAAAATCGGTTTAGCCGTTTAAAAGTTACGGGGGTTAGAGTGGGGAAGGAAAACTGAAAATCTGCAAATAATATACTCGAGTGGGGTATCAAATGAAAGCGCATCGCGTGCACATTACAAAATATTATGTAGTTTATCTTTTAAGAAAAGTAAAGCATTGGAATCGGGGGTTTGTTTTAATTTTAAATTTAGATTTATTATTAACATATGTTATAGGTACTTATACTTAGGCACCTTGTCTTAGGCTGTTTATAACAGTAACGAAATCAAACCATTTATAAATAACATTATTTTGCACGAAGGAAACAAATATTGCTTTGAAGTGATGTGTGTAAACAAACGCATTGTTACAATTATCCGTAAATAAATAAAATATGTGGTTAGAATTGCAAGTGCGCGGTTGTGTCAAGTGACGTGACGTGCTCGTTAGCACATTAGCTCCAAAGCATTTTTAAGATAGATAGATAGATAAAGTGTTTATTTAAACTCCGTGGTAAAATCGTAAAATGGCATTCTCAATGATATTTGTATAATTATATACCTCTATATATAAAACTGTTTTTTTTTAATCAGTAGTTTCTGAGATTAGCCCGTTCAACAAATAATATCTTAATTTTTATTATCTTAATGGTATAGATGTCGGACTACTGTAAATTGTTTACTTTATGTAAAATATGCCTCACAGGTGTACGATAATAAATAATAAAAAAAAGAAATTGATCCACATAGTCATAATTATACAAAATTATGACGCGACTATCGCTGATGCAATTATTATTTTAGCATCTTTAAGTCAGAAACGCACTTTATTTTTTATTGTAATATATTTGTTACATTATATTAAAATTAATTATTGTAACTTGCCATCATAAATTTCGTTTAGATAATAAGTGAGATGGCATTCATTGTTAGGCGATATAAGTTCACCGAATTAGATGCAGAATGCAGATATTCAATATATATCTATCTTCTAAATATATGTAGATTGAAATCGTTGTTATAGCCGATCACCGATCACCAATAACAACAATTAAATAGAAACGACTTCAAATGTATCAAAATACTGATTTTATTAGATAAGGAACAATAACACCCCGGTAGATAGATCTGTTATATGTAGCCTTACCATGACTTGCCAATTTATATGCTGTAAATTTACAACACTTTGTAATCCTATACATTTGACAGATTTTCACAACTAAAAGGTTATCTGTATCTGTCAAATGTATGGAATTACAACATGTTGTAAATTTACGGCATGTTAAGGCTAAAGGAGGCAAAACCTTTAAATAAACAATAAAAAAATAACTAAGATCTCCGTAAGTTCCCCTCTATTACTTTAGAAAGTCACCGTCATATCCTAGTTTCCTGGAGCGACCACCCTCGGAAATTTACAACAAAAAGGATCACCATAATCGGTTAATATAAGACTAAGCTATCCGCAAACACACATAAAAAAATACAATATTTATAATGGTCGGTTGGCAAGCCTTACTTTTATTGAAATGCCCAAAACGACCGATATACGGTTAAATTGAAATAAACAAGTGATGCTGTGGCATCACCTAACCCCAAACTAAGCAGATCTTGTAATATGGGTCTTAGGTTACTGATATACTACACAGATATTTTATTTTGTATATATGTACATGTACATAGTATATATAATACATAGAAAACACCCGCAGCGGGAACCCGCAACCTACTGAGCCTCAGGCGCAAATATCTTTGTTAAAACACATCAATGAAATCGCTCAGCGCGTCACTCACCTTTCAACTCCTTCATAGTGCCGTGACGTGACTGCGCAGACGACCGCGCTTGCCCACGCGCAGACCGGACTGTGCGTACCTACATCGTGTGCGCATAGTCTAGCACTGGCCCAAGGTCCTATCTCCTGTTCGGAAGCAGGAAGCCAGAGTAGAATAGAATAGAATTTAATCTATTTTAGGTAATGTCTATTTTCGGAGATTTTAACCGACTTAAGGAACGAGTTTCTTAAAATAAAACGGGTTTTTCAATGCGATAATTGTATTTTTTACGTATTTGCGCTTAGTTTCGTGATTTATGAGCCGAATATGATGTTTATTTTTTACAATCGTTGTATCAATCCTGTTTTTTTAATGGGTATTATTTTTCCTCTGCCACTGTTGAATATATAACACGGTTAAGTACTGGGAACAAGGCCGATACAGGATAAATGAAACCCCATCACTAGAACCTTTAGTACTTTTTATTTTCATTGGTGGTTTTTCAGGAATAACTTTGGTGCTCTTCGGCTTGGTTCTCTTTGTGGGATACCTCTATCATCAACACCCTATTAACGTCTCTACTATAGGGACACAGGGACTGCTCTCTATATAGTCGAGAGATTAGGCCTTAATTCACCACGCTGGCCATAAATGTGAGTTGGTGAATGTCACATGTCATACCTCCAATACATAATGTATCTTAAAACTCTTAAAAATAGGTACTTCAACGTCGTATTGGTAAAATAAAATGATGTATTAAAAATGCCATATTATTATTTTATTTGAGTAGCTATTATGAGCTATTATATTGTCACACATGAGTGGTAATTTACTGGTGTTCGTGCGATAATCTCGTCATATAAGTCACTTTATTACCAATTTAATATAAATATGAATTTAACAAACTTACACACAAACATATAAACCCTATTATAGAATCACTTCATCTATTGCTGAAAACTGCATGAAAATGATAAGGTCGTAAGTCTCAGAGATGTGTACGTTTACATTCAAGTCGAAATGTTCGCGGTAATCAAAATAAGTAATTATATTCAGACAGCCAGATGTTTTAAAATATGAAATTATTTCATTTCAATTCAATTCATTTTTTTAACACTTGGGACATAAAAGAACACTTAGTTATGTCATAAATTAATAGATTCATACATTTTTATTTAAAAACTAATTAAAATAATTAATTTATAGTTCTGAACAGTCGTTTTGTCATAGCATTAAGCAGCGGCTTTAAAGAGGCCAAGTCAAATCGGTCATACATATACAATAATAAATTATTTTAATTTTGTACACATTAAAATTATAATTTTCATATTAAAATTACACATTAAAATTATAATTTAATTTTCATGTGTACAATATAAACTAATCAATACTGTGAAAGTGTATCTATGTCTGTTTGTTTGTAGGTATTTCACGGCAGAACGGCTGAAACGATTAGCCATTGTAATTAATTAATTTGCCTGCCTCATCACTGAGGCTATCAAAAGGTAGCGGTTTCGGTTCCCGCCCTCGACCCCTCGGCGCGCCGAGGGTTCGAGTGTTTAGTTATACATTGAATTTGGACATAGGCTAGTTTTAACCGCGGAAAAATATGTTGTTTCGCGGGTATATTCATTATAACGCGGGTAAAAGGCGGGGCACTGCTAGTTCTTGGATTATATTTAGCGGTAAACATTCAAACTCTTACTACTTAAAGACGTCGGGTGTTTGTTTAAACGCGCTATAAACGGCAACTTCAAAATGATTTCTAACCCCTGACCAAAAAAGAGAGGTGTATAAGTTTGACGTGTCTGTCTGTCTGGGACATCATAGCTCCCGAACGGATGGAGCAATTTTAATTTAGTTTTTGTTGAAAGGTGAGTTTGGCGCGAGTGTTCTTAGACATGTTTAATGAAAATCGGTTGTGCCGTTTAAAAGTTATGAGGGTGAGAGTGGGAAAAGAAAACCGAAAATCTAGAAATATACTACTGAAGTATCAAATGAAAGCGCATCGCGTGCACATTACAAAATATTCTGGTGTTTTACTTTTGAGGAAATTATGGCATTGAAATCAGGGGTTTTTCTTAAATTTTTAATTTAAATTTATTCAAGTGAAAACTTTTTTAGCGGCGGCGTTGCTCTTTTTTTGGGATGTGTGAAAAAAAACTCGTGGCTGATCGAAAATTCGTAGGACAGAGAGCTATGCGTGCGAAATTATTCCTTAATCTTATCAACACTTAAAAAATGAAAAACGTGCGACGTGACGTGAAATTATACATTTGTGTTGTACATATTTTTGTAATTTTCTGGGCAAATACCTCAACCCGTGGGAAATTCACCAACACGGGCTGCGCCGCTGATGTAAAATGTGTTCATATATTTTATAAGTTCTTTAGGGCTTCATTACATACTCATTATTGTATTATTTTGTTCGTATACGAGTATAATTAGCATAATAAGCAGGCATTATTTGCAAAGATCTTCCGTGATGATTTCTCTCAACGCTTCCGTAGCAATGTGTTTAAATATATATGTATTAAAATAATTTTAATAAATTTAATTCGCTGACAGTTTATGTATGGTAGGTACCTGAATTTAAATAGTTTCTGACTTCTTTAAATTTATTCGACAAACGTAGGAGAATATCTCGTTAAATACGTTGTGCCTGCCAAGCGTGGCGGGCAAGGCAGAGCCCCAGTATGATGATAAGTCTATACGCGGGAGGTTTAAGTCCAGTTACTGTTGTGGACATTCTAGGTACGGGAAGCTAACAAGAAACTTAGGATGGTTTAAATAGCATGTTATTTAAGGTAGTGTCAAAAAGCCCAGTTGGCTAAGAAGGAAGACACTCGACTTTCATTCCGAAGGTCGAGGGTTCAAACCCCGCCACGCACCTCTGTATTTTTCTTCTTGAGAAATTTATGTGCGTTTTCAACATTTCGAGGAATCCGGCATAATCTAAAAACTATAAAGAGTTTGAAGAACATGTGACATGGTGACCCGCACTTGGCCAGGCGTGGTGAATTAAGGCCTAAGCTCTCGTAAAGAGGGAAGTCTCCGAGTCCCAGCAGTGGGAACGTTAATAGGGGTGTTTATGTATTGTGGGTTTAATACTCGAATAAAGCCGCAAATCGTGGATATTATACTATAATTAGCAGAACGGCGTTTGACTACACGAAAACAGATTTGAATAATAAACGTCTACCTTGTTATGGCTCAATGTGTAAGAATATAGCGATTTGTGAAATTATTTTTTCACATAACTGACTTAAAGAAAAAGCTTTTGTTAATAATATGGATTTATGAAGATAACTCGAGAACAAATCGATTTTTCTCAAAAATGGAACGAAATTGAACAAACGGCACCAGTTTTTTTAAAGGTAAAATATATTTTTAGCCTAATTAATACTAGTAGTGCCTCGCGGTTTTATAATGGATTTTCCGGTAAATAATGTTCTTTCTAGAAAATCTGTGTACCGAATTTTATTTAAATCGGTTCAGAAGTTCTTGCGTAATAGAGGAACAGACAGATTAAGTTATTCTCATTTATATTATAATTATGGATTTATTTTGCAGTATGTAGATGTCTACGTTTCGTACGGTCTACTAATGATTCTTTGTAACTCTCAGAACCAAATATATTTTTAATTTCAATTTGTGGCGTTCTACCAAGAGACTCCAGAGTATGCTGCCTTCTGGAGGAGCTTAACCGGTATACAACTCTTACGGATTCCATGATACGGTTTTAAAACATCTACCCTATAGACTTTTAATACTACCACGGTTATCAACACTATTTAGATTTGTTGTAGATGGCGAATTTAACTGTGCCGAAATGTCGGGAAACCCACACCACAGATAAATGTTTACAAATTGATTTCAATTTAATCTCAGTTAGGCGGAAAACGAGGTTAACCTGATCTGATCTCGCGTATAGCCAATGGTGAAATCCGGGCTAAGTTATCTTTCCCATATCTCCCCCTACCGGGCCCAAAAATGAAGGAGTCTCTGGCACCCCTACCAACAAGCATTGTACCAGTGTGTTATCAAAACTTCTTTTATTTTCGGAGGTAGGTAGTAAGAGTTTTATTTTTAATAAAAACCGGCATGTTAAAAAAAGTTTGACGTACATGTGACATTCACCAACCCGCACTTAGCCAGCGTGGAGAGTTAAGGCCAATCTCTCTCGTCAAGAGAGAAGCTGTGTCTCTGTGCCCTGTGTCCCAGCAGTGGGTACGTTGATAGGGTGATGATGATGATGATGAAACGCTACAGCGCACTTCTCGGGCCAGCGCCTTCGCCCTTGTTCACGGTCTTGGCCGTCTGCGGTCGCCAGTCTGCATAGCGTACTTATACATAGGTATTACATAACAAACGGATTGATCAGTAAATAAACTTGAAAAGTATGAGATGGTCTCATACCTAGGGTTCCTTGCGGCGAGCGGTCACCATTCAAGTACTGACCTCACTTAAGGTAGCCTAACTTTATAGGTGAACATGTAAATTGCGGTTTTGACGAAGAAATGATGTTACAAACCTAAATATACTTTTAAGACCAAATATAAAACACTCAAACGGGTTTGGTGATAAAAAAAATTGAGTTTCAGTTCTTAGTAAGGTGAACCCCAATATTTTTCTAGTTTGTTTCGAAAATCTCAATGCGGTTCACAGAAAACGCCTACTTACCAAGTTTCAACGATGTAGATCTTATAGTTTCGGAATAACAGTGGCTTGACATACACGGACAGACAGACAGCATGACAAATCTATAAGGGTTCCGTTTTTTGCCGTTTGGCTACGGAACCCTAAAGACATAAACTACAACTTGAACGCAGACAACTTTCTCATTTTATTCATATTTTTATTGGAACGGTACTTTTTGTTTGACTAAAAATACCAGAAGCCCTATTTTTTCCGGGCTGGTCTAATGGATTTAAATGTGTGAAACATTCAAATTCAACTACAACTATCACGGTTATTATCACTAATTATATTTAAATATTTACCACCATACTTGATTGTCTTTCCCTTCTCCTTCCATATTTATGTACCTAGTGTTAAAAACCATGATAGAAGTTATCATTCAAATTCATATTCGTCCCTGGCTTTATTGGATGTAAGCACTAATCTGTGATTTAAGTGATATCTCTTCAAAGTCACAGTCTAGTGAATTCGGCTCGACAGACAGGACAAGTGAACAGGAATCGAAATAATATAAGGAAACTAAGATAATGGGTGACCTTTATTTTAGTTACCATAAATAGGATGAATTCAGGATATCCTTTCTAGATAGCTGTTTATTTACTCTACAGTTAACAAGTAGATTTTTAACAAAATAGTTTGGAATATATTAATTAGAAATTTAATTAAAATAGCCTACATCCTAATCCAATGTATAAAACCCACTACTGTACCAAATTCCAGGCTAGTCAGTGCACCCTATTTGCCGTGAAAGACGGACAAACAAACAGACACACACATACATTTTCCTAGGAACTCATCTGAAAGCCAGGCCCTCCTTATTGCTTTTTGTTTGTTTCACCAAGCCCATTTCTAATTTTTTTTCTTATCTTAATATTAAGAAGGTCATCCTCATCATTCGGCCAATGGATGTCTAATGGCTCATCGTTCATCTCTTGTGGCATATTAACGAATAAAGTATTGGCTTAGCATTAGATGATAGTGTTAGGCTTAGCATTAGATATACTGTGCGTCTCCATCTACGGTTATCTGGACGAAATTGCTTTGAGCAATAACACCGCATATTACGCATTCTAGGTTAAGTTTTTAGATTCTTATTATATTGTTTGTTTGTTGTGTGTGTAATAAAAAAACTATCTTTAAAAAAATCTATCTATCCATTAATAGTTCGACCAGCATCTAGATGGTATAATTAAGTTCGATAGACGGCGAAGCGCGTACTGCGTCACTTTCCATTGTTCTATTGTTAAAATAATAATCTCGAGGATGAACTATTTGTCGCATCACATCACACTAATACATTGATGATGATTTGTGTGCGTATTTGTTATAGTGCTCAAACAAGTTAAATCGCGGTGAAACCTGCGCGATTCCGAGGCGGGAGCGTCTGTCGCGCGGACTATACCTATGCGCACAGTGTGCGCCGCACACACAAAGCGGGACAGGAAAAAAAGTTACCGAGTCGCAGACGCTGCCTCGTCTATTTACTATTTATGAAGACAGTGTGTTGATGAGAAGAAGACCCGATAGGTAGTTGGTTACAAACGTCAGGACATGTAGAATTTAAAAGCAAAATATTAAAATAAACAAAACAATTTAGATTTTTGGAATTTATATTTTAAGAGCAAAAAATCATTTGGAACACTTATGTATTAATACGCCTAAGAAAGATATGACATAAACTAGTATATTTGCAACATGTGATAAATATGAATAATTTTTTGCGAGAATACATGAAAAATTAACACAAACCTATCAGATAAGAAATATTTTACTTAAATTTTCGTCAGCCAACGCGAGTACAAAAAACCAAGTAAAAAATTAAGTTAAAAATAAAAAATTCCTACGTGTTAATGTAACCAACAGTGATTATAATCAAAAGAAATCATTCTTTTGATTAATTCTTAAAGTAAAACACACCAAAAGAATGAATGAATTTACATGTATACAAAATATTCCACTACCAACCCGTTCGGGTAAAACTTTGTTTTTACCTATTAGTAGGTGTCTTTAGTGTATCTAACGAGGTAAATTAGTTAAACCAGGATATTCCTGAAAGCCGAGGTCTGCTCTTCTAATGACAGCGGCCGAGGTCAGCTGGTGGCGATACCAGCACCCAAAGTATCGCGGAAACCTCCGTGATACCATTATGTTATTCCATCATTATATACCGTGATAGTCATCTAATAGTGGCTTATTTACTTTTTTTAATATCTGTGATTTTTAGAATCAATGTTATTAAGTCAAAGTTGCATTTTCGTACATTTTACGATTTTCACGTTTTGCTATTTGCACTAGTGCAGATTTTGCAACTATGCATCTGAATGCGAGTGACATAGGTACGTTGAAGAGACTCTTAGAGGTACGTACCTACTTTCAGTAAATGTTCAAATCCTTGCTTAAGATAATCTCCCCATAAGTAATTTATTGTTCTGTGCCTTAGAAAAACAGGTTAAACCACTCAATTACGCGGTTTTCTGACGGTCTCATGTTTATGCGAAAACAATTCATACCTATTTGTTTTTTGTTGTTATGAAAAAAACTGGTCGTGCTTAACCTGCGTCATAACGGCCACAGATAAAATATTAGTATAAGGCTATGTTATCTGTGCTACGGCTGCAGACGGCGCTGATTTAAAGGAGGTTGTGCCAAGGACATCTTGCGGGATGGACGAATTTTGACAATAAACAAAAAATACAAAAATAGTACATGGAACACAATTTTGCAATCGTGCATTCATTCGTATATAATCGCAAAAACGTGATAAAAAAAAAAAAAAAAAAAAAAAAAAAAAAATGTTTATTGCTTTCACAAAATTCACAAAATATACAACAAAATATGAAACCTCCTTTTAAGTTGAGTACTTGTATTAGGAGGATTCGCTCTTCATAAATGCATTCACTTGATTCACTTGATTCAGTGATAATAAGTACAAATAAATTATCTTTTGTAACACCATGTTTACGTTGCGTTGGTTCGGAGCAAAGCATTATCTTCCTTGTTATACATATCAACGTGTCTTCACAAATATTATTATAAACAGTAGTCAGAGTCTTTATAATGTATTTGGAATTTAGTCTCAGCATTTAGTCGCGCTATGTCTTGTTAAAGCGTACCAAGCAAGGATGAGAACAAACAAGAATATTTTCGTTTTTTTTTATGTCCTAATTATCCACACAACAATGTCTAGCCCCGTGTTAAACTCGTGTCACGTGTGTTAAGCTTGTGTTACGGGTAGGTACTAGATATCTGATATACTTGATATAATAGTCATACATATATAGATATTTTTTCTTATATACCAGACCAAGGAGAAAGTGCTTACAGAACACACAAACACTTTCACCTAGCTTGAGGAAAAGGACAGGCTGAAAAACAAGTTTCACATTATTAAACAAATTAAAAACTGCAGTTGACACATTTCTTTATCTAAAAGGCCAGCCTGCACTAGGTAATCTTCGTTCTATTAATATAAATGCGGGTGTTTGTACGTTTGTTGTTCCTTCACGGCTAAATGTCTAAACGATTTGCGAAAACTTTGAAATGGCGATAGATAGACTTGGAATAGGACATATTTTTTAACCCCCGACCAAAAAAGAGGGGTGTTATAAGTTTGACGTGTCTGTCTGTCTGTCTGTGTGTCTGTCTGTCTGTGTCACCATAGCTCCCGAACGGATGGAGCGATTTCAATTTAGTTTTTTTTGTATGAAAGGTGAGTCTGGCGCGAGTGTTCTTAGACATGTTTCATGAAAATCGGTTGTGCCGTTTTAAAGTTATGGGGGTGAGAGTGGGTAAGGAAAACCGAAAATCCGCAAATATACTAGTGTGGGGTATCAAATGAAAGCGCATCGCGTCCACATTACATAATATTATGTTGTTTTACGTTTAAGGAAATTATGGCATTAGAATCGGGGGTTTTTCTTAAATTTTAAATTTAGATTTATTTTATAAGTGTTTCACGAACCTCCTTGGTTATAGGTGTTTAAATCCTACTATTATTATAAAGGCGAAAGTTTGTAAGTATGGATGTATGGATGTTTGTTACTCTTTCACGCGAAAACTACTGAACCGATTTAAATGAAATTTGGTACACAGAATCTCTAGAGCCTGAAAAATAACATAGGCTACTTTTTACCGCGGGAAAACGTCACTCCGCGGGAAAATCCATTATAACGCGGGTAACACCGCGGGGCACAGCTAGTAGTATAATAAAAATATATATATACGAGTATATATATATGTTAGTCTATTATATTAAGTATATCAGATGCCGTTACACAAGCTTCGAGCTTACCACGGCGCTAGATGTTGTGTGGATGTCTTTTTCCGCGGGAAAATTAGTCATTTCGTGGGAAAATCTTTATTAATAATGGTAACATTGCAAGGCAGTGCCGGTGTGTAATATTATGCCAACTACTAACTTGGTGTCATATACATAATGATTAGATGTAGTTTTCAAGCGAAAAACAATAGTCATAAAGTGTAAAAATATTTGACATTTCCGAAACCAAACAAAATCTATTAAAATAGACAAAGTTGTTTAAAATAGCAACAAGGTACAGTCAACAGCAAAATAAACTGATGAAATAGGATCATAAAATAATTTAAAAAGTAGGTATATTTAGTCAAAAGTTACTGACTGCTGTACTTTGGTAGAATTATAGGAACGAATAACGAGAGTCAAGAATGTGATCACATTTATGTCGATTCTGTTTTTGTTTCATTTTTTTTTACGAAATAAATCTTCATTTGATGTTGACACTTAAAAGGTATAACTTGTTACATCTGGGACGTTTCACAAGATGTTTTGAGACGTTGATTTTGATAAATTACTTTTGCTTTGACTGTACATATTATTAATTTGGAAACCGGGTTTTGACTACTCACGTCGGTTGTGCGACTGTATTATTATATTTTTACATAGGTATATTACTACATCCAGCGTTTAAAACAACGACGTAAAAAGCAACAAAGTTGAATATAGACATCATAAATGTTATCTTCCTTGCTTATTAACCGACCTAAAAGAAAATAATGGTTCTCAATTCAACGGATTTTTAAGTAGTTCAGCTACAGCACCCAGACTAATCGCACCTGCACGAATAGCACCTGACCTAGTCCATTTACAGCGACTGTTTGTAGTTTCTAGAACTTATCCGTTATTATTATTCATATAAGAGTTTAAAGAAACTTGACCCATTTAAAGTGAACAATCTGTATTTTTTTCGATTAAGATTATCATCGTCATCATTATCATGTGAGTGATGGGACATCTGCACGGCTGGACATACTTAAAGATTCCTCAAACATACATACACTTTATTTGTATCTACCCCTGTGCTAATGAACGCATTGTGGTATAGAATTGAAATTCATAGAAAAACTCAGAACGCACTTAGTATACCTCTATATCTAGTTAAGCACGGAGCCAGTTGCAATACGACTTCATTAAATCCCAATTAATATTCAATAAACTTCGTCATCACTAAAATTATCATCAATCTATTTTTCAAAGTCAATTCAATTTGCTTTTCTAGGAATCGTAACCCAGGTCGTAGATGGGCGGGCCGCTACAGATTAATACTAATTAATCTAGACTATAGGAATAGTAACAATAGGTAATTATTAGACAATTAGGTGATCTAGTTATTAAAGTAAGTATCTGTGGGATTGTTTGGGACCTTGGAGATCAGAATTGTGCCAGATCTAGGTTATCTGGGCGACTCAATTTAAATATTCAAAACATCTTTGAAATTAACATAGAAAACAAAGAGTGGTTTTAAGTTTTAAGTAGGTATTGTTTTCTAACCGAATTCAAATACAAATTTTATTTGCAAATTGTGAAAATCTAAGTGTTATAATTATAAATAACTACAGAAGTTTTTCTCTACTTTACTCAACTCAACATCGATGTAGTCGACTTCCAAAGAAAGGGGATGTTCTCAAGTAATAAATATTTCCGAATTATTTACACAACAACATCTAGCCCCGTGGTACCTAAGTCCTAAGCTTGTGTTACGGGTACGAAACATCTGATATACTTGGGGCTTATTTCACAAAATATGAGTATAATAAGCAATGGTAATTATAACATGAGCTATAATATCGCTTTGACACATGTGACTGAGCGAGATAGCTCTATATTTTAACCATTGTCTATTTTCACTCGGAGATGGGGAACCCTTAATATAATATACATACATATTATAGGTATCTTTATTATAGGTACATTTAAAACAGCTGTCTGATCGATCTCTTCAACATTCGCACCGTAGGGTTGGAATACGCTACCTGGGTCAGGTCAAGCAATCAGGTAACACAGAGATGTTTCAACCTGATCGTCTTGAAGCATCCTAAAGATAAACCTGATAAACCCCACTGTATAGGTTGTAACTAACATTCTAAATTTTTGTAGAAAAAATATGGAAACTTAACATATCTACCTTTATGAAGACTAGCAAAAAATTATACTCAAACAAAGTAAACCTTTAAAAGTAATTCTATGTACAACAAGTTGCCGTTTGAAATAAGTAATTCAAACCCCCTTACAAACATTCAAACATAAATTTAAAAATATTTTTTAATCATATCCTTTTTATAGCGTTGCTGAATACATGAGTTAATTTGCCAATTCTTATCCAAATAATATGTCTAAATATAAGTATGTATGCAGTACTCTTTAGATAACTAAATGTAAGTATTCATTATGTTGTATGTTTTGACATGCCTGCTAAATGATATAACGTTATGGTAAATAATTTAATTTAAATTAAGACGAAGTAGGTACCGTAGCTTTCTAGCGAAATGTGGAACCCCAACATCGCCATCTCAAATATCATAATATATATTATATATTCAAAAGATCTTTAAGATTCAAGATTTTCGTGAAAACCAAGATCCTCACTAACAATGGTCTATTTACCACTTAAGTACCTATTTACTCAAACAATAAGACATAATTGTAGAGTTAAGTGAATGATGTTTTGCGACGAATATCTCAAGGCCCGTGACTTGAAATTTGGTAGGTCAATGACCCGAACACGGCTATTTGTATATTGTATATTAGGGGTTGTATTGAGGATGTTGCTAACGAACACTTGAACAGTGATATCTAGATAATTTAGAAATGATAAATAAGTAACTATTTACCTACAACATACAATACGGAAAAACAAATTTTTTTGGGTGCTTCAATACGAATAGAAATCCCTTTGTTAGGTAAGTAAATGATTAACTAAATTATTTTTTATTATTTTATTTACATGTCAGATAAAAATATGTAATTTAATAAATCTAAATTTAAAATTTAAGAAAAAACCCCGATTCTAATCCCTTAATTTCCTTAAACGTAAAACAACATAATATTATGTTATGTGGACGCGATGCAATTTCATTTGATACCCCACACTAGTATATTTGCAGTTTTTCGATTTTCCTTACCCACTTTACCCCCCTAACTTTTAAACGGCACAACCGATTTTCATAAAACATGTCTAAGAAGACTCACCTTTCATACAAAAAAAACTAAATTGAAATCGCTCCATCCGTTCGGGAGCTATGGTGACACAGACAGACAGACAGATAGACACGTCAAACTTATAACACCCCTCTTTTTTGGTCGGGGGTTAAAAACCCTTTGGTTAGTCCTTTTAAACCCTGTTATCGATTACCCGAAAGCCAATGAGATAGCTCTGGTAGGTATTCAAAAACACAACAATAAGTAATTGTAAAAAAAAGTGTAGATAATATTTATTATTCAGCTAATTTGTGTTGCAATATTTGGTGAACAATTAAACAGAAAGCCTGTAAAAAAATCCTAAACACTAATAAATCAACATTAAAATAAAAAAAAACCTAAGTTAAAAACCGTTTTACATTTTATAACTTAAAATACAATTCAATAAATTACATAATTTCGCATTTCTAATCAAGCAAATTATATATGTCAAATACAGAAATCAACGTTTTCAATAATTTATTTACTTTTAATGCCTTCTTAGAACAAATTTTACAGTTGATCAAATCTTACCGGAAGCTACAGTCAGCATCAACATAGCAATCTTCGCCCACATGATGTCTCTCACTAATTAGCTAATTCCACCAATGGACGTCCTCTCCCACAGACGCGATTTATAAACTTATCCTGAGGAAAACTAAACGAAAAATGCTAATGTGGTGCACGTTCAGAGTAGGGTACCCGCGCGCACTGAGCGTGTGGAGTGAACGCTAACTTAGTAGGATGTAATGGCGGACTCAGTCACTTACCTCAATTGTTGTATAAACGTGGTATATATGTAGGTACTTAATAATCTATATATATAAAAATGAATCCCTATTTCCCTTGGTCACGGCATTACGCCTGAACGGCTGGACCGATTTCACTAATACTTTTTTGTTCTGTTCGTTATTATCAGGAGAAGGTTCTTATGAAAGAAAAAATAAAGAAATTGAGCGGAAAATTAGAAAATTTTAAATTACTTAACCACCATATAAAATTATTAAATTTTTTTAATGTAACCTTAAGACATTTGACATAGAATTGACAGTAGGTACCAATTCGAATTCAATATTCATAGTCATAACTATCGGGTCAGCTAGATCAACTTTATATAATAAAACAATTAACTTAATAAAATCCAAAATCTGCTTTTTTATGGCGTCTAAGGCGGAACAAAGTTCGCCGGGTCAGCTAGTATAATATAATATGACCTAAGTTAAGTTTGAAATTAAGTACAAATTTCAAAGCGTGTTTAAACAGACGAAAATAAGAATAATTGTTTAGAGTCCGATTATAAATGACTTTTTTTTTTAAACATCATCATCATCACCCTATGTACGTTCCCACTGCTGGGACACAGGGATTTCTCTCATTACGAGAGAGATTAGGCCATAATCCACCACGCTGGTCAAGTGCGGGTTGGTGAATGACACATGTCCTTCAAACTCTTAAAAGTTCTCAGAACATGCCGATCCGTTTCCGCACGATGTTTGCCTTTACCGTCTAAGCACTTGTTTTAGAGCGCACACATACGCGCTACATTTTTTAAGAAAAAATCGTTCCATTAAATTTTATAATAAAGGTTAGTAATTTCAACATTTTAGTTTTTGGCGGTTACATATCAGTCTAAGGACTTTACCCAGAGATGTTAAGAGGCACTTAGACCTGCGTTGGTCGTATATTTATATTATATTCTCGTCGATGGCAAATCTGCAGTTTGATACTAGTTCATCAAGCTGTGGGCAATGCTACAAAGCCATGTTTTTCCGACGATAACGTAATGCCTCTATTGTCGTAACAAAATATGTAGTAGGTACTTTTGCACGTGATTTGTAACTCGTAACCGTTACTTTCTGAATAAATTAAAATATTATATATCTTTAAGTTCTATACTTATTAACAAAGTATTACTTTGTGGTTTATATGACTTGACTTTAATTGATTGCTTTAGTATGTGCATGTGTGGAATTTTACCTAGTCTCACAACACACTTAATTATGTACTATACATTACATAATATGACTACATAACTACATATATACATATATGTATACAGATGAATAGGAACATATAATTTCATCTTCATGGAAGTTTAATATTTAGAAGCATTCTATACTGTACTGTAGGTATACATAAAAGCAGACAAAAATTGTATGAATTGTATAGCGAAAAGCAATATAACTCCTGTGAAAATTTCAAAGATAAAGTCAAAATATATTCAAAAATTTTCAAAAATGTCTGCCAATTGGCAAAATCAAATTATCTAAGCTCAAAAATTAAAAACAGTAGTAACATAATTAAAACTACCTGGAAAATAATTAATGATGAGACTGGCAAAACTCAGAACAATAACAATGAATACAAACTTAAAGTAAATGAAACAGTTATTAATAATGATTTAGAGATAGCACAAGCTTTTGAAAGTTTTTTTACAGACATTCCTATGTCAACTACAAGCTCTTTAAACTCTTCACATGATCTTGCCGTGTCATTATTAAAAAACAACGTACCTGATTGTAAAAACATCTTTCATTTTAAACATGTCAACGAACAAGACATTGTTAAAGCCTTCAAAATGATAAATGTAAAAAAAACCCAAGATCTCTGGGGTATTTCTGTACACATTCTTAAACCACTAATAGTTACTCTGGCACCTGATTTGGCTAATATATTCAATGAATGCATAGACTCTGGAGTGTTTCCTGACCTAATGAAACATAGTAAAATTGTACCTTTGTTCAAATCGGGCAATACAACGGACCCTACTAACTTTAGACCAATATCAGTTCTGCCTACATTTAGTAAAATATTTGAGAAGCTTATTTTAAGCCAGCTCTCATTACATTTTGATGTAAATAATTTACTACATAACAAGCAATATGGCTTCACTAAATGCAAGTCCACTGCTGATGCTGGTGTTGAGTTACTAACTCATGTTTATGATGCTTGGGAAAAGTCGCAGGATGCAATAGGAATTTTTTGTGATTTATCGAAGGCATTCGATTGCGTGCACCATGAAACATTGATCAGGAAATTGAGCCACTATGGAATTAGGGGCAAATCCTTGGATCTTTTTGCTTCCTATTTAAGCGAAAGAATTCAAAGAGTTGATGTCAACGGGAAACGATCTCCAGGGTCCTTAGTGTCAATGGGTGTACCTCAGGGATCCATATTAGGACCTTACCTTTTTTTGATATACATAAATGACTTGCCACATCTTGTACAGGATCAACATGAAATTGTATTATTTGCTGATGATACTTCACTTCTTTTTAAAATAGATCGTCGCACTAATAACTTTGACAAGGTAAATAATGCAATTTCTAAAGTAGTCCATTGGTTTGAATCCAATAATCTATTATTGAATGAAAATAAAACTAAATGTATTCGATTTTCACTACCTAATGTAAAACAAGGTTCTGTAGATATTAAAATAAAGGGCGACAATTTAGAGCTCGTTGAAAATACTGTATTCCTAGGTATAACTTTAGATAGCAAGCTTCAATGGGACCCTCATATAGATAAATTGTCGAAAAGGCTCAGTTCTGCTGCTTTCGCAGTCAAAAAAATTAGAGTTTTAACTAATATTGCAACATCTAGACTGGTCTACTTTAGTTACTTCCATAGCATTATGTCATACGGTATTTTGCTGTGGGGGAGTGCTGGAGTAGGACGCATAAATACCATATTTGTACTGCAGAAAAGGGCTGTTCGTGCTATCTATAATATGGGTCCCCGAGATTCGCTACGTGATAAATTCAAAGAAATAAACATATTGACCGTCATTTGTCAATATATTTATGAAGCCATTATGTATACGCATAAAAATATTAATTTGTTTACAAAAAATAGTGATAAACACAATGTAAATACAAGAAATAAATATAAACTCGCTTTGCCCACCACTAGGCTGCATAAGGTTAATGTATCATTTAAAGGGCAATGTATACGCTTCTACAACAAGATTCCCAAAGAATTGCAACAGTTGTCAATCACTAAATTTAAGAAAATTGTAAAAAATAATCTTTGTAAAAAAGCTTATTATAATATATCGGATTACCTTGAGGACAAAACTGCTTGGGACGGAATCTGCTCCAACACAAAATCAAAAACAAGACTAACAAATAATGATTGTAAAGTTTCAATACAAAAATGAGCTAGAGTTTCTAATCGCTTCTTTGCTCTAGTGTAAAAAAAGCGAAGCGACCAGATACCATAAATTTATTTCCTACTTATCTTTAAGCACTTATGATTATTTTGTTTTTTTGTAATTTATTTTGACGTGTCTAAGTTTTGTAAAATCAAACTATGGAAATAAACGATTTTGTATCTTGTATCTTGTATCTTGTATACATAAAAGGAAATCCAATCTCTTTTGATTAGGTACCTACATCACAAAACTCGATAACTTTAGATACCTACATCTAAAGTTATCTGACTTCATTGTCTACACATATGATTAATTAAAGTCCCCAGGCGCGTCTGTCTGTCCCTATGTCTGCGATAAACTCAAAAACTGCTGAACGGATCGTTATGCGGTTGTAAGCAATAGGCAAAACTGAACGAAGAGGAAGGTATTTGCATGCATACAGAGCCGGAACGGGCCAGCTATTATGTAATAAGTTATACATACTTTATCAAAGTAGGTTTTGTGCAGTAGTGAGAGTTTCAATAATTGATTGTTGGTAGCTTCCCACGAGCACGCAAGCGCGGTTACAATAGACTATTATCTGTCACAAACCTTTTTTATATGTATAGATAAATCTTTGACCACAATCTCACCTGAAGGGATGTGTTTGGATTGTTTATCTTCTACTCTCACTTATATTATACTAGCGGCCCGCCCCGGCGTCGCACGGGTTTAAAATTTTCCCGGAAATTATTCGAATTTTTCTCGCCGTAGAAACCATCCTATCTCTCAAGTTGGATCGAACTGCACATGGTGTGCGAATTTTATTATAATTATTGTAATCGGTTAAATGGTTTAGTCGTCCATTGAGGACAAACATTGTGACACGAGATTTATATATGTATATTAAGATTGGTAATAAATAAATTAGCAGTACATAGTCAAACGCTTTTATGCACCTGGGTTACTAAACCCAGGTGCATAAATAAAATAATATAAAATAATACAATAAAATATACCGTCCTTGTCTATATTACGTAATAATGTATTTTAGCTGTTTTTATTAACATCTATATATTTTTCCCCATGTTATTTTCGTATTATTTTTATTTATTTATCTGAAATAAATTAAGGTCCACAAGCTTATTAGTAAAACTCTACCCATTTAGAGTTGTTTCCCAAAGCGTTTATTGAAAACAAATGCTTGGTGTGTACGCGCACAGTTGCCAAATCCTCGGACCGGTTATCAGTAGGTATCTAATTGGGCTGCGCGCGCGCATGTAATTGTTTACGATCCGGGGCCCGCAGCGCCTTCTATCGGCCCTATCCATGGTTAATTAATTAGGTACTTGAAACTGTACTTAATATGTATACATGTATAAATAGGTAGATATAAAAAACCTTATTTTTAGTTCATAATTGGGACTTTACATGGAGATGGTGAAAGAAGTCCTAAATTAATATTTTTTTTTTTGGCGAAAAAACAAACATCTCTGGTACGCTTTATTAAACTTGATATTTAGGTATAGAATATAATATAAAAAATATTTATTACGCACCAATGAACATAAATAAAAGCTAATGAAAAGAAAGTATCTATAGTATATTATTATAGATAGGTGGATAAATATTTTGTTTGACATCACAACAAAGTACATAGAAAAAAAAATGCAACAACACAGTAACACGTACCTAAACGTATTTAATTATATACTCTTTGGTAACAGGTAATATAATTATACCTATAATTACTATATTATTTGTTTATAGATATAAAAAAATATATAATTGGCCGTAAGATAGATAAGTTAGGTAAATAATCAGATACATTAAGGGCTGTTGATTTTGTTACATAAATAAAATAAAGTATAGTAAATACTTAAAGATAAGCAACACAGATTGAAATAAGACAACACAGATTAAAATGGATGGATCAGCATAATTTCATCGGTAGGACGTCTACTGGCGGACGGAGAGAATCCCTAGGATTTCATGGTTCTACGTGTCTTCAATTTTGGTTTATATCATCATAGTTATTGACATCCAATATACCGGTCTGAAGCAACTTGCAGAGTGCAGCTAGCTAGCAACCATATCATTCTCCATGCATAGGCCAACAGTGAAGCACCACGTTTGAAATGGAAAATATATTATATATTTTTAAGACAAGTCCCACTGGTCCCACTGGTTATCGACCCACTGGTCGTAGGCTCAATTCAAACACCGAGCACCTATATATATTTTTAAATAAATTATGAGTAATATAATTACGTAATACATTTTCACATAGTGTGGATCTCCACTAACCATCATCGGACCAGTTGTGGGTGTACCACAGCAGCCGTACAGTTTTTAGAAACAGTCTCTACGCAAAGCAACGGACAGACAAACAGGGCTTTTGTATAATAATGGCATAAAACTAAGTACTAAATAATTTTCTCACGTAATTCGCTGCATAAAACAGGTAGGTACAGGTACAATATACATAACAGATAACGTAAGATCTTGATCGAAAGATTTTTAATATTGTAATTAATCTAAATTTTAAATTTAAGAAAAATTCCAATGCCTCTATTTCCTTAAAAGTAAAACACCATAATATTTTGTAATGTGCTCGCGATGCGCTTTCATTTGATACCCCACTCGAGTATATTTGCAGATTTTTGGTTTTCCTTCCCCACTCTAACCCAATAACGTTTACAACCGATTTTCATGAACATGCCTAAGAACATCCGCGCCAAACTCACCTTTCATACAAAAAAAAAACTAAATTGAAATCGCTCCATCCGTTCGGGAGCTATGATATCCCAGACAGACAGACACGTCAAACTTATAACACCCCTCTATTTTGGTCGGGTGTTAAAAATGAAGTTTGAATACTAAATACCCTACTACTATAAATAGGAAGCAAGAAAATAGTCTCCGCTGAAATTATTATGTAAAAACTATCAAACAAGGGAAAAGCCATAAATTATATAACCCGACCGTGACTTTTGGGATTTTCTTACTGAGCCTTTTGAATGAGAATGGTTGTTAGACTTCTAAACGCTCAGTCGGATCGGAAAATGTTAAAAGAATAATAATTTAATATCAAAGCACCCTAAGTTTAGGGCATAGCAATCACAGAACTTAACTCTTTCTAAAGCGTTGATCAAACCTGCGCAACCAAAGCGACTGCGAATCGGGAACTGACCATGCTTTATGTATGGCTCTTTGCACACCAACGCGAAAGTCAAAGTCAAAGTCACACTCCCGCGTTAAGCTTTCCGCGTTGCTGACGCGTAGGTTTGGCAAAAATCTTAACGAGGCTTTGCACCTTCAAACTTGTTTATTTCAATTATCCGATGGGAAACTTTTTATTAAACGAGATATTCGACAGTGAAATAATTATTTATTCAGTTGATTCAGAGATAAGACTACCTACACGACCTTACAAACTTTACGAGTTGGATTCAAATTGTTCTAATCAACTGTGTCTTAATTACATTCTCGTGTTTGCTATTCAAATACTCCTCTGTGTGGACCGTATCTTATAATAAAACTCTGTCATTGAAAGTATTTATGTAGTATTTGAAAAGAAACGTGCGCATGATGTGTACTATACATATTTGTTTTATTTTTTAGAACACACACAGTCGCATATCCCAACACTAAAATTTTACCCAAATCTTATGATTGTTAATAAGTGAAAAACTTTTTATCATAAAGTATTTTTAAAATGTACCTATGCTGAAAAATAATAAGCAGCATCCTTAGCCTGATTTAATTATGCGTGCGAGGGTTACGGTCGCATTCATCTTCATCGGCATTAGAAATAACAATTATATATAGGTATACATAGCTAGTCGTTTCATATCCCGGTTATAAAACAAAAAGTGTTTATAACCATAATAGTTTAAAAAATGAACTGAACTAGTTATAAAAGTTAGAAATAGCTAGGTAACACTTACCTCCCGCAGAGTCCATGTTCGACAATGGTTGCTGTCCCAACACCTCTGGAGCCGGGCTGGTCTCAGAAGCCACTGGCTCCGCGCTGGTCCCTGAAGCCCCACGACCGCCCTAATTGCCCTAACAGCATTATCTACCTCACAAATTCAACTTAGTACCTACTTTACTATAAATACACTTCAAAGAACTCACGAACCTATCTGATAAAGATACTGATTATAATCCTGTGCATTGTGAAACTGATAAGTTTATAGCTTAGAGTAATTGTTTTATAGTTTGTTTGTGCATTATCATAAGTAAATAGTCGAAGATAACGCCAGTACGATAAATAGTTTGTCTATTTGTCACTTGTTGACTATAATTATCTTTATTACATTGTTCTCTGTTCCTTCAAGTAGGACAGTTGCGCGTGCCAGATCTCTTCCTCGCACCCTTCAACTTGACCAAAATCATCTGTGCCAAAACATAGAGACCGATATATTTGCAGATAAATAGGAAAAAACATTACCTACTATTGTTTGTTTGAGATTTTTTGAGAATCAAGAGTTAATGTGAATTGTTTTATGAATGAATGTACTTAATTGATTGTTCTTATTTATTGTAATTTTGTTTATATAATTGTATTTTCAAAACTTAATTTTCTCTATATATATTTTTGTTGTTTAAGTATAATTATATTATTTAGTGTAATTAATTTATAATTAAATGAATAAATAAATAAATTGCATACTCGTAAAACAATGTAGTTTCCGTTTTCTCTCTGCCTGTACTTATGATTGCTAAAATCTTAATAGCTAGCAGATACTATCTATCCACAGGTTGCCTGGAAGGGAGCGCTTTTAGCGATAAGGCCGCCGATTGTACAACTAGTAATGTGGTTATTGATTGTTATTTTTAAGATAATCTGTAAGTATTGTTGTGCAATAAAGAAATTGTCTATCTATATTAAGTAATAAATTTGAAAAGTATAAGGTGTACTTAAACTACGCTTAGGGCTCCCCATCGAAGTACAGGCATCGCGTAACGTTGCTTAACTTTGTAAAAAGCACGTTTGTTGTTTTTGGGAGCTCCGTACATGTATTTATTGTATGTTTTTGGTATTTGTTGTTATGCAAACGAAATACATCAATACCTCAAAATGACAACTCAGTAACTAATTCTCACAGTTTTCTAGATACAGCCGGGTGACATATAGACGCCGAAGTATCAGCAATATGCTCCCGTTTTACCCTTTGCGGGATACGGAACCCTAAAAACTACACTACGGATTTTGATGATGTTTTTTTAATAGATCGAGTGATTTCAGAGGAAGGTTTATATGTACAATTATGGCGGAAAAACGTTTAATCTGCAGAAAAATCCTTGAAACGTGGGCAACTGAATCTGAGGTTTAAAGAAATTAAAAATAGCGTTAGACTTATTCGGCACATAGAAGTAGAAGTAAATAGATTGTAATATGTTTCAAATTAAAATTTACTTTAACCTCTAGAGATTAAATCTGAATTTAAAATTTTAGAAAACCCCCGATTTCATTGCTTTACTTTCCCTAAAAGTTGTTTATATTGTTTGTGAACAATTATCACATAGAGTCAGATAGTAATACACTACTCAACAAAGTCTAGGGAACAAGCAACAATACTTCAATTTTTGTGTGAAAACTCTTAAAAAAGTACTGGTCACTAAAATTTATAAATTAAGGCTGGAATAGGAATAAATTATTTGTTCGAAATTCAAAAAAAATTAAACAAAAGCGCGAAAGCTTTCAAAATAAGAAGGAAAAACCGAACTTGGTCGCAGAGTAAGGGGTCTGCTAGCATAAAGTTGTTGTGATTTTTGTCATGTATCGATTTTTATTCTTGTGAAAAACCATTACCGCCAACTTTTTCGATATTTTTGAAACTCTAAGCGTTATGTCACGTCGTCATTTACCGCGGGAAGAGATGCTTAGGGCTGTGGGTATGTTGGAAGCTAGACGCAGTCAACGCGATATCGCGGCCGCTGTTCACACACAGCCAAGCTTAATTTGCCGATTCTGGGCACGCTACAGGCTACAGGAGATGTAGCCGAACGTCACCGAGGAAGATACACCCATAGACATCCAAACTACCCAGAGACAAGATCGATTTCTGCAAAATGCTGCAAGAAGGCAGCCCCAGATTACAGCTCGCCAGTTGGTAGGAAGACTCCAGTCTCCGCACCAAGTGGTTATCAGTGACCAAACTGTCAGGAGAAGATTACATGAAGTCAATCTCCGCGCTCGCAGACCATTAAGAGTTCCAGCTTTGCGACATGGAAATCGAGGGCGTCTTTTATTGTGGGCTAATGCACATTTGCGATGGACCGACAATCAGTGGGCACGTTCTCTTTTCCGATGAGTCTCGCTTCGGATTTCATCCTGATTCAAGGAGAGTGCGTGTTTGGCGTGTTCCTGGTCGCCAAAGTAGACTTCGAAATCCTCAGAAAGGTCATCCTTATCAAGGCGGAACGATCATGGTGTGGGCTGGAATTCGCCTGGGTGGGAGAACTGATCTCGTTCGCATACCAGGCAATTTGAACGCAGAGCAATACATTGAACAGGCAGTGCATCCTATGGTCACCCCCCACCACCAGCAGTTTGGCCAAGATTTCGTGTTCATGCAGGATAATTCACGCCAACACTCCGCAAGACAGGTGATGAATGTGTTCAGCGAGCACAATATCACGGTATTACAGTGGCCTGCTCAGTCCGCCGATCTCAATCCAATAGAGCATGCATGGGATTTAGTCGGAAGAAGAGCTTTCAGTGATTTTCCTCAAAATTTGAACACGGAAGAAGAACTTTTTTCGCATCTCTCCAGAATATGGAGCCTTATTCCACAGGCGACAATTGATAACTTGATACTCAGCATGCCACGCCGATGTAGAGCCGTGGCTAATGCCTTGGGGGGTCCAACGGATTCTTAAACAGCTGCAAATAATGTTTTTTCATTTAATTTCCACGTAAGCGTCATATGTTTTTGTAATTTGAAGTTTTTTTTTTTTTTGGTTTTTCGCACTCTTTTAGTTTTTTTAATGAAACCTTATTTTTTTACATTAACGCTTTTTATTTTATTGCATAACTGAAATCAAGAATAAATTTCGCTTCTTTTGATGTATAACATCTGGGACAAAAAAAAGTTGAATTAAAAGTATACACTAAAATATCCTTGTTCCCTAGACTTTGTTGAGTAGTGTATGTACTAGATTATGACAATTAATTCTGCTACAGGAGCACACAAACATTATAACAGCTAATAATATATAAAATGAAAATTAAATTTTTATGATTACTTATTTAATGTCAAAATAATTAGCCAATTCAATTAAAAATAAAAGTCAAATTCATGCAAAAATATGGTCATTAATAAAATGTTCAATGGAATAATATGTTTTTTTAATAAATATGTCATTAAGTTTAGTCTTAGGTCATTATTGAACAGATCACGAACAGACTTTGGAACATTATTGTAGATTTTTGTCACCATACAAAATAAACATTTCCGTAATTGGCCAGTTCGGCATGGCGATGGTAAACCAAATAAAACGTTCTATAATGGTTTGAACAAAAACGGTAAAACTATTTGGGGGGTTGATTCCCGCCACCGAACCAGATTTTACAATTTCTGGTTTCGGGCCTGGGTGCTATGTATCTATATTATACGTATGTATTTAAAAGAAAAAAAATCTATGTAGTATATACATGTATGTACATATGTATGTATAATATCAGCCACCTAACACTCATAGTACAAGCTTAGTTTGGGGTTAGGCGCTGCTGTGTGATTAATTAGTCCGGAATTATTTATTATTTAAATTATTTATATATAAGTCAGACTTGTTGTCTGATACGCATTATTGTATGATGCCTCTATTTGGCTCTGTGGTCGAAGATTAAAACCAAGAAGGAAGTAATTTTCTCAACCAGAGACGAATGCCAGAAGTCAATAGATTAGGTTTTTGTTGTTTTGTGACTATTTGTGACCAAAGAGTATCAAAGCAATTGTTTATCTTGTCATCAGTTTTGTCACAACTGGTGACAAGTTTTTGATATTTTTTCTTGGATCGATGTGAAAGTGAATATTCCAATTTATGATGAAAGTAAGTGTGGTAAACTTCTCTCGTAAGGGGTTAAACTAAATGCAAGGACAGTACAAGGCTAATAATAATAATAATACAGCCCTAGTCACCGGTCGCTTAAGCCTAGAGCTTAGCTGTCGGTGATTCTCCGTTTTGATATATTTTTTACAGTAGGTAGTTTTTTTATGATTTTTTTATGTAAACTATTGTAAAAAATATGTTTTTGATGTGTTTAAAATGAAATAAAGAGTGGTCTATACTGGGTGGACTGGAAATGGCATTGGGTCTAGGATAACTGAAAATATCTAGGCTTGATGTAGGTTCCACTTGAAGTTCAGAGCGAACCCTGTAACAGGCATTGCTCTTAATCCGTTCTTATTTATCTAATGTGTGTTCAATATCCATTTATCATTACAATGTTTAAAATAAAGTCGCATTCGCTATCATTTATCGGATTTTTTTTTATGTTAGATAAGCTTCCATTTGACCAAAATCTCACCTGATGTTTATAAAGTGACGATGTGGTCTAAGATAGAAGATAGGTCATAAAGACCTAGAAGGTAGATGGCTTCTCCGGGCCACATTACGAAACCGTTACGGTCCAATTAGTTGGACTACGGGCCTTTACTAGGGGTCGTGGTCCAACTATCTTTGCAGTTGGACCACGGCACCATAGTAGAGTTCTTTACTAGGGGTCGTGGTCCAACTATCTTTGCAGTTGGACCACGGCACCATAGTAGAGTTCCCAGGTCCAATTAAAACAATTTCAAATAATACAACTGCAATTATTGTAACCACAGCACCTTTTTAATTAAATAATTAGTTTTACAACGTTTTTGAAACAGAACTTAAATGTCCTTTTCTCTTAAAAAAATAACAAAACAAAACTGGAACAACAAATGTTTTTAGGTAATAATAATATATCACCGTAATTTTTCTAAAGCATGGCCTATAGTTATTTCACCTGTGATCATTTGAAGTTGTATTTCTCTTATATAGTCGTCGTTCTCAATTTGAATCTTACGCCTTTTACGTCTTGTCTGGTCACATATTGATAATGTTGAGAACTTCTCTAAAACATTCAAAAGTCGCAGTAAGGTTTTATTTTTCGCATTTATGCATCTACTTAGTTTTGCATGCGAACCTTGTAAAACGTTATTGGTTCGATGTCTCTCATTAAACACGCTTACCAATTGTGAAAAATTGGCAAAATCTTTTTTTATCCAATAATGCTCGATATACTCAATCAATTTGTTAGATCCATCATTTATTTCATATTTTATGTAATTCCATCCTTCTAATATTTTTTCAGCCGGCAGCCGGCAACCGTAGTAGTACAAAATTGTTTAATACTGTTAAGAAGAGATATTTCAAAGTCACAATGAATTTTTCGTGGATCCCATTTCAACTGTGATCGTAAGATTTCAAATAAAACAAAATACGTAGATTGCTTTTTGTCACTCAGCAAAGCATAAAGTAGGGGCACAACGTTAGTTGTTTCACTTGTGCTTCCATTTTCACCAAATATGCTTAGTAATTGTATGAATGGTGCGGGGCAGCAGCGAAATGTTCCGTCTACAAAAAACTCTTTTAATTGGCCCATCATATTTCTTGCTCTTAAAGAACAAAATACTATTACACGTGTTCCTTCAAAATTATAATCAGCCAATAAGAAGTCCACAAATTTTAAAGGTACTTCCACTTCTTCCAAATTTTTAAATACTGTTTTGGAAATACCCAGTGATAGGTTTCTTGTATTATAAAGACCATGCTTCACATTTGAATACGATGGAAATGCAGTTAGTATGTCATAAGTAGAGTTTTTGTATTTAGCTAAAGTCTCATTATATAATTTTGGGATAGGCTCATCAGAAACTTGTACTTGCTTTTTTAAGTTGTCCATTGACATAGAAATCGTATTCCCAATTATATTTGCACAGCAATTTTCGGAATGAACCGAATGTTTCACTATTTTCTCTTTTTGCTAAAAATTCATACAAAAAAGCTTTAATTAGATAACGAAAGAATAAATAATATTAATAGAATAATAATAAAATGGTCATGGGAAATAAGAAATCGTATAAATAATGAAATTGTTAATACGCACGCTAATGGTAACCGATCCACTACAACGTTTTTTCTTTTTATTCGAACATCTCCAGTAAGCATTTCCATTTTTATATTCTCGAACTTTATAATATTCGTAGCCTTCTCGTAACAGTACTTTTCCACCTTTTCTTTCGACGTAAATATTCGCAGGCGACACGTCTTCATCCATTTTTATTTAGATTTGTGAATAGGGATTATTTTATATAAGTATACTGTAAGGATAGGACAAGGATCTGGTTTTTGATTGATTAGTCAATGATGACAATGTCAAGTCGAATGTATTATTTAATGCAATTTGATAACAGCCAGTACTTATTATCAAACCTCTTTAGATCATATCTGAGCCACTCTCACTCGTCTACATTATTATATTCTATAAAGCTAAATAACCACTGACTGCCTGACTGACTGACTGACTGACTCACTGACATAATTGTTCTCCTTGATGGTGGAGGGGGAGGTATCGTATAAACCTACTCGTACATTACTCTGGTTGAAGGACATTACATTAAGTTCTGTTTCAAAAACGTTGTAAAACTAATTACCACCCCCCACGACCACGACCCCTAGTAAAGAACTCTACTATGGTGCCGTGGTCCAACTGCAAAGATAGTTGGACCACGACCCCTAGTAAAGGCCCGTAGTCCAACTAATTGGACAGAGCAGTTGGACCACTGCCCCGTAACGTTACGAAACACAAAAAAATCTCTTCACGCACTGGCCCAGCCCGGAGGGTGCATATGGTGATTACCACCAGAGAAAATAATAATCAGTAATAACATAGTCTATTCAGTAATAAATAAGTAGCGGTTAGCCTCGGCTTCACACGGGTTGTTTCAAAAATAATAAAAAAAATATGCCTGCAATTATTGGAGTTTTTTTCTCGTAGTAAAGACCATCCTTGGTGTTCTACGAACATTTAAAAATAAGAATCGTCGAAATTAGTTCAGACATTGTTGAGTTATGCGCTTACCAACACCATAGAATAATAAATTACTACGTAACCAACACATTTTGTGATTCATTTTGTATTACTACGTAGTTTTGAACAAAGTCGCTTGCTCTGTCCCTTTATACATACGTATGCATACATCTTTAAAACTACGCAAAGGATTTTGATGTGGTTTTTTTATTAGATAGAGTTATTGAAACGGATTTTTATATGTAAAATAACATCCATAAAACATAAATAAATAAAGTGGTAAATACTGTTATTTTTGAATTATTCCGATCTGTCACCCTGCTTTGTCCCCATGGGGTGACAGAACGGACAAAATAGTTTGATCTGTCCCCCTGTTACCGATGAGGGGACAGTTCGAACTTTATTCAGCTCCTTAATGTTTTATCTGTCCCCCTATCGTTATTAGGGGGACAGATCAAACTTTTTGATTCCTGTTTGTCCGCAATAGAATTAAATATATTCTTAAAATCATACAAAAAAATATTATTTATTTTTGATTACGTTCTTAAAAATAATGCAATCTTTTATTAACTAAAAGCCAAAATGGTCTATATTTATAATCACCTTTATTTGTATAAGTTATAAATTCAGTCTATAATAATTATCAGTCTCATAAATCACGAAAGGTACATTTTACACAATCAGTCTTATTAAGATACAAATATTCATATTAAAACTTACTAACAGCACGAAAATATATCTTTAAATATAAATTTGCTTTAAATATTATATAAATCACAGTAAATATTGTACATATTACAATATCAGTCTTCTGATTTGACTTCTTACCTAGTAACTATAAAATTAAATGAAACCTGGACTAATAAACTAAAAATTAATAATGTAAATAATTTGATAACTTAATTAAACGATATCAAATGTCTAACGAATTATAAAACTATTTTTTTTTGTATAACTGTAAACTGTAAACATAAAATATATAAAAACATGTCTATCTTAATTTCTCAAATAAATGACCAACAGTAATTTCACCAGCTACAAACTGCATTTGACAAGTACTTATGTATTCTTATATTATCTTTTAGAATATTTGTTTTACCTGCTGCTTAACCTTTTTAGCGTTTAATATTATTTCCAAATAAAAAGCAATCTTATTTCCATTTCCGTTTCATCCGGTTTCAAATCACTCACACTAACGATTCTATAGAAGCTTCACTTCAAAAAACGCATGGTGCTAGCCCTCTAGAAAGTTTGTAGTGCCATGACGTTCACCAAAAACACACCAGGTTTTTCTGAACTCAGCATCACGCGGTTTGATCCATTGTTTGATTATATGACGAAATTTCTTACTTTGTTCATCATTCGGACTTTCTGATGCGATATAAGCCCATCCATTTAAAATTTCACTACATATTAGGTATCAGTGGCAGGACGGCACTCAGTTCCACTGGCCTTTTCAAAAGTTTTGATTTAGTTAGCTTAAGGGCGGCTCTCTTCTTCCATACAGCTTGGTTGTAGTGAAAGAAACAACCTTTAACTGTGACTTCTGGAAAAATCTTTTTTATTGCCTTCATTGCTGCAATTTCATAATCAGATTTATAAGTTTTAGGTTTCCAATCTGGAATCTATGATTTGATCAGGTTAAATAAAATTTCATAACTTTTTTGATCCTTGTGACGCATTAAAGCGTAAACTACGGGCACAATATTAGTAGTCACATTTTGACTGCCGAAATCTGCATGTAAAAAAAAATAAAGTTTTATAATTCGTTAGACAATTGATTCGTTTATTTAAGTTTTTAAATTATTTACGTTAATAATTTTTAGTTTATTAGTCCAGGTTTCATTTAATTTTATAGTAACTAGGTAAGAAGTCAAATCAGAAGACTTATTGTAATATGTACAATATTTACTGCGATTTATATTTAAAGCAAGATTTTATGTTGATTGATAAAGATATTTTCGTGGTGTTAGTAAGTTTTAATATGAATATTTGTATCTTAATGAGACTGATTGTGTAAAATGTACCTTTCGTGATTTATGAGACTGATAATTATTAGAGACTGAATTTATAACTCATATAAATAAAGGTGATTATAAATCGAAACCATTTTGGCTTTTAATTAATAAAAGGTTGCATTATTTTTAAGAACGTAATCAAAAATAAATAATATTTTTTTGTATGATTTTAAGAATATATTTAATTCTATTGCGGACAAACAGGAATAAAAAAGTTTGATCTGTCCCCCTAATACCGATAGGGGGACAGATAAAACATTAAGGAGCTGAATAAAGTTCGAACTGTCCCCTCATCGGTAACAGGGGGACAGATCAAACTTTTTTGTCCGTTCTGTCACCCCATGGGGACAAAGCAGGGTGACAGATCGGAATAATTCTTATTTTTGAGGTTTCTAATGTGATGTCATCATAAATTAAATATCTAATTTATGAGATTGCAAAAAATAATCGAAAACACTGATCTTATCTTTTAAATAAAATTTCCATGTCACAATGTGTTAAATATACCACTATAATTATTAATATTTGTAGGCCTATTTGAGGCGCGACATGGCTGGACAAAATTAAGCTTTAATCATATAGCTATATCAGCTATACCATAAAATATAGATTTATTATAATTATAATGTTACTCCTCTGAAACGGCTTTACCGATTTTTACCAAATTTTATATGCGTATTCAGTAAGTACGTTTGAGAATCGGCTACTATCTATTTTACATTTTGCAAAACAACGTTTGCTGGGCTCAGCTAGTAAGTTTTTATTTATAAAGCATACCGATTATAACTATAAATATTTTATTTTCAACGCTTAGCGCAACATTATAATGTCAGTTTGACTTATTCAATTTCATTACGAATACGATTACGAGGCAACACAGACGTGTGCCATTCAAAAATAACGTGTTTTACCACGAAAAGAGCAAATCCGGAACAAAGTATTAGTTACTAGACATGTTACCAGCTTCCATCTCTTCTTTCTTCATAGAGGCGTCGAATCGGGCGAGCCAGAGGGCTACATTTCGGAAACACTCCAATAGCGCGATCTAGAGCACGTCATTTTTTAACTAGCGACATCTAGCTTTAGCGGTTGGAACTAAAAACATAGCGCAAAATCACTTCATAGTACGCTTTCTCTGTCCCTGTACTCTGTATATTTATGCATAAATCTTTAAAACTACGCAACGAATTTTGATTAGTTTTTTTGATAAATAAGAGTGATTGAAGAGGAAGGTTTATATGTAAAATAACATCCATTAAATAGTGGAGAAGTACTGTTATTTTTGAGATTTCTAATGAGTTTGCGGTGAAGGATAAATAATTTATTTTTTTCCGCTTACATTTTGCTTTTTATCATAATAATGTATTATGTATTCTACACATTAGAAAATCCACAGAAAACTTCGCGATGGTATATGTAAGGATATCACACAATATTTTTTTTGTCATTTACTTTTTACGATCAATAATAGCTATTTTTTGAAGCGATTTAAACCAATACCGCATTAATCCTTATCCAATTGATTACCATAAAAACATTGTTGATTTAATATGGATCTATATGGCCTTTTACAGCATTTAAATGAATATTTTCAAAGATATAACAGATTAAGAAATTGCGGGACGTACTGTTTTTAACCCCCGACCAAAAAAGAGGGGTGTTATAAGTTTGACGTGTCTGTCTGTCTGTGTGTCTGTCTGTCTGTCTGTGTCACCATAGCTCCCGAACGGATGGAGCGATTTCAATTTAGTTTTTTTTTTGTATGAAAGGTGAGTCTGGCGCGAGTGTTCTTAGACATGTTTCATGAAAATCGGTTGTGCCGTTTAAAAGTTATGGGGGTGAGAGTGGGTAAGGAAAACCGAAAATCTGCAAATATACTAGTGTGGGGTATCACATGAAATCGTATCGCGTCCACATTACATAATATTATTTTGTTTTATGTTTAAGGAAATTAAGGCATGGGAATCTTTTCTTAAATTTTAAATTTAGATTTATTCTGTAGTGTATTTAGTATCAGCATTGCACCCGTGCGAAGCCGGGGCGGGTCGCTAGTTATAGATGATATAACGCGGTCAGTAAGATGAACGTACCAAAACTGTGTAATTAAACCAATTTAAATTGACGTTATGGGTTAAAAGTATTCAAAATTAGTAGAAACATAATTTCAGCGTAGCAGCTTCTTAGAAGTGCAAGGCGCTTGCTAAACTGAGAGGCTCTCAACTCAAGAGTACCTTTATGAAGATAGGAAAGATTTTTTTTGGTTACGTTGCTTGAAATGTGTCTACACTGTACTGTACGTGCCCATTCAGTTCTAGGGTGCACGTACCTATCTGTCTATATTCTTGAACATCCTCAGTGGCGTGTTGGGCGAATGACCGCTTGCGGCGCAAGAGGTAGCGGGTTCGATTCCCGCCGAGGGGTCAAGTGTTAGTTTGTTCTGCAATAATTTTGCTGCTGGGTGTTTCTTATGTATAGTAAAAATATCTATATGATAATTATGTTTAGTAGTTTATCAGATGTCTAGTAGCCGTAACACAAGCTTAGAGCTTACCACGGGGCTTACGGGGAAATACTTATTATTATTATCAATCAATCCGCTAACACTTACCTACTAAGTAAAGGCCTTCTCTTTATCAGACTAACTTTTACAGTTCTGTTAAAATATAATGCTATCATACCTTCGTTGATCAGGTAGGTATACATTTTAATAAAATAAGCCTAAACGTGAGCCTAAGAAGAAATTAAAAATTAAATTAAAATAAAAAATAAAAAGATAGATAACTCTTTATTGTACACCACAAGCAAGAAGATATTATAACAAGAAGAATGATCTATCGTAAAACTATTACGTAACAGATAAAATTTAAAAGTCAGTTAAACATACTTACAAATTCCATATACATATCCTAATACGAGCGATAGTGAAAAAATAAATAAATAATGAAAAATAATACTAATAGACTATTAAATAGCTGCTATTCTTATATAAGGATCCTTTACAAAAATCTTTGCATAATTTAGCGGTCACCGTTACTACTTGAACTGCCCTTGCCCATAGGTAATTCTTCGTACGTCTAATTATTCAAAGTAGTGCATATCATGCGTTTGACATGAGTGACAATCACCGCGCTTAGCAACGGACCTCCCGTCCCCCAATAGCATTCACTTGGTACTAATTACTGCCGGATCTAGTTGGCATTGCAATCAATTCTATAAATAGAAAATAGTCACTATCTTCCATCCTGTCTCAGGTAGGTCATTTGTAGTTAGTTTTAGACCTTGTAGGTGGCGAGAGAAGGAATTAATAAGGTGACGTAGAATCATTTTGTCCAGCCTTTTCAGTCGCGTTCACCTTCACGAGGGGCCCGTACGAGCTTATTAGCTTCAGCATTGAACTCATTTCCTTGAACTATTGATAAAAGCCATAAGTAACAACAGGTATTGTGCTTAGTGCGTAACCTGAGCTGTTGCGCTACTAATGGGGTTCGACAATGAGTGACGAGAATGGATGTCGCGATGAAAGGGTAAAAGACGCCATCCTTTGTTGCTGAAAGGGGAAATTTCCTATAAAGGTTTCTTTTCTTCTTTGACAACTATTGTCTTAACATAATATCTGATATTGGTAGATATTTTCCAAGCGTAATTTTGAATAGAGTGCGAATACTCGCGAAGTCGTATAAGTTACTAATCTAATTTGTGGAGTCAAAACAAGGTGGGTGTTAAGTACGCAGCGTTTTGATGATAACGTTATCGTCAATTTAACCCACAAATCCCTGCTTTACAAAATGGAGCAGGAAGAGATAAGTGTGGTTTCCGTCAACTTGTGTTGAATACATGTAATCATGCATGACTTTGTTTATTGATGGTTGCGTGATATTACTATGAATCGAAACGCTTTGTGTTTACCAAAGGGTAAGATGTTGGTGTGTTAATTGTTCAGCGATTTTAATATATTTATTTGATGTGTTGCAGGCCTACAAGCCCAGATCCCGCGCCCGCCCCGCCTGCGAACCGCCCACTTCCAGTCTGGAGCGGACCTTGAGCTCGCCGAGCCTCTGCACCTCTCGCCCGAAGACCACGGACCTCAAGGATACCTCCGCGTCGGAGGACAATTTGGTATGATTCATTTTCTGCTGTGTATGTGCCACTACCACCTAGCCAGTTTCTGTACCTACTGTTGGGAGACCACAGACCTGAAGGACACCTCGGCGTCTGATAACAACTTTGTATTTACTTAGACTTTATAATATTGGCCTCGGGACATCGACTACTGGACATTGGCCTCCTTAAAGAATGTGGCCATAAAGGTATGATGCCGAGCTGAGCAGTACTGCCGACGCACTAGGGGTCCCCATACATTTGTAATAGGTTTTATTTTACAGAATAGGGTACAATAGATTTCCTAAATAAGAATATAGTAGAAGAATAATACTTATCTCGCTCTAGTGCTAAGCCGTCTCTGAGTCCGACTAACATTTCAATCGTGCACATTTGAAACATTTGTATTCTTTCTCTTTCCATGTGACGTTCCACCAGTCTGCGAGACAGCATGTCATCGCAGAGGAAGGTGCCGCGATGAGCCCCTGTCCGCGCCACGCGGGGGACATGCGTCTCCCTGGACCACCCCGTGACCCCAGAGATCCCCAAGGACTGCGCAAGGACAAGGCACAGCGCTGTTGTGTCTCTGCCAGCAAGGTAAGCTGCTCTTGAGGGCAGAATCATAGCCATTGCAGCCTTAGGTCGTGTGTGATAAAATAACGATAGTTTTATTTTCGACTGCCTCATTGGCGCGGTGAGCCAAGGCCCGCATGCGGCGTAAAGGGAGCGGGTTCGATTCCCTGTATTTGTACATTCTTCAAGCACTTTCTCCTTGGTGTTTAATATGTATAGTTAAAATATCTATGTATGTCTGTTATATTATGTATATCAGAATCAGATGTCTAGTACCCTGTAACACAAGCTAAGAGCTTACCACGAGGCTAGATGTTGTTGTGTGGATGGCCAGAAATATTTATTTATTTATTATATTCGTCTCTGGTGGACGGGTTAATTGAACATCATTTTATATGAAGTGTGTGGGGTTCACATGTATTTATTTATTTATTATTACATATTTATTATATTACCTACGTATTTATTTAATTATTAAAATTTCATCATAATAATATTCACGCCTTGTCTTCACACTTACTTACTTTCATATATCTACTTTTCACATTTACTTTCACTTCATACTTATGTTCATACTTCTATACATCTAATCTTAACTCTAACTTACCGTTCATACACTCACACTATGTTCTTACTTTCGCCTCTTAGATAGTTTATTCTTCTACCCTCAACTTCACTTATTTAATTCTCAACGGAATTCGAAAACAAAGGACAGTCGTATGGAACCTTCCTACCGCGCACTACTTACTTTCGCTGTTATTACCGTTAACAAAAGATTTGGCAAATCTGTTGGTGTTAAACTATCTTCTCGCTCTGTGTAATGTTTATCTTCTGTCCGTGTTAATTGTTTACCGTAACTTTCATTGTGCTGTGCCTTCCGCTCCTTCTTATAAAACTATAGTGTTTGCTGTGATAAATACAGTGTGTGAAACCTAACCTGTCGGACTTATTTTTCACCTGAACCTACCACAGCTACAGGTACGAACTTACTACCTACCTATCAACTACAAAGTGTATGGTGGTTGGATAAAGACTCTTAACTGACTGATACAATTATTGTTATATCTATAACATGGACAATGGTGCATAAGAATGTATTGATGTAACTTGGACACTGCACGCCACTGCTAAATATGCATGGGGCTCCCAATATCATTGTAATCTTATTGAAAGTCGTATAATTTTTGAATATATTTCGAATGTTAACGTATTGACGCCTTTGTCAGATCCGCATTTATCTCATCATTTCGCATTGTTAATGTATTAATATAAAATTACTAACGATTAGGTCGTACCGTAATGTCTGACCAAGGCTGACGTCGCGTCGCTGGAACATCAGAAATTCGCTCGTTACGCTCTCAAAATGATCCTTTGTTATCTAAAACTAGATAACATATCTATTTTACTTGTGTATATTGAGTGTTGAGAATTTATTAATAGCAATAATACATTTGTTTTAACAAGTTTGCTAACCTAAATGCTGAGATATTACTGGCCAAAACGGGCCTTAAAAGGCAGTATCAATATATAAATAGTTTTTGCATAGCCTTGAGAAGATGAGACGGTAGTCCAAAACCCCTCCTTCTATTCTATCAGAGCTTTACTAGTTATAAAGCTACAACCTTCTCAGTAAGAACATCTTTATTGAGAGACAGATAAAGTTCGTTTATTGCATCTCATCAAGATGCCCTATTGAGTGCCGCGCTTGAACTGCACCACTCCCGTAGCTCTTAAGCTAGAGAGGCTAACAACAGAAGCTTTAAACGAGATGTTGTTGGTTGTCGACAACAGCACTTTGGAAATTCATGCGCAGTTAAAAAAGGTTTCAGTTTAACGACATGAGGAAACGGCATCCTTGCTTCAAGTTTATTTTACCCTGTAATAAAGTGTCCTGTGTTCATTAGCAAATGACCAGAGCGTTGAATTATACACAAAAGAAAAATATTCAGACTCGCACTGTGACTGTCAAATGATTAAAGTAGTTGATAAATACCATGGACAAAGAATGCATCCATGCTATTAATACCTAGCCTGGAAATAATTAGGAAAGACATAATAAAAGGGATTTATTTACTGCTGTGAACATTTCTACTATTTGTTACATTACCATAAATTAAAAACAAATCCAAAATATAAACCCTTAGTTACGAAATTTATATTAAAATCACTATTATTTCGTGCGACTTAAACGCGCCCATTTCGACGAGCGTGGCATGTGACGTCAGTAACGAAGTGTTTGGTTCACAAACTTACTGAGAGTTAGTTAAAACACATAAAATCAGATTATTACCATACAAACCAATAGATTTTGCGCCACATGTCCATGAGTTGCGTTTTGTAAATTTCCGAGGGAATATAAAAATAGTCACTCTTTGAAGATTAACTTTCATTATCAATTTATAATAATTTTTTTGTTAATTTATGATTTTTGATTGTTTTTTTTTATTTTATGAGGTATGATTTAGAGAAAAATTTAACATACCCTGCATATTCCCTATTGCTTAAGGCGTTAAATACACCATTATAAATGAAAAAATCGTAATCTAGCAAAATATAGAACATTATTTTTAACCCCCGACCAAAAAAGAGGGGTGTTATAAGTTTGACGTGTCTGTCTGTCTGTCTGACTGTCTGTCTGTGTGTCTGTCTGTCTGTCTGTCTGTGGCACCATAGCTCCCGAACGGATGGAGCGATTTCAATTTAGTTTTTTTTTGTATCAAAGGTGAGTCTGGCGCGAGTGTTTTTATATGTTTCATTAAAATCGGTTGAGCCGTTTAAAAGTTATGGGGATGAGAGTGGGTAAGGAAAACCGAAAATCTGCAAATATACTAGTGTGGGGTATCAAATGAAATCGCATCGCGTCCACATTACATAATATTATGTTGTTTTACGTTTTAGGAAATTAAGGCATTGGAATCGGGGGTTTTTCTTAAATTTTAAATTTAGTTTTATATAGATTCTGTTAATCGATACTGCCCAATAACTTGCTACCAAGTTTAGCGTTACATAACAGGGTGATGTTTATTTTTACTGTAGCTGTAGTGTTTAGGCTACGAATCCTTTATAAATTAACACTGTATGTATTATCAGAAAGAAATGTATCTATGTATGTAGTATATCAGTCACCTAACACCCATAGTACAAGCTCTGCTTAGTTTGGGGTTAGGTGATGCTGTCTGATTAGTCCGGAAAAAAAATAATAGGTAGTACCATTCAGTCCGGCTCACCAATACTATATCAAAGTCAAAGTCAAAACGTTTATTTCCTTAGAAGCACATAGCCTACATGGACAGGTCAACTTAAAATTAAAATTAATAAAACTAAATTGCTTAAATAACAAATATCAAGGAAATAACATTGTCTTGACAGTTCGCTTCAATGTTTTATACTGAGTTGAGAAGCGAATAGAACAACACAGCTTTATCAGTTATTACAATTTTGTAGTTATTACAGTTCTTATTTATAGGTAAATATTATAAGTTTAACATTTACAATAAAAAAAATGTTTGTCATATAAGGAAGCTATTTTAGCATGAGCATATCAGTCCTGGTCAACCAGAATTATTAGAGCCTGTTATTGTGGAACTAAGCAACATCTATCCAAGCTGCATCATCCTTTATATAATCATTTATAGAGTAATACGCCTTTTTCATTAGACTTCTCTTAATAAATGATTTAAATTTTCTAATAGGAAGCTCTGTTACATTATGAGGAAGCTTATTATAAAAACGTACAGAGTTACCCATAAATGATTTGCCTAGTTTTTTTAGTCTGTAAGTAGGAATTAGTAATTTTTCTTTACTTCTAGTGTTAATACTATGTACGTCACTTTTTCTTAGAAACAAATGCTTATTCTTGTGGGTGAACATCAAGTTCTCAAAAATGTACTGTGAGATTACAGTTAGAATGTTAATCTCTTTGAATTTTTCTTTGAGGGAGTCACGTGGTTTCATTTTATATATTGCACGTACAGCCCTTTTTTGCAGCACGAATATAGTTTGAATATCGGCTGCAGCACCCCAGAGTAGGATACCATATGACATAATACTATGAAAGTAACTAAAATAAACCAGTCTAGCTGTACCCTCATCTGTGATATATCTCATTGTTCGCACTGCATAAGCGGCTGAACTAAGTCTACCTGCAAGGTTTGTAATTTGGGGTTTCCATTGTAGACGAGAATCAATATGTAAACCTAGAAACACTGTTGAGTCAACGAGCTCGAGAATTTCATCGTTTACTATGATTTTTGTAGGAAATTCTTTAACATTAGGGAGTTTGAATTTAATACATTTAGTTTTTTTTGCGTTTAGCAGTAAGTTATTAACCGTAAACCAATTTAGTACTAGTGACAGTGAGTTATTTACATCGTCAAAATTATTTTTATTCCTATCAACTTTAAATAATAAAGAAGTATCATCAGCAAATAAGACTATGTCACAAAGGTCTTTAGCAAAATACGGGAGATCATTTACATATACTAAAAACAAAAAAGGCCCAAGTATTGATCCTTGTGGAACCCCTAATTCGATTTTTGATCCTGAGGATCTTTCATTACCTACTTGAACCATTTGAATTCTATCGGTCAAGTAGGAATGTAGGAGCTCAAGGGCTTTGTTGTGAATGCCGTAATGCTTTAATTTATTTATAAGTGTTGCATGGCAGACACAATCAAAAGCCTTGGAGAGATCACAGAACACGCCGATAGTATTTTGCGCTCTATCCCAAGCCGCCAAAATGTGCTTTATCAATAGTGTTCCAGCATCAGTAGTTGATCTACCTTTGGTGAAGCCAAACTGATTGCTATGCAGAAGTCTGTTGCGATCAAAGTGATTAATTAATTGTGTTAAAATAATTTTTTCAAAGATTTTACTCATTACGGGAAGAACTGAGATAGGCCGATAATTTGCAGGATCAAATTGAGTACCAGATTTATGAAGAGGGACAAGCTTGCCATATTTCATGAGATCCGGAAAGATACCAACATCGACACAGCTGTTAAAAATGAAGGCCAGGAGGGGGGCAATATCATTAATAATATTACCTAGCACTTTTGTTGAGATATTCCAAAGATCTTCTGTGTATTTGATGTTGAGAGATTTGAATGCTTTCACTATGCAGTCGGCAGTTACATGAGTAAAGTAAAAGACTTCAGCACATGCATCTACGGATGCCTCTAATAGTTCCACAGCCTTAGATGTAGATGAGTTTAATGACTGCGTATATTTTACATTCTAATTAAAAACGATTGCTGGCTCATTAACACAACTATTGTCTGGTTGCTGCCTGCTCTGGTATCCTAGTTTACAAAGCTCCTCTTTGTTTCAGAAATCCAGATCTTGTAAGTGTTTTATCGACTTTGTTACGATTATGATACCAAGTGGATATGGAAATATATCCATTTGTTGCTGTCGATAAGTTTGGAGACTCCGTACATGCAGACTCAATGGTAAATATGCCTAATACTCTAGATCTGTGGTGGGTGGTAAATTAGACCATGAACAATATGGATAGGTAGTTTATGTAATATATAAAATTCTCGTGTAACGGTTTTCGTTGGCATACTCCTCCGAAACGGCTTTACCGATTTTTACCAAATTTACAATTTACAATATGAAATAACACAATTTAGATTATAATGACTCCACATGGCAATATAAATATACGCCTACACAAATAAACATAAAATGCATCTATATTACATACATATTTATCTATGTATGTTCATATTTATATACATATCTACTAGTAGTACCCCGCGGTGTTACCCGCGTTATAATTAATTTTCCCCCGGAATGACACTTTCCCGCGGTTTAAAGTCTTTTCTCAGGATCTAGAGATTCTGTGTACCAAATTTCATTTAAATCGGTTCAGTAGTTTTCGCGTGAAAGCGTAACAAACAAACTTACATTCACATTAATGTATGAGTAGGGATGTATATCTATATAAATAAATATAATTAATTTAAAGGATTCATTCTAATTAGCACTTATAAGTAGCATGGGTTAGCGCTGGGGCGCCAGAAGGCCTGACCAGCACTCTCGCCTCCCAAGTGTGCTTTCAACTATGGCGTTATGTGACACGTACGACTGCTATTTTTCCATAAATTTTACCGAGAACTTTTAAAATTGTAGCATACATGTTTTCTGCGAGGCTGTAAAACAAATTGTAAAATATATAAATTAAAATATAATTATTATTGCTTATTTTTACTTACCCCCGACAAAAAAGAGGGGTGTTATAAGTTTGATCTGGGACGACATAGCTCCCGAACGGATAGAGCGATTTTATTTTAGTTTTTTCGTATGAAAGGTGAGTTTCGCTCGTGTGTTCTGAGACATGTTTGTTGAAAATCGGTTGACCGAAAAGTTATGAAGATAAAATTGAGGAAGTCTGAAATCTGTCCGAAATCTGCAAATATACTCGAGCGGGGTCTCAAATGAAAGCGTATCACGTGCACATTACATAATAGTATGACTTTTACTTTTAAGAAAACGAAAGTTCCAGAACTTTACCCCCCGAGGGTATATAAAAATATAAATTGAGATAATCCACAGGTTCCCCGCTCCCCGAGGGCGGCGCGGCGCGGCGGCTGCACGCGATCCAGCTGGAAGTGCGGCGCAGCGCGCGCGTCATCAAGGACTCCAAGCTGAGGCTCCAGAACTTACAGCAGGTCAGCGAACTCTTGCCTTAGATGCATGCTCTATCACACCTCGAGATAGCACTTTTTAAATGCAGAATATCATACAAGCAACCATTTTGAAGAGTTTAAATAAAAGCTAAAAGAGAAAGGGTAAAGCATTATATTTATTTTGGACATGTTTTATTCATGTTTCGTATTAAAATGTTATGCTTATGATCCACCCAATGGATCTCTTAGTAAAAATAGTGTTATTTTTTTATTTTAATATACTTTTGTGCATTTTATATTGTGGTAAAATCTATGACATTATTTTTATGAACAAATCTTTTCTGTCTCATATTTTCAGACCTTCCTTATATTTAATGAATATGCCACGAATAATTTTTTGTAGATTTTTGTCACCATACAAGATAACTTTTTCCGAAATTGGTGTTACTGTGAACTTGTATACGTAAAAATAATAAATATTTCCGGACTACTCACACAGCATCACCTTACACCAAACTAAAAGTAGAGCTTGTACATAATAATTATAATTGGTAAGCAAGTTAATTAATTAAAACATTGTCAAGTAAACATTTTAAAAGTAATAAGTACGGCGGTATCGTTAGTACATTAATTTTATTAAAAATTTGATGTAGAAATAATAATCAAATATAAATATAAAAATAATAATTGCATAGGTATTATTCATCAAGTGTCATAACATTCCATTACGCTGAATATGAATACGTTTTAAAACTTGTTTGATTCGACCTAGGAAGGTATAAGTGAAGGGTTGCGACCCCTGGCAATAAAATATATTAGGGGAAGCTCAAGGCCATATAAAATGGCGGAACGGAGAGAATAATTTGCGCTTTTATTATGTTACTAACTTTTCTGGACTTTTCCAGAAGACGAACATGACGGAGGTGGACGTGAAGGAGCTGTGCAAGCGGAACGAGCTGCTGCTGCGCGAGATGGACCGCTTCTCAGCGCTGACGCGGGCTGTGCAGAGACTGGTGCAGGGCGCGCCGCCCGCCCAGCCCGCGCCCGAGGAGCGACGGCTCGACTACATACCCGGAACCGCTTACGGTAATACTTAGAGACCGTCTCCACGAGCAGGGAATCGCGACGATGTCATCATTGTTCCACGTATTTCTACACATCCTAGGGACGCGCTTGTCGCGGGCTCGTTGAGGAAAGTGTCGCCCTCGACAACAAAATAATAACATAGCACGCCAAGGAAACGTGGCGATTCCGTTACGACTAGCTGCGGACACTCGGTGGTTCCGTCGCGAGTCGCCACGATATGCTGGCTGAATACTCGCTTGTACGTGGAGATTACCCGACGAGGAAATGTCGCGATGCCCTCCATTAGGCGAGAAGAATACATAAAAAATAGGTGCTCGGTTTAGTCCGAATATTAGACCGTCCAGAATACTGGACACATACTTTCCATTTTAGCAATTTCATATAAAAATACAAAGATAGAGAGCACCATATTTCCGGAGTGAAGCCCTGTTGTGATTATTATTCGTTTGCCAGAAAAAAGGTGGTGTCCTCATCATAGGCCTTACGGATAAGATCAGAGTCCATCAACTTGCTGGGGAGCGGTAGATCATCATCGGAGATTGAAACAGGAATAGGGCATAAGCTACTATACTAATATTCAAAGTCAAATTATCTTTATTGCATAATTACGTGAAGTTTGCCCATTGGAACGTGAAATATATTGAGATACTATATCGTTTTAATCATATTATTTTGTTTGTATTTTTGAAAGATATACCTGTATACAATTGTTACATGATCTGTGTTATAAAAAAGAAACTTGAAAATCAAGCACAGCTCAGGACGTCTCCCAACTACATGGACCACAACAACTTGGAACTTACGAGGTTTTTGTACTCGTATAGTTTATGTACAGTTTATGGCTAAAGATGTAACCTTGGCGTATGTTTTGCAGAACCCGCGGTGCACCACGAGATGCGCATGGCCCACCCGACGGTGATGCTGGGCGAGGGCCCGCGCTTCCCCCCGCACCTAGGAGACCCCCCCGTTCGGAGCATCTCAGTACGTCCCTGCAGCTGTGCTAGGAGGAATCCGCTGTCTCTTGTTAATCCCTAGTTAATTCGCTCTTATCTACGGTCTAGAGAGCGCAATACCAACCATCACTAGGAAGGAATCAACTGCCTCTTATGTGCTCATAATTACTATTGAAAATCGCTATCTGCAAGTTCAGGAATATTTGTTCGCGGTCCAATAATATATATCAGTTGTAAAATGATGCTAACTTGCCACGGAAAATGTGTAAGAATTTGAGATTTTTAATGCATAAATGTACAAAGTACTTTGAAACAGCCAGTTGGTGTCAGGGGGATGAAGAAGCCAGGACTAGATTAGACTGTTCATAAAGTGAGAGTCCAGAAATTATATTCTCTGACGGTATAGGTAAGCCCACTGGTTGATTCAAAGAGGCAGTTTGAGAGCACCATGTTAGCCACGTGCTTGTCGTCGAAGCATACCCTTGTAACTGGAATGTGCATCGAAATATACGACTGTGACTAACGCGTTGTTTCCTTTGAAGGAGGTCGATCTGACGCGCAAGCTCTGCGAAAGCTACGACATGCAGGAAAAGCTGGTGGCCGATAATGCCGACTTGGAAGTTAAGAGGTGATACTTTTTTTTATGCCGAAATTCATAGGAAGTTTAGCGTAGAATTGGACAATGCTTACATTATCTTCTAATATATAAAATTTCTATGTCACAATGTTAGTTACCGTAGGTACTTCTTCGAAACGGCTTTACCGGTTTTTACCAAATTTTATATAGGTGCGTACGTATTCAGTAGGTATGAGAATCGGCTACTATCTATTTTCATCTTTCAAAACAACGTTTGCTGGGGTTAGCTAGTAATTACATAATTGATAACTTGTTTTTTTTTATTGAAAAATGTGTATAAACTGTGGGTTTAGTATGAGTCCATTTCCTACTTTTCAAATGTATTTATTCCCTAAATCTTGATTTTATTGATTTTACACGTTATAGGAACCCTGCAACAGGTTTCACCCAACAGTAATAAATACCATCACGATTCCCTATAAACTCCTTGTTCAAAATATTTATTTATTAAAATGCTCTTAACAATAAAGTTCACAAACTTTTGGTAAATACTCCTTTTAAAGTATTGTCACGTGATAATACTTCCATTTCAAAAAACTTGGAAAATAATATCTAGACACCTCCGGTCCGTCAGTCTTTGACAACTTTCATAGAAACAACACCAAAAAAAAAACTATTTTTTATAAAATGGATGAAATATCTAGGTTAGTGCTATTCCAGGTATATTTTGTACAAGGAGCTGATGACGAAGGACCAGAACCTGGAGACCTGCCGCGCGCAGGTGAAGCGTTTGCAGGGGGAGCTCAAGCTGATGGGGAAGGAGAACACTTTGCTGCAGGAGAAGTTGAACATTCACAAGCCTCAGGCGATGGTACACTTCCATCCAGCTTCCTAGTACATGTGGTGCTCTATAGATATTAAGTATTAAGTAGTTCGTAAAATAAGTGATGATGTTGCAGTTGTGGTATGATGGTTTTTGTGTATACAGGGCGATGCATTAGACACAAAACCGGAGACTCCATGCCAGCCAGAAAGTGAGGATTGTAAGCTGGTGAGCCATTTTGTTGATTTCCTCTATCACAGTGTTAATAATAAATAAATAAATATTTCCGAACTAATCACACAGCATCACCTAACCCCAAACTAAGCAGAGCTTGTACTATGGCTGCTAGGTGACTGATATACTATACATAAATACATTTTTTTTATGCAAATCCATACATATGGTACATAGAATACACCTAGACACGACACCAGAAATTGTATATAGAAAATCTGGTCCCCCGGCGGGAATCGAACCCGCAACCTCTTGCTTCTTAGGCGGAGCTTCACCCGACGTTCGTTTGTTCGTTCGTTCGAGCCACAAAGGGATAAAATTTTTCCTAAAAAGCAATTCTCTTTGTAAATTACATAGAATGAGAAAAAGTTGGACACAACCACAGCAGAGGAACTTGCGGTGAAACTGAATGACTACAAGGACAAATCCAAAGAATTAGTGAGTGGTTTTCACGTTAGTTTAGGAAAAACATTATAATTATTCTTCTTCTTGTAAGTACTAATTTTATAAACCGAGTAATACTTATGAAATTAGGTTGCAAAACTGCCTGAAAATAACTTACGCACTAAGTTATTTACTACGTAAATGAAATACGTAAATATTAATTATAGCAAACAATATTTCTATCATAAATCGTTTCAAATTGCAACAGTGGCAAAAAAAAAAACGTGACTACCTCTACATAATTTCAAGCTAATTGTTAATTTAGAATACTCTTATCAAGTGAGCTGTATGTTATTTTTAAAGTTTTTTGAATGCAGATCTTTAAACCGAAAAATCAACTTCATCATCATCACCCTATTAACGTTCCGTTGAGTGTGAAGGACATGTGACATACACCAACCCGCACTTGTCAGCGTGGTGAATTCAGGCCTAATCTCTCTCGCCAAGAGAGAAGTCCCTGTGTCCCAGTAGGGATTAATAATAATTATTTATATTAATTTATTTATTCAAACTAAGGAACTGATTTTAAAATGTAGGTGTCCCAGCAGTGGGAACGTTAATAGGGTGATGATGATGTTGATGATCTGGTGGCTTGTTGCAGGAGCGCCAGGTGTTGCAATTGGAGGAACAGGTCCGTCGCCTGGACGAAGACATGTCTCAGCGCGGCAAGGGCGCCTGCCACGCCGGCGGCGCCGCGACCAATACCTGTTTCCAGCAGCCCGTACGTGTCAAAGTCAAAGTCTAAACGTTTATTTCCTTAGGCGCACAGGGCATTCACAAGTTAATTGAAATAATAAAATCTAAATTTAAAATTGAAGAAAAACCTCCGATTCCAATGCCTTCATTTCCTTAAATGTAAAACAACATAATAATATTATGTAATTTGAAAGGGAAGGAAAACAGAAAATCTGAAAATATACTAGTGTGGGGTATCAAATGAAAGCGCATCGCGTCCACATTACATAATATTATGTTGATCGGGGGTTTTTCTTAAATTTTGTTATTTTTGTTTTGAATAAGATTAAGACGTCCCGTGACGTGCACCTCCGATTATTATATATATATATATATATATATATGTATGTACAAAATCATTTATTTCCATTGTTTGATTTTACAAATCTTAGAAACGTCAAAAATAAAATAGGCAGATGTTGAACAGCCTTAACAGCTTTTCGCCCATGGATTTTGTGCACCTACAGCAGGAATGTTGGGGAACCAAATTCAATTAATTTATTTTTTACTTTTTAGTTTCCGTTTTGCAAGTTGTTTTTTTTGTCATTTTTATCTATTTTGCTTAGGTACACATCCATTTATACAGCATAGGTCCTATTACTAGCTTAAGTCTACATGTACATGTACCCCGTTGGGGCACTGCAAAATGTTTTACCAGGACATCTTAAGCATTGCAGAGGCATTTTGCATTTAACCAAGTAATTAATGTAAGTTTCAATATTCATGGTGTACCTACTGGTACATATTTGCGAAAAGACATTCACACACGGTATTTACAGCTACATCTCTACCAACCTATAGAGGAAAGTATGCAAGTCGCACTAGAAAGAAAATATAGGGAAAATGCACAATTGATGGTTTAACCTGTCAGGTTAACCATCAATATATAAATTGTACCAATTTATACCAAAATGTATAAATTGTGTAAATTGTACCAATGTGGAATTGTACAAAATATGGAAATATTATACCAATCTGCCGAAAGCGTTAAAACAGGTATAAACCAACAGGTAAAGAATGTTTTAAAAGATTTTTATCTAGTAATACGTTTCAATAAATATTTTTCACAGTTCGAAATCCAAAGATTAGCGCTATTAAAGTCCATTGAACTTGAATTAATCAACTTTAGTCGCAATCACAAGTTCATTTAAAAACAATCTTAAGTTAAAGTATTATACACTTGTAGCGACTAGGTAGCTACCTACAGTATTTGGGCTGACGTGACGCGTAGGTTTAGTGCACGGTGTTGTGATTGTCAGTCGTCTCTCCCCGCTCGTTCAAGTGTAAATATAAAGTATGTATTATGGAACATGAAGTTATTCCTGACTTTCCCTCCTCAACATATGATCATACACAACTACATAAATCCTCAGCTTCACTACCTCGACTCGCCCGCGCGCGCCCCCCCCCCCCGGTGTCGCACGGGTGCAAAGCTGAATACTAAATACACTACACTACATAAAAACTGTGAGACGTAGCGCCGGCCGGCGCCGCAAACGCTACATCGGTCGACGACGGTCGTCGTCCCGCAATTTTTAAATCTGTACTACGTATCTTCGAAAATTTTCATTTATATCGTATGTTGTACATAAAGTAAAAGGAATTTAGTAGATTATTTATTACGAGTTGTCAACACCGACGCACGCAGCCGACGCCTACCTATTGCAAATAAAATGTACTTATTACCTATTGCAAATAGGTAGAGTTAATAGTTAGATATGAAAGCAGTGATAATTGATAATGTTTAAATAGAAACTGATAAATTATGAAAATGCAACAAAAATAATACCGCAAGAGTGACATTTTCACCAAAATCACAACTAAAAAAAAGAACTGTAGCAGAGCGGATATTGTGTAGTTCAACACTGTAATACAAAATAAAACTATCCCCTACGTGCTGCAAAGACTTATACTACGGAAACTAGTGATTACACTTCAGCAAAAACCTTTCACCTAACAGAAAAACTGTAAGAAAATCTTCACTTCTCCAGAAAGTGTCGTCAACATGGCATCGAATCAAACCACAAATACCTCCTCATTGAATATGACTTGTTTGAATGGAGATACACAGCATGAAACGCCACAAAAACAAGTTATCAGCATGAACATTGAACAAATAGCTTCCATAATAGAAGAAAAATTAAGTACTAATACAGAACTATGGGTGTTGAAACTTAATGAAATGCAAACTGACTTCTTAAAGAAAATAACAGACGTTGAAAATGACGTTTTACAAATAAAACAATATATAGACCAAGCTAATAATAAACAAGAAACAAACATTGAACAAAGTCAGCTGCGTCATCCTGAAAACGAAAAACTACCAACACAAGTAAAGGGAAGCCACTACTCAAAAGTTAAACAACCAGATAATGATAAATCAAAAAAAATTGTGGTATATGGACTGGAAGATTATGGGGATAGCGAATATGAGCTCATTCAACGCATCTCCGGTTTGTTTAATGATATTCTTCACGTGAACATCGATGGATATATTGAAAAGATTACTTGGATAGGAAAAAAGGCTCTGAAAAGACCACTCATTATTGAGCTCATAAGTAAACGAATGACCAAGTACCTATTACAACAACAACACTGGTTCAAAAATATGGGAATAAAAGTTTCTGAATTTCTTGAAGGGGAAGAACTACTTAAAAGAAATAGCCTCATAGAAATTATGAAAGCCGAAAGACTAAAGGGACAACATGCTGTCATTCATGGCAATCAATTATTTATAAACGGAGAAAAGTATACAGGTGAAAAAGAATTCTTAGTTCCATATGAGGACAGCCACAATGATATAACACAGGAAAAACTCCTGGATGATACCCCAGATAGGCCATCTTCAGAATTACCCACCAGCCACCTCTCGAATAATTTCATTGAACAAAAAGCATTAACAGAACCAACACAAGAAACAAGGAAAATGGACATAGATACACCATCTCCAGATATCAACATCAGAATGTATACACCAACAACACCACCTGGAACTCCAGACTCTGCTTTGGAGACAGTACTACGAACACCTAGCCCAGACATTTGTCTGAAGACAGTAGTAAGCAGATCTGAACCAGACATCTATCAGAATTCAACAATACGGAGCCCTCACAACAACTACCCAACATTCCCAGCAACAGTAAGACCAAATTTTAGGACAGCTCATTATTCAACTCACACAACTGGTACAATTACTACCCAATCTAAATCACAATCAAACCTTAATCATACTTTTTGTCATAAATTTCAATATATTTTTCAAAGTGTCCAAAGCATTAATAGGAATGTAATATTATTGAAAATGTTTTGGAACAGCTAAATTATAATATACACTATGTTATGTGCCTCTTCAAAACCTAGCTTAAATATGCACAAGTCAACTTATTAAAATTAAACAACTTTAAGATTGCTACTTCTTTTTGCAGAACATCTAGGCAAGCGGGACGAGTGGCTATCATTGTCAAGCATGATAGATTTTAAAGAAATACCTAATTTAACTAAATTTTCAGTTGAATACCTACTTTGTAGATACTGTGCCATTGAAATACCTCAACAGAATATTTTACTCATTAGCTTATACCAACCGAACCGATATATAGAAACTTTCTTTGATCTATTGAATAAAGTTATTAAAATCAAATTTAACTAAAAAACACATTATAATTGGAGGTGACCTAAATTTAGTCAAACCTCATAAATATCCATTAAAATATATCCAATTTAATGTTTGAATATGGATTGCACAAAAAAATAACAGGAATTACTAGAGAAATTGCAAACACTCTTGCATTGACCTATTACCAACTATTCACCAACTATCATGAGGAATGCTTTGCAACCATTAAAGATTATGGCATCTCGGACCATAAAGCTATATTCTACAAGTTTAGGTACACTGGTAGACTAGGTAGACAAGACAGGCTTTAAAAAAATATTTTACATCTATCGGTAATACTGACACCCTAATGGAACATGATACAGATATGTTGATGAACTGTACAAATACAATGTATTGAAGCCCAGTAACCATAAAAGAATTAAAAAAACTTATAAGAGAACTTAAAAATAAGTATAGTTATGGCCAAGTAAGTGGATTAGCCACCTTTTTTTAGAATTGGTTTTATTTTCAGCAAATTTAAGTTGATTAGGAAAACACTCTTCTTCAAATGATAGATTAATGTCTGCTAGTTCAGTCCCTCTGACGTTGTCAACTATAGGCCCATTGCATTTGATTTGATAAAGTATAATTTGGCTTAAATTAATTAAATTTTTGTTTTTGATTTAATTCAACTTAGTTTAATTTTAATTTAATATAATATAATATGATTTAATTTTGTTTGTTTTGTTTAATTTAATTTAAATATTTATGTAATATGATTTTACTAACGATAGTCATTAAGTTTACTATGGATTAGGTATTTGTTGTCGGAAATAAAAGATTTTTATTTTTTATTTTATTATTTTTTACTACCCTCGTTATCAAAAACTCTTGAGCAAGCAATTTCAGACCGTATAATATAACTACTTAGAAAAATATAATCTCCTTAATTAAAATCTATATGGATTTCGTAAAAAGTCATCCACTATTTTGACTATATTATATATATACACTATACCTATATATTTTGAATATATATGTGTTTATAATATTTATCTGTTTTAGGCTGGCTACGCCCCCGTGCCTCCACTGACTCGAGCGGTAACACATTTATTTGAATCATTTATACTACAAAATTGCAGTAGAAATAAATAAGATTTTATTTATTGAACAACTAGGTGTCAATTAATAAAATATCAAACTTCATTTAGTGAAGTAATTATTCCATAAAACAAATAGAAATATGGAAAAATAAGAAATAAGTCATTGTTAAAAATTAGTATTTACATAATAGTCAATCAACATAACATATAAGTAACATGTTTTTAAATCATCATCATCATCATCATCACCCTATTAAAGTTCCCACTGCTTGGACACAGTGACTTGTCTCTTGACGAGAGAGATTAGGCCTTAATTCACCACGCTGGCCAAGTGCTGGTTGGTGAATGTCACATGTCCTTCAAACTCTTATTTTAAAGTTCTTAGAACATGCCGGTTTCCTCACGATGTTTGCCTTCACCGTTAAAGCACGTGTTTAAAGCACACATACATTTTTCAAGAAGAAGAATCCAGAGGTGCGTGGCAGGTTTGAACTCACGACCTTCGGAATGAAAGTCGAGTGTCCTCCCACTTAGCCAACACGGCTTTTAAATATGAGTAGGTAACATGTAGTTTATAATTAATTTCGAATTCCTATATATTGATGCCATATAAGTAAATTTAAAATCTATATATCTCAGATTAATTAGACAGTTCTCACAGACAATTATTGTCTTTAAATGCACTAATACAAAATGTTATACTAATACAAAATCTAAAGAAGATAGCGTTTGAGGACCACTTAGCCAAACTTTATTAATTTAAATAATTTGTAGACAAGAACTTTCAAACACCTATCAAGGTCCGCTTGCGGCGCAAGAGGTAGCGGGTTCGATTCCCGCCTATGGGTCACGTGTTTGTATGTTCTGCAAGCACTTTCTCCTTGGTCTGGGTGTTTAATATGTATACCTATAAAAATATGTATGTCTGTTATGTTAATATAACCCGTAACACAAGCTTAGAGCTTAGAAATATTTATTTTATAATTTATTTATTTATACAGTTCATATACGTTTGCCACCACTGAACTAAACCAGTTTTTTGGACACAGATGTGTCAGAACTTCATAAGGCAGCACCTGATGTTTTGTATTGTTGACTAGTGTGGAGTGTGCCCGCCCTGCCCGGCGCCGTGCAACCCCGCCGCCCCGCCGGTCAGTGCTATCCCTATTTATTAATAACCGTGCCTTGGACACTTGTGACTTTTATGACGAGTTATTTCTTGCTCGGTTTGTTTTATTCTATACTAGTGGCTCGCCCCGGCTTCGCACGGGTTTTTATTCAATTTTTTTTCCCGGCAATTATTCGATTTTTTCTCGCCTTTTAAACCTTCCCTAGACCTCCACGAACATTTCAAGACTATGATAAGATAAATCCGTTCAGCCGTTCTCGAGATTTAATCAGACTAACGAACAACAATTCATTTTTATTTAGATAGATTGTGTTAAAAGTTCAGTACCTTCTCACAAATGATTATTTTCTGTGATTCGTCTTGTGTTGTCTCATTATCACTGTTAAATTGTATGAACCTATTTCGTGTACTGATGAGGATGAATTGACACTCATGTTTATAAACTATGGACAATGCGCACGAGACGATTTAAACCTTTATTATAATTAATAACGAAGCTTAGTTCCTCTCAATAAATTCAATGGTTGTAGTGACTACTGGTTAAGTTGGAAAATATAGTAGTGGTGTGTTTGTAGACGCCGGCAGAACTGGAGGTGGCCAAGCTGACCACCCAGCTCCAACAGATGGACGAGAATTTCAAAATCAAAGTCACTGAGGTGAGTTCATTACAACAAAGATAATATTTTTGCTAAACGTAACAGTAATCATGGGTTGTATAATAATCAATTATTGTGTTATGCACATTATTATTGTGTTTCAAATAACTTGCCTAACGCAATAATTTATTAATAATTGATTATTAGGTATATTATTGAATATATAATAGACGGAGTTTTCATAGACTTCTCGGAGGCCTGTTAAATAATATCAGTGCCTTACAATAAATACTGAAATAATTATGTACACTTACAAATACTTTAATCAGATGACGTACAGTACGTGATGATGATCTTCAAATGAGTTGTGTGATTTTCGCGTGCTGTTTTTTTTATTTTACAGATTTTGTTTTAAGTTATACTTACCAATATAAAAAATACTTTATGGTTTATGAGAAAACGGTCTGGAAAAAATCTAGAATAAGAGTTCTTACTCTTAAATTAAATGCTTTGGCAAGAATAAATCGTTTGCAAACAATATTTTAGTTTGTATATCCTCGCCTGATGATTTACTATCACATCCGTTTCGTAGTCGGATAAGGATAGCTTTAAGGGCCATCATAATTTTTAATGATTATCGCTTTTTGCTTTGGTTTTTACGGTGGTAATTTGGTTGACGGCATTCACACAGTTTTCCCTTGTTTCAGAAGTGTAATTTAAAGATATGTTGTTTTAGTGCGCCACGCTGCGGGCGGCGCTGCTGGACAAGAAGGACGAGCTGGAGGCGGAGCGCTGCCAGCACCGCGAGGCGCAGCGCCGCCTGCGGGAGCTCGAGATGAAGTTCGAAGGTCAGTGCCACTTGAACCGCTCCATACACCGTTTTCGTCCCCTATGGTTGTAAAGGTGTGATTTATCTCCACATCATCCTTACGAAGAAGTTGAAGATAATTCGTAGTCTGAAACTTACCCAAATAAAAAAAAAACTGGCGTAAAGTTACAATCAATTTTGCAACACATCTTGGACCCCTCAGAAATATTTGGTGACATTTTGGCATGACACTTTATTGTTCTTTTCGCCTCGTCCATAAATGTACCACAAAAACTTACTCGCGTATACGTTAGTATGTCCTTGCTTCCCGGCATCAAGGCCCTCGACTTTGTTTTGGTAAATAACTGACAGCAGACACATGTTATTTATTTATATGTATCTGCTTTATCGTACCTTGCTCATCAACATCCCTTAACAATTCACACCTTCAATATCGACAATAGTCGTAGTAGAGACCTGCTCAGAACTGTCTGACTGTAGTCAACCTCTGTATTTTGGAAGGTCTGACGACAGCGACGAACATGACGCTGGGCTCCAAGGAGCAGGCCTTGGAGCAGGAGGTGAACGTGCGCACGCTGAGGCAGTGCTACCGCGAGGCGCGCGAGGAGCTCGCCGAGGTGCGCACGCTGCTGAGGGAGCAGAACGACCAGCTGCAGGAGTACCGGGTGAAGGTATGGGTACACCTAGCCGAGAAGGCCTGCCAAAATATAATAGAGCGTCGCTGCTGTTACCATGGCGACTGGCTCCATGTCGAGTATCTTCAGCAATACTCAATTTCTATTAATTTTAAAGAAGCCAGTAGAAATGTTCAACTCATATTCGACTACGCTTTGAGTGGCAAATATGGAGCATTAGATTTGCAGGACATGGGAGGAAATAAGGGCACAGGCATGAGGAGTACGAGCTCATATTCACCGGATACAGGCATGTTTTGGTGGTAAATAAAATAGGATAAGATTATATTAGGTTTAATAGGTAATTTATAAATATTAGTGAATCAAATAAAACTTCTGCTTTTAAGTATTTGTAAATGTCCATCACTATTTTTCTTTTTAAAACGTCGCATTTGTTAATATCTGTTATGACAACCTATATGTGTACCTACATAATATTATGGACAACCTGTGATAACTAAGTCGAGTTAGAGATACCCTCGTGTCGAAGCTAAGGGCTGGTTGGCTAAGGTCATTACTTGCAAAATTTGAAATAAACTATTTAAAGCTCGCTACTTAGTATTGTAGTATGACCTTATTTCATTTTATAATTATTACCACATTAGTGCATGCCTTTTTCTCCTTCTCGGACTTCCTCCTGGTTGCATCTCTAAGCACACTTAAAAATTTGCCGAGCGCCACCGGCGCGGCGTTAGAATGTTCCACTTTCGGTCTCCCAAACCCGGCCAAGCGAAACTCACGAAAAAAAGGGGCAGCTGTGTCTTCATGGACCATAACACTTTGTTCTGCTCTTGACAAGCTGTGTATTATGTATATATATTGAGACTGTTTGTGTGCGCAGTACCTGTCGGCGCAGCAGGAGGTGGAGGTGCAGCGGCGGCAGCTGGACGCGATGGATATGGACAACACGCGCATCAGCGAGCAGATCAACCTCGAGATACAAACCGTTAAGGTTACCCTAACCCTACCCTCACTACATTACATTTACCACATTACAATAATACCTACATAGACAGATTTTGTGGTGACATATGCCAGTTCTCTATCGTAGACCAGACCAGATTTTTGCGCATGAGGATTGAGAGATTTGATGAAATTGCAAAGATACATTATAAAGTGACTTTTAGTATCTTCCTCGTAATTTTTCCGTATTTTCTGATCGTACATTTTACGAAAAACATGTGTCTAAGACCAGTGTTAATCACTCCCATTGTCATATTTTTGCCTCATAATCAACAACCTACATTTTTATAAAGTTACTTTGTGCAGAGAGATGAAATTAACTTAATCGTGCGTGAGAAAGAAGAAATAACTAAATTCACAAAATGTTAATTTCAAGTCGCTTCCACTGTCCGTTTGATTACAAATTTAAAAAGCACAAAGATTTTTAGCTCTAGACAAAGATAGATAGTGTAGAAGTTAAGAAAATGTAGAAGCACAAGACTGATTATGTACATTTGTTGCAGCGGAAGTTCCAAGAGAAGCTGATGGATCTGGCGCCGATCCCGAACCTGCTGCAGGCGGCGCAGCAGCAGCTGAAGGACGCGCAGCAGTCGCAGGCGCTCGCCGAGCACAACGCCGAGCAGCTGGCGCGCGAGCTGGCCGTCGCCAGGGAGAAGGTACGCGACACCCCGCACCACTGGCTTAGGACAGTATGACTGCTACTACCCGCCGAACCTCACAAGCTCAGGGCAACACACAGCTGAGATTAATCCTTTTTTGGTTCACAATGACACATCACCTGATTGCGTACCCTTTGCCTAAGTTTGTTTGTATGTATGTTGTATTGCTTAGTACTATAAATGTCATGTTTTAATTAGTGTAATAATAATAATAATAAAGCGTTATTTATTCCTTAATAACATAACATGCAATTTGACAAATAAGGTATTCATAGTATGTTAACTAATTAATTAATTATTGTTAATCACTTCATTCATTCCTAGTTGATTTATTACTTTACTTATGATATTACGAATTAAATTATCTATTTTATTGCAATTTGTATAAATTTTCAATTTATTATTGAACATATAAAGACCTCTCTATTGAGTGAAGGCCTCCTCCATTTTTCTCCAACTGTCTCTTTTATATTATCAAAAGTTTTGCTGCTAATCTTTAAGATTTTGTAAGTTTTCTTCATCTCTGTGCCCTGATCTCCGCCAAACCAATTATATCATAGTTAGTAGTTGATGTAGCTTGTTTGAATTCTGGTAGTCTTTCGTGTGATAATAGGGGCAGAGCGTTATATGTGCATATGTATAGGGGATGGAGTGGAGGGTTGTGGTCTGTGACCCCGCGGCGACCGGCCGTGTTGGGGGACGTAGGGAGGCGGCTGTCTTAAGTCATGTGTCTGATGTTGAACTTGAAGGACCCATTTTGTCTCTGCGTGAAGATCTGTTTTCTGTGTCATTTCTTGTTAGATATTGATTAGTTTTATTTTTCTTCATGGGTTTTCTAGCTATGTTTTTCTGTCCAATATTGAGATTTTGTGTTTCAGGTGATTGTGATAAAACTCTCTTTTGTCGGGTCTGATGTCCTAAATGTTGTTCAACAGTTTCTTTGTCTGGAAAAAATACTAATTTGTTGTATTTTAATATAACCTTTCCTTCCTTGGTCTTTTTAACAGACTTCAAAAAAGGGAGGTTTTTCAATTCGACCGTATATATAATTATATATATTTTTTTTATGTATGTCCGCGGATAACTTCGTCGTTTATGAACCGATTTTGATTATTCTTTTTTTGTTGGAAAGGGAGTATCCCAAGGGTGGTCCCATGGTAAGGAAACCTGGATCTGGTGGTGGAATCCTGAAGAAATTGAGGGAAACTCTTGAAAATATTGTCTTTCCGACTTGTGTGTTCCTGAATATTATTCAATATAATGAATTTTAAAGCCGTTTTATTAATGAGGGTCTGGTGTTGATCTGATGATGGAGGGAAAGGCGGTCGAGGGAACTCCTCAACGATTTACATCGCAAAGTACTAGACGCGACTTCAAAATTATTAAATACTTAATTATTTTATTGTTTATGTTTCTTTTAATTATCACTTACAATGTCGAAATGATTTGTAAAGTTAATTTATTTTGTACTTTTCAGTTTCTCTTTTGAAGTTGGTTTAATTTTTGGCAAAAAAGTTTTATTCTCTTTGTAATTCGATACTTAGGATTTTTCTTTGCTCTAGAACTTGTGGTGGGTAATCCGGTTTAATGTAGTGTAAGGTACTTTGCAGCATTTATTTTTGTTTATGAGTACTTATTTCAACCTTTTTTCCATAGTAGTAAAAGTGACAATAATTGGCCTAGTTTTTTCCGACTTTTTTCCCATTCTTGTTACATAAATATTCTATGTCTCATTTTTGACAGTCTAATTTCAGGTTGTTCAGTATAATATTTATTATTTTGTTTTGTAGACTTAAGTGGGAATTTTCAGTTTCTTCAACACCAAAAAATATCAAATTCTTTTTCTTATGATACTTTCTAAAAACTGAATCTATTTATCTTGATCTTCAGTAATTTTTTCTTGTTGTTGTTGTCTGGAATCGAGTATTAGGAATTTTTCATTTATATTCTTATTTATGTTCTTTGGAATGTTCTCTTTTATTTATCTCAGTTCATTTGCTTGTTCATCTAACTTAATTTGAAGTGATTATAACATTTCTGTAACTTGTTCCATTTCGTACTGATTTTGCCCTCTATCGCAATTTCTTTGAACTTTGTACTATTATTTTTGATGCCCTCTAGTAATATTGTAGTGAACTAATTTGTTGTTTTGATTTGGCATAGATCAAAGTATCAGTATTTGCACTTCGGTATTGTTGTACGGAGTACGACTAATCTACCACAGATGGCGCTATTTAGTACCTCGTGTTGATATAATTGACTTGATATAATTTTGTCGTTTCAGGTAATAGTAAGTTCATCACTGTTCACTTCGTAATCTACACAGGTGTTTTGCTACACACTTAAGTTCTTATGGTGATATCAGTTATTTTGGAAATTATGACATTGGAATCTAGATTTTTTCTTAAATTTTAAATTTAGATTTATAGATGAATAAACTTGTCAAGTTGCCGATACAACTATCACTGTTTTTTTAGTTCCGTATATTTTCTGTCCATAATTATTTCACTTATTCACTTCTTTGCGTAATTTAAGCACTGTTATGTACCTATTTCTTTTTATTTTACAAACATAAATTACTCAGACTCGATGTTGAGACTAGCGCAGCAGCGCCCTCTCATTTTAATATATAGTGTAATTAGAAATTAGTGTACCCAATTTCCTTTTTTTTTTAAAGTTTATAATGTGTGTGTGCATTTGTTTCTGTATTTTTTTATGTCATGTGGTTTTGTCTCCTAAATAAATGTTAATCTATTTTTCTACTTAAGTACCTATTGTTACATTGCTACCCCGCGTATAATTATGGCAGACATCTGTGACCCTGTTTCCTGGCTTATAGTCGGCAAAACAGCATTCTGTTTGTCAGTTTTTATCCATATACACGAACAATTTTGTGATTAATTAATGCGAATCATTAGTTTCCCTATAGAATACCACTAAGTGCCAAATAGGTATAAGTGTAGTATTTGTAATTAATTTTAAACTTCTAACGATATTCTCGAATAAATTTTCAAAAAATGACATAGTTTATATTATCATTTTTACGAAATTATCTCCAAAACTATAGCCGATACAAGGACGCGAGTAAGACCAACCAAGCCTGTGTAAAAATCTCAAAAAGGGTAAAAACAACTCGCGTGAGATCACTTATTACAGTGGGGCAGAGCTAGACAGTTCTCTGCATGACCAGATGTTGTATGGACTACAATTGCTCGTTTCGGGTCTGGGTGTTTTCTATGTAATATATCATTCACCTAACACCACAATGGTACAAGCTCTGATTAGTTTGGGGTTACGTGTTGCTGTGTTATGACGTAAATATTTATTTATTTATATAAATAATTAAATAAATGGTTCAGGTGCACATGCTTCTGCATAACACGGTGAAGCTCCCGAAGAGCGAGGAGCCGAAGTCGGACAAGGCGGCGGACGAGAGGCAGCTCGCCGCGGCGCAGCAGAGGATCGCGCAGCTCATGGAGAACAACGTGGCGCTCAAGGGCGAGATCGAGCGCCTCACGTCAGTACCGCACCACACCACACCACTACACACGAGACTGAATTTAAATACATCGAGAGCCAGGTAATTCTCTGATGTATCACACCCCGATACATCAGAGAATTACCTGGCTCTTGTTAAAACATCCTAGTGTGATAGTATTCGTAACATACTCTGCTCCCTGGCTCCTAATGTTCGTTTGTATAAAGTTATAATGGAGCCTCGCAATTGTAGAGCGAACGTGTTACGCATGGAGGAGGGCATGCTGGCCAACGAGAAGCGGCTGCAGGAGAAGATGCACGAGTGCGCGGCGCTGGGCGGCGAGCTGGAGCGCGCGCGCGACGCGGCCGCGCGGGCCGTCGCGCGCGCCACCGCGCACAACGACACCGTGCGCAAGTCAGTCCCGCAGCCATCGCTGCCACCATTCACATTTATTTTATTTATTAATACTTGTTTGGAGGACATGTGACATTCAACCCGCACTTGGGCCAGCGTGGTGAATTAAGGCCTAATCTCTTTCGCCAAGAGAGAAGTCGCTGTGTCCCAGCAGTGGGAACGTTAATAGGGTAATGACCATGACGACGATTTATATATTTACAATTTAATACAACATCTTTACAGGTTATTTTTTGGGTCCTAATTCGATGATATATTTATATTTATTACAAACACGACAACAAAACAGATTAATAATAATTCAAATAGATTATTATAATATTAATAACAATAAATCATAAATAGAACTAAATACTAATAGAATATATAAACTAATAGAACTAATATAAATGAACATCATCCATGTTATCGCGTATGTGTACCTAGGACAGACGGTCCAATTAGGTAGGTCCAACTTCGAGAAAGAGGTGCTCACCGAATCCGTCGAAAATACCGCAGTGACTCAAGACAAGTCTTTAATAAGTGCGTGTTGTCAGTGATGACTTACGGATACGAAACGTGGTGCTTCACTATTGGCATTATGAGTATAGGCTCAGAGTCGCTCAAAGAGCCATGGAAAGGGCTATGCTTGGGGTTTCTCTATGGGATCAACATGATTGTACGTTTCGTCTTGTCTTGCTCTTGATGTTGTTTCTGATACAGTAGTTGTATATTAACTACTCATATGAATGTATTCCCGTATGTATGTCTGTGTCTGCGGCGTGGTCCCAGGTGCATGCAGACCACGGTGGCGGAGCTGGAGCGGCAGCTGGCGGCGTCGCGCGCGCAGTTCGTCGCGGCCGAGAAGGAGCGCGAGGAGGTTACCTAGTTTTAGTCCTAAAAGAATTACTAAAAGTAATAGCTGCTTTATAAAGCCTCCGGCCGGTTTGACATTGCGATTCAGACATAGATTAAATAAAATCCGCTAAATAACAAAACGGCACAAAAACATAAGGTTTTAAGACAAAAGGTTTTAACCTCAGAAATATTATTAATAATAAAATTAGATTTCTGTAATTTTAACAGGATTTACATGCTATTATTTTATGAAGGATATTAGAAACACAAGTCACAAAACACAAGGTTCTTTGCTTTTAATTATGAACTATTATATTTGTATATTATGCAGCTAGTATTGTGATTATTTAGAGTAAGTTGATCGAATATCGAGAAACTCGAAAACCGTTAACTCATGAAACATAAATATCTCGTTTTTATTCCTAATAATATAAATAACCATGATAGTTTCTGAAGTACATAATTATGATTATGGGCCTTAAAACATGCGTCCGCTTTCATAATATCATTGGTATTGGGTTTTAAGAGACTTTATACCTCGACAGTTGCATTATATGCTGTAAAACCGACTGCGTTCACACTATAGGCCGAAGGTTATTCCGTGTAAAAAGCCGTGTTGGCTAAGTGGGAGCACACTCGATTTTCATTCCGAAGGTCGTGGGTTCAAACACCGCCAAGCACCTCTGGATATTTCTTTTTGAAAAATGAATGTGCGCTTTCTTTAAAACACGTGCTTTAACGGTGAAGGCTAATCGTCAGGAAACCAGCATGTTCTGAGAACTCTAAGAGTTTGAAGGACATGTGACATTCTCCAACCCGCACTAGGCCAGCGTGGTGTATTAAGGCCTAATCTCTCTCGTCATGAGAGAAGTCCCTGCGTCCCAGTAGTGGGAACGTTGATAGGGTGTTAATCTGATGAATCTACTCCCACTTTTCATGCATGTACTGCCGAACCTACTGCTACCCCTATTCCTATCACCACTGCTACTACTACTGTGCGGGCTTTCATAATAAGTAAATGATTGCAGGTCCAGAACTGCATGAGCTGCCAGATCAAGCGCATGAAGGAGCACTTTGAGCAAGCACAGCTGCGCATCTCCGGCTTGCAGGTCAGCCGCCACACCTTGCTCAATACTAAATCAGGCCTAAGCTGCACTAAAATCGCTGACACTATTCAATGTACTCTTATTTATTCCAGCAAAATAACACCACATTAGTAAATACTAAATATAATTCAAATCAGATGTCTAGTACCCGTAACACAAGTTTACAACTCACCACGCCACGGGGCTAGATGTTGTTGTGTGGATTGTCCACAAATATTTATTTATTTTATTTTCATTTTAAATTTTCTTGTTGATGTCTACTACGGTTTAGACTTAAACAATTAGGTATTAACTAATTGTAACATTATTTTTATTTGAACAGATGCAAGTACTGACGTTGCGGCGCTCGTCGTCCTCGACGGGCGATGGGGACGCCGAGGACGAGCTGGCGCAGTGCAACTGCAGGTCTCTCTTCGAAGCACCCTGAACACCCACGTCTCGCCCTTCCACACTCCAACTTAGACTAGCTATAGGATCGATTGTGACAAATCAAATGTGGATTCCTAGACAATTATATCTAGAGTAGCAGTAGAATTGATAATTAGACAACTATGTTCTTTTTTAGATTTCTCTTTATTTATTTTGTCTAGGATCCGGGGTAGGGCTCCGCGCTGTTCTTGGATAACTTTTAACTTTATACTATAATCTGTTTTTCTGGGTGTAATACAAAATATGCTATACTAAATATTGTATTTCAATACGAATTCTTGATGTTGTGGCTATCGTTAGATATTGTTGAACAATTAAGGCAATGCATCGCCTTGCACGCTCGTCGGGCCAGTGGAGTCTTGTTCTCTATACATTTAAATAAATATACTCATTTGTGTAAAAATATTGGAAAATAAACGTTTGCTTGAATAATTACTTTTTTTATTTTAGGGCTTGACGCTGCGTTGACGTGTTTGACTTAAACCGCGCCCGCGCAACGCAGCGTCCGGCCTTCTCTAAGCTAGGTTCTCGAATCAACACCTAACCATTAATTAACCCATATCCAGCAAATAAAGATCACGCGACGCAGGCATATTTGCTAAGAAACGGTTCACGCGAAAAAAGCGAGCTTTGTTTACAACTTCACATAACCTCAGAGTGCTGAAATATAATGAACTATTTTACCAAAGAAAAAGCATTCGATAAGTTTATAATAGTTACTAAATATTTTCTATGGGATGCAGTCACATAACATATTTGCGTGCGTTTCCATCGACTCTTTACGTGCGACGTAAAGAGTCGATGAGAAGAAATATTAGGAGCCGAAGAAATTACCTTCGTTACGTGTTACTACCCATTTTACAGTAGTCTTCTTCTTAGTCGTAACCTCATGACCGAGGGACGTGACTATGGCGTGACTATCTCATCAGCTTTGTCACCACTTCTCTCCATCGAGTCCGGTCCTGAGCCAACTGTATCGATGCTTGGAGAGGCCCCTGTAGCGTCCTGTGACGTGGGTCCACCGTGGAGGTGAGCGGCCTCGATTTCTCTTTCCCCCCACAGTACAGTACACAGAACAGTAGTACTAACCTAACCAAACTACCAGTAAGGAGCTGGTTTTTTTTTTTTTACTAAAATCCATAATTCGTCGCACGGGTAAAAAAGTTCCCGGCAATTATTCCATTTTTTCTCGCCTTTTAAACCTTCCCTAGAACATTTCTAGACTATGATAAGATAAATCCGTTCAGCCGTTTGTGTTTTATTCAGACTAACGAACAACAATTCATTTTTATTTATATAGATTTGCAGATAGCAAAGTTACACGGCCAGATGATTTACATAATAGTTCAGGCGTTACTTCGCGGAAATCCATTGTAACTATAAGGAACTAAATAATAATTTAGTACTACTTCGGCACACACTCAAACCTTCAACACGGCACCAATTCTAGAATAAAACAAACGTAACAAAGTTTAAATTGGATAAGAAAGTTTGTGTGACATTGTGAGACTAATACTTTCGCGGTTTTACTCTGTTGTTTTAGGAAAGCTACGGGAAGCAGGGTTTAGTGCCTCGGCGCGCGGCGGCTCCTAATTAAATACAACCACTTATTCTGCTCGCTTCCTAAACAAATAAAACTCGACTAACCTGTACAAAGAACCTTCAATCAGTGTTATCAATTATATTCCGTGCCTGCTAATTATTTGTGAGATTTAGGCCTTTTTGAATTGTACTTTCAAATGGTTTGAGTTGTAAATATTTAACAGATGCTAGGAATAATTTGAATCAGGTATTTGGCTAATTTTATTTTCACTTTAGTATTTTCTGTGCCATTTAGGCATCTGAGCATCTCACTGGATAAACTGTGTAGGTTTCTATAATCCACCATTCATTCGCCAATTATAATTAATTTCAAACCCAAGTCAGTACAAGACTGACTTTTTGACTATGAATTCAATTCTTTAATCGGTTCACGCTGATTTTCGTAGTTGCTTCCGATGTCAGTAATCTACCTTGACTCAACGGATTTATAATTATACACTTTTTGACAATAAGTAAGGAGGATTTAAATGGAAAATAGTCAAACTGTGGCGACTATATTATTAAATTTATCGACATAACCGCAACGTGTCCTTAATAAATTTGATGGAGCTGTACAGTACTGTTCTGCCAAATTGGCTTTATGTAAAAACGTTGACTGGCGTTAAATGCGGAAATTAAAAACAAAGGATCTTCTAACAAATAAAGTTGAAAGACATTAGAGCATTTACTTTCGAGGTTTTGGGGTAGGTCAATCAATATTATAGGTTTTATAAATAAAAATACCGAGCGAGGCTCAGTTACCCAGGTTCTATAGACAACAAACAAAATCCATTCATTTTATGTATTTTGTGTTTTTCATTTGGAAATATTTAACTACCTACCTAAGTATTTTGAAATCACGATAAAAAATATTACTTTGAAACTTTTATTTGAAATATCGTAACAATGTACGTGAGTAGGTAATAACCGTTTACAAAATGAATCTCGCGTTAGTGTTGTAAGTGAGAAACAAAATCAATTATTTCCATAGTTTGATTTCGTAAATCATAGAAATTGACATTAATTACAAAAAAAAGTTAATACTATTAGAAAAGTAGTACTCCAGTACACTCCATGTGGTACAAACCCTAGTCAAGGAGGTAGTGGTGTACAAAGTGTCACACCCATTAGATAGATACTCTAAGGTCACACCAATAATCATGGTGTTTGCAATTATGTCGTCGGGTGGTCCGACAGGTAGAGGCGCCCTGGCTATTAGCCCCGTAGAGCGATTAATCTTAAAGGTCCATTAAGGGCCGGACAGACAGGACTGAGGTGTTGTCGAGATTAATGCGAGCAGTCGGGTTGGACTGTGATTAACTTATTATAAGCTAACGAACGGCCCTTTACACACGGAAAGACACGAGTATTATACCTTCCTACTTTATCTACCTAAAATCGAAAGCAGCTTTATTGTTATGCTCATTGGATTTAATCTAAAACATTTACTGGATTAGTCGAAATCAAATGATTTACAGAAATATACGTTTAATTCGTAATAAGCAACAACAATTGCTGTATTCATGACTACATAAGACATATGCTTATGTAGAATATACATTAAATCCAATCCAAATCGTTTTCAAGAGTAGACCCCCTTGTGTTTCGTGAGCAAAGTGATTGGCCTTTCCATCAGGTGGGTTTCAGGTTTATATCCTTACCTGGTACTAGGTACGACGGCACAAACAAAAACAGTTTTGAAAACATTTGTTTATTTGCTAATCGTAACAAAATCATCGAAAAACAATCACACGGGCCCACGGTCGATGGGGCGGGGTTTATTCATTTTATAATAGTTTTACTACAGCTAGCTCCTCCTTCAGATTGGATAAATTGAGTTTAATCGGAAACTGGAAAGTGTAAATAACTTACAAGATTTTAATAGAGGCTAAAATCGGGACAGGGTATAAACTTTTTAACAGCGTGATAGGTAAAATAATGGATCATTGAATACAAATAAAAACAGTAAATAATCGAGAAATTGTATAAAAAAACGAAACCTATTCAAAACACAACATTAAAAAAGTTCTGAAGCAAACAAAAAAAAATCCGCCGAATAGTTAATTCTGTTTGCTCCTAGGTAGATAGTCTGTTGGAAAGGTGGACCTTCGTTCTTCAGCTATCGTATGAGGTTTCTTCCTAGGTGGAGGCGATGCTAGGTGGAGTGGTCCGCGGAGGGGGCCGAGCCCGGTGCAGGTTGCCGAGGGCCGCGCAGCAGGCGCGCAGGGCGTCCTGCGCCGCGTGCGTGCGCCGGTGCGGGCCGCGCGCCACGCCGTGGAACACGTCCACCGCGGCTGACAACGTCTCCAGTGCCTCGGCACATTGCTCTGCTTGCATTAGCTCCGCGCCTTTCTGTGGGGTAACAGCCAGTTTACAATTCATGTTATAATAGCTACCTTATTATGACAAGCTTTTTTTTATTGTGAATGTTTAACTTACAATAGTTACCCGTAAAAAATAACTCCAAAATGCTACAAAACAACTACAAAATTGTAATAACTGATAAAGCTGTGTTGTTCTATTCGCTTCTCAACTCAGTATAAAACATTGAAGCGAACTGCCAAGACAATGTTATTTCCGTGATATTTTTTGTTTAACTATTTTAAGTTGACCTGTCCATGTAGGCCATGTGCTTCTAAGGAAATAAACGTTTTGACTTTGACTTTTGACTTCATAAATGATTAGATACCAAATTGTTAAATTCTTATGACTGCTTCAGTGGCGCGGTGGGCGAGGGTCCGCTTGCGGCGCAAGAGGCAGCGGGTTCGATTCCCGCCGAGGGTGAAAGTGTTTGTGTGTCTGCAAGCACTTTTTCCTTGGTCTGGGTGTTTAATATGTATAATAAAAAATATCTATATTTTGTATGACTATTCTATTAAGTATATCAGATATCTAGTACCCGTAACACAAGCTTAGAGCTTACCACGGGGCTAGATGTTGTTGTGTGCATTGTCTGGAAATATTTATATTTATTTATGTGAGCCTAATGTTCAGTATTTTTTATAACTTTGTTACACAATTTTAAATTTATTGATAAAAATTTAATGCTGCTATTTTAGGGATATTATTATAATGTAACCAGTAACCTACTAGTGGCTAAGTTTAGATATAAATAAAAGTTTTAGTAGTGCCCCAACTCGGCTTTGTCAGGGTTTCTAAAATGTAGCACATTAATTGTCACCGCATGAAGAATCGAGTAAATAAATAGTATAAAAAATATTTAATTAAAATTAATTTAAAGATGACCTATCTATGTTTATCTAAGGAAATAAACGTTTTGACTTACTAACTGACTGGATTGAATATTGCCGGACAATCCACACAACATAATATAAATTAAAACAAAAAAAACGTTTTCTTAAACTTTAGTTCCCTTAAATGTTTTGGAGGTTTTGTCTGTTCACGTCCGTAAGTGGTAACCCTCTGAATCCTTACACTTGACCTCCGGGTGGTGCTAAGAACAGTCTCTGGTGGGAGGCTTCGGCCGCGGCTTGTCACCACCCTCCGGGCTGGGCCAGTGCGTGAAGCGATTTTTTCGTGTTTCGTAATGTGGTCCGGAGAAGCCATCTTCTAGGCCTTCATGCTCCATCTTAGACCACATCGTCACTTTACATCAGGTGAGATTGTGGTCAAATGAAGGCTTATCAATAATAATAATAAAAAAAATTAAAGAGTATATACTATTGTATGTACTATTTTTTAATGTGTGCACGTGATGCGCTTTCATTTGAGACCAAACTCGAGTACGTCTTTCAATTTTCTTCAAGGTCGCTCCACAATTTTCTTCAAGGTCGCTATACTTTTATCTTACTTCTCTGTTCAGAATTTCTCTCAAGTGTCAAAGGTTTTCAAATAAGATTTCTGCGCTACTTAAGTTTAGAGCGAAAGTATACCTTCCAAATTTTGCGGCAAGGTGTCGAAGATTTCCTCCCTCTTTATGCAAGAAGGAGAATTTCTGTCCTTTCCTATGTCTTGGGAATAGCAAATGGCAAGGTGGACTGTCCAGAGTTATTAGAACTATTGGGGTTTACAACTAAGTCATCCTTGAGAAACCCAAGTGCACTGTATGCTCCGCGGGTACCACTAACTATGGGCAGAATTCCTTTTTTGTAAGAGCATGCACGTCATAAAATAAACTGGCGAAATCAGGTAAAGATATAGACTTGTTCAATCAATCCTACTACTCCTAAACTAAAAAAAGAGCTAACTGAGCAATTATTTTCGGAAAGTTAGATATTATTGTATGTTGTTTTTATTATATTGTTATTTTATTCTTATAAGGTCACATCTAAGTACTTACTTTATTATTTATGTTCTTTAGTTTATTTATCTTTGTCCAAAATGTATGGCTTTAAAATTAATTTCTTTTTTTTTGTAACAGTTTACACAAGTATGTTTGTCGTCTGTGTTTGTTATATTATTTAGTGCTAAAAACGGAAACTTTTAATTGGCCTTCTGTGTTAAGGCATGTGGAATACATGTCCTTTTTTATTTGTCTAACTATAAGTACAACTAAAAAAAAAAAAAAAAAAAAAAGAAAAAAAAAATATATATATATATATATATATAATACAAAATGTAATTATACGTAATATATTCAATTACGTAATATACGTAATTAGAATAGCATAACGTAGCCCTAACAGATCTATTTTTTCGTACTGAAGAGAAGCCATTCACCTTAAGCTACAATGTATAGGTGGATGGTTTCCCTTGACATGATATTGTCGTAGCCGCATCACCCGGTCGCGAGCGCAAATACATCGATAGCGCGATCTAGAGCTGCTCTTTTTGCAGTGGCGACATCTACATCAAGTAAAATGTAGAGTTATGGCAGAAGTTGACCTTAATTAGGCATGAAAAATTGTTTTCCAGGCAAATCATAAGTTTTAAAACCTTAAAATGCAAAAAAAAATAAAATTGGTACAGGTATTTTTTATTTTTTTTTATTTTATTTTTCTTTATTCGGAGCAACAAACAATTATACTCTAGACTAGTTAAATAATCTTAAACTAACATCCTTATACTCTAAGCATAACCAGCACCGTTGCCCGCAGATTACTATATGCGAATATCATTAGCATTGTTGAGTAATGCGCTTAGCAACACATGTTGCGATTCATTTTGATATATAAGATAATAAAATAAACGTAATATATTTATCTGATATTAAAAACAGTTGTTGCTCGTGTTTTATGAATATTATAACGCAATACAATGCTGAGTCGAGTCTCCAGCCTCATTGAACAGAAGATTTAGTTTACTGTACCTAGTTTAGTTTAGCATAAAATTAAGTTTAGTTGCAACTCGTCTTTGCAGACAATATATTTTTTTTACAGTGAATTACTTAAGTATTTTCTGCTATTAAATAAAATGCTCCGAATTAGTTTGAGATTATTTAGATTATTTATATAATTATTCCTAAATAATTCTCTATTGTACGACAAAGGTAAAATTTTCTAACATAATTCACTAACAAAATGTTTCTGCTATGTTTCTGAAAAACTAATTCAGTCATTTGAAAGATAGGAGGAGTGTTTGACTCCTCTTATCTATAAGACTTTAGATTCATCCACGGCAATGACGGCATGTCATAGCTTAACCGATTTTTAAGAAACAATTTTGAATAACCCAACTTTCATACAAAAGAAACAGTATTAGTATCGGTTATTCGTTCGCGAGCAATTCAAGCATATTTGCCGGTCCTCACATTTTGCAAACACAACTTTCTCTATGGCTCTATTATTTTTTGTGTTCGGAAAACATCGTAAACGAATTACAGAAAACGAATAGTTCCATTGAAGGTATATTATTTTAATAAAGAATTTACAACATATTTTTATAGGTAAAAGTATTTTTTATTTGAAATACTGAATTATGCGGTTGCTGCATTTTTCAGATCGTTGATTATATTTTGTGTTTAATATTCCATTCAATGAATTCCCGGCGTCAATGGATCGTGTTAGTACCTGGTACTGCTGCGTGCACCGGTCCACGGAGTCCAGGCACACGGCCACCAGCGCGGGGTCGATGCGCGCGCGGCACCTGGCGCACTGCGCCGGCGGCTGGGCGGTGCCAGAGAACTTCCACGGGCAGGACAGGTTCGGGCATCTGCACAGAGAGGCATGCATGCAACACATTGACGTAAGATTAGCTAATTATGCTTTATAATTAAAAGCTTTTATTTAACTTGCCCTGTTATTATGGGACAAATCTATGAAAGGGCTCGTTATGGAGAACTCGACTTTTAACTGTTTCAGACCTATAATATCGATCCGGTTTTACATAGAACAGAACAGTACTGAACCGAAAGGCCAGATGCGATACATAACGTACCATTTACGGGCTAATATCTAAGGGGCTTGCTGCCCGGTCAGCGCTGGACAAGCTTGTCGTTAAATAAATGCTAACCTCAAATACACATGATCGTCTCGCAGTATCTTCATGGTGGGCCAGTCCTCGAGGCAGGCGGCGCAGCGGCAGTGGAACCAGTAGCGGCAGGCCAGCGCGCGGGCCCGCTCGCGCCTGCTGCGCGCCATGAAGTTGGGGCCGTAGTTCTCGGAGACCACGTCACCAGGTTGCAGGGGGCGTGTTGCGCGGAGGACGATGTCGCGGCCCGTGAAGTATCTGTAGCAAATATTGTGTTGATCATCTTGTTTGTCACCTAAGTGAGCCCGCAGTTGTTGTGGCTGGAAAGCAAAGGATGAAAAGTGTCGTTCCACTTTATCCACTAATCCAAGCCCCCCCCCACACCCCACACCCAATTTGTTTATTATTACCTTATCTGACTCGCAGGTATTGTGGCGTCGTAGGTCAAGACTGATTATGAAATGTATTCAAAGTCTTATTATTGTTTTATAACCTTGAGCTATATTGAGAAACAGAGACCGATGAACTTTAGGACTAGGTTGTATTGAAGCTGAATATTAGTACATACGAGGATTTGAGGAGTACACCGGTGGGATAAATCCCTAAAATAATAATCATAGGTGCTTAAGATAAATAGGAAATAAATTTATGGTATCTGGTAGCTTCGCTTTTTTACACTAGAACAAAGAAGCGATTAGACACTCTAGCTCATTTTTGTATTGAAACATTACAATCATTATTTGTTAGTCTTGTTTTTGATTTTGTGTTGGAGCAGATTCCGTCCCAAGCAGTTTTGTCCTCAAGGTAATCCGATATATTTTATAATAAGCTTTTTTACAAATATTGTTTTTTAAAATATTCTTAAATTTAGTAATTGACAACTGTTGCAATTCTTTGGGAATCTTGTTGTAAAAGCGTATGCATTGCCCTTTGAATGATACATTAACCTTATGCATATGTGGTGGGCAAAGCGAGTTTATATTTATTTCTTGTATTTAAATTGTGTTTATCACTATCTATTGTAAACAAATTAATATTCTTATGCGTATACATAATATTCATAAATGTATGTATATATATATAAATATAAATGGCTTCATAAATGTATTGACAAATGACGGTCAATATGATCTCATATAGAAGTGAGCCTCTACAGTGAGCACCTCACCTGGTGACCGCAGGGTAGCACTCGTGGTTGAAGAGCGCGCCAGTGGGGTAGATACCCACGCCGATGTAGAGCGGCTTGGCGCCCTCGAAGAGGTGGGCCCCGTGGACCGTCTCATACACCTCGTGCGCGTTGAACTGCAGCAGGAGCAGATTGCGGACTATCACCTCGCAAACCGCCTGCGACGCTGCAATGGTAAAACCTCTTTAAGACCGCACAGGGTAAAAAAATAGATTTTATTTAAAAACAATTACCTTTTGCGACGTTTTCAGGATCACACTTCTTGAAGAATCCTCCAACCTTGAGGCACTCGGTCAGGAACATAGCCATCACAACCCGTTTCAAATAGTCCTCGCCTCGTCTCTCCTCGCCATGCGTGCACAGCAAGTAAATCTGAGACGCTTTCAGTTCCAGCTTCTCTTCAAAGCTCATTTTATCATCAATATGCTTCTCCTCCTCTTTAATTTCTTCAATATTCTTAAGTCCCTTCTTAGACCTGTTCAGTCTTTCCTTGCGGCTTTTCATCTTGGACTTCTTAGCATTTCCTTCGATGTCATTTAAGGCTGTCCCTTCTACTGTTTTGACGTCATTGTTGGAGAGGAACTTGGAGTGTATGGAGAGAGTGGCGTCGAGCCCGGCTTGGGTGACCATGCGGAGGGCTATGTGGCTCAGGATTGACATTCCCGAACCTGGAAGGAGGTCAGCCAGTGACTCAGCGGTGCCATGGTAGCTGCTCTACTTGTTAGTTCTATTGCTCTACTTCTATTACAGAATACCTACTCAAATACATTTTCAGTATTATGTGTATTGATTATGTGGGTAATATAGGAAAAGGTTTTATTTGTTTAAACATAAAGTTATTATGCAATTTAATTTAAAAAAAAATGCCATACTATACACCATACGAAGCTTTTGCGGATACTTTTATTTAAGTAAATTTTGATTTAATGTTTATACTTAGTCTATACATAATATGGTTATTTCATAACACCTTTATTAATGTTATTACTTACTATTAATGATAGTAAATCATATATCTGTTTAATTTAAAGAATAGCCATTTCCAAATTTACATTTACTTTATCCGTATGGAATAAATAAACAAATTAATAAAAATCCGTTTATACACAATACACATATTACACACAATACAGATGAAATAGCAGGTGCATAAGAAGGAAAGCAAGCTATTTAGTCGATGGTTAACTTATTCGATGGCATTGAGCTACTCATGAAACATTTTAACCGACTTTCGAAGAAAAGAGGAGGTTCTCAATGCGTCGCGGAGATTTTTCTTTTTTTTTATGTTTGTTACCTGAGAACTTTGCTCACCGTGCAACAATTTCGATGATTATTTTTTACATGAAAGCTGTTGCATGCAAGTTGGTCCCATTTAAATTTTTTAATAATCGGTCTCGAGTTATATTGCCATACTAGCTTTCACGTCACGGCGTTGTCCTTGTTGTGTTGTTTTTGAAATCTTTTTTCGCTTGAAATTGTGTTACCCGCGGAAAAAAGCAGTTTCTAGCCTTTCTCGATTAATGCGCTTTAATAACACACTGGCAGAATTTTGCAAATCGGACCAGTAGTTTCTAAGATCAGCGTGTTCAAGAAAACAAAAGCAAACAAAATCTCAGCTTTATAATATTAGTATAGATGTCCCCATTTCATACCGAATTGAGTCTATCCCGGAGTCCCAGGTTCAATCTATCGTGTTTTTGATTTTTTTATGTTTGGGATTGGTTTTTTATTAGCTAAGTGTTTTTGAGCATGTCAGTTTAACCGATTTAAAAAATGTAGCAGGCTCTCACATTCACCGTGTATTTTTATTTTTCATTTTTATTTTAATTAAGCGCATCGCGTGCACATTTAATATATTATGGTGTTTTACTTTTAAGGAAATTAAGGTATTGGAACCGAAAGTTCTGATTAAATTTTTTATTTAAATTTATTTATAAAAGAAAAATAAATTGTTTTATATTATAACTTTTGAAACTATCATGGTTATCAATACTATTTAGATTTATAACGGGATATTGACCATTATTGATTGTCATTCGAGTTTCCCGATATTTCGGCACAGTTACATGCTCCATGATCACGGTGGAACAATCAAAGACAATCAATCATGGTAAATATCGTGTTGTAAATCTAAATAGTGTTGTATATTGTATAGGTTTACCAATGAAAAGATCCAGGAAGGGGCACTCGTGGCTGTGGTAGGTGGAGACGGCGCGGTCGCGGCACGCCACGCTGCAGAAGGCTACTCCCGAGCACTGCGGGCACCACATCGGCGCTGACTCCTCGCAGTCTTCGAGCCTGTCAATGAGAACAGCTCACTTAACCACCAAAAAGCACGCAAATTAATCTTAGACAACCCAAACCATTAGACATTTTACAACTTGTAGTGGTAAGTTGGCAGGAGGATAGCTGTGGTAGCTTCCGGTGAAAATAACTCCAACCAGGTTATGTTTAAGAAACTGTATCTATTCAGCTGTATGACAGCAACACACTACAGTTATATAAGAAAGAGCGGAAGGCACAGTACAATGATAGTTATAGAAGAGAATTCACACAGAAACCACCAGATATTGTAGATCGTATAAAAATTAATAGCAAATAATTTCGGTCATTGGACTCCTCTGTTGAACTAAGTTCAATATACAAGGGGCTCAGACCATAACTCATCGCGCAAGATTATAGTAACACAGAGCGAAAAAATAGTTACAAAATCCTTTGTTGTAATTCCGAAAGTAAGTAGAGCGCTGTAGGAAGGTTCCATACGACTGTTTTTGTTTCTGAATTCCCACTTTATGGAAACTAGGATCTGATGAGGTTATACTTGAGGAATCGGGCTGAACTGTTGATAATCCTATGGGCGACCTGCCCATAGCCATTAATAGGTAAGATAAACAATTGAAGTTGATTGGTCTTTGTATTAATTCGCTTATCTTGTTTTTATATACATAATTACTTGGGGTCATAACCTTTTGAAGCAGTGTAGGCAGTGTGACCCGTAGTAGTCGGTAAGCAGACAGGCCGCGTAAGGGCTGTCCACCAGCAGAACATCTCCCGTTCTGATCTCTGCATCAGCGACGGCAAACCGACCCTGCGAGACAAACCTAGCAACAGTTACTAAGGTGTACGCTTTACATCTGTCATTGGGTAGGAAATAGGTATTATATATAGTATAGGAGATCATTACATAAACAATATTAAGTCCGTCCGTAAGCCCGTCCAAAAATACTAAACACTATTTTTTTTTGCTCTATCTATAATTCAATATTTCCGGACAAACAACAGCACAACATATCTAGCCCTGTGGTAAGCTTGTGCTACGTTACTAGACATCTGATAAACTTCACATAATAGACATATATTCAAAGATATTATTTATTATACACATTAAACACCCAGACCAAGAAGAAAGTACTCGCAGAACATACAAATACTGGACGCTGACTTTCGCCCCCCTGAGGCAATTTATAAAAAGTGCCAAGATATAGAGCATCAAAGTTCTGTAATGCTTGTGAGGTATACAGGTGTAATGCCACCTGGAGGGAAAGTACTCTTAATACTGTAGTTAGAAAATTGTACTCAAAGAAAACATTCCTTTAATTATGAAAATAAAGAAATCTGCATTCAAAGATTTTCGAAAATTCGCTTGCCACACCCGGGAATCGAACCGACTAAAATCTGTAAAAATTACATCTTGTACTTTAATTGCATAGATCGTTAGGGTCAATAATAAGGATGAAATCTTTCTAACAAACTTAATACATTAAATGAAAGGAAAACCATGAAATTTAAAATTATTAATTGAATGGGTCAAGTTAAGCACTTTAACTTAAAGATCCATCTGTTTACTTGTGGCAGTAATTATTAATTATCATTGACGTCATTTATCCATTTAAAATGACGAATTAATAAGTAGAAGACGATTGAAATTTGCAATTGTTTGTACTCCTTTTTTAGATGCAACATATGAGGTTTACACCCTGTATACATATAGTACATTTTGCTCGAAAGCATTACGTCACGCGAAACTTCAACGCACCAGATGCTCTGGATTTCTCTTTTTTTAAAAAAAAGTAAAAATTGGATACCATTTTTGAAGAATTTTAAATGACAGACTAATAATTATTTTTTGTCATGTACCCTATTGAACATACCTTGTCTTCTTCTTCCGCAATTTTGAGCAATTTGGAAAGCGAAGGCATGTTCAGTTTTGCGCCTCCGCTTAGATGAATGCCTGAAAATACATGATTCTAATACAAATACAAAACCTTTTATTGGTAACTGTTGTACAATGTGATTGTTTATGAATAGGGTAGGAAGGGGTTAGCACGTTACATTTATTTGGTATATTCGTTGTCTCTTTCGTAAAATGATTTTATTAACCCAAGACAAAAGACACCTTTTATCCTCATAACTTATAAACGGGTGAACCGATTTTCATCAAACATGTCTTGCGCGAAACTCACCTATATATTATACAAAAACCGCTTCATCCGTTTGGGAGTTATTATATCCCAGACAGACAGACATCCCCACAGACAGACACGTCAAACTTATAACAGAGGGGTGTTAAATATTCAAAATAAACTCGAGTGGGTTCTCAAATGAAAGCGCATCACGTGCACATTACAAAATAGTATGACTGTATACTTTTAAGGAACTTTAACTAAACTAAAAAAAGTACTAAAGGATTTTTTTTAAATTGTAGATTTTGATTCTAAATGTGTCTGATTCTTTCCCTAGCACGCTCCGGGCACCCCCGCGATTGATTCGTTGGTTTCGAAAGTGTAAGTTTGACGATATTGCTGCTGCTTTTCGAATGTAAACTGGTCTAAATATCTGGGTGAAACTGATGTCAATATTTCTGTTTTAATTATGTTATAAATGAAATAATATTAAACTATATTCCTAAGGTATATTCCGAGGTGATTGTAATAACCCTTTATGGTATTCTTCAGCCCCTCATCAAAGGAATTAAAGAAAACCTTAAGTATCATAGGAAAATCTACAGACTAGCCTGTGATTAGAATTATTTTTTTAAGATATGGTAGAGACAGAAACAACAGGTAGTTTCGGGTCACAACTGTATCGTGGCTTGTGCGGAGCGTAAAAGCAGTAAATCTAATTATTCATCGTCTGATGGAAATATCATGTGCAACGAACATTTTATGTGTATACTTAGCAACTAATTTTGTGTTTGCCTATTTATATAAGAAAAATACTTTTAAAATCTAGGTTTATTGTTTTCCATTCACTTTTTGCTATGTGGTATTGAATTGTGGAAACTCTTTTGGATTGTGTAAAACCTATAATATGTATTTACTTATCCAAACTATTGCAAATCTGTGATATACCAAAAGAAAATAAATAAAATAAATATACATATATATAAAAGAGAAACACATTTTCGCTCTCCGCACTATTAACATATACAAATGATGTAGAGATATTATTATTGGGTAAAGCTTTCTTGCCACCTTCACCTTGGTTATATTGCTCGATGTCGGTTTACCTTCCTTGTCGGGGGGCGGCTTGGGCTGGTCCGTGGGGTCCAGCGCCTCCAGGTCCTTAGCCAGCAGCGCACGCGCCGCCTCGTCCGCCCCCAGCAGGCGCGCCGCTAGCTCGTAGGACACCTTCGCGCGGGACCCCTCGCCACCACCTGGATGTTTTTGAAGTGAAACTTCTTTAGAATCGTTGTGATTTGAAACCGGATGAAACGGAAATGGAAATAAGATTGGCTTACCCGACAGGGTAAGCCAATCTTAAACGCTTACAAGGTTAAGCAACGCGCGCGCGACGCCAGTACTTGGATGGGTGACCGCCCGAACAAAATCTTTTTGCATAGTTTTTTTTTTTGTTTTTTTTTATTCTTCTTATTCTTTTGTCGATTTACTAAAGTTTCACTTCTATCGTGTGTGAATCGCACTCACAACTTTTTTTTTTAGTATGCGTTGCCATTAGTACAGTGAAAGTAAGTTAAAGCTACGTATTTGATACGAATTCTTATGAATTTATTTACTTTGGAATAGTATATTGGTTAATATAATACATTTTGGCTTCGCTAACGATATCTTTAGCTTTATGGTAGATAGTTTGCCAATTTTCTTGCCAAATGAGTAAACATTTACAGCTTCACACGTTCCGCACTCAGCTCGAGTGTGACAGCGCTTAGATTAAGTATTTCAAATGGAGCTTCCCCTCTCCGTATTAATTACTAGTCATGCAGCGCTAAAATATTTCTTAGGGAAACTAACCACAAATAAGTAGAGCGTCATCTTGGTGCAAAACATCTAATACTGCGCGGTTCCAACCCTGTTGGGCACGGACACTCATAAACATATTCTAAATCCTATAAGAGAAGCTCTAGACTGTAAGTAGACATTCTAAGACAGAAACAATAACTATACCTTTGTAGCAGTGTCCCATGCGCCAGTAGTACCGTGCGCGCATCTTGGCTGGCAGGCGCTCGCGCAGGGCCAGGCGCAGGTCCTCCAGCGCGGCCGCGGGCCTGCCCAGCGCCAGGAGCACCTCGGAGCGCTGCCAGAGCGCCAGCGCCAGCGACACGCCGCCGTCTATCACCTCGTCCACACCTGAATTGAATAACCTCTGGATAAATATTAACACAGTCGCACATTTTGACCGCACAGCCGCTTAATTACTTCGCGGACCTTGTCAGTAGCAAGTCAGAGTTTGCCACTCTGAAAAGTTTCGTGAAAGCTCGGCACAAAGTTGTCGGAACACAAGGAGCGGGTTAAAAAAATCATTTTTTCTAAAAGGGAAAGAGGGGCACTGATGAGTTTGGAGTCAGAGAAATGGCGGAGCAGCCCGGCGACCAACTCGCAGGTCTGTGATGCGGCATGCCCCTGACTGGGAAGTTTATGATTTATTTTATTTTATTTAAGCATTCAAGTACCGCCCACAGATCACAATATTTATTATAAACCAGTTTTGTAAAAAATATACTATGATATTATGTGCCTATAATAGGCGAGCACAACACTTATGAATAGACACAAACAACAGGTTAAGAGAGAAAAAAATGATACAGGTACATAGATATTTATAGTGTCTTGAGCTGTACGAGAGGCTCATTACTGGTGGTTTGGTCAAAATAACTGTAATGTTGGTGAGAGGTGTTGGTCATACCAGTGGCGGGTGCGCGCAGCACGGCCTGCGAGCCCAGCGCCAGCGCGCGCTGGCGGTCGCCTTCGAGCAGCGCGCGCGCCGCCGCCAGCCGCCGCTCGCTGGCCACGCGGCCGCACTTGCCGCGCCGCAGCGGTTGGATGCGCCCCAGCACCTCGCTCAGAGACCTCATTATCTGTGTAACAGAACATTATATAGAGTGTTGTTGGGGAAGTCGACGCTTTGCTTGCTAATCTACGATTTTTATTCCAGAACTGTATAAAACATATACGAGTTGTGTTAACCCATGTTCAAAAGATCTAAAAGTCTTACTGCGATGAGGGTGGTATAGCCGACCGAGATAAGGTTTAAGCTTAGGCATCCTCGAAAATACATTAGAACTAAGTCAACTTTTGCTTCTTGCGATCGCTCGTTTGTAGCAGGAACTGGAAACTCGAGTGACACTGGATAAACACTCCATGCTTTTAGTTTCGCAACAATTGCTGAAAATAGATACATTATAGCCAAATGCGATCAGGTGCCACGAGCTCAAATATATATCACCTCTTCGTTGTCTTTGACCAGCTGGACTTTTTCCCCCTCAGGCGCCGCCTCCAGGGCCCTCAACCAGGGCTCCTCAGCTAACGCCACCACCTCTTCAGACAGCTCCTTGAAGAACCCTCGCGAATTGGAGCACAGCGTGACGTCACTGCAGGCCTGCGCGTAGGCCGGGTCCATTTGCAGGCCGAGGCGCGACATTTTTACGTCAGGAAGAAGATTATACCTTATGAAGAAGAGGAAAGGATAATAAGAATTAAAAACACCTTCGTGGAGACAAGCCAACCTAACCGGGCCCTGGTATGCCCTGCTGAACGAAGAACGAGGTTTTAGCTACCCGTTTTGGACCAGCGTAATTGGTTATGGGTTTACCCCTAGATATTTTGTGGGAGGCCTTGCCCAGTAGTAGACGGTCCAGACTAAATGATGATATAATGGAAGAAGACGGCTGAAGGCTTAAAGGCGCGGTCGTTTGTTTGCGGAAGGGGTGTTCCTGCCAGACCGGGCCGCTAGGTGTGTAGCGAGTGATATGTTGTGTATTACATTCTTACTTTCCAGTTTTCATTATTTTCTGTTCTAGGTAGAACAGGAGCGGCCCAATCTAAAATAATGTGAAGCAGAAAGACAGACCAAAGGTCAAATATTATGTACATTGGACAAGGACATAAACGTATTTGATGGCAATTGCAGTTTATACACAACTGATTTATTCCGCTTTTATAAATAAAAATTTGCTTCGTGTCGTTAAATTTGCTACATTGATGACTGTTGAGAGAAAAGAAGCGTAGTTGCTACCGACTACGGTTCATTAAAAAAAGTTTGTGCTGAATCTACTGGTTTTTTTGTTGATATTCTAACAAGATTTAATTATTTTAATCCTGAACTAAAATAGACCCAACCCACTTAAGTCTGAAAGCCATTTATAGAATAAGGATTCGTCAAACGACTCTTTTCTAAAGAGACAAGACATTATTTCCATAGAAACTTTGGCAATTCATAGAATTAGAATTCATAGTGGTACATAATCATTAATTACTTTCAATCAATCATTACATCTGCAATTGCCCATAGTATTTTGTTTGCAATTACAGATCTAATGATAGAATAAAAACCTATAAAATTTAAAATCGAAATGAGTCTTCTTGCAGAAAAAATATCTATGGGACACTTGGTATACGGATTATCATTAATTAATTGACTTTAAGTAAGTTAACTTGTCCATGTATGCCCTGTGCTTCTAAGGAAACAAATCTCTTGATTTGATATGAATGTAATAGAAATGAATTGAAAACTGTTCTAGAGTTCACATTCAAAGAAGAAAGAAACTTATTTTGTTGGTAAAACGCAAGACGTGACTCAGACCTCTATATACCGAACACGTTGGTTCCTCAGTAGGTACCTAGAGTCAAGAGATTAAATATAAAAAGTTTCGTCCAATAGCTATAAAGTTAAGAACATTAAAACGAGTTTGTTTTTCTGACTTCAAAGGCAAGTTAATAGGCGAAGAAAAAGTTATTTACGCTCGGGGTTAAAGTCAAAGTTTAATTTTGGTTTGTTTTATTAAAAACCTTTTCATCTAAGCGTTTAAAATAGCAGCGTTTGTTGAGCATTATTTACGTAACTGGTATTTAATACAGTCGCCGGCGCAGGCCGAGCAACATCTACACAATCTAGAAAACTATACACAAATAAGCATTTTTTACCTTTTTTTTTTCTAAAGCTTGCCTTTGCTATCTTTACTATTATACTTAGAGTGGTATATAGGGTTTAATAAGCTAAAGAAATTACCTGTTGTGTTCTCCGCGCGTGAGTTTGCCGGGCCTCGCACGCGCACACTGCCGTCACAAGATGGCTACTGAATCTATTTCTGATTTGTCTGAACGATTGGAAAGCTTCCTCATTATCGTACTGAACTTTGCTATTATTAATTATTGTGTGTCGTATTGTGAGCCGGTAGACTCAGAAGAGAGATATGGTAGTTATTTGCTGTGCAGTCTAGCTCTTACTGAGATTTCTTACAATATTAATAAAAATGCAGGATATGTATTAAATAAAAGTGATTATTTTACATTTTTATAGCACTTAAAACGGATGGCCTTTGTTGCTAAAAAGTACTCAACTGGAGTCAGGAGACCACGAATCGGCTAGCGTAGGACGTCCACCTACAAGATGGAAGTATGATTTAGTGAACCGAAATAACTGGAGATCTTGGAGGGAGGTCTATGTCCAGCTGTGGACGTCCTACGGCTGGAATGATGACAATGATGTATAAATTGTATAATATATGTATAAAAGGTAAAGTAAAAAATAGATAGATAAGGGCTTTCAAAGGTGTTTGTTTGATGTTTGTTTGATAATTGCAAAACAGATCAGAACACTGAGTTTTCGCGCATTTTCCGTGCGAATGGTGCGCATGCGGCGAATGCGGCTACAAAACGGAAGGTTACGAGTATTCATAGTGAGCATGCGTCCTCACTGACGCGGCACGTGCGCCGGCGCCGATATTATAGCTACTGGCATAGATAAAGTACACCAGTCTTCAAAAAAAAAAAAGCTTTGTGAGACAGTTCGCGCAATAGCATCGCGCTACTAAGCTAGCTACGGGCAAGCTAGTAATATTATAAAAGCGAAAGTAGCTAGTAATGTTATTATGACATGACGATTAAATTATGAATAATTATAAAATACGTTAAAACTATTAACAATAGCATATTTTGATAAACTTCATTATTGTTTATCATTAGATAATTATGTCCTATAACTCTTATTGAATTATGACGTCTCTTACTTTTATTTATTTATTTACTACTCAGGTACGCGGGCTACATCTATATAAATAAAAATGAATTGTTGTTCGTTAGTCTGATTAAAACTTGAGAACGGCTGGGACGATTGAGCTGATTTTGGTTTTAAAATGTTTGTCGTAGTCCAGGGTAGGTCTTAACGGTGAGCAAATAAGGGAAATTTTCCGGGAACTTTTTTTACTTGTGCGACGCCGGGGCGGGCCGCTAGTTATAAATACCAGTCAAAACGCATCGCGGGGATATATGTTTTAAACACTAAATTTAAAATAAAAGACGAACAATTCATTCAAGAGTCGATATTAGACTGCTTTAAGTAATTAATAAGAATCGTTAGGGCTACACATCTTATCAAATACCATGAAACGCCTTCGCAGCCTGCGATGCAGGTGCATTTGGGCTGGATACAGGGCAGGAGCCGTAACTATCCACACAACAACATCTAGCCCCGGCATCTGATATACTTAATATAATAGACATACATACATAGATATTTTTTATTGAACTCTCAGACCCAGGAGAAAGAGCTTGCAGAACATACAAACACTTAACCCCTCGGCGGGAATCGGCAGTCAAATTGAATTGAAGTTATCAATTATTAGAATTGAACAAAATCAAGTATACAATGTTACCAATGCTGAATAAATTATCTGTGAACTAAAGCATGACTGAAGAAATCAAAACAGCAATGTTTTATGCGGTTTGCTCGCAAATTCCAACAGAAACATACGAGTCGCACTGCGAACCTCCTCTTATCAAAGTGGGAGTAATTAGTAGGATTAGTAGTAGGATTAGAAATAGGAGTGGGGTAGGATTGATTCTATGAGTAAATAAATATTTCCAGACAATTCTAACAACATATAGCTCCGTGGTAAGCTCTAAGTTTGTGTTACGGGTACTAGCTATCTGATATATTTAATAAAATAGGCATACATATATAGATATTTTTTATTATACCTACATATTAAACACCCAGACCAAGGAGAAAGTGCTTCCAGAACATACAAACACTGTCTTTCTCGGCAGGAATCGAACACGCTGCCTCTTGCGCCGCAAGCGGACCCTCGCCCACCGCCCCACTGAAGCAGTCATATGCAGCAAGTCATACTCTAGTATCATATGTATGTATTTACAAAAATCTAAATTTTAAATTTAAGAAAAACCCCCGATTCTAATGCCATAATTTCCTTAAACGTAAAACAACATAATATTATGTAATGTGGACGCGATGCGCTTTCATTTGATACCCCACACTAGTATATTTGCGGATTTTCGGTTTTCCTTACCCACTCTCACCCCCATAACTTTTAAACGGCACAACCGATTTTCATGAAACATGTCTAAGAACACTCGCGCCAGACTCACCTTTCATACAAAAAAAACTAAATTGAAATCGCTCCATCCGTTCGGGAGCTATGGTGACACAGACAGACAGACAGACAGACACACAGACAGACAGACAGACAGACAGACACGTCAAACTTATAACACCCCTCTTTTTTGGTCGGGGGTTAAAAAAAATATGTATCTACTCGTATGTAGTATATCAGTCACCTAACTAACACCCATAGTACAAGGTCTGCTTAGTTTGGGGTTAGGTGATGCTGTGTGATATTTATTTATTTATTAGGAGCGATGGTGGTACTGTTCTCAGCACCACCTGGAGGTCACGTGGAAGGATTCAGAGGTTAACACCGGACGGCATACATACGGACGTGAACAGAAGAAACCTCCAAAAACTACACTATTATGAAACATTGTTTTTGTAAACTGCATAGGTATTTGAAGTGAATGTTCAATTATAAAAGACCAATTCGTTTTGAGAGAATCAAATAATATTGTCGAATGAAACGACTGATGGAGCATTAAATAAGGTCAGGGCCCGGGACATCCTGCGGGAACGAAGTTAAATGAACTAAATGGGGTGCGCGCGGTCTGATTGCTCGGAAATTTACTTATAAATGTAGGTTACGGTAAATAGTAGTTTCAGACCTGAGGAATCATATTAATTAAGCCATTAGTTTTTAACTAGCTTTAAGCGAAGAGGAAGTAAGCAAAGAGGAAGTTTTCAATTAGATTCCAATATTATGCTGTTTGAACTTTAGAAGATATCTATTTTGGTTCTGTGTGATTTATCTTGACTGTGTTTTTTAACCACGGACCGAAAAGTGGTGTTATAAGTTTGACGTGTCTGTCTGTCTGTATGTGGCATCATAGCTCTTGTACGGATGAAGTGATTTCAATAATTTTTTTTGTATGTAAGGTGACTTTTGTTATTAGAGATGTTTCGTGAAAATCGGTTGAGCTGTTTAAAAGTAATAGGTGGTGAAAGTGGGAAGAAGAAACGAATATCTGCGAATATACTCGAGTGGGGTATCAAACGCACCACGTGCACATTACTTTTGGAATTAATCAATTTTTATATTGATTTTGGGATTATTTTTAATTTTTAATAACAATTAGTATAATAAAAACTAGTTGCAAACCAGAATAGACAAGGACAAGGACGAAGGATACGCTTTTTGACTTTGCAGGAAAGGGATACACTACAAGTACACTTGATCTCTTAGTTCCTTAAACCGTGTCTAACCTAAAATGTCTAATAGGTACTTGTATAATGGCACCTTGAAACATATAGATTCTCTGTACGGCAAAATTATAAGCTTTCTTTAAATGTCAATGTCAATTTTATTTCTAACTTATAAATGAAAATACGTTAAAAAAGCAACGAAACAAAAATAACGATACGAATCAATTTAAGCATCAGAACGGAAGTTACTAACGCACATTCAGAAGATTACATCACGAGACAATAATTGTATACTATATAGACAAGAACCTATTCTATCTAGATAGCGTTTCATAACAATCGCCTTGCAAAGCCGGCTGGACCTCGGGGCTTAATTAATAATACCACAGATTACATATAGTAATAACCGCCCTGCAAGGTAAGATAAACCAATCTCAAATAATCTCTGGGATATGGTAGTGACTGGATATAATATAAACCACTAACTTGACAGGAGACGGTTTTGTCTTATACATTTTTGTTATGTGAATATATATTTAATCTGGATGTAACTATGTATATACATTTGTATCTAGCTGAAAATTAACCTAGAATTCATAGATTTAATTTTTTTCTGAAGCTTTTATTATTGTTTCCTAAGTCATATTTACTATAGCAGCGTGTCCCGCACCGTCGAGTTTGACCCTAGTTTACCTACTTTTTAAAATGTTTTGTTTCAAACTCTTTTGTTTCAAAAGGCGCTTAGGCTGATTACGCCTTTTACGCGCTAAGCGCTACATGAGTATTGTGACCCGTTTTTAAACCATAATAACTTTTTATTTAATGGATTACTATAACATTTTTTTAATTGGGGACATGTATATTGCGACAGGTATTGCTGGTATACGATAAAAACTTACTCTTAATCATTTTACCTATGAAGTAAAGAAAATAATGAACAGTTCAGCAGTAGTAAATCTGTGGTAGTAATTAAATTTGCCCCAAACAAAAGACAGATGAACGCGGCGGGCGACTTTAATTTATTATACCTATTTATAGATTTAATATACATTTTACTAAGTGTCTTCTTTAAACACTATCGCTTAAACTGTATCAGCTCGTGAATAGTTGAGTTGTTTAAAAGATTTAAGTGAGGAGACATCCTCTTAATTTTATAATTATAAAATTTAAATTTTTACTTATATTGTCTGTAAACTATTACATGTTTATGTATTTATGAATTACCGAGTGGGAAAACGATGTTACACATGAGTAAAAAAGGGCAAATTTACGAAGTTTATAATTTTATTTGTAACACATAATTTAATAAGGGCTTTATTATTTATGATAAGGGCATTTAAAAAGCCGTGTACACTCGACTTTCATTTCATTTGGTGGGCTTAAACCCGGCCGCGCACCTCTAGATATTTCTTGAAAAATGTATAGGTGCTATAAACAAGTGCTTAAACCGGGAAGGCAAACATCGTGAGAATGGCATGTTCTGAGACCTTGTAAGTTTGAAGAGTTTGAAGGAGATATAACATTCAACGAAACTTATCCAGCGTGGTGTATTAAGGTATAATCTCTCTCGTCAAGAGAGAAGTCCCAGTGTCCCAGCAGTGGGAACGTAAACAGGAGTGTTTATGTTGTATTTATGTTGGGGACATTGTTCAAAACTCGCAGGTGGCTCCACAAGCACCTACAGTTCACGTCTCTCGTTGTTATATTCATACTTTTTTAAAAAACAGATTATCATTAAAAAATAATATTATTAAAATAGACAATCAAAACATTGGAAATTAAAAGAAAATGAAGTTTTAGTTAGCGGGCTGCATATTGAGTGTTAGTACCTACTTTTGAACTAGATGGCGCTACTTCGCGAATTAGAACGCCCTATCGAAACCTAACATACTTGGATTATCATACTTTGTTTTGTACTGAGGAGGTCTTCAAGATACAGGTTGCCCTAGTTTGGAGGCCATAGATCTACATATACTATGTATGTACTATTTAGACCAATATACTTATTCTTATTATGTATAACAAAATATTTTTTTAAATATGCATTGATCAGGTTCAAATATTCAAATAACCTATTTATGCACTTTGGCAAATGAACTTATTTAAAAAAGCATTTAGCAATAGCATGGTTTCACTTTAAAAGTGTTCTTTAGTAAGAGTCAAATTTATTTTATCTAACATATGAATGCTGTGTAGTTTTGCATGACGGGATATGTCTATGTAATAAGAATAACCTGGTTATTAAGACAAATACATCGTTTATTTGCTTAAAGAGCATACAATACAAGTCAACAAAATTAAAATAGGAATTTAATCTAATTTATGGGCTTTTAAAATTAATTTGGCTGCTTTCTAAATAACACTTTGAAGTGATTGTTGAAAATACATAAGGCTTACTATTGCTACCCGCTTTTTAAAATGGGATAACTTAAATTCAAATTAAATAAAAGGCTAAACGGAATTAACCTTGCCATGTTATTATTTTTGGCAGAGCAAGATTCCTCTAACACGGGTATTTATGTATTTTATATAAAAGAGGACCTCACACTAATTTGAAGGTTTTGTCTGTTCACGTCCGTAAGTGGTAACCCTCTGAATCCTTACACGTGACCTCCGGGTGGTGCTAAGAACAGTCTCTGGTGGTAGGCTTCGGCCGTGGCTTGTCGGGCTGGGCCAGTGCGTGAAGCGATTTTTACGTGTTTCGTAATGTGGTCGGGAGAAGCCATCTACCTTCTAGGTCTTCATGCTCCATCATAGACCACATCGTCACTTAACATCAGGTGAGATTGTGGTCAAATGAAGGCTTCTAATATATGCTAATTTGTAAAACAACATAATATTATGTAATGTGGACGCGATGCGTTTTCATTTGATACCCCACACTAGAATTTTTGCAGATTTTCGGTTTTCCTTCCCCACTCTCGCCCCCATAACTTTTAAACGGCACAACCGATTTTCATGAAACATGTCTAAGAACACTCGCGCCAGACTCACCTTTCATACAAAAAAAACTATATTGAAATCGTTCCATTCGTTCGGGAGCTATAGTGCCACAGACAGACAGACAGACACACAGACAGACACGTCAAACTTATAACACCCCTCTTTTTTGGGGTTAAAAAGCCTTGTTAAGCCTTAATGTTTAAGATCTCTTTATAAAGGGTAAAGAGATCTTCAACATTAAGTAGATGAATAAATGTTTTAGTATTTCTTTTTTGTATTAATTGTGTATAAGACCAGGGTTAGTTTTGAACTCGATCTTGCTACCTCAGCAGTCTTCAAGTAATTAGCTATAGAGGCACATTATATCTAATTATAAGTAGGTACTGGCTGGGTAAAGCCTCGCGTTATCTTATCTGGAGCTAGCGCTTATCTCGCCACTAAGCCGAGGGAGGCGACCTTATTCCCAAACTGACGAACTGTTATTAGACTTTCCATATAGATGTGAATATCAACTTAAATAATAATATTTGTAAATGATTTTTAATTAGTAATAAAACACCCTTGCTAACCCCCGACTAAATACTAAGTTTGATGTCTATTATTTTGTATGAATGGTGAGTTTTGCGCGATTGTTCATAGACATGTTTGATGATAATCGGTTGACAAGTTATGAGAGTTAAAAGTGGGGAATAAAAACCGGAAATCTGAAATGAAAGCGCATTACAAAATAGTACAACTTTTTACTTTAAGGTAAGTAAAGTTTTGAAATCAGCAGTTTTGTATAAAATAAAATTAGATATTAGGTTTATCTGCTTCAGTGGCGCGGTGGGCGAGGGCCCGCTTGCGGCGCAAGCGGTAGCGGGTTCGATTCCCGCCGAGGGTAAAAGTGTTTGTTTGTTCTGCAAGCACTTTCTCCTTATTCTGGGCGTTGCATATGTATAGGTACTTAAAAATATCTATATATGCATGCATATTATATTAAGTATATCAGATATCTAGAGTACCCGTAACACAAGCCCAGAGATTACCACGGGGCTAGATGTTGTTGTGTGAATTGTCTGGAAATATTTTTTTACTTATTATTTTGTTTAAGCTATTTTTAATTTATGCAGAAAAAGATTAAGATGCGTTCGTAACTTACGCACGTCTGTCGAAATCTTTCTGCACTAGCAGTAGCGGGTCGAAGCCCACTAGCGACATCTCGCAGAAGCCACGGCACCACTCACCTTCCACAGCTGATATTGCTATTCACATTTAATCCAATTCAGGTTCGATTTCCTGCGAAGCATTTTACATTTCACATAATCTAAAATAAACTAGGTTTACGTTTTCGTTTCCTGTGTTTTTTAAATATCTCGCGGGAACATAGTATTAAACGGTAAAAACCTAGGTATATCCTTTCTCGATAAATGGTCACACTGAAAGAAGGTTCAAATCGAACTACAACTTCCTGAGATTCCTGAGATTAGCGCACACACAAAAAATCAAATAAACAGACCCTTCAGCTATATAATATTAGAATAGATTAATAAAGATCACTGGTTATTTGAGGCTAAGTACGTCCACTGCTAGAAATATACTTCCATCAAAGATTTCCAGTTGTTACAGCTGGCAGCGGCCTGCATCCACCGTGAACCCGCGGCCAGTATGCTGTCCCTACTACAACTACCATCTGTTCTAAGTGCCATAGTCTGCCAGCTATAAAATGAAGTAGCTTCCGCAGCTGACTCGCTTGCTTGTTTACTACCTTATACTACCTACTTAAGGGATTTTAATGCGGTTTCCAGCAAGACAAACTTCAGCAAAAATGTTTTATGAATGTATATTTTAGCTCGAAAAAAATTATATGAATGTTTCCTTAATATTTTTACTGCGTTGGTAAGAAAAAGTGTTTTAGGTATGAAATGTTTAAAGGAGTCCAATTGACGTAATTCTGAAGTGGTATTCAAGAACCGACTTAAGAATATTCTTATAGATATAAATGGTATTATTATAGTTTATTAATTCCTTCTTGACAAATTTTAGTATCTTATAATTAATAAAAATATATTTAACGATGTATCTACATATAATAATAACGCCCACCTTACATCTTGGCCTGAAGTATATAACTTCTTACCTACTAAAATTTAAGCATACCTACGATATATTTTTTTGGATAAAACAGACGTTCCCCTTAAAGAACGCACCAATGTTTAGTTTTAATTTACGCTAGACGTATTTTTTATACTATTTCAAGTCTATAAGAAAACAAAATATAAAAATTTAAGAAAAACCCCCGATTCCATTGCCATAATTTCCTTAAACGTAAAACAACATAATATTATGTAATGTGGACGCGATGCGATTTCATTTGATACCCCACACTAGTATATTTGCAGATTTTCGGGTTTCCTTACCCACTCTCACCCCCATAACTTTTAAACGGCACAACCGATTTTCATGAAACATGTCTAAGAACACTTGCGCCAGACTCACCTTTCATACAAAAAAAACTAAATTGAAATCGCTCCATCCGTTCGGGAGCTATGGTGCCACAGACAGACAGACACGTCAAACTTATAACACCCCTCTTTTTTGGTCGGGGGTTAAAAATACAAATGGCAATGTAAAATTGTAACCATTAATAAATTTAAAAGAGATCTCTACGCGAAGATTCGTAATGTATTTATTGGTTGTAAAGATGTTGGGTTAGGTCAGTGGATCAGAAACAGTTAGCCGCAAATATTGATAACACATTATATATTTGAAGTCTATATACTAAATTGTCTATATACTAAAATGTAATTATTAAAGATTTAATTAAACAAAAACATAACATTAAATAATATATTTAGCACTAAAATATATTTAAGGACACTTTTAAGATCGAATTTTACCCCGAGATTAATGGTAGACTTAAATTTATAAAAAATGGACCTTTAGAACTTAAGGAGGAAAAAACGTAAGGCCAAGAACAAAAACCATAATATAAGATAAAATGTTTATTACCTCGTTCTAAGCGATGTAAAATATGAGCAATAATGAATATCTAAATCAGTAAAATCGCTTCTAACCAAAGGAATAAAACTAAGCCCCAATTTCACCATTTTATGCTACAAATCGAGTTTTATTGAACCTAGTTCAACCATTAAAATATCAATATGATCTTAGTTAGGCGATAAAAAGAGTTATGCGTGCTCTGATCGCGCATATAACTAAGAAGTAAGCCACGGATGACCTACTAGAAAAAAGTACAATATTTATTAAAACCTTAGTTAATTAATGAACAATAAGCATGAATGACATTTTATATTAGCTATAATATATTTTATGTTACTAGATGCGATGCAGATCCATCAGAGGGACACTCTCAGAACCACAAGACTGACCACCTAACACAAAAAATGGTCAGTCACCATTTTATATATCTTTTCTCCTATGCCGCTAAACAGAGAGGCTTCATCTCGAGCCTCCGCGCCGGCGCCGGCGCAGTGCGTGACGGCGCGCTGTGACGCTCTTATCTTTGTTATCACGCGTTCAGTCGCGCGCTGACCGCCGCACTGAGCGCACGTGCGCGTCCCATCACCCCTCGCGAGTGAGTGAACTGCAGAACCTCCACACGTGACAGCTGCGAAAACTACCAATAATCTTGTAAGTTATAAAATGTCTATGTTTTGAGTTAAGTTTGCAATCACAATAGGCAGTGGAAGTGTCGTCGGTGATAGCAAACATTGGGGAGATTAGTTGGCAGTTGGCGCGCGAGGTCGACACGAAAATTTCAAGATCATTAGGAGTCAATAGAGCGAGGCGGAAACTGTGGAGCCTCCGCTCTTACATCACGGACACTTTAACTTGTTTTACGACACAGTCGGAGAGTCAGGCGCATTATGCCGATGCGGTGGGGGATGGGTTTGAACGGGATCGGAAACAATCGTTGGCGCGACTTTTCAATAGATATACACAGATGTTCTCGTGTTAAATTCGGTCACTGATATTGAAATCTGTTTAAGTGTACTTATTATTGTGCCTTACAGTATTTTATATTTTTGTTTACGATACATTCAGTTAATCTCTCTCTTTAATGTTTTCGGAACCATTCACAATGGCGCTGGCTATTTCAATAGATACGTACATTCAGATATTCTCATGTTAAATAACGTTTACGCTGTAAATCTACAAAATTGTACTTTGGATTATTCTTTCAGTATTTTATTTTTGTGTTTGTTTAGTCTGTCAACGTTCAGTTAGCGAAGTCACGAGTGCCCAGTTTGCGTCGTCCACGCACGACAGCCACTGGTAGTTACCTCGAACATGTTGTATCAATAAAATACTAATATTATGGGTTGAAGATTCTTCAAATCGCAGCTATGCTTACTTACTACTTACTGTAATTGAGCATCTGTATGCAAAGCACGCTCCGCTTATTATTTTCGAGTGGTAGTGCAATACATATTTATTTATTTATTTAATGATTGTGCGTGAGCTGAGTTGCTGGTGCATATCAGGTACCAGGATAGCAGAAACTATGAAGCATACTTGTAACACTTATTTTAATAAGAGAGTTTAGTGAAGGCTTACAGTTTTAATCATCTCGTGATACCTAAAGCAGTTTATCTGCTGCGTTTAAGCATATTTTAGAAAATATGAAAAGTTATTCCTGAAACAGCGCCAATGCTAAGGAAAGGTATAGTGATGGTGTTGTACGTAACTAGTGACCATTGAACGGAACCTAGCTGGACCTAATTCTTGGTTGGGGGGACTAAGGACTTTACTGACGTCTTTGCTTTGGCTTGGGAGAGTTTGTGCCTGAACCTATGTCTGTGCTTAAGTTTACTCGAAATACCAACTAAGTGTAGAGAAATGCGATATGTTTCAGCTACTTTACTGGGTATATATGTAATATACACTACCACTATATTGTAGTAATCAAATATATAAAAATATCTTTAATACTAGAAAAACAAAACAAGTTTGATGAAGAAACATGGTATTAAGGTACACATAGTTTTTAACCAATTGGACCGGTTTTTGGTGGTTCTTTAGAGTAAAAAAGTATCAATCTATTATTTGTTTTTGTACCTGTATTCCGTTATTACAATTGACGCCTCGCTCTTACTAAATAGTACTTGTGAATATACATGAATGATCCTATGCTGAAAAAAAGCCGTGTTGGCTAAGTGGTACCACACTCAACATAGTATAAGGATTTTCTTCCCGAAAAAAATCCATTGCGATTAAAACATAGGAAAGTATTACTAATAAATAAAATAAATAAATATTTCCGGATAATCTACACAACCAGATCTAGCACCGAAGTAATCTCTAAAGCTTGAGTTACGGTACGGGTACTAGACATCTAAAACTTAATATAATGGACATACATATATAGATATATTATATAATACTTATAAACACCCGGACCAAGGAGAAAGTGATAACAACACTTGACCCCTCGGCGGGTAATATCTCATGAATTAAGAAATTAAAACTCAGGCATAAAGTAAGGTCGAATAAACTTAAGATGATAATAATAATATACTTACTACAATATCATATTTTACATATTGCGTATTTCGTGGCTAGTTATTTAGTTTATTTGTTGAGTAAAACTAGAAATAAGATTTTCAATTACCGATGTTGGCTTTGACAATTGTGGTTGAGAGCGTCGCAAGCAGTAACAGCTCAACCACAAATCTACGAGTGGCCGCTGAAATTGGATCTCAACTATCCGAGTGCGCGCAGCCTCCGCTTACCCAATTAAGACTAATTCTCACTTCGTCTCGGCTTGTAAATTTCTAATTTACAGAACTCGATTGATTTACTCCCTAGATTGAATTGCTAGATTTCAAGCAAATGCTGTTACTTGGAGCGGAAACGAGGGGTGCAGTAAGCTGCAGAGATTTAACGATGAGGTATTCCAATTAGAGCACCAATTTTAAACAGTACCGAGCGGAGAGTACCAAAGTTATTCCAATTGGAGCACCAATTCTAATGAAAGGTCTAGTGATGGGGTTGTACGTAACTAGAAACCGTTGAGCTGAAAATTATAAAATAACCACCAGCTAATACCGATTTACCAACAATAAAGGGGGGATATTTATGTCTGTTAATCTTTTTTACTCAAATATCTTAAAAACCGCACAACTTAGAGGTATAGTAACTTATCAATTTTGTTTGTCAAACAAACTTTTACTCTGTCGATTGACTGTTTTTTCAAAAAGGCTGACCAGTAGGTAACTTTGCCAAAATGGTGGAACCCCTTTGGTGAAAACTGCAATTAGTACTGTACCTGCAAATTAAAAAAAAACAGCTCTGATATCTTGTACAGATACATGTCATTTTAATGGGGGTGACGGTGAGCGAAGCAAAGTATTTTTCGTCTTCGTTCTGTTTAAAACTCTTATCCAACTCCGAGTATGGATCTGATGAAGATTTCATCTGATCGGTAGAATTTATCGAGAATTTCTAAAATAATTTAATTACGGTTTTATATTTTAAATATTTCTTAGAAGATAAAGTTTACAGTAATTTAAATTGAGTTTCGTCCAATTAGTCACAATAAAATTCTGAAAACAGATATTCTCAAATCCTAAATCTGTGTCTCAAATGTCCATATTAATTTAGAATTTAACTAGATAATTGGTGGGATTCTCGTCTATTGCGATCTCATTAGATTCGAAGTATTATGTATCTGTAGCCATATATACCATAGATGCTTAAATGGGTATTTTGCCTCTACGGGGTTCGTTGTAGAGGGTCTACGGGTCTACAGTGCTACGCCACATTTTCGTAGCGATCCAATCCTACTAATATTATAAACGCGAAAGCATTTTGAGCATGTTGGTATGTGTGTTTATTGCTCTTTAACGCAAAAACTTATAAAGGGATTTTCATGAAGCTACACAATAGTGTAGCTTACATATTAGAATATCACTTAGGCTTTTGACCGCGGTGAAATACCAGTTTTTTTCGGGAAAAATAATTATTGCGAATAAAGTCCGATTCGGATCACGAACATTGTTTTCCCAGTAAATGACCAAAATAATTTGAACAGGATAATATATTATCACTAGCTTACTAGCTATAGATTACTATTATTAATACGAAAATATTACCTTAAAACATCGCGCCGCGGGCTCCGGCGTAAGAAAGTTGTCTTCTACGGACCCGGCCACGGGATTCCAAAGACAGACAGATCGTCTTCTTGGACACACAATACAGTGCTCGCGAACCCGCTCACCTAACCTTCCTTAATATGATCCCTTAATATGGTTACAATTACGGCGGCTAATGTCCGTGTACGTGTGTGTGACGAACTATAGGCTGAAATCTAATGATGTTAATGCAATGAAATCGGTCATGCCATCAACATCATTCTATTCGCTGCGAAGACGGGTTTTATTCGCGTTAAATGTACGATATTATGTTACGATTACGATAGTTTTCCGCCCTCAGTTCTTCCGGAGTAATAATAGATAATCTCGCGCTAAATAATATATTTTGTTTTTACTGTATACATATAATAGTTAAAGCGAGAGCCGTGTCGGTCGAGGGTTCAAACCTCCGTCGCCGCGCACTTCTGGATTTTTCATCTAGAAATATGTATGTGCGCTTTAAGCACGTGCTTTAACGGTGAAGGAAAACATCGCCAGGTAACCGGCATGTTCTGAGAACTTTGAAGGTTTGAAAGACATGTGACTTTCAACCTGTACCAATAAAGCTGTGTTGTTGTATTCGCTTCTCAACTCAGTATAAAACTTTGTCATTTCCTTGATATTTTTTGTTTAAACAATTTACATAGTTTTATTAATTTTAAGTTGACCTGTCCATGTAGGCCATGTGCTTCTAAGGAAATAAACGTTTTGACTTTAACTTTGACTTTGACCTGTATTTGGCCAGCGTTGTTATTTAAGGCCCAATTTCTCGTCAAGAGAGAAGTCCCAGTAGTGAGAACGTCAATAGGATGTTGATGATGAAAGCGTTCAAGATGCTCAAACCATTTTGTCATTATGTTTGTTTCTAGGTATTGGTATGTAGACAACAGCAGTGGCAAGTATAGAGTATGCCGGTTTATCTCGATTGCCGCGTGTTCAAATGTTTATTGTCGTCGATAAGTAATCTTGACAGGCGCGTAGTACTCGGCCGATTTGGCCGATAATGTGGCGAGTGTGGCCGGACCACATTCTTGGACGAATTAGGCAGTAAAGTGGTCGGGGATTCATATCGTGGGGTGGCAATGTTGCTAGAACCAAAATGGGAAGCATCTCACATTATATTATTATTCAACTAGATGGACGTACGACCTGGTGAAGGTGGCGGGCTCGCGGTGGTTACAAGGTGCTACCGACCGATGTTACTGGAAGTCTTTGAGGGACGCCTATGTCCAGCAATGGAAGTCCTACGGCTGAAATGATGATGATGGTGACATTATTATGGTATCAAATTATTATTATGTAATTAACCTAGATTAATTAGTTTAGTTCCTTCTGCGGTAATTCGGTTTACTTCTTTTAATTGATGCTGTACGCGAGTTTATTAATTGCTAAGCGGAAACTTTTCACATTGTTTAAGGATATTGTACTAACGATATAACTTGAAGTTTGACATATTTGAATCGATAAATGTTAACTTATTTTCCACAGTTAAAGTGAGTAGTAGGAGTCAGTAATGGATGTAGGCAGTACATATTTTTTTCTTAATGTCTGTAAAGCCTAACACAAAAAAAGAACTTTCATGTTAATTTACATAGTATCACTTTACCACGTAAGACAGGTTGATTTATAAAAAAATGCCAATCAACTGCATCGAGTGTATACGCACGCCCATCAACCTAATCTAGGTAGGTACTAAACTAGGTGTACTTGTGTGGAAATCGCGATATCTACAGAACTCGACAAGTCAGTTGAGTTGATGTAGAAGATGCATACTCGTGAATTCGGTAGACCTTACGACTTAAAGACAAAGTAAAATCGTTTATTTCCTTAGAAGCATATTTTTACAGGACATATAGGTCAACTAAAAGTAAATAAACCCCTTTTGATGTTCCCACTGCTGGGACACAGGGACTTCTCTCTTGACGAGGAATATTAGGCCTTAATTCACCATGCTGACCAAGTGCGCGTTAGAGAATTAAATAAAATATAAAACACAAAAACTATCAAGTAAATAACATTAAAAGTAAAAAAGTAAAGTAAAAAGTAATTTATTTAACAAAAATACAGTAATACCTACATAGTTATTGGTAGTACGATGAGGATACAAAAGTTTATAACTGTGGAGTATTCTCATCGCCCTCCTCCAGGCTCTATAAATAAATACATATTAATCTACTCTAAATCTAAATAAAAAGAGAGAAAAAAAAAGTTAAACAATTCTTAATTAAAGTTTATATTCTTTGATTACGTGATTAAACTAACATGCAATTTTATGCAAAAATTTTTTTAATTTTTTTTTTTTTTTTTATTTAAAGAAAAAGGCTTTGTCGCTTAGCGACCATACCGCCTTGTAAATTCACATTAATCAATATACCGAACAAGTAATATTAACTAACAAAAACAGTCTAACTTCTTAAAAATAAACACTTCCTAACTAATTCATACAGTTTTTCAGCTTCTTTGGATAGAGGAGATGACAGAATTACAATGACCAACATTATTTACTGTACAATTTTTAAATATTTGTTTCCTTTCATTCGCAATACGCTTACATTCCATTATCACGTGATATGCATCTTCAACAGTACCACATTCAATACAATTAGGAGAATCAACTTTTTTCATTAGGAATGCGAACTTATTAATTATTATTTTTTTTAATAATAAATGTAATAAATTGGATTTTATATATAATTAGCTAAAATTTTAATTTGGTTTTCATATGTTTATTCGGTATTATTGCTTTTATACATATTAAATAAGTGTTAGACGCACATCACGCGTAGATAATTGATGACATCAGGTTCTTGAGAATCTGAACAACAAGATGCATAAGTGAATGTTAGTGTGCGCGTGAGTGTTGGGTGAGTGTGTTTATGTGTATGTATGTGTGTGTATGGGTGTGTATGGGTGTGATCAATGGGTGAAAAAAATATAAATGTAAATAATTATACAAATTACGCAGGGAGCTTCAATAGATCTTCCGTTTCCTCGTAGGTAAGAGTCAAAAGCCATTGGGTACATAGTTGTTTAAGTTATTTTAGAGTTTGTTTTAATTTTTTACACTGAATTAAGAAGCGAATGATACAAAATAGCTTTAATCAGTTTTTACAATTGTGTAGGTACGTAAACAATTTTGGTGTTCTTATATATTATAAGTACCTGTTATAAATTTAACATTGACTAAAAGATTTTGGAAGCCTCTCTGGTAGACGTGCATTTTTTAGTTGGGAGCTATTTGTAATATGAGCATATCTATCTGTCCTTGTTGACCAGAACCATTGACTATGATAATAGACATAATGATTGTCTAATGACGCCGTGCGGAGTCGTGACGTAGTGAAGCTGAGTGCGGGGCCGGTACCCAAACCTGTTATCAGCTGGCGGAAGTAAAGGCTGCCTCGTCAGAGCCACTTCAGCAAAAAATTAGACACACCATTTTGTAGATTCGATAAAACCTGTTGGTATTTATTTTTAATTAATAACAAGTTATTACATGTATTTTAATTAAATACTTTAGTACCTATGGATTTGCTTACATTCAACTATAAACGGGTTATTGATATCGTAAAACTATAGTGACCTCATATTTATATACTAAATTGGCCAAATGGATAAAGTAATTATCAAAATCAATGGAAAATTGTACGCAAGATAACTATTTGTACTTGTTAAGGTACATTCCTACGCGAGATAGCAGTACTGACGGCTTAACTCCGTGGTTGATGTCCAGGTAAAAAATATTTGCTGTCTAGGTCATTATTATTTCATCATAGTCGTCCACTGCTGGACATAACCCTCCGTACCTAAAAGATTCCGGGCGGTAGTTGGTGGACGTCCTACGTCTCGTTTTCATTGAACAGATAGAAAAAAATAATAATCTGTGTTTCGTAATCTCCGAGATAAATTAGTTAACGGTTAAAATATAGAACTATGAGTATCATGCAACTGACAACTATCAGCAGTGACTTACCGATAATGCTCTATAGTTAAACCATTGACCAAATTTACTCGGAGACTGTGAAAAAGCCTTGAGAATTTTATTTATGTCCACGTATGGCATGACTTAGCGTCTTTGCCCGGTAAGTTAGGTACATCATTTTTTAACTACATTATTTACGTAGATTTCGTTATTGACGAATATAGAATTTTATTCTTATTTTATCGCTTTTTACCCCAATAACAATATACAACAAGATACAAAGTCAATGTCGAAACGTTTTTTTCCTTAGACGCACAGGGCATACATGGACAGGTCAACTTAAAGTTAATTTAAATAAAAACTAAGAATAATCAAGGAAATACAATTTTCTTTACGTTAAGTTTCAAAATCATTTATTCGATTGTTTGATTTGACATATCTTATTACCTACTCTTTTTCAAAATAAGACCATTAAAAAATTACATACCCGTAATTTATTCAATACTAGCTGTGCCCCGCGGTGTTACCCGCGTTATAATGGATTTTCCCGCGGAATGACGTTTTCCCGCGGTAAAGAGTAGCCTATGTTATTTTTCAGGCTCTAGAGATTCTGTGTACCAAATTTCATTCAAATCCATTCAGTAGTTTTTACGTGAAAGAGTAACAAACATCCATACATCCATACTTACAAACTTTCGCCTTTATAATAGTAGTAGGATTTATAAATATTTGATTTGATTCGATTCTACCTTTTCAATATGATATTTTTTCTACTTCAGGCAAAGAGGTTTGTTCCTACATCATTCAAGATCTAGAATAAAACAAAGTATATACAAAATAAGACAAAGACATTTCTCATATTTAGGTTATAATAGAAAACAAGACATATTATTTCCTAATTGACCGTAAACAAGCGTCGCCGCGCAGAGCAGGTGTGAAGTTCCTGCGACATTGAGCCATTGTGTGCGCGCGGCGGCTAAGTCGCCGGGCACGCGGCGAACTCACAGGGACACACACACTCAGTATATCATTGTCTTCTCTAGAATACATAAATAAATCATTTTCAATAATTGTTTTGACTATTCCGACGGTTCTAGCCAAATATTTAAGAATACAGCTAACGTTACTATAATAAGTAGTTGTCCTCACGTGCATATAGATTTCTTCACTCTGTATTATGTATATAAATATATTAACACTAACTTTACAGAAGAAATTAACTTTACCCCAAAATAAATAAATATAAAAAATAGTCTGATATCCTAGACAAGAGCGTCCCGCACTTGACCAATCTTGATAATATCACAGTCATGCTTGAGACTCGCGTTCACCAAACCACAAACAAAATTTTGTTCAACATTGTTTGACATTTTCAGTTCCGTTGAGAGCGAACGATATTTAGCTTGCACATAATAATTACTATATAATTATTACTATCATTAATGTAATGACTTCCATTCTGCGAAACTCGAGTAATATTCAAAATGGTTAAAATAAATATTCACTACAAAGCACTCGTTATTTTGCCAAAATAACTGAATTTATGTGTGGGGGAAAGAATGCATATTTAGGGAAAATATTGAATGTGAAACCAATTACGTGACAACCCTTCGAGACGTGAACAATAGACATTTGTAATATTTGCATTGTTCTGGAAGTTATCTACTAAAAACTATCAGTAATCACAAAGGCAATCTAAGATGCGCAGTACACTCGTAATGTATGTATCTTCAATCTTTTCAATGAGTAATCCAGAAATCATCATTTATTTATTATAAACCTTTCATATGGGTGCAAATTAACCACAATAGTCTTGTTCCCGAATCACTTTAATCTATTGCTGAAAACTCCATGAAAATCAGCTTAGACCTAAACGATAATAGTATCGAAATATTTTTTCCATCTCAATTGGTGATGCAAAGATTATCCGCACGCCTCTGTCAAAGTGTCAATAGCTAATAATGACCTCAATTCATATTCACTGAGTCCAATACTGATTCACTTAGTCCATAGAGCTGTGTGTCGTCTATTGTCTCTGGTTCAATTAAATTGTAGCTTGTTTGTGGTGCGCTGACAATGGCGGCAACTGGGCAGCGGGAGTCAGGCAGGAAATCTGAGACTAACTGAGCACTAACGAAGCTAATATCTCCAAACTGACTGTTTCTCTATTCCTCGGACAGACGTAGCTTATATCTATTGAAATAGAAGCCTGAAAGCTCTGTACAGTTTCGATGCTTTGTGAAAACTTATATTCTTGATTCATCTGTCTTTATTCAAATCTTTTAATGGAGTTGGAATTGACCGGTTTTCGATTGACTGTCTCAGTTCACTTGCGGTGCGAGAGGTAGCGGGTTGGATTTCCGCCGAGGGGTCAGTTTGTATGTGTTCTGTAGACACGTTGCCCTTGGTCCGGTTGAATAAGTCCAATAAAGATTATTATTCAACCAGGTTACAGGTCAGGTTTCTACCATAAAGGTATCTTCTTAAAAATGTACATACGTAATTTATATATGTATAAAAAACTGTCTGTAAGTATTTTCATATGTCTAATATCCGTAACACAAGCTTAGAGCTAGACATAGATATATACTTAATATTATAGACATACATACATTTATATTTATTTTTGTACACATTAAACACCCAAACCACGGATAAAGACGATGAGAATCGAGCCCGCTACCTTTTGAACCACAAGCGGACTTCGCCCACCGCACTTATAAATGTGATTATTTCTTTCTTATTCGCTTATTCAGCTTAGCAAAGAGAGCAGCGCTCACGGTAGGCCAGGTCCCTACACATCAATTGGACACCCCTTCGTCCTTCCCACTTCCAGAGCAAAGTAACCGGACAAAAAAGATCTGGAACTTGCGTAGTTTTGCACACAAATTTTCGCTTTCACAAATATATCGGTGAATTGTATATTTCTGCAAATATCGCCGCAATCACTATCATATTAGTTGATGACGGCTGCAAACAAATTTACAAATTGTTCAATTATGAAAATATTGTCTGGCTCGTTCCGGCTTTAATTGGTAACAAAAACTTTTTAATTAATTAATAAATGGGTGAAAGAAGGTGAAAATCTGGAGAGCGAAAGTAAAAAACTATAAAACTAGTAAGTATGACAAATTATGAACGTAAAGCATACAAATAGAAAAGCATAATTGATTTTCCCGCAAAATGGGGTATGTATTTTACCGCGGTAGAAAATTCAAACTGTTTTATTAGAAACGGGCGAGATTGACTTATGCCTAGTTGCTCAGCTATTTTGCTATTAGAATTAAACACACCACAGGCCACTTGACGGCGAGATACGCATTGAAACATTTCAAAACGTGGTTGAAGAAGAGTTTATAAATAGTAACCATGGTAACATAGCAATACTTCATCATTGACTACACTTTACGACTTCGCTAAAACTTCCCTGTAGCACCGGACTCCCTGAACACTACACCGTGTAAACTTAAGTGTAACAAGACCATCAATGAAAGTGACAGCTGCGACATACAAGATAATGTATCTGAAGCGCCATCTTGGCTATCGCTCGGTAAATGAGTTTATAATAGGAGTAGTCGGCTCTAGTACTACTAGATAGGGTATCAGCTGATAAGTGGATCGCTGATAGCGCGTGTTGTCACCCTACTTGTTGTGTTTGTGGGTGCACTGGGCTTCACGCGAAGGAATCTTCTTCCGTTTCTCTCTCCGTTTGTACTACTGGACTTTAAAGATATCGTGTCCGAACCACGACCAAGCGTCGGGTTGGTGTAACTTTAGACTGCGCCCGGCCGTTGTTGCAGCCGTCGCAAATACATATTATTAAATAATATTAATTTGGACTGGGACACAGGGACTTCTCTCTTTACGAGAGAGATTAGACCTTAACTCACCACGCTGACTAAGTTCGGGTTGGTGAATGTCACATGTCTTACAAACACTTCAAAATTCTCAGAACATGGCGGTTTCCTCACGATGTTTGCCTTCGCCGTTAAAGCACGCGTTTTTTGTAGCAGAAAAATCCAGAGTTGCGCGGCGAGGTTTGCGAGCCCACGACCTTGGGAATGAAAGGCGAGTGTACTTCCACTTAGCCAAAACGGCTTCAAAAATTCTACTGAAACTATAATATAATGGTAGTTTGTAAGTTTGCAAGTAGTAGTGCTGTGCTGACAGTACCGTTGACGCAATGACTAATCACATAATCCCGCGGTAATCTGCGCCGGCCTGTGGAAAATTTCACTAACATTAAATTCAAACATTCACCAAGAGAGGAGTCATATATTAAAGTCAAGTCAAAGTCAAATCGTTTGTATCCTTAGAAGCACAGGGCATACATGGACAGGTCAACTTGAAATTAATGAAACATACATATTTATAAACAATTCCTTTTAGATTAGATATTAGATTCGAACAACGAAAAATCAAGAGTTTCACTCCTCTTATCTTTTGAATGGTTTAACCAGTTTTTATGAAGCATTGTGCATGCAAAAAAAGAAAGAGAATCGAATTCGGTTCATTCGTTTGCGAGTAAAATGGAGCGGAAGGGGAAACGAACCACAACAGCTTCCGGCTGGGTTTGTTTTTTATTTTCTCTGGTGGCTCAGCCAAACGAATTTGAGCATATTTGACGTTTCTCACTTTTAAGGCAATTTATCATAAGTCTGACATTTAGCATAATAATTGATAAAAACACCTGAAATTTTATTTAAAATATTGTAAAAACTGAAAATTTCAGAAAATCATGTTGTGAAGGAAGAGCAAATATACGGTCCCTAAGGTTTAAAACGGGCGTAAATAACTAGAGCGGAAACTGAAAATCTACTCGTGTTCTTTAATAATTAAACGCGAAACTTTCCTGCTTTAAACCGACTTCAAAAAAGGAGGAGATTCTGAATTTGTCTGTGTGTACAGTTTTTTTCCTTCTATAACCGTGTTAATATTACGAGTATAACTTTATCTTAATTGCAAAATAAAATGAAGACACACAATCAATTAGATTGTTTTTCGTTTGAGTTGATATTCGTAAAATATATTTATCTAAGGCGCTTGATATAAAATCTGATTTCATGCATATTAATATAGATCAAATATAGAAGTAGATTACTATTATGATAATAAGTGGAGATAATAAATTAAAGTTATTTGATTTACCATGGGCTAGAAGTTGCTGTGTGGATTGTCCGGCAATATTTATTTATATTGAACTAGCTGTGCCCTGCGGTGCTACCCGAATTATACCTAATGGATGAAGTACTCTTAACCAACAACATATTTATTTGAATAAAGATTAATATTATTATGTTGATACAACTTAAAAAAAATATTTCGACCAAATTAGGTACCATAAAAACGGTTTTTTGAGTTAATCTTAAAAGATAGACATATACTATCGCGGACTGTTTTTTAGATCATTTAAAGAGCTATTATTCTTTAATACATCTTTTTTGTGTATCTTGAACCGTTTTCACGGCGCACGCAACGGAAGGCTTCAAAGATGAACAATTTCTCCCGTTTTTTACACATTTACCACTATATCTTTGCTCCTATTGGTCGTAGCGTGATGTTATATAGCCTATAGCCTTCCTCGATAACTGGACTATCCAACACAAAAAGAATTATTCAATTCGAACTAGTAGTTTCTGAGATTAGCGCGTTCAAACAAACAAACAAACAAACAAACAAACAATCAAACAAACAAACAAACTCTTCAGCTTTATAATATTAGTATAGATGAATATTTTCAATTCCATGGTCTAATTAACACGTTGACAGTGATCTTCAAATGTATTACAAATGAGCGTAAGATATCACTTATACCGAAATATTAGCGTATATATCATAATATTACTAAACTAATATATTTCAGCTAGCTTTCAGCCTAGTGCCTTATTTTCCGCAAGCTCCCTAGAGTGGCCTATGTCAAGCAGTGGACGTGCTACATCTGAATTTTTGTTGATGGTATCATGAAATCGGTCGACTGTCCCTAATATAGATATTGCATGACAAACAGTCAAGAAGAAATACCACACACGTATATGTTTAATGTACCTAGTGAATCCATTATGTTATATAGTTGTGGTTATAACTAAATACACATTTTATTAGCTATTATCATCATAATCATTACAAGCACCCGTGAATGGATGCCACGGATCAGTAAGCGCAGCCACGAACTGGTGAAGGCTGCAGGCTCACGGTGGATGCAGGCCGCTGTTAGCCTAAATTACTGGAGATCTTTGAGGGGGAGGCCTATGTCCAGCCGTGGACTTCCTATGGCTGAGATGATGATGATGACCCGTATTTACGATCCCACGGCTGGGACACAGACACTCGCCTTGGCGGCAGAGATTAGGCCTTGCATTACACCACCACTATGGCCAAGTAGTAGTGAATGTCACATGTTCCTAAAAGTTATCGGAACTTGTTGGTTTCATCACGATGTTTAGCCTTCACCGTTAAAGCACATGTTTAAAGCGCACACATACATTTTGCAGAGAAAAACCAGAGGTACTCGATGCGGTTTCATACCCACGACCTTCGGAATGAAAGACGAAGGTTATCCCACTTAGCCAACACGGCTTTTGAAGCTACAGCAGCATAAAATTAACACGGATAATGCGGTTCGCCACGCCTACATAGGCTTCCGTCAACATAATTTTATTAATCCATCACCATCACTGCAGTTAGCTGGTGTCGGCCGCGGCCCTCCCACGCAGTTTGAGCAGCTCCTAATGATGTCGGCCTGCATCCACTGTCAAGTCACGGCCTTTAACAAGATAATGATGGTTTACCTAGCTGGTGGATGTCCTACGTTGTCTATCAGTGGTCTCCACTCATTAGCAACTTGTTCCTAACCGCCATCTGTTTATGCCTACTGACGATAGAAAAAAATGGGTGTTCTGTTTAGTCCTTCTGGTAGACGTTATATTAGTATAGATATGATTTAATATCTGGATACTTAAACAAAAATATTACACATAGTTTTAATTGACTGCTGAACTACTTATCTATTTCAATTTAATATTATTTACAGACATTAATTTACGTTTAATGTCGTTACATTAGGATAGCGAGGTCCTGACATGAGCTCCGTTGACATAAACAATCTCGTGGACTAGAACATTCTTTAGTTAAAGCCAAGACAGACATTGAGCTAGAACTCGCACAAGAATCCATCGCAATATATTTACGGCTATAGCAACAAATATCCGAAGTTATTTCCTGTAAAATTGAACAATATAGTGTTGACGCGACCGACAGACGGACGATCCGCAGTTATAAATATCGTGATTGAGATGTTTTGATCTATCGAAGTGTAATCCCGCGTTGATAGCTTCCGCATCGATATTGATGGATACATATTTTAACGGATGAACTGAAAACAATTTTCCTATATTTCGCTCAAGGATATTTTATTTTTTAAATAAAAACATCTTAAGGGGCGATTGTTTCAACACCTTAATAATATTAACAACATTTTTTTTTAGCACATTTCTCGGTTATTTAGTCGTTTCATACATATAATAATAGTAATTTATAGAAAATATAAATTATAAGTCACAATATCGTTTTTAATGTACAACTTGCTCAAAATATAATAACTAAAGTCATAATTATTATTATATTAAATAACAAAATCAGAAACCGTGAAACTCTTCATACCACGGTATGAATCGCCCAAGGAATCTTTAGAATGAGTCGTTTCAACCGCAATTGGAAACGCCCTAGCACTTTAAGTATGTGTCGATTCGAACCACATCGCGTCGCTGCTTACTAAGCTATTTTAAACTAGCAATATATCTTGAATTTTATCCATAAATAGCAATGTATTACTGACAACCGTAAAGTGTACCGTAAAATTTGGCTTTGACAGCGCGGTGGCGGCGGCGCGGTCGCGGTGGTGGCATCGTGTACAGGAGCGCTTTGTGATACGTGTGCCAAGATTATAATCAAAATTCAAACACTTGCTTGATAAGTTTTCAGAATTATAAGTTTCTGATTGATAATGTTCGTCGTGTTGTTTATATTTTGTTGTGCTGAAGCACTCCCGGGCTCATACAAGAATGTTATACTACTTTGCGAACTAACTAGTTGAGGGGATCAAAACTTAATGGAATAGAGGCGCTATTAAGAAAAAAAACTTTAACGCATGTTAAAGTGGTTTTTAAGTTTTATTGATACATATCTGGGAACCCGTCCACGCTGTGAGGATGCTGCGTGGGTGTAAGGATGGGGAAAATCTGCTTTGTACAACTAGAATAAATATAAATAATAAATAAATAATTTAAGCTTTTTAGGGTACCGTAGCCAAATGGCAAAACACGGAACCCTTACAGATTCTTCATATCTGTTCTTCCAACACAAAACAGAGTGGGTGTTAAATAACTGACGCAGATACACTTTACAATACAAGTATATAAAATCATAATATTATGATGACAAAAACTCCCAGAACCGCAACCGGAAATTGAAGGCCCCCCTGGGAACTGGAATTGAACCCGCTACTCCTACGCCTAAATAAACCGAGCTAATGCGCTGTGTGCCTGAGTATTGTAATCTATTTGGCTTTCACTTTAATACGACAATACTTTAATACGAGGCAGCTTTTGGTAATATACATAAACACTATAAACTAATCTAATAGCAACAGAAAGCTTATTAAAGATTTTCACGGTTAGTCACATAATTTAATCAAAAAGTGAACACAACTCAATGGACACAATGAACAATACAATAAAATAAGTAACCAATAACCTATATAATTTTAAACCTTTGTACTAACAATAAAAAACTATTAGCTAGTCGCTGACTGACTGAGTTCACTCTCCGACTAAATAGATCCAAGCCAGCAATGGATAGATCAGGATGCCTGCATAGCTTATTGAATACGTCACTAGTTCGCCATAAAAATAATTTCATAGGATAGATATCATAATAAAATGATTTAATTACGGTACAATAACGATTTATCTTATACGGAAATGCGTAATTGCTTTCGTATATGTCGTGACAAAAAGGTAAGTACGCCGCTTTGTATCATTAGCAAAATAATTAAAATAACAGGCTTCTCTGGAGAACAAAGTTTAAACAAATTTTCTCCATTCCTCGTATGGCGGAAAACGAATACATAAAATGATTTTCTCTACTCACGTTGGTATACAATTTGAGCGAATATGTTTCTTTATTAGTACCTAACGTGAAATCTGCGGCTCAGAAAATCTTAGAAATAATTATTTTAAGATTTTTCTTACTCTTTCATCGGTTCTGCCTGGTACTTGATAACATTATGAATGTTTGTATAAATATAAATTTACTAGCTGTGCCCTGCGGTGCTACCCGCGTTATAATGGATGAAGTACTCTTAACCAACAACATATTTATTTGAATAAAGATTAATATTAATATGTTGATACAACTTAAACAAATTATTTCGACCAAATTAGGTACCATAAAAACGGTTTTTATGAGTTAATCTTAAAAGATAGACATATACTATCGCGGACTGTTTTTTAGATCATTAAAAGAGCTATTATTCTTTAATACATATTTTTTGTGTATCTTGAACCGTTTTCACGGCGCACGCAACGGAAGGCTTCAAAGATGAACAATTTCTCCCGTTTTTTACACATTTACCACTATATCTTTGCTCCTATTGGTCGTAGCGTGATGTTATATAGCCTATAGCCTTCCACGATAACTGGACTATCCAACACAAAAAGAATTATTCAATTCGAACCAGTAGTTTCGGAGATTAGCGCGTTCAAACAAACAAACAAACAAACAAACAAACAAACTCTTCAGCTTTATATATTAGTATAGATAAATATTTCCGGACAATCCACAAAACAACATCTAGCCCCGTGGTAAGCTCTAAGCTTGTGTTACGGGTAGTAGACATCAGATATAAATGAAATACATTTATTTGGCAGATTAACAAACAACAGCACAGTAGACAGTATAAACAAACAGACACACGAAAAATAAAAAGATATACTTAATATTATAAAAGACAGTAGTAGATATAAAGATATTTGTACTAAAAGTGAAAGTTCTTGCCGAACATACAAACACTCGGCCCCTCGGTGGAGATCGAACCCGCTACCTCTTGAGTCGCAAACGGCTATAAAAACTAATAAAATTGGAATTCACCTAAGTGAATAAACCCAGTTGAATTTAGGATATCACCCCGTTTTAACTCACCTTTAAAAGAGCACTTATTCACTAATCCATTGTAGATTGAGAGTAGGCGTACTCGGAGCGTAAAACCGGAGTGCTCAGAAAAACTCTACAAACATTTCTATGGTATTAGCACACCTTTTAAAGCGAACTGTGCACTAAGCGACATCCATTTCCACTTAGCGCACAGTGCGTCTGTAGATTGTGAGTAGGCGGACGCTGAAAGGCTCTGAAAACAATTTCTTTAGAATTAGGCTTTAAAGGAATTTAATGCACTAAGTGACATCCATTGTAAATTGAAGGTGGGCGGGCGCACAATACAGTCGGTGATAGTGCGCCCTTAGCCCTAACAAGATCCCTTGAGAAAATAGCTTTACAATTTCTTCGCCGGACGGATAATTTCTATGGAGGGACGATTTTTCAATTCTCTGTTATCAAAGCCCATTAAATGAAAATTAATTTAATTAAATTAATTGAATTAATTAAATTGAATTAATTTAATTGAATTAATTTTATTTGGAAAATGCATATTTCAATATTTTCTTAGAAGTTTCTGAAACATTTCTTAAACACAGGCAACTCAGTAAGGTTGCCTGTGTTTAAGAAATGTTCTAGCGGGAAGGACAGTTGAATAAAAGTAATCTATAGAATTCCTTGATAAAGAGGCTATTCACAATCGTTACTTTTACACATCTAATAAGTCAATATTTATTAATATTTTAGGGCGCTGAGATAACTGTGATTTGACTATATAAAAAAGTTTTCATTAAGTAACATATTTTGGAAAAATATTTATGCGTACTCGGATAATTAAGACCATTATGAACTGATTTTTTTTTTAAATTTGCTCTCAAGCTTACTTTAATAGGCATAATGACTACATCAAATATTTGGTATTCTGTTTAGTCCTTCTGTCTGAACTTTGATGCTCTATATCTCAGAATAATCTTAAAAAATTATAAACACCTGTCCAAAATAAAAAGCTCTAGGATCTAAAAATTGGAATTTGTTTCAGGCAAAATATTCCCGCGTTGCTGACGCTAAGGTTTGGTCAAAGCATTATTACAACCGATAGTTAAAAACAACCAATATACTAATTTTAATATAATTTACTTTAAATTTAAAATTTAGATTATCTATTCTAAGAATATAATGTTGCTTCAGAAGATAAGAAGAAGGAGGTTAGGCCTTCAATGATGATGATACTACTTTAGAACACGTTTAAACAACTGTGAAGTCGTTCGCTACAGGTGCTACACTGACCTCAAACATCTCTTTTTTTTAGGGTATGGTATTTATGACCTCTATGATCAAGAAACTCTTTTCTCGATTTGAATGAATCTTGCGTTGGAGGGAATCGACCCCGCTACCTTCATCTGCGCCGCAAGCGGGCAATAGCCCACCGCGCCACAGAAGTTGTCAAAAAAAATGACGAATCATCAACAAACTCTTGTTCTGTACTGTGGTAGTGGGTAGTACCAACCCGCACTTGGCCTGCATGGTGAATTAAGGCCTTATCTCTCTCGTCAAGAGAGAAGTCCCAGTGTCCCAGCAGTTAATAGGGTGATGATGATGGGTAGTGCAGTAATATCCCCTATTTTTCTGAGGGTTAATAAAAATATTGCACGTATCTAATTAAATTGAATTTCCAGTAATAGCTACACGGCACTAACCATAATCGCGTGGTTCGCTTGCCATTTTCGCAATAAACTTTACGACGAGCTCCGGCTAAAACAGTTAGGACTCAATTGTTCAGGTTTCAGATCCATTTATGACCTAAATATGAGCGCTATAACGGGGTTAGGTTTTAAGGATAGTTTCTCAGTCTGCTGTAGAGAGTTAATAAGATTTTAGAATTCAGATAAAATAAACTAATGAAAAATAGATTTCAGTGTCATATTGTTATATCTAGCGATTGAGGAGTTTCAACTGGCTCTCGGGTAAGTCATATTAATTCAGTTAGTAAAAGCCGAGCTCAGAAGCTCACAAGTTCACAACTCGGTCTCCTCTCCACTTACAAGTTACGGCATGTGGCGTTGGTGCGAGCATGTTTGTGACGGGCAAAGTCAAAGTCAAAACGTTTATTTCCTTAGAAGCAGCGGGCTAACATGGAAAGGTCAACCTAAAGTTAATTAAACTATGTAGTTGTTATTCTAAACCTTAATAGTATTACAAAGTAATATTCCTCACTTTTTAGGTAGAAAGTAATATTGTAAATTGGTGTACTAGCGAAATGCGGGACTCGAACCCACGAAGTTGGTGTAGCGGTGAGTACATCCACGCGTGTAGTGGAAGGCGTGGGTTCGAGTCATCTAAAAATAGACTATACAGTACAATAAAGCATGAAAAATGTAAAAAAACTAAACGAGATATTGGGAAAGCCAACAATTTTATTTTCTATACAAATGTCATCATCATCATCATCATCACCCTATTAACGTTCCCACTGCTGGGACACAGGGACTTCTCTCTTGACGAGAGAGATTAGGCCTTAATTCACCACGCTGGCCAAGTGCGGGTTGGTGAATGTCACATGTCCTTCAAACTCTTTTAAAGTACAAATTTTTAAGGAACTTTTAAGTATACAAATGTAGGTGGTGCAAATTTCACTGAGATTTCTGTATAAGTAAATTTGATTAATTTTCAGTTTTAATGTTTTAAAATTTTCATTGTCATGCGCGGTAAAATATATACTTATGTGAAGGCTGTTCACACATCCACGTGTTGTCATTAAATTTAGGTTATTTTCATGTAGAAGGTTTCATCATCATCGTCAGCCTATATTGGTCCACTGCTGAACATAGGCCTCCCCTAATGAGCGCCATAGCGCCCTGTCCTTGGCTTGACGCGTCCAGCATCTGCCCGCAGCCCCCCCCCCCCCCCCCCCCCCCCCCTGGCCGGAGGGCGTCCATTCCGTTTGCCGAGTCGCGGTCCCCGCTCCAGAACACGTTTACTCCAACGAAGAAGGTTTGTGGCTAAGTAATTAGTAAATGTTGCGGTAGCTCTACGCTGATTATGTAAATACGATTTGCGGTTTCGCGTTCCAATCAATTCAATGATTTTATTAGGTCTTTATGCCTAACGAACACCCAGACCTATCTATCAGTTAAAATCTATTAAACGCGGCGAACACCGCGAAGTGGAAGAAATGAAAAAAAAGAAAGAAGGAAGAAAGGTAGGAAAGACGGAATGATAGTGTGATTCAGTACGTGTCAATCTTATAAATCCGGTAATTTATTTTTATTGATTTTTACTTTTAAGAACGGAACGAATATAATAAGGTGTAAACAGCCATAAATAGTGAAAATACCCAAAACATTGAAATATTAACTATGTTATGTCGAATTGCATTAAAATTCATTTCATTTATTTTAAAAAACATTGTTTTATTATATTTAAAACAATCAAAGCAAATTTTCCGAGCAAGAAAAAATAGGAACATTTGTGGTGGCCCTTATTTTGTTTTGAGTAGTATAGAACCTCTCACAAGTATTAACATTTTACATATAATGTCCGCGTTAAAATTCATAAATCGCGGGCAAGCCGTGAAAGGGTGTTCTCAAGTAAAATAATTTCAGTCACAGCTACACCTTTCTATTTTTAGCCTTTGTTGCCGAACCCCTGGAATGAACGCAAGCCGAGGCGGACAGAAGTTGAGTTAAACTTCCGAAGTGAACTGAACTTGCCCTTTGAATAGTTGAACAGCGGCGTCTGCCTTATCCGCGGTTTCCGATTCCCCCAACTTTCCAACAATTACGGAAACGTACACAGCTCTTACGTGTGGGTTGCTTTTTGTAACATTAAAAAAACCTAAGTGAGTCATAATCTAGATTTTTTTATAACTCCGTCCGTCCGATTTTGGATCTTCTTATCATCACCACCCAGGACACAGGGACTTCTCTCTTGGCGTTTTTTATGTACTAAAATATAATAACTTGAGGAATAACATTAAAATTAACATTACAAAAAGTACAACAAATTACGGCAAAAAACAATAATATCAGAAGGCGCTTAATTCTTTAATAGGTTACCAAAAGAAATAAAACAGCAAGAAACAATACCCAAGATAAGATTAGTTTAAGTACATATGTATACATTTTATAATACACATGTACAATGTTTTAAGTCCAGAGGCTAAACTCTGTAGAATAAGTGAAAATATGTAATCTCATCGTAAATGTACTGTTGTAGTTTTTGTGAGAAATAAATATCTTTGAACATAATATTTCACTGAAGTTAAATTATATTGTATTCGCTTGAAGCTCACAAGCTCGCGTAGTTCTGTACAGTAAGTGAGAGGGCTCACGTGAGTGATACCGTTGTGATGCAGAGCGACGGCATCTTATGAAATTTTCTTGAAAATAAACTGTGTAGAAAATATTGCTGTAAAAACTAATAGAGTTTTAGATGCGCGCAAAACTTGAATAGTGAACTCGCTGGACTATTGCAAGTTGACATATTTGACAACGACCCGAATTTTGTACGTGTTTTTAGGTTTCCGTAGCGAAATGGCAAAAAACATGTCTATCTGTCCGTCGGTCTGTCTGTCAGTCTGTCCGTGTATGTCACAGTCACTTTTATCCGAAACTATACGGGCTATATTGTTGAAACTTGGTAAGTATCTAGATCTATTCTGTGAACCGCATTGAGATTATTACAAAAAACTGTAAAAAAATCTTTTTACAATAATAAGTGTATGAAATACAAGGAGGTGAATATGAAATAGGTATGAGACCATCTCATACTTTTCAAGTTTATTGGATTCTCACAAGGATGTAAGCGCATTAGCAAGCTAGCTCTTTTCCGTGGATTCACCCGCGTTATTTGAATTCCCTTGCTGCAAACCGTTTCAAACCTTCCTATGCACGGACCCCCGGCTTACGGCTTCCTAGTACGGAGAAATGCTGTAATTAGGGTCTGAAATTAGTGCGTTCAGTCGGCCAAATAATTATTAATTAATAATAAAGTTAATTATTAACCGTGATTACCGAGTACGTACACACATACTTACATTCCCGTTGAAGTGGGTTTCGTTGTACACATTATATTTTACCTGTTGCTTTGATGTAATTATTGTATTGATCCTGTTCCCCTCAACCTTTGGAAGCCTGGAGGAGATCGCTCGTAGCGATAAGGCCGAATATTGTACTCCAACATTATGTGTATTAAGTCTATGTTTATATTTTGTATATTTTGTGTAGTGTGCAAAAATACAGTGTTGTCTCATCTAATCTATATTAATTAATATATTTTTATTTCGTGTTACTTGTCTAAAATAATAGCTGGATTTTATACAAAACAACCTAAAGATCTTAAGAGGCTCACGCACGCGGCAAAGCCTCCAGTAAAGTTAATTTAAAAGTCAAAAGTCAAATTAGTCTTAATGCCTCAGAAACATCCTATTGTAGGTCACTAGGTCACAAACAATAAATAATTCTGTCTGTCAGGAACCACTACGAGTCACTATATTGTATTCTGTGGTCTTTACTGCTGTTTTAACCGAATTCAAAAAGATAAAGATAAAAGGGTTCTTTGTTAGCTATAAGGCCGCCTATTGATTCCTGTTTGTTTCCTTTTTCTTAAAGTCATAAGGGAATTGTATTAAAAACACATTGATGCAGACCATTAAATTTTAAACTAAAATTAATTAAACAACATAAAAATAACAAGCACACAAAAGCTATTAAAGCCTGAATAATAAATAATAATAAAAAAAACACTAGCTACACAGATTCGCATATTTTTATTTGGAGTAAAACTGCGGGATTAATTAATAATAATTATGACATTACTTAATAAGTTGAAATGCCATCCTAGTTTAGTTCCTTTGCTCCCGCTGCTGATTATACGGTTTGGGTACACATCACCTTTTTAGAATTAGCACACTCCGGGCATGTTATTTAGATAGTAGGCAGCTATAGAACTGTACATTTCTTCACAATCATATGTCAAAACTACAAGTTGTGAAAAATAAATAAGGAAAACTGAATGATTGATAGATTAATAATGATTTTTAATAAGTGAGAAACCTAACTTTTTAGGTTAAACGCATCGTATCCGTAACTTTAACTTTTAGTAATGTGTAACAATAATGAAAACTCAAAATGTTTAAATATTTCACAACCATACCTCATCTTGTTGAATTATCAGCCAATTGAATGTTGGCAATTCAATAAGTAAAAAAAATTGATAATAATCACCATTTTCACACTGTGGGTAAAATAGTAAAAAAAAAAAAAGATTTTGTTGTAGCTTGATAGGATTACCATTACGTAACGGATTATCCATTATTAATGATAGGTCGCTATAACAACAGGTAGGTACTTAAAACAAAATACGGTGTAACAACTTTAATGTTATTTCCTAATTCATTTTTAGCTTTAATGTAAATTAGCTTTAAGTTGACCTGTCCATGTATGCCCTGTGATTCTAAGGAATAAACGGTTTGACTTGACTTTGACTTTAATCCTTAGGGGTAAAATGCTGGTGTTGGGACAACAACAATACCCAATACCTACTCACAGGTTAATGTTACAAGGAAGGTGTCTATTATTTTCGAATATCTGGAGCAAGCTTATCTGACGATGCGCCTAAGTTATGACTACCGATGCATTCGTCAAATTACAAAACAATCTGTTTCCTTATCGTTTCAGTCCCGGGATGGGTATAAAAGTATTAAAAACTGATTTATAAAATGTCATAAACAAATTAAACGGACTCAGCTTGTTGCGTTTTTGCATAACAAGGTCTGACTGTGTTTTTGTTATTATTTGATTTAATGATTCCGTGGGGTATAATCAAAAAGAGAATATTAAAATATATTAACCATTTTGTATATATTTATTTCTTTGTGTTGGAATTAAATATTGGCGAAAAGTCAAAAGAACCATAAAAACCCATTCTGGAAAATAGTGGTTTTAATAAAACTAAACAAAATAATGAGTTCTCATTCCTCACATCTTGACTCTATGAATCGTTTCAGGCTATCCTGGTAACAAATCGATTTTGCGGTTCTAATATTCATGGTTTTATTTTTAGCTGTTTGTAATTTATAGGAATTATCAGCAGTCCTCGTAGTCGGATAATTATTTTAATGCGACTTACAGAATAAAAAGTTGCGTCATATATTTTGCCTCATTCGTGAATACGCGATGTTTTTGTCTACTTTTCTGTTCTACTTAAAAGTAAGAAGTACTTACTACTTAACTTATTCTTACTGAAGTGATCCGCCGAATAATTCGACTGGCAACGATGTACCCGGCCACACATCGCGTTGTCACGAATATTCGCCGTAGGCCGCTAATGTAGCCGATCCATGATGAGATTTTATTTTGTTGCGAAGCAACCACATCATTATGTTGAACTATTAAAAGACGTGGCGAAAAAATATAAGCGGAATAGAATTGTTTTGCTCAGTTTGCGCCGGGATAATGTAGAGAGCGCAACCGTAATATTTACCTTTCAGTGCTTTTCAATCGTATTATAAAAATATGAGCACATTGTGATTTCAGCGCGTTGCGAACCGAATTGAATAAAATATAATCTCGGAAAACAATATTGTTTCCCTTTTTAATGGTGATAGTGTTGCTATGTCGATTAAAATATGAGAATTAAGTTCACTTTGCTCATTTATTTGATATCCTACTAGGGTGGTTATAATATTGGTTATTTGTTCCAATACAAACCGTGTTGGATAATTAAGTAAGCACACTCAACTTTCATTCCGAAGTTAGTGGGTTCAAACCCCATAATGGTCATCTGGATTTTTCTTCCTTAAAAAAATAATTGTGAGGAAACTGGCATGTTTTGAGAACTTGGTGAATTAAGCCCTCCCTTTCGTTAAAGAGAGAAGTCCCTGTGTCCCCGCAGTGGGAACGCATAGGGTTGTGTTGTTCGTTGATCCTTCTAAGTAGTAGAAGTAATTAAATAACATAAAACATTACCAATAGAAAACTCCCACCACCGAATCAGCCAATATCAAAATCACTAGTTTACCCACATGATATCTACCGTGTCGAGGGAATATCCACCGAGGGCTTAACCTATTTCAAACTAGGCGATATGGTAAAATGTCCAAATTCGTTTACTTTCAATTAGGTTGTTGAGTTGTTGCTGCCTGCGCTCGACACATTTCAGAAATAGACGCGGTTTCTATTAGCTTTGTTAAAGTGATTACCTAAAGTGCAGGGTGTTCAGTCGTTTCAAACCTCGTTGTTCAAACCTCGGATTTGTTTGTTGATTCAATATGAATCGAGCAAGTGTTCTTTTAGAATAGGTTATATAAACGCGTGTTTTTTATGGTCTCCCTTCTATGCTCTGTGTATATCTATTCTGTGTATATATATATATATATATATATCTATGAAAATGACATAATTTTCAACTATAAATATTTAATTGCTGGGCATAAGCTTCCCTGAAAATATAATCTTTCTTTCTGTACAAATATGGATCGGGGTTAATTGTAGTAAAAACTGACTTTTTATATTCCTCATATTTATATCGCGACAAAATGGACACCAAATTAACTTTGTATCATATTCTAGAACTCTCTATTCCCGTTCAAGCAGAATGGAAGCGACATATGCTATTTATGAAAATATCCAAGGCTGTTGGACTGTCCAGCTTGCACTCTGTCGACATTGAGTTTTATTTGGAAACGTATCGTGTATTGGAAGATGAATAATTAAAGACGAGAAAGGTCACAGAATGACCCGTCTGATATCGCCTACGACATCGTGATCTGACCGTGAAGTTAACCCGTAAGCCCTAGGTAGACGTATACGGTCCGTCCACTTTTTAACCGATTTGCAACGAAAAAAGGAGATTCTCAATTCGTCGCATATGTATTTTTTTATTGAATAGGTTTTTATTATAATTTATTTGTTTATTTTTGTTCTTTCTTGAATTAAGAAATTGGCATTTCACACTCATTTAATCAACCAATCTATCTAAAATTTCGTGTACGCCTTTGGATTTGGTGAAAACAATAATTTATAATCTATATTATTGTATATACACATAATATGTATAAGATGGCTACCGGCCGATGGCTTACAAAATGGCGGCTAAATTATCTCTCAGCTTCAAGTACATCGATTTGCCACAATACTATTATAAATCTTTTTATAATAACCGTTTAAGTTAAACAATTTTTTTAATTTATTTATTCTCTTTCAACACTAACACGAGTATTATTCATTTTGCAAACGGGTATTACTCACGTGTTTGTGATACGGGATTATGTATATCCTCCGACGTTTCAATGGATTGAATCTGAATGGTCCGCCCACATGTATAGGCGTATTGGTAGATCAGCAAGGCCCGATGCATGTCCACGTCTCACAAACAATGATTGGATGAGACACGGCCGGGTGTTGGGTACACACAAGTAGAGAGTATATATTGAGAGTACACGTTTAGGGGACACGTTTAAAGATTAGTAATATTCTTTGGATTCATGGATTAGTAATGCAACATTGAAATATTAGCATGCTAATATTTCAATATTCACTCGTACTCGCAATCTAAACTGGTTTACTATTCGGATTCTTTTGGCTCAGATAGAATATTATTTCAGTATAATAACATCTCGATTCTAAATATTGTTCTTAGATCCGGTCTTACGGCCCTATGCTGCATTATTTTTTAGCAAACCTTTTGAATTATAAATATCAAGTAAGTATGGTTGTAAAATAGCAAGCACTTATAAATGTATGTAATAAATCAGAAAATAATATTCTCATTTTGACAGACGTTTTAGCACAAAGGTACGTCAGTGATACCTTAAATATGACTTAGCTACTAAACTGATATTAATATTAACTAATACTGATAGATATCTGAACAAACCAACTATTACATGAAACGTTAGGTAAGTAAGAAGAACTGCACAAGATATGAGAAGTGTTTCATTCTGAAGCACTGAGTGAATGTGAAACGCTGGGCTCTTTGTTCGCTCAAACTTAAGCGTAAGTACTGCGTATTTAGTGCATTAACAGGCATTGAATAGAGCGGTTGGAGAAAATGGTTTTATCTAATATATAAAATTCTCGTGTCACAGTTTTCGTTGCCATACTCCTCCGAAACAGCTTGACCGATTCTCATGAAATTTTGTGAGCATATTGAGTAGGTCTGAGAATCGGCCAAAATCTATTTTCATTTTGCAAAACAACTATTGCTGGGGTCAGCTAGTTATGTATAATATGTATTACTATTTCGCGAAGTTGGTATGGTGGGTCGCGAAGTTAACACTATCGAATGAAATAACAATAAAACAAACGTATATAATCTAATATATAAAATTTTTCATTTTGCAAAACACCTTTGACCGTATTTCTATTTTTCTGCTTGAAAATTTTATGTTCGCTTAAAACACGTGCGCTTAAGACAAAACATCGCGAGGAAACCGGCATGTTCTGAGAACTTTGAAGAGTTTGAAGGACATGTGACATTCACCAACCCGCACTTGGCCAGCGTGGTGAAATAAGGCCTAATGTCTCTCGTCACGAGAGAAGTCCCCGTGTCCCAGCAGTGGGAACTTTAATAGGGTGATGATGATGATGATGAAGCGACGAACAAACGCCAGTTTATCTAAACCAGTTACCAGAGAATCATGAGCTATTGAGAAATGTAAGTACCTAGTTAGTAAAGACATAATATCGGCAATGGCCGCGGAAAAAATAACAATGTCCCTTTGTGAGCGAGTAAATTGTAGGTTGGAGACACGCGACCCGTAATAGGTATTGATGAGATGTTCCGTGAAGGTATTTGCTTATTGAGCAACGCTATGTGGCGCCATCTGTAATGGATTTATAGAGAAGATTAAGTTGTATAAATTATTGTTGTTAGTTGAGGAGAATTATACAAAAATTCATAATAATGAGTAGGTACGTTGGTGGCCTTGTAACGTATGTGAAAAACAATACCTTATTCGGCTTTTCTCGCGTATAATTGATTTTCTGGAGGTAAAAAGAAGATTTTGTCCTTTACTGGGATAATAACAATGTCGTGCCTATTTAGACCTAATTACCTATTGCGAGCAAAGCAAATAATTCTTCTTCCCCAAGAAGTGGTATTTTAACGCGTTAAATTATGTATTATTCGGATATGGAAGCTATATATTGTTGTCAGGTTTTCTCAAAATCCATTAAGCAGCCCTCAGATTTTTTTGCGTCAGTAATATTGGTAGGATTAAAACTCAAAGAAACAAAATAATAGAACAATAGTAACGTACACATTATAAAGTGAAATAATAAGAGGCCTCACTAAAATCTCTTCCAGGCAATATTTGTATGAATAAAGATCATTCAGCACAATGACATAAGATTGTTAGCATCTCTAATCGCCTACCTATTTTAAATCATTTAAACGTATTTTATTAATTCGTATTTAACATACAGTAAAATGCAGCTCTGTATTTTTAACCCCCGACCAAAGAAGAGGGATGTTATAAATTTGACGTGTCTATCTGTGGTGGTGACTGGGTTGGTGTAACTTAGACATGCATAGAAATATTGACTATGTAATTGTTGTAATTTTAACTAAAGTAATTTATTATAGATGTTTTATTTTAAGATGCTTTGTAATTTGTGACTATTCTAAGTGCACCATTATGTTTGCCTCTGGAATAAAGATATTTTGAATTTGAATTTGAATTTTGAGTGTTCTTAGACATGTTTCATGAAAACAGAAGCAAACATCATAAATTCATAAATTCTTTATTGTACACAAAAAGGATACATTAAGGTTTATTAACAATGGACATGTACAAAGGCATGTACATCGTGAGGAAATCGGCATGTTCTGAGAACTTGAACAGCTTCGGTTGATCACTAGACGTCGAATGGACGGAATATAATTAGTAGTTTGAATTCCCAATGGCGGCTCTGAGACTCAATGGTTTGAGTTTGATATTGAAATATATCTCAGTGCGTTCGTCTCAGTCATTTAAATTAGCGACAGACTCAAGCAGTTACAACTAAACTAGCCGATTGATGACTGCTGATTGATTGGTTGAACGATCATTTGGTTTAACTTCTTTGAGCGAACCAAAGAGCGTATGGACGTAGCATTCCGTCGAGCATTTGCCTTCGCACGTGCGAGGGAAATAGGCCCGACAACATGCAGTGAAGAAAATGTTATGGCTCTAATCTCTCTCGGCAAGAGAGAAGTCCCTGTGTCCAAATGTGAGACTATGTAATTTTTCTCCATAGCTTTAAAAAAAGTTTGTACTTTAACGCCAAATTTAAGGGGTAAGCAATTACTAAGACTCCGCTTTCCGTCTGTGTGTCTGTTAATATTATATAAATATGAATTGGAATATTTTGTTTCAATTAACGTTTTTCGTTTTACGTCGCTATCCAATTAAAGTCTATATTTATGTTCATTTTTGCGTCTATAACTCTACAGAGTGAAACACAATTACTGTTACGTCGCTCTATTTCCGTGTATTCCTTTATAATTGCTCTGCTTCGTTTGCCTTTAAAAATGTCATCGTGTTTTATTCCTAGTACTTTCTGCTAGTTACTATTTCATTAACTAAGCTACGAAGATGTCTTATATTAGAAGGCTGCTTTCAGCTTTCATGATTGCGTAATTCTATTTACGTAATTTTTCAGTTCAGAACTAAGAATAGTTCGTCAACTTATTCTTTGCTCTAAACTGAACTCTGCGTCGGTTCAGCCCTAGATGTGTGTGTCATATATTAAGAGTTCCATATTTGTGAAGTGAATTCCAAGTGACTTCGAACGTAAGCACAGCAAAGTATTTTAAGTGTTTTAACACAGATTAAATTTTTAGCACAAAGCCATGTGCCCTGCGTGTCTTATTTAAAATGTCATCAACATGCCAATCCAAAATAAATTTGTCGTCAAAGATAACCCAGAAGTAACGAATATGATTAATTCTTTACAATTAAGCCCGAATCATTCACATATTAATTAAAAATACTGTTTAGATACTTTATTATAAACGAATCCTATTTTATTCATTACTATTAGTTTTCTAGATATTGTTTACATATTTATGTACATTTTGGACTTACAATTATTAAAAATGTTATTACTGGGCAACAATATTAACTCTTGTTAAAATAAATCTTAGGTTTGTTTCGTGACGGCACACGGGGGCGACGTTCCAACAATTAGATTGATTGGGTCCCGTCCGCGGCGTAATCAAATGAGTACAGCGGCCGCGGGGCGCTGCTAATGAGGAAGCACTCCGGAGTCACCCTGTACTCCCCTGCAATTTGTATCCTGTGGGTACATAATGGATCCACTCCATATTCATACTACATTATGCCAGATAGAAACGCTACGGCACTTAAAACATTTTACAACGAAAACGAGTTCATAAATAGGAATAACTAGGAAATCCGTGCTGGCCAAGTAGATGGACACTCGACTTTCATTCCGAAGGTCGTGGGTTCAAACCCCACCGCGCATCACTGGATTTTTCTTCTTGAGATATGAATGTGCGCTTTTAACACGTGCTTTACCGGTGAAGGCAAACATCGTGAGGAAATCGGCATGTTCAAAGAACTTTAAAGAGTTTGAAGGACATGTGACATTCACCAATCCGCACTTGGCCAGCGTGGTGAATTAATTATAAATTAAAATTTACTTATTTAAAACCCGATTTGAATAAAATTGGGAACTGGCGTAGCTGTAGTCCCAATGGAGGGCAATAGCTTTATAATCTATTATTTTGTGGACAAATTATTTATTCATACTGTATTCTTCATATACGTTATGCTTCATACTGGAAATCAGTTAATATTAGATATATTTAAGAACTGGCTTCAAAGACCTATGCACTGGCGCGTACCACTAAAGCGGCGTAGTCACCGGCCCCCCGCGCCGGAGCCGCCGCAGCCCGCGCCGGGTATTGTTTGTAATTTGATGAAATCGATAGTTAATTTCCTTGTTTACCGCCGCGAGTGGCGAGGCGGGCTCGGGGCTACTCCACTTGTTCCGATTTGTTATTGATAGATGAAATAGACCTCACTATTGACTGTACTGACCTGACTGTGTCGAGAAATTATGTATAAGTTAGTAATTAGTAATTTGCCGTGACGTGGCTACAATTTCGTCACTTCAGAATCTTGTAGCGACCTTAAAATTATTATCATCAACACCCTATCAACGTTCCCGTTGCTGGGACACAGGGACCACGCTGGCCAAGTGCGGTTTGGTGAACGTCACATGTCTTTAAAACTCTTGGAAGTTCTCAGAACATGCCGGTTACCTCACGATGTTTGCCTTCACCGTTAAAGCACGTGCTTAAAGCGCACATAATTTTTTCTGGAAGTAAAGTCCAGAGGGCCCGGCGAGGTTCCGACCCCCGGAATGAAAGTCGAAGTTAACCAACACGGCATTTTATAACTATTGACCATTGATACATTATGTACACAGGCGCTACATTTGATGTGTTATATTGTAATGAAAGTGGATTATTTTTTATTATACTTATTATTATTTTTTATTTTAAGTGTTTATTCTTTTAATATTTGAGATGCAAACACCACTAAAATGACTATCTGACTATCGAGCGACGCGAAGCGGCAATGACATTAATCATCAAACGTGCTCGTCTTATTCTCGACTCAACTGTTACATTGAGTAATTATGTAAAACGGAACCGAAATCTTTAAAAATAAGCGTTTCGGGGGCAACTGAACGGAGAAACCGTTTACATATTCAGCGTACCGTATGTGATGATAACGAAACGCTTTGTTTTCTTGTACCTATAATAATAAGCGTCGTTACATGTCGTGGCGATTTGAATGGTCCGCAGGTATAGCGAGAGCTGTGTCGGCTAAGTGGGAGCACACCCGACCTCCATTAGGAAGGTCGTGGGTTCGAACCTCGCAGCGCACCTCTAGATTTTTCATCAAGAAATTATTACTATTATTTATTAAGAATACTTTATTGCACAAGAATATAAAATACAAAAGCTGGGCTTCATGCCAAGGCATTTTCTACCTGCCTCTAATTATGTGCGCTTTAAACCTACCTCTAATTATGTGCGCTTTAAACACGTGCTTCAACGGCGAAGGCAAACATCGTGAGGAGACCGGCATGTTCTGAGAACTTTCAAGTGTTTGAAAGACATGTGACATTCACCAACCCGCACTTGGCCAGCGTGGCGAATTAAGGCCTAATCCCTTTCGGCAAAAGAGAAGTCCCATTGTTCCAGCGGTGGGAACGTTTATAAGGTTGAATGAGGTAAAGCGACGCGTTTTAACTTTTTGAACTCCCGCCCTAAAAAGGGGTGTTATAGGTTTGACGTCTGCCTGTCTGTCCCGGCGTCGTGGCTCCCGGCGGATGAAGCGATTTCAATTTAGTTCTTTTTTGTATGAAAGGTGAATATGGCGCGAGTGCTCGTTGACATGTTGCATGGAAAAGGTCGACCCGTTGACAGCGCGTCACGTGCACGTTACAACATAACATGATTTTTTACTTTTATGGAAACTAAGGTTTTGGACCGGGTTTTTTTTTTTAATTTTATGTATGAGAATATTATTACTTACAACTACAAAGGTAATTGCTAGCATACTAGCACACTACTAGAACACTCCTATGTGAATATACCTATGATAACAGTTACTTAAATAAAAAAAATAAGATTAGTATTAGGGCTACTTAATAACACGACCTCAGTGACTCGATGGGTGAATTTCTGAAGCGCGAGAGGTTGCGGATTCGATTCAGATTCGGGGGACCAGATTGGGTACGATCTACAATATTTAGTTTCAGGTCGGGTTGTTTCCTATAATTATATTAATGTATGAATTTACAACAGAAAAAAAACAATGTAGTATATCAGTCACCTAACACTCATAGTACAAGCTCCGCTTAGTTTAGAGTTAGGTGATGCTGCGTGATTAGTCGCTTTAAAAGTTAAAATTATACGTTGTGTTGTTCTATTAGCTTAAACAGCAAATTTGTTTAAAATTTAATGAGAAAAAAACTGATTTCCTTGATTTACTTTTTAGATCATTAAGATTATTCTATTTGTTTATATACTCATATTAATTAATTATATATTCTTTTTTTTTTAATATTTCTAAAATGTATTTATGGAAATAAATGATTTGACTTTGCCTTTGCCGAAAAAAATTTACAATTATTAAAGAATTCATTTGGAGATAAGGGGTCTGAAGGGTTCAAATACTTGTTTTTTTTTTTCAAAAAACTTTCTTTGTTTTATTTTTTGTTTCGCGATAGTGTGTAATTCGGGTGTGATACAGGTCCCAACTCTAGTGATTTATCGTTTCGTAACAAAATACGGAGAAACAGGGTAGACGCTTTGTCTGCCTGGAAACTGTTACCACTCGCAGCTTCCGCTCAACCGAGATCGAGGCGCATGCACTGTGCCGAAACATCGGGAAACTCATAAACCATTCATTCAGTCAAGTAGTAAAGGTACTTTGAGTTACCTTGCTTTTCTCGGCAAAGCGACTCGGAGATTTCTTTGACTACGAGTTGTCGCTATAAATATTATAGTTCCATTTTTTTTGCGACAACTCGGACAAAAAAAAATAACGGAACATACATACATTCTTACATAGACTGATAAACACATTGGCGCCGCGCAGTCGTCTAAATAATTAAACAGAAGTCAATTTTTGAGAGTTCGTAAAATAATCGCAAGAAAGATAACAATTATTAATATCGTGGAACAATTAACGGAATAAAATTAATTTCTGAATAAGTTTTTATTAAGGATATGGGTTTAGCCGTTTGAAATATAACTAAGAACATTTATTGAATTATTTTTAATTTACTTGAGGTCCGGAGCTACCTTTTAGGTCTTCATGCCCCATCTTAGACCACATCGGCTCTTTACATCAGGTGAGATTGTGGTGCCTCATTAAAAACTGCACAGAACGTGGTCCTCATATTTTAAGTACTTAAGTTCTAGTTACCTGCTCTAAGAATTAGAAATACAACTTACCTTAAGTATCCAGGTTTGAATTTAGTTTTGGTATTCCAGCGGGAGGTTGACGCGTGCGCGGCGCAACAGGCTCGGCCCGGCGACGCGCGGTTCGCGCCACTCGCGCCCGCACCACCGCCCGGAGCGGACGCTCGCCCCGCGCCGCTAGTAACTCCGCGCGCGCCTCGCGACCCACGACCGAGAGGTAAGCAAATTACTTATGTTCTTGTTTATTTTGCTTTATTTTTTTAATAAAAAAAATATGTAGATTTTATGTTTTTTTTTATTTTAATTTAGTTTGTGAGTTTTAATTGTCTGGTTAGAATATTTTATTATTATGTTTAATTAATTTTTTAAAAGGTGAAATATTTTTATTTATTTTCTGGTCTGTTATTTAAGGTATGTTTCTTTGACAAGCATTGTTTTTTATTATTTAATTAAAGTTTTCTTTTTATTATTCGTTCTGCCAGTTTTTGAGTAGGTACTGAATTTATTTGCTATTATATTAAAGGTTTAAAATAATGTGTGATTCGTCGTCATTTAAAGCGTGGATTTTAAACAAGATAGTTAAATAAAAAGATAGGACCTACTCATAAAATTAAACCGGACTCTGAGATAACATATTTTTGAAATATTTTCAACAGTTTAATCAGATTTTTTTTTATTATAATATATTTTTAATAATATTCACAGAAATATTTAAAAAAATCTATTTGAAAATAGTGATATAATAATAAAAAATAAAATTTTCAAAAATGATTGATTTTTTTAGACAAAAAATGCATTTAATAATCTTAGGCACACCCCTATTTACGTTCCCACTCTCTTGAAGAGAGAAGAGACTAAGCCTTTATCTACCGCGCTGGACAAGTCGGAATTGGTGAATTTCAAATAATCTATATAAATAAAAATGAATTGTTGTTCGTTAGTCTGATTAAAACTCGAGAACGGATGGGCCGATTGAGCTGATTTTGGTTTTAAAATATTCGTAGTCCAGGGTAGGTCTAAACGGTGAGCAAATAAGGAAAAATTGCCGGGAACTTTTACCCGTGCGACGCCGGGGCGGGCCGTTAGTTATTATTATAAATAACATCAATTATGTACTCAAAAATTATATAATAAAACTCATATATTTAAAATGCTGAGTTATGTAATTTCAAATCGCTTTGATTCTACCTACGACGTATGAGGAATGGTAAATCTTTGTATGGCAGGCCTTTCAAATAAACCTCAACATTGATGAAAGTCTTTATCTTTTCGCGTCTCGTTTGATCTTTCAACTAGAAATACAAATGTTATGAATTTTATTCAAACCGCTTTTAATTCAAACCGATAGAACTTCTTTGTGACCTAGAATTGCGAAAATTGGCTCGATCCGAGGTCTCCCGAGCCATAAGTAGGAGAAATGTTAGCGCTGAATACCTTTATTAATATTTTTGCGAGGAAAAATTAAACTGGGAATTGCTTTCACTTTGAATAGTATTATGTTAATAAATATATGATTTGATTTAAATTGAAAACATAATAACGGGGTTTTTAATGTAAGAAAACGAAAAAATTGAGATTCAGAAAATAAATATTTTATGGGACATTTTATAACAGTTATAGCTAATATAAATTTATAGCCCGATAAATTTAATTTACCTGTTTAAATGTGTTTGCTTGTATGTTTTTGTGGCAACTATACGGATTATAAGTCTAAAAATATTAAAAGTCAAAGTCAAAACGTTTATTTTCTTAGAAGCCTATGCTTACATGGACAGGTCAACTTAAAGCTAATTTAAATAAAAACTAAGAATAATCAAGGAAATAACATTGTCTTGACAGTTCGCTTAAACTGAGTTGAGAAGCGAAAAAAAATGTTCCCATTAGGTACAATTTAATTTGTAGCTGCAAAATTCTGGATTTAACTAGTGACTTGTTTGTGTAACTTTGATAACCGACGTCTAATAACTTTCCCATCCTGTCGCTCACAAGGAAATAAAGGATAGATTCTAGCAGGTTCTTCAAGACGTATTTGCATTAAATGTCTTATCTTCTTATTTCTAGCAGCTTAGGATATCAATGGAATAAAAATATTACGGAGCCAACAAGGCCTATTTATTTTCATTTATATTTGATATAAATCTAAATTTAAAATTTAAGAAAGACCCTCGATTACATTGCCATAATTTCCTTAAAAGTAAAACACCTTTAATTTGGAATTATTTACATTAATTTAAGATTAGCTTCGAAAACACTTTATAGTACACCACAAAATATAAAAAAAAGCTTAACAAAAACCTTAATTTCATTGTAAAACAGGCTACAAAGGGTGGCCTTATCGCTATGAGCGATGTCGTCTAGGCCACCTTGGGCTACAAGGAAATAAATAGGAACAAAAAGACAGTCGGTAGTTTTATTAATAAACACCTAGATGCAGCTAGTAAATTTAGTGAAATTCGTTGCTTGAGGATCTTAAATAGGTATTTTGGCATCCTTCATACTATTCCACCATTTTGAAAAAAAAACATAAGTTTGCGGCCAGCGACGGAACGCATGTTGATCAGCAGAGTAAATGCTAAGAAAAAATTCATAAGGAACCAAACCTCTAAGTTGTAAGGCTTCCGAGAAATTTAGGTCAAATAGATATTCCAGAAACCTTATCATTTTGAAATGCTGTTCTTGATTGCTTTTTGTTTGTTAGGAGATTTATCAATGACCGTAGAAACACGTTTTTTCAGAATAGAACGGAACAGTTTGGTTATAGATTTTAAACTCAAATATCTCAAAAACCGTACAATTAAGAAGTTTAGTTCTTTTACACTTTTTATTTGTTAGCATTTCCTCTATCGATTGACATGCGTTTCATCACTGGCCGCAAATTCCCGTTTTTTTTAAATGGCGGACTAGTAGGTGTGCTGTTCTCCATACTTATATGTCGGAACCCGCTCTGATAACAAGATAGAATTCCGGAAACATTCACATTCAGTCTTCGTAGTCTTGCGGAAACCAATGATTGCGTTTGGCGACATTTCGATATCCTGAATCTAGGTTTTCTCTGAATTTAATTTCAGATTTTTCATCTTATTTTCATTTTCCTATTGATGTCAACCCTGCCTCACTATGAAATCATATTGTGGGGTGGTTGTTGAACTTTACTTGTGCAAAAATAGGAAAATCATCTCTATCTGCAGACAGTAATGAAGTTCTACCTACCCTAATAAGTTTCAAAGTCAAAGTCAAAACGTTTATTTCCTTAGACGCTTATGCATACATGGAGAGGTAAACTTAAAGCTAATTTAAATAACTCAAATTAAATAATTTCGGTTGAACTTGTCGTCCGCATTCACTCAATTCTTTTATCTATTCATTTTTTCTTTATCTTTCTATACCAATTTTAACTATCATTATTAAAAAAAACAATATGTGATGGACACATAGCAAATTGATATTCTGTTAGTCCGGCTGCTAGCCCGTCCAAAAATACTGGACACCTATTTTTCACTTTATCAATTTAATAAGATAGTGCCAAGATATAGAGCATCTACATTTCGGAGTTGGGGCTTGTTTCATTCGCACGAAAGCGTTACGCCGCCACGGGAAGCTTCAATAAACTGCGTCGTCGTGACTATTTTTTGCAAAAAAAAAAAGAAATGAGATATACATTTTTTAACTAATATAAATTACTAATTAATAAATTTTTTTTTAGTCATCTACCCTAATAATTTACTAACCCAATGAAATCTAATGGAACAAACAATATTCGATCAACGCTGCATAACCATACTCGTAAAACGTCTCATTATGACTTCTATTAAATCTCAATGTTATTGTCTATCTGTATGTCACATCTCCCCGAATGGATCCATCTGTTCGTAATAGGTGCTGCAGCCATTGTGCCCATAACTTGCTGAGTAGGTACCTAATACCTTTATACGAGCAATTCTTGTCTATCTAACCATATAATGTGAATCTCGGAAACGACTCTAATGATTGTCATGAAATTTGGTATGCTCGCTGTTATATCAATTTAAATAGATTATATATTAAGATAATTTCGAGTTAGTAGGCTTTACTTAGTTCACCTGAGTTTATTCACCCAGGTGCTTTAAGTAAACTTTATTCAGACTTTATTCACGAACGGTTTTTCCGGGTGCATTAAGTCCACTATTTCAGTAGTCTTTAAACACCCAGGTATGTCAGAATGCAAAAAGAAAATTTTCTTAATTTCGGAAACAGAACACCAATGATATGTATGAAATTAAGCACGAAAGGGGTTTTAGGGGTCATACATAATATATTTTCATAAGTTTCATTTAAAATACCAAGGCTCGGTCATCCGGTACCGCTGATTTAAACAGCACCAAAATGGCCGACCGGCTTCTAAGAATCCATAATGCGTATAATTTCATCCAAGATTTCACAAAAACATGAGGGTTCGGCCAAGGTAATAATAAATAATTCATTTTAAAGAAAAATGTTTTATTCTCCTTCCACAAAAGAATAATACACAAAGGGATAATGTACATTACTTAAATTAATTCCCGAGATAAAGAAATACTCCATCGAAATCCCGCGCTACTTTGTACCGGCATTTATTATCAGCTAAATTATTAACAAGTCCACTGCCTACTTCCTCTTCTATTTGTGTTATTGAATTAGTAAAAGATTTCCAACTAAGTTCATTTCTTAAAACAATGGACGCAGGCGCCCGTGGCCTTCCGCTTTGCAGATTTACCTGTTATTAAGTCATTTCTGACGGATTAACTCCATTTCGTCGTAATGCGTTCTCGCGTTAATAATTCCGGCTTCATCATCATCGTCTTCCTAGCTTTAGGTGGACTTAGATAGGACTGAGACTTGGAGGGTTTTCAAACCTACTGCCTACTCTACATGTAAAATATTTGTTCCCACGGTCATCATATGATATGAACAAACTTACAAAAGGCCAAAAACCGAAACGAAAGTTATTTAGGGTATAAATTTTACTGCGTCAAAACGCGTTAAATTAGAACGGAACTGATTTCTTTTTTCCGAGACCCCGCCACAGAAAAACTAAGACACCTAAATTATAGACTGACAACACACTTACTTTACCGGGTCTACCTATAACAGAGCAAACCGGGATTTAAATCAGAAGACTATTATGCAATATGGATAAATCGTCACATAAAAAACACTCAAAAAACCCTGAGTGTCAAATAGTTTTATAGATTTTGCAGAATATCAAATTTTTGGGCGGTCCCGAGCCGGTCACGGGCGCGCGGTCGCGGCCTTGTTCGCGGCAGGTTTTCAGCAGAACTGAGGCCGCGTATGCGGGCCCTCGGCGAGACACGCTTTATTGCTTTTTACAGAGTTTCAAAGCAAATATTAAAATCATTGCGCATTATTCGAATTTCCGGATATTAATGAAGCCGCAGTGTTTGCGGAGTTGTAATACCAACATTGCGTTGTTAATCAATTTACTGGAATTACGAATAGTAAATGTTTATTATGAATCAACGCACGGTAATAACATTTATTGTGTACATTCATGTTAATTTGAAATTATTGAAGGTTTAACGATCTATTTTCAGATCATGTTCAGTCGGATCGGTTGTCAGTGTTCTTCACATAACTTTTGTATCTGTGCTATTTTGTAAACCATAATGTTAATACAAAGGTGTCATGGCTATTGGAATACCTCATCAAATCATCCATTATGAAAGTAAATATTAAAAAAAAACAGTTATATAAACATTTCGTACGTACATTTTTATCCGAATGTTTAATGTTTTGAATTGCTAAAAAGAATCTCTATGAAAATAATGTATTGTCTTTACTTAGTACAAGTCCAGTGAGTGTAAATTGAAATGAGTCTAATAGTATTTTATCTATTTACCATCTACATTTGATTTATTTTTATTCAATAATTTCATTTTTAATAGAAGATACAATCACAGAGCAAAATACTGTACCTGTAAAAAACATATTAACATGTTGTACATGTAATAAATTTGGAATCATAGTGAGGGTATCGCAGATGTCTATAACACAGGCTTTTCTAGTCTAGCGTAGACATCTACGGCTCACCATATTCAATCTAGATTGCACTAATTTATTTTTCATAGTTTGTAATTTGATTTTATAAGGTTGATTGTAAATGGTGATTTATGTGAAATTATTTTATTGGTGAAATAAATGAATTATTATTATTATTATGTTCCTTCACTTAATCTTCATGAAAAATTTTTGAGGATTAGCACAAACATAAAAAAAATATCAAAGCCGAACTATAAAAGTTATAATCGATATACTTTATATATTTACAAATCTTAGAAACGTCAAAAAATAAAATACAAATAACACAAACAAATTGGTACTTAAAGATATTAAGAAATAAATTTACCGTATCTGGTCGCTTCGCCGTGCGTCGTCGGTCGTCGTTTTTTACACAAGAACAAGGTTTAGAAACTCAGCTCATTCTTGTTCTGAACTAAGTAAAAATATTATTTATTTAGATAAATATATAATAAGATTATATATTAAGTCGCTATTTAAATTATAAAATCCTGTAAGTATCTTGAATGAATTCATATTACCTATCACAAAGATTATCCCCTTTTGTCTTACTAATCTTATCCATTTGAGGTTGCCTGTTAATATTTTTGGACAACTATTTATTACTTTATTAATTGTATAAGGTCTAAGATACAAAGTTCCGGAGAGGGACCTTGTGACGAACACATTTTGTACATTTGGCTCAGAAAGCATTACGTCACGCGAAACTTCAATTCACTGTATCGTTTTGATTTAACGTTTGCAAGAAAAAAGACAAAATATGAGTACCCTACTATTTTTTTAAGTAATCTACCCTATTATGTGCATAAAAAATAATTATGTTATCTTTCTAAAATAAATCTAAATTTAAAATTCAAGTAAATCTCCCGATTCCAATGCCTTATTTTCCTTAAATGTAAAACAGCAGAAAATTTTGTAATGTGCACGCGATGCTCTTTCATTTGATACCCAGACGAGTATAGTTGCAGATTTTCGGTTTTCCTTCCCCACTCTCACCCCCATAACTTTTAAACGACTCAAAAGATTTTCATGAAACATATCTAAGAACATCCGCGCCAAATTCTTCATACAAAAAAAAAAACTAAATTGAAATCGCGCCGTCCGTTTGGGAGCTATGATGTCCCAGACAGACAGGCACGTCAAACTTAAAACACCTCTCTTTTTTGGTCAGGGGTTAAAAAAAAGATAAATATAATGCGTGTTGAAGCAACAGATGGACCGGAATAGATTATGTGAAAGGTAGCTGAGGAGATTAGTGGTCTGGCCGGAGGGAGCTCCGCGCTCAACAAGTCTTTGTCTCACATTTCACTTCGCGAATTTGGGTTACCGTGCTAAAGAAAACGAAATCTTAGAAGCTGAGATAACTAGAAGTTTTGGAGGCTTCTTAAAGCATTTTTATACTATTCATCATGATAACTTCAGTCCGTTCACAGCTAGACATAGGCCTCCTTCAAATATTTCCAATAATTTCGATTGGCATCCACAGGAAAGGCGCCGTCATTTTTTTATTTTTTTCTATGTACTATATATCATTTTTTGTCCACAATCTTACCCCTGATGGTGTAGATGTGGACGACCTTCACTAAGTTTTCATTGATTATTTTTATGGTAAAGTACATCTGTTATTTTTTCAGATTAATCATTCTCCTACTTTACAATTTAGAGGTGGAACATATATTACCAATTTGGAAGTGTCTGTAGTTTTGAAAATAATCATCATCATCATCTCAGCCGTAGGACGTCCACTGCTGGACATAGGCCTCCCTCAAAGATCTCCAGTAAAAGTAGTTGAAAAAAATATATACTAGAAACATTTAAGAATTTTTACATTAAAATGCAATTGATTAAAATGTTTGCACTTGTTTCTATATTTATCTAATACTCGTTGAATTGTGTATACAAGTTAAGATTGTAACTTACCTACCAACGCCTAATGGAGCTATAAATGAACTAGGTGTTAAACATTTATGTATGTATCTCATTGTAAGTGAACTTTTATACGTTTTTATGAGAAATAAAGCTTCTTTAAGCCTATAAAGACGTATCCATAGATAACCCCACATACAGGTGGACAGACAGACATGAAGAATCTAGCGTTCCATTTTTTGCCATTTTAGCTACGGAACGCTCATAAAAATGGTAGATAGTTTATTTAAAACCTCCGCAAATAAAAACAAGAATCATAAATTCCATTCCGGGCGAAAAACATTCCACAAAGTGACAACGACATTATTTATAATAAAATAACACTTCATTACAGTATTTCATCTGTCAAGGGTCTTATTCTCTTCACATAAAGGAATTTATATTTCTACCAACTCAATATTATGATATTATATAAGTGATTTATTATAATATTTACAAATGTTACTGTATACGGGTTTTTTTTACCATCTCCGAGTGAAATTCGACAAAGGTTAATATAAAGTAAAGTATGATAAATAAATAAATATTTTACAGCAACCATATCTTGTTTCATGGTAATATTCCTAAATGTATATCTTAAATATATTTTAGATATATAAATTACATATACCAAATTAAACACATACCTATTTATATTATATTGCATAGAAACTTGGATATTTTTGACAGTTCATTTCAATTTAAATATCAATATCAAAAGGAAAAGGAGCAATATATTTAATTGTTATTCCTATAAGTATACATCGGTAATTATAATTATCCTAATACTTACTGAGATTCAAACACAAAAACAATCTCATACCATTGAATTTCTCCAAATTGAACTTCAACACAAATCATTCTTAGCTTTAACTTAAATCAATATGAGACAGCATCTTATACCATGTGACACGTGATCCGGCACAGCTCGGGACCCCTCTGCTATAGCGCCTATAGCGTTCGTGTATAGGAACAAAGCGGGGGTGAGGCGGGGTGCCTTCAAATACACTTACAAAAATATCTAATTCCCTGAACATCACCCAAATTCACTTGGCAGCTAATTTACTGGACGCCGGAAACGTTAAAATACGTTCAAATTATGTCTCGCTGCTCGGCCGTGCGTATATTCAAATCACTGTATCTTTATTGTTTTAGCTCCGATTCTTTCTCGGTTATTATAAGGTTCGTTTAATAAGAAACAGAAGGTAGGTTGACTACAGTTTCTCATTGGAGAGACTGTTTGACAGTGTTGACAACATAATAGAGGTATATGTCCAAAAACGACTAAAACTCGCCTTAATTTTTAACCCCCGTCAAAAAAGATGTGTGTTATAAGTTTGACGTGTCTGTCTGTCCGGGACATTTCGTTCAATTTTGTTGTTTTTGTAAAGGTGAGTTTCGCGCGACTGTTTGATGAAAATCGGTTGACCCGTTCAAAAGTTATGAGGGAAAAGTGGGAAAGGAAAACCGAAAATCTGCAAATATACTCGAGCGGGGTCTCAAATGAAAGCGCATCACGTGCACATTACAAAATAGTATGACTTTTTACATTTAAGGGAACTATGATTCTGGAATGGGTGGTTTTTTTATTGTAAATTTAGATTATCAATATTCGTATTCATTTATTCGTTGTTTCAAGTGACAATTAAGGTGTTACATCTTATACATACCCTTACAAGAACACAATATTGAAGGAACCAGCGGTAATTCCAGTAATCTAAACTAATATTATACAGAGAAGGTTTTGTTTATTTGATCGCAATAATCTCAGGAACTACTGGTACGTTATCAATAATTCTTGCACTGAAAGGCTACTTTTGAAAATAAGTTTCTACCGCGGGAAAAACAATTAAACAAAGAAAAAAATATAAAAAAATGTTTATTGTGGTTACAAAATGATACAGAACATTATCCGTTATTGGATTCGTCCTTTTAAGTTCTAAGTACATGTATTAGGAGATAACGCTCTTCCGACAAAGCCGAAACTTAAAAAGCTAGTGAGTCATAAAATCGAAACCAAAACAGATATTACCTTCTCCAACATGTAGGAAATCGAACAAAATATCTGCAAGTATCTAAATCACGAGTTAAACTAAAAAACTCCAAGTATTCATGTGTATTATTCTAAACTCCGTCCTCGCATCTCGATAGCTACGACCAACTTCCTACGAAAACGGAGTGAAGTTTTAAAAATGTGATCGGAGGATACGCGCGCTCGCAGACGGGGCGGAACAGCTCGGGAACTTCAGCTTCACAGGAACTCATCAAAGTTTCCGTTGCCGCGTCGGGCACCTACGTTTGCCTGACACGTGCATCGGTATTCCAAATTACCTGTTCCATATTGGCTATTGACTTTGATAGAAGCAATCAAGACTCGGAGATAGTTCTGTAGCAATACACGTAGCTAGTTCGTTTGAGCTGCTACGACGTGTCATTTGATGCAAACTAGGTCTGTGCAGATATCTTTGATTAGTGGGTGGGATAGTTGAGACAGTATTGAAGCTTCAACGAAAAGTCACAGTGAATATAATTACCAATGTATTGGATTGATGAACATTAGGTTAAATAGTATATTAGCTATTTCACGGCCTGTATTTTTTTACAGAATTTTGTCGTTTCCGCAATTGACCGGTTCAGGTTGATGCAGATTAGTTTCTTATAAAAAAATGTATTTTGTCTTTCAGTTAAATGAGCTACGTTATAGATTTAGGCCGGAAACCATAGTGGCACATAATCATCGATAACTTTCAATCTACAATTGACTGTAGGCTATATTTCTACAACACAATTTCTTATTAGCACAGGAGGTAAAGTAATACTTTTTTTGGTTTTCAATAAATGACTGATTGTGAGAGAGTATGTGAGAGTGAGTATCTATTTTCATCATTTAACTGTTTATTTATTTGCACATCTATGTTAAAAAAAGGTAAGCTTAATGCTAAAGCCCAATTTTCATATAAATAAATTAAATTAAAAGAACATAATTTTAATTTAAAGATTAAATACCCTTGATTCCAAAACCTTAATTCCCCTAAAAGATAAAAACATGTTGTATTATGTATGTGTAGCGCTTTTCTTTGATACCCTACTCGAGTATATTTGCACACATTCGGTTATTCTTCCCCACTTTCACCCCCACAACTTGCCACAGCCAAACGGCTGAACCGATTTTTGTCAAACATTTCTAAGAAGCGCTATGTCACCTTTGATACACAAAAAAAAAACTAAATTCATATTGATTTAGCTATGATGATACAGACAGACAGACACATCAAACTTATAACACCCCTCTTTTTCGGTTAAAAAGTAAAACATGCTTACCTGCTAATAATATCAAGATGTCAAAACAATGCTATTACCATGATCATTTTTAGTTTTGATTGATATTAACTTTAAGTTGACCTGCCCATGTCCTGTGCTTCTAAGGAAATAAACGTTTACGTTAATAAATTCAGCTAATGAGCATGTGTAACCGTATCTACACAGTTTTTTCTTACAATGAACTCGAGAGAGCGAGGTTTAAGGAGTAAAGGTTGTGTCTAGTGTCTCGCCCTGGGCTATGATTAAGTCGAGGTCACTAGGCTCTCATTAGTAGAACGGTCTTCTCATTAATCAGGTGTCTTGTTCGGTCCCATGTTTCTTATTACGGTTAGTCACCGTCTGAACAACTAAAGCTTATATTATGTAAGAGAATTCTGCTGTTCGTGTTTAGGATAATACAAAATGTAATAATTACATGGCCATTAAATTTATTTGCTCTTTAAAACACGTGGTTTATTAGGTTTAAAAGACATGTGACATTTACTAACCCGTACTTGGCCAGCGTGGTGGAATAAGGCCTCATTATGAGCCAGTAGGCGAGGTCCGCTGGGTGAGGTGGCCGGGCAGCGAGCTCGAGGGCCGCCGCGGATCAGGCTCTATGTAACCGGAAAATTATACGAATCGTAATAATCTATGAATTTCCTAATAAATTAATCGACTTTCTTCATATACCTACGAACATAGCCTCACCTACATCTTCATTCTATATAATTCAACCTATCAGAGTCCACTGATTTATTATTAGTTAATAAGAGACGCCGTAAATTGATTAATTACCCGAAAATTAACGTTAAATAATACATTCCAACAGCCGTTGATGATTTTCGCAAGTTAATCAATTTACTAGGAAATTTATCAATTAATTTTCAATTTGTTTTATTTTACCGGTGACATTTAACGTTCTGTGAGATATTTCGTATAGTCTTGGTGTTTTCCATGTACTATTCAACATCTTTATATTAATTATAATTGGGATTTTTCTATAATAATAGTGTACGATAATAAGTAAATGAATAAATATTTATGTAAAACTATATTATTTACTAAATCAGATCTTCAGTGGTCGAAAGACCAGTTAAGAGCTCAATACAATACAATACAACAATTCTTTACTGCAACACCACAATATAAATAATAGGAGATACACATACAGTGACACAATGGGCGACCTTATCACTAATAGCGATCTCTTCCAAGCATCCTTTAGATGGATCTGAAATTTGTTAATAAAAACTTCATTGTTTTCACACGATTTCGTCCCGTTAATGAAAATCCATCGCAAATATAATCTCCATGAATCAATAAATCTGTAACTCATAGATTTCAGTAATTGACTGATGATAGATTCAGATTTTATCCGCTAAATCACAAACATTACTTGGACAGGACAGACCACCATAATCAAATTATCAATCCCTCTCCCTATTTTCTTCTACTTCATCCAGAGTTTAGCTTATGAAGTAAGTTTCCATGCATACAGTATTCATTTCCATTACATTTCTGCGATTAAATATCCACAGTGCCATTTAAAAATAACTTACCATTAATATTGTATTGACTCGTCCACCGTGAGTGCTGAAAGCAACTCCATTCAAGCGAATAAAAGGAAATTGAGGTTATTATGGACAGCCACTTTCATTAAACAAAATGACTAGTTGCATTTATGCTTGTTTAATTATTGTAATGAGTTTTCTGTCCACTTTTCCCGCAGGAATCAACTCTCTGATTGCAAACATACAATACAATACAATACAATACTCTTTATTGAAACACATAAAAATATATAATACAACAAAACAATGCTTAAGAACTAAATATTAAATAATAGTGTAACAATGGGCGGCCTTATCACTAAAAGTGATCTCTTCCAGACAACCTTTGGATGGACTGGATAAAAACTAAAACGACGGACGTTGCAAATTGATGAAATAATAAAAAAAAAGAAATATGTTAAATAATAAATAAGCTTTACATATTAAATAAATACTTACATAATAAATCTAATATATAAATACTTAATACATAATATTACAATAAATAAATACATATAGGTCTATAAATATATATGTATACCTATATACGTAGATAAATTATATGTACACAATATATACGAATGAAAAACTATCATTATGATTTAAGGAAATGCTTATGCACGAGGTTTTTAAATATGGTAACAGATTTGGCTGACCTTATATCAACTGGAAGATCATTCCATAAATGTATGGCGCGAACAGCAAAAGATGAGTTGAAGGAATGAAAGGAGTTATCAGGGGTTTTCAACCGCAAGGTCGCAGTAGAACGTAATGATCTTGAGTGAGATTGATGCAGGTACTCAAACCGATCTTTGAGGTAACTCTGAGAATTGGGAAGGAAAAGGATTTTGTAAAGGAGTGTAAGAAAATGCGCATCCCGGCGAAGTCGGATAGGTAACCAGTTCAATTTGATACGGTACTCAGTTATATGATCGTATTTCCTAAGACCGAAGATGAAGCGGATGCAAAAATTTTGAAGGCGATCAAGCTTATCAAGTTGTGCTTGGGTGAGGTCTGGGTAACTGGCGTCAGCGTAGTCAAGAAAGGAAGAAGAACATGCATTTTGTAAAAGATCTCGAAGTGTACATATTTAGTTTATAAAATATTTATACATGCAAATCTAACACCTGGCCCCTATTTCACCACGCCGACAATTGTCAATGACATATGTCGGGTGACAATTGTCAAGCGACAGGTGACATATTACAATTTTATAAAATATTTTCTATAGAAATACTGACAATTACATACAAACACGACTGGTATTCTGTTACAATTGTGTAGATGACAATTATGTTGTAAAAAAAAAATATTATTTCAAGTCGACATATTTGTAGAATTGTCGGTGAATCTTGACATTAGATTGAAGCTGTGTCGGATTTTCGTGGCAAATTGTTGTGTTTTATGATATGCGTAGTTCAAAATGGCTTGCCGTGCGAGTAGTAGTGACGTAGTAAATTCATTAGGTACTAATATTTTTGGCTACATAAACTCAATTTTTTATGTTGCAACTACTATGATTTTTTTTTCCTTTTTGAACGGGAATTTTAAATAACATAATGTCTAGTACGCTAACAGTGGTTGTAGACCGTATTTGACCGACATAACTGGACATTTTCGCTATATAAATGAAAATATGATGCTGATTGTATTTAAATTTTATCGGTTCTGAGAAAGAATTAAGCATGCTCAATACAAAAGCGAGTCAACTTTTGTGTTCGTGAATTCGTCGGTGTGTTCGGTATGTAAATAAATAAATTAATGGTTTGGTCAATTACTCAAAAAGTCTACCATTTTTAGTTATATACCATACCAATTATTAATTTATCTCGTTAGCACTTAGAATTGAGTTTTGATGATTAATTTAATTATTATTTATCCTCAAGAGCAAAACTTAGGATTCAATAATTTTCCGCACAAATGTAAAAAGTTTTTGACGATATGTCATCACTTAAAAAATTTGATGGCCCCATAGCCTTTTAATGACTACATGAAATAGGATTGATTGGGATAGAAGTAATATTTTTCCTACTTGAGCACTTGAGCATTTATCCAGCTGACTGTAACTTTTTTTCAAAATGTATAAATACATTGCAGAATTGTTTAAAATATGGATATCTCCTTACACTTTTTCCTATTAACTATCACGGGTAATGCATTTACCCTTATAGTCCGGTCTCAAAAATCCAACCTGTATACCATAATTTACCCAGTAACTCTATTATTTGTTACATTTTTGCCTTTGCTAAGCCGTGACAATTCTTTTTTTACAATTGTCGCGCCTGTCAGCGTGGTGAAATCTACAACGCTACATATGTCAAATTTTATGACAATTGTCGCACCTGTCGCCGTGGTGAAATAGGGGCCTGGTTTAAACAAACATGACACATTCAATAAAATATTGAGAAGAGAAAAAACTAAAAAGAACAAACGGAGAAATAACTAAACGAGAAAAATATCAAAAAGACTTCAAAACTATCGAAGAAACGACTTGACATAAATAATATTAATGGCTTATTCAGTAATAAGTTCCAATTCACAGGACAGAGGACGCCATGATACCATCACACTACTATTGGCGATGCAAAGATTCTAAGTAGCGCTTCTAGTGTCAAAATTGTGAAGCTGTCTAAGAACGACACTTTGACAGTTTTTGTTACAATTAACGTCAGGGAAAAACATGAATAATAAATACAAATCAGATATAACTTCAACAAATAAACTAAGTGTCGTTCTTAGACAGTTTCTAAATTTCGTCGCTAGAGGCGTGCTGCAATAATTGGATTTGATTTTTCATGAAGAGGGAAATTAATTTTGATAACATGTTTCGATCCCGAGATTAAATAGTCTACACTTTAAAAACAATAGATTCAAAAAATGCAATGTTGGATAATTTAATAAGGAGATAATTAGTAGAAGATAATTTAAGGACTGCCTCGGTGGCGCGGTGGGCGAATGTCCGCTTGCAGAGCAAGAGGTAGCGGGTTCGATTCCCGCCGAGGGTAAAATTGTTTGTATGTTCTGCAAGCACTTTTCGCCTTGGTCTGGGTGTTTAATATGTATAATAAAAATATATATATACCGAAATGTTAAGCAATCGTTTATTAGAAGGTGCAGGGCATGCATTCGAGCTCACGTTGGGCAATTCGAACATTTATTGTAAATAAATTTGATAAATGTAATTTTGATGACTTTTTGTTTCATTTACACGCTCTCATAGTCTCATGCAGTTCCTAGTTGTAACATTGGTATTAATTATTAATATTAAATAAATTTTAAATTGTCTTGTAAATTCAAAAAATGCTTCGAACTCATCTTAAAATCATTAGTTTTTTTAATTCAGAGCTAGAGATATCGTATGTTATACCATTTTGGAATCCTAATGAAATAGGCTAATTATTTATTAATTGGGCACTCTTGTCACCATACATTTTTTTTTCACCACGAAACACCAAAGTTAGATAAAAATAAAATGATAACACAAATTTTGCGTTCAAAAATAAAAATAGCAAAAACTATGGTTATCGTACAAAATTGGTAGTTTACATTTGATAGCACCACTATCTAGGAATGCTATTCAGAAAACAGACTGAGAAAATTCTTTGTATTGTAAATTTGGTACTTAAAAGAGTGGGTCAAGTCTAACTTTTAGAAAAATATTAAAAATGCCTGATAACTCGAAATCCGTGACACATTTACTGAATACAAATTATCATTTTCAGAACAGTCGCGATGCCCCCCAACCGTGGGTAAAGGATTATCCACTCATTACGCCACACCCGTATGTATGTATATTATACTAGCTGTGCCCTGCGGTGCTACCCGCGTTATAATAGATGAAGTACTCTTAACCAACAACATATTTATTTGAATACAGATTAATATTCTTATGTTGATGCAACTTAAACAAATTATTTCGACCAAATTAGGTACCATAAAAACGGTTTTCGTGGGTTCAAACCTTTAACGGTGACGGCAAACATCTTTAGGGAACCGGCATATTCTGAGATTTGGAAGAATTATTATACAACCCAATAATCTTGACAATTGCAAGATGTGATCAAACTTTTTGACATTAACATCATTTGATCAGTCACTTGAAAATAATACCTTTTCAACCAAGTAAAATAAAACCATTCTGGTATTAAAAACATTATATTAAGGACACTTAATAAAAAAACAATAAAAAACAGACTAACGGCCGATGGTTCAAATATAGAGCAATCTCTGCCAGTCTCTTGATAGCTCCACATTATAACCATTACCTATTTTTACTCGGAGATTGTGAAACAAGCCCTTAGCTATTTACTGCTGGAATTAGAAATTAAAATCCTTTGTAACTATAGTTCCATGACTATAGTTACAAAGGATTTTAAACAAGAAAGGTTCTGCTACTAACATTTAGAAAAATAAAAAGTAAGAATAAATTTCCTGAGCTTACTTTCATTGTTTTATTCTTACACAAGCATAGAGTATGTCTCTAGTATGGAGTAATAATAATAGAGTATGTCACACCAAGTTTGAAGTTGACATTTCTACTTGACAATGACAAGTACTTATGCAAACATGCCACACCCTCGTGTGATGATCATCACTCTGCGAGTCTAGTCTGCGGGTTAAAGTAAATTGGGAAAGAACAGTATACCTATCTACTATGAATTTTCAATTTGAATATAATTGTTCTAACGTGTCCAAGTCGTGAGACCTTACACATAGCGAGGCCAGATAGGTTTCCTACTTCTCTTAATTATGATACCATTTTTTTTTGCCTTATCCATGTTATTATGTTGAGCATTATGTGTTACATTCCCTTTGTCGTCTTCTAATAATACTTACGTCATCGGATATGTCCTGACGATCTATAAGGCAAGCACACTGCCGTTTAAGCGTTAATAGATAATGCTTTCTACAGTGTCAAAGACTATTTAGAATTTAAATCTTGACTATGTATATTAATTGACATTTATAATTTTGATGGAATGAACCATGATTGAGTAGCTGTAATTGACATTTAATCTAATCTAGACTTATTAAATTTTAATGTACAAAATTTTGCATGCCAATGTTTTTTGGCGAAGTATGTGAAACGAATTGAAATGTAATATCTTATATGTACCATATTTCATGCAATAAATGATTATGATTATGATTAAGCTAATGCTATATGGTGATCCGCGATTTTTACTCAGTCTCACCCTTAAATATTCCAAATATAGCTCGCCCTTTAAGTTACTCTTAGGATATTAACAATCTTTATTATACATAAAGATAAAGTCCCACGCCGCAGCCATTGGTCTCCCTGTCTGTCTCCATGTTCAAAATAAATTTACAAATTATCTTTATGCTGTTTGCTACAATAGGTAGAGTGATTTAAGAGAAAGGTATTCGCTTACGAGCCAAGCAGGAAAGGCCATCTAGTTATTTACAAATTCGTTGTATTCGAAATATGTCAGATTGCTTACCCCTGAGAATGCCACAATCGCAAATATTCTTTCCATTAGCGCTACGAGCATTTCCAGGAACAATTCCTACAGTTAATGCATCTGTCTGCCAGTAGTCTTAACATGCATCGAAAATGTTAGATTTCATACCCGTGGAAAATATTCAAGAAAGATTTTAAAATAAGTATTATTTCCATTTGTTTCACGAACATTTCGCGAAATAATCCTACAGTGAATGCATCTGTCTGTCCGTACTCGACTTAACGTGCCGGTTCGGAGGGATTACTATGCAACTACATTTTTATCTTCCAGTTTCCACGAAACCTATTATGGCATAGGACGAGGTTTTTACTCGAATATGTGTACCAGTTGGGATGCATGCGGTGAATTGAAAACAGAACTTTTCACAGCGATTCTGATCTCAATTTAGGTGCTTGTGAACGCAACCTGGGCCAGCGTGGTGAATTAAGGGCTATTCTCTCTCGCCAACAGAGATGTCCCTGCGTCCCAGCCGTGGGAACGTTAACAGGGTGATGATGATAAACTATATCGAGAATAGTCAAAAGTGTGGAGCTACCACCGTATTACAAGGTCTTTGGATGATCGATATAGTAAGTGTCTATCGATCTGGGCTGACGAACTTGTCGACATGCTCGTAGCTCAAACGAGCGTTCTTTAGGAAGCCAATCAAGGGATACTCGGCTACGATTCCAATAGTAGCTGTGATGGGTACTCCAATTATGTCGTGTACCGTTTGAAAGTATCGGTCTTCGTGCAGATTCAGATTGTCGAATAGTAGTTAATTTATGAAGATTTTAAGAAATCAACAACGTGGAAATACAAAAGGGAACATAATATGCGTCAATGCAATTTCTTTAAAATAACCTTAGGATGGACAATCTAAACTACACTACTTCAAGACGCTTTTATCTATAAAATCTTATCTATGAATGTCAATAGGCTTTTAAACATAAATATAATTATGAGATCATTATCATCAATGGATTCATACCCCACATTATGAATGGTTAGTACTTTTTTGTTGCTTGCGTGTCAATGTGTCGTGATGGCCCAACCACGAGTTGCCTCTCACGACTGTTGGAGATTTAAACATGTTGTTATGCCATACATTAGACAGATAAATATAAAATGTTGGTTGTTAAATATCTGACTGTCTGTAAAGGATAATAAAAGCCTTGGTATAAAATAGCACGATTTATGATCCTTCACGTGGATATCACTAGTCGGCCATATTGTCGCATTTGTGCAGCTTCCGCCAAGCTCGCCACAATCACACAATGCCTTACCGGGACCACAGCTAGACGGATAGGGATTCACAGTCATATTAGACTGAAATGAGATGTAGTAGGTTAGATCTCAATGTATCGTAACGACGTTACGATACGTTTGTGAGATGACGTTTCTTAGATTTGTAATACTAAACAATGGAAATAAATGATTTTGTATCTTATACCTTTCCTGAATCACTCCTTTTCTTAGCAGGGATGGACCTTTTGCTATGTATTAAAATTAATTCCACATCACATTAATAAAGGTTGTTTCAACAAGAACTTCTTCTTCAATAGTTCAACAAGAAGTTTGTTTTTCAACTGGGGCAATACCAACAACGTGCCAGCTCTGACATTTAGTTTTTTGACGAATTCATTGAAGATTCTTTGACACGGATGCCATCAAAATAGAAGAAGAAGAATATGCTTTGACAATTGTTACGATGAATTCAATTACTCTCAAAAAAACGCATTCTAATTGGAAAGTGAGGCTGGAAATGCGGTGACGGCGAATGGAGCACGCTTTTCGAGATGTTAACAACTCAATTCTGGCGCATTATTGTTGAAGTGGAAATCACTGACACGTGGTTTTAACAGGAAGGTACTCATGTCACAGCCAATGAAGCGATTAATTTATTGTAAACCAAATTTTCGATCGTATAATTTCGGGAAATTCTGCTGTTAGGCGCCCGCCTACCTGGCTGCCCAGCCAGGTCGTGTAATTCAACACCACTGGATTATTTCTTGTAGGGCTATGTTAACTACAGAGTCAGAGCCGATTAAAACGATGTGATTAACAAAATATACCATTTTGTAAAAAAAATTGATAAAATAATCATCAGTCAGAGGGTCGTGGTAGTCTGTTGCCAGATATCATATTTCATTCGTAATTGCCAAACTTTTTACTCTTCGTAATACAAAAAATAATTAACCATCTTTACCTACATTCTTTGTTTTAGAAAACAAAGTTCTTTATTATAGAATATTCTTACATATTGTACATTGAATTTATTCTAATTATCCTTCGAGTAGGTTCCCTCCTGTATGTTTGTACACCTCCTGTATAATCGGGATAATCTCAAACACCACATTACGGTATTTCATTAGTATCTTTCTTTCGAATGCTGGTTTTTCGGGAGTGGTTAATTTAATTGGTCAACTCGTTTCAATACATATTAATAAATAATAACACTATCACACTTACTGTTTAAATGGAGGTACCTAGGTGGTATTAAAAGAATGGGTGAGGAACATGAATACATTACAAGACATATAAAAATCATATAAAGTACGATTTTCTTTCTCCTATATCTACTTATTTAAACATTTAATAAACTCAAGTTAAAATTTTACTTGTTGAACAATAAATTTACCAAAAAAATGTATACCGTAGATTGTCAACGACGAATCAAATTAAAATTCAAAAGTGACAAACTCTTCACAGCGCGAGCTCCAATAACAATAATCACTTGTCAACAAGTTTTATTTCATTACTCGTAAGAGTGTTCCGAAATGAAAAACTTAAATCTCTTCTGGAGTGTCGGAACTTGAGGGAAGTTAGCAAGTTGAATTGGTATTGTATTGTTCGCCGTCCGCGAGCGAGCGGCCGCCGACGTGCCGCGCTCGAGCCAGCGCTCGCTGGGACTTGCGCCGGGCTTAGTCCAGAGTAGCTTATGACTATTAGGGGTTTTTTTTTTCTTTTTATTTCTGGGTCAATGTCGCTTAAATCTACCCACATTGCGTGCGCTTGGAATAACGGTCAGATTGAGTAACACGTTGGTTGAAAAGGCATTGACATACCATGGAAACTCAGAATAAGGGACTTCAAAGATTAAAATAATCCTGATATAATTGAAAACTGAAAAATAACGAGACTCTTCATTGATTTTAGAAATAACTGATGTTGAAAAGAGAAAACAACAACACAGCCTTAACTCAGCCAGTAACAATAATACGCCAAAGGGTTTGGTCTACAGTTCATTCCTTGATTATATAGAGGTAATGATGATAAATCTGTGTAGCCTACATCAGTACCCTTTGTAGTCTCGAGGTGTAGTCAAAGGCTTGACACTAGCCGAGTCTGTGTGAAGGCGAGAGTGCTCTACGAGTAATAGCCCTGAGAGTTGCCTACTCGGGCTAAATGCTAAATACTCACTTTAAGCGGATGACGCGTCGCACCCAGCTTTACACAAGCTATACTACTTACACAAGCGGACAGTGAGAGTTAAATGATTCAACAAGTTCTATAGTTCCCCAATCTAAGCAGAGCTTGTACTATGGGTGTTATAGATGACTTATATTACTACATACTACGGAATCTACAGTTTAAGGAATACAGTACAAGAATAAGAATGTTTTTATTATCTAGGTCTTATTATAATATTGATGAGGCTTTAGCTGATAATTTCAATTTATAAGAATAGTTGTAAACTTAATTATGTAAACAATATTTAAGTGAAATTGTACAAATTTGACCTTTCCCAGTGTACTTTTGTATCAAAAAGGAATAAATTATTTTGAATTTGAATTTAATAGATAGATTTTATAGTAAACTAGCGGCACGCCCCGGCTTTGCACGGGTAATTATTCAAAGTTTTTTCAAAATTATTCTAATTTTTCTCGCCGTAAAAACCATCCTTAAACTCCAACGAATATTTAAAAAAATAAATTGGCTTAATTGGTATAGGTGTTGTTGAGTTATGCGCTTAGCAACACATTTTGCGATTCATTTTTAACCCCCGACAAAAAAAGAGGGGTGTCATTGTTTGACGTGTCTATCAGTCTGGGACATCATAGCTCCCGAACGGATGAAGCGATTTCAACTTAGTTTTTTTTGTTTAAAAGGTGAGTCTGACGCGAGTGCTCTTAGACATGTTTCATGAAAATCGGTTGTGCCGTTTAAAAATTGTGGGGGTTAGAGTGGGGAAGGCAAACCGAAAATCTGAAAAATTTCGAGTTGGGTATCAAATAAAAGCGCATTGCATGATCATTACACATTAATATGGTGTTTTATGGGAAATTGAAGGATTCGAATCGGGGGTTTTTCTTATATTTTAAATTTAGATTTATTATTTATAAGAAGATTAAGGTAAGAGAAAACATACTATTGATTGCAATGCTCAAATTGGTGTAACCTACAACAAACATAAACTTGGTTCGGGTCAATTGGTGTAACGTTAGTTTTTTGAAGAAAGTTGGTTTTATATTGGTGTATGTGTGGTTATAATTTTTCGTTCAAGCTAAGAATTAGTGTATGAGCAATGCTGGTTTGCCAAGATACATACACCAACTTAACCTTCTTCGGTCATAGGAATACAACAATTCGACTTATGTAAATGGATCACATACCTACTCAGTTACAACATAATTTCGACGGAAGTCTGCAAAATTCACAGTTAAAATGTGTAGCGTAACTGTATTTTTTTAAAGCTAGAATTCTATTATTATGCTATTCGAAAGAGCAGAAAAAAACTAAAAAAAACTGTAAACTCAACTTATTTTACGTGTTTAGCGACAATTTTTTTATTTCCGCACACGACCATTCAATAGGGAGCCGACGACGCGACGCGGCAGATTATTTCGTGATCTTAACCCCGCTTATTGTCACAAAACTATAATACTTAGAGATATAATGTTCGGACGTTTTTTGTAGATAGTGATAAGCTCTACAAAGTTGTAATACATCATTTTGTTATAATATTCAATAGTTTTCGCAGCATTCGCGATTAAAGAAAGATTTTGGGTTCTTTTTTTTTCACCATGGGTTACATTATCGGAGTTTGGTAAGGAATCATATTAATTATGAAAACTAAATATAGCCTATGTCACTCAGGGATAGTGTAGCTTTCGAATGGTGAAAGAATTTTTTAAATCGGTGCAGTAGTTTCAGAGCCTATTCGAGACAAACAAACAAACAAACAAAAAATCAAACCTTTCCTCTTTATAATATTAGTATAGATACATACATTATGATACATATAAAAAGAGAAATTGTAGATCGTACAAAATCTGGTCCCGAATCGTATCTAGTGTTTTTTTTTCTCAACAGTTTATAATTGATGTTGAGAAAATAAATGTCTTATTATTATTGTTGTTACATTCGCGGCCTACGGCGAATACTCGTGTGAACGCGATGTGTGTGGAAGGTTACATCGTTGCAACGCGAAGTATTCGGGCGTAGATGTTTGGCGCGGACGTGGCTTACGCCACTTCGGAATCTTGAAGCGCGCCACGTTATACAAATCTTTCTCTGCTAAGAAACAACAATCTTCGCCCGCTAATGTACAACTTATGTATCTTGAATATTCAATATTCACTTGAATGAACAGCGTCTTTACGAAATAAAACTGGAGTCCCCCGCCGCGTCTGTCTGAATGTCCGTTATTAACTCAATAACCGTGTATTCAGCGTATTTTCATGAACAAGTAATTCATTAAGTAATTGAGATCGCAAAAATATAGCGATAATGTGAACATGATACCAAAATTAATGAAATAATGAATCTTATCTATATAAATAAAAATGAATTGTTATTCGTTAGTCTGATTAAAACTCGAGAACGGCAGGGCCGATTGAGCTGATTTTGATTTTAAAATGTTCGTCGTAGTCCAGGGTAGGTCTAAACGGTGAGCAAATAAGGAAAAATTGCCGGGAACTTTTTTTTACCCGTGCGACGCCGGGGCGGGCCGCTAGTTTGGAATATAATTTGACTCATTGTGAATCAAAACAAAAATTTGTAAAGGTTTAAAGTAGTATTTTCTGCAATCTTTCTATTTATTTTTATATATATAAAACTTCTCTAGGTGTGTTAGTCATTGAAATCCTCCTAAACGGCTGTACCGATTTTGATGAAACCTTTTGTGTGTGTCTAAGTGGGTTCGAGAATGGTATGGTATGGAGAAACGGTAGAATTAAACATGTAAACATGCATAATATTGGACAAGGTCAGTAAAGTGATATTTATAAATCATTTTTATGCTTTATGAATATTTCGTAGCTCACAAAGTTGTAGAGCCCGCGTAGACCCTACGTAGACATTGCGTAGACCTCCGTAGACCTTTCGTAGCCGTTGCGTAGCAAAGTATGCAGAGCCTTCTGCGAGAACCGTACACAAAGGAACCTTATTACTCACTTAGTATTATTCCCAAATTTTGCACAGATTGTTAAAATAAAGAAGATCTCAACACATATTAATTATGTAAAATAAAAAATAGAGAACGGTAATTAATATCCATGAATTGCTGGCCTTAGCTAAAACTTCTTTTATAATTATTTCTTAATTTTTCTTCACTAGGAACTAGTATGTATCAAAAGATCTAAGTTTCAATCAAATAACAATAATAACGCTTAGCTTCACAGCAATGAAATCATAATCATTTATTTAAAACCTAAGAATGTATTAATACTAATAGCATAATTAACGCAGTTTGTAAGACTTTACCTCCTGCACTAGTTAGCATCTGTGTGACAGCAGTCATATAAAATACCTTACAAAGACATATCTATAAGTACCTCATAGACTAACAATACATATAATAGATAATGTAAATTAAAACTAACTCAGGTTTTTTCTTCACGAACGCATCCATTCGACGATTTATGCATATATACGATGATACATATATACGACTCCTGCAGTCCAAAAGTTGGAAAACATCTGATTGAAACACTCAATCTTTCCCCCATTCGATAACTATGTTAAAATAGCTACAGCTATTTTCTCTGTGAATGTTTAAACCCAGCAATAAGTAGCGAAAAGTTTTTCTGTTGCCTCAAATATTTTACTAAATTCTTTTTTTTCTTTTGCGCACCTGAGTTGAAAGATACACTATACGAGATATAAATCATTTATTTCCATTGTTTGATTTTACAAATCTTAGAAACGTCAAAAATAATAAATACTATACTAAGGAAATAGCATACCTATAGCAGGCTCGCGGTGTCAATACTACGAATCAATAATCTCCACCAACTAAAATGGTCTTGTTTTAGAACCTGGTTTTGAAGCCATGTTGCAAACGTATTAATAATCAAATTGAAAAGTAAGTACCCTTATTTACGGTCCCACTGCTGGGACATAGGGATTTCTTTCTTGACGAGAGAGATTAGGCCTTAATTTAAAATTCTGGCCAAGTTCGGGTTAGTGAATCAAACTGATATTTAAAACCACTTATTTCTTTTGATGAACAATAAAGCTATATTCATAAAATACGACTTAAATGTAACACTTTTTCCAATCGTCTAAAGTCTATTAAATTTATTAACACTGTTAGGATTTCATAAAACTAATTTAAGATGTACGTTTATAGACTCGGAAAATTACCTAATAGAAAATGTCATAATATTGAAAATATAAATAATATGATTATGTCACAATTTGGTTATTAATATGGTTGCCAAATACCACAACTTAATAAAATATAGCATTATTTATTTCACAATAGGTTATTTGACTATCATTTAAATATGAATCAAGTGGTCACAAGATTTAGTAATCTACTACGTTAATACTTTATGAGCCGAAATAACTTTCCAGTATTTCAAAATATAGACGATCTAATATATAATGATTAAAGTTGTAATATTCTAGTCTTTGATCATGCGAAAAGCTACTATTCAAAATGGCGTAGATATGCCTGCGTGTGACGTCACAGAGAGGTCAAAAGCTATAACGTGCACACGCGTGCTATTTAAGAGATAACAGTTATTCGCGCACTTTCGGCAATTTTAAATTGTTAATAGTTATTTAATTTTGTAAATATCTTTGATTATTTTATTTTTTACATGCAGTTACTATTTACTGTTAGTAAATATTCAAAGTAAAAATTAATACATTTAATTTATTTTATGATACATTTAATTTATTTATATATGATAGTAAAAGCGAGACCGTTTAAGAACTCTGGAAATAACGGAAGATAAATAGATAAAATCTATCTGTTATAACTTTGCAACGTTGCGGTCAAAATGTCTGTCAATATTTAGTAATTTTATTAAATTGCTTATTCACCTGCATAGCTTGTACACCTATTCTGTGAATTTGCTATTTAACTCCGGCTGGCTTGGTAATTACAGTCATTGCGTTTAGTGTTTAGCATTTAACCGTGGGAAAGTGAACAATTTATTTCACTCAATTACATCAGAAACATGAACATAAACAACTACTCTAGGAAAATCGCAAAAGTTTAAATGGATGTGTTATTATTCCTTCTTAAAAAGAATAGATTAGACTAAACTGCAAATTGACACAGCAGAAATCTACTGTAACGCGGATAACATCAAAGGGCGCCGCTAGTATGACGCAATAAACCAACGCTGTAGCAGAAAAATAAAAATACGGAGAGTCGCACAAACGTATAAAGCCCTTATATCCCACGATAACGAGAGCCTGCAATAACGACTCCCGTTTAAACGAAATCTGTGACTGAAAGAAATGTCTCAGAAAGTTCTAGAAATGCATTTCAATAAATCTTGCCGGCTTTATAAAACCTAGAGAGAAAATGAGCAGCTCCTGAGGCAATTCGCTGTTTTATAATTGAGAGCGCGGTCTTCGGGGAGTTGCTTATTGCAATACTCGCAGACTGCTCGAGTCGCGGCTCAGTTATCGGAGTGCCCCAGTCCGCCGGACTTCAACATTGTTCAATACAATTTGTTGGATTGTTTCATTTCTCCAGTTCTGTAGGAAACCTCCTTTTGTTATTATCATTCGCTCTGATAAGTTTATTAACGCAATTGGACTTTTGACGCTATAAAATCGAGGCCAGGTTATTCCTGGTTTTGACTAACATGTCAAAACTCTTTGAAGCCGTAACTTTATTTAGGGCAGTCTCGTTTAAAAAGGTTTTCAATTTATGGCAGCGACAATTTATTTTGCAGTATTGACAGATTTTACACGTCAGAAGCATGTTTGAACCCGAACTATTTCACCTTTACACAGGTTGTGCAATGGGCATAATGACTACATAAAAAATTGCTAGATCTTAAATACTAATTACAAAGGAATAATAACAAAATGCCAATTTATGGAGCATCAAAGAAATTAAGTACAGATCGCACGAAAGAGTCACGTCACGCGGAACTTCAGCGCACTTCAATGCACTGCATCATCGTAATTTTTCGTTTGCAAGATAAAAGAAAAAATGGGTGTTCATTATTTTAAGTCTACCCTTATTTAATATAAACTTTATCTAAAATACCACTATATAATCCGTTGAGTAGTTCAAAAGTTCTAAGCAAATCGATAACGGAGACCACTTAATTTTACTCGAATATACTAGTTAGTTCTATTCCGACCTCCGACCTCTGTGGCTTGGTCGGCGAAGGCCCGCCTGAGGCGCACGAGGCGCGGGTTCGATCCCCGCCGGGGGACAATTTCTGGTTTCGGGTCTGGGTGTTTTCTATGTATCATATGTATGTATTTACCAAAAAAAAATGTATCTATGTGTAACACTCAAGCACTGCTTAGTTTGGGGTTAGGTGATGATGCGTGAGTAGTCCGGAAATATTTATTTATATAAAGAACGCATTATTTTGCACAATTCTTTAAAAAGTAAGTCGACTAATGATCAAAATGAACATTCACTTAAATACCCTCGTTTTAAACCATCGTCTCTTGTAGAAGGCACGAAGTTTTCTTCTCATCGGAGTGTAACGTTTTCTCAAAATATTCTCAAGTTGATACGGGCTCCCTCGCATATTCCTTTCATAATGACGTTGAAGAAAAGCCTTTCATTTGCAACGGAACGAAGTTTACTCGCGCGATGCACTGAGCCGCGCGCTATTAGAGCGGCGGTTTCGCTCTTCCGCGGTACTGACGTGATATTCTCATTTGAATTAACAAGCGCGAGCTTTTGTGAGCACCTTGGAATGAGCATGTGGCTTTACCTCAAACGTTAATTCGTCATGTCTTTGTTAAACATTTTCGAGATAGTGAGGTACCGGTTGTTAGAAATATTTCAAACACATTCATATTTTGTCGTATTGATCTCATATTTGTCGCGTTTAATTTAAGGCTGAATCTTCACTCTCTGAGTTTGTATCGCAGTCAGCACCTAAAACCGAATAATTTCAATGTCATGTGAGAGAGAGGAGAGAGTGTCAATAGAAATGTTGGCATCTGCAACGCTGCAGTGAGCATTCAAGGCCCGCGCCGGTCACGGTCGCCCCCCGACCCCGGCCCTGGGGGTTCCGCGTGACCGCCCAAAACTACCGCAGACATTCTTAAACTCTGAGATGTTCACTGCCACTACGAATATGAAGTCATAGTGATGTTGTTGTTTCTTTCCGTCTTTGGAAGGAATGGTGAATATAATATTAGTTTTTTACATTTTCAGTCATTTTCGTATTTTTAAACTGAAAATTACTGAAAACAAACGGTGTAGCCTTCATTTGTTGGCATCTTACGTTATGTTAGTTTGTGTTTTTGACGTAAATGTCCTTCCGGCCTCGAAGGGGAAGTTCCAATTATTTTCATCTCAGATGATTTTGGAACAAACTAAATATAGCCCTCTCTATTCTTTGTGTCTATTTATCAGTAGAATACGAAAACCTCAAATATTACAGAATGGATTGTGATAGTGGAAACATCCAAACATAACATCATTAGTATAAATTTAACATTAAAAAAAAACTCGAAACCATAATTCTAGTTTCCTTCGAATTAAAAAGTCAAACTATTTTGATATGTGCATATGATGCGCTTTCATTAGAGACCCCTCTTGAGTATATTTGCAGGTTTAAGGTTTTTCTTCCCCACTATTACCCTCATAACTTTTAAACGGGTAAATCGATTTTCATGAACCTTGTCTAAGAACACTCGCGCGAAACTGACCTTTCATAAAAACGAAGTTGACATTGACGACAGACACGTCAAACTTATAACACCCCTCTTTTTGCGTCGGGGGTTTAAATGCGGCATGTTCTACAGATTTAGCGGTGAGACGAGTACTCGGACCACGTAGCTGAGCCGAGGTGAACACACCACGTAGCTGGGCCGAGGTGAACACGGATTACAACTTTGGGCGCAGGCAAACTTCCGGATTGGTTACCCTAATTAAGTTCGCCTCGCATCAATTTCTTCGCATTGAAAACCACAGTATACTTTCACAAGTTTACGGTAGTCCGTTGCTGTGGTGAAGTTTGCTTTCAATATTATAAACTTGTAAACTTGTAAAGGTACGGATAATCTGAAGAACACAAAGATTAAAGTTATATTAATTAAATACTTTAATAGCTTAAATTATTATTTAAATACGTCACAAACTTTAGGACTATGATGCTTAATATCTTGCCACTTTTTTATTTAATTGATAAATGTTTGCCCTGTTTTATTAGACGAGTACACGCCGAACTAAACAGAATACTCATTATTTATGTAGTCATCATCGTCCGAGCCTATTGCGGGTAGGTAGAATTATCAGATGTAAGTGCCCGTTACACAAGCTTAGAGCTTTCCACGCCCGCTAGATGTTGCTGTGTTTTGTCGAATGAGAATTATTGAATTAGTCTTAAACATCATCATCTCATATCAACACCGTACTTCATCATTATTGACTGTTTTACGAGAAAGGCACACACGGTGTTACCATATCTTGCTGTCTCCACTATACGTGGGCGAGGGCTTCATCTCGATCTAGCTTCAAGCGCTACAATCCCAACTTAGATACTAAATTAGTCGTTCAAGGTTTCGCTATGATTGTTCATATCTAACTTCAATTAGATGTATCTGGTAATATTCGATTCCGAGAACTACAGTATTACGTGCGCACAATAGAGTAATTATTAGCTTTAATTAAGTAATTAGCCTTTCACGCCTCGCATACCTGGATTGCGATTTAATGGATTTCACATGAAAATTACATATTTTCCAGCACTTAAAAGTGACCTATCCTTCTAAGATAAATAAATATTTCCATACAATTATATCTAGACCCGTGGTAAGCTTGTGTTACTTGTACTAGACATCTGATACACTTAATATAATATACATACATATATAGCTATTTTAAGAATTAAACATATTTTTGATTAAATGAGATATACCTACTACAATGTAAATATTTTTGAAATCAGTTTACTAGATTCAGAGAGGACCCATCCCACTGAAGAATAAATTATTTTATTATAAATTAATACTCATTAACAAAATCCAGTAGAAAAAAATGCGTAAATATTAAAATGATACCTGCAGCACTTGTTAAAAAACTTTTTAGAGCAAGATAATAACCCTCTAACCGTGTACTAAAATAATGTATGTGTGACCCGCAAGTAATGCGGGCACACGGGCGGGCGAAGAGCTGCTCCGTCTGAAATATGTACAAAAATAGTCCGACTTGAGTGGCGAGAGGACGCAGCGTGCAGATCTGTCTGATCGCAATAACCTCAAAAAGTACTTAACGGTTTTTAAGCGGTTTTGAATAGAGCTATAATTTGATACCTTTAAACGAGCAATCTCTGGATTTTTCTTCTTCAGAGATTTATGTGCGCTTTAAACACGTGCTTTAACGGTGAAGGTAAACATCGTGAGGAAACCGGCATGTTCTGAGAACTTTAAAAAAAGAGTTTGAAGAACATGAGACATTCACCGACCCGCCCTTGGCCAGCGTGGTGAATTATGGCCTAATCTCTCTCGTCAAGAGAGAAGTCCCTGTGTCCCAGCAGTGGGAACGTTAATAGGGTGATGATGATGAAACGAGCAATGTTTGTTTAACAATATGTCCAGGGGCAAGTGACCAGCTAGTGATGGATTAATATTATATACATGCAAATTCATTTATGAAAAAAAATATAGGTTTTTTTCTGAATTTGGGAAAATCAGTCCCTTAAGTTGGAAGTTCTAGGATCATGGATCGTTTATGACCAAAAATACCGAGCTGGGCTCGATCACTATCGATACTTCTTTTTTATATCCATAGGCAATTGGTAATATTTAAATTACTTTTAATTTTAAGTTCTGTTGTCATTTCGTATTCATCAAAATTTTTATGAAAGTCTTAGACTTTAAAAACATATTGTATGAATGACACAGGTCGCGGAACCCTATGGAGCTGACGTCCTGACGCAGCCCTGACGCCCTCGCTCCCGGAGCCCCTTGGCGCGGCTCCAGGGCTCCGCGGTCCAATCAATACACGCAGTGCGCCTTTAACTGTGTGTCACCGATCAGCTGTCCTTGAACAACTGCCATCTCGTAATGAGACTCGATAATCTAATCATAACAAAGGTCGAAATTTAAAGTAAACAAAAAATCTTATGTACGACAACATTCAACATAATACATCAAAATGTAATCTAAATTTAAATTTAAAAAACAACCACCGATTCCAAAACTTTAGTTCCCTTAAAATTAAACGACATACTATTTTGTAATGTGCACGTGTTGCGCTTTCGTTTGAGATCTCACTCGAGTATATTTGCAGATTTTCGGTTTTTATCCCCACTTTTACCCTCATAACTGTTAATCGGGTCAACTGATTTTCATCAAAGATTTCTAAGAACACTCGCAAAACTCATCTTTTTATTGAATACGCTTCAACCGTTCGGGAACTATGATGTCACAGGCGCACAGACAGAAATACACGTCAAACTTATAACACCCCATTTTTGGTCGGGGGTAAAAAAACAAATGTTTTCATTTTCACTCATTTTTTACCATGTTTGCTTAAATAAAATTAATAGAAAAACCTTTATTTCTCAACTGCATATCACGAAACCAAATACGTTCGACGCCATATTGTGACGTCATTGTGGCAATAATATAACGCTGTCAAGTGTCGTGTCGTGTCGTCGGTCTCGGCTGTCGCAGCGTCGCGTCGGTCGCGGCCCTCGAGAATATCACTTTTATTTAATTCTTCTTCAAGAATTCAAATATGGAAATAAGGTTGTTTTAACAGTCTGTTTATTTTTTTTATATGTTATGTAGATTCCTGTTTTATAATCTGGAAACGCTTTGTTTACGTACAAGCCATCGCTGACGAGGAGGCGTCATAACACTCTACTCTCAAGTTTATTATTTACGCGCACATTTTTATAAACGCTATAAAGAATATGATGATTCTGACATAATAAACTGTTAATAACAGTGTTTTTACTATAAAACTTTAGTCATCTACCTGCCATCACTGAGACGTACAGTCAGCAAATTAATATAAAGTGTCTAGTGTAGTCAAAATAATCGGAAACATAAAAAAAACACAGTGTTAGGAGAAGTTCGAAGGAAATGAAATTTCGAAAACATGTTTTGCCGACCCCATGTTATGTGGGTTAAGGGCAAGAGAATGAAGATGAAATGAGCAGTTGGAATCATGATTATATTATATTGTTTCATAATTATATAAACTAACAAGGTTTTGTGCAAACAAAGCACAAGTGAGATATTTTAACCTCATTGAGCGCAAAGAATAATATAATGAATCTGAATAATTCTGAGAATAAAAAAAGATGGGTGTTCTTATGACATTTTTGATGAAAATCGTTTGGCCCGTTTAAAAGGTTTAAGGTCGAAGTGGGGAAGGATAACCGCACATCTGCAAACATACTCGAGTGGCGTTTCAAACAAAAGCGCATTACGTGCACATTACAAAATGGTATGACTTTTTACTTTTAAGGGAACTAAAGTTTCGGAATCAGTTTTTTTATGTTAAATTTATACAATGACTACTCTAGACGTTCATATAAATTAGACGCTGACTGCACTTCGCCAAGTCTGCCTAAATCTCGTGACGCGTTCCCCTCCCTCACCTGAGGAACTCGCGATGGTATAATAACCGTGTTTATGATTACTTACTCTGATTCGGGTTAAGGCTTAACTTCCTTAATTATTTATGGAGTAGTTTGCGCTAACAGCTTAGGACCCGGCTTATATTGGCGATTAAAGTAGTGATGGACTGTGATTACTTGTAACAGGACAAGACCATTTTGGATCAGCTTAAATGTGCTAACCACTGGGTATTGGGTGTATCATTTTATAGAGTTTTTGTGCGATGTGCGCAGGCCCGATATTTCATCAATGGGTGTTCGCAAGGTAATGATCACTTATGGTTGCATAAGCGGCCTACGGCAAACATTCGTGTCAACGCAATATGTGCGGCCAAATGCGCGTGCGGGTGAATGCGGTGTTCGGCGTGGTCAGAATCTAGATGCGCGCAACGCGACACAATTATATGTCCGCTAATGTAGACAAGAATATCGCGTGTACCCGTTCACGATGATTTTAACGCGCCAACGCAACTCTTATCTTCGACCGCTGATGGAGCCGCACCCTTTGCACACGCCTCGAGCATTCACAAAAAGGTTTCAAAACAGAAATTGACGAAATTGAAAACAGCTAGTGGATATGGAGTACACGTGTGAATAATTGAAAACTGCAGGTTGTAAGTGTGGAGTGCGCGTGTTATAATTGGAAACTGCTGTAGAGCGCAGGCTGTGAAATCGAGAGGCTGTTGAACCAATAGGTCAGTTATCGTTCCGTGCAATCATTCAGGAACAAGTGCTGTTCACATTCAGCGAGAATCAACACATCAGCTTGTTTGAGGTACGAGTGGATATCGGTGGACTATAGGTTAACGAAGCTTTGATTTGATTGAGGAATTGGGCTATAAACCTACCTTAAAACCTAAAAACGTCAAATGTGTTTCAAATGTGCACTCAAGATCAATCTTACGGTTGAGTTTGGTTTACTAATACAGGCCTAAAAAAGATTGTTGGCGTGGTGACGATGATAGTATGCGAATTATACTATTAATACGTACTGCATTTAAAAAGGGCTTACCCAAACGACCACCACATTGCAATAATGTGGTTGGGTGAATATTTTATTTAATACTCAGGAGTATCTAAGAGGAATAATAAAAGGCAATTGATTAGTTAGCGGATAAGAATCCTCAATATATCAAAACACCAACCTAGAATCACACGGCATTCAAACATTAATTCCATGCTCAACAAAGAGCAAGGCTTCGGAACAGCCATTGGCGTTGGACCATGTGGTGGGGACTGGTCTCACCCCCTACTTTAAGCCGAACGGACTAAAGTGACATTAAAGTGCGATGCTCTTAAAACACGTGCACGTGCAGCTGAAATATTTGCAACTCTGATTTATTTATTATTTGGGACATTAAAGAACACTCAGTTACGTCACTAAATTAAAAGATATATTTTATTTTTTGGTCAGACGAATTATAAAAGCACATCCAATTTTATGAATAATGTGGAGTTACGTAAACATTGGCAGAGCTCAAAGCGACATACATCCATCCTCTTCAAACCCTCGGGCACGACTGAACTCAACACAAAAGCATGACTTTGATTATTCATTTAGAAAAAAATATATGATATAAATGAAACTGTAGTTTGGCAAATATTAACATGAATTTAAAAAAAGCTATATATTCGCAAAAATGTAATTCCAATGATAACATTAACTAGTAAACAAAGATTTCACGCACGTATAATTTTATGTATTCGACGACATTTGTATGGTACAAAAGATACTTAGAATAAGTTTTACATTTACAAATATGCTTCAAGCATAACGGATGATTTTTACCACATTATATTGTATTAAGAGTTTCGTAAAAACGCGTACAGGTTTTTACATAAATGAAACGGTTCGTGATAAATTATTTTAAAAGTTTTTATATGTACTTGCCGACTGCTGCAACCACTGAATTCCAAGCAATATCTTTTAAACTAGATCAACTAAGGAAATTTGGATTATTAAGAAGTAGAATTGAAGATAACGGGCTCAGAATACCAATATTATTAGAAAGGATATATCTCTTTGGCGTATTAATAAACCAAACTCAACCCCAAGTTCGATCTTGAGTGCGTACTTGACAAAATCAAATGTACGTCTTTGACGTTTCAAATGTGCACTCAAGATCGAGCTTAGCATTGAGTTTTGTTTATCATCAGGGGCTAAAACATTTTAACCTAGTTTAACGTAAAGTTTTATCATCAAACCCTAATGAGCCTTAGGGCTTATTTCGTGAAATCCGATTAAATTTAGTAATGTTAGTTATGTCAATAATTACGTGTCAATGGTTATTTATGTCAAGATCTAACTCACTTTGTCACATGCCACTAAGCGAAATAGCTCTATATAATGGGTTGAGCAAATCTCTGTCAGTCAGTCACTGACAGTTATATATTTTAACCATTGGCTATTTTACTCGGAGATAGTGAAACAAGCCCTTAGTCTGATACATCTTTTTAACTCAAACAGACAACAAACATTTTACGGCTGAATATAAATTTACAAGACAAAATTAAGTTTAAGATCAAATAGCGACTTTTTTAACCGTCTATTTATTGTGTCAGGACTTTTTGTTTCAAATCGTACCTTGACTTTGAGGTCGGTTGTCATCGGGCGAGTACGGCTTGTTTTAAACAAATAATATAGGTACTACATGAGTGTCGTTCGGGCGGGGCGCAGAGGGGAGACGGGGCGCGGGGGCGACCGTGGGTAAAAAGAATTACTCGATATTCTTTTATTCTCCTCGTTAAAGGCTCGCTGTTTGTATTTTGACAGGTTTCCACCCTCTCAAGGAGAATTTTATTCTTTTGTTATAGAAGCTGATACAACGCCGTTATTAATTTTATTCTCAAGGTGAAGGTGACAGGCCACAGCCCAAAGCCTGAGTTCAGACGTGTCCACAGAATAATGCTCATACGAACTGTCAAGTTATAGTTAATAATAAATTAACAACAGAATCTCTGTCGAATGCGTCAAAAATTTAAACCACATTACCTAAGACTTTTTTAAATGTCATGGTTTTTAACAATATTAAAACTAAATAGTATTTTGACTTAAAATGGGTAGCATGCCATGGTTTGACGGTTTTTGTGTTTTCCGGTATTTAGACGCTGTTGCAAGCGCCATGATCACGGAAACAATTCTTATTGTTTAAAACCATGATAATTTTAAAAGTTGTACATAGTACCTAGTCTTTATAATGTACGAGTTTTCTTTCCGGTGTTATTTACTCACAAACTGCGACACCAAACAAACCGCCTCGGAACTTGATTAAAAATTCCTTCCCAAATAGCAGCAAAGCCATTTAAACCTGGAAAATTTAATTTATTACGGATTTAAAAAATATTCTAATTTGTATTAGATAATGTGGCACTCGCTTATTGAAGAAATCTTCTAATATCTTATTAAACATATTTTATGTTCAAAACAAATCAGTTTATCATCTATGCAGATTAAACTATTAAAGAATGGTTCGGAAGGTTCTATACATTCAGAAACCCAAGATTTTAACATTACACTACTACTATTAGAGGTGATGGTGGAAGAATACCATGACTTACCAGCCACCTTCTAGGTCTTCATGTCCCATTTTAGACCACATCGTCACTTTACATCAGGTGAGATTGTGGTCAAATGAAGGCTTATCGTCCATAAAAAAAAAACTTAAAGTTCAAGAGCTTTATTTTCATAAAATATTAGCTAAATAAATATTGCAATTGAAAAATTTAAGTAAATTACTGTTTTTTATAATTAAATATAATGCAACAAAAATACTTTTGATAAGATTGCGCATTGCTATAAAGCAGGAAATTATACAAGGTTGTACTTGTACAAGCTCGGTGCTTCTGAGATTAAAGTAAATAAACATTTTAAATGAGTCGTCCAAACATGAGTACTCCTCCCCCCACCTACCCTGCCCTAACTAAGCACACTTGTAAGTAAATTTCTGTGTTACAAATGTGTGTATGACTTTCTGTCTGTACTGAGGCCTACGCCAGCCGCATGTATCAGTCTTTATTAAAGTGTTCAACGCACCTCGTAATGGAAGTCCCTTGTTTAGGGTAAAAGGGGGATCAACCGACCGGGGGGAAGTTATTACCTGAATTCATCATACATCAGCGAGAAAAGTTCAGGGACTTTGTTTGCAGAACGGCCTACGAAGATATAAACCCGAGATTTAAAAGAATATATAAGTTGCCCGGTAAGCAAGTTGCTGTTGTACTTTCCGCCCCCAAAATGACTCAACTTCAACTTTTTCGGAACAAATTGTTTCTGTTATATCCTTCGTCGTTATTTAGGAGTTAAGTTTAAATTATCTACAACTTTTGTTACACTTAAGTCTAATTTAACTTATTTTATACTATGCTTCGGACTATACATCATACTGGAAGGCCGGAATTCATAGTGACACATAATCATTGATTACTTTCAATCAATCATTACAAGTGTAATTATTATTACCCATTGTCCATTGTTCGCAATTACATTATGTAATGATATATTACTTTTCAATCTGTAATAAAGTTGCCTATAAATACATAGTCGAGACTTTATCAATGACAATCTTATTTATTTATTTTAAATCAGAAAGCGATACGAATAATTATTCAATCTAATAACAGATTGAAAAATAATCTCTAGTTCGTCCATTATAGATTTAATGAATTGAGGCTGTAGTCTTAATTTAATGCAATACTAGAGAACTGCAATTTAAACTTCTAAATCTTCACCTTAAACTTCTCTATAAGAACTTGCAGAAAACTCAAACAGTTTTCGCTCCATGATTAAAGAACCTGCTTCTCCTGCACCAAATCAAAATGTCAAGGTTTTAAAACTAGTATACAAGTAGTAGTATATAACCCGCAAGCCGGTATGCAAATTTTTATTAGGTATTTTAATAAATTTATCATTAAATAATCTCAATTATAGTTCGTAAAGTCAAAGAAAAATGTATAATAAGAAATAACGAAAAGCACCAACAGCTAGACCCGTTGTTACCTACCTAGAAATGTTAAAGCAAATCTTGTGGAAAATCACCGAATTTTCCTTAATCATGTTACGAAAAACCATTAGTGCTAAGAAAGGGATCATTCCCGGCGTGAACACAGGATAGGAGCATGTCACGGAGACAATGGACAATGGGCGCCTGCCGGAGCGACGCGGGACATTCTATTAGCAGTGAATGGGGTGGTCGCTGTGTGCGCTCGCCGGCCGGTGCGCTCGAGCAACCTTGTGGGCGGGAGGCCCTCGTGGCGAGCTCCCTCACCGACCGAGTTTACTAAAGCTAGTTAAAGTTTCAAGTTTCATGTGTCTATTGATAGCAAAGGTCAGGTCAGGTAGGCGAATCTCGCGCCTGTGATGGATTACACCCTTAAATTCGTTAACACTTGGTGGAAAAAAAATGTCAGTAACAACTGTAAATAGCTGCTGTTTGTTGGTCTTAGGAAATCACAGATATTATAAGCCAGTGGCAGTGGGCAGGCCACATAGCACGAAGAACAGATGGTCGTTGGGGCCGAAAGGTTCTCGAATGGAGACCACGGATCGGCAAGCGAAGCGTAGGACGTCCACCAACTAGATGGACGGACGATCTGGTGAAGGCTGCGGGCTCACGGTGGATGCAGGCCGCTGCCAGCCGAAACCACTGGAGATCTTTGAGGGAGGCCTATGTCCAGCAGTGGACGTCTTACGGCTGAGATGATGATGATGATAAGCCAGTAACATAGAGTTCATATTGGTCGTATTTTGTTTATACGTGTATTGAAAAAACTCGGTAAGGGCGCTTTCCGTTTAAGCGTTTCGAGGCGTACGTCAGCGGCGCGGCAAGCGGTGCGTTTGATGTGCGCTACACCTCATTTAGACGCACCGTAAACTACCCATTAAAATTACATCAAATACGAACTTTATATCTGCTTTCCAGTGCTCGTTCTGACTACAAAATACGTACCCAAGAGTTTCAAGTCCAAGGCCTTTTACAAATTATTAGCTTTAATTAAAGTTGTTTTATCAATCAACCGTCCTGAACAGAAGGACTAAAGTAAATAGATCCTTATCGTAGATTGGTCGTTTATTATCACAATGGCTACGAACTGAATGATCTTAGAAAGTTATTGTAATTTATACGATTGCCCATTTAATCATAAAACGGAAACCAGCTAGTTTAAGGGAATGAGTCTAGCTGAGGGTTAAAATGAGATTCTATCCGCAACGGCCAATTCCCTCAATATTCATTTTCATCGAACGATCATTTGCCTTTATCAAATGTTTGCAGTAGAACAGGTGTCATGGCTATCCTGAAATAGTATTGTTCACATTATGCCTTAAACCCCCGATGACGTGGTGAGGTTGTGGTTGCTTTGCAGTAGTGGATCGTGTGCCTGAGCACGAGGGCGGGGGCGGGGTCGGACGGGCGCGGGGGGCGGCGTGTCAACACGTTTACGACAGATCCAGTAATTAATCACCATCCATCGTTAACTTAATAATTCTACAACGGTTCATAAAACGGCTTTACGATCGGGTTATGTCGTGCGGAGTCGGGTGACGCCGAACAACTAACTCGCCTACGGAGAAGTTTACTGCTCGGGAAACTGTTATTAGTGATGTTATTACGCACTGCATCGAGTTATGTTAAGGGGAGCGGTTCGCAAATTGTCCTTCAATCTACCAATACTTACTAAATTATTAGGCTGTTCTTTTTAGAGCTAAATACTCTTGTATCAGGTCTCTTTTCAACATACTGTTTTATCTACGTATATATGTATATGTTTACAAACTCTATTTCGAGTAGTTTAAATAGTTATGAATCAAGCCACTTCCCCTATTATCCGAATTTGAATGCAGGCATCAGCTATATGAGTAGATAGAGTGCTTCAAGAAGTAGGTAGATATAATTTGTAAGCTCGCAAGAGACTGGACTTCAGTAAAAAATCAACGGCTGAAGTGAAACAGCGAGACACGAGTAGGCGCCCTAGCGATATAAAGTCCATTCAGCAAAGTAATATATTCCATCTCTTTAATTCGTCACCTTCCAAATAAGTGGAACTTAAAAATTCATCCTCATGAATAAGGTGAGTGATTTGAACTCCCAACTTGAGATATAAATAAGCTCCCAGATGAGATGTAAATGAGGCTGAGTGCCCTCGGAGTGGAGGCTGGAGGCTGGAGGCTGCATCTCGCGATCTCACTGACGGGTGATGTCACTGATACATGTAGCGAAGATGTTGGCATTGGCATTTGTAAGAGCTTGCTTCATGGTTTTGTAAGGTCAAGGTTGATAGATAGGTGAAAAGAGACGCAGTTTTGTTTGGAGTTCTGTTTACGTCTGGTGGACGACTGTGTCTTATAAAAACCAGATAAGTTGTGTTTATTAAACAGCTTCCATTAATTATTTTTTTTCTTTTAATTATTAATTATTATTCTATTTAAACTGGTAATTGAAAAATTGCTATGATTAAACTAGACGTGATTTTATACAGATACAATTGTTATGGAAATTTGAAGTGCCTTGTAGAATGCACCTTGTTATAATTTCTAAAAAAAATTGGTAAGCTTCTTTTTTTATGAACAGATTTTAATTATATTTTTGAAGAAAGTTGTTGTAAGTTCTTCACGTTCACTAACAAATACTAACATAGCAGCATGAACTAGGCTGGTGTGTCAAGGATATTGACAGGTGCCGTAAATGGTCTAGGTCAGGTGCGATTCGACTGGGTGCAGTAACTGGACTCCTTCTCGAACTGTAGAGTCAAAAAGTTTATTACATTAAATAAAAATTAAAAACCATCAAGGAAATAATCTACTCTAAGGAAATAATATTGTCTTGACAGTTCTCTTAATTTTTTTACACTAAGTTGAGAAGCGAATGGAACAAACCAGGTTTCATCTCTTCTGTTGTTAAAATTTCCATGGCACAACGTTAGTTACCGTAATATATATATTTGCATATTCAGTAGGTCTGAGAATCGGCTACTATCTATTTTTCATTTTGCAAAGAAACGTTTGCTGGGGCCAGCTAGTATTATATAAAATAACAAGTTGAGGTATTCCAATTAGAACACCAATTTAGAGGTGTACCAAAGTTATTTCACACGTTATTTCAATTGGAGCACCAATTCTAATGAAAGGTTTAGTGATGGTGTTGTTCGTAACTAGTCACCAAAAACCTAGCTGAACCTAAGTTTCCTCAGAAATGTATTATTTCATATTTTTAAACTATAAATTGGTTGAGTAACGTTGGCATTTGAGATGTTAATGAGGCGGAGTGGGAGCCGTGGGGGAGGCTGGCGGCTGCATCCCTGATCTCGGGTGCCGGCTGATGTGAGATAGTCTTGGCACTGATACATGTTTTGCTTGAAGCTGGTTTCAAGGTTTTGTAAGTCAAGTTTGATAAAATGGTGAATATAGACTATAGTAATGATAATAAATCTTTATTTGTATGTAACAAAGGTACATAATGGTGATTAGTTTTGTCCAGCCATATCGCGCCTCAAATAGGCATATACAAATATTATTAATTATAGTGGTACATTTTATTCATTTTAATCAATGCTCAAAACTCAAACTCATTTTTGACATGGCTATGCATGGCAATGTCAAGGATGAGTTTCAAAAGATCTTATTATAATTTCATAATACAAGAATTAATTAAAACAATGTCAGAATTTATATTTTAAATATTCATGATTCTTTTAACGGTAAGGATTTCTTGATATCTTAACTTGCGAAAATGCATTTAAAGTCCTATTAACGTTCCCACTGCTGGGACACAGGGACTTGTCTCTTTGACGAGAGAGATTTAATGGCCTGGAACCTGGCCAAGTGCGAGTTGGTGAATGTCACATATCCTCTAAACTCTTTAAAGTCTAAGAACATGCCGGTTTCCAGTTTCATAAAAATCCAGAGTTACGTGGCGGGGTTTGAGCCCACGACCCTGGGGATGAAAGTCGTGTGCTCGCACTTAGCCAACACGGCTGTTTTAATATTTTTAATTATTATTGACTATAATTGATTATGTACTGATATTTTTCAATAATTGAATTGTTCAATAAAAATCTAATATATATCATTACGTATCTTGTATGTAATTCAAGACACATGAAGTGTCCACGATTGCCCTGGTCGGGGCGAGAGTTCGGCGCGGCGGCGAGTTCTTACCCTGGTTAATTCATGGAGGCCTTTCGTTAGTTATTCACAATCGGATTTCAAAGGATTTTAATCTCATTGCGGTTACGTTCATATTATGTTTGTTTAAGAGAATTCATTATTAGATCAGCCTGAATTATTCCAATTTCCCCCACCAAAGCCGCTCAACCGATGGGCATTGTCTTTATCACATTAAGAGCAGAGTAAATGTGTGATGTGAAACTATCATGAAGCTAGCTTCAGTTCAACCGAAACTCGAAACATATTCAGTCATGGTAAATATCCCGTTATATATCTAAAAAGTATTATAGATAAAAAAAAAAAAAATCCGGACTAACTTAATTCGACTTATTTTTTAGAGAACTGTGCCAATTAATGCGTTCTTTATATAAATAAACAAGCGGCCCGCCCCGGCGTCGCACGGGTATAAAATTTTGCCGGAAATTATTCGAATTTTTCTCGCCGTAAAAACCATCCTATCTCTCAAGTTGGATCGAACTGCACATGGTGTGCGAATTTTATTATAATCGGTTAAGTGGTTTAGGAGTCCATTGAGGACAAACATTGTGACACGAGATTTATTAAGATATTTCCGAACTACTCACACAGCATCACCTAACCCCAAACTAAGCAGAGCTTGTACTATGGGTGTTAGGTGACTGATATACTACATAGATTTTTTTTTTGTAAATACATACTTATGTTATATAGAATATACACCAGACCCGAAACCAGAAATTGTAGATCGTACAAAATCTGCCCCCGGCGGGAATCGAACCCAACCTTTTGCACCTCAGGCGGACCTTCGCCCACCGAGCCACAGAGGTCGTCGATATTGATAATCATGATAGTTTCAAAAGTTAATTACAAACTAGTATAAATATTTAAAGACTTAAACATACTTTTTATAGTTGCTATCTACGCCTAGATTTGTGAAATAAGCAGAGATGAAACATCCAGACCATCGAGAACGCCGAGGGGCTGAGTGCTTGGAGCTTGGAGGTTGTGTCTGTTCACGTCCGTAAGTGGTAACCCTCTGAATCCTCCTCCGGGTGGTGCTAAGAACAGTCCCTGGTGGTAGGCTTCGGCCGCGGCTTGTCACCACCCTCCGGGCTGGGCCAGTGCGTGAAGCGATTTTTCGTGTTTCGTAATGTGGCCCGGAGAAGCCATCTACCTGCTAGGTCTTCATGTCCCATCTTAGACCACATCGTCACTACATCAGGTGAGAATGTGGTCAAATGAAGGCTTATCCAGAATAAAAAAAAAATACAATCACTTAACCCCTCGGCGGGAATCGACAGTACCTCTTGCACCGCAAGCGGACCTGCGCCCATAGATAGCCAGTTACAGAGCATAAATGTAGAGCGAGAACAAAGTGGTAATTAAGTGGTAGGTAATTAAGTCAAGTATATTTCTGGTTAGTCGCGCTGTCGTGTTATTGTATCCTCGGCGTGGAAATCAATACCGAAGTTGATTGTAAAAGACAAGAATCTTTTTACGTTCTAAAAATATTCCATGCGTCATGAATGTGACTTATTCCGTACAACATTATCCTGTTCTCCATGATTTACGTAGCCGTATTTTTCCTTTGCGCGTGTAAAAGTGTTTCAGAGCTGTGGAAGGATGTTTGCTTAGGGTCGTCTCTGGGAGTGCGGGAGGGGAGCGTGCCAACTTATTTGTCGGACATTCGTCTCAGCCGCTAGCCGTGTCGAATTAGTTAAAAGAGTGTTTAGTCATGTTTACACTCCCGTAGTGAATTCATTGCCGCTTTTACAGTTTGGATGGAACGTTAATAACAAAATATATTTTTAATGAGATTGCTTAAAACTATCGAAAATTTGAGTACTTTTAGTAGAATTATTCGTACTTTTTATTCTAATTATTCATCTTGAAATTGTGGTTTTTGTTTTTTTTAACAAATTGACTTTATGGCCGTTTTAGATGGAAAAGAAAGAGAGAAAAATAGATAAATATATCAATGCTTCGATTTCGATAACAAGTAAAAAACAATTGTAATTGTAACGATAAACAAGTTGGGTCCGGCGGCCGCCGGCCCACCAGATACTGAAAAAAGGAACCCTTTTTAAGGGTTGAATTCTCAATCTTGTGATAATATTCAACCAAAAGATAAATATATGGAAATAAGGTTAGATAAAGCCGCTTCGAGAATTGAGCTGCCCTTAAAGTAAAGTAAATATTTATTGCATAAATAAAATACATCTAAAGGTTACATAGTTCTTATTGTATAATATAATCTACGAACTATGTATATCTTTTCTAATTTGTGTACAAAAATGTTTTAGCTTGTCTGATGGCAGGCGCGCTGGTGTAATTGGTAGCACATTCATGCGTAGAATAGGAGGTGCCGGTTCGAGTACTGCGTCTATAGTCTGAATCTTATTCTGAACAAATTAAAATGGTTAAACTAAGGTTTATCAATCATTAAGATTGAATTAACTTACATTAGACATCAAAGTTATAATGTAAACTACAATCTTTTATATGTATATCGTCTAGCTAAATGCCAAATGTATGTGAAATGTTTGATAATATGAGCCTCTCTGACAACTCGGCTCTCAGCCGATTACAGCCCGCTTTATGCAGTCGTAATTGGCGCGCGTTTGACGTTATGCGTGCAAAAGTTAAGCTCAATTGGAAACCGGATGTAAAGTTTAATATGATAATTTGATTATAGACATAAATATTGTTTTATAATTATAAAAATTGCTTTTAAAGTTTATAAATGCAATGAACTCTGTCTATCTCGCTTTTAATGATAAAAAAAACGATTTAAATGAAACCTGGTACATAGTCCGCCGTTTTGGAAAAAAACGAGTTAATGCGGCAAATGAATATTTTTTTTCAAAATGGCTGGCTCAAAACTTCTTCCAGGCTTGACCAAAAAAAGACGGAACCTCTTTGGTGCACAGATTCTCCAGAGAAAGAAGATAGGCTTTTTACAGGAGGAAATATGACATTTCGCAGGAAATATGTCAATTCTCGGGAATATCAATTATACCGCGGTCACCCTATTAACGTTCCCACTGCTGAAACACAGGGACTTCTCTCTTGGCGAGAGAGATTAGGCCTTAATTCACCACGCTGCGCTGGCCAAGTGCGGGCTGGTGGATGGCACATGTCCTTTAAACTGTTTAAAGTTCTCAGAACATGCCGGTTTCCTCACGATGTTTGGCCTTCACAATTAAAGCACGTGTTTTAAGGCGCACATACATTTTCAAGAAGAAAAATCCTGAGGTGTTGGCTTGGTTTGAACCCAAGACCTTCGGAATGAAAGTCGAGTGTGTTGCCACTTAGCCAACACGGTTTTTTTTTGCATCTGTGCACTGCTTGACTTGTGTTATTATTTTAAGGAGACGTACGTCACTAGTTAGTGAGGTATGTATAATGCAGTACATGGGCCGCCTCGGGCGTCCGCCGGGCTGTTTGTCCGCGCGCGGGCAGGAGGCGTGGCAAGTGTTCTTAGTTTAATTCAGTTGGCACAATGCGCCGCCCAACTCCGAACAATAGCTCATTGTGCTAGATATTCATATTTGCGAGTTTTAAACAAACATCGTGTTTGATGACAATATGTTATTTAAATGCCGAATAATATTCAGGACAGGGAAGGGAAAAATGCACTATGGTTGCCATAGAATAGAGTATAGACTTCGCGCATACTCAAAGATATTCCTTCGCTTCGGCTTTAACTATGTTGTATTAGATAGACAAGCTTAGATATTTCCACGATGCTAAGAGCTGCTGTGAGGATTATTCTTTTTATTTATTATTCATATACATATGTATATATACTTGCTGGCCCGGGGAACTTCGTATCACCTAGTACGTGATTAATTATAAACTTTTAATTTGTGATTACTGGTTGCACTATGTGCGTTAAAAATGTTTCGTTATATAATTAAAATAAAAAAATCAGAGTATTAATGTTTTTCTTTATACTAAGTCGTGACATAAAAAAATCTTGCAAAATAAATTAAAAGTTTGATTGATAAATTAAAATAGGGGTTGTTCGTAGAGTGTGAAAATTTAAGGTTGCATGTATTTGTGAATGATGTATCATAAAAATAAAATAAAATCTCTCTCCACGAGAGAAGTCCCTGTCTCCCAGCAGTGGGAACGTTAATAGGGTGTTGATGATAAAGGCTTGATAAAAGATTATGATCAATGATTAAGCACATGTTAACGGGTGTATAATTCACACAGGCACACACAAATATAATCATGTCCTTGTTAGACCATCAGCGATTTATTATTATTGATCGACTGTGGCGAAGGGCACAGCCTCGGGTATTATTTCTCACTTCCAATCTCATTATTTCCGTTTCCGGGACAGCTGCCAGCCTGTGATTGCGTACTTGACCTGAGAGACGACGAAACGACTGCTAGAACCCTAGTTATAATATAATTTGCTAAATAAAATTTAGTCTCAACTTTTTTATTTACTCAAGTTGAAAATGTATCTAATCCAAAGTATTCAGAGATTTACGAATCAATCTGGTAGCAGAAATATATACTGTGGGTACCTATGACATTTTGCAAGTACATAAAAAACAACCCGTCCCGTGCTTTGATGAGCCATACGGATAAAAGAGTAAAATTTATACTTATTTAAAGTTAATCGAAATCATAAGCACCCTGTTTACGTTCCCACTGCTGGGACACAGGGCCTTTTCACTTTACGAGAGAGATAAGGCCATAATTCATCACCCTGGCCCACTGGTGAATGTTCATTAAACTCTTTAAAGTTCTAGAAACGGTTTCTTCATGATGATTTTTCACCGTTAAAGCATGTGTTTAAAACGCACATAAGTATCTATATAAATAAAAATGAATTGTTGTTCGTTAGTCTGATTAAAACTCGAGAACGGCTGAACGGATTTATCTTATCATAGTCTTGAAATGTTCTTGGAGGTCTAGGGAAGATTTAAAAGGCGATAAAAAATCAAATTATAGTCGGGAAAAAAAATTGAATAAAAACCCGTGCGAAGCCGGGTCGGGCCACTAGTTTGGGAATAAAAATCCAATGAAAGTCGAGTGTGCTGCTACTTAGCCAACACGGCTTTTTATCGAGAGTAAATCAAATCAAACCCAAAATATTTACGGCCAAATCTTACCGTGAGAGAATTTTATTGGTGAGAGAAAAGCAAGGCGTAGATGATACTAACAACGGCAATGTTATTATGTAAAACAACTTGACAGACAGATGGGCAGCTGAGTCTTCTGAGCAGGGATATGCCAGCACCTTCAGTAGTTACCCTCCAGCCACGGAGCCCTAAAAAGTTACATATCGTAAACATCAGTGAACAAAGTCTAGGAAAGTTTTCCGAATCTGGTAAAACTTAGGCACGGGCGGCTTGAAGAAACGCTCGAGTATAAAGTGTTGCTCATAATTTAAAACGAGAAACATAAATATTTTGACAAGAATGAGCGGGATCTAATTACATTTGAAAGTATGTATGTTTGAGTTGAGCTTGCGAGGGTTAGTTGGGGGTGAGGCGTGGGTGTGATGAGGGAACGGGGTTGCCTGAAGCAGACTACTTTTTTGACGTTTCAAAGTCAAAGTAAATTATTTACATAATTTTCTTTTACTCTCAAAACTAACGAGAGTTACACTAATCATTTTGAAAACCGGTATCACTCGCGTGTGTTTTGGAGGTTTTGTCTGTTCACGTCTGTAAGTGGTAACCCTCTGAATCCTTACACGTGACCTCCGGGTGGTGCTAAGAACAGTCTCTGGTGGTAGGCTTCGGCCGCGGCTTGTCGGGCTGGGCCAGTGCGTGAAGCGATTTTTACGTGTTTCGTAATGTGGTTCGGATAAGCCATCTACCTTCTAGGTCTTCATGTCCCATCTTTGACCACATCGTCACTTTACATCAGGTGAGATTGTGGTCAAATGAAGGCTTATTCAGCATAAAAAAAAAAGTGTTCATCATCACCCTATTAACTCTGGATCTCCACTCAAGAAGGAATCATCGTTAGGGAAGCGGTAGAGCATCTATCGACATCAGATTGTTTGTAATGATAAAGCAGTGATTGGCGCACGGTGTCCGGGCTAGTTCCATTATCCGTGTTTAGTTCACGAGCTAACGCGGTTACACACTGGGTTATTCTCGCAATTAGGTATCTATGATACAGGAAAATCATTTAACTATAGAATTTTAGGTTATCTTGGCCAGCAAAGAATGTCAAAACAAACTTTGGTATATGGCCAATTTTAAGATAACTCAAATCAATAATTTATTTGCCAAATACATTTCAATCAAAGCACATGTCACGATATTATTATATAGTACAAGTAGTAGGTATATTGTTTTTAACGGCTATGCAAATGTTAAAAATATAATAATTAATATAATCAAAACGAATTATAATTGGTCCAATTCTGTATATATGACCAATTTTAAGATTCCCGTATTCAACGGGTAAAATAGAACCCCAATACTGAGGCTTTATATTGTGTTTGTCAACAACAATTTAATCAACGTTCGTTTAAAAGTTGCCTGAACTGAGAAACTCTTAAATTTCAACGATAGCTTTTTTAACAATATAAAAAATAATTCTAAATGACATAGACATAATTTGATTTACTACAGAAACACACACAAAAATATTACAGACTCAAAATCAACATACATTTTTAAATTACGAAACATATTTATATGTATATATAAAAACACAGAGTGAACAAAATGCGTAACTTCCTAAATTTCCTTAAAAACGTTGTCATCTCCGTCAGCATCAGCGCCTCCGGAACTTGTGCAGATTCCTTGCTGCAAGATAATCAACTTCAGAAATACGGTTTCTTTGGGGAAATTAAATGAAAACCTTTCTTGTGTTTTCATTTAATCTCGGGCGGGCGGGGCAGCGGGGCGGGCGGGCGTACCGATCACACTTTACATTATTATAACGAAGTGTGTTATGAGTTCAACAAGTAGAATATTAACAAAAGAAAACTTTGTTTCATTTAATTTTAATGAGACATTGTTTTAATAATACCAGCTTTCATAAATATTTCCTTTTAATTTTGTTACAAGTAGTTCGCCAAAAATTGGTTTGCCGAGACGCGTGGTCAATAACTACTACTACAACTTTAAACTATACTAATATATTATAAATATTAAAAGCCGTGTAGGCTAAGTGGGAGCGCACTCGACTGTCTAATCTCTCTTCCCCGCGCCCAGCGGTGGGCACGTTAGTAGGGTGTTGATAATGACGATGGTGAATATTAGAAAGAGATAAAGTGTGTAAGATTGTATTTTTGTAACGATGTAGGTAATCCCTGGAACTATTAAACAAATTTTTATGAAATTTGATACTTAGGTTTTCTAAAGCCTGAAAAGTGACAAAGGCATACTGAAAATAGGTGTTTACGCATTAAAACTATTTTAGCCGGGTTAGCGAGTAGGTAACGAATGAAGTCCTCAGTGGCTCGGTCATGCAACTTTGTTTTTTTTATTTTTTAAATATGGCATAGACACTTAGTCTATGGTGAAGGTCACCACAGACTTTACGTCTATGCCTATTTTGAATTTACTTACATTATTGAGATTTTAATACAATTATTACACACTTATGATTTACGTAAAACTTTTCTCCTTGGTCTGGGTGTTTTATATTATAGGGGTTATGCCAAGGGTTGGCTTACCTATATTTTCCTAGGTATAAGTTCTAGTGGTAGGCGGTGCACGGCAAACACAAGTCCACGTGAAATAAAAGTTTATTAAGGAAAAGCACATAAACAGAAGGCAGAAAGAGTCACAAGCACAGAGATGAATAGCACATGATAGTTACACAGACTGAGAGATGATTTTTGCGAATAATATAAGCGTCTGATGTAGGTACATAAGCCCGAGAAATCAAGCGTGCGCTTCGCGTCGCAGCAGAGGTCTGACTGGTGGCGCGGGCCGTGCGCCAGCGCATTGTATATAAGTGCTTATGTATTATCCAACTAGTGATGGGGTAGTGTCGATGAAATTTATTAACCTCGATAGATAAATATTATGTGTTATAAATTTTGAAGAACTAAAGTGTTATATTATAATAATAATATAATTAATTATAAATATTAAAAATAATGTAATTGTATGCCACATCGCTCCCCTCCAGAGACCGTCAAGGGCGATAATAATCTGGAAATTTGACTCGTCTACCTGAACGAGTAACATAACCTGACGGGTTTTCCTGTGCCGGTTCCTGGGTAGATATAGACAGTATGAAGGCCGGCTTTAGTCGGTCTATGGATACTGTCTCTTCTTTATTGTTTAGTAAAATTTTAAAAACTTTGTCGCCTCTTAGGATAACCTTATGAGGACCAGAATATGCAGAAGTGAGAGAACCTCGTGAAGCATCTTCACGGAGGAAAATAAAATCACAAGTTTCTAGTTCCTTGTAAACAAAAATTTTAGATTTACAATGGCGCGACGTTGCAACGGGACGCAATTGTTCGGCGAAACTTCTGAGCCTAGCAGTAAATTCAGATGGATCAGTGGTACCGCTACATGTTGTCTCAAAGAATTCGCCAGGAAGTCTAAGCGTTTCCCCATAAACCAGTTCTGCTGAAGAGGATTGTAAGTCTTCTTTAAAAGCAGTTCTGACGCCTAACAATACCAAAGGTAACACTTCTGTCCATCGATCGTTAGCATGACAAACAATCGCGGCCTTCAGCTGGCGGTGAAAACGTTCCACCAGTCCATTGCAAGCTGGGTGGTATGAAGTAGTCCTTTTATGGTCAAAACCAGCAATCTTTGACAAGCACTGAAATAGAGCCGATTCAAATTGGCGGCCTCTATCAGTAGTTATGCTTGTGGGAGAACCAAATCGCGAAATCCATGTTGACAACAAAGCTTTAGCCACAGTTTCCGCTGTTATATTCTGGATTGGAGTTGCTTCCGGCCATCGAGTAAACCTATCTATCATTGTAAGACAATACTTGAAGCCATCAGATTGAGGTAGGGGACCGATTAGGTCAATATGTATTTGAGCAAAGCGATCGCGCGGTAATTTGTAGGTGCCAAGGGGAGACGTCACATGACGTGTGATTTTAGCCCTCTGACAAGATAAACATGCGCGTGCCCAATCCCTACAATTTTTATTGATGCCTGGCCATACAAATCGCTCGGCTACTAATTTGGCCGAAGCGTTAGGACCAGGGTGACTTAGAGAGTGGAGACTATCAAAAATTTGCTTTCGATGAACTCCTGGAACATAAGGCCTGGAAGTTGATGTACTGATGTCACAGTACAAAGGGATATTACTTCCAGGGACATGAAGCTTTTGCAGCTTCAGTGAAGAACCACCGTTGACGAGTGTTTCCAGCTCGGGATCGGAGGCTTGGCTTTCGGCTAATCTCGCTAGGCTGACAGGTTCTGCCAGTTCCTCGATACGAGACAAGGCGTCGGCGACCACGTTATCCTTTCCCGAAATATGCCTAATATCGGTAGTAAACTGGGATATAAAATCTAGGTGCCTGAATTGCCTGGGTGAACAGCTCTTCTTCCTTTCATGAAATGCGAAGCATATGGGCTTATGGTCTGTGTAAATGACGAAGTGCCTTGCTTCTAACATATGCCTGAAATATTTAATAGACTCGTAAATTGCGAGTAACTCCCTGTCGTAGGGTGAATATTTGGACTGGGAAGTGCTCAGTTTCCTAGAAAAGAAAGATAAAGGCTGCCAAGAACCTTCTTTCAGCTGCTGCAACACTGCTCCTATTCCTTTGTCTGAAGCATCAGTAACGAGCGCTAGACTAGCGGAACAATCTGGGTGAGCTAACAAAGCAGCGTTAGCTAAACTCTCTTTACACAATTCAAACGCCGCTAAAGTATCGCCTGCCAGAGTGATAGGCTGAGTACTTTTTACGGACCCTGTCAATAATGAATGAAGTGGAGCCTGGACCTGAGCTGCTTGAGGAAGAAACCTCCTGTAAAAATTGAGCATGCCTAAGAAACATCTCAGCTGACGCACGTTCGTAGGAGGTGGAAAATTCTTCAAGCCTTCGACCTTCGATTCCAGTGGTCTAGTACCATTTTCGGAGATGAGGTAACCTAAAAATTTTACTTCGGACACACCGAAAATACACTTTGAAGTATTTACTAACATACCGTACTCTTTCAACCTCTCGAATAGCTGTCTCAAGTGATCCTCGTGCTCAGAGTCGCTTCTAGAAAACACAAGAAAATCGTCAAGGTATGTATACACAAAATCGAGGCCCCTGGTTATTTCATCAACAAACCGCTGGAATGTTTGTCCCGCATTGCGCAAACCAAACGTCATGTACGGGAACTCGAACATGCCAAATGGAGTCGTTATGGCCGTTTTTGGAATGTCATCTGGACTGACAGGTATCTGATTATAAGCTTTTTCAAGATCTATTGTACTAAACACCTTACATCCAGCTATGCTGTGTGTAAAATCATGAATATGCTTTATCGGATATCTGTCAGGCACCGTGCGAGCATTTAATTTACGATAATCCCCACAGGGGCGCCACCCATTATCTTTCTTCGGGGCCAGGTGTAGGGCAGAAGACCACGGGCTTTTTGATGGACGAGCTGTACCGTTACTTAACATTGAACGAAATTCGTTCTGAGCTATTTTCAGTTTGTCGGGAGCTAGACGTCTAGGAGGAGAAGTGACTGGCGGGCCTGGTGTCGTTTTGATATGGTGTACTGTGTTGTGTGGTGTTGAGTTATGGAGTTGACCAGAAGGGCGGGTTATTTCAGGAAATTCATCAAGAATCCTATGATACCTTGAATCCCCGGTTATGATTTTTACTGAATTTACGTTACAATTAGCCATAGTAGCAATAGCATTAAGTGAAGTTGTATTATCCATCAAACGCTTATTGCGACAATCTACCACCAGGTTATAAAAATTAAGGAAATCTACACCTATGATAGGTTTAGTAACATCGGCAACAACAAATCGCCAAACAAAGCTACGACGTAAACCAAAGTCTAATTCTAAGTTAAAATAACCGTAAGTTGCAATACATGAACCATTAGCAGCACACAAACTATAGTCCGTCTTCGAACGACGATCCCGCAGCGATGAACGAGGATACACGCACAGGTCGCTGCCGGTGTCTATCAGGAACTGCTTCTTCGAGGTACGATCGACGACGAACAGGCGGCCAGTTGGAGATGGGTAGTCGTCCGCCGCCATTATCGACCACCCTTGGAGTTTCCCGACTTGTAGTCACAAGGTTGCACACATCTGTCGGCTTTCTCGGCGTACCTGCTGTGATACCAGCAGACTGGAAATTTTCTGTAGTTGGAGTCGGACCGTTTCCTTGAAGAATTATTTCTGCCTCGAGAGCGGGAGCGCGATCTGCGGTCATATCTCTGAGTTGACAGCCTCTCTACCTGTCTGCGAAGTTCGGCAACCTCCTTGGTGAGATCGCTAAGAGAACCAGGTGCAGCGTTACTGATGGCAGCAACTTTCGGCGTAGATGAGGCGAGTTCGTTTACTCTGTCCGCCAAATCGGCAAGGTCTTCTAGCGTAGCTGAAGATGGTTGTCCTGCAAGTACAGTCTGGATACCATGAGGGAGACGACTGATCCATATAGTCTTCAAAAATCCGTCCGGAACATCTTTGCCTGCGAGACCCTTGAGGTGTCGGTGAAATTGAGAAGGTTTTCGATCACCCAACTCCTCGTGCATAAGTAATTGCTGAATTTTCTTCTCGTTCGATTCGCTCAGCCTCTTTACCAACTCGGCTTTCAACTTCTCATATTTATTTGACTGAGGTTGATTTATCAAAATATCTTTAATCTCTTTGGCGTAGTGATTATCAATATGAGCAATTACATAATTAAATTTTGTTGCATCATTTGTAATACCAGCGATGGTAAATTGGCCTTCGACTTGGGCAAACCAAATTTCTGGCTCTTCAGGCCAGAAAGGAGGCACTCGAACACCAACCTTGAAAACACCGCTCTGATCTATCGACATTGTCCCATCACTAGTGCCGGGTGTGGCACCGCGTGGTTGTCGACCACGTTGCTCCGAAGATTTCTCTGCTCGTTCTTGACTCATGTTCAGGTTTACGGGGTCACCAGTATAGGGGTTATGCCAAGGGTTGGCTTACCTATATTTTCCTAGGTATAAGTTCTAGTGGTAGGCGGTGCACGGCAAACACAAGTCCACGTGAAATAAAAGTTTATTAAGGAAAAGCACATAAACAGAAGGCAGAAAGAGTCACAAGCACAGAGATGAATAGCACATGATAGTTACACAGACTGAGAGATGATTTTTGCGAATAATATAAGCGTCTGATGTAGGTACATAAGCCCGAGAAATCAAGCGTGCGCTTCGCGTCGCAGCAGAGGTCTGACTGGTGGCGCGGGCCGTGCGCCAGCGCATTGTATATAAGTGCTTATGTATTATCCAACTAGTGATGGGGTAGTGTCGATGAAATTTATTAACCTCGATAGATAAATATTATGTGTTATAAATTTTGAAGAACTAAAGTGTTATATTATAATAATAATATAATTAATTATAAATATTAAAAATAATGTAATTGTATGCCACAATATGTATAATAAAAATATCTATAGATTTATGTATATTATATTAAGTAGGTATATCAGACATCTAGTACCCGTAACACAAGCTTAGAGCTTTCCACGGGGCTAGATGTTGTGTAGATTGTCCGGAAATATTTATTTATGTAGAAGGCAATCGTAAGAAGATTTACTTAATTATAATCATGAATACAAATCTAAAATAATTATCGAAATTCTGTCAAGACATCTGTAATGTGCCTAAAATAAAGTACCTATATTAAACAAAAAAAGCATGTTTGCTTGGGGTACTTGTGGTCACAGATTAGTTCATTATCATCATCATTCCAGCTCTGAGACGCCTAATCCTCCCATAAATACGACCAATTATCCCGGTCGGTCGCTACTCGCATCCACCGTGAGCCAGCAACTTTGACTAAGTCTTCTGTCCATCTTGTTGGTTGTCGTCCGACGCTGCGCTTTCCGATCCGCGGCCCCCGTTCGGCCCAAACGACCATCTGTTCTATGTGCTATGTTTCCTGCTTACTGCCACTTTATAGAGCTAATACGTTAGGCTATGTCGGCGACCCGCGTTCTTCTACGGATGAATTCCTACTATCGAACTAGATTTCAGGCATTACATAGCAAAATTAAGCACAGGCGCAAAAGCTCCAAAAGCGACACAACTAAAAATCACTTACTAGAAAATGTTCAGTTTAACCTGATTGATTCAAACCGCGCCTCCCAGAGCAATTTGCGCTAAAGCGAGCACAACCGCAGCATTACCGGGGCATGGGCGCGTACGTACACCCGACAGGGCATTGCCCATTAGGTGCTGTGGTCTGACAGACCACTGAGAATAATAATATTAATTAATATTGCATACACAGCAACACCTAGCCTAAGGTAAGCACTAAGCTTGTGTTACGGTTACTAGGTATCAGATATCTTAAAATAATAGGCAGACATAAATTAGATAGTTTTTCTTATACATATTAAACTCCCAGACCAAGGAAAAAGTGTGTGCAGAATATATATAAACACGTTAGCCCTCGGCGGGAATCGAACCCGCTACCTCTTGCGCTGCAAGCGGACCCTTGCCCACCGCGCCACTGAGGCAGTGGCGCGGTTCTATTAGTAGTATAATTTTAAACTTGTCTGGTAATTTGTGTTAATGTAACCAACTACTTCTAAAAGTTATTCAACGTAAGAGGTCATATGCTGTAAGGTATATAAAAACGCTATTATTGAATGCTCTAATTACTTTATATTTAGGTGAACGAATTTACTCGGATAACCAATAATAAATTATGTTATAAAAGAAATAAATAGATAGATTTATATAATTATGCACCCTATTGTATTATGTAAAGCCTTTATTTGCCTGGAATTAAATAAATCCTTGTTGTGCATTTGAGTATAAAAGCGGAGGTCCAGCGGCGCTGTGCCGCCGCGCGGGTGAACCAGCCCGCAATCAGCACTTTTATTCCGAGGACAGTAGAAATGAACGACGTAAAATATTAAATTTAGTTACGAAAGTTTTGTCGTTTCGCTCGCAACGGCATGGAAATGTTATATGAAAAGCTCCAAATCTCAAATTTTGTGAGGATATGTTGTAAATTTTAAACCCTTATCAGAAATGATTATAATTATTAGAATTTATAATTATTAATAAATTGTTTTCACGCAAAAAAGGACATTCAAAATGTTATGCGTTACATATTTCAAAAAAGTGGTATATAATCCCCAAGTTTTCTTCGCGGTAAAGAAAGGCAAAAATGCTCTAGTTTTACTCTTGTGAAATAAACTGTAAGGTCTACATTGTGTTTTTTTTATTATTGAAGTGCAACTATAGCCTCGGCTAAACCTGCGCGACTATAGCCACGAAGCGGAGGCGTCTGCCGCGCGGCGGACGCTACACACGCTTTGCTATAAAATCCCACGCGACCACAAAGCGGGACGCGTTCAGGCAAAAATCTTTCAAAAATCAAGTTCTGCTTCTTGCATAAGTGATGCGTAAATTAGGCCGAAGACTTAAATAGTATGTTTTGTTTCAGATAGTAAAGCGCGAGTTCGTGCAGCGGCCGCGCCTCGTTCGCCATGTGACAGTGCGCGAGTGACGATGTGACGCACCGCGATGTGCGACAGAGACGCAAGTGCGAGTGCGAGCGAGCGCGCGCATGTCTAGCCGCATGCGCCGCTCGCTGAGCTCGGAGGCAGGCGCATCTTCCAAGCGCGACTGGAAGATGCGCCTCAGCCTCCGAAGTCGCAGCCAAGGTCATACTTCGGTAAGTTTCTCTTTAAGTAACACATTGCTCTTCTAATAGGGAATATGCACATGAAACAGATATGGGAATCACATAATGATTATTAATAATAATAATAATTTAATGCATGGAATATGGTACATACAAGATATTAAAATTTCAATTAGATTCGCATACTTCACCAAAAAACATTGGCATGCAAAAATTTTGTGCACTAATAAATATATAATAAGATAGATTATTTGGGTTCTAATTCGAAACCTCATTATGACGATGTGATGTCACTGTCAGTGTCAGATGCGCAAACAAATATGTATGTGCAACTACAAAGTGGTGGTTACCTGCCCGAGGTGGTCTAACTGGTCATCAGTCAGTATAATATTATGGTTGTGATAGAAGCCGCACCAAAATTGATGCTAAATTACAATTTGTATGTTACATTTGTTGTTGTGCTTAGACGTCAAGGCCACGTCACGCCAAGGGCGCCATAATGGCAGGTGCATAAAACTACGAAACTTAAAATTATAAAATAAAGTTTACATTAGTGGTGTTGAGTATTATTTAACAGTAATAAAACGATAAAAGCAGTGCATATTCCCTATTGAGGCTCAGTGCTTAATCAACAACGGAAGTTTAATATTTCAGATTAATTGATTAATTCTCAATAAAAATTTTCATTATTTATCCAATAAATCTGGCGTTGTGAGTGAAATTTCGAAGTGTGTTCTTCAACTCAAAATAAAAAGCCAATAAACAGCGACACAAATCAACATTTCGCGCCTTATTCAACACACGCTATAACAACAGTATTCTCTTCCATACCCACTGGTTAGATCAAAAATGTTCAATGCCTGCAGGAATTGCTCGCTCACTAGGCTGTAAAATTTATGAATTGCTCTTTGAACTACGCAAACAGATCTTTATTTTTCCTAGTAAATTTCCTTAATATGGAAGCATATTTCTAGCGTTGAGTTATTCATGAATATTTACCAAACTCAAATAAAATTAGACTCAAATAGAAATGTCAACACAGAGTGACATTCTTAACTGTCAAACCATGATATTGTACATAATATACTACGAAATTTCTCATTTAGCTGAAAATACATCAGGAGAACGTTAAATCATAACCCACCACACATTCCTATGCTTGACAGGAGATACCACTTAAATTAAATTACAAAGATAAAATGTATATTTCTTATTCAGAATGGAAGATGAAAGATAAATATAATTTATAACTGCTGTCGATGATAATATTTTCGAGACTACGGGCGTACTTTGTTACATGAAACAACTTAATAAAAGGTTCTAAGGTATATCTTCTACCACTGCTTCATAATTGTAGATTTTGACCGCTGCAGATTTTATGTACGATATATTGCATTTAATTAAGATTCCAATCATTAATCTTAGGTACCTGATGTAAAGTGACGATGTGGTCTAAGACCATTATAATACGAAATACGAAAAAATCGTTTCAAGCACTGGCCCAGCTTTGAGGCGGAGAGGTTTGCTTTGAAGAAGAAGGAAAAAGTCACAATTCCATAGAGTTTGGACACAGATCCGTGAGGCCATACATCGAGGCATCAGCCCAGCAGTGGGCTAAGATAGGCTGTGGACGATGGTGATGATAGTACAGGAGAAATACATGTTGCATCTAATGGAACACACAGTCTCGTCTGCAACTTATGTACCATTTAGTCGATGTTCCATCTACTCGCTCTAAGCGATTCACATCCACGTTCATAATTGGCACTACCAAGGCTAGAATACGCTTCCTGTTGCTCCCCTACAACCTGAGTGCATTCTACACAAGAGTGAATAGTACCTACTCTCTAGATAATTTTGTGACCTAACCACCTCCATGTCGACATTTACGCGGGCTGCTTTTTAAGTCGTGTTGTTTGCCTACCTCCCGCGATTATTGAAAACAAAATATATGGCATTCGTCATTTTTATACTTTGAATTTAAATTGCAAAAACAAAGGCTCACAGATAAGTCGAATTGATCTATTGTATCGTCTATTCAAAGGTGACAAAGGTGACTCGGCTGTAACCTAGAGTTCCGGTCTACATATAAAAGTCACACACATATTTTGTACTTAATAAAAAAAACAATTAAAGTGCAAAAAGATACAACGTTCTCTCTTGTATGTCGAGGTCCGCTGTAAGAAAACTCTTTTAGGGTTAAGCTCACCTTTTGTACATTTTGGTTTAGTTATAAACTTTTTTTATGTGTATTTTTGTGAGTGCAATAAAAATTTATGAAATTTATGAAACTTTAATTTTCAAAAAAATCAGAGCGCTTACAACAAAGTCAGTAGCAGGTCCAGGTCGTTTTAATTTCGGTTTTATTTGAAACACGAGTGTATACGAGAACGAGTTTCTGGAACACGAAATGGCGTGTTGACAGCGGACACGCGAGCGGGACTTTCCTATCAGATATGATAATACTTATTTATTTTCTATATGTGAAAACTTTTACTACCTATGTGCAGATATTTGTTTTTACTACCTTCATGCATTAGCTGTAAGTTTTCCTAAGATCTTTAAATAAAATAAATAAATAAAATGATGACATAAAAAAAAATATATATTTATTTGAGTCCGTCAACAGACGGACGGGTTTTTGGTTGGGCTTGTTAGTCCAAATACTGAACATTTCACTATAATTTACTAAGAAAATGCACCTCCTACATATAGAGCATCAGAGTGCTGGCTTTTTGTCCAAATCGCACAATAGCTTTACGTGGTTTCCTATTTACAAATGTTCCGTCTGTGTAAATTAGGTGTTGGTTTTGGACTTTTTACGTAAAGCGAAAACTCAATGCACAGTCGTATTGATCTTAAGTTAAAAAAAAAATGTTTTAAACATTAAGTAATCTAAATTTTTATGTTTTTAATAAGTGATAAATTTCACTTTGCAGTTTAAACTATTTTTAAATTAAAAAGATTAAATCCGCATAAAATTTAAAAATTAAGTAAAATTTAGATTATTTTATTATTAAATTTTATACAAACTTTTATTTTTTGCCTATCTGCTGTGTTGTTCCCATTGGCCGTACGGGGGTTCCGTGTAATTCAATAGACCTTAGACTGTCTGAACATAACTCGTTTATTTTTAAAACTCGTCTCCGCTAATTATCCCTCAGATCTTCACAATGATCCAAAGGGAAGCTTAAGTTTGCAACCATGCAGAATTGGTAGTCAACTCTTAAATTTTTAACCGACCGGAAAATAGAGGTTATTAATTCCTCGCGTATGTTTTGATATCAGAAATACATTCGGTCACAGAGCTAGTTACTCAATACTCAATTCATTTATTGCTGTTAATTAGATAGACCCTGGTTTTCCGCACATCGACTCAAAGGTCACATGGTAAATCTCACGATTGCTTAATTGGAACCACACTTTAATAATATCTGACAGTCGGATCTGAATCTAACGGATCTTAAAGCGGATTTCAGCAATAGTCAGGGTGATTGAAGTGGAAGGTATCGCATCCGTACAAAGCCTGTGACTTACAGACAGACCGAAGTCAGTATGAGCGTTACCATTTAAGGACGGACTCAAAAATACTTTATAAAAAACGTCGACAAGAAACTGAAAAGATATAATTAAGTTTTTACAGCCGCCAAAAAAGAAGGAGTTCTCAATTGGACGCGTATATAGGCATAAATATATATATATATGCCTATATACGCGTCTATATATATAACATCAGTTGAAAAATACAAAAGCTATATAAAACAGTGCGATTCACACGCTGCACGACCAATTAGCGCACGTGGCTTTGATCGCAGAAATATACGAAACACATAAAAATCATTAAAACACCGCCCACCTTTTAATTACAAAAATAATTGGAGGATACACAAGTCAGAGCCTCAAATGGCCTGAACGAAGCGTGTATTTGTTTGGCGACCAAAGGCCCGTTTGTTTTAATTAAGGCGGGCCTAATTCCCGATAATCGCTGTCAAAGGGACGGATTATATTATCATTAATAATATTTTAGAATCGCTGATAGACGGACCCATAGATGTAGAATAGTAGCGTAAATTCTAAATTTAACACAAATTAAAAGCTGACATTTCTACCATGACAAAGACTCTGACATTTACACGACAAAATTAGGCTGAGAACAAAGAATCCTTAGCAAACATGTCTCACCCTTGTGCGCTACACGAGTCCACAAGTACAAACAAACATTACGTACTAATAATTGTACTATAAAGAGTCACTTTTTGAAACATAAAAGATACATTTAAAAAGTTTAAGTCCAGAAAAGTCCTACAATGCTAATCAGTTTAGTACTGAGTTGATTAATTCTAATTATGTAATGACCTTAGCCGGCCAGGCATTCGTTGCGGCACCGCGGCGGCACTAGACTACGTCCTACACTTCATCACGAGGGCACTGTACAGAAACAAAATTATTAACAAAAAATAAATTAATTCAGTTAAACCCAAAAAAAAAACATCAATGTAAAAAAACCATGATTATAAAATAAATAATTAATAAATATAGCGGCAGCTATAACATGGGCTTTGTCAACTTACCTAATAATCATAGCGGCTGTGAGAGGCCTAGTCAGAGATGTCACAAAAGATGACCAAACAATAGATAATAATACATTAAATATCATTATACATTCGAAGCAATGAGTCGTGGTTATCATCAAATGAAAACCGGGCGTCGCAAACCAATGATGTAATGAATAATGATGAAACCGCCGGTGAGCATACAGACAGGCAGCGCAATTAGCGCCTGCGGTACTCCGTCACGCGCCGCGCGGCGTCGTGCGCCGGACCGAATATTCTCTGTAAACTCCAATATGTTGCCGCTTTCATTGTGAGCATTGGAAAGTGTTTAAAAGCATTGGATCATTTCAATTCGGCTTGTATGTAGATGGGAATTAGGGCTCCTCACGTATACCCTCTGCGGCCCGCCGGGGGAATGGATTGAGATCTACTATCTCTTGTTTCGGGTCTGGGTGTTTTCTATGTAGTAATTAATACGCGTATTTATTAACTAGCACGCAAAAGCTATTAACATAAGCTTAAATTCAACTGAATATAAGTAAATTAATTCAATATTATTTTTACAAGGTAATCGTTACATACAATTACATAAAAAATAGAAAGTAAAATATTGATATTTTTTGTACTCTTAATGTCTAAATGTTTTTTGAAAACGATACAAAAAAAATAATCAGACATTAATATCTCAGAAAATCTGTCAAACACACCAAACTTAAGATCGGCGTCAAGCAGTAGTGGTGGAGAGACACGAGGGAAATAAATAAAGAGAGAGAGAATGGACTTGGTTAACGACACAGAAAGGTACTTTAGTGCTGACTGTACGGATGCTAAGGCTCGGGTCCCGGGGCTAGTCTTATGTCTGAATTTCTCAGAGCTAAGCTTATATCTCAAATTCTCAGAGTTGGGCTTGTATCTCAAGTTCTCAGAGATAGACTTGTATCTCAGTCTCGGAGTTATTGTGAATGGGGAGTCGGGCTACGGGTTTATTGAAACGTAACAATACTTGCAGATTGTTTTATCTAAAGAACCTAATACTAAGAACAATTTATTTCGACACGAGTATTTGTAAAGAGATCTTGAGGTTTTCGGAGCTTTTGTTGCTCGGGTACCGATGATTTTTTTCCGAGAAGAGTGTTTAAAAAGTATTTTATTAACCAAAAAAGAGGGGTCTTATAAGTTTGACGTGTCTGTTTGTCTGGGGCATCATAGCTCCCGAAAGGATGGAGCGATTTGTATTGAGTTTTTTTTTCTATGAAAGGTGAGTTTGGTGCTAGTTAGAACACTAGACAGACTAGACATGTTTCATGAAAGTCGGTTGTAACGTTTAAAAGTTATGGGGGTGAGAGTGGGGAAGGAAAACCAATAATCTGCAAATATACTCGAGTGGTTTCAAATGAAAGCGCATTGCGTGCACATACCAAATATTATAGTGTTTTACTTTCAAGGAAACTAAGGCATTGGATCGGGGGGTTATCTTAAATTAAAATTTAGATTTTATTCTTATTTTAGTATTTGTTGTTAGCGACAGCAAATACAACAATAATACATCATTTGTATAAAAATTACCACATTTCTATAAAAGAGACTGCTCAAAAAAATTAAAAAATACAGAATGTCGTCTGAGTGGTAATAACGGTAATAAGATTCAGTTTTTACTTTTCTTAACTATCTTACAATATGGTATGAAACTAAAACAAATAATGACGCTTATTAAAAAAAAATTAAGTGTATTTTTTTTTATCTTGCGGACGAATAATTTACAGCAATTACAGTGCATTGAAGTTTAGTGTGACGTAGCGCTTTCGTGAGATTCTCCTAACTTATACGTCAGAAGCATTTCTTTGTTAATTAATAATATGAAAAATCTAAATTTAAAATTTAAGAAAAACTTCCGATTCCAATGCCTTAATTTCCTTAAAAGTAAAACACCATAAATTTTTTTTAGATGCTCTTTCATTTAATACTTCACTCGATTATATTTGTTCGGTTTTCCGTCCCCACTCTCACCCTCATAACTTTAAAACGGCTCAACCAATTTTCATGAAACATGTCTAAGAACACTCGCGCCAACTATACCTTTCATACAAAAAAAAACTTAATTGAAATCGCTCTATCCGTTCGCAAGCTATGATGTCCCAGACAGACAGACAGACTCGTCAAACTTATAACACCTCTCTTTTTTGGTCGGGGGTTAAAAAGCTTAGCTTCTCCCACAATTGTTATTCAGAGCCGCGGCCAACAGGCAGTAGTTAATATCCTACCCGGTTTCATAACTCAAAACTACTTGTAACGTTAATTTACTCGTATAACGTACGTACACAGGCAGGTACTCAAGTTAGTCAAGACGCAGAAAGGGTCCGCGTGTTGCCGAGTGCGTCCGAGGGACCTCCGGCGCGGCCCGCCGGCGCGGCCCTCCGGCGCGGCCCTCCGGCGCGGCCCCCCGGTTCGGCCCGCCGGCGGCTCGCTCCACGCTTTAAGGGTTGCCATTTACCGCTTCCTAGGAGCCCTTACAAATACAGAGAACAGAGCTAGTAGGTAGTATGTTCTGCTATTAACTATAACTAAATATCTTTAAAGGGATATGTTGGAGTGGCACAGTGAGAGTCTATTCTACAAAATGTTTGCATGCCAATGTTTTTTGGTGAAGTGTGTGAATTTAAATTAATTTTTAATATCTTGTATGTACCATATTTCATGGAATAAATTATTATAATTAATACAAATACAAATATCTTTCTTCTATCATTATATAAAACTGTCAAGGTGCTCAAATTAATAGCTGCGTTGTACAAATAATTTTAAGTGTTCAAAATGATTGTTAATCCATAAATATGAAAGAATATAAATGAGATATTTTGATTACTCTAGAGGCTTATATCCGTTTGACGCTGACTATACAATATAATTATAATATTTAGCCATATATTTCCAAATTATAAAAAAATTACATTAAGTACTATTACTATACAAATATCAAAACACAAACACTAACTTATCACTTCACTCATTTTAATGAACGCTCACTTGCACACCCATTTCTGGGTGAAGCCCTCCTCCAACCAGCGCAAGTCGTGTCTCTACACCTGTCAGACTGTACAATATAAGTTAGTAAAAATATATTTTCAAGACAATTTGACGAAAATGTAAAATTTCAGCTGAAAAATCCAAAAACGAGCATCGTTGTGGAGCGCCGCTGGTCTGATGAAACAGGGTGGACTCTTGAGAAGAGCCCATAAGGGCAGCTACATTAACCGTTGTAGTTACAAAAAACGGTCGAGACTATCCATATATTTCAAAGATATTGCTGAACTGCTTTCACAGATTTAGTAAAATAGTTAGGTAGAAAAATACTAAAATATCAAGTTTTTTTGAATCAATCATATTTCTTGTAGGAATTAAAAGACTGGGTCCATGTCCATTTTCCCATACATTTTTATCGAGTAAACTTTAAGGCACTAAAAGGCGCGGTAAAGTCTAGATCATATTGTATCTCTAGAGTCCAGCCGCAAATATCTTAGAAATGTGCGTATTAGAATTAGTTCTAGGCCTTCATGCTCCATCTTAGACCACGACATCGTCACTTTACATCAGGTGAGATTGTGGTCAAATGAAGGCTTATCAATAATTAACAAAAAATAATAATAATAAGTCCGGGGAGGGCGAGGCACGTGTTGAACTGCCCACCTTTGTCGCCCCGAGCCGCCGGAGCCGGCTCCGTCGCGACACGCCATTATGCAGTGCTCACAGGAGCGGGGATAAACGACTCATGAATTGTAGAAACTGTATGTTTTATGTATTGTTTATCGGCGCGCTGTTAGGCGGTGAGCAGGGCGGGACGATGCTTACGAGGTTGTCACAGAAATACCGACTTATCTACAACATACGGAGGTAGTTAAAGATTATGATGAGAGGTTATTAAGTATTGATAGATAAAACAAAGTCTCATGGTATGACCACACAAAAACATAAACTTGACTTAGGCACGTGTTTAACAATTGTGATAAACAACTCTCTATCGCGTGTCTAAGCCGTGTTTATGTATTGTATTTTCGTGATTATTGGTTAGAGTCTAATGTCTTTAACAAGAACATACACTTAAAATATTTATAATTTGCGTATGTTCTACAAGGTATAAGAATTAAATTTACTCAAGAAAAAATCTTCACTTAATTCGTAATGAAAAAAATTTTTCATTAACGCTAATATTAAGAAACAAAAAGAAGAACTTCTTTTGATTTGTTAAAGTAGTTACAAATATATACGTAATCTTTTTGAAATTATTATTCATATAATATTATAATGAAAGTGAGATAAGATCTCTTCCACCAGATATCGATCTGTCCTCTTCAACCAGATTCATTTAAATCTTCATAGTAAAAGTAATAATAAAATTTTGTGGCAGTTTAGGATATTAATATTATGTGTAGTTAATGCCACCGAGAGATAAAGCAGGGTCATTATTGACTCATTTTACCTCAAAATACAAAATTCACACCTGATTTCTCACCAACAAAGGCTGGTGAATGCACTTGTAGCAAGCGAGATAACTGACCCACGTTAAACTCGGAACATATTGAAAATGATAGTGTTCAATTAACAGGAAGAACTTTAAAACTAATAAACTGCTTTTAGTCGTTTAACTAAACGACGATTCTTATTTGTTTTCGTTGGGAAGTCGAAAAGAATGAATGTTTAAATGCAAAAAAAAGTTTCTTTATTAGAAGACAACTGGGCATTTGAGCATAGAAATAATCAATTATATTTAAACCCTCTCAATGATGCCAAATCGTCAAAAGCATGGCTAAATAACCATACAGCTTCAAGATAGTAAATCTGGTTTTTTTATTTACTTAGTATATCTCGAATTCAATCAAGCAAACCCTTAAATATTATTTAAATAACGTGTATACTTGAAATATAATCATACTCACCGCAGCGAATTTACCAAATAAAATTTTATTTTACTTCTAGAAAACTCAGTGAGACGTGAACCCTCGGAAATTAAACAGATCGAAAACAAGCTCAGTACTGCGTCAATTCATTATAAAAGTCTGAAACTGGGGCCCATATTCCATTATGGCTACAATTTAAGCTCAAATTCTACCTGCGAACTTCATGTGCCTTTTACAGACTTCTAGGTTCGTTACTTGAAGCCTGCAGCTGTCGGGTAGGACTACTCGTAGGTCTCGTTAAGTATGCTCTTTCACTTGTGCAACTTGACTAGCAACGTAAACTACCAAGAGCTTTGAACCATTCACAAAATACAACATTTTTCATTTGAGAAATTGCATCCGTAAGCTTTTACAATTACCAGGTTATCATAGCTTGGTTGAGAGTATTGCGACGTTCCCAATTACTTGAGTCTTTGATATCTGCAACAATCTCATCTGCAGTTCTTAGATCCTGGTACTTGTGATTGAGTTTGTTGGCTTGGGAGGGCAATTGACTTTCCAAAGGTCTCAGTTTAAACCCTGACAATCTCTTAAATCACAACATAGAAAGCAATTGCGGCTTCGTTGATATCAAACTTATTAATCACCATAAGATTCGGACGATTAAGTGTACAGGAGATTTTATCCTAGGCAATACCTTTATTTTGCGGATCAAACTGTATAGATTAATTAACATTTGTTTACCGTGTATGAGTCTTCCTTCATCATAAGCTCCTCTATTTACGTTCCCACTGCTGGGACACTGGGACTTCTCCCTTTGACGAGACAGATTAGGCCTTGGGCGGGTTGGTAAATGTCAGATGTCCTTCAAACTCTTTTAAGATCCCAGAACATGCCATTTTATTTGACTCGACACTGGCAAATTGTCGCTTCAAGCGCAAAGTCCGATTAAAAGAAACTGAACTGAACTGAACATGCCGGTTTCTAAAAGCCGGTGCTTAAAGCGCTTTATATTTTTCAATACGAAAAATCCAGGAGTTCTCTTTTCATAGTGTAAAATTAAGTTGTTTACGTAGTCTCAGCTACTCATTGGATTATTTTAAAATTTTCAGCCCTGAATAAGAAATTCCAGATGAAGGTTAATAATCTAATTTTAACTCGAGAAAATATTGTTTTTCTACTGGAAAATACATAATGCAGTGAGAAGCTAATCCGATTATAATGAAGATTTAAAGCTCTGATGTTTTCCTAAAAAAATCAATAAATAAGGCATCTATTTCCGTAACAGCATAACTGCAGATTAGAAGCAAAATAATAATGGGCTTTGGTTTAGAATAGGCGTTCAGTGAGCTTACGTCTTTGCTGAATTATTTGGTGTAATGTATACGCGTGACCGGCGGCGAGGGCCTCATCAGGCCGTCTCGCCGCCTCACAATGAGGCGCGCCTGCGCATTATTTTAATTCTATTTTTCCATATCACGTCAACTGAATATTTTACATAAATGTGTTGATACTTTGTTGTTGGGGGAAAATGTGTGGCAACAGAGCATAAAAAAATCTATATTATTTTTTAATAGTTAGTTCAAGGAGTCATTGTTTGTTTGATCTGCTCGGTATTCGCTCATTTCGCATTTTGTACAAAAAAGGTATTATCCTATCAAATTATAGAAGTTTTCCAACTTTTTGATTTCCCTTACTTATTGTTCGTGGTGTATACTAAACTTAGTAGCCCGACCTCAATACAGTTGGGTCTATATGCCCCGAGGCATTTTATATAGTTTAGAAGAAAAGTTAAATTTTATTAAAGTTTTGTAAAGAGGTTGTTAATTTTGTTACTATTTTTAGGCACTTTTATCGAAAACTCATTCAAAAATATATTTTCCAAAGTGATTCTTAGTTAACCAAAATCTGTTACATTAAAGCCATTTAATTCAATTGATTAGTAGATTTCTTTTAACTATTGATGTTTTAGTGTTTGTCTGCACGGGCCGCCTAGAGCCAACTTTAGAGAACAATTAACCTTCCTACCATTGTTAGATAATTCAACTGAGAGTATTGTGCCACCAGTCAAGAACATCATTTACAATTTTGACTATCATTATCATCATTATATTTTACTCTGGATTTCAAATTGGAAACAAAAGTTTTGCTCATTGAATTTCGAGTAGAGTACTCACTCGTATATGACTTAAAAATAATGATTAGTCCGACATTTAATTTATCTTGATGCCTTTATCTAGGCACTTTCTAATTAAACTGATAAACCAAAAAATAGGTGTCCAGTATTTTTGAACGGGCTAACAGACAGACTAAACAGAATATCTATTTTTCTATGTAGTCATCATGCTCATTGTTCGGTTGGAAGGAACAAGCAATCTTTGTAAACCAGTTGATTTTTTTAGGACCAATTTAAACGTTATCCTAACTTAAGCGAATTAGATGTGTTATTTTTTATCGGTACTTCAGTAACATTTTCTCTGTGAACGGATTTTATAGAATCTTTAAATTAAAAGTTGCTGTTTGCAAGTTGATACTATTTTATCTTTATTAGAATCAATCCAGTAATATCGACTTACATTCAATAATCCACATTTTCCACGACTGAAGTCAGTTTCTTTAAATTCTTAATTGTTGGTAATTTGTTCAGTTTTTAAAGGTCTTTATTTAAACATAATAATACATAACTATTTAATATCTTGTTTACATTATTCCTAGATTTTTAAAAACGTAATTTTTTTTTTTTTTTTTTATGGAAGATAGAGCTATGTTTGTCCACAATCTCACCTGATGGAAAGCGTCGATGTGGACGAAGATGGCATTTTTAGAATATTTTATTTGACATCTTGTATTTTTATATTTTTATTAAAAAGGCATTTTTATTATGCGCCTTGATAAAAATTAAGCTTTTGGCCTCGTCCCTTATGGTGTTTCTGTGATTGTATTAAATGTATAATTTTGTATCAAAATAAATAAGTGTAAAATGTAATTAATGTATTAAAATTGTTCGGTCATTTTTTGTGACATCCTTGACAAGGCCTCTTTACAGCTGCTATTATTATTATGTAAGTTGACAAAGCCCCTGTACAGCTGCAATATTTATTAATCATTGATTTTGTTGTGTTTAATTTAATTTATTAATTTATTTAATTATTATTTTTGTTATTTTAAATTGGGTAATTTGACGAAACTAAGTGTACAACAATGTTCCAAAAGTGAATAAAGATTTGAATTTGAATTTGAATTACCTATTCACTCTTGTCTTGAAGACACTCAGGTTGTAGTAATTAGGAAATACAGCAGCAGGGAGCGAATTCCAGATCTTTGCCGTGCGAATTACAAAGGTGGATGAGAATCGCTTAGTACGAGTGGAGGGAATATCCACTAAATAAGGATGGTAATTCGCCGTGCGTCTGCTTGTCCTGGAGTGGAAGGGAGATGGTGGAATCAGGTCATGAAGTTCCTGTGAACATTCTCCGAAATGTAACCTATAAAAGATTGAGAGACAGGAAACCTTGCGACGGTGCTCGAGACTTTGGATTTTTGTCTGAGCTAGGTTCCTTATCATCAATTAGTCTGAGAGCTCTTCGTTCGAGTCTAAGGCGGCAAGCTGATACTTGGCGGAACCGTCCCAAACGTGGCAGCAATACTTCAAACCAGACCGGATCTGAGCTTTGTAAAGTGATAGTGAATTAATTTGACCGCTAAATATTGTTTTATATAGTTTAGACGTAAGTTTGAACTTTATAAAACATATGTAATAACCAGTGTATACTGGTTATACATAATTAACCATTCAAATTAGGCAAAATGTTGACTGGTATGCATGTTTTAGGGAAAATATGCATTAAACTTGTATACAAGATTGTTATACAAGCTGGCGTATATATTGCAGCATCCCAGAAGCAATCCCTCTGCAAACTCTTTGATTGACCGGCTGCGCGGTAATCCATAAACAAAGTTAATGTCCATCGGCGACGCGTGCGCAAGCATTTGATTAACGAGCCGATCGCAATTTACCGCAACCATATTTATACACTTTACGGGCACCAAAACAAGACCTAGATTCGTGTGAATTGTAAACAGTCTAATCCGGGCGAGCGACGTTTGATCGTGTTTAAGCGCCGGTTGTTTGAATAAAAACTATTGTTTGAAGAATTTTAATGAAGTCGAAGTGTAGGACGCTCAGACCTCCGTCAGGGGCTCAGCAACGCCGGGAGCTGTCCCTTCGGCTAACAGAGAAAGAGGCTCAGTCTAAATATTCATACGTATATACATATTTTTCTTTCTTTATTCCTTTTTTTTAAGCAATATTTTTGTATTTTGATCAAATATCCAATATTCATACACCCGCACTTTTCCGGCGTGGTGAATTAGTGCCTCTCTCTTATCAAGAGAGTCCCTGTGTCCCAGCAGTGATACTATAATATGAAACTACTGTGAAAGTTCTAAACCCTCTATGGGGCGGCGACTGATAGTTTATAGAATTCAAAATAAAACACTTTATTGTACACCAAAACAAAACAATACTTCCAAAAATCACATATCAGGGAGAAGAACAAAGGGCGCCCTTATTGCTTAAGAGCGATCTCTTTCGGTTTATCAATATGATTTGTTTATATTTTATTGTAAAACCCGACCTGGATTTTGTTGCGATGATGTAGGTAATATAAGCTTAGACCCACCATTAGATAAACTAAACTCACCAGTTTAAAAAAAAAATGTATTAAATATAAACAATTAAAAAAAAACTATGTTTAAGAAAATTAATTATGTTTTGTTAGTTAGTTCCTACAGGCTACCGTCATTATTAAGCCGTAGATTTTTCCTCAAAAACTTGTGTTTTATGCTATAAGCCACTGTAAACTGTAGACCGCCTAGTCCTCTCAAAAACTCGTATTACAACTGTACCAAAGTTTGTGTACTTTTAGAAATATTCACTTATATCACTCTAAGAGTACAATTTAATTTATCTCTTTAAAATTCTTTACCAAGTTTGGCCAGAATTCATAGTCACAAATATTCTTTAAAGACTTTGAATTTATTAAAATACGTTTGTATATGTTATAGCCTTAAGTCAATTGTTAGCAATTACAGATGTAATCATTGATTGAAAGTAAAAACAGAGATACAATATACAAAATAATTCATTTCCATTGTTTTATTTTACAAATCCTAGAAACGTCATAAATAAAATACAAAAAAAAAACAAATTGAACATACTAAAGCACTTCAAGATAAATAGGAAATAAATGTATCGTATCTGGTCGCTTCGCTTTTTACACTAGAGCAAAGAATTAGAGAAAAGTTTATTAGCGACTATAAATACCGGCCTTAGGTTCAGCTAGGATTCCGTTGAATGGTCACTATTCCAGTATAACTCCATCAATAGAACAAATAAGGGTCTTTAGCAATGGCGCTCTTTAAAGACTCACTTTGGCGCTCTTCGACCTGAATACTTCGAGGAATAGGTACCTCGTTATTTACTGCAAACTAGATTTTTCCCGGACGGCAGTCAAACAAAACTGGTCCTAAAGTTAAAGTGAATACTCCCTATTCTACTGTCTAGCTGCCACAGGTACCACAGCTAGATTTCGACCGAAGTTCGTAATTGGTTTGGCAGTTGTTTTAATCGTCGGAAATGTTTAGCAAACAGCGGCTGAAAGGGCGCGGCTGTGCAATGAAGCTGTGAAACCGGGATGTTTTCACAGCGCGGGTCACTGCTCGGTGGTGCTCGAAGCTGTGTTTGCAAGGTGTTTACGCAGCTCCTAACTTGGTCCTGGCGTGGAACTAAAGTTCGACGGAGATGGAACAGTGAGCGAATGTCTACCGTGAAATCTAGTTTGTATCTATACTAGTACTAGCTGACACGTTGTTTTGCAAAATGAAAAATAGATGTTGGCCGATTCTCAAACCTATATTCAATATGCTCACAAAATTTCATGAGAATCGGTTTCGGAATTTTATATGTAAGATTATAAAGTTTGTCTGTTTAAACTAGTTAATCTCAGGAACTACTGGTACGATTTAAATATTTCGGTCAGTAACAAAATTTTTATGTAATTTTTTTTTACCACAGCACAGTCATAAATAACACCTCCTCAACACCACGCAGCATCACATCACATCAAAACAGTTCCGAGTTGTGTACCGCCATAATGTGTCGATTGTGTTTGAAACAGGCAATAAACCTGTTATCAAATCGCTGCAGCTTCAGAAATTGGGTCGATATATAGATGATACTCAAAACTTCAGAAAGCTATGAAAATATTCCGTTATAAGCCTAAACACAGAATCACCTATCTTTAACTCATAAAAATAAAAATAGTTATACAATTATATAGCATTTGAGTAACTTTATCTCCCAGTTGTACGTCATGGCAGCCAAATCGTAGAAATCGGCGAAGAAGGAAAACGAATACTGCACAGGTCCGAGATTTCTTAATGTGTCCGGAGTTCTATTATTATATTCCTGAATATCTAGAGATCTTATCTACTAAGCCTTTATCATTATCACGATAGCCACACCGCCTTACCTTCAGGAGATCGAGGCTCAGTGAACAGCTGCATGATAATACGTTTGATGTACTCGTGGTAGAATAAGATTATTTACTTCTGTTGAAGTTACGGTTCTTGCTTTTCTTTTGCTAATATTTAATGAATAAGCAGCGAGCGAGCGATGTTTGCAAACAAACTTACAGCTACTCATTAATTTGATGGAATCTTTAATAATGAAAGTTGTACCTCTTCAGCCATAGAGTGTTCTTGCTACGTAATACCTATCTATAAATATAATATGCTTTGCTGATTTATTTGTATTGACAAATAAATCAGCAAAGTTTTCGAGGTAACAAAAATAGACAATCCTGTAATAAGCCTGAATAATTATGAATAAGAATTCCTCCGGTTCTTCCATATTTCCGAGCAATTCCAAAATTCGAGATGAAAGCGAAAATGACTGTTATAAGTGTCCAAATATATATCGGGCGGTTCCGTTTGGGCGGGCGGTGACGTCACGCCGCCCTTGAGTTGAGCCATTTTGCCGAAATGTCCGCTTAGAGGCAGCCTGTTGAAACTCCGTAGGTATTGTAGCTCCTTGTTTCGGGCGGCCGCGCTCCTGCCGGCTCCTTATCGCGGCGTACCTGTCCGCGCTCGCGTTAAGGAAGGTTCGCGGCGACACATGTTATTGTTTCGAGTGTTGACTCGTATCGGAGATAAGAAGGCGCGGTGCTCGGTTGTCTTGTGATTTGAATAGCGAGTTCGTTGTAACCAACACTGTGTATTATTATGTTCTAAGTTAATTATATCGGGGTTTGAATGTTTGTCGTGTTGTTAATTCTATATTCACAAAATCTCAAGTAACCAGCAGTTTGAGAATCTTATCATTCAGAAAACGGTACAGCCATTTAGAATTGATTTAATAGCTCGACCGATTTGCGCGTTCAAGCCAACTTTGTATATACGAGTAGTAGTTTAGTTTATTTTTTGGGGTTCCGCAGCCAAGTGGCAAACAACGGAACCTCAGGTATGGATGCGTCGCATCGGTCGGTCGGTCCGCTGTGTTGTGTTAGTCGTATGTTACAACCTTTTTTCAAAACTATAAAAACTATGCTATTGAAACTTTGTGAGTAGATGTTTAAAATGTTAAGATTTTCACACGAAAATAGAAACAAAACCCCATACATATAACTGTAACTCAAAATGTTCATTTTTCTACGTGTGCGGTAGGTATTTATGGATAGGTCTTCAATAATTATATTAAGGTTTCTTATTATATATATATTTATAAAGTTAAAAGTTTGCGGGAGACACACCTCTGCACACACGCAGCACACGTTGTTTTGCAAAATAAAAATATATTGTAGCCGATTCTCAGACCTACTGAATACGCATATAAAATTTGTTAAAAATCGGTAAATCAGAGGAGTACGGTAACTAACATTGTGACATGGAAATTTTGTATATTAGATCTACATACATTACCCATACATCTAAGCGGCATCGGTTCACCGCACGTCACCACTATCGACCTAAACCTTCGAAGATCTAGTACTCAGATATTAGCACAGCTCATATAATAGAAAAATAAAATAAATAAAAATCAATTTATGTTTAGATTACAGGTTATTGATTACTAAAACTATAGTGATTTTTAACCCCCGACCAAAAAAGAGGGGTGTTATAAGTTTGACGTGTCTGTCTGTCTATCTGTCTGTGTGTCTGTCTGTCTGTTCCACCATAGCTCCCGAACGGATGGAGCGATTTAAATTTAGTTTTTTTTTGTATGAAAGGTGAGTTTGACTCGGGTGTTCTCAGACATGTTTCATGAAAATCGGTTGAGCCGTTAATAAGTTATGGGGGTGAGAGTGGGGAAGGAAAACAGAAAATCTGTAAATATACTAGTGCGGGGTATCAAATGAAAGCGCATCGCGTCCACATTACATAATATTATGTTGTTTTACATTAAAGGAAATGAAGGCATTGGAATCGGGGGTTTTTCTTAAATTTTAAATTTAGATTTATTATAAAATAGGTATGCCCATTCAAACCAAACACCACGAAATGCTCCATTTTCTGATGATACGGACTTAACCATAACTTATTATATACTTAAAAATATAAACACGTTAAACTAAAAATAAACTAAACTACATAATTCTGGTATACATATAAAACAAATTAAAATGAGTAAAAAATTGAAGCGAGCTGTCAAGACAATGCTATTTCCTTGATATCTTAGTTTTTATTTAAATTAACTTTAACTTCACCTGTCCATGAATGCCCTGTGCGTCTAAGGAAATAAACATTTGGCTTTGACTATTATGTACACTAAAATTTGCAACAATTATATGAGCCAATTTATTTAGTAACCAAACAATAAATACCTGCAATAAAGAATAATTTATATAATACTAATGTGAATTCGTGTACGTAATCTGCGATGCACAATGATTTGAAAGGAAGTCAAGATCAAACACAGCCGGAACCTTACAGATGTAGATTATAGAGTTATCTGCATCAGTTCCGGGTTCTGGTGTCGGCGTGTGAGTGTAATCTGCGAGGGCATCCGATGGCGGAGGCGCCCTCTGCCTGAATGGATGCAGTTACGGAGGTGACGGCTGCGACCTAGCGACCTGCCACCTATTGTGCGTTTTAGGGTTCTAGGAATGGTACTTAAAATTTTAACGTTTTTTGAGATGTGAATTCATTTTGATTTGTTATCATTTTGGTTGGTTATTTGAAAATTTTACTGATAAATAAAATAGATAAATATTACCGGATAATCCACACAACAACGTCAACAGACGTTCCTATAGGCGTTCCTTGGACGCTCAGTGCGAGCCGTACTCCACCTATTATCATTAAGTCATTATTTACTAATTGAAAGGAAAATCTACAGCCAAGATTATCACTATAAACTTACCTATATTATCTATTGTCAAAGCTTGTGTTACTGGTACTTGACATCTGAAATACTTAATATAATAGACATACATATATATTATATATAAAATTTTGATTTTAGCATTATCAAATCAATAACTTAAAAACAATACTCATCAATTGATAATGCTGGATATTGCACAGTGTATCTTAAAGTTAACAAAAAAAATCAATACTAATATTACCTGCGAAAGTAACTCTGACTGTTCCTCTTTCAAATGATATTAACACAGATCCTCTAGTGCCCGCGGGAAAGGACACGGGTACTTTTTACCGCGGGATTTATTAAAAACTTTTCTTTTCAATATCAATCGTAGGTATTATTTTTATTAAGAACACTTTATTGCACTTGAAAATACAGAGTTGTACAAAAGGTGGGCTTAATGCCTGTGAAGTAATCACATCCTTTCTATAATAAAGTTTTGTCTCCAACGAACGCGAATAAAGTCGTAAATCGGTAATTTTGCATATAAAATGAGAAGGTTCGTTAGTCACATCATGTAAAATGAATCAACGCTTGTCTCCGATGCAGTAGCTGACTGCTGATATCCGCTGTGAAAACCTGTGTATAAGTCAAATTAAAAAGTATGTTAACCTTAATGGCAACCATCTTTGTAAATAATTTATACCTAAATGTTTTAGTAGTAAAGTAGCATGAAATAAATGTTTGTCTATGTCTACGATTTACAACTAAAGGAACCTTGCTGATTGTATAAGGAAATTAAAAAAAAATATACTTTCACATTGGCTACCTGTGATTATACATCCTTATATTCTAGACAAATAAAAAATTTATATTAAAAAAAAAAAAAATTATCAGTCATGAATTTCTTTCGTACCTCTAACGCAGAAGCATAAGGTCAAAAATATCAATGAATTGAAATTAAACCTTTTTTCAACGTCACTTTCATCTTTCATTCACGTCCTTCAAATGGCAATAAAGGATAATAATAAGCTGGGAGCATTCATTTGGTGCAGAACAAGGGTTTATTCTAAACATATTTTTTATTGCCACTTTAACTGCTCATATCTTTGAAACCGTTTTTATAAAACTTAGTTAAGAACAAAATGTGTGCGGAATTAGTACTAATCATTTGGATCCATATTGTAAATATTTAGAATGGATTTCCGCAAAGTAAAGTCCTGAAACTATGAATTATAGTCAAAAACACTTTCTACTAACCTATCTTTTAAGCAAAAGAAATAGAATCGAAATATGTTCAGCCGTTTAATAGCTACGATGCCACAAACAGATGAGCAGACTTATACACACTTTCAACTTAAAACGGGGTGTTCTGAGAAAAGTCTTGAAAAAGGGAAAGAATGTACCCGCGGGAGTTTTTAGAATAATCCAGACCAGATTATTATACCAACCAGCATACAAACTAAATCTACCCGCGGAACACTCAACTGCGCGATTCGACAAGTACACTTAAAATCTGATAATATGCATTGATAAAATAGCTCACGAGAAAGCAGTGAACAATCAATGTCGTAGACTCAGTTTGCATAGTGCGAGCGGCGGGGCGGGCGCGGGTACAATGTCTCAATGTTCATTTCGAAGCTGAGGGAATATCTCTTCTGAATACCTGGTTCGATGCGATCCCTGGGTGCCCGGGTCGCAGCGTTGTACACATCACCGGCGTGTTCTACTACAGTCAACAGCAAAAGAAACTGATTAAATGGAGTCGCAAAATAATTTATAATAGGTATGCATTTATTTATTTATTTATTAGAAGATTGGGAACAAATGACGTGAATTGAAGTGATTATATTTATTTCGAACCACGGTGTTGATATGTTGATTGACTTTTGACTGATTTAAACTACCAATGCTTACAGACTAACTTAAAAATAACACTCAAGTGCCACATTAGTTGTACAATCGGCGGCCTTTTGTCCAGAATTTTGGAAAAAACGGCATATGAAATAATGTCGGCATTAAGCACTACAACTGTTTTCAACTAGTCATAACATTATGTATATTATATACAGCTCATATAGAATTGGATCAGCTGCCAACTAGTATTCAATATCCGTAGCAGGTCCAGCTGGGTGGATAATATGCGGTATAATGGCTCTGTAAGGGCTCTTTGTGCAGCCTCCCCTCATATAGCTCTTGCATTGATCCGCACAATAAACTACTCCAACTCCTTCAGTCGCAGGTACCCTTGACTAGGTAACTTGAAAAATCGTTCTAAAGTTGGACTCCTGCTTACTCCTGACATTGTAGGTATCTTTGACTAGTAAACTTGAAGATAAATAATACTTTATTGTTTAATTGTGTTTGTACATAAATTTGATAAAAAAATATGTAAATATGAATAAATATTTGAATTACAATTGATTTAACATTTGCATACCCGCTTGCGGGTTAAATTCAAAATGCTACTTGTAGGACATGACATTGTTCGAGACATGTACTTTTATTGAAATGTATTTGGCAAACAAATTATTGATTTGATATGAATTAGGTATCAACAATTTTTATACGGGATAGGACATACAATAATAAGCACCTGATTTTTAAACATGGTATTTATACATAATGAAAGATCGTTTTATAGTTAAATAGTACTATGAAAACGGATGAAGTAAATTGATCAGCTGAGAGGCGTTTGACCCTTAAGGTTAAGGACAGATCAGCTTAAAATTAATAAAAATAATTGTTTATAACAAAATAATCAAGGAAATAAATAATATAATATTGTATTTTATAATATTGTTATACATAATAATATAATAATATTGTCTTGACAGTTCGCTTCAATATTTTATACTGAGTTGAAAAGCGAATAGAACAACACAGCTTTATCAGTTTTTACAATTTTGGAGTCCTTATATATTACCTATATATATAGTATAAATAAGACATTACAATTTTATTTTCTTTAAATGTTTGTCATATCAGGGAGCTATTATAATATCAGCATATAAGTTCTGGTCAACCAGAATGATTAGAGCCTGTGAACGTGGAACGAAGCAACATCTATCCAAGCAGCAACATCGTTTGCTTAGCTTAGCGACATTATCAGCTACGATTATTTCGATGAGATCAGCTGCCATTAGCCTTGAATACGCCGTAGCGGTCCACCTGGGCCGGGCACAACGGTGCCATCATCGGTCTTTTGCAGCCTGCTGCCGGCTGCATTGATCCCGTACAATAGACCACTCCAACTCCTTCAATTGCAGGTATCCTTGCCTAGGTCTAAGTTAAAGTTTATGTTGGATCATCATCATCACCCTAATAACGTTTCACTGCTGGGACACAGGGACTTCTCTTTAAAGAGTTTGAAGGACATGTGTCATTCACCGACCCGCACTTGGCCAGCGTGGTGAACTAAGGCCTAATCTCTCTCGTCAAGAGAGAAGTCCCTGCGTCCCAGGAGTGGGAACGTTAATAAGGTGCTGATGATGATGACCTGATTAGCCGCTGATGAGAACATGTACTACCTCTAACGAAACCAAGAACGTAAACTAATTGATCATAAGGTGGATGAATATGATACTGATACTAAATCGTTGAAATACAATATAATGGTGACTTAGAGCAAATGTTACAAGCTGTAGTAAAACAGGAACATCGTTATAAAAAGACAAAATTCCATAAACATCGGGCTCGATGACTCGTCAGGACGCGAAATGTATCTACTTACATAAAAAAATACTTCTTTGATCTAACAAATACCAACCCATAAATAATTTCCCCGTAAAATAAAATAAAATGTTAAAAGGAAGAACCAATTATTCGTCAGCGAAGCAACACTCAGCGGCCGAGCACCGTCGAGCACTCTCACTGATCGCGGCGGAGCCTCGTCAAACAAAACGACTCGATGGAGGCGACCCGAATGTAGCGAACACCTCTTACGGTGCGAGTCCAGAAATTTATGTAACTAAACTGCTAGCAGGAAATAACTGAGCTATGTGACTATACGACCTTTTTAACTGGTACTAAGCTATGTAGCTAAAATACACTCTTTATTGAAACACCAATATTATAATACAACAGAACAATGCTTTAAAAGTAAAATACATGTAGATAGTGTTACAATAGGCGGCCTCATCACTAAAACTGATCTCTTCCAGACAACCTTTGGATGGACTGGAGAAAAACTGTGTGAATAAGATGTGCTGACTTTGTGCTGGTACTCAGCACAGACCCATAGCCCGCAATTATAACATAAATTCATTAACATATTTTCTACAGTGCTAAGCTGCGTACCAAACGCACCCATATAGCAATAGCAACGTTGTTAAAAGCACCCGTAAGTTGCTCCTACGGACATCTGAGGCAGAAACATCTGAACGCCGGCACGTCTTTCCACTTGACCGAATACGAAGTCGCGAATGTCCCACTGTCACAGCACTACCGTGACAGTGAACAGAAAAATGCGCGGTATTGCATAAAATTGGTATAATTCAACGCTCGAATGTCACAGGCTTTCGAGTGGATATTTTCCACTGCACTACAAATATTTGTATGAATATAAATTGCGCCGTCTGTTCACGTACGACTTCGTGCCACACTTTAGGTATGTGGTTGAAGGCGGGTTCAATTTGTAGCCTGAACTGAAACTTGCGGGGAGAAAATTTATTTCAAATGTGAAAGCAAAACAAGTGTTTCTATAGAGGTACAATATACATAAGTATTTGTTAGGGAAGTAGGAATTAGTAGTGAAGGCACGTTTTTCAGCAAATTCCTTTATTTTGAACGTTGCATACGCTGAATAAATCTATGCAACAGGGTAGTCGTGTCTTCGGCGGGCAGGCTGTATGGAATATAACCACTGAATGGTTTCTGTTCTACGAGGGGGCGGCCTCAGCCAGTCGTCCACTCAGCTATTACACAATTTCCTCTCTGCATTGTTGCTATTACCTCTAGTGTGCGAAGTGTGTTTGTGTGATTCCTGTACACATCATGACGGAGTGTTGCCGTTGGGTAAAACACAATTTGACTATATTTTGATTTTTACCTAAAGCTCAAAGTGGTTAATTTTAATACATACAATAAAAAATAAAATGTTTAGATTTTATTTTGTGGACTGCAAACTTTAGAAGTACATACATTCGAAAACAAAAGACAACATTAGTCAAATTTGGGCCTCGGTTTATAAGGAACTAGTCAATTAGTTTCATAGTAGATTTGAGTATTCGATCCAATAAACAGTAGTCACTCTCACCTGAGCTCTTAGCAAAAATCAAATTTAGTCAAATTGTGTTCTAGACAACCCAACGCCAACCCATCACGGCCTAAGATTCTGTAGTCACCCTACAGATCCCGAGACGAGACGCGATCATTTAGAATACTTTCAATTAAACTTGTATCTACACTGTCTATGTCGTTCTATTTCTTTTCTGTCCATCCAAAGGTTGCCTGGAAGAGATCGCTGTATTGACATAAATATTCCCGGTAGCCCAGCAATGCTGCGTCGGCACAAAACAGATACGTTTCGCCGCTGGCTACATTCTGCAGCGCCCGTCCACCGGCGCGCCGTCCGTGTTCACTGCCTGATCTGATCATATTTGCATTTCAATGGAATCATACTGTATGCGCGGAGAAAATCTCGTCCGGTCGTACAGATTAATATGTATGTCTCGTAATTGGTTTTCTATTCATAAATTGTACAATGAAGGTCTCGCAGATATTGAAGAAAGTTTGTGACAGTTGGCCCTGAGGGAGGGGGCGGGCTGGGAACCTACCTGTCCGCTGTTCACGGAATCATTCTACTACCTTTAGTTAATGTGAGGTACAATACTGCCTGCGTTAAGTAGATTGTATCTCCGCCCGCGCTGTTGGGATGGCAAAATAGTTATTTGCGTTATCACTAGCATTTCGTGGTTAACGAGGGTTTTAAAAGTGTTAACCCAATGATATATCTGTGTTGTTCTTTAAGCTTCTCAACATGTAGTGTTAAAAAAGTGAAGCAACCAAAAAACAATCTTAAACAAAAAGTGAAGCGTATGAAATATTTACTTTGTTTATAATTAATTAGTTTTTCACAATTTCACATCGACTTAAAACGCGATACGAAGACAAGAACATACTAGATTATTTGATTAGAATTATGAAAATTTTAAGTTTATTTTATATCTACCTAAAATTCATTTTATAATATGTTAACTTAATTTGACTAAGCCAGAGGATCCCTAGGATATTATAAAATATCATCTGGCTTAAACTGAGAATTATTGGATTTTTTCAAATCTTACAGCCAACTTTACCATCCTGTACTGCCAAATAACGAGCAAGGCGCTGCCACACCCACCTGCCCTAAAAGTTTGATAGATACCTGTCCAGCAGTGGATGTTCCTAGGTCGAAATGATGACGGTGATGGTAACAAGATTTATCTTGTAGATTTTAACCTTTAGGCATTTTAATATAATTTATAAGCAAACTTCTCTGTACTTAACTGAGTAAATTGCCAATAAATCTTGTTTTATCGCCTGTTGTACCCTAAACATTCTCTTCTTTGAACGCTTAAAAATATTTCACTGCTGTAATTTACAAGTTATAAGACTTATAACATAAATGAACTTGGTTTGTGAGTCAATATATCAATGTCTTGGATAAGTACAAGTTGTCGATCGGCACAGCTTAGTAAATAAATGTATACGGAGTCCCGCCGTCGAAGGTCGGCGGGGCGATTTATCTGAATGTAGAACTACGCGCGGAAACTTTAGCAGCTAGACAATAGGAACAGAACTCGACTCTTTTGCCCATATTGTTAGACGCATGTCGTCAACAGCGGTCACATCATTGATTCATTGGCAAAGCGACAGCTCGGACAATTATATCGTACGAGTTGTAGCTTTCATAATTTAAGCGACAGCTCGGACGCTTAGGTGATGTTAGGTGATTAGGCCTTAATAATGAATTCATTATATTTTCCTTATATAAAGTCTGACTGACGGTTTTCATAATATTTATGTTAGATTTTGCTAATCTTAGAAACGTCAAAAATATAATACAAAAAAAAAAGCAAACAAATTGGACATATTACTAATACATTAATAGGAAATAAATTAATCGTATCAAGTCGCTTCGTTTTTTTACACTAAGAAGCGATTAGAAGCTCTAGCTCATTTTTGTTCTGATATTTTACAATAATTATTTGTAAGTCTTTTTTTATTTATTTTCGGTGCAGATTCCGTCCCGTCAGTATTGCCGTCAAGTAATACCCTCCACACAAGCTGTCCAATAAGCTTTTGTAAAGTTTACGAAGTCGACGACGACGCTATTTAGTTTGTTTGTGGTGATCAATAATATTTCTTAAAAACTGCCGTAGTAGGGACCAGTTGTTACCAGCTCAGTGAACACGAATTACTTAGTTAAAACAGCATTAACAATCATTTTTCATCAGGAGCTTTTAGTAAATTTTAATTTATAATAGGTACCAATATAGATGATAGCCGTGTTGTTCTGTTCGCTTCTCAACTCAGTGTAAATAATTAAAGCGCACTGTCAAGAGAACGATATTTCCTTGATATTTAGTATTTTGGTAAAGTTAACTTTAAGCTGACCTGTCTCCTGTATGCCGTGCTGTGCTTCTAAGGAAATAAACGTTGTAACTTTGACTTTAACCCTAACGCATCACACTATTCATTTAAAAAACGGGTTAAAACTGTGGCGAGATTACAATTTCCCTCAGGGAAGCGGTCCCCGTGCGCGGTCGCGCGCGACGCTCACTATATGACTAATTATCAATCAGCTTCGCATCGTAAAATTTATGATTGTTAATCATTTTGAAAACCCTTTTTCAAATTGATTACAATCATAAATTATTATTTGAAATGTTTTGCTCAAAAATAATGTGAATATTTTTGTTTAAATGAATCGCAATCGCAATTAAGTCTGATTGTGAGCCTTAGTCGTAACTCCGAAAGGGAATCGGAGTGGTGCTTTTGAATAGAACTTGTCTGAGATCCGAGTTCTGAATCTGGTTGATGAGTTTGATTTATTCTGTCTGATTGATTGATGAGGTTAAGGGGCAGTTCACACCGAAACGCGACGTGACTATGACCTTATTTACAACACAAAAAGATTAAGTTTTATTGCAAATCGCTGCGCCTGCGCCTCTAAATACTCTTGAGTCGGTCTGAATGAGTTAAATCAAAATCAAATCAAATCAAAAATAGTTTATTTGGACATTAACAGTAGGTAAATTTTACAAGTAGATTTAAACGATGGCGAAAGTTCGCAAAAACTGTGTTGCAGAGCCAACGCCCACCTCCAGATCGACTGATAGACTGATAGACTGAGTCCTATGAAAACCTAGGGGGTAATCTTAATAGCCTTCTAAAATGACTTTTTGCATCCCCAGGAACCCATGCGCGGTCGCCGCTGCGCCTCGTTGCGCGGCGCGGCGGGCGGCGCGGCGGTGGCGCCGGCGGGGGGCGCGGGCTCGGGGCGGAGCACCCCGGGCGCCGCGCGCGCCTCGCCCTCCCCCGCCGCATCACCCGCGCCCAAGAAGTCCAACTGGGAGGTCATAGAGCACTTCTCGTCCAGTCGCAGCAAAACGAGGAGTCCTACTGCGGTAAATATTACTTATTCATTATATAACCATATTTAACTGGGACACGGGGGCTTCTCTCTTGATGAGAGAGAATAGGCCTTAATTCACCACGCTGGCGAAGGGCAGGTTCCTATGTCCCAGCAGAACGTTAATAGGGTGATGATGATGATGATGACTCGCCCCGGCCAGCGAGAGCCGAGCTGGGGTCGGCGGCGCGGAAAGCCCCAGCTTTACAGCTTACCTTCCGATACTGGATTTATTTGAGACGTGGGAAAGCCGCAGCAAGCCGCACGTCTGTCGGTGTGTTGTGTTCCAGTCGAATTGAAGGATTTAGGAGCGGAGTGTCGGGTATCGCTCTCTGCCAACTTCAAGTATCAATACGAGTATTAGCGGCGAGCTGACTTGTTGAAATTTATATACAATTCATCGCTTATCGACGATTTTCATATGCTGCCAAAGTCGTCAATTAAATATTAAATATTAAAATTCGATACAAAGATTAACGTATTGACAACTTTTCGGATAGGTCTTGTATATTTTCGCGGACTGCCAACTTAACGTACGAAATAGTCGACAAAGGGTTTTTTATTTTCAATGTACAAATTTTAAAGACCTCTAAGTATGTCAGATTATAAAGGTAAAGTGTATTTGAAAGTGTTAAAATAACTTTGCCATACTTTGTATTTTACTGGAACTCCTTAACATAAAAAAATAATAAGGATAAAATACAAACCTTTTTACGACTCGTAAACTATTTTACTTGCCGGAATAATTTTGTACTAAATAATTACCAATTTTTTTTAAATTTAATATAACTTAAATATTAATTTATGTAACCTTTAACTTAAAATCTAAAATATTACTACAACCAATGTGTTTACTTAGCACTATTACGATTAATTCGCGGTAAATTCTGATATTTTTTTGTCATAATGAATAATCGCGATCTTTTAGAAGTCAATTTAGTCATATTGGTTGTATCGGAATCGGTCGGCATAGCGCTTTCGGAAGCATTGAAGTTTATAAGAGTCGGCAAAGTGATCATACAAAATGATAATGTTTTAATAGTAAAATTAAATAAGAATAGTAAATAAATTTGCAAAAGTCCGCACTCCACTTATACTTGTATTGAATAATGAATCCTTTTTTTGAAATCATGTTTTTAAACAATTTATCAATTGATTCCTTGATCATGGTGCTTTCGACAGCATCGTAATATCGCAAATCTCAAAAAAAAACCGTCAAATCATGGTATATTAACCTTTTTTTTGCCAGAATACTGAATGTATTCAAAATGTAATAATAGATTTAAGTTTTTTATTATTTGTTAGGAAATAAATGTATTTTGTTTGTTTGATTGTTTGAATAAGTTAGCAAAACATAAATTATGTCTGTCTTTCACATTATCCACCCAAAATAGGATATAGGTATCGGCACCGATTGTCGGCGTCATCCAACGCCCACGAGCTAGTAAAAAGATAATTTAGTATTTATTTAAGTGTATCTGTGCTTTATAGATAGATAAAAAAAAACAAAAAACAGCACACATACATCAATAACACGAAAACAAAATTATAATTTAGTTTACTACACAAAATATTGATTGACAACAGATAACAAATAATTAAATCGTAGAAAAGAACACATTATTAGATATTGGGTCAGACAAGATTGAAAAAAATAAACACCTTTACTCATACAATCAGGCTAATTACGATGAACTTAACGCGTTTATTTTTGGCAAAGTAAGTTATACTTGGAATACCATTCGAATAGCAGAACAGCCTGTGTTAACGATTCGTTTTGAGTTTCGAAGCTTTTGTTATTCGCAAAATTCGGGTTTGCGGAGTGGATATGTTCCTTCCTCTAAGAGCGCCAATCCGCAGCGCTTCATGTCTTAAAAAAAAACAAACTTCAAAACGTTTATTTCCTTAGAAGCAGCATAGGGCATTTATATGGACAGCCGAAGAGCGCCATAGCTATTCCTCAAAGAGCGAGAATGCTAATGAATGGTCTAGTGAAAGCGATAGCCAAGCTGCACAACTGTAGCCTTATCATAAGTTGCCATTTTATGTACTGTCAAATGTCAACTCATTGTATGGCTACTGAACTGCAACTGCTTACTTTACTGTACATTAAAACTTAATTAGTACAGAATAATACAGTCATAATTGTAAAGACGCGTTTTTGAAGTGATAACCTCTTATTTTTAGCTTTTGTAAGTTTTTTTAAACCAAGAACAATTACACTCTCATTAGATAATTTCTGCAGTTAAAGGCGAGGAGGTGGTGGCAAGTTATTGGTGACGGCGCACATTTAGGCAGAAGCTTTATTTCTGCGTGGCTTTTGGTTCTATTCGCGTAATTTCTCATTCGCAAATCTGTGATTTACAATAAGACGCTTATGCCGTAATTCTCGTTACTTTTATGACGTTATTTCATCTTAGATCATTGTTTAACGATTATTTATTTTTATATGCTAATTCGTTTTTGATAATAGTAATTATTGGAGATGAATGCCTGCTCTCGTGAAAGAAAAATGGTCATATATATCCTGAGGTAGGCTCATATAAATAAAAAGTAAAACAAACAATATGCACATTAATGCCTTATTTTGCGACTATTATAGAAATAAACATGGATGAAAAGCTTTTATGGAACTGTAATTAAATTAAAATTAAGTTTATGAATTTCGTTTTTTATTATACGTTATAATAATATGAAACTCCTACATATCGAATCTTGAATCTTACTATAACGAACTCTTACTATTGTTACTATTAAGGATACGTTTATGAAACGGGAATTTGTAACAAATGTTCTGTCATCGAAAATGTAAGCCAAGGTCCTCATAGATGAAGGGAAATGGGGAAGACGATGGTTGTAAGACAAAGCGCAATTAGGGCGGCGACAGTAAGCCGAGGGCGGGCGGCGCAGGGCGGATAATCTCTGGCGGGAGGAGACCGCACGCTTACGCGAACCTGCAGGAAGACGAGGCACCATTGGAGGCTGGGAGGGATGAGGGTGCAGCTCACCAAATCTGGGATCCCCGCAAACTGCAAATGTATGGTCTTATTGGACTATTAGTGGCACTCTACACCGATTTGTTAACGCCCGATATTAGATGTTAGATGAGCTTTAAACTTTTTTTTAAATTCAACCTTAAATACATAGATGATGCTTTGTGAATAGTCTAGTGGTATAAATGTACATTATATTGCTGTTAGATTAACTACTACAAAACTTATATGATATTTTAAGCTTGCCCTCTAAAAAATTCAGTCCAACGTATAACAACCTGTCTCACATTCCAGCCTCTGAAATCCTCTCAAACCCTACGCATGTAAGAATTTATCATAAAAATAATATAAACATGATCATACAGGAAGTTCAGTCCGCGGCCCGAGGACTTCCGGCTGCAGTCGGCTACAAACGATTGCGACCACTTTGTCCGTCGATTAGTCCCCCCCCCCTCAGCCCCCCCCCTCCGTTCTAAACCCACATCCAAAGTACTCGTACCTTTGTCCAAATAAACTGCTCATTTTCATGCGCTAAACGGTTACATTCTGCGGGAGTTTTTACGTTATTCTGCACCGTGTAAACATGACCTGATTCTCGAGTATTTGTGTATCGAGTACCCGCGGCCGATTGCCGTGGAAGCAAAAAGCCGAGGCTCTGCGGTCGGTTTAGAACGATTATTAAGTCCCGCGCCGCAGCGCAGGGACGCCAGTACGACGTGTCGTGTTTGAGGGAGCAATACGCGTGCTTGTTTCGCTAACATCATTTGCTTTAATAAAATAGCATTGAAGTCTAAATAACTCCCGTATTTTATTTGTGGCTGGATGAAAACACGTCTGAACCATTGCCGTAGCTAACCACGAAACAAACTGAAATTGGCTTGGTGGTTTAAAATGCCTAGTTAATACAAAAGTTAACCACAATTCACTACGCCAATATTAATATATGAAGTTCAAAAACAAATTATGTACTTACCTTTTTTCATTAATACGCTGGTAGACCGTATAAGAACGCCGAAGGTGCACTACTTTTATGAAAAGAGTTCGTTATATATTTAAAAAGAAAATTTTTAGATATATCTTAAGCGTCTTACATAGAATTGTGGTGATGATGCCATACCTAACAAAATCTAAGAGTTATTATACGAACGTACGTACCAAACGTATTCTAGATAATTATCGTATACATGTCGTGATTGAAAGCATATATTAATTTTAAACAAAACAGCCGCGGGACCTCAGTTACGAAATTAATTACACGTAATACAACCCAGCTTGATGATATACGGGTTTTGGGCCCGTGCGATTCCTTAGTACAACAAAGGTAGGTTATGAATGTAATTGTGCGTACGCGAGGCGTGTTGTGGCGCTGAGCGCGCCTGCCCTGTGCCCGGCCCGCCACGGACCTACGTAACCTTCACGCGAGACATAAGAAAAGTTATTAGGAGGCTGTTTTTCTAAGGGAATTGGGTTGTTGATTTTAAATATATCGATTCTGTTTACGGTAAATATTCGGAGGGATTTGTTCGGTTCCGAAACAGTTAGTTAGATCATTGTTTTAGAGGCTGCATCTTCACGTTGTTTTGGCGAAGTAAGTAAATTAATATTAATAGTAACTATCTAAATCGGAATTATAGGGGTCACTCTACGAAATTCCAAGATATCTTCAAGTTTAATTATTTTAGGCAAGAAAGAACATGAATTAATAAACTATGGTTGCGTAGTTGCGTTGCCCTTCTTTTAGATTTTCATGCGGGAAAAATGTGTAACTATATATATGGACTTTCAAACCATAATAGATTTTTTTAAATCGGATCAGTTGTTCCTGGTTTTAGCGCATTCAAACAAACAAACCTCTTCAGCTTTATAATATTAGTATAGATTGGAGACATCGCACGAGACATAAGGGTTCGTAGCGTGCGAAGGGGGTGAAAGGGGTACAAAACGATCGCTGCGCTCGTGGCGGCAGAAATGTGCAACAAACGGTGATCAGTCATTAATTTAAAATCACTGAGAAAATTGCCAGTACTCGATAAATACCTCGCAATTAATTCAATTGTATCAATGATATTGTCTGCTGTGTTTTAATTAATTTACAGACGATATTGCTACAATACAATACTGTTGTACCTAAGCATAATTAATTAAACTTTTGAAAGACTTCGTTATTAATTTTGTAAATGTTTGCGCTTATTTTCCAAAGTAACATGTTTGTCATAATATGCTTTTGCATTTTCTGCTAGTGAGAATTCACATTTGTTAAAGTAATTGAAATTTTCAGCGGGATCAAAATCAACAAAAACCTAAAAGAGCTAAGCAGTTTTCTTTCTCCAACAGTTACTGAACGTTGAAATATATCTTCAGTAATTAGCCGTATTTAGAGTCTGCTCTGTCGCCTGTATAATTTATTTTCAAGATGATTCTTGCATCAAATCATCATGAAATTATATTGATTGTGGGTTCCAAACATTCAGCCAGATACTGATTGATATTATGTTTGTTGTACTAGTTAATGGGCGCGCGCGACTTTAAACGTATGAAGTTTTTTATTAAGAAGTAATCGTGTTCGATTTCTAAACACTTCTAAACTATCTATAAAATACATTTGAAATCCCTTACTTAAAAATAATTTGCCTTTCATACAAACTTACAACCCCCCTTTCACCCCCTTAGGGAAGGAATTTTGTAAAATTCGTTCTTAACTGAGATCGTCTTATAAGACACCTACCTGCCAAATTTAAGTTACTTCTTCAAAAACATAGAATTTATATAAACAACTTTCAATGGTACTTTAACCTTATAGGGGTGGAATTTTGTAAAATCTGATATTAGTGGACGTGTGATCCCTATAAAAAACAAAGCAGACACATTTCAAGTTTCTATGTGCGTGTGTGTAATCGTTTCTGGGATTAATGATTGATCAGTGAGTGGTAAAAAAATTCTGTCTCTTCTATGCTTAAAAAAAGATAAATAAATCTCCCTTTGAAATATTGACAATGAACAAATGGAAATACTGAGTTTTCTCAATTGTTTTTCACTGCTCGTTTTTGAATTATTGACTTGGAATGTAACAACATACATATTGGACCAGCGACATATTTGCACTGGCTGCTCTGCATGAACGAGCTGCCTTTTGAAAATAAAACTGTTTGACATACTTTATACAGTACTATACGATAGTTATTTGCTATGCAGGAGTGCAAAGTAGCTTCTTCACCGCGTTGCTTTTGGTGGCCGAGAGCGCTAACAAGGGAATCAAAAGAGCCCGAGGCGGAAAGTGGTGCAACACGTAATCATGAATCCCACCTCAACTTTAAAAAAAAAAAAAAAAATTCAGCTCATTATTAAAACGAAAATTCATAAGGAAGTGTCAAATTCAACTTACGCTAGGTGAAACCATATTCCTCATCTGTGGGTGAAATTTTTAAATTTTACATTTATCCTTTAGAGGATAACCACGGCAACACGATGTTGGTAGAAGACACTTTATTGCACACACAAGACATACATCATAGACATATAACAAAACGTAACAAGCAAATGTATATGGGCGGCCTTATCGCTAATAAGCGATATACTTCGGGTAACCGTTATCCAAAAGTACTTTAGTCAGGCTTTCATGGTAGGGGAGAACTTACTTTTAATCTTGTTTTATAGTGTGTTAAGGTCACATCTATGTTGGACAAATGGATAATAAATCCATTTGTCCAACATCGATGAGGTACCTTTAGATTCGTCATAATCGTGGGAGTATTATGATAAATTTTATCCGGAAAGTCTTATGGGATACATAGTAGTCGGGTTATAATTTATCTTAAATTATAAATAATGCTTGTTACTTAAACAGTTTATAATTAAATAATCTGAAGTACATTTATTCTCTTTCTAAATATAATTAATGTATAATAAAATAAACAAGATCTTGTAATTTTTTTTACGTAATGCCAATTTGGCGCTCTATAATGTCTTGCACGTTTTGAATATGGATTTAATTAAGACCTTCCCAAAAACATATCGCACCTGTTTTTTGCAACAAGTACATCGCACACAGAACAAGGACACAACATGATTACACACCTAATCAACAAACGCTTATCCACGTAAAAAGCGTTCCGTACAACACGACGGTTGGCGGCGACGAGGTGATGGTGCTGACGTCAGGGGTCAGAGGAATGCCTCGGTGCTGGGATAAGTTAGTGACGTCACGTGGTGCAGCGCGCCGCAGGTAAAGGTCTAAAGGTTTCAAGTTCAGATAGCCCTGAGTAATGGCGGGAGGCGATAGGGACAAGTGGACCTTCGTTATCAGGTTGATTTGTGGCGCTTTCTGAAGGGCCAGGCTCCGAGCTCGCCTCTGTGACTGTCCAGATACAGGCAAACAAATAAACTATATTTTTTTTATTTGTGCCGCTAAGTAGCTAAGACTCCAGCTAGGCCAATAGTCAAATCTTCTTAAGAAAATACGATAGCAAAGCTGTCATAAGTTAGCATCAATTTTGAATTTTGTCTCTTTATAACACAAATGGCAGAGTGATACTGGGACAAACGAATGCTAGCGGCATATTATCTAATATAGGTTTAGTTGATTGTTTTGCATAAGGGGTTAAGTATACTAGATAACACTACTAAAATACACTTCTAGATTGTTTTGTTTTTAAAATATCTTTATTGTAACATAGCATAATACTTATAACAAATTGAATAAATCGTCACGTAAAGAATTATTAGCGGAAATAATAGAAATAAAAATATCAAAACTTGGGAAATATGTTTGCGGGACTGCGAGCGCCCCCCCGAGAGCGCCCGCGTGACTCAGATCAAATTGCCAATTTGAATTGGTTGAATTTGGTTAAATAGGACTGGATTTGGAGCATAAATGGTGTAAGCTGCTCTTTCACGTAAAACCTACTGAATAGATTCTTCTGTAACAATAATATCATTTACATGTCAAAATAACACATAGGTTACTTTTTAACGCCCGACCAAAAAGGAGGGGTGTTATAAGTTTGACGTGTCTGTCTGTCTGCCTGTGTGTCTGTCTGTCTGCCTGGGACATCATAGCTTCCGAACGGATGGAGCGATTTTAATTTAGTTTTTTTTGTATGAAAGGTGTGACTGGCGCGAGTGTTCTTAGACATGTTTTATGAAAATCGGTTGTGCCGTTTAAAAGTTTTGGGGGAAGGAAAACCGAAAATCTTAAAATATACTCGAGTGGGGTATCAAATGAAAGCGCATCGCGTGCACATTACAAAATATTACGGTGTTCCACTTTTAACACTTAAGCAGTCGCTAATGGGTCTATCAGACCCAGTCGTCCATTGTTTGCATGGTAACTATTGAATCTTAAGGATTGCAACATTGCCGCTCTTAGTACCTTCCGACGTTGTATTGAGACAGCGAATAACGGTCGCAGCAGTCAGTGGGCGCGCTGCGCTCGAGTGCTAAGGACTTAAAAGGTGCGTATGGGTTCTTTGGACCCGGTAGCGACTATATACGTAAGTGCTTTTTCATAACTTTATAACCCTTATTAATTATTTAAAATTTGTTTTTATTATATAAAATGGCAACCAATAGGCCCTTGAGGTTATGGGATATTGAAGAATGCTTGAACTAAGAAATAGATAATGAAGACTGCTCAGAAACAGACTTTCTAGAAATAAATGCCACGAAACTGATTTCGAACAAGATGGCGACGAAGAAATGCAAAATGCAGCGGAACCTTAAGAAAAATGCTAGCACTTAAAGGATTTAAGTTGTGCAGCAAATTGAAAATTCACTAAAGCAATATGTGTAAACTGCAATAACAATATTTGACTTGCAAAGTGACAAAAGAAGGTATTTTTAGACTGTTCATTTTTAGAGAAGTTTTTTTAGTTTTTTTTACCAAATAATGATGGATCTCTTATTGTGATTTCGAATAAGTACATTATAGTAGTATTAGAAAAATAAAGAAACTTAATGTTATTTTCGTTATTTACTAAGATATAACATAAAAGTTAAAATGTGTCGTTAAAGTTAGTTGAATTTTAGTATGTTTTTAGATTGCGTTTTTTTATGAATAAAATTAATAAATATATATGTTTAATCACATTTGTAATTTTATTTTAGAATATAATTACCGTTAGGAAATACACAATAACATTAAATTCAGTAATTATAGAAAAATCCAGAAATATTAAACCGGGTCCGGTGGACACGGTAGCGACTCCTAGCGTATCAAAACAGGGCGCGACTGCCCAAGTTTTAAGGAAATTAAAAAAAATTATTAAATTATTAGGAAATTAAAGCATTGGAATCGGGGGTTATTCTTAAATTTTAAATTTAGATTTTTAGTAAAATCACTTTGCTTATTGCGGGAAAATCTATTATAACAAAGAAGCAAAGCCGCGGACGTACACATAGCATATAATACAGACCGCGCCGCGCGCGACCGACCTTAATATAACTTTAGCATTTTGATTTGTAATTTCGCTAACCACTCGATACAGGTGTAAGCACGGGAAATTACACCAGTTACTAAGCGAATCAAACTGAAAACGCCTCTCTACAATTTTAACCTAGATTCAGGTCTGACGCTGCGTCGCGCGGTTTTATGACAAAAACAACTACAAAAGTAATTCGTATCACTGTTTTGTCCATATTAGCGCAGCACTTTTGTGCGTAGCTCATTTTAATCAAAAGCTACAAATAATATAATTAGCACACGACAATTAGCCACTATTTGTCCAAACGTATCATAAAACTTTGTTCCTTTTTAACATTTATAACAAAGGTTTATTCAATGAACATCTGTAACAATAGCTGCGGAGCATTTCATACAATGTTTTATTGTTGAAGTTTTATAATTGGAAAAGAAATACTTTCGATAATGAACAAAGAGTCTGACAGTCGATATAATTGGAAATATAGATGCAAATAAACACAAATAAATAAATAGATATTTCCAGACTAATCACACAGGATCACCTAACCCCAAACTAAGCAGAGCTTGTACTAATGGGTGTAAGGTGACTGATCTGCTACATAGATTAACTTTTTTGTATTAAATACTTACATATTATATATATGATACTTATAAAACTGCCAGACCCGAAACCAGAAATTGTAGATCGATTCCATATTGACTTATATTTTCTCATGATTGTTTACATAAATTTAATTTAAAACCCCTTTTGTTTAATCAGATATCACGTTATACGAGGTGCTAAAGAGTGACGACATCGTGGCAATAATAAAATTTAACTCTGTCAAGTGTCGGATTAAAACAGTAGTGAGGCGTAGCGGTTGACAATGTCACGTTATTTGACATACCATAATAACGTCACTGAATATGGTTGACACTCGTATTCGTTGTTAAGAAAAGATGATTCAATTTTAATTTAATTTTTGGGAAGTATTTTGCTTAATTATTTTTTGTCTTTATATTATGAAATAGAACAACTATTGAAACCGAGTAGAATAACCAATTATCGTAGTTTGTTACCGCATATCGGTGGCATGGCGTCGTGGGAGGCTGAGTGGGGGTCCTCGAATATATCGAGTTTGCTTTTCTAACAATGCTTTGTGTAGTTTTACTCGATTGCGGTGCTTTTTTAATGACGAGAGACCTGCCCTGGTTTGCGGGGGCGCATGTCAAGCGGACAACCTGCCTGTCTCTTCTACCTGTCCCATTATCAACATCATGTTAGCCGAAGGACATGTTGCGCAGAGGCCGGCCTTTTATCGGTTCTAAATTGCACTTGCCGATTTGTGATCTCCATTCAAGAAATTTGAAAAAAATCGATAAATTTTTATAATTACATTTTAGGGATCCTCTGGCTTAGTCAGAAACATATTAAAAATAGATTTGAAGTTGGTATAAAATAAACATAAAATTACCTTAAATCTAGTTATATAATCTTATAAACGGAAATTATTATTGGTAGTTCGGCTAATAGGCTTTTTCTGGGTAAACTTGCTCCATCGTTGAAAAAAAAAAAAAAAATTAAATTGCCTTGACTTTACCTTTCACTCTTTTGAACAACATGTTGAGAAGCGTAAAGCAACATAGCTGTTTTAATTGAAGTTAATACAATGGTACTTATTTCTGAGGTTACATAGCATCATATTCATAGGAAGAATACAAATTTGTCAAAACATGCACATAACAGAAAACATTTATAATCCAGCCATATTGGTGATGGTGACTGATTTTTCCAAACATAATCATTTCTTAATTAGTCTTCTGTAGCATAGAAAGCTTTTTACAGAAGGCTAATACACAGCTCCATCTATCTATTGTAAAAACAACATTCAATAATTTTATCAAATCACATAAAATATCTCGCAAAGCGAAACATAATACCTCTCCAAATAAGCCTCAGAATTGTGACCAAGCTCCTAAAATGTTCGATAAACCGCGACCTAATTTATTCCTTTTGCACAATCTTGCCCTTTCCCTTCGTTATTGTCATTTTAAAACATAGCGAATGAATGGTTTCATCTCAAGCTATAGATAGATCTGTAGTAAATATTTATTTTAGTCTTGAGTTACCTTTTTAACCCCCGGCGCAAAAGGGGTGTAATAAGTTTGACGTGTCTGTCTGTCTGTGACATTATAGTTTACGAACGGATAAAGCGATTTCAGTTTAGTTTTATTGTGTAAAAGGTGAGTTTTGCGTGTGCATTCTTATATGAAAATTGGTCAAAGTCAAAGTCAAAACGTTTATTTCCTTAGACACTTATGCATATACATGGACAGGTCAACTTAAAGCTAATTTAAATAAAAACTAAGAATAATCAAGGAAATAACATTGTCTTGACAGTTCGCTTCAATTTTTTACTCTGAGTCGAGAAGCGAATAGAACAACCCGGCTTTCATCTCTTATGTTGTTATTATAACAATATTGGTGGTGGTTGAGCTGTTTAAAAGTTATGAGGATAGAAAGTGGGATAGAAAAACCTAAAATCTGCAATCTTCTCGATTCGGGTCTCAAATTCAAGCGCATCACAGGCACATATCAAAAATGTATGGCTTTTTTCTTTTAAAAGTATGGAAATCAAGGGGTAATTAAAATTAAACTATGTAATAAAGTGAGTAATGGACAATCCACACATGTCCATATAAGAGAGCCAGTGGCGGTCCCTCAGCTCTTGTTACGGACACTAGACGAGTCTAGCCAATAGCTGAGCCCAAACCCAGCCTGTAGTATCTGTACTCAATAAAATATTAATATTGGTAATCGACTAGTACTTGTAGCCACGGTGGCTTGTGCCAGTGAGAGCAGTCGAGACGGGATGAGATCGATGAGTGACGTCACGCGGCGACTCCGCGGCGCTGGCTCCTAAGACTGTCGCCAAGCACACTGGTACTTCATCATATCAGCTGCGGCATGAGATCAGGTTAACTCTTCAGGTAGAAAGTGAGGCTCACACGCGGTTGCAATTTGAGAACTTTTTGGCTCCATTTGCATCCGTTCCTAATAGTGCCGTTTTTAAGTAATAAGCAGGAAACTAAAAACCGTCCACGTATCTCAACATTACATTAGGCAATTATGAAACTTTAAAACAGACGTAAAATTTAATGATAGACGTAGATTAAATTCATGAAATTTAATAATGCCATGGTTTATTCTCTCTCACTCGTTGTACAGGAAAAATAGAGCGAGCTACAAGCACCTTATTAGCATTCTATTTTCATACAAGCTTATACCTCGTATATTATTTTTAAGTTACCGTACAACCAAGAGTCTTTTCATATTGTCTATGAAGCTTAGAGAAATGTGTAATTCACCCTTAAACCGTCACCACTCTCAGAAAAAACAAAGGTTTTTTTTATCCAATCCTATTTTATTACTAACACTTGAACTTTATTTAAATTAAAAATCGACTCAACTCGGTTAAAAAACGGGTGTTCGCTTCTTCTTGACTGACTATCTCTTTCGTTGACCATCTTAACCAGTAGTAACCCGGGTATCTTGTTTCGCTCTTACTGCTCTGGTAGTAAGTAAGACCTGAGATTTTGTTTTGACCTAACACTACTACGTACCCTTTATGAAGGCCGAATTGTCAAGATCAGATTATTGAGAAGTGAACTATATCACGAACATACAGAAAGACGCGATTTAACTTATAGTCCCTATAAAAAGTTTGAAAAATCTCATATTCCTCTAATCTCTTTGTCTGTGATCTGTGTCATCTCCACGCACACCACATATGATAATATTATTGTGAGTTAAAGTCTCGTGAAATGAGAAAAAGGCTGCTTAGATAAATCTCTAACAAACCGGCGCAGCTTCCGCCGAGACGGGACACAAAGGCTTCTAGGGCACGCAATAAAGATATTCCTTTGTCCGTTGCCATTGAAATGCTGAAATCTACGACTTATAAGGAAGGCAGAATATCTAGTAGAAACATTTCTCTGTAAATATTCATCCCAATAACCCGCCCTCTCTTCTATAAATACACTGACACGTATCGACGACTCAATATCCGTTATTTTATCGTACTTCCGGCAAATGCATTGCATTTAACATAGAGCAGTACCTACAACTAAATGCAGAATCCAACCGAGCAAGACTACTAGCTTCGCTTCCACATCATCAGGACCGCCCCACAACGCATCACTTCCTCACTCCCCACAGGTATTCGCTCACTGAATTTCTAACGCACTGATATCTACGAGCACTAGCTTCTGCCAAATATTCATAGCAGTTGTGAAAATAATTTAGTACCTAAGTAACCTTTGAAAAGTAATTACCTGGATAGTTTTCGTACAAAATCTCTGGCACGTAATTAGAGCAGCGGCCCTGTCCGACATTTAAAAAGCAGGATGAAAAATACGGCCGATTAAAATGAATTCTTGATACATTCGTATGAATGAAATAATGAGTTGCGGGCTTTGTGTTGTTTGAGCTCGCTGCTCCCGCCCGCCTCGTCGGAGCGAAGTACCTGATTCTCAAATCCTCATCATCCACAGCCTGATGTAGTTCATCCACCACGGTTTGGTGGTAATCACATTTGACATAAGTTCTATGGTTTCCTATCCTATTTCGCTACGGGATGAACGACGCTTTGTTTTTATATTCAGTGGTGTGTACCTGTGATCACCTGATTTCGCAATATGTCCCGCCCAGCTACACCTGAGCTCCGTGCTCCGAGGTAGCATATACTTCAAATCAATCCGGGGCGGCGGCGGTGTAATGAAATAGTACTGCTCTCATTTTAGCGCAACGCAATATTCAATTCATCTTGTTTTGATAGCGAAAACTAATTGTCAGGTTTGTGAGACCCGAGACGAATGGAAAACAACCCTTGCGCCTGTGGGGAGGAACTGTCGCACTAACTAGACAACTATTTTTTGAAATGAAACAACAACAGCCATCGGCGCAGCGCTCGGCAACCTTGTTTTAGCAACATGTTTTGTTATAAAATTGGCGCTGCGGCCCCGGCTTGAAACTGACACAGACTTTTTATGACAATACGCGCAACTTCAAATCGACAAATTTTAAAACAGATAATTGGTAACTTGCTAAAAGAAAGCCGTGCTGGCTAAGTGGGAGCACATTCGTCTTTCGTTACAAAGATCGTGGTTTCAAAACTTTAAAAAGTTATGTGCACATAAAACACGATGATTTATGATCATTAAACACGATGATTAATCATGATTTATGATGACAAACATTGTCAGGAAACCGGTATGTTTTTAGCACTTTGAAGTATTTGAAGGATATTTGACATTCGCCAACCCGCACTTGGCCAGCGTGGCAAATTAAGGTCTAATCTCTCATCCAGGGAGAAGTCCCTATGTCCCAGCAATGGGAATTACGTTCCCAGGGGTGCTTATGTTATTTATGTTAGCTTTGTATATTGTATACTTTCGGAGGCACCAAGACCCTTGCCCACGCGAGCCGGACCACGCATGGCCGCGACCGAACACGGACCGTAGTGGTTACTACACATTCCAACTTTCAAATGTAAAACTAATTAATTAAGTTTCGCAATACCCAGTAATGGGGAACGTCTGCATCCGGTAAGTTATTCCATTTCCGCTCGTCCCACGGGTATTCATTAAACCAATATTTGACTAGGTACGATCCGGCTTACACCGAGCCTTACCTTTCCTCTTTGTTAAAAACCTTCAATTAATATGATATCACGAAGACTCATTTCGAGATAAATCTTTTGATCGAATCGAGTAACGTGATTGTGTTATCCATTAGGGCGCTTTCAATTGAATCTTTTCTATGAAAACAATCGACAGTGCGTGCACAGAAACGCAAGAATTGAAAGCACCGCGGAGTTTATTCGTGTAGTGTAAGTGTAGCGTGCGCCGCGGAGTTTATTCGTGTAGTGTAAGTGTAGCGTGCGCCGCGGAGTTTATTCGTGTAGTGTAAGTGTAGCGTGCGGGTAAGTGGGCCGCGTGTCCGCGAGCGCATTGCCCACTCGCCGGACCCGAAAGCCCGTTAATGGCTCCTCAATAAACTACTTTATATACCCACGGTGGGTAGCTCTCCGAACTTTATTGAGCGAGGTTACATGCTCGCTAAGAGCTTAACGAATTATGTTTTTCACTACCTTAAACGCGCTTATACATTTTAAATATTAAAATAATTTTGATAAAGATGCGCTTAAAAATAAGGTTCATGCTTTTCTGTTTCAAAATAAAATCGAAATAAAAACGAAATATTTTAATATAATATTATTATTATTATATTTTGGAGGTTTTTTCGGTTCACGTCCGTAAGTGTTAACCCTGTGAATCCTTACACGTGACCTCCGGGTGGTGCTAAGAACAGTCTCTGGTGGTAGGCTTCGGCCGCGGCTTGTCACCACCCTCCGGGCTGGGCCAGTGCGTGAAGCGATTTTTTAGTGTTTCGTAATGTGGCCCGGAGAAGCCATCTACCTTCTAGGTCTTCATGCCTTCATGCCCCCATCTTAGACCACATCGTCTGAAGGCTTATATTACATAAAATATATATTAACTGACGGAGCGACAACACGGAGAATCCCCACCAAACACACAAAAACAAGGAAAAATTTACATGCCTCAGGTGGAGACATGTAAATCTAATAATTGCAATCCTATCATATTCTTTTATTAGATATTCATACCATTTCTTTAATCCAATCATTTCGTTTTGATATGATTCTATTTTAAAATAGATACAATCAACAATCAGCGGAGAACACACAGGCTTGACAACAAATTAATATTAACTTAGACTATGTCAAAATACATAATCATTAAATAAATAAATAAATAAATAAATATTGCCGGACATTCCACACAACAACATCTAGCCCCGTGGTAAGCTCTAATTCTCACATTGACTCTCGCTTTTCCTATTCTAAGTGATATAATTTTCGCTTCACATAACAGTTAATTTAAACGTAATTGTACAAGCATAGGTAAACATAGAGTGAAAAGCTTTCACTATATTGTAAAGTTATTAGGGAAGACAGCCACTTATAGCGGAGGTCGGATGCATCGAGTGGCAGGTTAGAGCCAGCTCCCAGCCAGTGCGAGTGTTACCCGGAGTGGTGACCTGCAGTTAGAGCCCTGACTTTGAGCCACTCAGTTAATCCAGCACAGATCCATGCTCTGAGCCAACGAGTTAGCCTCGATTTCACCACTGGCTTTCAATTCAATCAGATCAAGCTGAACTCGTGTTATCGGCGAATTGAGATCAAATTGACACTTAATTGACATTGTTCTATAGTTCTAGGTTTAATAAAACTTAATTTGTAGCACAAAAAGGGGAAATTAATGCTTAGTTGATAGATCATTTGATAGATGAATAGAATTATTTGTATTAAACATAGTTTTAGTTGACAATGCCACTACTCGGCAGCTCAATTATTATGTTAAATATCATATTGAACATCTTCTCTGTGTTTTTTGCTGTATTTTTCTGTGTGTGATTATAATAATTATTAGAACTTAACGAAATCAAGTGTACAATGTTGCCTATGATGAATAAAATACTACGATACTATGATGTTATATTTGTGTTGTTCTCATAAAACTTGCGCGGTAAATTAAAGTTTCTTATTTCTTTAGAAAAATTATATATATAAAATATGTCTCCGGACTTATCACGCAGCAAAATATAATTTTAATCTACTTAATTATAGTTGTCATCATCTTATGGGAAACGGAAATTGTATGTTGGTCATCCGCGACACCATGATCTAATCCTAGTGCGGGACCCGCTAGTAAATGAAATGTTTTATAAGTTGGTAAATAAATTAATTTGTTTGTATTTGTATTATTTCAATCTATGGTCTAAATTATACTTCAAGTCTGCAATGAAGCCTGAAGGGTATTATCCTTGCACCTTAAAATATTACTCTTACAAAGTAAAGTTGCTTTCTCAGTATGTTCGCTTAGATCTAGATCTTTAGACTATCTAGCTGGTTTTAATGAAAATGTCAGCAATAGATATAAAATAAATAATTCACAGGAATATTTATACCTACATTAAGGCACCTGCGAACTCGGTTCAAGTCACTATTAAATATAAATAAAGTAGCCGTCCCGACAGAAGCTTCAAAGAAAAGTTAATATAGCAGTTAAGTTTATTCTTTTCCATTAGGTTTCCGCGCAAGTTACTGAAATAAAATTTGCTTCGTCAGACAATCATTTAAGATATCGTTCCATTGAAACAAATAAAGTGAGACTGAAATTGAAACAAGATATTTCTCGAATACACAAAAGATTTATTTTATTAAGATACAATGAAAAATATTTAGAAAGCGAACAATCAGAAATTATGAGTCTTTATCTGTAACTCCGGGTAACATAAAGTCTCGAAGAAAATGGAGTTTAATACTAGAGTATAGAAACACCGTCTAGATCGCGACCGGTCGACTGGTCCCGGGTGGGGGCGGTGTGGAGCGGAAGCTGTCACAATCGTGTTGGAGTTCGCTTTATGTTGTCCGCATTAGCTTTGTAGACTATTGCCGCGTAAGACGACAGAGCTTTTCTCGGACCTTTTACTAAGCTTTTACGAGTATCAATTTGTGGTAAAGACGATAATTATTGATATTGTGACTAACTATCCGTTTCCGGCTTTGCGCGGATACAAAAACATGAATCACTCTACCTATAGCTGAAAACTGTATATCGATCCGATCATTAGTTTTTTGAGTTTATAGCGAGCATAGGGCCAGGTAGACGCTTCGTAGGACTTTAATTTATAATAAGCTATAGATAACCTAAAGTGAAATTAAGCATTACATGCACTCCATGTGATGCCTTATTTCACTTTATGATAATTTATTGTCGTGCTCGCGGCGGTGCCGTGTCGTTGCCCGCCTTTTTTGGATTTTCTTGCGGTAAAAAGTAACCTATATGTAACCTAGCACTGAAAGAACTTTTGAAATAGGAACTGTGGTTGCTGAGATTAGTGCGTTCAAACCAACAAACCTTCAGGTTTATAACATTAGTATAGATGAGCTGCCCGTTCTGCAGCACGGATGCAAAAACCTTCCTCCTTTATGAGTTTATCGCGAACATTAAGACATAGAGCGATAGACGCGGCTAAAAACTTGTATCTATAATATGTACATACATACATATTTTCATCTGTTGAATGTTAAATATTTAAACTAGGTATTTATAATGCGTGTAAACTATTTATGTTGTTAATAAGGCTAATGTGGCGGGTGGCGGGCGGTGACGACTCGGGTCCGGGACGGCGCGTAATCCTCGCCCGGATCAGAGCCGCCGACGCGGTGGCCACGCGACCCTTCTCAGCTACACGCAGAGCACATTCTCATTAAAAATGTACTCTAAGCTGTTTCTGGTCGTTGTTAATGTTGAACTAGTGTGGTGATTAGGATAATAACAAGGTGTTTCAATGTATTTATAGCGGAAAGGTGTGTGAATGGCACGCACACGTTGAACATTACTTAAATAAATCAATAATAAAAACTTATTGGACAATCCACTCAGCGACGTCATTTAGTTCCATACATTATAAATTTGTGTTTCTAGTTACACGTATTTATAATCTGAAGTCATTTTTATAGAAAGCGCTCAGCCAAAGAAAAAGTGCTTACAAAGCAAACTCTAATCGCTCGGAGGGAATCGCCCCCTTTGCGCCGCTAAAGGAGCTTCGCGCACAGCGCCAGCCAAGGCGCAGACATCTTTCACTTAACCGCCCCATTACACGATTGACTTAGGGCCGAAGCCAATGGACAAGTTAATATAGGAAGCAGCCGCGGCGCGCTAGTCAAACGGTCCCGGCGCGGCGAGGTATCGCCCTTCAAAACACTTAAATAATTAATTGCGTCTGTCGATTTCTTAGAAAAGGTCTTTGGTTAGAATTTCAGTCATTAAACAAAAGTCAAATGTCAAGACATTTATTCGTCAGTAGATACACTTACAATTACATAAGTTCAATGTTCATTTATTGCATTGCATAAATATGTACATGTTACAGCGTTGTTATGGCTTAAATCTAACATAGATCATTGAATTTTTCTGTCCCGGCATGCAGTTATAAAATTATTATTACATTATTAAATAAAATAATAAGCATTATTACTTATTATTTTATGTTAATAATTTAATCGAACAAAATAATTAGATTATTATGTAATTTATGTACCTTGCCTTATTTTCCCTTCTCTTAAAAATCTTAAAATCAATACAGAATTTTTTAAGGGTAAGAAGAAAACTAGGTTATTAAAAAAAATCTACACCGTCGTAAGACTTAATGCCTATCGAGCATGCCTGGGAGATAAACTTACGAGAAATTTCACGCCAAATTTGAGAGTAGAACAGCAAATTTACAAACAAGAAAGAAAGAAAAATATGCATTTGTGTACAAAAATATTACAGAGAACATTATTAAATTAAACTTAGATTATAGTACACAAAACACATTTACAAAAAATAATTTTCAAAACACATTTAGAACATTATATACAAAGACATACTTTTTAAAACGAAATAACAACAATAAATGTAAAATTTAATTTCTTTCTTTAAATGTTAATTAAGCATTCAGTTGACAACAATCTCACCTGATGTAAAGTGACGATGTGGCCTAAGATGGGGCGTGAAGACACATTACGAAACACGAAAAATCGCTTCACGCACTGGCCCAGCCCGGAGGGTGGTGACAAGCCGCGGCCGAAGGCTCCCACCAGAGACTGTAATTTGAACTTTTAATCATTTTTGTTGTAAAATTTATGTAAAAGGGCAATAATAAGAGCTAATTTACTAATTAATATTATGTATGATGAAATTAAGTTTTTTAACACATAAAATTTCTAAGGAACAAAAAAGGAGATTTTTTATTTAAATAGGTCTTTAGGTAATTAGGAAATTCTTCTTAGATTTTAGGATATCTGATGAAGTTTACAATAGGTACCCCTTCGACTTTGGAGTTGTGTGTAGATAAAATCTATACATACAAACTGAAAAAAGAGTAAAGGTAAGGTACAATACAAAATAATATTGCAGCTCATTCACAAGAATACTAAAAATACTCGAGTTAATGCTCCACTATTTTCACAACTATAAACGGTAATATACATTCACGTCTACCATTACAGTCCCCGGCTCCTCTAACCGAATGGGGCAGACCTCTGTCAACAACTATAATATTGAGCTCGTCTGTGTAAACTTGTTGAGTCCCGAAAGCTTTTTGAGTACTTAAGGTTTTCTAATGTTCTATCTACCGAATAAAACAACAAACAAACATTTCATGGAGCCTCCGGGCAAAAATAATGCGCGGATGATGCGCGCGGGCCGACCCCGTCACAAGCAGTAAACACTGTTAATAATCTAAATTTACAATTAAAAAACCCCGATACCAGAACCTTAGTTCCCGTCATACTGTTTTGTAATGTGCACGTGATGCGATTGCATTTGAACCCCCCCCCCCCCCCCCCCCTCGAGTATATTTGCAGATTTTCGGTTTTTTTTCCTCACCTTTACCCTCATAACTAAATTCAAATAACTTCATCCGTTTGGGAGCTATGTCCCAGGCAGACAGACAGAGAGACACGTAAAACTTATAACACCCCTCTTTTATGTAGCCATAAAGTAAAAGTAAAAGGTGTGTATTGTACCTATATAATGAGTAAAATACTCACCAACTTGGTTATAAATATAATTACATGGCAATTTATGTGTATCTCATGTTGCTTCTACATTTTCAGAGCATTTTGACTAATTTCGACAGACGAATTTTATTATTTATTTATTTAGGAATGCAATACCAAACAAAAAAAATAAAATTATTAAAAAAATTGTCCACAATCTTTTTTTTTTACTTGCTAACCAAATTGAAAAAGCGAAAAATAGGTGTCCAGCATTTTAGATGGCTAACAGACGGAACAGAATACCTTTTTATTTTATACTGCATGCATGATGGCAGGTTCTAGGTCTCCTGTAATATTTTCAGTCTATTTTGAGTACTCCCATATACGAATATTTGAACAATGACTAAGTATTACAACAGTACACCAACCCCGTCAACTGAATGAAGATGAGCTGTCAACAACCGCCCCTAGAACTGCGCCGCGTTGACTTGCCGAGTCCCCCCCCCCCCCCCCCCCCCAACTCGCCAGTCGGCAGTACTCACTTGTCGCAGAACAACATGCCGCTGGCTGGCTTCTTACGGAATAATTGAACATATGCGATCTGCGTATATCGACATATTAAAGAGGCATCGCAACGTATAAATAAATGTTAGTGCTACATACTCGCAAGAGTGTTTCTTCGGTCAAGGAAATGCTCCCGTATTCTTTCACGTGAACGCAACACGAATCTTCGCCGCACTATGACATTTCAACAAAAAGAAAACGGGGCGTGAAACGAAATGTTACGGGCACAGGCTATGATTAAAAGCTCACTTGACCTTCACTCCGGCGAGAGCGCCGAGCAACCGCAAGAATGCTATATTAGGTACATAAATTGTTCTAAGAAATGCTACAGTGCTCAATTGGGACCTCGCACAGCGTAGCAGCTTGCTTGCCAGCACTATTTGACTAGTCTAATGATAAAGTCGTAAATTCTCCGTGCACCGTCTCGGTTAACCGAATGAAACTCCGCTCTGTCAACAATTGTAAGTTAAACTCCGCCGTGTAAACTTGTTGAGTCCTGATTTCACTCGGCAGCTAATTCCATTGTATACCCGCCACTTGATCGACCGCCCCATCCGACCTCCGCCTATCTCTTGATATCTCAACTACTTTCAAACTAATTCACTTGGAACAAGATAGCAAGATGTTCAGAAATAAGAAATAGTAGGTAATAGTTGTAAGCATAAATAATATTCATTTACGTATCCAATTTCAAAGCGCGCGTAGGGCTGCTCGGCCCGAAATAACCAAGTTTGCTGTGGGCTTCTACGCCTTCCACACAACAAACCTAATAATTTTATTCAGATTGAATATCATCATTTTATTATAATTTAAGTAAAAGTTGTTATCTGCCTTTCAAAATTGTAGGTTGTCTTTTCTAAAATAAGAATATTTTTTTCTCAGCAAATAGTTATTTTACAGTGAATACACCAATTATTATAACTAGTTTAAAGTCTACTACTTTATCGAATAACAACTTACTACTGCTGAACTAGGTAGGTACTATAAAGCTAGCCAACTATCAATTCAGCGAGCCATAACTACATCTGTCCCTCGTTGTTTTTGATTATAATCATCAGAGATGACAAAAAAAACATATATGCTCCTGAGTAGGTACATCAATTACCAGCTACAAATAGTCGCTGATCTGTGTTTCCAAACAGCAATCAAACTGAATACGTGTTCACGTGAGGGCGCGCGGGCTTATGTTAAATAAAACCGTGTGTTTCCACTGCATCAGATGTTTCCTGCAATGTATTTCAACAGTTAATTCCTATTGAAACAGGCAGTTCCACTCGGCCGTATTGCATCACGTATCTGGCTGCGGCGGACACAATGGAATAAAACAAGAGTACTGCTCTCAGGAAAGACACAGATCCTCTAACATTCAATGTAAACCAGTAAATTTAATAGGATGTTGCTGGAAACACAAAGCAACATTTATTATGCTCCTCTGTTATAGTTACTAGCTAAAATAATCATATTTACCAAGAGATTTTATGATACATAGATTACGCCCAGGCGAAGTATTAGCGGAAGTAATAGTGTTAGCGGAACATACACATATTGATCCCAAAACTAAATTTGAACCCACTTAGGCAGTCGGAACATTAATCCTTACTAAATATTACACTAGCATCTGAAAGCAACTCTCTCTGTCTCGCTTTCACGCAAAAACTACGAAACCGCACTAATTGATAATTTGGTACACAAATTCTGTAGTATCTGGAAAGGCCATAGACTACTATTTATTTTATTTATTTGGGAAACAAAAAGCTTATAACTATGATAATTAATATGGATAAAGTTACTTGACTAAAGCTAAAAACAGTTTCCACATGTAAATATAAATATATAAATGTGTAGTAACCATACTTTGATTATCCTAATATAACTAATGTAAAAGTCTGAAGGTGTATAGATAGTTCTCAGGGCGTTTGAATGAAAGAGTTCGTTGCACGAAACAGGTATAATTAATAAAACTTCAAAGTACACACGGAACATACAAGAAAACACATGAAAACACACAAAGTCAACAAAATACCTCCTACGCGTGTCGAGCGTGGTCCGGACTGACCCGCTTCCCCACTCCCCGCTCCGCGCCCCCGCATTGGCCTAGCCGCGCGAGGCGAGCGCGCGATCCACTCACCTATCGAGCACCTTAAGGACGCGTTTCGAGTTTATTGTTAAGGGAAGGTCTTCGCGCTACAATAATAATAACTAGCCGAAACATTTACTTGTTCCGCTGCCTCTGTACGTATATATTTGTGTTAAGAGAAACTAGAAATAATAAGAATATATACTTGGGCAGATAAATACTAGGGTATATAAATATATTTATATGTATACTGATATAATACTATAAGTATTATTGCGAGCGAAGCCCAATTGGGATACAATTTTACACGGATATAGACCAGTTGTCCCAGTGAAGAATGCAAATGCTAAAGCTGCTTATTACAGCGAGGAAAGCTATTATTTAAGTAAGTTAGTTAATCTATGAATCTCAGTACCTCGTGCCCGAACTACCACTTCCCGCGTTAGATATCAGTTAGTGCGGTGCGGTGGCGGTGCGGTGGCGGTGGGGTGGCGCATTGGTAATACCCACTCGTGACAGTAAGCTCATCAAACGCTTGATTGGTTGGTCTTGCGGTTGTAATCCAGGCTGGCGGTGAGGGCTATACGCTTCAAGGAATAGCAATCATCGCTATATTACCTATGCATATACATATGTTTACCACCTATATTATAATTATGTTCCCACGCTGGGACACAGGGACGTTTTTCATGAAGAGACAGATTAATTCTTAAATTATTATTTGAAGACTTTGAAGGACATGAAATATACACCAGGCCACACTTGCCCAGCGCGGTGAGTCACGTCTATACTTACTATAAACTAAAGATCTTCAGCGCGTCATTTTAAATGTTTGTGATAACTTCTTAAACTACTACATAAACAAATATATCACAATGGTTAGTCGTCCACTGGTGGCAGGGTTGGAGACCGAAATATTTTGTTGAGATGCAAGATGACGCTTATCCATCTTCTATTGAATTTCCCGATGGCCGTGGAGCTAAAAGAGAATATAAATCACTAGAATCCGTAGAAATTTAATCAAACAAGAAAGCTCAAAGGAGCATATAAGTAGAAGTGAGAGAGAATGTATGTTTCGTACGAAACACAGATTGAATTTGAGCAAGCTCAAACCGCAAATGTGTATTAGTTTGCTACAAAGAAACTCAATACTAGTTCGCAAGCTGGAGTCGCAGCGTCCGCTTTTAATATCTGCACTAGTGGAACTGCGCAGTGACTTCTTGCCCTCGCCCAGTCACTCCCTCGCACCGTAAAACGCAGTGGATGTAACAAGGTGTCCGCCACAAACACAGAACTTATGCTCGTGAACCTCTTTTGTATGATTGGAATGTCTATGACGAGTATGTTATAACCTTTGTATAACCAAAGCAGATTTGTAATTATAGTTCGGCCGTTCAGAGAATGCGTTTGACACATATCAGTTAGTCACGACTAGTGATGGGCAACATAACACTGAGTTCGTTACCGTTCCTCCAAAATGAAGCCGCGTTATTTTTAAGATTATTTTCGTTTTAAATTGACGGATACATTTAAAATTTATATATTTTAGTTTATAAGTGAAAACCAAAAAAAGGTAATATTAATATAATAAAATTGTTTTATTTATTCTTTGTTACAAAGTTACAATCTGTATTTCTATTGAATAAAGTATAATTTATTAAATTAAGTAAAAGTGTACGCCAGTTCCAAGTTACATCGCCTATTCGATAACGACCTGTCAGAAACGCAATCTCTAAGGAGCCAGACTAGATTAGATTTTATATACGTATACTTACTAATATTTTATTTTATCAAATCAATATATTACAGGAGTACGTAAATAAACCTAAATGTTAATTTGTACTATGAAATAAAATACTTTTTTTAAATATCAGTAACTTGTATATTACTACTATTATAAAGGCGAAAGTTTGTAAGTATGGATGTATGGATGTTTGTTACTCTTTCACGCGAAAACTACTGAACCGATTTAAATGAAATTTGGTACACAGAATCTCTAGAGCCTGAAAAATAACATAGGCTACTTTTTACCGCGGGAAAACGTCATTCCGCGGGAAAATCCATTATAACGCGGGTAACACCGCGGGACACAGCTAGTTATGAACTATGCAAGATGATTCATCTCCCATTACTAGGTAGTTCGGCATGCCCATTAAATATTACAATCACAGCTATTGTCTGGACTAATAAGAAATTCAGGAATTCATAGGCGTGATTTTTCTGACATCTGTCAGGAACGCATTCTCGGAACGGCCGAACTATAGAGAGATTTAATACTTGAACTAGCGGCCCGCCCCGGCATCGCACGGGTATAAAATTTTCCCGGAAATTATTCGAATTTTTCTCGCCGTAAAAACCATCCTATCTCTCAAGTTGGATCGAACTGCACAGGGTGTGCTAATTTTATTATAATCGGTTAGGTGGTTTAGGAGTCCATTGAGGACAAACATTGTGACACGAGATTTATATATATTAAGATTACCCGAATAAAAAAAAACAACCTTTGTTTTTCTTTAATTTAATTCGAGGGAGGTTAAAACAAATGCAAAAGTGAAATACTTTGAAAATGCTAAATTGATTAAGGTGACCAACGTACATAAAAAGTCAATTGACAGTTTCTATATAGGTAATCTTCTCAATCTTATTATTATCAAATTTCAATGAATTGTTCGAAAGTGAACTGGTCAATAATGCTAAACTGGTTTATGCCCCAACTTGAATTGTAGAACTCAAATGATTATGGCATCATTCAAGGCGTCAGTATTAAGCCAGTCACGGACGCAATCAAAATAATAGAAGAAGAAGAAGACATCACTAGTTATTTTAGGTACACAAAATTTACTCTGTTATTTTACTCACCCAAAGATTTCAGCCAAAAACCATTTATGTTCCTTTTGTGATAAGCCTGCTACACACGAGCTACAAAATCAAAAAATATATAAATCACTACGTTCCTCATACATAATAAAGAGGCTACACTGGTAAACAGAATATTATGTCCACCGGTGCACACTATGGTTACAAACGTAGATGACAAACAAAGAGAATGTAAATTACAAAGTTAGTCATACAGTTATCCCATTCACACATCACAAATCCCCCTGCCAGTACCTAAACATAATAAAACATAAAAAGATCCGCGATGAAATGTCGCGCCCTTCTTGCGAGAAGCGGATTTCCATCCCATCTCCCCTGTCACCCGAGCACGTGTAAACGCCTTACGAAGCCAGCAGCCGACCTCTTTGCAAATCCATAGATCCCGAAGATCCCTTTAAGAAAGCGTTGATCCGTCAGAGACGTCACGAGGGGTGCTAGTGTCATGGTGTGTCGTGTGCTGTGTGTGTAGTGGGTCCGCAAGTTCTGTAGGTACTCTGTGTGGTGTGTGTGCGATGGTTCGCCTCGCAGCGCGCAGGCGCGCGCGGCGGCGGCTCGCCCGGGGCCCTCCTCGCCAGCCTTGCACAACTATCGGTGACCTGCGCCAGCATGCGTCCGCCTCCTAACGTTAGTGCTCCTTGGGGTTCACACAGCAGTGCTGACACAGATGATGAACATTCGTTGTTTATTTTTAATTCTCTCTCTCCCTTCTGCATATAGCACATAATAATAATACGCAAATAAAAATTTACAGATGTCTTGGCTCTGGCGTCTTATCTCAGATTTTTGAGTCTGTTTTACTAAGATGTGGACCACATCTGAATTTACAGAGGTTGCATAACATAGACGGAATTAATTTGACTAAAATGACTAAAACTACCTCAAAAAAAAATAACTTACTAAAATGAACTTTTTTCAAGTCAATCAGGGCTGTTACCACCAGCGATATATTATTCACATGCATTTTCTTTGAAAAGCTTTCATAACAACATAACCATCGCTTTGCAAAAAATGCCTTTAATTCCCACTGCCTAGGATATTTCCAGAACTTATAAACGGATTACTTTTTATAACTGCCCGATTTAAATTAGAATTTGTTATTCCCTATGGCCCTTACAATCCTAGAATGAGTCATCGCCTATCTATAACAATTCTAGACGACTAGGATAGCATTGCGGGACATCCTTGGCGCCCACCAAACATCTTGACGTGAAGCTTTGAATAGTTTGAATGCAAAAGAAAAGGGAGTCTTACACCCAGCTGTGCGATAGCGCTGTCATAATAGGTGCGTCCGTTTTTACTGGATGTACCTATCTATAAGGTATGTTCAGGTGCAGTATCGATCACAGTGGGTGATGTGTCGTGTGTTGCAGGTGGAGGTGGACGGCGGCGACAGCAAGGCGCTGCCGCTGTGCCCCGCCGGCCGCCCCGCCGAGCAGGAGCCGCTCCTGCCAGACCCAGGTGAGTCACCGCTATCCCTGCGACAGCAAGGCGCTGCCGCTGTGCCCCGCCGGCCGCCCCGCCGAGCAGGAGCCGCTCCTGCCAGACCCAGGTGAGTCACCGCTATCCCTGCGACAGCAAGGCGCTGCCGCTGTGCCCCGCCGGCCGCCCCGCCGAGCAGGAGCCGCTCCTGCCAGACCCAGGTGAGTCACCGCTATCCCTGCGACAGCAAGGCGCTGCCGCTGTGCCCCGCCGGCCGCCCCGCCGAGCAGGAGCCGCTCCTGCCAGACCCAGGTGAGTCACCGCTATCCCTGCGACAGCAAGGCGCTGCCGCTGTGCCCCGCCGGCCGCCCCGCCGAGCAGGAGCCGCTCCTGCCAGACCCAGGTGAGTCACCGCTATCCCTGCGACAGACCTAGGATTTTCCCTTGCACCTGTCATTGACCAGTCCGTACAAACCTTTACAGTCTATCTAAGTAGTAGTTCCGAGCTGCTCATACTAGATACAGGTTAGTGAGCAACCTGCTGCCTGATCCGAGGGGTGAGATGTAGTAACTATGTATCTAATCTTGTATCATGTATCTAAACTGTGTTATGAGTGTATAATGTATCCTTATAAAGATTAGTCATCATGTAGACTTCAGTGGTTTCACTCGCCTCCGACTTGCATCCTTACAGGGAACCGAGCGAGAAACCTTAACAGATTAACTCATCATCGTTTCAGCTGTAGCACGTCTACTGCTGGACATAGGACTCTAACAAAGACTTCAAATAACTTCAGTCGGTAGCAGCCTGGAACCGCTGTGAGCCTCTTTTGTCCACCTAGTTGGTGGACGTCCTACGCTGCGTTTGCCGATTCGTGGTATCTATTCGAACTTTCCGGCCCCAACGGCAACAGATTATCTCGTTAAAATAATAGGTATCTTTACCTGCTGATTATCTGCACAGCTATGAAACTACCTCTCGTTAGCAGCTGCGTTTCTATTTTGCGGTCAACAGCACAATAGAAGTCCCAAAAAAAAGGATTCGTGCATGGTCCCATTTAGCTAGTTTTAAAATAATTGCATAAGTTCGTAGAATCTGCTTACAATTAGGCTTACAATATCTCCCTGCTCGTGGAGTCGAACATTGCAATTCAGTGTATTCGCCGAGCCGTTTTCCTGTTACTGTAATATTCGTTTTCCGCTCGCAGTTTTCAGGAAATCAAGTCAAACCCGTCATATTTCCGGGCGCGTCGTCCTCTGACGTGTGACGACCGACTGCGGTGCTCGCAGATATGTAGCCTGTACGATAAGCATGTTTGTCAAAACTTAGTAACACCATCTATTTCTTAATTAAGAGCAAAGAAAGTTCATTGAAACAATCTTTTAGTGATACCTGGCCCCAACCAGCCCTGCTCAGTGATGCAATAATGAAATAGTATATTATGCAATTTAAATACAACCACGGTCTTGAACCTTTGAGTAAGCTTGAGCATTTTTCTCTAAGCTATAAAGTTTAGGAGGTTAGTTGCGTCAATAGTTTAATGTGATTATTTTATTGATCTAGCTTACGACATGAAGTACAATTATCTAATAAAACTGCATCAGCTAGCGGTTTGTAAATGAAATTATAAGATTAAAAAACTGTTAATGTTTTCTGCAGTAAGTAAATAGGTCTTAAAGGGCAGACTCCTTGTTTCTTGGTTCTCGACGTTTTTATTATCTTGCTCTAAATTATTTTTAAAGTAATGAGTAATAAACGTAACATCTTACATTTATTTGGCAAAGAGTATGAATAGGTTCATTCGAAAACATTCAAATTCATCCAAACTTTCAACCCTTAAATATTTGAAATGGTTGGAATTGTTGATCAAGTTTACATATTTCGTGATTTACTTTCTTATGAAACCGCAATTGACATCCTACTAAACAATTTCACATACTCGCATAGATTTGAGATGGCTTGGCCGATTATAACAGCATAAGAACCACCGCGCTAAGAACCTCGCAAGTGAAAGAGCCGCACTTGGATTGGTTTTCTCGCTTAGGAGTTACAGTGCCGCACAAACACACACAAAACGATCATTCTTTGTCGTGGATTAATAAACAGGAATTTACATGCAAAAAGACAAAACCAATTTAAACTTTAGAAACATGAGCACGCAGGTATATGAGAGGCAGTTATCGCCCGGGGCGGCGGCGGCGGCGCGCGGCGAACGTTCGTGCGCATCTCTGTGCTTGCTTTTGTCATTTAATCAAAGGAAGAGTTGAAAGCCGACGTATCTGAACAGATTATGTTTTTAGGAGAGGCGCCCCGCCCCCGCCCCGCCGCGCCCCAACGCGCCGCGGCAAACACCTTTGACAACGACAGAGAATGTATAACAATGGGCACGGTTTTAGCCAACATTTTTGGAGATCAGAACCCTCTTTGCTTAATTTGCGAGCGTAAGTATCTAATAATACATTTTGGGGATAACATAACAGTCGCAGGAAATGAGAGACTCGCCAGTCTCGGCCGTTTTTGTGTCGGCGAAACCGTTGTTATTGTTTATAGCTTTTATTTAGTTGCTTTCCCGATGTCTGCGTGTAGGAAATCTAATCTTGCAAGCTAAAGACACAGTGCCTAGTTGTTGATTAAGCAGCAACTTGCGCACTTATGTCAATTACATGACAATATTATGACAATAGTATATCGTTCGTTGGTTAAAAAGCCGTGTTGGCTAAGAGGAAGCACACTCGACTTTCATTTCGAAGATCGTAGGTTCAAACATATTATTAGTAAAATGTAACTATGTATTTATCACATAAAAAGTACTAAACCTATTTCAAAACCAAAAATGTATTTATGTTCTTTATTATATGGCAAATAAAATTGAATAATAATATTAAAAATCGTATCTTCATATACTAAAAAAAATTTTTGCTGTAGAGGTTGTTGTTATCGTTAAAAGGGCATAACCATGGCGGGGGCTCGACGGGGCCTCGACGAGTCTTTAAATTACTTTTATAGAAACAAGTGCCTAATAATAGCTAGCTTTAAAATTAATACTTGACTTGTTTTATTCAAACGGAGCGTCTACCGCAATACTAAACGTGATATTACATTCCAGCTATAATTTGTGAACTTACAACTTTGAATTATTAAGTTCCCTTCGTTTCAACAAACTTGAACTCATAAACACCTATGAATAGTTTATACGTCGTCGTAAGCATAACTGATTGACGTAAAGAGCTTACCAGTGAGAGCGCGCGTTCGAATGCGCCAGTGGGTTAGTGCCGATGCACTCGTGCCGCGCACTCGCCGCGCCCGCTAGCGGGGCCCGTGCCAGCGCGCCGACCGACCTGTTTAACTGTAAGCTTCTTACGCTTCTGCTTTTCTAATGGAAGCGTAATGTTGTAGCGAAAATGTTACTATAATTTAAAAGGATAGTAAATCTTGGAAATTGGAGCGGCTGAACTAAGTAACACAGCGTGCTCGGAAAATGCGGCGATTTTTCTATTTGAAGACCTATCCGTTATAAAGTTGTTTTACAGCTAACGTTTACGGAGATTTTCCCGTAGAAATGTGTTGTTTTTCACTTAAAATTTGCCTTTGTCATCTTTGTATTTTTGAATAGGGCGGACCGTCTAAAACAATAATAATTAGTCCGTCATTTATTGAAAACAAAATTTAAGACGATACATTGGGTTGAAGTATCGCGTAACGTAACACTTCCGTGCGATTTGTACTACATTTATACGTCAAAAGCCGCCTTCGGAACTCTGATGCTCTATATCTTGGCACTTTCTTATAAAATGAACACAGCGAAAAACAGGTATCCAGTATTTTTGGACGGGCTAACAGTCGAACTATATAGATGGAATACCAACTTTTTATGTAGTCATAATGGCTATTCTTCCTAATACCAGACGAGATTTCATTACATCAAATTGGTTTGTCGTTTGACGCGACGTTTGACTGAAATGTTTGTTACATTTGAGTCGGTTGTTTTTTACTGATACAAAAACCACTGACGACCAGTCTGGAAAACTTTTAAGGCGCATAATGCTCGCACACGAAGATAACAGACATTACTGGCATGTGTCAAGCAAATGAAAATTATATACAAATATTTATATCGCTCTGTTAGTCATCAACTGTGCTCTAGAAATAAATCTTTAATTTACTTGATATTTTTCCTAAATAACCCCCCAGTATGCATTTCTAAATTCCCACTAGAATTCGCTGGAATGCCATCATCAAACCCTGGATTCCTTATCTTCGAATCAACTGATACCTGTACACCTAGAATATTGCTGCCCATCAAAATAATAATAATCAGAATATTTTATTAAACGACGAAGTTCGCAGCCAACAAACAAAAAGGTCGGTAAAAAACATTTTAAATTCAAAATTTTATTTTTTCACAAAAAAATGCTAATAACTCACGCATTAAAGTTATTACGTCCGCCTACAAAAGATGCCTTAAGCATTATCAAGCTAACCTCAAGTCTGTGAAGGCAACCCTCGCTCATCTGTTACCGACCACCTGTTAGTGCGCCCCGCTACTTGACCTCCTTACAAATCCTCCGAGCTATTCTCTCAACTAACTCCATTGTGGAGTCACTCCTCGTAGCTGTAGTACTCGGTTCTGCACGTCGACATGACTCAAACTAATTGACGCGGGCTTATTCCGATTGTGGCTGTCAATCCCCCTTACGTGCGAGAGAGCCGAGCTTTGTGGCTTTCACTACATTCGCTTTGCTTTTAAGCTTAATGGCGAGGGCTCGGGCCCGTGCGCCCGGGGACGCCCCGGCCCTAATCGACGATCGTCGCGAGCGCGCCCGGGGGAGCCCGCCGGGAAATTGTCCCGCCAACTACAACGGAAGGCTCGATCTTGGGCACATGTCTTACACATGTTCATTAATTAGGGATTCCACAGCGCTCCAAGCGCTGCTCAGCGGAGATAGCGCTCGGGCGGCAGGGCGCAGCCCGCGGCGAACAACCCTCTCCGACCTAACACATAACTACACTTTGATGAAACATCCGTCGCCTGGCAACCGTTTCCGTATTCATCCCGGTGAAATAGGATTACGTAAGTACGTCGAAATGCGTAGGTAATTTTTCCCTTTGATGTTCTCGTGGAGTTGACTTCAAAAAGTAGGTATTGCCCGCCGGACGGGGACAGTGCGACGGGGAGAATGCCCCGTCATTTATATCGAGCAGGACGCACTCGCGGGACGGGCCTTTCTTCCCCGAATGAGGCCGTCCATCGGGGAAATGCCTTTGTCTCTGGAATGGCGAGTCATGTATTCAATTGCGCGATTAAAGGATTTCGTATGTGTTTTATGAATGTCAGGGCCCGACATGAGGAATTTAAATGGGACGATTGTTTATGTGATCCTTGGTGCCTCACTTTGTTCCAATTTAGTTGCCCATTTAATGGAATATGATCTCATGAAATCGTCGACCATTTCACGATTACTTGTTACAGGAGATGTGAGCCGGCTGCTGTCGCCATTAGCTATTCGACATAGATTGTTGAAGATTTTTTACCTCTAGTGGTAATTTACAATAATTTATCAATTACATTGAATAGCTAGTATCTACATGAAATAATTGATGCATATTTTACCTACCACCCCTCTCTGGTCCTCTCTAGCTACACTTTTTTGCCTATTATATCACTGTCAACATGGTGATACTTCGGTATTATCACCCAAATCATGAAATGAACAATTAATTAATAAGCCCATGGCATATCTCCATGGCAGACGTGCCTGCGCGCTATTCGTCATTCGCGTGGTAGTAATTAGGAGGCGGAGGAGGCGACGTCGGCGTGTCCCTAACTCAATTATACAGAAATGGCAAACTATTCGCGGACCCGCCGGAACTACTAAGTTGAGTGAAACTTTGTGCGACCCGCGCTGTGGACGACACGACAACTTTGTGCGACCCGCGCTGTGGACGACACGACAACTTTGTGCGACCCGTGCTGTGGACGACACGACAACTTTGTGCGACCCGCGCTGTGGACGACACGACAACTTTGGTCTTATCAAGTATATCATATCGCGGGTTGGAAAGGGTAGAATAAGGAAACGTTCTGAGTAAGGTGTTATGGGTGAGTTTAACTTGAGTTAAATCAATACATCTAAGTAACAATCCCTCGGCGCTCCTGTCTGTCTTTATATTCACGATAAACTAACAAACTACAAAAGAGATTCTCTGAGGTTTTTTTCCAATACGTAGGGATTCAATAGAAAAAGAAAGTTGCAGCTAGTTAAAAATAAAATTAGATATTTTAGTAAAATCCTAAATTACAATGATCAGAGCTCAAACTGAAAAATATAATTGATATAACTATTACCTATCCAATCTATGAGATAAAAGGCATAGATATACGAGAGGTCTAAAAATATCTGACTAATTTAAAAGGTAAAGCTCGAATTTTACAGGTTTGAGTAACACTTCAAAGCTACAGAATATTGCGTCTAATTATTATTAGATGCTAAGACGACGTTTTTCTGGTCCGAGCCATAAAATGATAATAAGATTGTCTTGCAAGCGCTAGTTGAGAGGCGTCTAAAGAAAACAGCATTTAATCACTGTACCTTGTAATGAACAGTGTTGATGCAGTCACGAGGACGCAGCGGCGCCGCCGCCATCCCTGATTCTAACTAGATGAGCGCAATTAACGTGTGGCATTGTGGAATATGCAGGACTCTCTCCGCTTTCGAGTGTTAACGAGGACTGTGGAATTTATTTCTACTTTTAAAACTAGGGCAATTAATGTCATTCTTTTTGAAACCGGGTATTGTGACTAATTAATAAGTTGCGTATACTGAAAAACCGGATTCTCCTAGTTCAGGCACAATATTACATCTTAGTTCTACTTCAATTTTATAGATTTTTGTCAACATTAGCTTTAAGTGAATTATTATACAAATGACGATATTATACAAATGCCCCGACGTTTTTGTTCCCATCAAGATGAAATCACTTTCACTGAAACTAGACTTATTTGTTACATACATAAATACAATTTAACAAATACAGAATAGAGCAAATTAAATATTAAAAAATAACGAGGTGTCTTGCTTATAAATATGATTAAATTATATCCATATGCAGATGGCGTTCGCGTGCGTGCGCGGTTATCGGATATTGTAACAACCAGTGCACCCGCGGCACGCCTGTGGCCGCCGGTATCTATCAATGATTCAACACCACGATGCGGTAACTTTCACAACGCCACACCAGAGACTTATACCTAGAATTTTCAATATATATATATATATATAGTATGCAGAGGGTATATGTCAATGGAATAGGGGCCTTTAACTTCATAAAAGGGTGGTTGTAGTAATAAAATCTCAACCCTTTTTTTTATTTTATGCTTAAATCTTAGTACACACACACACATCAAGTTTCAATAATATATTCTTAAATTATCGGGAAAATGTGGCTGTGACATACTGAGGTTGGTAGAATCCAGATAAATCAGACTATTTAGAAGGGCTTTCCTTATTGGGTAGGAATCCTAAAATGATTATAATGGTTGAAATAACACTTGTAGCAGGTAGTAGCCCCGCGCCGCGCCCTCGCCAGCGGCCCGGCGCGGCGCGGCGCGGCGCGGCGCCATTCTGTCCGGCATCGGGGCGACGTCGTCACGCACTTCGTTTTCTTTTCAAGGGTCGATTTTTCCAACGCCAGGATAAAGTTAACAGATCGATAACCTATAAGACGGCAGATTGAAGTTGTCTGCCGCCTCACTTCAATGTTTGACGGTAAGTGACAATGTAATTCCGCCATCTTGCCTTTTATTGGTTTGTTAATTTTAAACCGATTTAGGAAAAATCGCCGCTGAATTTCTCAATGAAAGCGGCTGCGATTTAGTGCTTTTGCCATTTTGGACTTTATTTTATTTGAATTGCTCAAACTTATTTCTAGTTTCAGTTGTTTTCAGTAAGTTATCTGTAGATAATACTTTTCTTGAGGTAAGTAGGTGCATACTTACCAATACGCCCACTCCCGTATTTATAAAAATACGTAACTTTCGCTTGTTCCAAGCTCGTGCTGGGTTGTTCGCACAACACACATCACATCGAATTACACGACTCAATGAGCGCACATCACAGAACACGAATAAATTATGAATCGCTACGAAGTTAAATTTTGTGTGCTCACAATAAACAAGCTTAAATAATACAATCAAACAAGGTTTTACTAGGTTACCTACCTAGTAAAACTTTTAGGTAATATACACTGCCAAAGTGTATCATACAAGCCCAAACTCAACGGGATCGCATCAAATTGTTATCAGTGTATTGTTATTGTTGTTATTACAGTATTCATAATAATCAGAAAAACATAAAACTAAATTGATTTAAGTAACTAATATTTTATGCGCCCAAAGTTATCATGTATTTGTCCGCGGAATTATATGTTTTCACGCGGTGAAAAGTAGTCTGTCATTTCCCATAATTTATAGAATATGTGTAACAAACTTCGTTGAAAGTTGGTTAATCAAGATTACCACACCACTTACAGTGTACAATAATAATCTATGCCTTTTCTCAGAAATTAAAGAATCTGTGTACACAATTTTAGTGTAGTTAGTATAGATGTAGATTAATACGGATGTAAATGTTTGTTGGAAAACACGTCTTACTAAATATAGCCGAGACGGTATAACTTTTTCACCAATTTCAGTCGACATGCATTTTGTAATTTACAGCCTTAAATCAGTCTCACGGTTTTTAGCTATATTGATTGAAGCTGAATACGAGGTTGGCCATAAAAGCTAAGCAAAAGCTAAGCAAAAGCTAAGCAAAAGCTAAGCAAAAGCTAAGCAAAAGCTAAGCAAAAGCTAAGCAAAAGCTAAGCAAAAGCTAAGCAAAAGCTAAGCAAAAGCTAAGTTAAGTCGAGCATTTTCTGAACTGGTTTTAAATGGTTCTTTATAGATGCTGATGGAAGGAATTGGGTTAGGCATTGCCCAGCAGTGGGACAGATGAGGTCTTAAAAGTAGAAACTACTAAAAGTCCATGATTTATTGGTTTTGAGTCTAATGATATAATAGGCAAATGGAACTGACAAAACTCAAAAACAACCTAATAGTACCAATTTTCTCGATCTTAAAACCGTTTGTATCCGGGTGAGATAGGATTTTGGCCTTATAGCGTTTATTTAAATAAAATATAATTGTACGTGATTATAATTCCTTTTTGAACCCTCCGTGTGTGGCAGAAATCAGATACACCTACCCGAAGTTCATTATCAAACAAAAGAGGAGCAAGCGAAGGGGGCATTTTGCGCATTCACCCCGAAATACTCGTTAGCTGGCCGCGAGGTGCCTTTAGAAACAGATTCCGATATATCTGGGCACCCCGGGGTTGCCGGTCGCGCAATAATTAGTGCTGTGCGCCGGCAAGAAACAATTAAAATGAAGCATTCGATTTTATTTGGAGCGTGTGAAGCCCCCGCCCGGGGACGATGTTAATATTTCTCAATTACGGCTCCCCCCCCACCGTCGCCCCTCTCGGCTCCTGTGGAACAAAGCCCCTTCTGAGGACAGGTAGGGCTTCGCGGCCAGTCTATTGCTGGCTATATCTCTTTGACCAGGGCGAAATGCAAAAGTTACTGATCTTTTTGAATTGCGATCTATAACAGTAGTTCAAAATGCCACAAACATAGAGCTTGTTCAATTATTGTAATGCCGTGGTTTTATTCTGTCAATTTCTTTGATTAGCTCTTCTATGGTGATGGATTAACGATCTTTCAGATTTAGAGAGAAAATTCATATTATTAACAAATAACTTAATTTTAAGTAAACATATACAAGTATTTAAATTCAAAACTGATTTGGTAAACAAAAACTGAAATAAATAAAGGGACCGGAGGAAAAATCGTAAGTTTATTAAAAGGCGGGCGACGCCTACAATTAGCAGGGCGCCGCCTCGCTCCAAGCGCGCCCGGAAATATGCCGGAGACAGCTCCCGAAAGTCGTGAGAACCGTCCACGTTTCTGGCTGCTCAGTCCGTCAGCTGATTGCGTCTGCTGCTGCAAGAAACGTCGTTGTACATCAATTAGAAATCCATTTCTGAAAAATTCCACTTCGTTGGAGTCTAACGTCCGATTAATTCAACGAACACGAATGATACGTACTCTCGGCCCTCAGGAAATTAAATCTGATGTAAACGACGGCGGCGGCGCTAATTTGAATTGATTACGAACTTTTTGCGAAACAACGCCCTTACTTCAAACCTTGTCCCCCTTGAAAGCGAGAAAACCTTGACTCATGAATTTGTGTCTTTCTAGAGTTCTTCTTCTGTAATGTATGTTATGCAAATATTTATAATTAGAAAGTCGCACGTGATTACCGTGGAACCTCCATGCTTCCAGCCTGCTGATAAGGGAGGCGACCTTGACTTTGATTTGTTGCCAAATTCAAATAGGTGAGGGAGGAGGGTGGACAAGACGTATGGGTGGGGAGAGCGGCCGATAAATGCCTCTCCCCCGAGCTTGATTGAATTTTGTTTGTTAGTGGAGCTTGTAGGTGCGCGGGCGGACCGATTGTTCCGAGGAGGAGACTCGCCGTTAGTAGTGCTGCGGTAAGTGAATGCGCACTCGCAGTCGTGTAGTTTTATGTTGTCTTCGGAGTTGCAGCTCTGTCGATACATGCGGAGTGTGTGTGTGTGAGTTTTGCCGCGGGCGATGCACGTCCATGTTTATTGCATTTTGATCCTTGTTGTTCTTTTTTCTCCAAATATGAGCGTTGGAAATTGGTAGAAACTCTCATAACTTTCAAAGCTTAGTTCTGACCTGGTTCTGTTTGAGTTATAGTCAATAGTCATAATTTACCAAACTAACTGCAATGATACTGCAGTGATTTAAGTTATAATTGATTCGCACACAATCTATAAATAATGTTTCGCGCTGATTGGTTGTGGTAAGGGAACCCTTCTCCGGTTTCTTATGGAGGTGTTAATGTGCTCGGTAGGGGCAGCGGTCGGGCTGTGACGGCGGGCTGCGGTCGCGGCTCGCTAGGCGACACGCCGCTGTAACGGCCGCTCGCGAGTCCGCCGTTACAGCCCTACACGCCGTTATCGCCCGACAAATGGCTTGGTATGACTGAATGTGCTCAGATTTCCCCCGGCTCGCAATTCACTCTGTTATTCTAGCGTATTAGAAACGCTTATTTCTATTCGCTGTTTGCTTTTACCTCCACCGTAAACACAGAAAACGTTATTTTCTTAAAATGATTTTGCAGTTATTGACTGTATATTCTTTTATTTTGGTATAATAAGGTATTTGAGTTTACATGTTCATTTTGTAGGTTCCGCTCTGACCTCATTAACTGTGTTCGCTCCCACGCGAATCCGACATGTTGAAATACCTCTAAGGAAAAACAATTTGGATTGCGTCGAAACGAACGATCGCAATGTAATTATCTGGGAAATTACTATGTATTAGCGGGATTTAGTGCGGGCGGGCGGCTAATGCGGGGGCGGGCGGATACAGCCGGCGCCCGCCCGCGCCGGTCGTGCGATCAGGAACATACGGTCACGTGTGTTCTGCTCTCCATATACAATGCAGGATGCGTCGCCAGGTGTCAATCTTACGTGATATCATTATTATTGCAAGCGCATATTCCTCTCTATGACTTGAGGTATCGCATGCGATTGCAATCAGCTACTAGGAACCAGCAGCGTTCACTAAATCGTGTACCATCGGCGGCGCCCGACACAGTGGCAGCCATCACACGCTCTCTTTACGAGAACAACACCTACATATTGCAGCTCCGCGAAACAATATAACCATAGTCATCAATCAGTTTACACCAGTGTTGGGCAAAGTTAATCTGATTAGGTATAATATTTTAATAAAAAAAGGTTGATTAAGTAATAATTTATAATGATTAGATTTTCTATCATAATCATTCATCGTTAATTTGATTGCTTGATAACCGTCATCGTCATCATTTAAGCCGTAGGACATCCATTGCTGTTTCATAGAGCTCCATCAAAGATATCCAGTAAGTTCGGTCGGCAGAGGATTGTAACCACCACGAGTCCGCCGCCTCACCGAGTAGTCCGTACAACGCACGCTGAGTTGAGAGATTCTTGGTCTCCATTCGAGAACTTTCCGGCCGCAACCATCAGCCATCTGCTCTACGTGCCATATGGCCTGCCCATTGCCACTTTAGTAAACTAATTCCTAAAAAATGTCTATGATCCGAGTCCTTCTTCGTATCTCTTCATTGTTGATTTGATCACGTAAAACTCGCGCATGGAGGCAATTCTCGTTTCTTTTATGTAGAACTAAAAACATGTCATGATGTAGAATTAATAACACGATTGATGGATGTACAAGGTTGGTACATTTGTGCTTTCATGTTAGGCATAGAAGTATTTCGAGCGTTGTTTGCTGAATCCCGATTAAGTGGTTTAGGGGAATTCAGTGTTGGGTGCTGTTGGTTTGCAGAGCAGCGCCGCGTGCGCCGCGCACCGCCCTGCGAGGCGCGCGCGGCTGCCCTCCGCCGCGGCTCGGGGCGGAGTGGAGGCTGGCGCTCCCCGGGACTGCGCTCGCTCTACCTGGATGGAATTTGTTTATTTTGTCTGATAGTACAATTCGAGGTTGCACAGTTTCAACGAATTAAGATCCAAGAATTTTGAAATCGATGCACCGTTTAAGCAAATCAAATCATCATTTATTTCAGACAACATGAATTGCAATACAATACATTACAAAAACACTTTAATGCACACACAGGAAAACAAAATACAACAACACGAATTGTGTGGGAATACAAATCAATTTATTTTCAGTTTAATACAATAACAATTACAGGTTAGTTTTTGACCCTTATGCGATGACATATTTATAATTATTTGCTATAAACAATAAATTAACTTGTCCATATTAAATTGACATTAGGATTAATAAATCTAAATTTAAATTTTAAGAAAAACCCCCGATTCCAATGCCTTTCCTTAAATGTAAAAAAATTCCTTAAATGTAAAACAACATAATATTATGTAATGTGGACGCGATGCGTTTTCATTTGATACCCCACACTAGTATATTTGCAGATTTTCGGTTTTACTTCCCCACTCTCACCCCCATAACTTTTAAACGGCCCAACCGATTTTCATGAAACATGTCTAAGAACACTCGCGCAAGACTCACCTTTCATACAAAAAAAACTAAATTGAAATCGCTCCATCCGTTCGGGAGCTATGGTGACACAGACAGACAGACAGACACGTCAAACTTATAAAACCTCTCTTTTTTGGTCGGGGGTTAATAAAAATAAGAGCTACTGAACTACTTTCCTAATTTTAACTCGTTAAATGAAGTTATCTGTTTCAAACAATATCGCTCTGACAATAAAATAATATGTTTTCCCTACCGCTGCTGTTTAAAATGAAATAACATTCACATTGTATCTGTCAGACTACTTCGACCTAAATCTATATTACTTGTACACGTGAAAGAAGTTCCCACTACGAAGTAGACGGAGGAGGCACAGGCGTGCCCCTTAATGCGCGGAGCGTGACCTCGACGGCATTCCGAAAACAATACCCTAAAAGGTATATGTGTTAAAAATTGATTTTAAAATGCAGTTTAAAAACCTTCTTTTATGTGTTTTTTCTTGGAATGTAACTCTTTAATGCTAAACTCGAGTTTGAAAGTTTGAATTTCGAGTACAGCGGCAAAAGTGATACACCATCCCTCTAAATGTCAACTGGGTAGAATCACGGTTCTTGAGATGCAGCCTGGTGACAGGCAGACAGACGGACAACTAAGTCTCAGTCTCATTTTACCCTTTGGCCACGGAACCCTAAAAACAGACTTGATATTCCGAAAGTTGTAACCCTCACGTAAGTAAATAAGCAATAAGAGTCGTCATTCTCGTGAGATGAGGACATTCCGCGCTCTAAACTTTACAGCGCACTTATTGTGAGCGCGGCCGTAACAGGTGGGACGGGGGGGGGGGGAAGAGGGGTGAAGAGGGTCTCGTTTACCTAATTTTATTCCCAGGGTTTCGCACTAAAACTCCCGCTAACTTGATTGCGATGAATGTTATGGACTCAATGACGCGTCTATATCTTCCTGATAAAAGAATAAAGTGGCTTTATTGTATTTTGATGGCGATCGGACCCTTTCGCGAGAATATATCTTATTCCATTGTGTTAGGGATCGTTTAGGGATGGACGGCGGGCTTCATTGGGAAGGGTTGTTCGGAATATCGAGTGCGGCGGACGCCTCGCGATGGAAAGGTCCCGAGATATATTCCCTCGAAGGGTAAGCACTGCGCAGAAGGCTTCATTACCCTGTCCTCAGCTGTGGGACGATGATCATTTGTGGTTACTTCATACTTCATAACACACAGTTGTGAGAGTAGGCATGATGACTATATTAAATATAGGTTTTCTGTTTAGTCCGTTTGTAAGCGCGTCCAAAAATACTAGACACATATTTTTTGCTTTATCAGTTTAATAAGAAAGTGCCTAGACACAGAGCATCATAGTTCCGGACGGAGGGATTGTGACTTATAAGCTCAGTACATTTTGCTTGAAGGCATTTCGTTACGCGAAACTTCAATGCACTGTTTTTCGCCTTGATTTTTCGTTCGCAAGAAAAAATTAAAAAATAGGTAAATTTTTTGGACTGACTAATTACAATTTTTAGTCCCTATTCTACCCTATTGTAAGGTATATTTTTATGTTTGGAGTCATCTTTACCTGAAACAAAAAAGTAAGATAAATATTATGTTCTATATTTAAAAACAGCATTATCCCGGTACTTTTTCGTAAATATGTAATGTAGAGTTCTGAAGAGAATGTGGACAAACTTATATTATATAGACAGAGCTTGATTGTCGCGTGCCGCCAGCGCCGAGCTCCACAACTTGCTACGTGTTCGCGATGAAAGTTTCGATTCAATCACTTAGTTTGCGAAACAGAAAGTTTACTTTATGTTCTTACATAATTGAACATATGCGAGTGTAGCGGTATTTACTGACTCTATTGATTTACGATTTAGTGTCGAAAAGGTAGAGTGGGGAACGGGGTTGGAGTGAGAGTAGAAGTAGGGGTAAAAGTAGGAGTGGAAATGGGTGTTGATTGGGAGTGAGAGTAGGAGTAAGAGATGGAAAAGGAGTGGAAATAGCAGTAAAAAAAGTCTATCGAGAGGAAAAGGGGTAGGAGTGGATTCATGTAAATGGCAAACCAACAATTGCCAGGTCAGCTCGTAATAAATTAAAATAGAAAAAGCGTCAATCAATATGCGGCAACCGCTAATTTAAAACGTAAATTTATTCTCGATTAAAAGAGTTTTTGTTTACCAAATAATTCCATTAACTCTCGATTCGGTGGAGATATTTTAATCAAAAACATAAAACGTTTATGAAATTCATTATTTCGCGGAGTTCCACCTCCACAACGATCTGAAAGGAACTCCGCAAAGACAACAATAATCATTTTATTTGCCGGAACGCTTTGAGAACTGGAACGGCGCGGCGTAAGACAGTTACGCAGGCAAGCAACCGTAGAACATAATTAGAAAAATATTAAGTTCCTTCGGCTAATGTAAAATCGACACAATTTTAAAATCGTGCTCAATTTGATGTAGGTTTTCTTGATTTTTCTCTTAAATTTAGCTTATTAGTTTTTTTTAAGTACAGGAAAGTATTTAGGAAATTAAGTATTTAAAAAGAAATATTCACATAATATCCATGAAGTTTCGTAGTTTTTCCGTATGACCCTCAAAACAGGAAGAAAGATAACCTAGAAAACCTTACAAAGATTTTAGTATGTACACACAATATTTAGGTAACCAATGTAAAATATTTTATGTTTATAAATTAACTAATATATCTAATATATAAAATTCTCGTGTCATAGTTTTCGTTCCCGTACTCCTCCGAAACGGCTTGACCGATTCTCATGAAATTTTGTGAGCATATTGAGTAGGTCTGAGAATCGGCCAACATCTATTTTTCATTTAGCAAAACAACGTCTGCTGGGGTCAGCTAGTATAATATAATAACACCCAGCCGATTTCGGCTACAGAGACCTTAGCTTTCGTACAAAAACTAAAACGCCGAGTGTTTGGCTCTCATGTGGCTTCCAAACTTATACTTACTTATTTAAAGAAAGAAGGAGAAAGAGAAAGGTATTATACACTACTCGCTTGTGTATACGACTGCCGCGCCTGCGCACGTCTCATTTAACGGTTTATTTCCACGGACTCATGAATAGTAACTGATGTACAGTCAACAGCAAAAGAAACTGATGAAATAGGGTTCCAAAATAATATACACAATAAATTAAGTCAAAAGTAGTTTATCGTAATTAAGGAAACGATTAACATGGCATTATTAAATGATTACGTTTATTTCGAACCTCGGTGTTATTATGTTAATTTACTTTTGACCAATTCAATCTTTATTAAGAACTGACACTTTGAGCTGTTGACTGTTTCACACCGTACAATTTCTGAGAAGAGAAGCGATGAAGCTTCTAGAATGAATCGAAGTTTCCAGAAAGTTATGAAGGAGGTACTCGGCCAACTATCGAGTGATCATGAAACTGTGTTTAGGTCAAAGTCGGGAGGACACGGCGCCGTGGCAAAAGTACCCATTACTAGTTATATGTTGTCTGTATACATATATTATGTGTAACTAAGCGTTTGAACTAACGGAATTAATTTGATACGTGTGAGACAGACCCATACTGCACCTAGGTAGGTAGGTGCTCGTATGGGTCTATCTCAAACTGTACTTCCTGTACAGACATATTGTGCAATAAAAAAAAAACACAAAATAAGTAAAAAAAACTGTAAAACTGTTCTTAGCACCACCCGCGGAGGTCACGTGTAAGGATTCAGAAGGTTATCACTTACGGACGGGAACAGAAAAAACCTCCAAAACCTCCGCCTATTTAATATGTGTTTTGAGTATTTGTTGTCAAAGCGGCAACAGAAATACATAACGGTTCTTGAAATACAGCCTGGTGACAGACAGACAGGCAACAGGGCGTAATCTCACTAATAGGGTACAGTTTTACCCTTCGGCTGGCTCACGTTTATTTTCCCCTAAAAACTGGTTCCTCAATTCGTTGCTGTATAATTATGTTTCTTATCGACCAACTTCGTCGTTTTTGTTCGGGGCTAGAAGTAGTCCATCACCGATTTTTATATATAAAAAAAATTATATTCTTGTTGCTCTTACGTTAAGAAAACCAAGATCTGATTTGGCTTCCTAAAGATGCTGAATACATTATCCCCAAATCGTAAGTTTATGAAGTTCTCTTTTCAGTAATTGTTAGATTTGAAGCCGGTAGTTCTTGTCGTAAGAGAAATGTAGACCGGATAGACACTGCTTGTCTTGTAACTACCTTACTATCCGTTTCCTGTCTTACAAAATGCTCCAAAACACAACGGCCGACGAAAACTACTCAATCCCAAAGAATTTGTGTAACGTAATCTTCCTTATATTTCATCAGCGGCGGATTATCCGCGGACAATCCTGCATTATTCTTCAGATGGCCGGCTATAATCCGATAGCCGGCTCCGCTGCCGGGACGCGGCAGTGACGGCTCCGAGGCGGGACGGCGCCGGCGCGGCGACGGGCCCACTATCTAACGCTGCTTGAACACGCCCGCGCTTAACCTGCTTTTCTGATTGCGTCATAAATTTGATGATTAATATTCATTTCATTGGCGGCTTCCGGGTAATTGTGTTTGTAAAACTTCAGAACATCTTTTAAAACGTTGTTGAATTAATGTTGTTTCGGAGAGTGACTTTACAAGGGCTTTAGACGTGGTTGTAATTTGTTTAGAAACGAGGACATTGTATTTCTTTCAAAACGAACGCGAACTACATTTTTATATTTATTATTTCGTATTACGTTACTTTATTTGGTTGTATTGTATTTATTTATTCACGGTAGGAACAGACTCCGTACACTTGGTAACGTCATTATTTACGGTTACGTATTGAACGCCATTCAAGAAGGAACCTTCGAGCGCGTTCATAATGAATCGAACAGAAACGTCGGAAATACATAGGAGAGGATTGTCGACACTGGCGTGAAATTCTAATCATAACATTGCGAACAAAACTTGTGTGGTGACATGTGGCAGGGCTGAGCGAGCCGGTTCCGAACCGGACGCGCGCCGGAGCCGCCCCGGACGGCTGTCGACTCACGTAACGTGACCTTTCAAATAAATGTTTTGTAACTAGTTCAAACAGAACGTTTTTAATCGTTGAATACGTTCCGTTTGAACCGTTGACTTTCTTAGTACGATATAAACCAGTTATGACTTATTTACTCGTATTAATAATAATATAATAAAAACAATTATTTTGTGCTACAATAGAACAACTTAAAACTAGAAATGGGTAATGCAAACACATTTAAGCAACAAAAAAGGTGAAGGGTGGACAACAAAATATGATCCAGCAGCTCAGCTGCGGACACTGATGTTTGCGTCCCCTTGCTTGCACTGTGGCGTACGCGCAACTGCACTCTCACAATTAAAATCAATATACATTATAAAGTTATAAAAAAAAACAAGATCTGAGATCAATTAAAAACATGAAAAACTCGAAAAATCAAAATTAAAATGTAACAACAATAATAACTGAGATCAAAGTTCGAAAACAAACTAAAACAAAAAACAATAAAATTAATAGATAAGTTAATAATAATAATAAAGCGGCTCAGCCCGACTGTCTATAAAGTGGTTCCAGATTGAGCTCCAACAAGTAATTACCATATTATTCATCTTATTAACGCCATGTCGCAGCGTCAGGCGTCAGGGTCCTCTGTCTGCGTCAGAAGAAGATTACAAAATAAAAATAGATTAGTAAATATAATTAAAAATAGTTAAAATTCAACTTTTACCCCACATAACATTTTTAAACGCGTCATCCGATTTTCATTAATAATGTCTAAGAACTCTTGCTAAGTTTTGTTAAATCAAAGTATGGAAATAAACTTTTTGTATCTCGTATGAATATGTATATTGTAGAAGCCGGCCCATTCGAAGCCTTCGGAATCCATTCGGGAAACCTCCTACTTGAATCTCTACCTAAAACTGATTACCACATATAGATCATTAGTTATTGAGTTTATCCCGAACATTAAGATAGAGAGACAGAAAGATGCAGCGAACGACAATTTATAATGAGTAAATATTATTTATATCAGAAGTCTTCAAAGACAAAGTAAAAACGTTTATTTACTTAGACGTAGAAGTATAGTTTATTTACTAAGGGCATACATGGACGGTCAACGTAAAGTTAATTTAAATAAAAACCAAGAACAATCAAGGAAATAACCGTGTCTTGACAGATCGCTTAAATTAATGAACAGAACAACCCTGCTTTCATTCAAGAGGTGGCGGGTTCGATTACCGTCGAGGGGTTAAGTGTTTGTATGTTCTGCAATCACTTTCTCCTTGGTCTGGGTGTTTGATATGTAAAATAAAAAATGTATGTATATTATTTTAAGTATATCAGATGTCTAGTACCCGTAACACAAACTTACGAGCTTATCACGGAGCTAAATGTTGTTGCGTGGATTGTCCGGAGATATTTATTGATTGGTGTTCTCAGCTAGCACCCGATGAGCCGGATGTTGGCCGTGTTTGAGTGTGTGGTGTGTTGCGCAGAGGGCGGCGCGGAGGAGGGCGGCGCCGGCGGCGGCGGCGGCGCGGCGCCGGCGGCGGCCCCCTGCGCCGACGTGGAGGCGGGCTGCTGGCCGCGCTGCCGGCACTGCTTCCCGCGCCACCTGAACCGCCTCTGCCGGACCAACCGCTTCAAGAACCTGCACGTGAGTCCACCTCCACACATACAATGCAGAGCTCTTTATTTAAACACATAATATTTAAATACAACAGAACACTGCTTAGGAAATAAAATACATGTAAAATAGTGTAACAGTAATCTCTTCCAGACAACCTTTGGATGGACTGGAGAAAAACTAAAAACGACGGATGTTACAAAATTGGTAAAATTAATAAAAAGATAAACGTTGAATAATAAATAAGCTTTACATATTAAATAAATATTTACACAATATATCTTATAATAATAATAATCATTTATTTCAGGCATCTAAAGCCCATATAAACATATATACCTTATAAACTAACATACATAAAAAATATAAATCTTATAAACTAAAGTGTCAGCATCGTGGATCATCTGTCACGGCGGTGTCGCCTTGCAGTGTAGGCGACCGATGAACCGTCGAAGCTTGACCCCTTGCGGCCAAAACTGCTCATTCAGGAACGTCGACACATGTTTATATTAACATAAAAATAATACATAATAATTAAAATACAAAAATTATGTATTTTTGTATTTTAATTATCATATTATAAGGTCATATTTTCGCAACACTTCTCAGATCGACGCCACTGCTGCTAGTCTAAGGTACTTAGTTAAAACGAGGTACATATATGTAGGTATAATGTACGCAGTGAACTACAAACTACTTAGGTAGCTTAATCAGGTAAAATAGATTATAAGTAGGTACCTTCTTTGTAAACCTCTTTCGTGATGAAACATTTTTGTATTTGTAAGGGCCCAGCTAGAAGTTAAACTCGTCGCCTGCAAACGTGAGGCATAATTACCGGACGACACAATCAGACAATATTTATTTTAAACAGAATATTAACATACCAACGTTAGGGTTGACTCAACCGTAGAACGGTGAATGTACACTCGCCATCCCTTATTCATTATCAGTAATTAAATTCGGAAACGATTTGTCGCCACGACGCGACGACCGCGTGAACATTTAAAACTGTTGCAATGCCCATTGGCACATCTGCTCTGGCCTCTACCCATTTTAGTGAATTCTTATTCATAAATTCCTATATCGTGTATTTATGTGATGCTGATATTACACAATTCATAATTATTCTTTGACGCGCTGATAAAACTCCGAAAATATCCCTTTCATTATCACGTGTACGTGGGTGCTGTCTACACGTGGCACTAATAGGAGTGGTGTCCTATCACACCAGGAATACATTTGTCATATCAGAAAACACCTAAGGTACTATTTTGAGATTAAACTTTTTTATTCGAGGTTTTTAGATTTAAATATATTTTGAATAGAATAGAGGAATATTATGTAAGCAAAACTATGACAGCGCGACAGGCATTTGCGTAGCGGGGTAGTGGTCTGACCATACCCACCCATGCTTCGGCTCGCAGGCTTCATTGAATTACGCGGTTACAACGCCCGGCTCCACTCCACAAGTGCCAAATTAGATTTGTACCGTGCCGGACCGGAGCAGACCGGAGAGGACCGGCGCGACCGGCGCGGACAGGAGCGGAGTGGAGCGGACCGCAGCGAATCCGCGCTAATTACCTGCGAATTAATTCGCTCATCCGGAACGCTGCTTCAGTAAAAGCCCATCGATCATTCTTTTTTTCACATTGTGCCAAATAAGGCATGACTTGTGACGCCACTGGCATCATGATTGTTTTTAATCAAATCCACAAAGGTACACGCCATAACAAATAGCAGAAAATGTTGTCAGGCATGTTTTAATAGACAGCTTTTATGTAGGTGCTTGAGTAAGAGGAACCTTCCTCCTTTTGTAGCGGAAGTTAATAAAACTCCGAGAGGTATCTCGGGGGTCTGAAACTCGAGACGGCGCTTTTTAAAATAATTCCGAGTAATTACGTTTCGGGGAGCAGGGATTGGGTTAAACGGAGGTTAATGGCCGCGCGCCTTGTGACGTCACTAGCTACTGATGTATTCTGTGTTCTCAGGTCCCCGCTACTCTGCTGTCCATATTTTAGCTTCTTTTTTAACTTTTGAAAAGTTACATCATCAAATCATTTAATATTTTGTTGTATATTATGCTATAGCCGTGTTGGCTAAGTGGGAGGACATTCGACTTTAATTCCGAAAGTCGTAGGTTCAAACCCCGCCACGCACCTCTGGATTTTTCTTCTTGAAAAATTTATGTGCGCTTTAAACACGTGCTTTAACGGTGAAGGCAAACATCGTGAGGAAGCCGGCATGTTCTGAGAACTTTAAAAGAGTTTGAAGGACATGTGACATTCACCAACCCGCACTTAGCCAGCGTGGTGAATTAAGGCCTAATCTCTCTCGTCAAGAGAGAAGTCCCTGTGTCCCAGCAGTGGGAACGTTAATAGGGTGATGATGATGATGATGATGTTATGCTTTTAACCGAAACAACTGACAATCAATGAGTACAAACTAAAAACCCTCTCTCAGATATGGATTCTAACTATATGATGATAATGATGTTATCAGTCGGGAACTACAACTGCATGTATCGATATCCAATGTGAATTGACCCATTGTTATGGCTAATGATAGGGCCCGGCTGCAAGTGCCCCTCGTGCATAAGACGAGTCACATCCCGTGTAAACGCAAAGGTACCGGTACCGGGAAAAGTGACGGACAATTTAATACCGGCACGCACCTCTGGATAGATCTTCTTGAAAAATGTATGTGTGCTTGTGTGCAACACCACGTGCTTTAACGGTGAAGTATCGTAAGGAAACCTGCGTAATCTGAGAATTTTGAAGAGTTTGAAGGACATGTGACTTTCACCAACCCGCACTTGGTCAGCGTGGTGATTTAAGGCCTAATCTCTCTCGTCAGGAGATAAGTCCCTGTGTCCCAGCAGTGGGAACGTTAATAGGGTGGTGATTATGATACAAGATACGATGTCTTAGATTATTACAGTACTGTTCTTTCTCGTAAATTAACTGTGTTCAAAACATTATTTACGAGTTACAATGACACAGATACGAGTATACATAGACACTCGTAGTAATCAGATTTATAGCGCCCCTTTCTGTTGTTGCCTAAAATACCATAAAATGTCGCTAGCTCATTTTCAAGAGTTATTCCCTCTTGATAATACTCGTCATCCACAAAGCTTTCTTCGAAAGCATTCGCTGGCTAAAATTGACTCCTGAATCCTGTCAGAATTCATAACCACAACAACACACACACACACACACACGGAAAATTATAAGAAAAATATGAGGTACGCTCGAAAATGCTCACGACCCAAAGTTGGCCGCATCTCTGCCGTTTTTCAATAACACGCCGGTGATTAAACCCGAGCGTGGAGCCACCGACGCAAATAGGATTACAGTGTACCCGAGATGAGCAAAAAGTCTGCGACGTTTTTGCCGTTTACAAGGGTGTCAGCGGAACTAGCTGATTAGCTAAATGTTTACACGAGAAGAGGATGAAGCCACTTATTCGCTTACGCCTTCCCGGCTAATGGCTAAAGTTTAATTTAACATTTAGGACAAAGCAACAAATTAACAGTCCAATCTAAATCCAAATCCATCGTATACATCAGTTTGTTGGACATTTCGCCTTATTTTGACTTAAACCCTTCTTAATTAAAATAAAACTTTTTGTATAAATACATACAACCTTATCAGGCACAAATTTAAATTGCCCGATCTCAGTAACGATATAGAACTTTGATTCTCTGTGCTGTGGCAATACGAAGCAAGTTTAGAGCTATCCCGATTTCTTCAGAAAACTCTAAACTACACAGTTAGTAACCCGAGTTTAGAAAGACCTTAGAGATACACGATACGCAAACTACAGAAGACAAGTGAACTAAAATATGAAGAATATGGAGCTAACGCAGCTTGGGATACGGGGTGAAGGGTGAGGGGTGCGGAGGTGCCTCGGGAAAATTGCCCGTGATGATAAAAAGTCGAGATTGGCAGGAAATATATTCCCTTCATATAATATTGTCCGCGTGGGAGCAGCCGCGGGCGCGGTCGCCGCGTGTGCGCGGCGTGTCGGCTCCGGCCAGATTGTTTAGTCACCTGAGCGGAGTGCGGTAATTCTTGCGACATGTTGCTTGCTCAGCATAATGTGTTGAATAGGGTTCCGACCGAACTTTTATACCTGTTTTTGTTGGGGTTTCTGGTGAAACGTGAGTTGGGTACTTCAAATTAAAAAGTCCTTTGGTTTGCACCTCTTATTTTTAGGGCACGTTTTGTTATGGGTAAATTATATTAAACTTTTGTTGGATCGTAAGTCCAAAACATGACCTGATCGACTTTTAAACTTTTATGTAAATAAAGTGATTTGTGCAAAATGATTCTCTCATCATTCAAAATATTTTAAATTGCTTAACATTATAGTTTTCAATTATGCTGATCCTCCCAGAGTGCAGCCCGTTTATTATTATTATTTTTTTTTTTCTAATAATAATAAATAATTAAATAGTATGAAATGCGAACTTATAAATTTTCAACCAGCAAACCGAGTCAGTATCTCTGTGGCCCAAGGTGGACGTCTGTTCCACAACATTACAGCATTCAGCGATAAAAAATATTTTCAATTTTAAAATTCTATTTCCTGTTGATTTGCAGACGTTCGCTTTATAAACCCTCACAAATTAAACGTTCCGAGAAAATTGAAGTGCAACGAAATGAAGTTTTAAATTGATTCGTTGGACTAAATCAGGTTTTTCCTAGCGATTAAATAAGATACCTCTGACGGCTGTCTGGCGCTTCACCGGCCGTTGCGGCGGTACGTTCGCTACGTACGTTGTAGGAATTCTAGTTTTTTTTGTGTTCCTTAGCCAAATGGCGAAAAACAAAACCCTTAAGGATTCGTCGTGACCATAGATGTAGGATATACTAGATTCACATAGTCTTTGAAGATGTGACAAAAAAACCGCACATTTACGTATCATTTTTGAAATTTTGTTTCTTAATGCGAATATGCATGATGACTACTTAAAAAACTTGGTTTATCCCTTCAAAAATACCGGACTCCTATGGTTTGCTTTATCAATAAAATTATAAAATCTTGATTTTTACTTTGCAAGAAAAAACTATGAAATAAATACGGGAAAGGCATTTTCTTTCAAAATAATCTATATAACAGACTTATTCTCTTTCTAGTCATCATTTTTAGACCCCCTGAGTTTAAAATAAGACAATAAGCAAACTAAAATAAATATGTATATGGTGTACATTTCCTGCACCCTTCCATCGAAACTTGGTTTTAACGAGATTTTTTTTATTACGTCCGCAACCGTTTTTTTTAGTTCATTTATAATGTTAAGTAATGTTAAGCGTGGTCAATACTTGGATGAGAGCTCTAAATGCTTTTAGCACTATTTTTGTATGTATTGTAAAATCTATGATTTGAATGTAGCAACGCCGATCTCCTGACGATTTTTCATATTCAAAAAGTAACCTAACCCACACTTAACATTTTAATACACAATTTATTATAAGAGACTGATTCATGCGTAAGATAACTAACGGACCGGGATTGATAACAGCAAACTTGATAGCGCAGTGAAGTCGGAAGGATACTCCTGTATAACCTGTGCCGTTGTGCAGGTGGAGATGCTGTACCAGCGCTACTTCCTGCGCACCAACCAGAACAACATCTGCCACGTGCTGGCCCTGCTGCTGCTGGCGGCCGCGGCGCTGCTGCTGCTGCTCGCGCTGGCCGGCTGGCGGGCGCACCAGCGTCTGCCCGCCGCCGCTCACACGCCGCCCGCGCCGCCCACGTAAGCATCTGCTGCGCTGCGGCGACCTCGCACACGAGGTTCCGCCACAGCCAGCGATAGATTGTAATCACTCTCAGCCACACATCTCACGTAAGCATCTGAAGATCAAGGCGCAGGTTCCTACTTTACCAATCCGATCAACATCGTCCGTGATCTTTTTCAATTGATTGGTTAAATGACCTGTATGGATGGATGTTTATTTATACCTTCGATGGTTTGGTTTGCAGGTATTTACAGCTTAATGCTGATATGCATTTATTTATTTCGGTTTAGCACATGAAAATAAAAAATACTTAGATTATGTTATGTTATTTAAAAAAAAAGAACAGAAGAAAAAGAAAAACATTACCTACTAAATATAAGTAATTAACAATTAAACAAATCATCACAATGAAGAATAAAAAAAAATTAAGACAAATATTACAAATAAAAAAATTTATTCATTTATTTTCCGGTTAGAAAAATGCTGGTTTGTGTCGAGGTCGCGTATGTCTACCGAAATGAGATTATTGTCAGCTATGTGTGATTAGTGTGATGTGCAGCTTGCGATCTGTCCGCAGGGACGAGGTGCTCGCGGAGCGGCCGACGGACCCCTTCCTGCCCAACGGCACGGAGGACGCCGGGGGCGGGGGCACCAGCGCGCGGCCCCCCGACCCGCCGCAGCCCCCCGACCCGCCGGAGGCCGGGCTGGCGCGGCGCCAGCGACTGGCCTACGTCATCAACTTTGGCGTAGTCGGCCTCTGCGCACTTGTCTATATAGGTTACACTACAGCACATACTGTATCATTATATTTTGTTAAGTGGGGGAATCGTCATGGCAATTGCCTGTTCTGATTAGAGAAAAATGTTTGTAGCTTCGTTCTTTCCTCGCAAAATGAACCTCGTCTAAGGCTGCCGAGCGAGACCGCTCACTCAGTTAGTATGGGGCTGGTGACTATACTTTATAGAAATAGATTTTGGAATTAAAAACTTTCTTTTTAACCCCCGACCAATAAAGAGGGGTGTTATAAGTTTGACGCGTCTGTCTATCTGTGGCATCATATCTCTTGAACGGATGAAGCGATTTCAATTTAGTTTTTTTTTGTATGAAAGGTGATTTTTGTTTAGATAAAGATAAAGATAAAGATAAAAGATATTTATTTTCCTACCATACAATAATACATACAAACAAAAAAAAATTGTAAATATACACAAAAAATTAAATATTATTTAGTAGAAAAACTGGTTCTGTCTCAGCATGTGCCAGATTACTAGCATGCTAGTAACCAGCGCTGGTCTTCCGACAGAACCAATTGTTGACGTTACGGACAAACATAACAAGCACACAATTACAATAAATACACAAGCAAGGAGGAAGTGAACACATACATCAATTAACTAAAACAAAGAAATAAAATAACATAAATTGTCACAATTAGAGTTTTTTTTTTTTTTTATAAATATTTATTATCACTATATCTATAAAATGCTAGAGTCGTGCCTATGACTTTCCTGCTCCTTCTGATGGTCGAGCAAAAAGTACTTTATTTTTTTTCTAAAAGAATATAAGCTTTGCAGTTTTTGTTTATGTTCTTTCACATCTTTTATGTCGGTTGAGTTGTTTAAAAGTAGGTAGTAGGGAAGAAGAACCGAATATCTGCAAATATACTCGAGTGGGTACACAACTTAAGGAAACTAAAGTAATCCGTTTCTTTTTTTTTTAATGTATATTATGTAGACTGTGATGATTATTCCGAAAAGTAAGTAACGGTGGGGGTGTGTGCGTGTGCGCAGGTCTGCTGGTGTGCCTGTCGCGGCCCGCCATGAACGAGATCTTCCTGCTGACGGTGTCGTACGTCGTGCTGGCCACCTTCGTGCTCATGGACGCGGCCGTCGCGCTCACCGCGCTCACCACGTCAGTGTAACACACACACACACACACACACACACTCGCTATCGTTGGTTGTCATTTTCTGTCACTGTTAAATTTTGCCTTGACACAAAAATACAACAGAATATTACACTAACACTTGTTCACAAAACTACTTTCAATGTTTCTATTTGCTTCCAGCTGGATAAGAAAACGTTTGATTCACCATTACTTTTTACTAAAAAGATAAAAAAGCTCGTGCATACAACTGAAAGCTGTTTTAAATTTCATTTCTGGGCCATAATTCCATAAAACATCTTAGGAAGAGGGCTTATCTGTCGATTTACGCAGAGACAAGCTGACTGACGGACTTATTTAAATATATTTATTTTATAGGATTATCTTTGCAAAGCAAAGAGCGTTCTCCGTTGAATACAATCTCAGAAAATATATTTAATATATATTCTCTGAGGTACTTTTGAATTTCTTGATAAATGAGTAATCTCGCCGAAAGCAATAAGATTTCCAGTGCATTAAAACAGTCTAAAAATAATGTCATATATTTGTAGAAAGAAGTACCAAGGACAGCACAAGTTCCACAGTGTTGTACGGCTTCTAATGAAATGAAATCAGATACCTGTTAAACATTTTTCCGGGATTCACTTTATTTGTTTGTAACTTTATGCTTGCCAAATATATTGCTCTAGTGACACGTCGCTACTTAGCACTGATACAAGTCATACAAAACTTGGAGACCGCATTAAATAGTTGTCTAATTGATTTAATATTATTGCAATCATACTTATGAGGTACAGACCGAAGTAACTTGAATGACTCCTGATCAGTGTTTCAGCGTCTCATGTCCATTACACCACACCAGCTTTCAAGAACAAGATACTACATTGACCCTTAGGATTTACAAATTAGGTGACGATTCGCCCGTAGTTTTTATTATCTAGCGTATAAATCGACACCATTTCAAAATTATAGGCGTCAACCGATCCGCAAAATATTGAATCTTCGGATGAGTCATCACCGTATTAAACTTTAAGTGTCTTCTACTCCGCAAAATATGAAATTGTCAAACCCGTCATCTATTAATAGTTGGTTCAAAATACATTTCCATTTCCAGTAGGAAGTTAGTTTGTAAAGTAGTATTTGTGCGCAGAGGGGTGCGCGTGTGGTCGGGCTCGGCGGCGCTGTTCACGTACTGCGCGCACGCCCTGCTCGGCGTGCGCGTGCGCGAGGCGGCCGCCGCGGGCGCGCTGCTCGCCGCCGGCGCCGTCGTGCTGCACGCCGCGCAGCCCGCGCCGGACTTCATACAGGTGACCTCTCTGGTGCTCCGCACCTTACTCACCTCACCTCAAAGGGAGCCCTCGGAGCTCCAACTAACACATCACTCTTACCCATTGCCGTAACAGAAGGTTAAAAGTGACAGGTCTAATATAGAGCTCCAGCCCAAAGGAATTTGAAATATTTTTGGTATCCGTATATAATATTTCTAAATGAGTGAATTAGTCAGTGATCAGTGAGTTTGTCCGTATTGCCGTGTGAGGGGTATGTGAGAGTGGTTGTGTGCGCAGCTGGTGAGCAGCTTGGTCTGCGTGGCGGCGGCGAGCGCGGCGGGCGCGCTGACGCAGCTGCCGCGCGAGCTGGCGCAGCGGCGCGCCTTCCTGGAGACGCGCGACTGCGTCGAGGCGCGCCTTGTCACACAACGAGAAAATCAACAACAGGTAACTAACACATTCCTTACCTTTACTACCCCTTCACTTTCCTTACCCTTCCTCTTTTTAACCCCCGACCAAAAAAGAGGAGTGTTATAAGTTTGACGTGTCTGTGTATCTGTCTGTCTGCATGTTTGTTTTTTTTTATTCAAGGTGAGCTTGGCGCAAGTGTACTTAGACATTTTTCATGAAAATCGGTTGTGCCGTTTAAATTTTATGGGGGTGAGAGTGGGGAATGAAAACCGAAAATCTGCAAATATACTCGAGTGAGGTATGAAATTCGAAAGCAAATGAAAGCGCATCGAGTGCCCATTACAAAATATTATGGTGTTTTACTTAAGGAAATCAAAAATTTGAAACGGGGGTTTTTCTTAAATTTTAAATGTAGATTTATAATTTAGTATGATGTGTGAGGAATTTGGGCAGAGCTAAGGCCGTTCCCAAATTCCTCAACTCTCTTATCTTTCGGGGTGCTTTCTCGTGGAATCGAAGTAGTTTCATTTCGAATGCGGTCGGATCTTCGGGAACCTATAAGTTTTTATTTTATTATTATAATTTACTAGCGGCCCGCCCCGGCGTCGCACGGGTATAAAATTTACCCGGAAATTATTCGAATTTTTCTCGCCGTAAAATCCATCCTTGAACTCCAACGAACATTTAAAAAAAGTTGAGTTATGCACTTAGCAACACATTTTGCGATTCATCTTAATATATATAAATCTCGTGTCACAATGTTTGTCCTCAATGGACTCCTAAACCACTTAACCGATTGTAATAAAATTCGCACACCATGTGCAGTTCGATCCAACTTGAGAGATAAGGATGGTTTTTACGGCGAGAAAAAATCGAATAATATCCGGGAAAATTTTATACCCGTGCGACGCCGGGGCGGGCCGCTAGTTTTTATATATAAATTAATGTTTAAAATGAAAATAGTTAATAACTACAATAGTTGGACATAAGCTACCGCAGAGTTTTTTGTAGCATTATGATGTTCTTCAATATTGTTGTACATTATTTTGTTCTATCGCTAATAGTTTCGGCAGCGCATTCGACGAAAGACATTATATGACTCATTTTTCTGCACCTTCGGTTACATTGTTTAAATTTTACCAAGGACCCCAATTTTTTTTTTAAATGAAATGTAGCTTATGTCAAATTGGAAGAAGGTAGCATTCTATTGGTGAAAGAATTTTTTAAATTGGCCCAGTACTTTTTGAGCCTATTCATTACAAACATATAAAAATAGGTACAAATCTTTCCTCTTTATAATATTATTAGTAGTTGTTGATTATCAAAAAATCGAATAGTTGCCGGGAATTTTTTTTTAATAAAAACCCGTGCGTAGCCGGGGCCGGCCACTAGTCTTATATATAAAATTTCCATATCACAATGTTAGTTGCCGTACTGCTCCGAAACGGCTTAACCGATTATTATGAAATTTTGTTTGCGTATTCAGTAGGTCTGCGAATTGGCTACTATTGATTTTTATTTTGCTAAACAACGTTTGCTGGGGTCGGCTAGTTAATTATACACTAAGAAATGCTTGTTAACATCACCCTCGTACATAGTAATTGTTTATTCATGTGTTATCTTAACTCCAGTCCTCATAATTAAAATAATTTGTCCTTTGCCTAACGAAAATTATTTATACAGCAAACTTCGATTGCATTTAAACGAAGCTTCAATTAGTTTTGAAATGTTTTAGTTTTTTTAAAACTCTGTTCGAAGAGTTGTGCTTAAAACTTGTTCCGGGGATAGTCACGCGCCGCTCAACTTTTGAAATACTTCATAATTAGTGCTCCAGTTCGATGAGAGAGTTAGAATCGACCCTCAGCGTGATGAATTTAGTCAGATTGAACCAAACATAAGATTTTATGTGTTGAAGTTTTGATTGTGTCGTCCGCATCCTAAATGGATGGATTGAATCGGAGCTCGCAGAGTCGCTGTTAATTAGCTGCCGACGCGCGGCCGCATCCGTCATACCACCGCCCTGCCCCCTACCACCGCCCCCTGCGCCCATCCATCACACTCAATACACGCGAACAAAACAAAAACAAACGACGCTTTCTGTTTTGCTTTTCATTAATACAGAGATTAAACTGTCATAAAAAAGTACGTGAATGGATGGATTGTCATTACTTCTCGAAACACTACATGAGAAATCCATTACTTGAAATAAGTTGATTCTGTAATATTTAAAAATAGTATTAATAACAATTTAAAGTAAGAAATAAATATAACCGCGCTTTGCCCACCACTGGGCTGCTTAAGGTAGGGGAATGCATACGCTTTATTCCCAAAGAAATGCAACAGTTGTCACTTAATTTAAAGATTATGTAAAATCGACATATGCTTATTATGAAATTTTTTTTTTTTTTTTTTTTTTTTATGGAAGATAGATCAATGAGCTCGAGTTTTTAATCGCTTCTTAGCTCTACTGTAAAAAAAGCGAAGCGACCATATACAATAAATTTAATTCTTAGTATCTAAAAGTTGTGTAAAATCAAACAATCCAAATAAATAAATGTGTATGTTGAACGGGACAGCTTGTTTGTCCGTATCGTAGGAGGTTATGGTGGTTGACTCAGTGCTCTGTTGCAGGAACGACTACTGCTGTCAGTTCTTCCCCGGCATGTAGCGATGGAGATGAAAGCCGACATCGCCTGCAAGCCTAGGGAAGAACAGTTCCATAAGATCTACATACAACGCTACGAAAACGTTAGGTAAGTCGCACTGTTACTCGCTCGCTCATCTATCATCAATCACCAAAGAAAGTATTACATAATTAGCGCTCTCTTTAGGACTTTACCTCTTGTAACACCATCATGTCATCGCTCGTCTTCTTCTCACACCATTAACATCTCATCACACCGTTTAGCATTATCCCGCATATAGCTTTGGTTTTCAGATCTGATGTAAAAGGTCTTAAAAATAATCTTTGACCGTGATTTATCTTAAAATGTGAGGTGTTATGGTGTTTGGCGTCAAATTGTAACTTTTTGGAAGGTAACAGCCGATATCTAGTTATGTAGAGGTATGGATAATTTGAGGCGCGACGCGATATTTTTATATCCATAACGATTGTTTAATTGATTTACTTAATATTTGAACTATGAAAAATTCATAGTTTAACAGCGCACAGACTCTCACTTGATGTCGCAATATCTAAGTAATAAACATAAAAATATGAGTAAAACTACTAGAGATAAATCTCTCCAAACGGCCGCTTTTGCCAAGGCAACGATGCGTGAGGGCCGAGTGACCCCGGCAGGCAAGCGCCCTGCCGCCTGCTTACTGAAGGCGCCGGATCTCGGCTCTCGCTCACCCTCAAATAATACTCGGATACAACTTTCAAGAGATTTGCCTTTTGGAACTTTTCGCAAAGTTTTCGGCAAGTCCATTGAATGAACTGGTATCCCGTTACAAGGCGGGCGGCGGCGCGGCGGCGGCGGAAGGGGACGGCCCGTTGGAAGCGACTGCTTCACACTCCAACTCACATTAACGTTCCCGCGAACAATTTACCGGCTCACAGACAAGTTGCGAAGTGTACAACATGAACGCTATCGATTTTGACTTTGACTTTGAAAGTTTTTCTAATTTACCGTTATTAGCACCTGCGAGTTACCTGTTCCAGGGATGATTGATCAGTAGCATTTGTTCGTTTTTGGCTTAGGAATGTTTGAACTCATAACCAATTTAAGCTTTTACTTTTTTTGACTGATAGTCCCAGTAGATGACCAGTGATTCCTCCTAAATAGTTATGTCTGCTCAGTTCTGTTATAATCCGAGAACAAAGTAAGGTAGACGAGGAACACGCGAGAAAATATTAATAATGCTGCCGCTGTGAATATCTCTAACAAAAACATGCAAATAGCTCGCTGAAAATGTGTTGTAAATCCTCTCGTACCCGCAAATCTAGGTATCCTAAGCGCAGACTAGGACGCGGCTACACGAGCAGGTACTGTTTAAGCCACATTTTGACATACTTATGGTTAGGAGCACTATCAATCAGTCGCAAGTATTTCCAATATAAAAATTGGTTTCCTACTAAAATGCATGATATATGACCAACAATTTAATTTCACTCAAATAAAAACAGAAATTAACTAATAGTATGGCAGGTGACAAACTGATTTGTATCAGTACTTACTATAAAACTACTAATTTCAGAAGTAGGTTAAATGGGGCATATTGTACTCGTAGAGCGTACTGCGCACTAGGAACTGTCATGATGGCCGCGATTAATTAAAATATGTTGGCTAACTGCATACGCAAACTTCATTCGTCTGATTTTTCATAGACACTTGCGCCACTAACACATTAATTATTTTAATATGTTGGCTGACTAGCCAAGCTAAGCTAAGCGCCAGCCTGGCAAGTAGGTACAAAACACGCCCCTTGAAGGCGGTTAACCTAAAAATGCATAAATACTATTAACAAATAAAACAAATCACAAAAAGTGTAAAAAAATATCACATACAATACGTGAGATTCAACCAACTTCGGTATAAAATGTCATGTTGTCATTTTTCAATATTACAAGGCTTTACCGATTTGTTATTCAATTGTAATAGGACCATTTTACAAGCAATAGCTTTCATTTAAACGCTTTAATTCATTGAAAGATGCTCCGTATTCCGTGGACAGCCTTCCGAACTAATGCGTCAATACTCCAGGAACTCAAAATCTCCACTAGGTTGTCTTCCGAGTGCCTGCGCAGAGTGCTTGAGTACTTCGGTCACATTGCAAGGAAAGACGGGAACAACCTCGAGAGGCTCATTGTGACCGGTAAAGTGGATGGCAAGAGGCCACGTGGACGCAGCCCCGTTCGTTGGTCCGACCAGATCCGCACCACTCTTAACTCGTCCATTCACAACGCCCTTCACACCGCAAGAGACAGAGACAGATGGAAAAAGATCGTACGAGATAAAGTGATTCTTAAGGGTGGTCACGACCCTCAGCATTGAGGACCACGAAGCTAGGAGGAGGAGGAGGAGCTTTCATTTAAAAAAAAAAACATCAAAACGGTCCATAGGGTCAAAGTTGTAGATTATTCAAAAAATATATAATAAAAACAAAGAATACGCGTCGAATTGAGAACCTCCTTGGTTCGTTGAAAGTCAGTTAAAAAGGAATCAATCAAGTTTGCTGTATGGGTGTCCCTCTAAAATTTTGTTTAATTATGTTTTGTTATCGGCAACAGTGGTACCGTTTCCTTTAGAAACAAACTTACATTCACATTTATATATATTTATATATATATATATATACTATATTATAGGATTAGGGTAGGGTAGGGATAGGGATTACAGTGAATGGAGGAGAAAGCAGCGGTGGATCTAGTAGCAGCCTTAAACATAAATAATTAAACTAAATACTACAAAAATACAATGATTACAATTAAAATAAAAAAGTGGCACCTTCTTATTAATTAGAATAGGGAAAGAAATTAAATTCAGTCCTGTAGGAATTATTCCGCAGATGAAACCTGAATTTACTGGACTAATAGACACGTAAATCATTCAAGAGGAAGTTGTATATGTACTTTTTAGAACAGAAAATTACTTTAATTCCTCGAAAATAATCACAAAAGTCGGTCAGCACCAGGTAGCGGTATTAATATATTTAATTTCATAAAACGAAAACTTAAACCTTGAGATATTGTTGAGACAGCAAGCAGTAGTAGCTCGGAAACTCGTGTCCAGTAGTGTCATAACGTGACAACTTCCGGTGTGAGAGGCCGGTGTGGAGAGCACGTGACGTCACCCCGGCCCGGAAGCGGCATTGTCGCCCGAACACGTCCCGCCCCGCCGCCGCCCCGCCACCGCCCCGCCGGACCGGGGGACAGGATCACAGCCCGCTTTAAACGATCTCATGAGCCAGAATAAGGAAGCACGGAAGTCTGACTAAAGGTGTAGGCATAGACAGACATATCTCTGTATAACAAAAATATGTCTGTCTGCACTTTAGTCATACTTCCGTTGACCATCTCACCAGGTGCAAAACTATACGAAATTACAAATATTTACATAGGTACGAAATTGTATGTTAACCTTAAATTCGGCATATTTATATATATATATTTTTTTTTGTTTAAGACGATATTGATACCGTTTATAAAATCATTTATTTGAGGTATAAGAGGCCCATACAGACATAATACCTTACAGACTATGATACATACTCATAAACCTCTTATACTAAAACAACATCGTGTTAGTGTCATGGAGTCATGTCACCGCGGTGTCCTAGCACCGATGAACCGTTGAAACTTGACCCCTTTTAGTCGGGAACGTCGACAGATGTTGAGTTGGGACCCGCACCACGAATGAACTGGAGCTCACATCGTGACCATTATCGTGTTTATGGATGGACAACTCGGGCGGTGTCCGCGCAGCGCTGCCTGTTTGACTTGCACCACTCTGGACGATGGAGTATCTACTGACTATACGCCGCCGCACAGGCAGCGCTCAGACATTCAAGTTTTGTTATTTATATTGCAAGACAATACAATGAAAAAATGCTTTATTGTACACAACACAGGAACAAAAACACGTAAAACAAAATAAAAAATTAACAATCTCTTCCAGGCAACATTAGGATGAAAAACACTTACAATTGAAAGTAGGCAAGGGTGTACAATATTAAATATAACAATATCATGTAAATATCATCATCAATATAAATATCAATATTTTTGTGGACGAGAAACGCTTAAACGTCAGTTTTTCTGCCTTACGGGGCCCTAATGTAGGCGCTATTCGTCCAGACCTGGCTCTCGTGTCTAATTCTGTAAATACTGCAGTTCCAAGTAGACTCTTCATTAATTCCTTCGCACGCATCACCCACGCCATTCATCGCTATGCAACTGTTTATTGTATGTGTATAACGTAAGTTTGTGTTCTGTTTGTTGCAGCATCTTGTTTGCAGATATTTGTGGATTCACTTCCCTATCGGACCAATGCACGGCGGAGGAGCTGGTACGGCTCCTCAATGAACTATTCGCAAGGTCAGTGTCTAAGTCTTAAGTCATTGAAACGGTTAAGCCCAAGTTGACATTAAGCTAAAGACCATCCCAGTCAACATATTAGTCCACCCCTAGAAGAGCTCGGTGCCACAGATACAAAGCCACACGTATCGGGCCAGCTCATGGACCCCTCTTTTCGCGTCAACGGTTAAAAAACGTTAATCTTGTTGCCGTACATCTGTGAAGTCGCCGGTCCCGGCCACCGCCGGCGCCGGCGGGAGCGCGCCGGGACGTAACACTCCGGAGTAATTTCCCAAGAGGACAGAGTATTGCCAGAAGTGTGTCAGTCGGTCTGCAGATGTCTTTCCACGGGAAATGGGGTTAATAAACTAATATTATGAAGCTGAAAGGGATGTTCGCTTATTTTATTTTAAAATATTATTGAAGAAAGCTTTACCGCGGGAAAATACCTGCATTTAATTCCAAACAACAAACGAGCAGTCGGGCGAATGATGCTGATGATGAAATATTAATCAGAGATAGCTCTGTGCCGTGAGTCGTGTGCCTTTCAGAGTTCGGCATTATTACTACGCACCGCAGCGCGTTAAATTAAGAGTAATTACTATTCAAAATATTCTCGTGAAATACCTTTGTAAAGCGCTCGTATAATTAGCCTGAAATTGAGCGCGGCCGCGCTTTTATCGTACAATTATCTGTGTTTCCATATTCCCATTACATTACCAGAAACAGAATGTATCGTGCAGCCGTGTGCCGCCGCGCCACCGCGCAACCGCGCCCAGATTATTTGAATTAACGGTGAAGCTAAATCATTACATTGCGGTTTTAGTGAAATTACGTACAAACCAGAATTGTTTAATTGTTCAATTAATTATCTTACTAGTTTATCAAGAAGCTGGCTTAGCCGGCCGTGGTCTGAATTCTACTGCGGTCAAAGAGCGCGGGAGCCTATGGATAAATAGAACAGTGAAATAATTATTCAAATTGTGCCAGTAGTTCCTCAGATTATCGCATTCAAAGAAACTCTTCAGCTTTATAACATAAGTGTAAATGTCAGAAAGGGAATAAATAAAATAAAATATACAATGGCTACAATGGTACTTACCACAATTTAGTTTTAAATACTCAGGTACTCAGATTTCTTCGTCTTGTTGAAGTCGTTCTAGTTGCTGCTCAGCATTTTCGTATTTCAATGGGTTTTTCTCGATCATATACTATCAGGCCACTTTCGGCTTCACTGGGATTCGAAAACCTTCCCATTGAATCACTCAACCTATAATAATAATAAATAATAAATAAATTTTATTCAAATATTAACAAAATTCACTTATAAAGTGTAAAGTCTCTGATAGGACAAGAAGACCAATTAATAAAAACCCTTTCGTTATTAATTAGAGCTCTCCGAATATCTGCAGAAACTTCAATGATGAAATTACAGGAATCAGAATCTTTCTTGCCTGATTTATGGCTGATTTTCACGACTGACAGAAACTTTTCCAAGGATAGGTCTTCTGTTGTATCGGCCAAATTTTGTTTGTACAGGCACATGAAAAAGTCTTTATCCTGCATAGATGTGGGCACGCCTAAGACGACTAGTCGAGGTCTACGCTTGTGAGGCTCGTCAACTGAGAGGCCAGAGTTCGTGATCTGCGTAAGATTTTTCAACTTCTCAATATCGTCCCGGGTCTCTGTGCTTATAATAACTCCACCGTTCCTTGTTTTCCTTAGAGCTCTAACTTGTAGTTTCATCTCTTGCGGCCGAATTATTTGTTGGACTATGGATTTTGTTTCGTCACTGGTTTTCTGTTTGTCATTGGGGTAAATGGCTACAGAGCTTAGGTTCAACGGCTTAACAAAACTTTTTGAGTCCTTTTTAACCATGTCGGCAAAAGTAGAAGGACTCAGAGCAGATGTTTCTGTAGCTGACACGCGTTGTTTAATGTCCTTTAGCTGTTCCGATATTGCGACTTGCTCCTCAAGGCTGCTGACAGCGTCGTGTGCTCTAATAGCTTTAGTTTTAAGGGACTGGTACTGCACTGCCATCATAGAAACGCCGTGGTTTACTTTTCTACACAGACTACTTATGCGTAGTTTATGGTCTGTATTTAGTTTTCCTCCGTCTGTTGCAATAGCGCACACTTCGTTCAGGCACTGGTCTATAGATGACATCCAGTTCTGGATTTCGGGCGTTGAGATGACTTCCAACTCATCAGGGGGCGCAGGCGCCGGCGCGGGCGGCGCGGCGGGGCGCGGGGCGGAGGGCGGCGTGCGAGCCGTCCTACTACTCCTATCAAAGGGGCTGTTCATTTTCGTTATATAACAGTTTTTTTACAGTTGAAACATTTCCACAAACTAATGCACTCAGTAGAATACAAATCAAAGTATGACACAGATAGCTTTCGAGGTCACAATTCAGCAAAATTAATTAACAATGATATTTGTTGAAAGGCACGTCTGTTCAGCAAAGTGGCCACAATGGTTTCGCAGAAAGAAGTGTAAACATCACACAGGCGGACGCGGCGGCGGGCTATTTATGTTTGGTACGAGTAAATATGCATTAATTGATACGCTGATACATAATACATTAAATTGGGATCCTAGGACAATCCTTAGTAAAAAAAAATAAGCGAACTGTCAAGACAACGTTAATTCCTTGACAATTATTATGTAAAAAAAATTATATTTATTTTAATAAATAAATAAATATTTCCGGACTCACACAGCATCAACTAACCCCAAACTATTTTAAGTTGATCTGTCCTTATATGCCCTGTGCTTTTGAGGTAATAAACGTTTTAACTTTGCCAGAGAATCAGTTACGACGATAACAGAGGCTTGTATGATATAATGTTAAATCTACCTAAAGTAAATCTATAACTATAAATAAAGGTAATAAATAAATATGTATATTGTTTTGGCGGTGTCGTGCGGAGGCGCGCCGCACCCATCACTGGCGCGCTCGTCTCCGCGCTGAATCGAGCACCAGCGACTGGTCCGGTTTACTGGCCTCTGATGTCGCCTCGCGAAGCAACATGCGAATACGCTATTTAAGACTTTTACGGTTTATTTAAAGACGTGTTTATAGATTCATAAAATATTTTTTGAACCTGCGTTTTGAGAGAGATATCAAATTTTTTTTTTTTTAAATGGATGTATAACTTAGAACTGTATTATCAATTAATACATTTTCTTAATACTTGATAAAGAGCCTCATTAATTCGTCGTTTTAAAGCTGAAGGGTTTTATGTTTGAATGATTGTTGGCTGGAACGCGCTCATCTCAGATACTACTGTTCCGATATCAAATATTGTACTTTTAGATAGCATTTTTACCGTGCAGAGCTACAGGCTAGTTGTACCCGCGGGAAATACGCTGTTCCCGTGAGAAAGTCCAAACCGCGGTCAGCGCCCCGCGGCGGCGGCTGCAGCTAGTTCGTTAAATAACAATATAAATCATGTTAATTTATTTATTTATTTTAAGGTTTTAGGAAAACTTACAGCTAAAAGCTATGTTTCATTAGTGAGCCTGACACTGGCTATACTCGTATTGCGCCATGTTAGCAATCAGATTGAACAAGCTAATTCAACTTCAGTCGAGCACAAAATACTAATTTCCTGCTCATCGCAGGTCGTGCTGGCTGTAGTTTATATCCCATATCGCAAACTTGGACAACGTTATGGTCTCGACTCGGTTTAGATTTTCGCCGAAGGGCTTGAGTTTGCTGACTGCTGACACGCCGGCAAATTTCGACTGCACTGGCTTTATTAGTGCAGTTGATTGAACGCAGACGTCGCCCGTGGCAGTTTTTGATAGCCATTGGCTCAGTTAATATCTCACTGGCCGCTGCTGTTGGCCGCTATCACTCGCCTTTGACTTTCACACGCTAGATTATAATTAACAAGGCTCGAAGTGTGACTGCAATCTCGTAGCCGCGTAGCGCTTTCGTAGCTCGCCCGTAGCACCGTAGCTCTCGGAGTGCTGTAGCAGATTCGTAGCACATTTAATGATATCACACGAAATCTCTTTTTAAGTTCCGTTATTTATTTAGAATAGAATAAAATAAATTTATTTTGACACACACAGCAACAAAGAAGATACTTATAAATCCAAACTATACAATATTACAGAAATCCATACATACGGCGAAATTTATCATTGTTATTTATTAATATGATTTCTGGGTTAAGTTGAGATTAGGATAACTCAAGAACCTCTAGGGAGCAGTTATGATATTAAAATGGGGCCAATTTTCTGGTACTAGTTTTCAATCAACAAGGTAGCTGCCCGCACTACCTATTGCTCCAGGATGCCATCATCATATCCTGGTTTCCTTATCATGCGTGCTCTGCTGAAATTACTCTTTTCCAAATAAAATCGGGTCACAACAAACCACAAAATGTTCTAAAAGTCGGACAAAAAGACTCACAAAACTATATTTTTCTTATGATAAAGAAATAATTCTTGAATGCCATCGATGCGTTTAATCGAAGGATCACGTTAGAATCGGTTACGTATGGGCCTCTTATCGTTTTCAATGAAATTGTTCAACCTTAGTGAAGTTTATCACTATCAATTTGTATATTCATAATTCTTGAACTTCTTGACTGCATCCGCAATAAACGATCTAAGAGATGTAACGAACGGTAATGTGAGTACTCGTAAGTTTATGAAAAGCGAGGTTTCTGCATTTTGCTTCGGATAAGTGGGTGCTCTAGATAGCGGTTAAAATCACTTATACTTGGGAGATCTGGTGTGCTTGGAATGTAAGTGTTGTTTATAAATGGATAGATAAGTCAGTACCGTAAATTCTGTCGTAATTTTAAGTAACGCCGAAACAGGTTTCATGACACGAGAGTGTAAAATTATAAGCTAGATATTGTAAGTACCCTGACAATTCCACGTAACTTGTAACCTTGTTATAAATAAAGAATCTTTAGACTTGAAACTTTTAAGGGAACCAGGATCTGATGATGGCATTACAGAGGAAGCAAGGAGTACCACTGCAAATGATAGGAGGAAACACGTTTCTCTTTAGGCCCTGCCCATTTCTCGAATCAGTAGGTGATTATTAAAATTTCAGTTACAGTCGCTTATGTACCTCTGTTAAAAAAACATTTTCTGGAATTATATATTATACATAATTATATATTACGAAACATAGTAGTGGGACCGTAGGTAATTGTTAAATTGAAATTGAATAAAGGGAGCCTACTCCCCCGCGCCCCGCGCCCCGCGCCCCGCGCCCCGCCCCCAGTGACCTTACACTTATCCCTCGGGCGAAGTGAGCGAGCTATTATTGTCACTTCACTATTTTCATGAACGCTCTCTGATGCAGGCTTCTATTTGTTTAGTCATTTGTGAGGCTCGTTTGTATAAGGATTACTTGATGGGATGCCTATTCTCTTTGGGTAAAATATTGTTGGAATCCGAAACTTATGTTCATAATTGATCTTTTATGTTCAATCATACGATGATTATTTTCATAATTAAAAATAAAAATGTTTATTTCAGTAACTTATAAATTAAACATACCTACATGTATTGGAGTCCCCCTTTAAGCAAAATTTGCTTGTATCGGAGGAAACCGCTCTTGCCAGATTAATAATTAACAATTTATAATTGGTTTACTGCAAATAATATTTTTGTGAAAAGTAACAAATTAAAACTGTTTAAAGTGTATAAGAAAAATTAAAATTTAGAATTTAAAATACCTAAATAATTAGCAAAACTATATAATATTTTCAAGATCTAGATCAAACAATTAACCAAATTTGTGTAAGATATAATGAACCAATGTAGAGTGTGTTTTGTATTAATGAGTTAGGTAGTTCTTTTCCAATATAACCGGCCTCATAAGAGTCGGGTACCAGAGTAGAAAAACCGTTGATTTATCTATGTATGTGCGTGTGAGTTTTTAGGCATTAAAGCCTGATCCTTTGTACAATGGTCTCTATTTCATCATAGTTTTTTGTCAACAGCAATTCAGTGAGTGATTTCTTGCATTTAAATAGTGTCATTGAATATATTCCTAATCGTTTATTTAGCAGATTATAAATATATGATGATTGCCAAACATATTGTCTTCTTGCAAATATAGTTTTGACAGCAACTACGGGTGTTGGATCTTTCGTTCTTCGACTAGGACGAGGAACCTTTCCCAGCTTAGCATTGTAAAACAATGATTTATGGATTCTTAGCAACAGCTGATGTATGTAGAGTTTTCTAACACTAAGTATTCCCGATTCAAGGTATAAGCTATATGTAGAGAACCTATAGGGCCTATATACCTATAATATGTTTTTAGCTTTAGTCAAGTCACTTTACCCATATTAATTTATCTTAGTTATAAGCTTTTTGATTCCCAAATAAATAAAATAAAATAAAAAATACGTAGCTACCGCATATTGCTGCCGTGCAATGAGTAAAACGCCACACGTGTAATGTTGGTTGTCTTGGTTGCAGATTCGACAGACTAGCAGCGGAACACCACTGCCTGCGCATCAAACTGCTCGGCGACTGCTACTACTGCGTCTCCGGCCTGCCCGAGGCGCGCACTGACCACGCCAAGTGCTGCGTCGAGATGGGCCTCGACATGATTGACGCCATCGCGTGAGTCTCCCTCTATTTATCCTCCTACTGCTACTGCTACTACTGCTGCGTGCCAGGCCGCTCGCGGCGTGCACCAACCATGAGAAGTGCTTCGTCAACATAATCGACGCTATCGCGTGAGCACCACTGTCGGTTTATTATCCTCTATCAGGCCCGATTATAGCGTCAAAATCTGTTTGCATCCACCGTGAGCCTTCAAACTTAACCAAGTCATCGGTCCATCTCGTTGGTGGCAGTAAGAGTCAGGCTTGCCTGTCCAGGGTTTCCATCCGGAAACTTTTTGGCCCACCACTGTCTTATACACGCTTTATGGCAAGCGTTTGCCTATCTCCCATTGCGTAACCCCTGTTACAGTGTTGTATAGCATTACCCTGTACGTGACAGGCTGGTGCGCGAGGTGATGGCGGTGAACGTGAACATGCGCGTGGGCATCCACACGGGGCGCGTGCACTGCGTGGTGCTCGGCCTGCGCAAGTGGCAGTTCGACGTGTGGTCCAACGACGTGACGCTCGCCAATTATATGGAGAGCGGGGGCATTGCCGGGTGAGTGTTCTACCGACTATGTGACGAGTGAAGGCTTGTGGCACTGTGCTACTGAGGCACATATAGCCTGCGTAGAAGCAACAACAATATAACTGGTAATAACGGAGAAGAATGCCTTTCATACCCTTAAATAAGGTACTATTCCCAGGGGTGTTGCTAATCATGTATAATACATAATATTCATTTTCTGAGTTCATCAGTGGTGTAGAATTTGAATATATAATTGACAGACGCGTGCACATCACCAAAGAAACCCTGGAATGCCTCGGCGACGAGTACCAAGTGGAACCAGGCTTGGGCTTCCAGCGCAACGCCTACCTCAAGGACCACGACATCGAGACCTACCTCATCGTGCCCGACAACACCAGCCGCGTGGTAACTACCACACCGCTAACTATCACTCAATTTTCTTCTTTTTTTTTGACGCTCATTCGCTTGACGGTAAGCGATGATAGGGTCTATGATAAAACCATATCGTAGCAATGTTTAAATGTGGTGGAATCTCTCTTTTATCGAACGAGAAATGTTAGCGTTGTGAGTGTGTTGTTGAGCTTAAATAATGTTGTGTTTGTGCAGGACAAGAAGCCGCGGCAAGGCGCCGGCGCGGCCTCCAACGGCGGCTCCGGCGTCTCCAAGGAGCTGCGGGTCATGGGCCACGGATCGCAGCACGGCAAGCACGCCTCCAAGTCAGTATTACAATAGAATAGAATAGAACCTCTTTATTGCTTCAAACATGGTATAAAGGTGATAATAATTACATATAAAGTCCACATGTTTCACAAAAAACTAGCATGCAATAATTAATTAAATCTAGGATAAATGTCAAAATAATTCATAAAAATTATTTTCATTCAGCCATTTAAATAGTTTTTCTTAAATATATAATTATTCATTAATTTAATTTCATTTGGAATTTGATTATACCTGCACCTTTACTTACAGTCAGTCACCAAGCTCTTCAGCATGAGGTTCAAAGTAGTAGGTTTATCGGACATATCGGTATTGCCTGCTCGGGCGATAGCGCTCTACGGAATTCTATTACTCGCAATATCCGTCCGCTCGAGCCGCGCCGGCTGGCCCCATATTACATATTAGGGAATAGGTTTCCGCTACGTTGCGCTTCCATAACAAGCATTTTTTTTCGCAAGAGAGATCCTCCCGTGCTAGGTATTAACTTCAGTATCATATTTATAGACTAAACCAAGCTTTAATAACAAATCCTGTATAAAACTCGTTAAAAAGTTTCCAAACAAACATATCACTATTTTATGAGTTGTTTTAAAAATCATAAATTTATATCGCATACCTGGATGAGCCATGATTTCATGTACGTACTCAGAAAATGGTGACTAAAACTTAATTGAATATCAAATCTTAATGAAATTTAATAATACCACATAATGCAACTTTATTTTTATGAAGAATGCCTGTGTGAAGAAAATAGTGTTGAGTGTGTGTGATGGTCGCAGGGTGGAAAAAGCAACCGAGACGAAGCAGCCGGAGGACGAGGTGAACGAGTACCTGATGAAGGCCATCGACGCGCGCTCCATCGACCAGCTGCGCCGCGAGCACTGCTACCCGCTGCTGCTGCTGTTCCGCGACTGGCGCCGCGAGTGCAAGGTACCCACACTCACCCAGCTCAGTACCTGATGAAGGCCATCGACGCGCGCTCCATCGACCAGCTGCGCCGCGAGCACTGCTACCCGCTGCTGCTGCTGTTCCGCGACTGGCGCCGCGAGTGCAAGGTACCCACACTCACCCAGCTCAGTACCTGATGAAGGCCATCGACGCGCGCTCCATCGACCAGCTGCGCCGCGAGCACTGCTACCCGCTGCTGCTGCTGTTCCGCGACTGGCGCCGCGAGTGCAAGGTACCCACACTCACCCAGCTCAGGATGAACGAGTACCTGATGAAGGCCATCGACGCGCGCTCCATCGACCAGCTGCGCCGCGAGCACTGCTACCCGCTGCTGCTGCTGTTCCGCGACTGGCGCCGCGAGTGCAAGGTACCCACACTCACCCAGCTCAGGATGAACGAGTACCTGATGAAGGCCATCGACGCGCGCTCCATCGACCAGCTGCGCCGCGAGCACTGCTACCCGCTGCTGCTGCTGTTCCGCGACTGGCGCCGCGAGTGCAAGGTACCCACACTCACCCAGCTCAGTACCTGATGAAGGCCATCGACGCGCGCTCCATCGACCAGCTGCGCCGCGAGCACTGCTACCCGCTGCTGCTGCTGTTCCGCGACTGGCGCCGCGAGTGCAAGGTACCCACACTCACCCAGCTCAGGATGAACAGACTCCACAATGCCACACCCCATGGACCATAATCTCGCAGCCGTCAATGCCCTGCTGCAAATCTCAGCAAGTCAATAAAACCTATTTTACAAATCCGCACGGCAAATTAAGTTTTAAAACTCGCACCTGTCTTATTAAAAGTTATAAACATTTGAAGCTACAATTAAAACTTGGGAACGTGTGTTGAAAATAATCAATACATTTCGGATCTTAAAAAGTAAAAGTCAATGTATTCAGCCTAGTACAAGTAGGCGTGCAAATGTTAAGTCAAAAATAAAATTAATTTCTAGTACACATTCAACTTCATAATTTTTTCTTAAAAATGTATCCATGGGTGATGGTCACACCCTTTTGTATTTCAAAGGAGGCCTAACTCTAAGGATGACAAACTTGACAACTACTAAAGTAGGTAAATCAATTAATATATCCTGAGACAGTGGAATCCATTTAAATGGATTATCGAATGTCATAGGTATTAACATAATCAGTCTCGCAAAGAACATTCAAGCAGTCATTAAACTTTTGGGAGTTTACCATAAATATTGCTTTGTAGTATTAATATTTCGAAGTAGGAATGTGATTGTATCGTGTCTCCTCCCTGGCGGAGTGCTGTGTAGTGTATTCGCGGCGCGTTGTTGCAGTACAACCGGTCGCGGGACCGCATGCTGCGGGTGTACTTCATCTGCTCGCTGCTGGTGTACGGCGCCGTCTCGCTGGTGCAACTCCTCTCCTTCCACATGTGAGTGCCTCTTCACTCCTTAATTATCCTGAAAACAATTAAAAAATGAAAAGCCGTGTTGGCTAAGTGGGAGGACACTCGACTTTCATTCCGAAGGTTGTGGGTTCAAACCCCGACACGCACCTCTGGATTTTTCTTCTTCAGAAATGTATGTGCGCTTCAAACACGTGCTTTAAGGGTGAAGGTAAACATCGAGAGGAAACCGGCATGTTTTGAAAACTTTAAAGAGTTTGAAGGACATGTGACATTCACCAACCCACACTTGTCCAGCTTGGTGAATTTAGGCTTAATCTCTCTCGCCAAGAGAGAAGTCCCTGTGTCCCAGCTGTGGGAACGATAATAGGGTGATGATGATGATGAGAGTTCTATTCTGAGGTTCCGATATTGTAGAAAGATTCCGTCAGACTTCTCGGAATCTTTGATATTAGCTATCAAAGATTCCGATTAGTCGATTTTTACAGATAGTAAAATGTAGTATTTTTTAACTAAAAAAAATTCTAATGAGCCCCTTCAAAATATGTTTGTTTATTAGTTTGTATGTGATATGTGATGCGGTGTGTTGCAGCACGCTGGACGGCGCGGCGGCCATGATGGCGAGCGCCGCCGCCATCACAGTGGCCACATTCTTCGTGCTGTGCTACCAGTGCAAGGTAATACCTCGCACATCTCCAGTCCTGGAGGGCAAAACTCAGAACCATGATGTAAAAACGAATTCAAAATATATCGAAAAACTAAGGGAAAGAGGAGACTGAGAGGTAAGGCCCTCCTGGTCCTTACATTTCCGTCTAGGTGACAAACCCTTCAAGGGATGCAAAGACTGCAACAGGTCGCAGATTCGTTTCCCGTTGACAATAGGGTGTACTTAAATCACTCTAGGGTGGTTTATGATTAGTAAAGAGATTTAACAGACAAATAATGGAAAAGATAAGCAGAAAACAAACAGCCTTGGCATAACCTGTAGGATGCCTATGCCCTTGGCGGGGTACCAAATTCTGAATATGATTAATATAAAATTATAAGAATACAACTTATGTCAATTTCTTAACAAAAAAGGTATTTATTTTGGTCAGGAGCTGCCGCCGCCCGTACGACACGCTTCGCTGGTGATCCACAACAACCGCGCCGTGGCGCAGCTCATGTCGCTGATCGTCTCCGTCGCCGTGGTGCTGCAGATCCAGCTGGTGATGGCGAGTATCCCTCCCCTCACTCCCCAGTCTCCGACCCCCACGCCGCATTTACCAGGGCTGTAGTTCGTCCGTGTCCTGGCTACTTTGAAGAAGCTGACTCTGAATGTCTCAGTGGATCTTGTGATTCACTTCACAGCCACAGAAGAGGCCAGAAAAGAGTAGAAGTTGAGGGTTCTCATAAATGCGGCCCTGAATCGATACAAGGAACAGTCGCACTGGTTAGGGTCTAATTAAGGACTATGTGGATAATTTGTGACGGCCCATTACTAGGCCATAACCGCACCAACTCATGGCGGATCACTGACAGTGTGACCGTGCGGCCTTGCGTGCTCGGGGACACAGAAATAAGAGATTAGAATGTATGTGTGTTGTGTCGCAGGTGGAGGCGGTGCGCGCCGTGACGCAGCAGCCCGACGTGCTGCGGCGCTACAGGCGGGACGACCGCTACTGCCCCTACCAGATGAACGAGGTACTACCACTTAAACAATACGCTAATTCACTTATTATGGGAGTCCGTTTTAATTTTTTTTATTTATGCATTAAAACGTAAACATATCGGAAAAAAAACAATGCTGTAAGTATATTTTAGAAATTCAATAATAAAGTTCAATGTGCGCAAAAAACTAAATCTTCGAATAGGGTGTCAGTGCAAGATGCGTGTGTTATTTTATTCAAAACCGCCATTCTGTCATGACTGCCAATGTGTGGCATTTGTCTACTGTTGCTTAACAACAATTTCTTTCAAATTGTCGCTATTAAATTTAAATACCCTATTCATTCCCCGAATTTTGCTGTGATGTTGGTGGTGTTTTTCCAGGTTTACATGAGTCTGACGTTGCTGGGGATGGTGGCGTGCGCCGTGCACCAGCAGCTGTCGACGCTGGCCAAGGCCGCGCTGCTGGCCGCGTCGGCCGGCGCCTACGTGGTGCAGGAGCTGCGCTCCGAGGCCATGTATCGCGAGGCCTTCCGGGACTACCTGTAACTATAACTTGGTCTTGCCTTGAGGGGATGCTGATGCCCAAAACTTGGCAAACCAAAGCGTTGTCACTACACGGTCATTTCACTGCTCAAGAGCTCACAACGTTTGACTTTATGCGAAGTGAGTCATTGCAAACTGGCACTATGCGGCTCTCTCGACTCGGCTCGGCTCGGCGCAAGCACACTTTCTCACTCCCGCGCGTTGTCTCGTGTAGCGCGAAGAATCGGAATGAACTATGTATTAGTAAATAAATAAATATTTCCGGACTAATACACACAGCATCACCTAACCCCAAACTAAGCTGAGCTTGTACTATGGGTACAAGTTAGATGACGGATATACAACATAGATAATTTTCTTTATTGAAGTGAAACTTCTTTAGAATCGTTGTGATTTCAAACCGGATGAAACGGAAAAAAATGACAGGTAAGCCAATCTTAAACGCTAACAAGGTTAAGCAACTTTGCGCGACGCCAGTACTTGGATGGGTGACCGCCCGATCAAAATCTTTTTACAGTTTTTTTTTTTTTATTCATCTCATTCTTTTGTCGATTTACTGAAGTTTCAATTCTATCGTGTGTGAATCGCACCCACACCTTTTTTTTTGTATATACATACATATATAATACATAGAAAACACCCAGACCCGATACCAGAAATTGTAGATCTTACAAAAACTGGTCGATCGTCGCGACGGAAGTCGAACTTTTGCGCCTCACTTTCGCCCACCGAGCCACAGAGGCCGTCGATTGATCTGTTGACGAGTGTTGCGAGTGCGGTGACACAGTGCGCGTGTGTTCCAGGTCGCGGTGCGGGGCGGGCGGCGCCGCGGCGGGCGCGGACGCGGCGCTGGCCGTGGCGGCGGCGCTGCTGCTGGCCCTCCACGCGCACCAGTGCGAGGCCTCCTACCGCCTCGACTTCATCTGGAAGCAGCAGGCCAATGGTTACTTTCTTCTTGTCTCTTTCTATCTAGTCTCCTGTAGTGCCGTGCTTTTAGCGTATTTGACAGATTTAGTTATTGGATGACGTGTTCGTTTACGTGTCTATCATCCTACTTAACTAGTTGGATGATGGACACGCTGAGCTGTTTATACTTGTGACCTACTATAATTCCTCAATACAAAGGTTATGTATCTGTTGCAGAGGAGAAAGAAGAGATGGAGCACCTAGAAGCGTACAACCGCAAGCTGCTCGCGAACATCCTGCCCGAGCACGTCGCGCAGCACTTCCTCTGCAACGACAAGAACATCGACGTAAGGCGCACGCGCACTCACGCATGCCACATTGTTTGTCTCTCCTGATTATTCGGTTTTCAGCAGAAAAATTACTAAATGAGTGATACTAGTGAAAAGCCTTCATTAGGGAGTTGTAATAATAAAATACCCCGTTCAATCTAACGGCTAAAAATGTGATATACGTCAATAGCCACAATTTTTTACGAATTCTCAGCTGAAACATTTGTCAAAAAAAATTACTCGGGTATTTTTCCATAAATTGACAAAAAATATGTGAGAAGTGTCTTGCCTCAATGTACGGTATCCTCCTTGCAGTACCGATTTGTATGCAGAACGGGTTACCAGTTAGAGACGCATACTGTACAAATTCTATACATATCATATTGTTTTAGTTCTTGGATCTAAAGAAGTAACAACTACCGGTAAACAAGATCGCAGTGACGAGAAAGTACAGAACATTATCTTTTAGTCTATTTTTTTTAAGGTTTCGAAATGTTTTCTTGATATCCTTGAACCTTGTGTGCAACCTTGTGAACCTGTTCGCCTTGGGGATTTATGATTTGGTTGGGTTTTTAAAAAAACGAGGTTTGTGAGGGATTCCTCACTTACCCACTAAAATGCCACTGTAGAACGAGTCGACGATGTCTTAAACAAGCCTATTGTCAGTAATTCATCTCCAACAACAAATCATCGCTAGTTATATCATAATATTTAAAAGGATTTTGGGCTAATTTTGGATTGTTTCATCGGCCACCCAGGATTTGGGCTGGGACGTAAGTGGTGGTTTCTTACTGACTTTGTTCTGCTTCTCTGTGTACCTCGCCGGAGCCGGAGTGGTAGAAAGCACCTATGTTCACCATGAACCGATAGAAGGTTGCCTCGTTGGATGAAGTCGGCGCATGAAGCCCGCTTGCTCTGCATGCCATCGGTAAACTCGGTTCAGCTGAAACCTCGGCTTATGTATGAAACGAAGACAAAATTTTTTACTCTTCCAAATTGATAAGAAACCGAAAATGAAAAATTTTCACGATTGGCCCAACTTCAGCATTATCATTTTGTTTATTTTTCGTGTACGATTGGCACCGGTTACGCAAAGCCGCGGAGGTGGTGCGCCGCCTGGCTGAGCTCGGTTCGCCGCGCCCGCTCGCCGCCATCTCCTCGCTTCTGTAGACACTTCATTGATTCCATTTCTCATTGTTACTCATGGGTATCTTCATTTGGGAGGTTTTATTTATTATTTTCCTATTTCTTCCTTTATCTCATTATAATTGCAAACTTCCACTGCATCACCCAAATGCTAACAGCCCTCGCACGTTCGAGACGCCTTTTTGATTCAGATCGTCCGTTAAACTTTTGGCAGTCCCATCGCTGGACGGGTGACTTCATGGTGGCGTCCGAATGATGCGGGGGTGTAAAGCATGAGGGGTGAGGCTATGTATGTGTGCAGGAGCTGTACCACGAGCAGTGTGACTCTGTGTGCGTGCTGTTCGCGACCATCCCCAACTTCTCGGAATTCTACGTGGAGCTGGAGGGCAACAACGAGGGCGTGGAGTGCCTGCGCCTGCTCAACGAGATCATCGCAGACTTCGACGAGATCCTCGCGGAAGACCACTTCAAGTATATCGAGAAGATCAAGAGTACCGGCGCCACATATATGGCAGCCTCTGGTAGTTTTTTACTTTTTTTTTACATAGATTGCGAACGAGTCCGTGCTGTTCATTGTTTTTAAGGAGAAGAGCTCATGGATACGATCTCTACTTCTAAAGGGTCTGAATCACCACAGACAAATTTTCTCGTCAAATTCAAATAAATATTATTGCTGAACTTTTCTACGTACAATAAATACATTGACCAATATGGTCAGATTTCAAATTTTGACAGTTACACCAAATGTTATTTATACATGTTGCCCAATGACTGGTTATTCTTGTCGGTTGAAAATCTATATTGTGACGTCTCAGAAGAGCGAACAATACATTTTTCGGATTGGAGCCAACCAATGAGTCGACAATAACAGCCCGTGGCAGTGTGTGCCCTGTGAGCAGGAGTTGTGCGCGTTGCAGGGCTGACGGCGGCGACGCGCGACACGGAGGGCTACCGGCACGTGACAGCGATGGCCGATTACGCATTGCGCTTGCGCAAGCAGCTCAAGTACGTCAACGAGCACTCCTTCAACAGCTTCCGCATCCGCATTGGTGAGTTGTCTGCTTGTCTATCTGTCTGTTTGACAGGTCTCTTCCGGTACGATAGGTGAGTTGCCGCTCGCTAGCTTTGCGAACGACGCGCGTCTTACTGATAGACTTAGACTGCATCTACTTTGCAGTTGGAGAGCTGATGGCTTCTTTCACGGCCTGGCATTCAAATAGCTTTTCAACTGCGAAGTTTCATTTAGAATTAGTCAATCCCCCAAAAATCCTGTTTTAGCGAATATATTTTCTGCTATTTTATAATTTTGTAAACAATAGCGCTGTGAATATGTGTAAATTTACTATAAATCCCAACCTTTCTAATGCATCGCAGCAACATTCTAAAAAGGGAGTTGGTGCCATTTTTGGAGGTTGGAAGTATGCGATATTGTACGATATGGTACAACTTTATTATGTATTGCGAAATACATAATAAAACTGTACTAGTTAATTCATCATTCTCTTGCCCTTATCCCACATTACGTAGGGTCGGCACAACATGTTTTTTCCTTTCATTTTCCTCTGTCACTCGTTATCTCAACACTCAAAATTGTATTAGTAGGTAAATGTAAAATAATTGTATTGTAAATTATGTATTCGTGATATTCAATTGATATCTGTTTCATAAAAACTACAAACTTCTAGTAACTTCTTTTTTGGTGTTCTGTTGAGTAAAGAGGACTGGATGGCAGGTGGGCGTACGGGGGGTGTCGTTGTTCGGAGGGTGACCGTGTGTGTGTCGCAGGCATCAACATCGGGCCCGTGGTGGCCGGCGTCATCGGCGCGCGCAAGCCGCAGTACGACATCTGGGGCAACGCCGTCAACGTCGCGTCGCGCATGGACTCCACGGGCGTCTCCGACCACATTCAGGTGAGAAGGCTCACTCGATTGGAACCATAATGCAATGCTTTGCGACTTGTTGAGGCCATGTGGAGCGCGCCATGCGAATTTCTTTCAGCCACGAGCCCCTCTCGCAAGGCGTGCCTTGTCGACGAGACGTTGCGACGTGGTACATTGTTGTGCGCAGGTGACGCAGGACGTGCACGACATCCTCGCGGCGCGCGGCTACAACATGCGCTGCCGCGGGCAGGTGGACGTCAAGGGCAAGGGCACCATGACCACCTACTTCCTGGACGACTTCGGCGTCGACATCGAGGAGCCCCTGCTCGAGAAGCAGCCCAGTGGCAGCGAGGACCCCTACCTGGTGAGAACATGCTACATCTATATTCTGTTCAGCACCGCTTTAAAAGAACGATCTTAAAGGAGGATCGCGTTCAATTTCAGAACCCTCAACCGTCCACATCGGGCATGGCGCGCGCCGGGCCCAGCGGCGGCGACGGCGCGGGCTGCAGCGGTGTGGGAGGCAGCGGCGTCGGGAGCAGCGGCCTGCCGTGGAGCGGGCGCCCGCCGCCGCGCCGGTACATGGACGACGACGACGACGACGACGACGACGATGATTATGACGACGTCGAGGTGCCGGTTAAGAGTGAGAGGAGAGAGGAGGCGGTGCGCGTGGGCGGGCTGGCGGCGGACGTGGGTCCGCGCTCGCCGGCGGAAGTGCGCGCGCGGGCGCGATCGCAGCTGGAGCGGCCGCGGTCGTTGGCGGACGAGGGCGCGCTGCCGAGCTTGGCGGAGCTGGTGCTGTCGCACGCGTACAGCGCGGACGGCGCCGGGGCGCGCGAGCCGCCGCCGAGCCCGCCGCGGCGCGCCACGTCGCTGGCCGACATCCTGTGGCGGCGGCGGCGCGCGCAGCCGACCGACACCGTCATCGCCAACCCCATGCTGGTGCGCCTCGCCGGCACCGAGTTCGCGCTCTCGTCCGACTGCGTCTGAACATATCGTCCATTCGGTCCGGTCGTAGAAAGTCCGGGACAAAGGCCTCGGCCGCGCGGCCAGCGGGTGGCGGGCGCAGTGTGGGGAGACGTGCTCCGAGAAAACGCCGCTGCCCATCTTCTGGTCAGTTTCCCCGAGCCGTGTCCCACGACGCCCACGGCAGCAGACGAGTATGTTTTATAACAGTGAATCAATTAAAGGCTAAGGAAAAATAGCCGTTAAGTCGGCACATGAACCTGTAAAATTTTATTCAAATTGCTTAATTTTTAGAGAGTGTTAAAAAAGAAAGTGTGAAACACATCGTAGAAGAAACATAGTTGCGTGTCGTAGATTACGGCGGGGTGCCTGCCGCCCGCGGACGCGGGGACGGCCGAGACTCAATTGCTTTTTATAATAGTAATGCTAAATCTAGAAAGATGTGCCAAATCATTGATTTTATTAGGTACATGTTTTATCTCTTGGAATTTTATCATCAAACATCAACCTATAAAACTTTTGTAAGCATCGTAGATTAAAAATACGTAAGTCAAACCTAACAGAATCTCGTTGAAGCTTCATAAAAGAGCGAGCACGTCCCCCAACGCGCTGGCATTATGGCAACCCTTGCATTTAGCCTCTAAGAAATGAATTACCGTATCCCTAGTAATAGTTAATTAAGTACCAAAGATTTAGAATGGTAAAGAACTAATGTAACAAAGTATACATGTTTCTCACGTTAGATTTTCTAGATATTCTTATTCAAAGACATTACGAAGAATTTCTAGAAAACTATGTGCTACCTAGTATTAGGTATCGTGAGTGTACATTCAGTTAAACTTAAGACCTAATCTCCCGATCGAGCTTAAACCGTACCTACAAGTAGGCCGAGCATGGCATCTCCCCGGCAAGTTTCTGAAAATACCTTCTAAATTGTAATTTATACAGATAAAAGATATGAAATCATTTATTTCCATTGTTTGGTTTTACAAATCTTAGAAACTTTCTACATTAGAAATACTATAGCATCAACCTTTTTAATTTCAAGGCTTTTTATTTGCCTTTTCTCCCGCGAGTAGCCACAAACAAAGCCAGATTTAAGCTAAGCTCCACTACAATGTTTCTATAAAAAGCAAAGCCTTTACTTGCACGGTGGCTATAATTTGCGCCGAAGATTTTCGAAAACAACATGGACTAATTTAGTTTGCCAATATTTATCGGGATGAGGAAAATCAAAGATAATATTATCTAATTTAATGTTTTGTGCTGGATAACTCTGTAGAAGCTTATGTGAAATCTGGACGGTGGGGTCTACTATGAGTCAGTGATTTCTCTTATTGCGTCTAGCGTACTTTTATCTAAATGAAGCAAGGTGGTCTGATCAAGCAAAAATGCAGATCAGACACTTAATATTAAGATAATTACATATGTATTAAGATAATAAATATCGTCTGATTCTACAATTATTCTTATAAATAGGTTTAATGTTGTATCCGGCGACAAATCCTACAATCATTTCAGGCTACCACTCGTCTGATAACCGCGTTACGAATATCTAGATGCCGTGTTTGTCGCACAAATAGGTAAATTACTAATAAAACATAAAGGTAATATTTTTATAAATAAATGTTCTTTTAAAATTTAGTTTCTATGCGATAGTGATCAATACAAACAAGTGCATCACTCAATTTCATTCACATTGCTCTTCCTCAACAAACAATATTTTTTTTGAATAGGTGTACTTACGGTTTGGAGCCCGTACCGAGAGCATGTTCCCGAAACTGCAGTTACAGTTTCGGGCAGTCGCAAGCTGCGGTCTGACAGACAACACGTCACGGCGGACCCTCTACTAAACCTACCATAACCTACTTGTACGAATAAACCGTGAAACCTTACAAACGACTCTTTTAAGTCAACGTACTCCTATAGATAAGCTTGTAGGGAGCTCAGCACGCAACCTACATCTTTGTTTCTATTTTCTAAACAATTACATAATTTGATACTTAGATAAAAGTGACGTAAGTATTAGCCACACCATAAAGTCCGTTGAAGACACCAATGTATTGGAATCAAGTTGCGCTGTGTTATCAATCAGGCCGGCTCTGAACTTACCTAGTTTAATTTACAAGAAACCTTTTTGGGCCCATCAATTGTTATCTGATCTTCGAGTCTACGGGTCCCTGATGATAGAGTCCTCGTCCTGCCCTCAACCAAGTTGCACCATCTCCAGCTTACAGTTCGCCTTCCGAACTATTTCGAGGAGCTTCTCGAGAGTGCTCGCTCATGTTTATGATCTGTGGAAGTGTTTTCCCAGTACTAGTAGTAATTATCTTCTTCTCTATAATATGTTCAAATAACGGTTCATCAAACCTTTTTTTTTATTGTGTACTGATATTATAAAATTATTATACACTCTAAAATTATTATCTATAATTACCTACTTTTATTCACTAGTTTATCAAGTATTGAAAATCAAAAGATGTTAAATTTTAATGAAATAGTTACACGTCGAATCCTGTAGACTAATAAAAGAGGATTTTTCTTAAATTTTGTAAGTATTAATTATTGTACAATTCCTATAATCTCATGTGAATACGTTTACGATTAAATTAGTTAGTATAACACTGTAGTGTGGGCACTGAATGTTAACAATTACTGCAACAGTAGGTATTAATATGTCAATAGTCAAAGGCATCTCGTGGAAATACGTTGACCAAGATGTGTCAGGCTCGCGTGAGTGAATGCATCTGTCAGCACGCGCCCGGCGCCCGGCCTGAGTGGCTGGGGGGCGCAGCTTCCGTATTCTACGAGCTCTTCCAATAGTAATCTTTCAACGAACCCGTGACACATGCACATCGCTCGTCTGTGCGGAATGCAACCAGTGAATATCGGATATCTCTAGACTATTCGCGGAATGGGCAGACAAGTTGGGCTGAGAGTTCGTAATACCGTGGAAGGTATTGTAAGCGGTTTATTGCAATAGGCTAGTTGACTCATTTTGGAAAACCATTTCAATTGATTCCTTATATAGGTACATTATAAAAATACCACATTAATATTTCTGTAAAAAAAACAATGCTTATTAAATTATTCAATAATGAATTTCAAATTTCTAAAAGCGCGTCACGTGACGGGAACCTGCTATAGACGGCGGCCGGCGTGTAGTTTTGTACTACTCAGTGTCGTCACAGGCCGGCATACCAACGCCATTTTGAAAAGTAGCGTTTTAAGTTGCGTGATCAAAGGCGAAAATATTACAATTTTAATAATGATGTCTTCAAACCTATTTTAAAACAATGTGTCAGTTATTTCGGTTCAAAAAAATTGACTATTAACCAGTAACAATTTATTTAATATTTGAATGATAGTCAACTACCCTATTAGTTGCAGGCTCGGCGGCCGGCGCACCCCGCGCTGGGCGGGGGCGGTGGCTCCACTTTTACGTATATCGTCTAACTGTGATGTACTTAATATTCCTGTTGTGCGTAGTTGTAAGTAGGCTAGGCTATTGAATGAATGTGAATTCAACATTGAATATTTGTACCAAGTAGTAATATTGTGATGTTCGTAACTTTCGGCTTACTTTACGCAGGTACATTTGAATTGCTAAAATTAACAAGACTAGGTACTTATTCGTCAAACGAAATCTATTTTTGATGTTATATATTTAGTAAGTTATTTTAATTTTTTTATTAATATTAATGGAGTTGTTAAGGTACTTTGACTCAAGGCGTCGCGACTTATAAAGACACCCGACTACATTTTGAAAAGTATCCAGGTACTGTCTCGGCCCATACATTTTGGTAAAACGTGTCATTTTGCCATCATTGTTTAAAAATTTCTTTGCAACTAAATACATTCTCTTTTTTTTATTAATAGAGGTAGGTACCCACATAATTTTGTGAATATATGTGAATATTTGTGTTTTAAAACTTCAAACTCTTATAAAATTGAATAATAATTATGTGAATACATCTATGTATTGAAATAAACGATATGTACCTACGTACTAAATTTTATCAACATGTATATACCTACGTTATTGGAGATAATGTATTTAATGAATTTGTTATTGCTGTGCTCAAGTTGTCAAAACTGATAAAACGCAATATTAATATAATCTTACATAATATTGTAAGATTCACATTTAAATCATACGAAAATGTCATAGGTAGGTAAATGTAACTACTACATAGTGAAGGTTAATTGTATGTCCGATATTATTAAATTAATTATTACATACCGTTCTATTGTTGTAGAAAATATATATTCATATGTTAACCGAACTAGATGATTATTCGATTCTTTTACGTACATAGGGCTTGTTTCAACATCTCCAAGTAAAATTGAAAGACAATGGTTAAAATATAGTGCTTTTTCTCTCAGTCACATGTGACAAAGCGAGGTAGCTCTTGGCATAACTAACCATCGATAAACGTCATAAACACTAACCGAGTATAATTCGCCTGAGATCGGACGCTTTTGTCGAAAACTTTAGACGTACTGCATTTTTATTTTATTGCTAATGATTCGATGTCGTTTTTCTATGCCGGTCTACTGTAAACTGATGACAAAAAAATATTGTTTAACTCATAATTTTTTGGTTTGCGTAGATGCTATCTATCTTAGCAAATTAAGAACTTAAAAAGCAGATTTTTTTCAACTTACCAAAGTGAAGAAAATAACACTTCTGCCGAAGATCGGACTATGTAGTATTTTCACTTTTATGAATTTAGTAATAAAGTACACATAAGGAAAACATCCGGACTTACGTCCATATATTACCTAAGTATCAACGATCCGGTCAGGAAATTCCTCGAAATCTAACCGAGCTTGCACGTCCTGCCGGCCGCAGTGTGAGGAAAGGGGCAGAAACAAATGGCGGATGTAGTAGGGGTTCCAGCAGTAGAAAATATTGCCTTGTTTTGGAGTTGTTCCATGCGTCCGATCTTATGTCACATCCGATCTTAGGCGACCCAACTATACTAACCATTACGTAGTTTACTCGGACTTTGTGAAAATAGCCCTTAGACTAGTACTCTATTGAATAATAGTAAAATAACTATTTAAATACATTAATAACATATTCTATTGTATTCTAGTAGGTTCTATATGTGTACTTTTGAAACATGAGGGCTATTACTGCTACGAGTATGAGATACCTAGAAAATATTTGCACACCTACTGTTAACATTATTTAAGTTACTTATATTGGTTTTTAGTTCCTACCCTGCTGTCATGCAACTTTGTCTACCTAAGTAGATGTACCTACCTACGTAGGTATTAACAGATCTTCAACTTATAATAAATGTGTTGTGAACCTTCATCAGAATGTTTTATTTTACATCTCCAACTACCCCCTACCCTACCTAGGAACCTGTTATTTATTACTTTTAAAAATTAAATAAAAACGAGTGAAGCAAATAAAGATAGTCATAATTATTATCTACAAGCAGTGCCACTGTGTTGCTGGCGTTGTTATTATTTTTCCCGCGGTGGCTTATGTCCTTATCAAGTTATAACCCATCTTAATACCACATGACAAAACCGAGTTGGCTATATAGAAGAACCCTCGACTTTAATTCATACATCTGGATTTTTCCTATGTGGGCAAAACATCGTGAGAAAACCGGCATGTTCTGACAACTTCGAAGAGCTTAACGGACATGTTGGCAGTCACCGACCCGCATTTGGCCAGCAAGTGTGGTGAATTTAAGGCCTGTGTCCCAGCAGTGTGAACGTAAATAGGGCTTAAAACTTATATTAACAGAGTATCTATAGAAGAATAGAGTGAGCACAATGAAGTGGGAACAGTAGCTAAAAGTGAGAACAACATGATATTCGCGCAGCGTGCTCGCAGTCGGGATTCTAAGTAAAGTTGAACATAATTTTATTTAGATTTCGAAGGACAGAAATTTTTCGCTAGTTCAATAAATAGGAATACTAATATGGTTTGGGGCCCCGATAGCTACGCCGCTGTACATAAGTCCCACTTACGTCGACTTACGTACACTTGCGACGCAGAATGGTGTTCAACTGAGTAACACCTTTTACACTTTATAATTTTATTTAACTTGACACTGGCAAACTGACGCTTAAAGCGCAGAATCAAATTATATAGAATTTTATTGAACTTTACTGACGCCCCATCAAATAGAATACTGAAATACTGATTTTTTTATTGAAAACTGTTGTATGTACAAAAGGTAACTTTCTACAAGTTTCTACAGCTTATCCTCTAGAGGATGTACAATAATAGGTATGTCTTAGGTGCGAACTAGGTATCTTATTATCTTAATATATATAAATCTCGTGTCACAATGTTTGTCCTCAATGGACTCCTAAACCACTTAACCGATTATAATAAAACTCGCACACCATGTGCAGTTCGATCCAACTTGAGAGATAGGATGGTTTTTACGGCGAGAAAAAATCAAATAATTTCAAATTGTATACCCGTGCGACGCCGGGGCGGGCCGCTAGTAATTTATAAACTTAAAATACTGAGCAACAAATTAAAGAAATATACAATGTGTCTGGTCACCGGTATCGGAGACTTAAGGGGGGTTAAATATGGGGATTTTTATCGACAAATCACTATCTCGATTTTCTCTTGGCCTCTCCGTACTAAAATAAAATTCGAAATAAAAACTTTAAAAAAAAGCAATTTTTCTTTAATAGTATTAATTCAAAAAAAATATCTTGACAGGTTAGTTTTCATAAAATAGGTAATTAAAAAACTAAAAAAAATGCAATAAATAAATACGATTTTTATTTTGTTAATTGTTATGTTATTTTGTGAAAAAGATATTGAATAAAATGTATCATAAATTGATTGTCTTCATTGTTAGCTTTCAAATGATACCTCTTTCGTCTTCCTAAGACGTCTACATCGATAGCAATGATTAAATCAGTAGGCGTCTGAGCTGCAAAGTAAAAAAAACAAAATGGCTGCCGTTTTAGTATGGAGAGGTCAAGAGAAAATCGAGATAGTGATTTGTCGATAAAAATCCCCATATTTAACCCCCTTAAGTCTCCGACACCGGTGGCCAGACACATTGTATTTAAAGACTTATTTTAACAATTTTAACAGTCTCAGGAAAAATTACAAACTATTGGCGATGCAAAGATTCTAACTAGCGCCTCTAGTGTCAAAATTGTGAAGCTGTCTAAGAACGACACTTTGACAGTTTTCGTTACAATTAACGTCAGGGAAAAACATAAATTATAAATACAAATCAGATATAACCTCAACAAATAAACAAAGTGTAATTCTTAGACAGTTTCAAAATTTCGCCGCTAGAGGCGTGCGGAGAATCTTAGCATCACCAATATTATATATATCACTATTTAGTATAATCACAGTCATCACAAAGAAGAAGAATTGAACTGAGGTGCGCGGATATTTTTAATGAATCTAAGAAGAAGAAACCACTTTTCACTCATATCATATCTGAAAAATAAATATGCAGTAAGAAAAATAAATTAAGATTAGACGACCATTTGCTTTTGTAGTCGAAACTACTAGCCATTACCACAGATTACATAATATATTTAAAAAACAATAAATACTAACGTCACAGAACAAGTTAATTGTGGTCAATGCATTCGGCTTATTGGGTAATTAGGTGAATCCTGAAAGCTAGGCTTAAGGTAAATTTTACCTATCTAACTATATTATTTGTACGTATCCTTACTTTAAACGGAGAAAATAATTCATTATCTTTAACATTTTTTTTATATAAATTTTAAAATTATAAAACATTATATATTATTGAGTTCACGAAAACATAAATAGATATTTACAAATGTATTAGTTTAGTTTAATTCGTTTAGTTTTATTCTATTATGTATTGCACTTATCTCTCGCATCAAAAGGAGCATTTGAAACGAAACATTGTTAAAAAAGGAGGGCGTCCACGACACAGTTTTATTTTAAACTACTGCGGACATTACCGTACCTATTCCAATAGTTATTAAGACAATGTAATGTTCCTAAATAAGAGTCTAAGCCTCCTCTAACTAATGCCAGCCAAAACCAATCGCAGAGAGTATACTACATTTTAATGATAAAGTAGCAGAGGTTCCTGCTTTTAAAAGTTTACAACCCATGCCACGGATCACATTATGTAATATTATATCAGTGGCCATGTAAACCATAGACTTTAACTTTTACACTGACTGACAAGGTGTTCAATGCCTGTAAAATGTCATTGTCATCACAACCTCGCATTTTCACAAAATAAAAGAAGAAGACATATGACATCATCAGTATCACTCCGTAGATATACTCAATCTACGTATCACACAAGTGCTGAGTCTGAGTTTACAAATTGTAGTTAACTTTCTCGATCGTGAGAACGTTAACTATAATTTGTATGGGATCGAAACAGCGCCTCTTGTGGCAAACTTGAGAAACATAATTTGCTAGTTTGAGATTCACTATCGACCGTCGATCGTCGACTCGTTTACGCTCACGTTCGAAAGTGAGAACGTTAACGCATTTGATTGGTTGTTTGAAAATTTTCCCGAGTTCGTGTTACCATTTTTGACATTCGAATAGTAAACGCGCTCGAAAAAGTATTCGTCTAGCATTCACTTAGAATTTCTCAGTGAGTAGAGGTGAGAGTGCAAAGTTATTCAGTAAAATCATTAATATTTACAAATAAATTATGGCCGGACGTTTCTTTTTCGCTTGGATATCGTCTTACAAAGACAGCTTTTAAGTTTTTGTGCAGAGAATTAAAACAATTGACGAATTTAAGGTCCTCTCAACTCGTTTTGTTGGAACTTATATTATGTACTTTTGTTATTTATTAATTAAAATATTAAAAAGTACCTAGCTATAGTTTCGACACCTAATTAATTTGTTCTTCGCAGGTGTTCACGGCTCTCTTCTTTTTTGCTTCTGGTTCATACAAAAGCCAATTTGAGTAGCAAAACAATGCAATGATATTTTTTTCAGTTACCTATGTGATGATCAATACTACATTTTAAATGTTAACCCTAAGTTTGGAGGTGCAAAGCATGATTCTTTGTATGGGAAAACAATGACTTGAATACATAAATTCAATATCTGCATCAAAATAGAGAAATGGTCTGGCTTCTATATAGGTAAAGTATCTTTAGGTACTTGATTTATTAAAATGCATTATGTTTTGATCCCTTTCACTATTCTATCTTTTACATAATTATTTATTTTTAGGAGACTCTGGATACCCTCAGCGCCCAGGCTAATGACTCCAATTTTAGATGCAAATACTGGTACACCAGAGGCCAATTATAATAACAAGCAAATGAGGGCTAGAGTAATAATAGAAAATACATTTTCAAATGCTGAAAAACAGATGGTAGTGCTTAGACAAGGATGGAGTTCACTCCATCCACTTCAAGCCACTCAAATATGCTTCTATTATTATAGCATACTCAGTATTGCATAACATAGTTATCAATCTTGGCATTGATCTAAATCTTACTCGGTGTCCAAGTAAGATTTAGGTGGGTCTAGTTAAGGTAAAATATTTCATATGATATTATAACAAAATACCTATTTATGTTACAATTAATCATATCTAGTTCCAGGAAACTTAAATAGTGAACGGGGTTACAATGACTATGTGGAAGGAGCTGGAGCTACCAGCGGACCAATTTTAGTAAGAAGACTGATAAATAGTGTGTGATATATATATGTATGTAGTTCTCAGTTATATATTGTGTTAATGTACTATTGCTATTTATAGAAGTGTGCTTAGGATTATAAGGTTAAGGATATTGTATTGTGACAATGAATAAATAAACAAAATTATATAAGATGAACTTTATTTTTTTACCTAATTAGACAGTCAGAATTGACAAGTTAAATTTATAAACTTATATACTTATATTTACAAGAATATAAACTAATCATTACAGAGTCTATTAACTAACTTATCTTAAACTCTTATTCCTATTGCTTGCCAATCTCTGGCTCTGCGCTTCCATCTCCCTAATCATATTTTGCTCTCTCCTCAAGCTTATGTTACTCTATTATAAACTTTCTCCAAAACTCTTCAGCTTGTAGAAAATTTTGTGCTAGCCTCAAAATTCTTCAAGGAATTCTTGCATGGCAAGGTGGTGTTTGCCCAAAGCAAGCAGGCTCAGGCCGAATCAGATTGCTCTCACAGAGCCTTATAGGAGAGTGCATGGGCATCTGTAAAAATACATTAATGTTATTGTAATCTTATTAACATTATAATTATGTTATCCTTAAAAAAGTTAAGTCTTACCTTCCAGTGCTTCCAATGTTGTGAAATAAATCTCAAAAACAAATCCAATATTGTGACAATATTGTGAACTGGGGTTGTTACAGTAATTCTTTGACTGGGGCTTAGGACTGGGGTAACATATGATGTTGATGGCCCAGGTTCATCCCAATGTCTGAGGTCTCCATGCCTAGAAACAACAATAAACTTAGTTTTTTCTTCGTCGATGAAACAACTTCACATAAATAGATCTAAACATCAAATAAATTATCAAACACTCACTGCTCCATGAACTTGTCTTCATTTTTAGACTGTTTAACTCATAGTTTCAATTTATTATTAATTTATCGGCCGGCCACTTCTTCCTACTCGAACGAAAGTTTTCATTTCAAACGTAAACAAAACACAGAATAATCATAACATTTTTGATAGACAGCTGCTTCTTGACAAAATACTAGTAAAAATATAATTCTGAATTTGGCCGGTTAATGATTTGATGACGTCATGCTACCACCCTAACAAAAATATTTAACTATGCTCACGGTGAGTGAACGCTTTCGTATAGTTTTTGTCGATAGGAACTCCAACTTGCATGCCATTGCTTTTCGATTCGAATTTCGTTAGCTCGATTAACGAGATAGTAAAGTCATTCGAAAACGTTTGTGGAACTTAGACTCAGCACTAAAAAAAAAAAAAAAGTAGTGGTTATATACTCTCTGCTCTGATCACTCACTTGCTTGTCTGGCTTGCTTGCTTTGCTTGTGCTTGCTTGCCCTGCCTGAGTGTGAGTGAGTCTGAGTGCCATCCACCGTCCGTCTTGTCTTGCAACGCGTTTGTGTTTAACGGATTTTAACCACGAGAATAAGATAAATTTAATAATGGAGTGGATGTTGAGCGTTAACGATATGTTACATGATGAAATTACGAAGATCACAAACTCGTTGATACCTCCGGGCTTCGAAGGCGATGTCCGCAGCATCAGGTGAGAGCACAGTGCCGCCTATCGCCGCGGACACTTGCGTCCAGCAGATACCATTTAATTATGTACCACGGATTTGAGCATTCTGAACGTTCCGTAATTACACCAACAAATGACATGTGCCATCCCGAACCGCCCTTACACTAACTAACTATTATGGCTCAGCGACCCAAAGTGGGTCTTGGCCTCCGAAACGAGAGACTTCCACCGGTCTCTATCCTGCGCTAGCTCTGACCAGTTCTCGATCCCGAGCTCTCGTAGGTCGGCCTACTCCTTACTGCTTCAGTTTAACAAAATACCACCTTCACTCACAATGCACAAAACACTCTAGGCGAGATGTCAGTGCAGATCTCAGTTCCTCCACTTAGAATTAGAATTAGACCACCCTCACTCTATGAGTCTAGCCATCCTATTGTTGAGCTTGAAACAGCAAGCGGTTATAATTATTGGAGAGTGGCACTAAAGCGGCGGGAGACGTGCTGGTATTCAACCAGTTTTTTCACGTCGAGGCGTTACCCGTGCGGCGTTCTTTCGATTTACCTGCGAGATCAATGTATGTATTTTAAATTAGCATTTATCATTCCTCAATATCTATATAAGCTATTATTAAAATATTTTTTCAAATCAGACCTATAGTTCCCTCAATATTTAGCATAGGACTTCCATCAAGGGATACACCATAAATTACTAAAGACTATAACATAGATGTTAGATACATAGTGCTCCTTCGTTGAGAGGAGGTCACATGATGCAGGACCGGAGTGGAGGAGCCACACTCACCTATACCACATGCTTGCATGCCATGTTTATTTGGGTATCAATGTAATTGTGTGTTAGTTGATATTGCTTGGAGGCAAGCTGTTCAAGCACTAGTAAAGCAGACGTCTTTTCATTGGTGATGCTGTGTGTTGCTGATGAAGGGACTATAACATATCTTACAGACGCATGCAAGACAGCCTGGCGCGAGTGGTGGACCAGCTCGGGGAGATGTCTGCAGCTGAGCAGGGCCTCAGCAAGGTCATTACCTCCACTGTGAAGCTGCGCTCTGCCGACAACCAGACAATCTACATTCTCAAGGATGCGCAGGCAAACAAGTGAGTGAACATAATAGTAAATAATTTACATTTATATAGAATGCTCATAATCTTGCAACTTTCTCTAATCTGCATCCAAACCCCAGTTGGATCATTAAAAATAGGCATCTAATGTCTAGACAGCTATCTAATGTCTATGCAATATGCATGAGCCTGTGTGTTTTGAATGTGCTATGTGACAGTAAAAGATTTTTAAAATACCTCCAGCTCATATAATTTATGTAAGTAACTTACAATGTTTTAGAAATCTTTTAAATTCCATAATTGTTGGTTTTTAGTCTACTCACCCCAGCAAACATTGTTTAGCAAAATGAAAAATAGATATTGGCCGATTCTCAGACCTACTCAATGTGCTCACAAAATTTCATGAGAATCGGTCAAGCCGAATGGGAATGAACATTGTGACACAAGAATTGTATATAATAAGTTGAGCTAGTTTCAACAGAAATATAACATGGGAAACCATTTCAGAAAGTTTGTTCTTGTTAATAGTTAATTGTATAAATAAATTCATGGTTTGAATCTCAGACAAGATACATGCATACATTCAAGGTCTACCGCTTCTCCATACATAGATGTACATGTCGGAGTGTGAAGGTGCATGCCGTCAAGGCTGTTGTAGACTCATGTATCTCTAAGATAGATCTACATAGTCCTATGTCTAGAAAGCATACTTACGAGGTGAAATAGATTTTATTTTGTTGAAATGGAACATGTTATTGAGATAAACACATGAAACCCTTTCCAAGTGAGTTTATCTCACGTTTGGGAGCATAAATAATAATGTGAAGTGGGATAAGTTAAAAAAATCTGCTCAGAATAAATAACAAAATAAGGAATGCAGATAAAACTAGGAAAAAAAAAATCAAAGAAGTCTATGTGAATACATTATATTTTTGTATTTAGGTAGGTGTAAGCAAACGCGCGCCAAAATGCTTCTTTTATCTCCTCGGCATAGGTTGATTTTGAACATTATTATAAATGCTTTGTTTGCATGTATAAATAAGAAAATAAATATTACCCCATTTAAATTTCATAAGCCACTTCTTTATCTAAACACAATACTTGGCAAAAACAGTGCCTGCCAAGCGTTGTGAGTATTTGCAAACCCCCTGCGAGGGCTATGTCCTGCAATGGACTTTCTATGGCCCAAATTATTAAATTATGAGAATCATTTGTCTTACATAGTATAAGATAGCATAGATGACGAGGTGGTATGTTCCAGCGGCGCGGGCGAGGCGGTGGGCATGCTGAAGGTGGGGCCGAAGCACCTGTTCCTGTTCGACGAGAGGCAGACGGTGCGCGAGGTGGAGCCGCTGTGCGTGCTGGACTTCTTCGTGCGGCACGGGCGGCAGCGGCGCGGCCTGGGCCGGCGGCTGTTCGACCACATGCTGCGCGACCAGGCCTGCTCCCCGCACCGCCTCGCCGTCGACGGGCCCTCCGCCACCATGGAGTGCTTCCTCGCCAGGAACTACAACATCACGCGCCTGCTGCGCCAGAACAACAACTTTGCAGTCAGCCCGCGCTTCTTCGACGACCTGGCTGCGCCGCTCAGGTTAGTGCAGGGCTCACTCTTTTAGTTGTACCGCCCTCCCGTAGGCGCCATGGAAACGGAATTTGCCTTTGACCACACCAATAAGATTTACAAGTATTTCCAAATCCCCTGACTATAAAACAAGACTATTGAAAGAGACTTATCCAGCAGAGGGCTTCCTACGGCGGAAATTATAAAATATGCAGATGGGAATAATCTGGTGCGCAAAGGAGGTATACAGGGTGTGGCGCAATGAGTGGATAATCCTTTACCCACGGTTAGGGGGCATCGCGACTGTTCGGAAAATGATATTTTGTATTCAGTAAAAGTGTCACGGTTTTCGAGTTATCAGGCATTTTTTATTTTTTTTTAAAAGTTTGACCGGACCCACTCTTTTAAGTATCAAATTTACAATACAAAGAATTTTCTCAGTCTGTTTTCTGAATAGCATTCCTAGATAGTGGTGCTATCAAATGTAAACTACCAATTTTGTACGATAGCCATAGTTTTTTCAATTTTTATTTTTGAACGCAAAATTTGTGTTTTCATTTTATTTTTATTTTTTTAACTTTGGTATCTCGTGGTGTAAAAAAAATGTATGGTGACATGAGTGCCCAATTAATAAATAATTAGCCTATTTCATTAGAATTCCAAAATGGTATAACATACGATATCTCTAGCTCTGAATAAAAAAAACTTATGATTTTAAGATGAGTTAGAAGCAATTTTTGAATTTAGAAGATAATTTAAAATTTATTTAATTTATTAATACCAATGCCGGCTGTACACACGCGCCGAGACACCCCGAGACAGGCCGAACGCGAGTGTGTACAGGGCGCTCTCGTCTCGTCTCGCTCTCTCGTTCTCGTCTCGGTCACTCTCGGTGGCTTGTCGGTTTTTTGCGCCCGAGTCAAAGGGTCTCGTTGGCTCTCGCGAGGTAAATTGAATGATATAAGAAATGTTGAGTATGTGAGATGAAGGTCTATATAATTAAGTTTATGTTTATTTTGTGTGTACTGCGTTTCAGAGCGGCGTCGCACGGCATGGCGCCGCCGACCCCGGCGCCGCCGACGCCGGCTGTCGGCCGCTACACCGCCCGCCAGCCCGCCTCGTCCATGGCCAGCGTGAGTACTTCTCCTCTGATGTGATCTTCAAAAACATTGTGCTTTGTTCTTCAATACTCTTGTTAGACTCGACTCATAGAGGACACACACCTGACGTGGCATGAGATACAAGGCACGGAAACCATCACCTGTGATTGTGTTCTTCGGAGGGGTTGTGGATGGCGTCGCGCGCTCGCAGCATTCTCCGCCCGGCCTTGCAGCGGAGGCAGCTGCAGGAATCGGGCTGGCGCGTGGGCTTAGTGCTCGTTAGGTGCACTCATGTATTCATTTTGTAATCAAGTGTAAATATAAAGTATGTATTATGGAACATGAAGTTGTTCCTGACCCCCTCTCGTGACAATAAGAAGACACAAGTACATAATCCTGCAGGCTCTCCGACTCGCATCGGAGCACTAGTTTTGGAACAGAAACGTTTACTCGTTTTCCAAATGAATTGCTCTAATTTGTTAATTTCGCAAGTAAAATGGTTGTTAGTAGCTGTTGTGTTGCAGTCGCACTTTTATAATTCTTCTATCTTCTTACGACTGAAACGATTGGTGGGTAATTTTTTACAGGATTACGGGATTTGGTGGCACGTGCCGCCCCCCTTATCATATATCTCACTTGTAATATCTGTGGTTGCAGGTGATCCACGGCGTGGGCGGCGCGACGTCGCGCGACAGGTGAGCGCGCCGGCGCCGCACCCCGCCCCGCCCCCACCCCCGCACCCGCACTGCGCTGTGCCACACAGACACAAACCGCACTCAATCATTAACCTACATATTATTCGCTAATCATTATGATCAAAATGCATCCGAAAATTGCGTTTGCTCTTCTCTTAAAAAGTTAAGTACAGCTGGATGTAGCTGTACTGTAATAACAGTGAATAAAAAAATTACTTATTTTCAAGAGAAAGATTCGATCATTTGCTGTAATGTTTGCCTCACTCTAAACATTATATTCAATATGATAGATAGATTTGAATGAACGGCAATCCGTCTGTGTGGCGCAGCAGTGCACTGCCGCGCCGGGCGCGCCCGCCATGTGCTTATTTCGTACACCCACACTAGTATGGGGCTTCCATTAATTATTCATTAAAGTAATTCTTAATACTCATATATTACTAACTAATAATGACATTAGTTATGTTTTGCCCTTAGTAAGGATTTTAAAATGTAGAGGCGAGCGCGTCGCGCGCGGGCCGCGGCCGCGGACGGCTACTGAACATCGTTGGAAACTAAATTATTTAATCTTGCACTGTGATAATAATTTCTTAACCTTTTCACCGCCACCGTCGGCTATACTCGACATTTCAAATTGAGCTCACTACGCCAGCGTCGTCATATGACGACCAAAACTACTCCAAAAGAAAAACGAAATACACCATCTTTAAACAGTTAGTTCCGCGTTTTATGTATCCTAAAAGGAACATTGATTTAGTTATTATACATCTATACTAAAGGTTTATAAGAAAAACCTCTAGTTGTATAAAAATTTCGATGATGAAAAACTTAGATAAAATCCCGTCAGCGGGCGTGATTCGCCACGCCATTGTCGGCAGGAGCCGACCGCTAGTGTTGTGGTATACAGCTACCAACCGAAAGTGATAAAAAATAGACAATTTACATTTAAATTACAATTAATTATTAAAATATATAATTTACATTTATATTTATTATTTATATCATGTTCATTCTCATGTTAAAAATAATAAATATCTATTAAGATACCATAATAAATTAAAACTTAAACTCTGCAAACGCATAATGAAAAAAAAAATTGCAGGTGTGTGATTTTGGATTCATAGGTAAAATGTAGGTATTTGTAGATTCTTAGATCTCTCGTTCAAACTTCGACAAAAGCATGTTTCTGTTTCGAAGCACACAGGTTCCCTTTAGTTCGGTGGGTAGGTACATACCTACCTACATTTTATTTCGTTCTTGTAAGATTACAGTAGGTGCCTACGTTGGGAACGGGAATACATTTTTTTTAATAGATAGGTAGGTACTTTCATCATTGGTAAGTAGGTAGTGTAGGTACCTAAATCGGTTCGATTACGAGATAGGTATCCGACTCAAGGAAATAATTACGTGGACAGAAAATCAATAAAAGATGTTAGATGGATAGGTAATGCCTAGAAATTATTTGTTTAAGACAAATTATAATGAATGAAGAATAAGGGAAATAAAATACCTACCTAGTAAAATTTCCTAAAACTGATAATTATCATGTGCAGAATTTCATCTCATTAATTATAATTAATGAGAACAAATACTGCAAGTAGCAAGGAAAATAATTAGGTATAAAATACTGCTGCCAATAATCGCTCTGGGTCCAATCTCCGCCTATCGACAATCAGCGACCTATCACATCACTACCTCGGATGTAAGCAAGCTTTCAAACAACGTGCCAGCCGCGCCAACGTCGGCTATTCACGACAACAGAAGACGTGTCGTGGGTGAATAGTGATGTACTGTTGTTATTTGAAAATATTTGTTATCGATCTGATTTCTGGTTTTATGTAGGCAAAACACCGGCAACTGCGGCGTAACAATTTATATATTATAGAGTAAATTGGTATCAAGTATAACTCGAAAAATGAAAATAATACTTATAACCTAAAGCCTTTCGTTTTGTAACTTAGATGGCTTGGAGAGTTAGATTTTATAATTTTAAGGTGGCGTTCAAAAGGTAATAAAACATTCCAGATTTAAATAAGTTGTTTATTGTATAAAAAACCAACGAAATCAAGTCTCCATGTGTTTATCGACAAAATACATTTTATCGACTCTTGGCAGCACTATTTTATTCGTAGGTATTTTTGGTCACTTTGTGCTTTGGCGTAGAGGTTACGAGAATGCGTTTGGAGCGTGGCGGTCAAAAGGTTAAGTACTTAGAAAGAATAATCATTATCATTAGTTAAATAATAACTCTTTACATCAGTGCAGAATTATAAACAATTATTTTACGATAAGAGTCGTTCTGTTATTATTTATTAATTTAAACTTACGTTTATATATAATTATGTTCTCTTTTATGTATATTTGTCATGATTTGCCCTAAACTTCGACCAAATTCATTGTGATTTAACAAAACTCAGAGTTTGAGGTACAATTATTATGTATTAGCAGTAGTACTAAATAATGTATGAAAAATTAAACAAATTTAATCGTAGGTTCATTTTGAACACATGTTATAAACATTTAATTTTTAATGAGTTTGGTTGAAATTAGTTTTGATGATGTTTGTCGCACAATTAGTTGCTTGTAAACGTGCCAGCTGGCGACGTCCGCAGATCTCGATACTGTTGCGTTTTGTAGTTAACGTTTACGTTGAGTTGTCTGTTTTGTTTTCTAGTTATTTACCGAAATTATTGCTCTGAATAAAATTATAGTTTATCCTCACTTCCTCGTAACACACAACTTCATAATGTTGCGATGCTTTTAGATGCTGCTCAGATCTGCTCAGATCTGCTGATTTTTCAGTTTAGTATTTTATGTAACAGTATTTTATAAACTCGCTTCCGTTGTTTTTATTAAGTTTATCTTAATCGGCGTTGAGCTGTGCCGATCTAGTTTTAAAATGCGTACATTCCTAAGATATGTTCACCGAGTGGTTCGTTATTTTGTGGTCAGCTATTTTGTTGTACGGTCGAAGTAGCTGTAAGGTTAGTGATTCACTTTAGTGCTAAGGCAGCTTGGAATGTGTTCGGTTGAGCGATCAGTTTGCGTTTTGTTGCACTTTAGATAATATTTTTAGTATTGTGCACGGTAGTTTACTCCGAAGGAGCTCTCTGGCTCGGGAATCTCTGTTGGCAATGAAGCTCGGAGCCGTGAGTGAGCGGTGGCTGTAACGGTGGTGATTGGTTGCAAGCTCGGAGACGCGCGCGCGTGCCGCCAGCGCCGCCGCCACGCCCGCGCCCTCGCCCTCACCCGCCGCGGAGGCGGCGCGCGGTGGCGACGGCGCCGCGCCACCACCGCCCGTGCCGCGCCCCAGCTCGCTGGCGGTGGCGCCCTCGCCCGTGCCGCCCGCCGCCGCCGCCTCCGCGCCGCCCCTCACACCGCCCGCCGCCGGCGCCGCGCCGCGCCGCGACTCGCAGCTGACGGAGCAGGGCTACTTCGACGTCAAGTTCTACCACATGAAGCTGTGGTAGATACGACACCCCTCTGCCCAGCGCCCCGCGCTTCCATTGCTACTTCTACAAATTTGCTAGGTACCTCTTTTGTTGCAACGTCTTCCGTTACGGCATACCGACGGATAGTACTCGAAGATCATAATTATTTGATAAAGCGTATGAAGTTATATCAATCGCATTTAAAACTAAACTATGGTAGCTTATAAGTTTAACGTAATTCTGGCTTAGAGCGTCCAAATTGTCAGTGTAGATTAGATTTGTAAAACGATCTATGAAGATAGGTACAGCTCTTCTTGAACAAACATAACATTCCTATTCTAACTACGCACATAGAGTTCCCGATGGGTAACTCTGTCGGAGTTGCGTAGAATCTCGCACTAATTTAAGTTTGTGTATTGTTAGTTGATTGCTCTTATAAGGTTTGAATTAAATAATTTATAATAATAGTCCAAAATTATAATAATAACATTGTTGCTCATGTGTAATGTGCAATTTGTGTCTCAAATTATAAAGTCAACCTCAATTTCACTCAGTTAAAATTAAATTGAGCACTTTCTCCTTGGTCTAGGTAGTTGATATATATAATAAAAAAAAATATAGATAGGTAAGTCCATTTTATTAAATTTGTCAGCGTAACACGAGTTCAGAGCTGGATGTTGTTGTGTGGATTGTCCAACAATATAGAATTGTTAACTCCGTCTAGTACATTGTCAAACATGTCTGAGACAAGGTGTCGGTGGGGTGTATCATGCTACAAAGACCATTTCGAATGTCAAGATTGTAGGATTTCACATGTAATAAATGTTATATAGTCAAGAACATAAAATAAACACACAAAACACTGCCATTTTCTAAAGTAACCGGAAGTCAGGACTGGGCAGTCTGTCTGCTTGTTGCCCTTCCTGTGGATGAACACTTCTCGCACCAATGTTCGTCCTCCACATTCAAAGCCGACTCGGCCATGTAAACAACTAACTTTTATTATATTTGAATAAATGTCTCAAGTCGGATTCACCACACACCCATTCTTATAACTATTGCATTTGAGCTGCCACAAGACAACGTAAACGTGAAAAGACCTAATGCATTAAATAAGTTTAAATCTCTAGGTGTTAAGCTTAGTAGTAAGTAGGCATAATTGAGCACAAATGTTATACATAGTAAATGTTCGTGAATGTTGAATGTGTGCGAGCGAGCGCCGCGCCGGCCCTCTGCCCGCGCGCGGCCTGTGGCCGTGTTGTTATGCGTTGCCTGTGTTTCTACACCATGTAAATTATTAATCTCTTTTATTAAATGCTATTTAACCAAAATAACATTTCGTTTTATTTTCAAGTTCCTTCAAAGCATCTGCTACAGTCTCCAAGGTACAGACAGAAGTAGCCTATTCAGGCTTGAGCTGACAAGTATTTAATCAAAATCATGAATTATGTGGACTACCTGTCGTACAGTCAACATTTAGATAGTAGTCTATATAATCTCAAAAACAAAACATCATAATAATCAGTTCGAATCATCCTAATAATGTAAGCGGTCAAAGAGGTGAAAATTATCTCGACTAGCAAACAAAGCTCAATCAATGGTAGTGAAAACTCTTGCTTTGTTTGTCTATTTGCTATCTTATCTTTGGCCACTTTGGGTGCAGGTGTACATGTACAATACTAAAATGATTCAAACTGTTTATTTTATTGGAGTTTACTCCTTAAGAAACGATTTGAGTTATAAGGCCCAGTAGGGAAATTTTATGAGAAGTAAAATCAAAAAGTGTAACACGAAAAGTTGAGGCGTTACGTAGAAAGAGACAAACATATATATCTGGTAGGATTGAACGTGTAAAAGAATGAGATGGAATACATTACACAGCGTATCTCATTCTCGGGGTCTCCTCGCGGGTCTTTGCGCAATACTTCGTAGTTGAGACTACGAAGTATCGCGCAAAGAGGTATTGCTGTATTTTATTTATATTATTTTGTAACATACTTTATGTAATACGCTTTATTGAAGTAATATAAATAATCCGAATAATTACAGATATATGTTTGTTTCTCTTATCATTTTAGCAGATGCGTTCATTTACCCTTTTTTTCTATTCGATATATATCATAATTATAGTTCGTAAGGAGTAAACTCCAATCGTGCGTCGTAGCTGACACACACACACACTTTTTATTTTTATTATGTTTTTTAGATTATTTTGACTACTCTACGCTTATATCAATTTGACGCCCATATAAAATCCACCACGTACATGAATATGAAAATATCTACCTAATATAAGAATATACTTTACAAAATAAGCCAGGTAGTGGACAACACAAGCTGAAATTCAGAAAAAATATAACCCGACCAGAATTAACTTTTTGGGATTGAATACCTACTGTGCGTAACTACCTTTATTATTGAGTGAGAATGGTTGTCAAGCAACTTTCAATCAATATAGATCTACGCTAAACTGTCAGTCGGATCAAAAAATGATGAAGGAAAATGTATCTGTTGTTTGCTTGTTGCCTGCAGATCTGTTTGCCTCCTCCAATCTCTTCCACTCTGACCTTTCTAGGGCAACCTACCTACTCTATTCCACGACACTCCTGCCACTTCTCTTATATGCCCATCCCATCTCTTCTGTGGTCTACCATCTTTCTTTTTCCTCTCCTGGGATACCAATAAGTCAATTTTTTACACCATTTTTCGTGTACTCTTAACAAGTGCCTTTGTGTTATGTCTGAAGTGTTTGTTTTGCCTCTGATGACTCTTTTTCTTAATGTTTGCGATCTCTTGACGTTCAACATACTCCTTTCCATTTATTAGCAAGTTGCAAGTTTACTTATTGTTTCTTGAGTAAGGGTCCATGTTTGGCATCCATACATTAGGACGCAGGTGTAAAATAATTTGCTTTTAGTATTTATGTGCAGTTTTTTGTCTTTCATTAGCTCTTTCGGACCCCAATATCTCGTCCACCCATTTGATATTGTTCACTTTACTTCTTTGTTCATGTGACCTTTTTGAGTAATGAGTTGTCCAAGATAGGTGTATTCATCTGTATATTTAATTTCTGTATATTTAATTTCCTATCTTCTAAATGTATAATGTCTTTGCTACCATTAGTTATTACTCTAGTCTTATCTGGATTTAGCTTTAACCCTACCTTATCGCTTTCTTTTGCTAGGCCTTCTATCAACTATGGATGACTGCCACTAATTAGAGAAGAGTCTATTATATTTACGGAGACATTTTTATCAACAACTAGCTGGTCCGTCCCGGCACTCCCGGCTTAATTCAAATTCAAAATTCATTTCATTTATTCAGACAACAGGGATCCGTAATACATACACATTAAAATACACAAAAATAAAATTCCTAATAACGTTAAAAAAATTAAATAAATATACAATTAAATAATTCACATAAATTGACAAAATTTTATAATAGACCTAATTAAATTATACATAGTTATTTATTAAAATTAATTCTACGAGACATTGTCCTCTGTGTGATTGACCACATTAAAGGGCAATCTGGCTTATTTGCCACCACCTTCAGGATGCCGTTACTACTTCCACGCACCACATTTAGCAGGGACCCAGATTGTTTGCGCCATATGGCGTCAAAAGTGTCGGTGTGTGCTTCGACAAACATAGCCGATGCACTACAGTACCGCGGAAGCCGTAACAGCGCCCTAAAGGCGTTGTTATACTGAACCCGTAGGGCATTATAGGTTTTTTGAGTATGCCGTACGTACCCACAGGCTCGCCGTGTAAAAAGTAGTACAGTAAGCCTTAAAAAGGGTAACCTTTACCTCGTCTGTACAACGGGCAAACCTGCGGGCCAACATATTAGCTCGAACCGACAATGCCCTACGTGCCCGTTCCATGTCAGCATCATCCTTCAGGTCCTCAGTCAATAAGTGTCCAAGATATTTAAATTTGTAAACCCTCTTTAGAGGAATGTCGCATAAAACCAAAGATGGGACAAAAAGTGGACATTTATTACCTGCCTTGAAGACCATGAACTCCGATTTCCTGACATTATACATGAGCCCATTTACCGCCGCATAAGATTCGCACTCCGCAAGAAGTTTCCGAAGGGCACTGATAGAGGGAGCCAGCAGTACCATGTCATCGGCATAGCTGAGATTATTGACACAGACCCCATCAACATAGCAACCCACATGCATACTGCTGAGTCTCTCTATCAGCCCATTAACGTACAGGTTGAAGAGAGATGGAGAGCTTAACCCCCCTTGTCTCACACCGCACTCCAGCCTGCACGGTTCGGAGAACTCCCCTGCCCAGCGCACACGGTTCTCTTGATTTAGGTACCAGCACCTGAATATTGCCGGCGGCAATCCGGTCTCTCTTAGCTTTTCCCACAGAATGTCGTAGGACACTAAATCAAATGCACGCGATAAATCTAAGAAACATGCATTATTGGTGTTTTTCTGTCCGTATAGTACTTGACAGTGTGCTTAAGACTTAGTATAGCCGTCTCCGTTGACAAACGAGGTCTAAAACCAAACTGTGCATCGTTCAACTTGATATACACAGCTAGATAAGAATTCAACACACTGTCCAGAACTTTAGCAATTATAGTAGCTAGAGATATTGGCCTATAGTTCGATGAATCAGATACATCTATTTTTTGAGCAGACCGCGAGCATGGACCGCACGGGGGCGAGCGAGGGCGACTTTAATTTATTTTAAACTAGTGGCCCGCCCCGGCTTCGCACGGGTTTTTGAAGTGAAACTTCTATAGAATCGTAGTGATTTCAAACCGGATGCAAAAAGATGAAACGGAAATGGTAAGAGACACGAATACAATGCTTTATTTAAATTTGCTGTATTTTATTTATATTATTTTGTAACATACTTTATGTAATACGCTTTATTGAAGTAATATAAATAATCCGAATAATTACAGATAATGTTTGTTTCTCTTATCGTTTTAGCAGATGCGTTCATTTACCCTTTTTTTCTATTCGACATATATCATAATAATAGTTCGTAAGTAGTAACTCCAATCGTGCGTCGTAGCTGACACACACACACATTTTTTTTTATTCTTCTTATTCTTTCGTCGATTTACTGAAGTTTCACTTCTATCGTGTGTGAATCGCACACACACCTTTTTTCAATTTTTTTTCCCGGCAATTATTCGATTTTTTCTCGCCTTTTAAACCTTCCCTAGACCTCCACGAACATTTCAAGACTATGATAAGATAAATCCGTTCAGCCGTTCTCGAGTTTTAATCAGACTAACAAACAACAATTAATTTTATTTATATAGATAGATAGATAGATGAGTTGATAAGTCCTTAGAGCGCGAGGCTACCTACGAGAAGAGTTTCTTGATCACGCGGCTGCCAGCCCGTTACTGACGAATGCTCGGGGCGCCATCTGCGGAGAGTTTCCCTAGTGTCTGGACTACTTTTTAACAGAGATTCCGTACCAGATTGTCTTGAGCCTGAGAGGGACATTTTGTTAATTTGTATGCCAAAAGAGTGGGATGAAAATGGAAGTGTAATCATCTTTAAAGCATTGTTTGTTCTCTTCGGATAAAATACAGACTCCTTATTTGGATTGGCGGAAAACGCAGAGTTGGTGAACGTAACATGTCATGCCTTCGGAACATTGGACATTGAACTGGCATTTAACAGCGGAGTTCAGGATCGCCATGAACAAAGCTAAATATGAGGAGCTGCCAGCCAACCTGCAGTAACTAGGAAGAACTAAAAATCAACCGACTTTTAATTCAAGCTGAAATTAAGATAAATTGGAAAAGTTTGAGATGGATTCATTCTATATCTCGCATACGCCTAGAGTTCAGGGTACAGTTTATACACATTTGCAATAAACAAAAAACAAATACGAGAAAAATATTATTTAAAAGTTCTAAATATGCAGTTCGATATAATGGTCACCCATCCAAGCACTGGCTGCGCACAACGTTGCTTAACTTGGTAAAAAATCACGGTTTTTTTTTGTGTAGGGTCTCTTTAAATATTTATTTATTATTATAAGTTTTATAATAACTATCACGGTTCTTGAGCTACATGCTGGTGATGTCTGTCACCGGGCCGCAAGCCAAGTGGGTAATACGCTCCCGTTTTACCCTGTGGGGACAGAATCCCAAAAAAAATATAACCCGACTGCGACTTAACTTTTTTGGGAATTTACTGTCTATAAGCCTACTGAAGTGAGGTTGGTTGTTACGCGACTCTAGATCCTAAACGATCAGTCGGATTGAAAAATGTTGAAATAACATTAATAACATTGATTGAACAGAGCAGCCACTGAATGAACAACCCGTGGATTGTAGCGGCTCGCGGCTCGCTCCCCGGTGCACGCTGCCCGGGGATTGGCCGGGCTGACGCGCCTCACTTCTACAAGCTTACGAATCAATACCGCAGTCTACGTAGGAATCTAACAGACCGACACGTTAAATAAAACTAACATATCGTAAGAAAAAAATTTATTTCCATTACATACAATTCATATATCATTGGACATTGTTCATGCTATATCTTTGGATTGTATTACATAAGAGGGAGGAGTCGGGCCGGCGTGTCTAATACTTCGACAATACTGCTTATCTTAACGTCTAATCTTGGGAAGCGAAGGCATACTATTATTATGGATTTGTGAACTGAGTCTCAACACAATGCTATACTGTAATTTAGTGTAAAGTTGACACGTCCATGCTGGCCGCGACCGCGACCGCGACCCGCGACCCGCGAGCGCCGCGACCACGTACGGAGAATACAAAATACTTATGAATACATTCCTTACTAAAATAGTGATAGGCTATAAATTTTTAGGGAATCTTACATATATATTTAACTAATGAAATACATTTTGACATAATAATAAAGACTAGCATATTGAATGTAAGTGGAGCGGCCGCGCGGCCCTCCTTCTACAGCCCCCCTCCCCGGCCTCCGCGGGGGGCGAGGCGCTTTGTTGGAATACATTGATTTCGATTAATTTAAATATCTACTAAAACAATAATATTGAGCAAGCTACCAATTCAAAAGCCGTATCACAGCACGCTAGAGGAACGGCCGGAGGAGGAACGCCGCGCGCACGGCGGCGGGCGCGCGCTGCTCATTCCTTCCGAACGTTTATCCCTAGTATCATATAAATAGTGTACATAGTATCATTGTATCGTAGTATATAACATAGGCTCGGAGTCCGAGTAAATGCTGGAGCGGCGAGTCTTATCCTAGGTTGAGAGTATTACATCGGGGGTCGCAATAAATAGTCACTCTCTTTGGTTCCACTGCGCGGCGCCCCGCGGCTTATCTGCAACAAACGACCACATCATACTTCAAACAACGGCAGGGAGCCATTGCCCGCGACCGGGACGCGGGACAGACTCCCATTCCCGCTGAGGAATCTGCTTTAAGAGGCATGATGACTGCATGGCTAATCTGTTTAGACCTTCTGTTAGCCAGTGCAGAAAAACTGGACACTATTTATCGGTTTAATAATTTAATAAGTGCCAAGATACAGAGCATCCAAGTGCCGGAGTTGGGGCTTGTGGATTATAAATCAAATGAAAATATTTATTAAAAGTGAAAGACACTAATAACATTGGCTAATAAGCTAATGTTTAGTGTCTATCAAATTCTCCTCAAATACAATGACATACATAATTTGTAAACAATCTACATATATAGAGGTAGGGTTCGTTTTATGAGAAATTTTTAATTAATATAATAATTTGCTAGGAATTCACTTATCGAGTATATAGTTTATTTTTTAAATAGTCTAAATAATGGACTAATGATTATATTTAAGTCATGATATTGTACGCTAAATATGGCTTGATGCTAGGTGAATTCAGTAACATTATTTACACCGTTGGACGTGCTATAATGAACAAGCTATAGGCCTATAGCCCACATGCCGTCTGCATCCACCACAAACAATTCCGTATTGCAACCGCTTGTAAAGTTGCTACTCTTTAGAGAAACAACTTATTAACGAGATAGACCTGTAGTTGTCTAAAATTGGCCTGTACGCCGATATTGGCTAGTCCTTCGGCGACACGGACCCGTGCATTGTTGTGCTTGAGTTGTTTCAGGAGCATTCCAATCTCAACGGGCGATGTCCGTTTGTAATCAGTCCGCACTACACTATGTAGTTTTTTCAGAATTAGATCTTTCCTGCTTGTGTGGCAGCATTTTTGTGATTGCAGTCACGGCGAGCGTCGATTAGCTCTTATAGCTTTTCTCATAGAGTGTTGTGGGGTGCGTAGAGTGCTTCTTTCATTCTTATAGTAGTGTTAAAAGAGTAGTTTGTGAGTTTTCACGGTTTATTCGTACAAGCAGAGTATGGTCGCGAGCGAACGCCGTGACGTGTTGTCTGTCAGAAAGTAGTTTGCGACTGCCCGAGAGGGCGAATGTAATGCACGTCATAGCGTTAACCGCTGAGTTTCGGAAACATGTAGTACTCTGTATGGTGTGCAAACCTTACACGCCTTCGAGGGCGAGTAAAGTTAACATATATTAAAGTAAATGCATAACTACGAAGTAAACATTATAGAATTTATAAATTTTATTCACTTCCACTAAAACGACGTGCTTGCACGCACCGCCGGCAGAGTACCACGCTAGTGAGAATGTATAGAATCATGTACTGATGGATGTCTGCGTAGAGATTTATTTAAGAGCTCCGTCTTTTTCAGTCTGTTGTATTTGTTCCCCGACGATATTTATCTCGTTTTTCAGTTCAGGAGTTTTCTTGTATTTCGTTTTGCACAGGAACAGTTAGATTGTAAATTGTGTTAATTGTTGGTATTTTAATGAATGTTAAGTAGATTGGGCTGAATCTCTAAGTTGTGTGTTTGTTTTGTTTGAGCGTGTATGGTGAAGGATTCGTCCTTGATGATACAGCCATTCTCACGGCTGATTATGCCGGCCTCGATGATTCGCTCAGCTGTTACATGGCGAGTGACGATGATGTCCTCACAGCCCGCACACGCGGGGCACCTTGAAGACTCCTTGGCAAGACTCATTCCTGCGCCGTGTGCTCAAGCTCCTTTTAGTCCAGGTCAGTCGATGAAGTTTTCATACCAACTGTGCGATGATAACCTCGCTTCTTTTCCCAAGAGCCTGCCATGTCAGACCTCGTTTCGATAGGTCTGGTCGAAGCAGAGCATGGCATATCTAGCGCCATTTCCGCTACCGGTTGTCGGCCAGATATTGCTTGGCCAATATATATAAATAATTTGTCTAAAACATTTGGTGTCTACTGGTGGTACCAGATTTGGCGAGTCATGTCTCGCAACCATACAGAAGGACCAACTTAACGTTTGGGTTAAATTGGTTATATTAGTATTGTGTGTAAAGTAAAACGAGCCAGTTTGTTCAAGTGGAGGCTGTGGACGCCAAGCGCCACGCCGGCCGCATACCAATAAGATTGACGTACTATGACTTGGTCATATGGCCGCAACTAGAGCTCTCAACCGAAGCAATGAACATATTTGTATTGGTTGGGTGGGGACGGGGACGGTACCTGTTGACGATGTTGTGTAGGTCGAGCAGCGCGGTGTCGACGGCGTCGGCGAGGTGGTGCGCGTGCGGCGGGTGCGCGGCGAGCGCGCGCGCCTCGGCCTCCAGGCGCGCGGCGGCGGCGCGGAGGCGCTGGCGGCGCGCGGGCGCCAGCCGCGCCCCCCCCGCCGCCGCCGCGCCGCACGCCGCGCCCAGCCGCGCCAGCCGCTCCGACGTCTGCAGCCGCCACAGCGAGCCGCGCCCCGCGCCGCCGCCGCCGCCACCGCCCCCCGCCCCGCAGCCGCGACGCACCTCAACAACACAACACATTACATTCACACACCGCATTCCTTCAAATGTTAATAGCGTTCAATACATTTGGCATTTCTCATAATTATAGCGAAAAGTAATCAACTCGCACATGATTCTAATGTTAAAAAGGAAGAGCTCGAGAATTTAACCTAATAAAACATATTTATCAAATCAACCATTTAAGATAAATACATAGCAAGGTCTTAAAACTAATAATAATTCTATGATTTGTAAAATCAAACAACGTAAATAAATAATTTTATATGTATGTATCTTGAAAATGGCATTATGTATTCCGCCCGTAAGCATAGTGTGTTTTTACCTAACATCGAATCCTGATTAGAATAGAATAAAGGTCAACGATGGGATTATGTTTCCAACAGAATGCCGAAAAAGACTATCATTTTAATCTCACAAAATATTTGGCACAGTATTCGTCGACCCGATTATTTATTATAAAAATGTATGTCACGTACAAAATCTCCAAAATCTGTTTGTGATAATACCCACCATTCATTTATTTATTTCTTTTATATTTATTCACTAACATTTTACCACTGCAGTGAGCAGCAGCAGTTTCAGTAACAGTTCGTGCCGTCATGGGATCTCAATAATAATAACGATCTTGCATTAAACGGTAACAGATATAGTACCTAGATCATAAGATTTGCTGTGAGCGCACGATCTTGTAGCGGATTTGGGCCATCTTAAGACATCATCATTTATCAACTGTGGGACGTCAGTAGACGTTCCACAGTTGAGTCTAGTCCCACACTAGTCGTAAGCAGGGAGGCTTACGTCTGGTGCATTCACTTCCAGTTATTTCGAATAGAGGAGGCATGCATTGCAATGCAAGTAACATAAAATTATACAGACTGCCACTAACACGAAACGCCTAGGCGGCCAACCGCCAGTGTAACGTGCCTAAGATTATGGAGGCCATTGCTGCAATCCTCGAAGCGGTTAATGGCAAACACAGACCACCAACAACTTACTTAACCGATGTAAACTATAGTCAGGGCAAGGGGGAGCTCGAACCCGAGATTTATACAATGTGTATTATTGAACCTTGATCAAACGAAATGTGCGGACACACGACATAAATTTAACGATAAATATCAGAAAATTAAAAAAAAGCCGATTGAATATATATATTTTTTTAATGAAACCTATTTTATTTGGTATTATCTTTCTATTGAATCAATTAAAAAACGATCGCGATGTACTAAAAAGCTCAACGCGCAGTATGGCTTTACTTGCAACGACATGCATTGAGAAAAATGGTGGATATTTTGAATCAATAAATTATTTGATGGTAATAACTTAAAATTTTGTATTACTTAATCTTTTCTTTATCCACCGTTAATATCCAACTGTTAAACAAAGGCTTCGTTCCGTTTCATCTTATCTTACCTAGTTTTATTACATAATTTGTAGTCTGTTGATCTTTGTACAAGGCAGAAAGTATCTAATTCAAATGGCTAATAACATCAAAAAACACTAATTCCTACCTACAGACTAAAAAAACTAGGCAAATCATTTATGGGTAACTCTGTACGTTTTTATAATAAGCTTCCTCATAATGTAACAGAGCTTCCTATTAGAAAATTTAAATCATTTATTACGAGAAGTCTAATGAAAAAAGCGTATTACTCTATAAATGATTATATAAATGATGATGCTGCATGGATAGATGTTGCTTAGTTCCACATTTATCATCATCATCATCATCTCAGCCGTAAGACGTCCACTGCTGGACATAGGCCTCCCTCAAAGATCTCCAGTGGTTTCGGCTGGCAGCGGCCTGCATCCTCGGTGAGCCCGCAGCCTTCACCAGATCGTCCGTCCATCTAGTTGGTGGACGTCCTACGCTGCGCTTGCCGATCCGTGGTCTCCATTCGAGAACCTTTCGGCCCCAACGACCATCTGTTCTTCGTGCTATATGGCCTGCCCACTGCCACTTCAAAGAACTAATCCGTTTGGCTATGTCGGTGACCCGCGTTCTTCTACGAATCTCCTCATTTCTGATTCGATCCCGTAGAGAAACCCCGAGCATAGCCCTCTCCATAGCTCTTTGAGCGACTCTGAGCCTGTTTATGAGACCAATAGTGAAGCACCACGTTTCGGATCCGTATGTCATTACTGGCAAGCTGGCAACACACATTGATTGAAGACTTTCGTCTTGAGGCACTGCGGTATATTCGATGAAAAGACGTGTCTTAGTTTTCCGAACGCTGCCAATCCGAGTTGGATTCGGCGACTGACCTCTTTCTCGAAATTGGACCTACCTAATTGGACTGTTTGACCTAGGTATACGTATGCGTCAACAACTTCGAGAACCGAATTCTCAACCATAACGGGGGCGGGCACAACATGGACATTAGACATGACTTTCGTCTTGTCCATGTTCATCCTGAGGCCCACCCGTTGGGAGACTCGATTGAGGTCTTCAAGCATTGTGCTGAGTTCTTCCATCGTCTTCGCCATGACTACGATATCATCTGCGAATCGAAGGTGAGTGAAGTACTCGCCATTTATGTTGATTTCCATTCTAGGAGTTTAAAAGCGTCTTCTAAGTTCCACATTGACGGGCTCTAATAAATCTGGTTGACCAGGACTGATATGCTCATGTTATAATATCTAACTTATATGACAAGCATTTTTTTATTGTAAATGTTAAACTTATAATAGTTACCTATAAATAGGAACTCCAAAATTGAAATAACTGATAAAGCTGTGTTGTTCTATTCGCTTCTTAACTCAGTATAAATCATTGAAGCTAACTGTCAAGACAATGTTATTTCCTTGATATTTTTTGTTTAAGCAATTTTGACCTGTCCATGTAGTCTATGTGCTTCTAAGGAAATAAACGTTTTGACTTTGACTTTAACAACGAAAAGAATTAGACCTATACTTTAAGGAAGAGTTTTGTAGAATAAATTATGAAGTTTAATACAACATGCAAAAAAGTACACCTCAATAATCCAGTTTAAAAGTTACACATGAAAAATAAAATAACAATCAATTTTTTTTGTTAAATTTCTACGAAAAAAAATATTTTTAATAGGGTTTTGTACCGAAATTGCATTTTCTTAGCTAAGTTAGTCTTATCTTGCTTTCAAATGAGACTTTGAATGAAATACACCTGTTACTCAAACAGAAACGAAGGAAAAAAACAGATGAAGTAGTTTCCAGATGTAGTAGTAAAATATTAAATATTTAAAGCATTTTTGTTTAAATAACCAACATAAGCTTGGCATTGGCTAAGTGGGAGGACACTCGACTTTCATTCCGAAGGTCGTGGGTTCAAACCCCGCCACGCACCTCTGGATTTTTCTTCTTGAGAAATTTATGTGCGCTTTAAACACGTGCTTTAACGGTGAAGGCAAACATCGTGAGGAAACCGGCATGTTCTGAGAACTTTAAAAGAGTTTGAAGGACATGTGACATTCACCAACCCGCCCTTGGCCAGCGTGGTGAATTAAGGCGTAATCTCTCTCGTCAAGAGAGAAGTCCCTGTGTCCCAGCAGTGGGAACGTTAATAGGGTGATGATGATGAACCAACATAAAAAAATATTATCCGATATTTATCGATTAATTTATGTCGTGTATACGCACATTTCTTTGATCAAGGTTCGATAATACACATTGTATTGTACTAGGTGACCCCAGCAAACGTTGTTTTGCAAAATGAAAAATATATAGTAGCCGATTCTCAGACCTACTGAATACGCATATAAAATTTGGTAAAAATCGGTAAAGCCGTTTCAGAGGAGTACGGTAACTAACATTGTGACAACATTATAGATTAGATTATTACACTTTCAGAGAACAAATTTCGCACCGTCACACACGCGTTTCAAAGTCAGCTCAACTAATTGCACTGAAATGAGAGCATGTTTTTGACGACCTCTGTGGCTCGGTGGGCGAACGTCCGTCTGAGGCGCAGGAGGTTGCGGGTTCGATTCCCGCCGGGGACCAGATTTTGTACGATCTACAATTCCTGGTTTCGGGTTTCGGGTCTGGGTGTATTCAATGTACATTATGTATGTATTTCCAAAAAAAAAAATACAAGTACAAGCTCTGCTTAGTTAGGGGTTAGGTGATGGTGATGGTGCTGTGTGAGTAGTCCGGAAATATTTATTATTTACTAGCTGACCCCAGCAAACGTTGTTTCGCAAAATGAAAAATATATATTGGCCGATTCTCAGACCTACTCAATATGCTCACAAAGTTTCATGAGAATCGGTCAAGCCGTTTCGGAGGAGTATGGCAACGAAAACTGACACGAGAATTTTATATATTACACAAATACATAACCCATCCAAGGAGTGACCGCGCGCAAAGTTACCTGATTAAATGACGTTTGTTGTATATCAATCAATCAATAATTTATTGATCACACGAAACCCTGGGAGGAAGTATAACATGTCATACTTGATCTCTCCAGGACTGATATACTTGTGTTACACTATTATTGTAACCCCTCCCCCTCCCTGATATAACGACCACTTTTTGTAATAATTATGTAAGAATACCAAAATAATGTTTTATCTACAAAATTGTAAAAACTGATAAAGCTGTGTTGTTCTACTCGCTTCTCAACTCAGTGTAAAAAAATTGAGCTAACTATCAAGACAGTGTTATTTCCTTGTATTTTATTTTATAAAGGATTTATGTACCATCTCACAATGGTGTAAGGATAATAGAATGTCTTTAAACATCAGTAAATGTTTCGTAATTACGTTTACCAACAAAATTAACAAAATAACCTATAATTATTCAATCGAGGATCACACATTGAATAGATCATTCGTTGCTAGAGATTTAGGTATCCTATTTGATGATAAACTTTCATTTCGAGGTCATATTTAATCTATTACTTCTAAAGCCAATCAACTTCTAGGTTTTATATTAAGATCTACAAAAGGTTTCAAAAATCCGGAAAGTTTATTATATCTCTTGTTTGCCCTTGTTAGAAGTGTACTAGAATACGGCAGTCCCATATGGTCTCCTTTTTATAAGCTTCACATAAACTCAGTCGAAAGAATCCAGAAAAAATGCCTTAAAATGTTATGGCATCGTCACCAGCCAGGACGTTATAATCTGTCTTATGAAGACAGGTTAAATATGTTCAACGTTACTACACTCGAAACACGCCGCATTTACTTTGACATCTTATATCTTTATAAAATAATACATTCAGTAACTGACTCACCTAATTTACTATCACATATTCTATTAACACTAAATTCAGTGCTAGGAGTTGTATTGTTATTGGAACACACATAAGCAATTTATTTGTACTGATACATTCAGGAACAATATTTTGTTTTACAATCCCCTCACACGAATGGCTCGCCAGCATAATGAATTGTCCAGAAACAATACCGAGCTAGATATACTCTATAATCTATCTCATTTTATATGCAAGATTAAAGCATCTCTCCTCTTCAATGACCGTTCCATCACACACGCTCACCCTCAATAATATTAAGTCCTCTTTTTTGTTCAATAATATTTAGTCTTCTTTTTTATTAGTCTACTAGCGGCCCGCCCCGGCGTCGCACGGGTAAAAAAAGTTCCCGGCAATTTTTCCTTATTTGCTCACCGTTTAGACCTACCCTGGACTACGACAAACATTTTAAAACCAAAATCAGCTCAATTGGCCCGGCCGTTCTCGAGTTTTAATCAGACTAACGAACAACAATTCTTTTTTATTTATATAGATAGATGACGCCAAGTTGCTAGAAGTAGACAGTATTGAAACCATTGAAAGCAATCAATTACATGACTGGGAAAATAATGTGAATTAGGGAAATTATGAAGATGACGATGACAACGATAAAGATGACTAAATATATTATAATATTAAGCATGAATAATAAATATTTTTTTGTGTATTAAATTCATTAAACTGAACAGTTTTGTAATGGTTTCTCATGTGTAGTTCTCTCTTGCCTTCATTCGCTCTAACCCTTTACAACCGGCTTGATACGAGCGTGAGTTTCATTTTAAAAAAAATTTTGCGCCAAACCGTTAACTTTTCGCGAACGCAACCGGCGTCGATCGAACGTGAGTAAAGTTTACGCTCGCTAAAAAAATACAAGAGCGCGGTGCGTGACGTCAGTCACCTGCTAGCCGCATTTTAAGATGGCTGCATTTTTTGACCCTCGCCGCTCCGCGGGTAAGTTATTATTTTGAATTGTAATTGTAAACTTTGTAATGGTGTTTTATACTTATTTTCAAATAAAAACATGGTTGTGTACATAGGCATTGTTAATTTTGTGATATCTGTTTGGGTTTAAGTACAATCTTGTCGTGAAAATTGACTGTTACGATCGTATGACGCCGGTCGTAGGCCCGTAATGCTATGCAGTACTAGGTGCTGTTTTGGGACCACGGTTTTTATGTTGTTTAATTAACTAATAGTGTTGTTTATGTCATTTTAGGAAGAAATTTAAACGAAGACCAAGTTCTACAAGTCCTGGGAGATGGTAACTTTTCCGACGTCGACGATTTCGAAGATGACGACGACGAAATCCAACCCAGTATCCTTGAAGACCTTGGCTTGGAGGATGTACTAGCCGAACCGGAGCCTTCACCACCTTCTGCACCAGAACCATTACCAGCTTCTACGGCACGTACGGGACCAGCTCCGGAACGTCGGTCTTCGCGTCCACCTTCGCGAAAAAGGGTATGGCGTCAGGTATTACTTGAGGATTGTACGCACAACTATCCGTCTCTTCCGGTGAAGCCAGTGAGAGCCCCAATGGATTATTTCACCGACTATTTCGACAGATAATTTTTTGAAGAAGTGGCCCGATGCACAAGCATCTATCATCACAAACATACGGGCGTAGAATTAAAAATTACGTCTGTCGAAGTCGCGAGGTTATTCTCAATACACATAATCATTGGGTGCATTCCATATATATTCCATATCCCCGGATTCCGATGTACTGGAGAGGTGGACTCAAGCTTCAGTTAATAACGGATCAAATGTCGCGTGATAGGTTCTTAACAGCCCGCAATGCACTGCACGTCGTGGATTCTGAAGAAGCCCCGCCGACGGAAAAAGACAACCCTCTGTGGAAAGTTCAACCTATGATAGACAGAGTAAAAGCTGCGTGCAATAAACTTGAGAGAGTGCCCGGCTTTTACTCAATAGATAAACAGATGGTGCCGTTTACTGGCAGGTGCGTTCTTCGACAGGTGGTCAGGAACAAACCTAGGCCAGTAGGGCTAAAAAATTTCGTTTTGACAACAACTGAAGGATTGATGCTGGACTTTGATATTTACAGAGGAGCTAAAACTATGTTCGGTGATACTGCGTCTGGGCTTGGACCTTCTGAGATTCTGCATTTAATAAAGAGCGTCCCACCCGGAAGCTGTGTGTACCATGACCGCTACTCTACCACAGTTCCACTGATCGAAGAGATGACAAAACGCAAACTTCACAGCACTGGAACGATGAACAGATGATAATGATGAACAGGATCCCAGATCGTACGGCAATCTTTAAGTAACTTTCCTAATAAGCTTTAAAAGCTGACTTTTTAATAATTAGAAGATTTTTAGTTTTTGTTACGATTATTGCCAAAGGTAACTAAGAGTGTTGATTTTATGTTAAACATAAGGGTAATTCTTATAAAGGCTGATTAAAAAGATACTCATAAATAAATAAAGAGACTGATTTTGCAAAAAGTTGTTTTAGTTTACTTCAAACTTCCGAAATAACTGGCGAAATCTAGTAACCCTCACGTACGTGAGTATGTAGCGTACGACCTGAGACTCACGATCGTGCGGGTAGGTTTCTAGGTTACCTATAAACCTAGGATTTTTTTAACTGGGTTTTTTTGGCTCCTTAGACTTATAAGATTACAACTAAAAAGCTTTTATTATAAAAATCGGGAAAAAAGGTATCCGGTTGTAAAGGGCTAAGGGGGTGTTCAACCCTTCAAATAAGTCTGGTTATTAAAAAAATATTGAATGATAATTGTCCAGTAATATTCGTATATACTTTTTATTAATTAAAAAAATTAAATTGCAGGAATTTAAGACAGTAAATGCATTTATGTACCTGAGCAATGCTCTGGCATTTGACTTTCTTCGGTGTCTGGGGGAGCGTTAGACCCTTCGGATAGGTCTGGCTTTTAGAATAATGACTTTAAATGGTCATTAGAATATTGTGTATTAATCTCAGCTTTTATAATATGACGTGAGAGAGCTCAGGTACTGCACGCCTTGATTGCCTGATACCTACTGAAGACACCGTTACTCCAGGTTCGTAACCCCCAAGCATTGTTCCCTACACCAGAGAGAACACGCGAAAAAAATGACAGCCTTTATACTTTAACGTAGGTCTGGCAGGTCCTGGCTCTCCCTCTATATCATTACAATATAATTGTTATTCATTTATTTAATAGAAATATGTAGTTTGAATATTGATTCAATTGTCATCTATACGTCATTACATAGCTGTCATTATACGTCAGTTACATAGCTATCATTTGCGTTTTGTTATTCCAAGTCTGATTCTTTTTTGTTATAACACGTTTCGTTTTATAGTGACTGTCGTTTCATGTCAAGTCACACGGGAACGCCGTCGAACGGAATGAAAAGTATCTTATGTCCGTCTCCTGGCTCTAAGCTACCTCCATACCAATTTTCACCCAAATCTGTTCTACCGTTCTTGAGTTATAAGTGGTGTAACTAACACGACTTTCTTTTATATATATAGATTAAGTTTGTTAATTTGTTCATATCATTTTTTGTAGTGCACACTTATAGTTATGTTGCAACATAGATCTTAGGTTTAGTTATAAATAGTTTAGTCGTAAATGTTGTAATGTGTTTTGTGTGTCTGATAAATAAATAAATATAAATAAACATTTTTAATTTAATTAACTTCAAGTTGACCTGTCCCTGTATGCCCTGTGCTTCTAAGGAAATAAATGTTATTGTTCATAATATTATGTTGTTTTACATTTAAGGAAATGAAGGCATTAGAATCGGGGGTTTTTCTTAAATTTTAAATTTAGATTTTATTTATCATGCAGTTAGCCAAGAAGTCGTCCGTCCATTCGGTTTATAGACGTCTGCTGCGCTTGCCGTTTCATTGTCTCGTAATAGAGATTGAATCAAAGGTAAAATTTAAAATACCTACTCTAACATAAACAGATTGATGAACAGAAAATGTCAGATATCAGAAAGAAAACACAAGCACTTGATGCTCTCCGACATGGTCGAGCCTTGAAACGGGCACGGGCAGATCGGGCGGGGACTCGGTCCGCGCCGCGGCCAGCAGGCGGCGCCACGCGGCCGCGGCGCGCCCCCGCCCCCGGCCCCCGCCCCGCCCGCGGAGGCGGCAGCGCGCCGCGGCCAGCAGACGGCGCCACGCGGCCGCGGCGCGCCCCCGCCCCCGGCCCCCGCCCCGCCCGCGGAGGCGGCAGCGCGCCGCGGCCAGCAGACGGCGCCACGCGGCCGCGGCGCGCCCCCGCCCCCGGCCCCCGCCCCGCCCGCGGAGGCGGCAGCGCGCCGCGGCCAGCAGGCGGCGCCACGCGGCCGCGGCGCGCCCCCGCCCCCGGCCCCCGCCCCGCCCGCGGAGGCGGCAGCGCGCCGCGGCCAGCAGACGGCGCCACGCGGCCGCGGCGCGCCCCCGCCCCCGGCCCCCGCCCCGCCCGCGGAGGCGGCAGCGCGCCGCGGCCAGCAGGCGGCGCCACGCGGCCGCGGCGCGCCCCCGCCCCCGGCCCCCGCCCCGCCCGCGGAGGCGGCAGCTCACGTCGCCGACATTGCACGAAAACATGGACAAGCATTTTATAATTATTAAGATTGAGATTTCATCATATCCAACGCTGCTGTTTGCGTTTTTAGAGAGTTTATAATTTTTATAACATTAGATGGAATACATAGTTTTAGATAATTTATTTTTTATTATTGTTAATGTTTTGTTGACTGGGTTTAATTTGTCAATAAAATAATAATTAAATAAATTTTCAATTAAATTTTTACTAAGTGAGTAACTTTACTTTGCAGGTGAAACTATTTTTTAATTTTATGCAGAAAAAGATAAGACATCCGTAACCTTCGCGCGCACAGGATTCGAACCTGCATCTCCGGGATACGGATGTGTCTTAATCATAAAAATGAATTTTAAGTGTCAATTTGATTAATAATTATATAAGTTATTTATTATCATAAATAAATAATAAATATTTCCAGACAATCCACACAACAACATCTAGCCCCGTAGTAAGCTCTAAGCTTGTGATACGGGTACTAGATATCTGATATACTTAATATAATACTCATACATATATAGATATTTTCTATTATAAATATTTAAACACCCAGACCAAGGGGAATATAATATTGTTGGGTCTATAATCTTCTGGAATACACGCTTTAGAACTGTTTACTACATTCCAACTAGTTTTATTTAACTTTTTGACGTTTTTATTCTAAAACTGTTAAGTGCTCTACAAATTGAGTTTTTTTAATTTTTAGATAGTTTTTGTATTTTTTTTTTATTTATAAAATCATTGTTGGGTGTTTTCAATCAATCGTTTATTAAAAACAAAAGACAGTTTAGGATAATTGACGCGAACTTTGTGACGTTACCTCCTGTGCCAGTAAGGAGCTGTGTCACAGCGAGCTAATGGTAATACCTTTATATTCGGCATTCATCATTCATAAACTTTATTCGATTCACAATTAATTGGCACTGTATTTGAATATTACAAAATTGACTTAATCCTAGGTACTAATTTAACACAATAATCTTAATTACAACAATTATTCTTAAAGTCGTTTTTCAAACTATCATCTTCAAGAAAGTCACTAACCGAGTAATAACACCCCTTCAACAATATATCTTTTAATTTACGTTTAAACAAGTTATGATTGTCTATAGTTTTCATGTCAACTGGTAATGCATTGAACAATACTACGGCTTGATACCTACAACAATGTTTTGAAACCTTAAGTGTAGGTTGAAAAGGGGTACTGAGATCTGTTCGTCTCGTAGAAATTCGCTCTAGTTTTTGCTCTGCATTTTCGTATTTCAGTGGGTTTTTTACAATATCTTCTAATGTAACTAGTATGTAGAGACTAGGTACTGTCAAAATGTTCAAGTTCTTAAAATGTTCTTTACAGGATTCCCACTGTGGTATCCTAACAATTGTGCGAATAGCACGCTTTTGTATGCAGAAAGCTTTGATACCTTTGATATCCAATGTAAAATATTATAATCCAAAATATGAATAAACATTATGATACGCTTTGATCGGGGTCAGTCTCACTGCACGGTTCCGTATAAGGCACGCGGCCCAATTATTTCATGAACTTCTCAATATTTCCAGTGCAGTGGTTGTTTCAGTTCTCTCTTTTTTACCCGCCAATAGTGAATGTGCCAGTAGTGTAGTGAATGTTTTTACCGGGACCGGACCGGGAATATTCACAAGAATTCAAAATGGACTGTTTCTTTTTTATTGAAATCCTATTGTTTCAAAGCATACTCATACAATTATTTAAAAAACATATCCTACATCAAATAGTGACATTGAATCATCACAAAGTCGCTAAGCCAAAATAATATGCGACTTCCAAATCTATCAGTTCGTGAACCAAACACTTCGCTGCTGACGTCACAAGGCGCGCTCCTCAAAATGGCCGCTCAATTTATATTTATTTTTTTCATCAAAATTATAACACAGGGCGTTATACGAGGCCGGTAAGTCAAGATTTACAATCCGGAATAAACAATAAAAATATAATAAATTAACTATCACAAAATGTCATATACCTACAAACAATAATAAATAAATTTAAAATTTGAGAAAAACACCCGATTCCAATGCTTTAATTTCCTTTAAATTAAAACACCATAATATTTTGTAATGTGCACGCGATGTGTTCATCTGATACCCCATTCGAGTATATGTATTTACAGATTTATTAAACGGCACAACCGATTTTCAACAAGAACACTAGCGCCAGACTCCCCTTCCATACAAAAAAACTAAATTAAAATCGCTAGATCCGTTCGAGAGCTATGATGTCACAGACAGACAGACAGACAGACTGACACGTCAAACTTATAGCACCCCTCTTTTTTAGTCGGGGGTTAAAAATTGATAAATTTATTAGATCTGTACTCATAAATTCATTAATACTATAGAACGCATAGCTTTAAAAAAAATCTTTAATGGTATTTCTAAATGTAATAAAATTGACAATTTGTGTGATTTTTATAGGTAATTTATTATAAAACCCTAATTAAGTCGCAAGCGAGGTCGGCCCCGAAAACGTTGGCGAGACGACCTTCAAGACTTTTCGGAAAGCTGGTGGCAAACAGCTCTGGACAGGGATTGTTGGAGGGAGTTGGGGGAGGCCTTTGCCCAGCAGTGGGACAACGTAGGCTAATATAAAAAAAAAAAAAAAAATTAAGCACGTTCTCCCTGCTGTCGCGCTTAAGACAGATGTACTTAAGTCGCCAGAAAAGGACATAAAATGTAGTATAAAATACGTTTGAGTGTACTTTTTTACTTTCATGATGATTGAGATTATTAAGGAATATTTGAAGCATCTTCAAAACAAATTTTCGGTCTGATGGTTCCCACGATAAAAGTTCACAATAGGAGGGAAATTAGATTGCTATTGTGTTTGTGCTAGTGTTTGCTGATGGTGAGCCAGGGTGCCGCAACTTATTTTTTTCAAAGTGTATTCAGGATTGTATGAATAAATCCCACTTGACCCCAATTTGCCGTTCTCGAACGACTCAAGACCGTGATTGAGTTTGGTTTGTTGATACGAGCCCTGAACACTGTGTCCGCTGCTGCTGCTTGGGAGGACACGTTCGCCAGCTGCATCACTGCCTCAGTGCTGCGGTGAGGGAAGGCCATGAGGCAGCGGGTTCGATTCCTACCGAGGGGTCGAGTGTTTGCATGTTCTGCAAGCACTTTCTCCTTGGTCTGGATGTTTATAATCTATAATATAAATATCTATGTATGTATGTCTATTATATTAAGTATATCGTCTGTAGCTGTCCAGTACCCGTAACACAAGCTTAGAGCTGACCACGGGGCTAGATGATTTATATTTTATCCAAGATTTTAATGTTCTAACAAACACTATACCGTAACCGTATGTGAACCGATAAATATATCTGTAAGAGATATACACACTGTATGTGCATAATGCGACCTGCGTCGTCTGTACCGCACAGCTATATCGCATCGTGTACATATAGGCAAACAGGATTCGGCCACTATTGGCCGTCTAGCTATCTAGAGGTCTGGTAGAGATCGCTCTTGAGCGATAAGACCGCCAATTGTCGCATAGTGTTGAGAATATTTTTGTTACGTTTGTGTTATAATTGTGTGCGCAATAAATAATAATGATTATTATTAATAGGAGACATTATTGACGTTGAAACATTAGCAGTGAGCAAGTAAGCTGGTGGCGGCGCGGCCCGCGGCCGGCGCCGGAGGGCGGCGCAGCTCGCGGTGGATAATTTAAGCACAGCCGGTTTTACAATAAAATAAAAACATAGGCAGCATAGCAAAGTATAACCATTAGCTCAGCTCGGGATTCGATGACGGATTTTAATTTCTGATTCCTTAGAATGAAAACAGGGCAATGAATTATTCATTCAGATCTGACAATATAGACGTGCGATATTGACGACCTGCTCGTTCTGTCGCTGCGCGAGCGCCGCACTGTTTGGATAATCATGAGACTTACTTCGTTGGTGGTGCAGTCCAGCGTGAGGCGCAGCGCGGCCAGCAGCTCGGCGTCCTCCTCCTCCTCGGCGGGCGGGGCGGGGGGCGGCGCGGCCGGCGGGGCGGCGGGCGCGGCGGCCGGCGTGGCGTAGATGGAGTGCGGCTTGCGCGTCGCGCCCGGCTTGGGGCTGAGCCGCTCCTCGCTCTCCTTGCTCTCCCACAGCTTCTTGAGGCTCGTGATGCTGCCCGTGCTGCGCCGCTTGCCTTCCTCCTCGCCCCCCGCGCCGCACTCCTCCGGCTCCCCCGCCCCCGCGCCGCACTCCTCCGGCGATCGCGCGGCGCTCTCCACCTTGCGCAGGCGCGCCTTCAGCTCCAGGATGGAGCGCGGCGGCTCCTCCTCGCGCGTCTTCCTCACCACCTCCACCTTCTTGAGCGCCGCCTTCAGGTCGGCGGGGCGGGCGGGCGCGGGCGCGGGCGCGCTCCTGCGCAGGTTGGACTTGGGGTCGGGCGGCGAGGTGGCGGCCGGCGGCGGCGCCAGGTTGAGCCCCTCGCCGAGCTCGGAGACGAGCCGCGCCACGGGGTCCTGGTGGCGCGGCGGCTCCGGCGGCGGCGGCGACGCCGCGGCCGGCCGCTTCCTGTCCGCGCGCTCCTTGATCTCCGCGACCAGCTTCAGCTCCAGCATCTCCTTCATGGCGCGCTTCGCGTCCTTGTGCGGCGGCGGAGCGGGCGGCGGCGGCGGCGGCGGCGCCGGCGGGGCCGCGCTCCCCTCGGGCGGCGGCGGCAGCTCGGCCGGCGGCGGCGGGAACTCGAGCTCGGCGAGGCGCGGCCGCGGTTTGGCCGGCGAGGACGAGGGGAAGAGGCGCGCCGCGCGCGGCGAGGCCGGCGCGCCCATGCCGCCGGACGAATTGGAGCGGATCATCGCCGGCGCGGCGGGCGCGGCGGCGGACGGCGCGGGCGGCGGCGCGCGGCCCGCGCGCGGGGACAGGGAGCGCGCCTCGTCCCCCGCGCCGCCGGCGGAGGAGGCGGGCGGCGCGCCGCTCTGGCGCAGCGACTCGAGGAAGGCGCCGATGCGAGCGCCCTTGGGCAGCGTGCCGTAGCGGTTGATGGCGCGCTTCACGTTCTGCTCCTCGAGCGCCACGACCTGCACGCCCGCGGCCTGCACAGAGAGCGCGGTGAGAGCGGGGCGCGGGGCGGAGGAGCGAGGGGAGGGCGGCGGGGCGGTACCTTGTGCGCGTCGCGGTGGTGCTTGCGGCGCGCGCGGGGCGGGGCGGGCGCGGCGCCGGCGGACTCGTCGGTGTCGCCGGCCGTCTGTCCCTCGCACAGCGATCCCTCGGAGGAGGCCTCGCGCGCCTCCCGCGCGCCGCGACCCTCGCGACCGCAGCCTGAAAATGTTTTCGCAAGACAATTAACACGTTATACGTCTTCTCGGGATCCTTAGGATTGGGTGATACTGACCATTTAGGTCGGGCGAGTCGAGCGGCTCCTCGGCGTGGTACTGCGACTCGCGGAATGAGCTGCAAGACGACAGCAAGCTGAAACACCATACATATCACAACCACTATTGTTTTACTAAACATTCGGCGAATAAAACTACTATTAACAACGGCTGTGAAACTAGCCTGCTGTTGAGGCTATCAGGCTCTCGTTCTCACAGCTCGAGACAGTCTCGGCCCAGATAAAATGCACTAAACACGCTGAAATTGACAGTTTTTTTTTAGTTAGTATTATTTGTCGAGGATAGGTGGCCATATGCTTCTTCTTGTCATAGGTCGCGGTACAGTAATGCTGGGCGTGTACCTGGTGCGCTTGGGGGGCGTGGGCGCCTGCTTGCCGCGGCGGTTGGTGGGGCGGCGCATCTGCACGCCGCCGCCCTTCTTACCGCCGCTGCCCCCGCTCCCGCCCCCGCCCCCGCTCCCGCTCCCGCCGCGCTCCAGCTGCTTCTCCACCTCTGCAACACACACACGTCACACTCACCAACCACCAACTGTACTACTGTTCGCAATCGACCATTAGGGTCGACCACTACACGCACAATGCACCGTACATTACAGAGCGAGACGTCTGTGCAGTCCGTAGTTCTTCCAACATAAAATTAGTTAACTATATTTTAAGGATTAAGTTTAGTTAATGTGTCGATGAATATACATTTTGATATACATTTTATGGACAGAAGATCTGTCCTTTAAATATAGTCTTTATGTTCTTCAGCGGTAGAATGTCCACTTCTAGGCACGAGTCTTTCTGATAGTTAAATCATAATGGGGCATTGCCCTACTCGCTAAGATGGGCAGGAGCTGTTGTCTATATTTTGGCTAGTTTCCTAAGCCTGGTCCTACGGCCCACACGGGGAAAGATGGGGACACTTTCATGTCCTCTCTAATGATACATTTGTTATAATGTAATAGATATTTAATTTATCAATGATAAAGTATGCCGCGACTCGAGCCGAGTCGCTTCCGCGCTCAGCAATGTCTCCGCAGTGAACAATAACAAACATGTACTCATATCTGTGTGCTTGTTGTTTATACACAGGTCATCACAACACTATGTCTACTATTTAAAGTATCTTAATAAATCATCATCATCATCATCAGAATAAGACACATTTATTTATATCTATATCGAATTCATTTATTTGGTAATCATGTTCAAAATAATCCGAGACGGAAGAAATCAATCATACAAAACCATTGTGAAACAAATTTGAGGTGCGATAGAAAAAGAGCAGGTTGCATTGCAGAAGGCCGAGAAGCCAGGGTTGTATTAGTGTTGGGGAAGTATTAAGGGTGGGGCACGTACCCTCTGTGATGGAGTTGTCCTGGAACATGTGCTCGAGCGCGTGGTGTATGTCCTGGAAGGAGGGCCGGTCCTGCGGCGCCCACTGCCAGCACGCGCGCATCAGCTCGTACACCGAGCCGGGGCAGCCGGCCGGGCACTCCATGCGGTAGCCCTGCAACACCACGCCGCCGCCGACCCTCCGCGTTAGGGTAACACACAAACTATGACTGACTAAACAAACATATTCTGCTGTCGCCTGCCCGAGGGCAGAGGGCTCGGGGGGTACCTTTTTCACTGGGAGGGTGGTGGGGGGGACAACACAGACACAAGCTCCTATGTGATTCAAATGTCCTAAGCGATTTAAGCCTTCATCTACCCAAAAATACTAGACGTAGCTGTACGGTTTAAGGAGGGCAGGGGACCGCCCATTGTGTACCTACCGTCATAGTCCTAGCATCGGTTTAGCCGGTCTTGCCACCATGTCAAGCAAAAAGTACACAACGTATTCATACTTTTTCGTGATGGCACGGATATAGTCAAACAATCCAAAAATGTATACATCAAAGGGACTCGCGGAGTGACTTAAGGCAGAACTAATGTATAGCATGCGCACTTCGTGTGACGCGGACATGGGTTTGTTGATAAAAAGGTCTCATTTTTCATGTGAAATCGGTGCGTTTACATTTTGCAGTATGGCGATATATTTCAGAGTAAGTTCTCAGCTTGACGGAAAGGTTTACACAGAGGTATATAAACACAGTGGGGCGGGGTGGGGTGGGGTGGTGCGGGCGGCGGGGCGCGCAGGCGGTATAAGCGGCGCGCGCGACGCGGCACTCGGCAGTCCACGGCCAGCATGCCCGCCGCCCGCTCCGCCCGCGCCGCGCCCGTCGCGCTCCTCCTGCTGCTTCTGGCCGCCGCCGCCACAGGTACGCACTAATGTGCTTAAACCTCTCAATTATTAATTACTTGCCCTTGTATATGTTTCGGTTAATAAAGAATCAGGAGTATAAAATAAAATAAATAAATATTTTTTTGTCATGTCTATCCGGCCGTATGTCACAGACACTTTTTTCCGAAAGTATAAGAACTATACTTGGTAAGTAGATGTTATGTGAATTAAAATTTTACACAAAAGTAGAAAAAAAACAATAAATTTAGGGGTTATTTATGGTTCGGTTTTAAAAAATTTGATTGAGATTCCAATAAGTATATATTTTTATTTTATTATAAAAAAAAGTGTTGGGATTTTATTTTGAAAATCAATGCTTTGAATTTAAGCTACTGTCAAATAGGGTTTGATGTCGGTTTTCAGGCAAGCACAAGAAGGTCAAGCCGAAGAAGTTGGTGTCGCCGACCACCAAGGGCATCCAGTGCTACAACTGCCTCTCGTTCGACCACCCCGGCTGCTGGGACCCCGACCACCCCGACTACGCCAACATCACCGTACGTACCGACGCGACGCGACGCCGCGGCCTAGTCCGGCCCTCACGTGTGTGCTCTCTGTGCAGGTGCCCAACATCGACTGCTACATCCCCGGCATGGCCTTCCTCTGCATCGTGATCACGTCCGAGTCCGCCAAGCTGGGTGAGTGACGTGTGGCGAGTGCGCGCGAGCGGTAGGCACGGTGCGGGAGTAACGCGCGCGTTGTTGCAGTGGAGACGGGGCAGGAGATCGGGCCGGTGCGCGCGCGGACCTGCGTGCCCGCCAAGGACTTCTCCAAGAAGACGGTGTCGTACTCCATGTGCGCCAAGCTGAGCAAGGAGCTGAGCGCCAGCGAGATCTTCAGCCGCATCGCCGTATCGCGCCCGCACTGCACGCTTTGCAAGAAGCACCTGTGCGTGGACGCCGTGCACTGCTAGCGGCTAGGGACCCGCTCCACGATATTGCGGCCGCCGACTCTAGACATATGTACATTGTTTTGTGTTCCCGACGACGTAAGGCACGCGCCTTACGTATTTGAGAGAGTATGTTTGTAAACAGCGCGCGGCACTATTGCTGCGCGCTACTTTGTTGAGCGACCGCCCCGGCAGCAGAGCAGCTGCTGTTTTTATGTTATTTATAAACTATTGAAAACAGTTTTAGTGGTATTACTGTTTTGTTCAACCTCCCATTTTGTTCCTTAGGACTTGGACAATCCTGTGTCGGCCGTCCCGGCAAAGTTCTATATCAAAGACCACTGCGCACCGCTGGTTTACAAAATGATCAAATTTGTGAATGAACCATTTTATTATTTGGGTAATTCAATTTTTCGTTGCACAGGCAAGCTGCACGGTGATAGCTGCTAGTGTCAACTTAAGGATAGCTTTTTATAATAGTTTTTGTAAGAAATGTTTAAGGAGAGCACGTATAAGCTTTCAGGACAATTAAAGCAAACAGAAAAATATGATTATAACCTTAACTTAACGTTAAACGCTTGTCTTGTTGCAACATGATTTAGACTATTCTGCGTGAAAGGCAATACAAAGAAGTCAGAAGTCCCGCATGAACAATAGCCGCACGCCAGCAGCCCGCGGCCCCTCAGCCCCGCGGCCCCCGGCCCCGCGGCCCCTCAGCCCCGCGGCCCCTCAGCCCCGCGGCCCCGCGGCGGCCCCGCTCGCTGCCAGCGCCACCCTGTGGGGCGCTCGCTCATACAGCGGGAAGTTTTGTTGACTATTGTTTTATATTATTGTTATGCATAAAATGTGGTTTATTAAATTCACTTTATTTAAAAGGACAGAGTACGTCTCCTTGTTTATACGTGGCCCGTGCGGGTAGGGGGCTCTTTTTAGAGGTTTACAATAACACAATGGTATCAAAAAAATTCCGTTTAAACTAAATAATTAAATTTAGGGAAAATTTTAGAGGTCTTTGGAGTAGTAATATAATTTGTCCTAAACATTTTTAAGAATATTAGGATCTACTAAGCAATTTCGTCTCCGTAACTGCTAGGTAAAAATATACGAAGCGATGAATCACATCCTCTGACTTCTTACAGTATTTTAGCTGCGTGCGTGTTCTGGGTGCGCAACGCCATATTGAAGTTCCAATTTACTGCCTACACTAAAACAATGTACACAGCGAGGCGACTAAGCCCGTATAACCGTATTCTGTAAGAGACGCTACATCTTCATTGTTGTTAAAATCAAAATTATGAGATTATTCAGTCTCGACCCGGGAGACACAGAGACACAGTTCTCGGAAATTCTGTTTCTTCCCCAAGAGCCAGAAACAATAAGGGGTATGATAATAAACAAAGTCGGAGAAGGATTTGTCGATTAGAACTAATTCATGTCATTCATCATTATGTTCTGAATGGCTCTGCACGGAATTGCAGCATCTCATATTATAAATGATGAGTAGGTATTAGTCATTAGTGTGACGGTGAGAGGGCGGCGCGCTCCACTCTGCGCCGCGCTTATGTAACACAATACTAGTTTCAACACGTATGAAAAACAACTTCTACACGATGCTGTCTATAAACATAATGACCAAATTCATAATATTATTTCTACGCAAATTGATACGAGGTGCGCCCTCCACTTAGCATTACTTTCACCGCGTGCTCACCATCTACAGTGAGTTAACAACCATAGCTTGTTCACTAACAATGACATTCACTATGTAAATTAGTATATATTTTGAAATGTATAATTAATAGGAATGCAATACATGATTTAATAAATCCGGACATTAAGACTTAGCCGCATTATTTAGTTACAGCGCTATTATTATTATTGTTACTTTATAATAATAATAATAGATCCCTCCATCCAGGATAGATTTATTTTGACAAATCTACTTGTACTATAATTATGATTTTTAAGGTTGGATACAGGTTTAAAGAATAAAAATGATTTTAAATGCTTAAGCTAAATGATATCAAAGGATGGAAAGGATTCAAATCAAATTTATGAAACATATTTGCTATCGTCTAAAAATTCGATACAGATCTTAATAGTTATGTTGAACACCGCGCAATGACTGATAATAACGTTTCTACTTAAAATATCCTCGAATTTAATTGATATTACTCGAATTTAGTGTAAGATTCTCATTCAAGCCCCATCCAAACTAACTGGGCATTCTGAATTCTCCTGTTGTCGGTAATAAGCTACGCAGGCATCCTGATATCAAGAGTCAACTCAATCTGTCAATTGAGTTGTGTTCATTTTTTTATTTATATTATGTGACCACCCGTGAAAATCTTTAATTAAACAACTTTATAGTTTATAGTGTTGATTTTCCTTTAAATAAATAAATCATGTATTTATGAGAGATGGAACATGATAAATGTATACCACCACTGACTTTTTTGTAGATCTTTTTAAGGTGTACAATACTGTAGTAAGTGCATTAATTTGATATGTCTCCTGCCTGTGGCCCGCTTCAGCCAGCGCGAGCGTTTGCAAAGAAAGCGCACAACATTACTTCATTTACGACATCACATTAGAAACTTAAAAAAAGATCTTTAAAAACTCTATCGATTAAAAAACCGCATCAACACCAGTTGCATAGTTTCAAGTTTTATGCTAGTCACCAAATAAAGGAAATCGGGATACTAAGAGCATATAATATAATACGTAGGTGTGGAGGTGCAGGTGCAGCGCACGTACCTGCTCGAGCATGTGGTACACGTCGGCCAGGTCCAGGCCGGGGTAGGGCGACATGCCGTACGTGGCGATCTCCCACAGCAGCACGCCGAAGGCCCACACGTCGCATGTAGGTGTGGAGGTGGAGGTGCAGCGCACGTACCTGCTCGAGCATGTGGTAGACGTCGGCCAGGTCCAGGCCGGGGTAGGGCGACATGCCGTACGTGGCGATCTCCCACGGCAGCACGCCGAAGGCCCACACGTCGCATGTAGGTGTGGAGGTGGAGGTGCAGCGCACGTACCTGCTCGAGCATGTGGTAGACGTCGGCCAGGTCCAGGCCGGGGTAGGGCGACATGCCGTACGTGGCGATCTCCCACAGCAGCACGCCGAAGGCCCACACGTCGCATGTAGGTGTGGAGGTGGAGGTGCAGCGCACGTACCTGCTCGAGCATGTGGTACACGTCGGCCAGGTCCAGGCCGGGGTAGGGCGACATGCCGTACGTGGCGATCTCCCACAGCAGCACGCCGAAGGCCCACACGTCGCATGTAGGTGTGGAGGTGGAGGTGCAGCGCACGTACCTGCTCGAGCATGTGGTACACGTCGGCCAGGTCCAGGCCGGGGTAGGGCGACATGCCGTACGTGGCGATCTCCCACAGCAGCACGCCGAAGGCCCACACGTCGCTCTTGGTGCTGAAGGTGTTGTAGGCGAGCCCCTCGGGCGCCGTCCACTTGATGGGGAACTTGGCGCCCGCGTGCGCCGTGTACGTGTCGTCGCGCATCAGCCGCGCCAGCCCGAAGTCGGCCACCTTCACCAGGTGGTTCTCGCCCACGAGGCAGTTGCGCGCCGCCAGGTCGCGGTGGATGAAGGAGCGCGACTCCAGGTAGGACATGCCGCTGGCGATCTGCGTGGCCATGTACATGAGCACCACGGCCGAGGGCGCGCCGCCGCCCGCCGCGCTGGCGCGCAGGAACTCCAGCAGGTTGCCGCGCGACATGAACTCCGTGATGATGTAGAAGGGCGGCTCGCGCGTGCACACGCCCAGCAGCTGCACCAGGTTGGGGTGGCGCATCTCCTTCATGATGCCGGCCTCCTCGAGGAAGTCCTTGAGCGCCATGGTGTCGTCCTTGAGCGTCTTCACGGCGACGGTGATGTTGGCGCGCTTCCAGCAGGCCTCGTACACGTCGCCGTACTGGCCGCCGCCCAGCTTGTGCTTCATGCAGATGTCGGTGCGGTCGATCTCCCAGTGGTCGGGCGGCGCCAGCGGGAACACGGAGGGCTTGGCGCGCTTGCCGGCCGGGTAGAGCAGCTGCGTGATGAGGCCGTCGGGCGCCTGGCTGTGGTGCAGCACCAGCTCGGCCAGCGTGCCGAACTTGCACTCGGCGGTGACGAAGGCCTTGCCGGCGTCGTCCTCGTTGATGCGGTAGTGGTAGACGCGGCCCTCGTAGCGCAGCGAGATGGAGCGCTGGCCGGGCGAGGACTCGGACTCGCGCACCAGGAAGCTGCCGTTGATGCCGGAGGAGAGCAGGTACTCGGCGGCGTTGCGCGAGATGGGCCCGTGGTACCAGGAGTGCTTCTCCAGCGAGTTGACGGGCGTCACGTAGTTGGAGGGCACCCAGCCCACGCCGCCCGCGGCCGTGTGCGCCTCGCACCACTCGCCGCTGCCGTTGTAGCTGGTGATGCGCACCTGGCAGCCCTTGGCCAGGCTCAGCTGGTTCTCGCCGCCCGCCTGGAAGTCGTACAGCGCCAGGAACAGCTGCGGGTCCGCCTCCTCCGCGCCCGCCATCAGCAGGTTCTCCTTCGACGTCCATCTGCAACACGATACCGCGCCCATCATCATCCGACCGTTCCACTCTGCACATCTGTCTTACTGCTTACACATCAACCAAGTCTAGGGATATTTATCAAACATCTAAAAATCTATCAAGAATATTTTCATATAGTAAATAGAAGGCAAAGAAGTTAATTCATAAAATTTTTGAATGCAACTGCACAGTCAGCCCGACTAAAATCCTATTGAGCATGCCTGGGCAAGTTACAACGATAAACTTCGAGTGATTTACCGACAAATTTGAGAACGGTACAACAAATTTACGAACACAAAGAAGTAAAACCTCAAACCAGAAACAAGGCCTTAACAATTTGAAGTTAAAATTGTATTTCCCAATGTAAAAGACGGTAACACTGATTTAATAAGGTCTAATAATATTTTTATGAATATATCTAATTTAATATTATAAACAATATTTTTTCTTTACAGGTCTAGAAGTAACCTTAAAGATTTCTACTTGTACTTTTTGACGAATTTTATAATATTCATAAACTTTGTATTATCTTTTATTGATACCTACTTAAAACAGATTTATAATTTTTGAGATTATCGCGAACATTAATATTTAATAAGCATATAAACTAATGTAAATAATTCATTAAAAGTGCAGCTGAACAATCACATTGTCTTGTCACATATAGCATCGGCAGTAAAGAGGCCTTGTCAAAGTTTTCAAACAAGAAGTCAAATACAATATACCCACCTGCATTGACAGCTATTATGTTGCTATTATGTTAAGTAAGAACTCAACATGTACAAAAATGGTTAGCAAATGACCAGCTTAATATGTATATGTCTGACTGATGTTGTATAAGATGCTATTCGAGGTGCGTATTCCTTTCTCATCAAAGTGGAGCACATAGTAATATGAAAGAGGCGAGTGAGGGAGGGAGGCAGGGAGGGAGTGAGGGAGGGAGGGGGGAGTGTACCTGTTGGCCTGGTCGAGCGGCTGCGGCGGCGCGGCGGCGGCGGGCGCGGCCTCCACGTCCGGCAGGTCGGGGATGTGCGGCAGCGGCCGGAGTGAGGTAGGAGGGAGGGAGGGGGGAGTGTACCTGTTGGCCTGGTCGAGCGGCTGCGGCGGCGCGGCGGCGGCGGGCGCGGCCTCCACGTCCGGCAGGTCGGGGATGTGCGGCAGCGGCCGGAGTGAGGTAGGAGGGAGGGAGGGGGGAGTGTACCTGTTGGCCTGGTCGAGCGGCTGCGGCGGCGCGGCGGCGGCGGCGGGCGCGGCCTCCACGTCCGGCAGGTCGGGGATGTGCGGCAGCGGCCGGAGTGAGGTAGGAGGGAGGGAGGGGGGAGTGTACCTGTTGGCCTGGTCGAGCGGCTGCGGCGGCGCGGCGGCGGCGGCGGGCGCGGCCTCCACGTCCGGCAGGTCGGGGATGTGCGGCAGCGGCCGGAGTGAGGTAGGAGGGAGGGAGGGGGGAGTGTACCTGTTGGCCTGGTCGAGCGGCTGCGGCGGCGCGGCGGCGGCGGCGGGCGCGGCCTCCACGTCCGGCAGGTCGGGGATGTGCGGCAGCGGCCGGAGTGAGGTAGGAGGGAGGGAGGGGGGAGTGTACCTGTTGGCCTGGTCGAGCGGCTGCGGCGGCGCGGCGGCGGCGGCGGGCGCGGCCTCCACGTCCGGCAGGTCGGGGATGTGCGGCAGCGGCCGGAGTGAGGTAGGAGGGAGGGAGGGGGGAGTGTACCTGTTGGCCTGGTCGAGCGGCTGCGGCGGCGCGGCGGCGGCGGCGGGCGCGGCCTCCACGTCCGGCAGGTCGGGGATGTGCGGCAGCGGCCGGCTCTGCAGCAGCGCTTCTGCAACGCAACACGCTCACTCGTAACCACGCTCTCTGCACCCCCACTCTCGTACTGCGACGCGGCGACGACCAGAGACAATACTCTACTCATTACTGTACATATCACTACACATCTTGGTTCCCTTCTCAATATTACAATTATAGTTTTATACTATCCATTGGGGCCTTGCCCTTGCCATACTCATACCAGATACAGTATGCGAAGCTAACTAACTACTATACATTACTATAATTATATTCACTATTTATAAAACCTTATAAAAACTGTGTTTAACATCAAGGAGTTGGGTTGGCTAAGCTAAGGGGAATGATAGAGCACAATACACTTACTTCTACACAAGATCTCAGTTCCTCCACACAGAATTAGGCTAAGATCTGCCTCGCTATTCTGTATTTACTATAAATTTGAATAAAACAACAAAATAATATCATCTTTAACTCCCACTTATTCTACTAACAAAACAAAAGGGCTTTTACAAGGATTAAACTTCGAGTACTGAAAAGTATTGCAAATCAGTATCATATTTTAATTGGTAAACTAAAATGTTCTCAATAAGTGGTTATCAGAGCTAGCCAATATTGGCAAAACATGTACATTTTTTTTTTATGCTTAAAAATGAATTTTTTTTTTGATTCCTTAAATTTGGAAAACAAACCAATAGCTCCATTTTGTGGAGGATGAACTAAACAGCATTGCTACAACATGACCTCACAATGTAAAAAGTAGAAGCACTAAGATGGCCGTGACACAGGACTTAACTTTCTATAGCTATAGATAGATAACTAATACTCACATTACAAGAACATGCCAATCATGTGAACCTTGTTTATATTAATACCTACCTACCTATATATGTGAATCAAACATACACATAAAACCCAGATTTATTTTATTAACTTTGATGATATAGGCATATATTTATATTTTTTGTTGCATATAAATCAAGATTCATTAGTTCAAATCCTTGTTGAAGCTGAAATTACCTACATGGTATGTAGCCATGTATAATTCTTCTTTCTCATAATATTAAAGTTTCTAAAATAGGTAATTTCAAGATGCAATGCACTCATCAGGGATGCATACATCGTTTTAAACTGGTTACCTAACTACCTTAAAATTTATGTTATTGTTAGATGTAGGGTCAGTAAACTACTTATGTACATTTTTGGAGAAACGATAGGAATTCCTTTATATGTTTTTGAATCCTCTACTGAATCATAGTTTAAATTAAACCTATACAACATTCAAGTAACAATTTATATCAACATATCAAATTAAATTTAAAAATACTAGTTGTTATTAAACCTATAATAAAATGCTTCATTAAACATTTTGAATTTACCTTCTAATGAAATTAAGTTGTAAGAAAAAGACATGTTGCAACCAATTTAGCAGCATGGTGGTCTCTGGTGTGCCGCCCAGCCAGGGAGACGGGGCACACCAACAACCAGTACTCTGTGTTGTAATTGTAACAGAGTGACATAAAATATTATTGATTTACTTCAGAATAGAATAGAAAACACTTTATTGTACCCCACACAAATTAATAATAAACTTTACAAAAACCTTAACTAATTAAAATAGGGTACAAAGGGCAGCCTTATCGCTATGAGCGATCTCTTCCAGACAACCTTGGAATGGATAGGAAATAAAAGGGACGAAAAGACAGTTGGGTAAAACAAATATAATAAAAACATAAAGTACTCATTAATAAACCACATACCATATTTGTTTAGTTATATAGTGTGTGGATTAATTATTATAATGTACGTGTACATATCATAAAATATTTTATAATTATTTATATTCTTAATGTTAAATGTATTTTATTATTATCTTTAATATTCTTAATGTTTTTTAATTTATTAACGAAATTTAATTTGTATTCCCACTCAATTAATGTTGTTTCAGACAACATAAATGATTTGAATTTGAAAATACATTGCCCAACCTAAAGTCATAGCTATATTTATTCAATATTAACATTGACACATGGTTTCACTCTTACTTAATATTTAGATGATTTTGAACAAAACAACAATAGCTGTAATGTTAAACTGTTCAAAACAATAAATATTTCATTTTATTAATGTAGATTATGAAGTAAGTTTCCAGACCAAGTCATCCTTTTTAAAAGAACTTACTTTAAGCAAATTCAAACCACTGATATAGTCGGGACACCAATATTATTCTAACCCTGTGGGCCTTCTAGCAATATTCAAACAATCATTAAACTCTGAAAATCAAATATTAATGAAAAACTTGTCATTGCTGCAAGCAACAATGCATGTAACAATGAATATCACAACAAACATCAACAAAATACATATAAAGGTATTGTTGAATATGTTTCTGTGTCAGTATCAATGTTGATGAGATATTTTGAAGGAACCTGTTACAGCACTTGCAGATAATAGATGCATAGGTTCACCAAGCTCCTTATTAGTGAATAAGGGAGTTAAAGCCGGCGACGTCGCGTCCGAGCCGACAGTGGAGGCCCGCTGCGGGAGGGCAGGAGTACTTACCGCTGTGCTCCGTGAAGATATTGGAGCCGAGCGTGGCACGGTCTTTGGGCGGGCGCGGCTTGCGGGAGGCGCGCATGGAGGCGCCGCCGCCCGAGCCTCGCTCCTTGCCCTGCTGCGCGCCCATGGCGCTCTCGACGCGATAGCGCACGCACTCAACGCGGAAACACTTCGCTCACTCACATTACCAAGCGACACCGCACCGCGTGAGGCGACCGGCCCACCGCGATGCCCTCCACTCGTGTCTGAGTACACAGTTCAATTTTGCTTTACGATTGCATCTATCGCTCGTTATTCTTAACGCGCTTGCCCCTGAACTTCATCGGAATTCAACGCTATGTACTAAAAACAATAGCCACCGCCATTATTGAGGACTCGGCTCGGTATCGATATCGAATCAAGTAAGAACAAAGTCAATGCAAGCAAGCAGCAGATTGCTTATTGCTTGTTGGCGAGCGGGGGAGAGAAGGCTGGCGAGCCGCGCTTGCTTGATTGAGGCTTGACACAGAGTAAAAAATCTATTGACATGACATTTGGCATTGACAGTTAGACACATGCCACAGACACATTCACTTTTTTTTTATAAACAATTTTCAATGTTTAACAGAACATACGGACATTGACAGTTGACGGCCATATAGCCAGTCACGGACGCCATCTAATAAAAGAAGAAGAAGTAAAACAATTTTCGTTGGCGGAAACTACAAATCACGAGAAACATGCTTTGGAGTAACATCTTTTTCACTTTATAATTTTATTTAACTTGACACTGAGTTGGCAAACTGACGCTTCGAGCGCAGAGTCAAATTAAGAGAAAATGAAACGTGCTTTAAAAAAAAAAAGTGTGTGTGTGTCAGCTACGACGCACGATTGGAGTTTACTTCTTACGAATGATAATAATGATATATATCGAATAGAAAAAAAGGGTAAATGAACGCATCTGCTAAAATGATAGGAGAAACAAACATATATCGGTAATTTTTCGTATTATTTATATTACTTCAATAAAGCGTATTACATAAAGTATGTCATCATAACATATATAAATCTCGTGACACAATGTTTGTCCTCTATGGACTCCTAAACCACTTTACCGATTATAATAAAATTCGCACACCATGTGCAGTTCGATCCAACTTGAGAGATAGGATAGTTTAAATCACAAATTATAGTCGCAATTTTAATTTATTGCTAATTATTTGTCTGTTATTATCTACAGGTTAACAAAAGTGTAAAATAAATGTCTTTTTATAGGTTGTCTATGATTTTTCTTGATAAGCTATTCATACGTGGTGGTTCATATACTCTTTGAGCTATTGTCTATGTCTCGAAAGTTCAATATTCAACATAGTTTTCAATATTTTTTTTCTGACATGATTTTGAAGTACCTACTTAAGTAATTATTATTTTTTATATTTTTTATTTTTTTTGTTAAAAGCGTCCGTGTAATAGCGGAGGTTATCTATATTCTATCTATCTATATAAATAAAAATGAATTGTTGTTCGTTAGTCTGATTAAAACTCGAGAACGGCTGGGACGATTGAGCTAATTTTGGTTTTAAAATGTTTGTCGTAGTCCAGGGTAGGTCTAAACGGTGAGCAAATAAGGAAAAATTGCCGGGAACTTTTTTACCCGTGCGACGCCGGGGCGGGCCGCTAGTAAAATTATATAAATAAAATACAGTGAGACTACGAAGTATCGCGCAAAGAGGATACCCCGAGAATGAGATACGCTGTGTAATGTATTCCATCTCATTCTTTTACACGTTAAATCCTACAGAAATATATCTTTGTTTCTTTCTACGTAACGCCTCAACTTTTCGTGTTACACTTTTTGATTTTACTCCTCATAAAATTTCCGTACCGGGCCTTAAACTCAAATCGTTTCTTTTTCATGGTATTGCTGTATTTTATTTATATTATTTTGTAACATACTTTATGTAATACGCTTTCTTGAAGTAATATAAATAATCCGAATAATTACAGATACCTATATGTTTGTTTCTCTTATCATTTTAGCAGATGCGTTCATTTACCCATTTTTTCTATTCGATAGATGTATATCATAATTATAGTTCGTAAGGAGTAAACTCAAATCAAGCGTCGTAGCTGACACACACACACTGAATAATTATCGCTTCAGTTCTCGTGTTGCAGATAATCTGCAACTCTGCAACGGTATTTTTATAATTTTGACTATATCTCAATACAACACTACGAGAACGCAACCACATCACAACCACATCGCATCAACGGCTTACTCCTGGGATCTCCTGCGAGCATTCCCTGCGAAGGGGATACAACGTTGAGATGCAACGCAAGCAAAGCAATTATCGAATTTCTGTAGTTATTAAGACATCCGTAATATTCCTAATTAAAGTCTATTATTATTGGAAGTGGTAGCGCCTGCCGGGAGGCTGGCAGCCTTCCTACGCCGGCCGGTGCCCGCAGCCATTTAAACCTATACTAGCCTATACCTACTCAATAATTCATTCATATTTTTCAAACTAGTTTTTAAAAGATACTTGTGATTATAAAGTGTTACGCGAGTTCGATGCGGAATATTAAAACAGACGCGTGCACAGCTACTCTGTATTCTAAGTGGTTAGTAACAAGTCAAGACATTCTACAAGTTGTATTTGGCGAGAGTTAGATGTAGAGTATTCTAAGCTTAGAATCATTATTCAAATGAAAGTTTAACGATAGTAACATCCTTTTTATTATTATCATCATATAACTATATGCCCTGTTAAATTATTATTGCCTTATAGTAGATAGGTAGGTACCTACGGAATTATTTTTTGATTTTACAAGTGTCTACATATTTCTTAAAACTATTTGTTCAGGCAGAGGAAGCACAACAACTCATAAAACATTAAACCTGTTTAAAATATGCGAAACAAGCCTTTTATCAACTTTTAGCACGGCTTAAGTGAAACTTTTAAAATAACTACGAGACCTACTAGGTTATTTGAAAGTACACAATTTTGTTATTATTATACCCGTTAACGTTAAATGTTACTTAAAATTATCAGTGTAGGTAATAGATATTGTCGTGTTAATTATTAAAAAAAAAAGTAATTATGTATTGGAACCCTATCCAATTTAATAAAAGTGATTATAGAGTATTCTTGATTTGTTTTTGACAAAAAACACGAGTTCATTTTCTGCTGAGGCCCTAAAGGTATGAATATTATACGCTGGCATAGAAAAATGACGCTGGTTATAGGAGCCAATCCTGCGCCTGAAGAGTGGGGTCTGGATGGCGCGCTGCTCGCAGGAACCTCTAACATTTGTCAAACCAGACAATGGAAATAAATGATTTTGTATCTTGTATCTTGCTCTCGTACGAAGATAGAAGTCCGTCTTTATTTGCGAGGTTGTTCCAGGGTTGAACTGACACCGGCGCGACTCCTGAGCAAGGTCAGCCTCTCAAGCTGAAATGAGTCCGCACCGCACTGCTACGAGTAGGTATCAGTACAATCATATTTGCTTCGGAAAGTAAGTATGTATATACTTAATTAATATTCAAAGCGAAGAACAGGTGTCTGGTCGTGTTTGAGCAGACGAAGCCGCCGCGCCCGCGCCGGGGCCGGCAGCAGCTGTTCAACGAGTACTACATATATCACGGCCAGTTGCCTCCACACGACCAGCTCACGGTAATATACACTTAAATGATTTTCTTTATTCAGGATTACCAACAAAGAATACACATCTCTTATAATATAATAAACTACAGCAAATGTATTAATATTCAAAATTTGTGTAGAAAATAAATCTATATTTAAAATTTAAGAAAAACCCCCGATTCCAATGTCTTAATTTCCTTAAAAGTAAAACACCATAATCTTTTGTAATGTGCACGCGATGCGCTTTCGAGTATATTTGCAGATTTTGCGGTTCTCGTTCCCTACTCTCACATCCATAACTTTTAAACGGCACAACCGAGCCTCGATGTCCCAGACAGACATACACACAGAGAGACAGACAGACTGACAGACACGTCAAACTTATAACACCCCTCTTTTTTGGTCGGGGGTTAAATATAAGACGAAGTAACGCAGGAAGAGAGATGCGGGACTCCAACCCCCGTCATCCATTATTATAACATAGAATATTAATTTCCACCTTTAAGTAGGGTTAATCCTTAGGGTAAGTAACAGAGCGCGCGTATAACCAAAACTTTTTTGTGCAGAACGTAGACAGCTAGGACCATAAACAAATTTATTTAATAACCATTAGACAAATAATACTAGGTGGGCCAAAAGAAATCACCCTACTAGAAGATGCTCTCATTTTTGCAAATGGCCGCCAATGTCAAATCTGTTTTAACATTTGTGGACTAGACAGATGCAGAATACCAGTGAACAAGCCATGGAGCGATATACTCCCCAAGAACGCGGGATAATTGTGTCTATTATTTTACGTAACAATTCGTCTGAATCATAATGAAATGAGCGATGAGGCTCATTTCCACCTCAGAGGGTACTTGAGCAAGCAAAACTATCGCTTCTGTCTGGTGCACTGAAAAATCCACGAGGAGCCATTTCACCTGCTCAAAGTGACTGCATGGTGTGCTGTTCATTTTTTTCGAGAACACCGCTGGCCAAACGACAACAGTGGACGGTGCGCGCTAGAGGGCTATGTTGACCGGGTTTTTTCCTCATCTCTCGTTTTGGCGATTTGCACTGGCCCGCAAAGTGGCCCGATTTAACCGTTTTAGACTTTTTTTTTTGTGGGGTTTATAGAAGTCCCGTGTTTACGTGAACAAGCGCGAGACTCTGGAAGCCCTCAAGGACAACATTCGACACGAGTGTGAGAATCTGTCGCACGAAATTCTCGCTGAATTGATGAAAAATGGCATATTAAGCCCGTATGATAATCAATTGTGACGGCGCCCATTTAGCCGATATCATCTTCTCGACTTGACCAATACAATTCTTAAGGTTCAAATAAACATAATCAAAAAACAGAATCGAAGTTTTTCTTCGATTCTGTTTCGAAGAGCCAAACAACATCGGATGACTTCTTTTGGCCCACCCTGTAACAACTAGCTAACCCCAGCAAACGCTGTTTTGCTAAATTATAGTCTATTCTATCTATAAAAATAGATAGTAGCCGATTCTCAGACCTACTGAATACGCATATACAATTTGGTAAAAATCGGTAAAGCCGCTTCGGAGGAGTAGGTACGGTAACTAACGTGCTATGAAAATCACTACATAGTATAAAACAAAGGCGCTTTCTCTGTCCCTATGTCCCTTTTTATGCTTAAATCTTTGAAACTACGCATCGGATTTTGATGCGTTTTTTTTATAGATAGAGCGATTCAAGAGGAAGTTTTATACTTATAATAACATCCATTAAAGAAGTGGAGAAGTACTGTTATTTTATAGGTTTCTAATGTGATGTCGTAAATAATTAAATTTTTTCCGCTCACATTGCAAACGTAGGCTGAACCCTACGAGTTTTATCAAAATAATGTAATAAGTATTGTACTCATTGAAAAGGTCTACAGAAAAGTCCGTGATGGTATATTATGTCTATCTCTTGGATAACTCACAGTAACTTTTTAAAATAAGTTATACCTTTTAAGTGGCGGCAAAGACAAAATAGCGAAGATCGTCTAGGTAAGAACTGGTGATACTGATTAAAAGCGAATTGATCATTTACAAATTTTGTATTGAATCAATTGAAGTGTAGGTATTTGTATCAGTGCAACTGAAAGCGAGCTGTGAAGTGCCGTGGCAATAAAGAAATACTTGTTTGCGATTGATTGCAGCGCGAGCGGGCGCGCGCCAGCTGCCGCCACTGCGTCACTACATCACAATATTCACGTGCGGGGAACATAAATAGCAGCACAAGTATTGTGTAGGATTGTCGCATACCCGCGACGGCGCACCGACCGACGCGCCCCTGCAATAGTCAACTCAAGGGTCAACTCAATTAATCATATCTCATCACAAATTCTATACTTTAGGTACTAGGTAAGTATATAAAATATATAATTTGTTAAAGCATTATAAAACTAAATAATTTGTTGGTTAAGTTAAACTCGATAATCTCATCTCTAACTGAAAAAGTAAGTATTTTTTGAGTATACTCCTTAATACGAAAAGATTTGAGTTATAAGGCCCGGTACGGAAATTTTATGAGGAGTAAAATCAAAAAGTGTAACACGAAAAGTTGAGGCGTTATGTAGAAAGAGACAAACATAATATATCTGTAGGATTGAACGTGTAAAAGAATGAGATGGAATACATTACACAGTCTCCTCTTTTCGCGATACTTCCTAGTTGAGACTACGAAGTACCTATCGCGCAAAGAGGTATTGCTGTATTTTATTTATATTATTTTGCAACATACTTTATGTAATACGCTTTATTGAAGTAATATAAATAATCCGAATAATTACAGATATATGTTTGTTTCTCTTATCATTTAAGCAGATGCGTTCATTTACCCTTTTTTTCTATTCGATATTTATCATAATTATAGTTCGCAAGGAGTAAACTCCAATCGTGCGTCGTAGCTGACACACACACACTTTTTTTTTATTGTTGTAGGTAGGTACAGCTTTATAACGAAAGGTTTCTACATTTTACGTAATATTGTGTGTTCCACTGTGAAGAGGAAAGTCGGTAGATACCTAGTAGGCCAGTGCAAAGATGTTAACTAATGAAGTTGACATTGTATTTGTGTTTACAAGTTGGTCACAAGGAGGCGAGCGCACCGTGGATGAACCCGGCGGCTGGCGCGGCGCCAGCGCGGTGCAAGTTCACTGCCAGCGTCCAGGGCGGCGCCAGCGCGGCCGCAAGTTCACTGCCAGCGTCCAGGGCGGCGCCAGCGCGGCCGCAAGTTCACTGCCAGCGTCCAGGGCGGCGCCAGCGCGGCCGCAAGTTCACTGCCAGCGTCCAGGGCGGCGCCAGCGCGGCCGCAAGTTCACTGCCAGCGTCCAGGGCGGCGCCAGCGCGGCGCAAGTTCACTGCCAGCGTCCAGGGCGGCGCCAGCGCGGCCGCAAGTTCACAGCGTCCAGGGCGCTTGAGACTCCGAGGCGACCGGCCGACCACTCCGCTACATCCGCGCTAAGCCTGAGCCGCTCGCTAGTTATATCTAAATTGCCTTCTTTGTTTGCATTTTGGCAATGTTTATCAATTTAGCTACACATCTTTGCAAGCTTTTAATAAAGCGGAGTATACTTTCGACGCGATAATTGTAAGACCCTTGTATGAGCATCTCCGTGTTGGCAGGCCATTAGTCGCGGCGCGCGGCTCCTGTCAGCTTCTACAACTACACCGATTACCGATTCGCTCCGGTTATTGATATCACATTGCGCCGGCGTGTCTGCTGTCGGCTGTCGGTCTGTGTGCGAGAACGTTTAAACCTACATAATTAACACAGTTGTCCTGTTGAGCTAAAATTAGCAGTTGTGGGATAAATTAATGAAAACGTTTAAATTCCTAATTATTTATTTGGCAGCGCATGGTGTGTTGCCCCGCGCCCGCGGTCGCCGCGGTGTTGTCTCGAAATAGGTACAATAGCGAAGTACTCGAGTGCGAGTCGACCGACGTAACGAATGACAGCCGACGAAGGGCGGACGGGACACGCCGCCCGCCGCGTGCCGCGTGCCCGCCGCCCGCCGCCCGCCGCGCGCCGCGTGCCCGCCGGGCTAGAGAGACTACCGTACTCGACAGACACATGTCACAACAGAGAAGCCATGCAGTCTAATCTTAAGCAACGATCTACGCACACTCATCGTGTGTGCAGAGACTTAGGTAGATGCCATTTGATTTGCACCCAGCAATAAGGCTGTGTTAGTTTTGCTGAAAAATTACTAATACCAACTACTCACCACAACTTCGTAGGTTGCTGAAAATCCTGTGTTATTTGTCACGATTAACCAGTTTACGAGGATCTATGTACAATATTTTTAATTAACCCCCGACCGAAAAAGAGTGGTGTTATAAGTTTGACGTGTCTGTCTGTCTGTCTGTCTGTGTCACCATAGCTCCCGAACGGATGGAGCGATTTCAATTTAGTTTTTTTTGTATGAAAGGTGAGTCTGGCGCGAGTGTTCTTAGACATGTTTTATGAAAATCGGTTGTGCCGTTTAAAAGTAATGGGGGTGAGAGTGGGTAAGGAAAACAGAAAATCTGCAAATATACTAGTGTGGGGTATCAAATGAAATCGCATCACGTCCACATTACATAATAAAATGTTGTTTTACGTTTAAGGAAATTAAGGGATTGGAATCGAAGGTTTTTCTTAAATTTTAAATTTAGATTTATTGAACATGCAGTGGATCCTACAGAAACAGGCTCGCCGCCGCGGGCCGCGCGCGCGTCCGTGCGGCGACCGCGCAGACTCCGCGCGGGACGATGACAATACACAACTAAGCAATGGTTATCAAAACAACAAAACAAAATATTCAGACTAGTCATTTTAATTGTTTAACCTAAGTCTATCTACAGCTACAGCAAGGTACCCGCCGCCCTTTCACACAGGTACAGGTAACAATATTACACAGCATGGTTATCACCGCTATGATTTTTTGTGAGGTCTATTCATTAATACAATACGTATCATAGTACAAAATAATCTACAAATAAATAACCATAAATATTAAGTACTTATTTCATAGTTAAATTATGCACCTCCGTTATTACTATTAAAATCTTAACTGTCACTGTCACTTAATAGTCGGGGAGTAATTGAGGTGGAATGATTGCAGAATCTTTGTTCGGAAACGAGGGCGCGATCGCCCATCTGCCTCCACTTGCGTCTTAATACTAAGTAGGTACATTGCTTCCAAGCCCAACTAATACTGGCTGCAAGCACTGGCGTGGCTAGAGGTGGTATCTCCTAGGTACTATTTCATCGCCACTACTATTGTTATTGCGATACAACTACTCAAAATAAATAATGTATGGCTCACATTTAATTTTGTAGGTACATACAAGTTGAACTCTGAAAAATAACGTAGACAAATTTAGTTGATTGAATCTAATAAAACAAACAGCTTAATCAATCAAAATCATAATACTGTGTTTGTTCTGCTCTTATACGAAACTTATTTCGTCTGATCTAGTAACATTTGGTTCATTGCGTTCTATCCAACTACTCACTAGGTTAGTGCTGTTGCACCCTCGCCTCGCCTACTGACTACCAAATAGTTATTGTCATTGAACCATCATTGTAATTCGCAGTGCAAAGCTGATCCGTTATAGTAAGGTAGTTTTAGGGAAGAGCGATTTTCATATTTACATACTGAGCAATTTATACTAAAATCGAATACCGCGCTCAGGCATTCACCGTAGAGTAGCGACCGCGTGTCGGTAGGGGGCGGCGCGGCGCGCGAGGGCCGGGGCGGGGCGGGGCGGGGCGGGGCGCGCTCACGGCAGCGGCGCCTCCTGGTAGAAGTCCGGCTCGTCGTCGTCCTCCGCCTCCTTCTGCGCCCCGTCCAGCTGCAACCAGACGACGCGCGTCAGACAGCGCCCGGCGCCCGGGGGGCGGGTGGGGGGTGGGGGGGGCAGTCACTCACCGCGCTCAGCTGCTGCGGCGTGAAGACGCGTGCGAGCACCAGCCGCAACGGCACCATCAGCACCAGGAAGAAGGGCAGCGCCAGCGACAGCGGCGACGCCTTCACCGCGTACAGGAGCACCAGCCCCGCCAGCTGGATGCCCGTGTACAGATGCATGCGCGCAGTCGGCACGCGCCGCACCCACGGCTCCGGCGGGTGGTGCTTCACCGGCTTGAGCAGCAGCAGCGCGCGCTGCCACAGCTGGATGGTGGCCAGTGCGGAGATGCCCATGTACAGGAAGACGCCGAACAGCACCGCCATGGGAACGAGGCGCAGAGCGCGCGCGCCGGCCACGCTGGCGCCCACCGCCACGGCCACCGCCAGGCCCGTGAGGCGCTGCTCGTGCACGCGCAGCACGCGCGGCGCCTCGCCCGGCGCGTGCTGCGTGGACATGGCGGTGAGCGCCGCCACGTGCGACACGGACCGCACGGTGGCCACGCACTGCCACGGCGCGCCGAACAGCCCGCACACGCAGTTCACCAGCGACATCACCAGCACGTCCATGTGGAACCCGCTGCCCTTCGCCAGCTTGCGCTCCGGCTTGTCCACGATCAGCCTGCAACACGGTACACTCCTACACTAGAACCTCGTCATCTGTGCCACAGGTCTATCCACAGGGGTTATTTAATAACGAAATTAATAAAAGGAACTTGAAGTAGTAGGTCAAGAATGTCAATAGAATAGGCACGATGACTACATCAATCTGTTTAGTCTGCCTGTAAGCTTGTACTATTTTTCGATTTATTCTTTTTATAAGAAAGTTACGGAGTTATTACGGGGGAGTTTTTTTTTTTTTTTAGAGTTATTGTACTGACTCAGCGATGTGTGTCTCCATGAAGACAATAATGTAGACCATGAGCGCCGGCAGCACCATGGCCAGCGCGGCCAGCGGCGGCAGCGAGGCACCGGCCAGCGGCACGAGCCAGGGCCGCGGCGCCGTGGGCGCCAGCCCCTCCGGCACGCGCAGCGTCTCCGTGTAGACCGGCGTCAGCGCCGCCGCGCCCACCATCACCACGATGGCGATGGGCACGCCGAAGTCGCCGAGCGCCCGCCGCGCCTGCGGGCCGACACACGTCACTCTCCGCGTCTCTCGCGCCCCGCCCCCGCGCGCCGCCCCCGCTACTCACACTGCGGCCCAGGAACTTGCCGTTGCGGAAGACGCGCAGGTAGTAGGCGACGGTGAAGGTGGCCAGCGTCAGCATGGTGCACCACAGCGCCGTGTTGGGCTGCGGGCCCGCCGCTGCAACACAACACGGCTCGTCACCGCCACGTCTTTCGCAGGCCCACCGATGCTACTCGGCTACACTTACGCTCCAGGAATGAGTCCACGACCCCCACGGTCGAATTAAGAATGGCAGTGGAGTTAGCGGCGAGAGTCGCGTTGGCGCAGTAGTCGGCGCCGAGCGGGTGCTTGCGGTAGGCCGCAATCGTGGCCGTTATCGGCTCCGAGATGAAGATGAGGGAAATCAGGAACGCGAAAATGTCTTCCGTGAATCTGTCATGGTCATAGAAATCACACACATCAAATAAAAAAATGTTTGGCCAGAAAAAAACTCTGTGTTTCCGACAGAAACGTAGGAAATTAAAAGAAAAATATCAACAATTTTCAATCATTACCAAAATAAATACATCTAATTAAATTTTAAGGATTTTTGACAACTTTAGATTTAAGAGATTTTCTGAATAAATATTATTATTATTTTTCTGTTAGTTTTTCTGTTGAAAATTTGAATATTTTTTATTTTTTTCTCAGGACAAATTATTTCCAAGGAGGGATTAGGTAAGTCAAATTTCATAAAACACAATAAAAAAAAATTGTTTAAAATGCATGCATGCTGTTGTTTCGTTACAATCTGTTTATGTTAGACTGTGTCCAACAGCGAATCGTGCATATTGTGCGAGAAAGATAGGGGCGAGTAACGGTAGGTCATCACCTGGTGATCCTCTTCACCGCGACGCTGCCCTCGAGAGCGGCCACGACAAGTGCGATGAGCAGCATCCAGAAGCCGGCGAACATGCGCGCCGCCAGGAAGTCCAGCTCGTAGGCGCGGCAGAACGCGGCCAGCGACTCGTCCAGCAGCAGCAGCGGGCCCGTCGCGCCCGTGATCATCAGCGGCTGCCCCGCCACCAGCGCGAACAGCACGCCGCCCACGCTCGTGAACACCTGCGCGACACTCGTGTACAGCTCGGCCCTCGCCCGCCGCGGCGCTCGCCCGCCCGCCCGTCGGCGCACTCACCAGCGTCTCCGAGATGCCGATCAGCCCGTGCGTCTTCTCGCTCAGCAGGCCGCCGAACGTGATGGCCGACGATAGCGCCGCGAAGTACATGAAGATGGCCGCCGCCAGGCACTGTCCGTTTAGACCATCGCGGAAGTCGGACAGGTAGTGCGGGTAGCGCCGCCGCATGTCCCGCAGCACGCCTGCGCATGGAGTGCAGTGTTACATGTTACCTACGATGCGGTCGCGCCGGACGGAAAGAGCGCGGACGGTACTCACCACCGAAGAGGCGGCCCGTGCGCGACAGTGGATCGTCGTGCGGCGCCAGCGCGCGCGCCTCCTCCGCCTCCAGCAGCGCGCGCTTCTCGGGCGGCGGCGGCGGCAGCGGCTCGGGCGGCGACTCGGGCCGCAGCGACAGCTTGCGCCGGCGCAGGCCCTCGCTGCGCGCGCGGAGCTCGCTCAGCGGCAGCAGGTCGCTGCGCTGCCAGTCGGCGCGCGGCATCACGATGGCGTCCTGCACGTAGTCGTCGATCGCCTCGAGGAGGAGGTCGCGCGTCCCGGCCAGGTAGGCGGCCGCGTGGAAGGCCGGGTCGGAGAGCAGCGCGCCCATGCAGCGGCCCAGCTCCCGGCGGCGCGCGACCTCCTCCTCGCGCTCCGCCGCGCTGTCCTCCAGCAGCACGAACAGGAAGCGCACCGGCAGCGGCACCACGGTGAGCGCCGGCATGGCGGCCGCGCTCTCGAGCCGCAGCAGCGCCAGCACGGGCCGGCCCAGGCCGGGCACGCCGCCCACCAGCGCGCAGGCCACCTCGGCGCCGGCGGGGATGCGTCGCAGCAGCGCCTCGTTCCGCGCCGGCGCGCCGAGCCCCTCCGCGCCCGCGCCCAGCGCCTCCAGCCGCGAGCTGCGCCGTCGCCGCCCCGCGTCCGCGCTCTGCGGAACAGACCGCTCTGCGCGTCACTCGCTGCGCTCCTCTCTACTCGGCACGCATGCATCACAAAACACGGCTACTTCTATAAAATGAAGCAAGATCCTGTATGCGGAGGTTGTCGCGTTGTCCTAGAAATTGGCCTAGACTAGCGATATGTGTTAAAAGTGCAAAAAGTGTCGCTAACATCGGCCAAAATTCATAATTCAGCATATTCAAAAGCCAGGGCGCGGTCCAAGCGCCGCCGGCGTCACGCCACGCAGCATGCGGATGGGCGACATGGCAGTGATGGGGAACCCAACGTACTACGCTAGGTAGCCGCATCGACAGCAGTGTGCGGTCAGCCGAGCGGCGGCGCTCGGGCGCGCGGCGGCGTGCGCTCCGGCGGATGAAAACAAACAAATGGAATGTAGTTAATGTAAACCAACCGGGGCGGTTTAGCAAAGATATGGTGAGGCGGGTGGTCGGTGGTCGGGTGAATGAGAGGCGGTCGCGGCTCTGACCGGGGCGAGGCGCGGCAGCGCGGAGTGGCGGCGCGACCGCGCCGGGGCCGGCGTGCCCGCGCCGCCGCCAACCGTCGGCGCGCCGCTCGACGCCTTCCTCTCGCACTGACATGTACACACATCAACTCTACGTTACTATTATTCGTAATAGGTACAATATACTTACACATTTAAACCTGAGGATAAAAAAAAACAAGTAGAAAGCTTTCAACGTCCACAATGAGAGTGGTGATGTGCGAGTGTGACGCAACGACGAGCGGTCCCGCTGCGCGCGAGAGCCGCTCGAGTGAGACCGCCGGCGGCGCCGGGACCGTGCCTAAGTGGTGCCCTTGTACTACATAGTTCGCCCAAACTAAGTTTGGTAACATGTTCACGGTCATCTAATCATCAAAAAACCCGAGCAAGACGCAATCGCTTACATAAACTATTGAAAATATGAGTCGAGGCATCGTCGTCGGCGCCGGAACGTGCCGGGTCCGGGCCGTGAGCGGAGGACGCGGCGTTGCTACAATGTAAATAGCTAAAATCATATAAACCGGGATCGAAAGCTGCGGAAAGTATGGAGGACGCCTATAGCTGGTGCCTGTTTGATGGGCACGATGTGTAGGAGGGGCGGCGCGTGCTGCGTGCCGGCCGCGGCCTTGGGCGGCCCCGCTGCGCTGCGACGCCGCCGCGCGTGGCGCTATCGCCGCGCGCCGCCGCCGCGCCGATAAAGCGACGCAATCTCCGCGGAGATTAACTCCACTAAAAACAGTGTACGAACCTTCCCACTATCTACTTCCACTATCATAAGGAACCTTTTATCTGCATTTATCTGCCTAGATATTGTTCGCTACTTATCCGCGTCTTCTATTTGTTCGTAATTTCAGGTAGGTACGTGCCGAAAGTATTTACGACCTACCTACCTAATCATTGAGTTCGTAAGATATTATGTAGGTAGGGCTATCGTAAGTAAATTTTTCGTGCGACTGTTAAAATATGGAAATTCCAGAATTTACATTTATTTATAACTAGCGGCCCGCCCCGGCGTCGCACGGGTAAAAAAAGTTCCCGGCAATTTTTCCTTATTTGCTCACAGTTTAGACCTACCCTGTACTACGACAAACATTTTAAAACCAAAATTAGCTCAATCGGCCTAGCCGTTCTCGAGTTTTAATCAGACTAACTAACAACAATTCATTTTTATTTATATAGAAGATTAGGTTCCTATGTAATAAATTCCGGCACATTTTTTACCAATTCTTAACGCAAAAAGAAGGTTCTCAATTAGACGTATTGTGTATGATTTTTTCGTTACCTCGGAGCTCCGTGGATTTTTTGATATTTATTATTTTAAACAAAATCTGTTGCTTGCAATTTGGCCCCATTTAAAAAAGTCGGTAAAGTAATTTTGGAGTTGTATTCAAAAGTGACCAAATTTTATACCGAATTGCCGTTTGTTGTGATGTTTTTTTTTTATAATTTATTGGAGTAGATTTTTTTGTTGTTATGTGTTTGTGACCATTTTTAGTTTAACCAACTTATTAAAATATTCTGGTAGGTGTTCTTCATGTAGTAATTGAAATGAATTCGTATTTTTCAAACCAAAAGTAGATTTTTTTTGTTAAAAATCTACTTGATAATTAATAAGTAAGGACACCTAACACAAATCACATACATAACATAATATGTTATACACAAATTACATACATAACATAATATGTTATACACAAATCACATACATAACATAATATGTTATACACAAATTACATACATAACATAATATGTTATACACAAATTACATACATAACATAATATCTTACTCCACAAATCCCCTGCAAAGTACATATTATGTACTTTGCAGGGGATTTGTGGAGTAAGCCACGTGTTCTCGTAAAATAAATAAAAAAAAAGTGTGTGTGTGTTTGTCAGCTACGACGCACGATTGGAGTTTACTCCTTACGAACTATAATTATGATATAATATGTATATCGAATAGAAAATGGAGGTTTTGTCTGTTCACGTCCGTAAGTGGTAACCCTCTGAATCCTTACACGTGACCTCCGGGTGGTGCTAAGAACAGTCTCTGGTGGTAGGCTTCGGCCGCGGCTTGTCACCACCCTCCGGGCTGGGCCAGTGCGTGAAGCGATTTTTTCGTGTTTCGTAATGTGGCCCGGAGAAGCCATCTTCTAGGCCTTCATGCTCCATCTTAGACCACATTGTCACTTTACATCAGGTGAGATTGTGGTCAAATGAAGGCTTATCAATAATAAAAAAAAAAAAAAAAAAAAAAGGGTAAATGAACGCATCTGCTAAAATGATAAGAGAAACAAACATATACCTAAGTATCTGTAATTATTCAGATTATTTATATTACTTCAATAAAGCGTATTACATAAAGTATGTTACAAAATAATATAAATAAAATACAGCAATACCTCGGAGGAGACCCCGAGAATGAGATACGCTGTGTAATGTATTCCATCTCATTCTTTTACAGGTTCAATCCTACAGATATATATGTTTGTCTCTTTCTACGTAACGCCTCAACTTTTCGTATTACTCTTTTTGATTTTACTCCTCATAAAATTTCCGTACCAGGCCTTATAACTCAAATCGTTTCTTAAGGAGTAAACTCCAATAAAATAAAAATAAATATTTCCGGACAATCCACACAACAACATCTAGCCCCGTGGTAAGCTCTTAGCTTGTGTTACGGGTACTAGATATCTGATATCTATATATATATATATATAAAAGAAAATCGCGTTAGTTACACCACTTATAACTCAAGAACGGTAGAACAGATTTGAGTGAAAATTGGTATGGAGGTAGCTTAGAGCCAGGAGACGGACATAAGATACTTTTCATCCCGTTCGACGGCGTTCCCGTGTGACTTGACATGAAACGTCAGTCACTATAAAACGTGTTATAACAAAAAAGAATCAGACTTTGAATAACAAAACGCAAATGACAGCTATGTAATGACGTATAGATGACAATTTGATATTTGTAAGAAATCAATATTCAAACTATTTCTATTAAATAAATGAAAAACAATTATAATGTAATGATAGTGCCATTGCCCATTCGTATAAACAGTGAAGTGAACTATAAAACTCGGTATGGTTGAAAATTTGAGTTTTGAAATAAAATTTTAGGTGAAGTGAAGTTAAAAAAAAGTAAAAGGAAGATCTACAAAACTATTATAAGACCTGTCGTAATGTATGGATGAAGAAGAATACATGCGGCAGAAATGCGAATGTTGAGATGGATGTGTGGAGTGACAAGGATGGATAAAATAAGAAATGAGTACATAAGAGGAACTTTGAAAGTAGCACCAGTGACAGAGAAGTTGAGAGGAAATCGGTTGGCATGGTATGGACATATTATGAGAAGGGATGAATGTCATGTGACGAAAAGAATGTTAGATATGTGTGTTGATGGATATGTGGGAAGAGGTAGACCAAAGAAAAGATGGATGGACTGTGTGAAGGATGACATGTGTAAGAAAGGAGTGAGTGTTGAGATGACGAGTGACAGAGGAAAATGGAAGGAAAAAACATGTTGTGCCGACCACACGTGATGTGGGATAAGGGCAGGAGAATGATGATGAAATAAAGTGAAGTTTAATTAATAATGCCGCGAGCAAGACGATCGAATCTTTCCCGACAAAGCCGTAATGATTGTATTGATAATAAAACAAAAAATGTCGTGTATCACAAGGTACTTAAGTGAAGAGCAACCTATGTACTAAAATACAGAAATAATAATGAATGATTAATGTAGGTATTAAATTCTTTTGTATTTTTTCCAATAAAAAAAAAAACAAACGGCTTATTTATTGCCATTAAGGCGGAATTACCCGTGCGACGCCGGGGCGGGCCGCTAGTACTTAATATAATAGACATACGTACATAGATATTTTTTATACTTATTAAACACCCAGACCAAGGAGAAAGTGCTTGCAGAACATACAAACACTTGACCCCTCGGCGGGAATCGAACCCGCTACCTCTTGCGCCGCAGGCGGAGCCTCGCGCACCGCGCCACTGAGGCAGTCGCAGTAAGTGCGGGCACCACATAGTGCACTCGCACCGTGAGGCCGGCCCCGCAGAGCCCGGTCCCAGCCCGCGGCCGCTCTACTTGGAGCCTCATTGAAACATTCAGCGCTGCCTTAGCTGCTCGCAATTGACCTCATTATTACCCCTACATATTATATATGCGTAAGTTATGCCAATCGCGGGATAGCGCTGCGCCTGCGACGCGCGACACATTCACACATTACGGCTCTCTGCATTCTGTGACTAAACTAACACACGCATATTCTACCCATGTATTGTTTCTATAATTATGGGACAATCAACAGCTGCTGCTTCCGAAGCGGTTCTAATTAAGTATTTGTCTAGAAGATTGATACCTAGTTATCGTTTATTGAATACATGTTTGGTGAGGTGATTTTGTTATGTAGGTACGTACCTACTCGTTTCTAACCAACAGCTACAACACAAATGAGCGCTACAGATGTACTATCATGAAACGGATAAAGGACAAGTCTAATTCCGGTCATCATTAATAACCATGCATTGTTGATAAATTAGTCATTGTGAAACGAATGCATTACAAGAGTGACTTATATCTCCCTACCGGAACGCGGTAGGTAATTAATTATTCTACTGATGGATACTAGACTTTGTATTTTATTTTCAAACTAGTCGACCCGACTGACGTTGTCCTGTCCCACGTCTCAAAAAACAATATCCAGTTGACCGTATTGTGAATCTAAACCATTCCCAGATCCCCTCGAACAAACACAAAAAATTTCATCAAAATCGGTCCAGTCGTTTGAGAGAAGTTCAGTGACATACACACTCACAGAAGAATTATATTATTGTTATTGTTATGTAGACTCCTTTAGTGTCCACTACACGGTCCAAAGGGGACAATTCCGGGGGGAACCATGTAATATACTTATAACTGTGTAGTAGGCAGTGATGTACATGTGGACAAGTAGTTAGCGCCTGCCTCGGTGCGTCGCGCTGTTTGCAGGAATGATTGACAACGTTATCGGCGAGTTATCGGCGCGCGAGCCCGCTCTGCCCACTGCCCACTGCCCACCGACGACAGGCGTGGCCGATACAACTTTGTGGCCACTATGGGCATGCCTTGATGTGTATGTGATATTGAACACTTTGCCTTGTAAAACAACAGACTTTCGTATTGTGGTGGGTGGCTTATTGCACCCTTCAAGGCATGGATCCGCAAATCGTCGTGTTGCGCGACGCGACAGTACGGTGAGAACAACATGGGGGCTGTAAGGAGCCTAAACAGCCTATTACTGCGGTTGATTTCATCCACCAAACTATGGTAGGTATTGCTAATTAAAATAAAGTATTAATACGTGGTTGTCAGCGTGTTCCCAAACATGTGTTACCGGCCGCGGCCGTCTCTTGGACAAGCAGGCTTCGTCGCGAACATCACAAGTATCTACCTACTACCTAGCATGCAAACAACAAAATCAGAACAAATAGGTTCTTTAAAATGTTGTTAGTTCTACATGAATTGTTTTACATGAAAACAGTGTATTTAACATGATAAAGGCAATTTTAGCTCTCAGTGAAGAAACTAATTTATGCAGATGATGGATGTGACTTCTGTTTTGAGTGTATGGTTGTGAAATATACGTTGTTATTATTGTAGCCTAGTGCATAATGCTGTTTGTCAGCCATTAACTGAGCGGAGAACGGTGCTAGAGGCGGCGCGGCGCAGGCAGAGTCCCCGCGGCCTACCCGCGCCTGCCACTAATCAGCTAAGTGCGTCTAATTGCACACGACAGTGCGCCGCTCTGCGGTTAAAGGCTCTACATTCAACATACACCTACTTATTTGCATCGCTCGCTGCAGCCCGCCTGCAGTCGGTCACTGAGTCATCATACTGCGGGTGCTGGCATACTTTACTGAGATTTCATGTAAATCGTATCAAAGTTAGGCTCCTCGAAGGCGCTGTTAGGTCCGAGGCGCACTCTTTGCTTTGCTAGCTCGAGATAGCTTTTTGTATAGAGTATTGTTCTGTTTAGATTTAATTTTTTTTTGTGAGTGCGGCTAAGGTAGGTAGGTACCTGCAGGCTGGCGCGGCTGGCGCGGTGCAGCGAGAGGCGCAGCGAGTCGTGCAGGTGCGCGTGCGGGCGCGTGAGCGCGCGCAGCAGCGGGCCCGGCGCGGCGCCCGAGGCGGCGGCGACGGCGCGCGCCACGCCCGCCAGGTCACGCTCCGGCGCGCCCAGCAGCGCCACGCCGCCGCCGTCCGCCGCGAGCCGCGCGCGCAGCTCCAGCAGCGCGGCCAGCTCGAGCGCCGCCACGTGCGGCCGGCCCCAGCGCCCCGCCTCCGCCTCCACGTCCTCCTCGTACTTGATCCAGCGCGCCGCCTCGCGCCACACGCCCGCCGCCTCCTCGCCCCCCTCCTCCTGCCCCTCGCCCTCCAGCTCCGACAGCTGCACGAACAGCGGGCTGCGGTCCTCCCCCCCGCCGCGCCACTGCACGCGCCGCGGCTCCGACTCCTGCGAACGAGACCCACCACGTCAGCCGGCACCCTCACATAGCGATCCCACACATAGCGATCGCCCGCGATACGGTTCATGCATAATTTAACCTAATCACATTTCACGCACCGAATCGAGAGAGGCGATCGGATCATCGGCGATATCGCTACGGCAGCACGGGGAGGCGGTCGACGGTCGTGTCGGAGCGTGCGGGCGCGCTCTCGGCGCAGACTCGCCGCCGCCGGCCGCGGGCCTCGAGCGCCGGCGCCGAGTGCCGCCGATTCTGTTCCCAACAACGGTCCCGGACAGTGTCCTGCCTACAGAGCAATGTTCTACGGCACCCGAGACCCGCGGGCTGCTAAAACATTGCCAATAAAATACGACACGGTACCTACCGATTGAATAAATAAATACAAATAATATTACAGCTTTCAGTAAATCGATAGAAAATTTTCGCGCTAAGCTCTGCTGGGGTTTTTCTATTCTATGAGAATCTCTTATCGTCTTTCCGACCAATATAAATATACATATTATAGAGTGTCTATCGGAGGATAAAAATCGGCAGAGAGACAACAAGTTTGGTCGCTTAGAGCTCGAGAGCACGTGACGGCGGACTCACCTGCAGATGCTCCTTGTCGGCGGTCATGGTGCACACGTGCGCGCTCGCCGGCCGTCGTCGAGCGACTGGCGCGCGCCGCCGCCGCGGCCGCGCGGGCGCGCGCGCACTGCGCGTCACGGCCGGCGGCGCCGCGCCGGACAACCCTGCGCGCCCGCCATCTCGTCCGTCGCACTTCAGGCGCGCTTCGCTTGCACCTAGGCCAAGTCTCGGGCTCTCTCAACCCCGTCCGTTGCGCGCTCACGTCCGGCACGTGAGGTGGGGCTAGTGGTGGCTGTGAGGTCATCTATCTCCTATATTTATTATCTAAAGAGGACCGCGAGTTCCTGGGTACATGATTGTGTTATAGTTGTATAGTTAGTTAGGTTCTCAAAATTATTCAAAATTGAAAACCAATCTGTAGGGTTCTACAAGGTACAAGCAAAGGCTTTTATTAGCGCTTAAAGGGGTAAGGTGCTAACTTTCTATGTCATGAGTCATGAGTCGAGCCACACCCCCCACCGCGCCTGAGCTGCGACCACATCCTACGACATGTTACGAGACATACTCGTCCCCAGCCCCCGAGACGAAGGCCGTGGCGTGGGTACCTACACTACGCCAATGAGGAACAACAAGAATAAAGCTAGTTTAATTTATAACCAAATCTGTGTGAACAGTAGATGAACGAATCAGGGCAGAAGTGGGCATTAGCGATATTGTGGTAGTGGATCCGCTCCATTAGCACTTATTCGTTCACATTAGCTCCGGCGCGGCGCGAGCACTCGATATACCTACTTTTCTTCCACCAACTTATTCATAGAATCCTAAAATGTTGAAGTCGAAGCAGCACTTGAGTTACAAATGGGTACTCCTATAAAAAGCTAAGGTAAGTGAGTAGGTAGGTACCAGTTTTTTATCTAATCAACGTTGTGGCCGTGAACTTTTACCTTCTACACTATGGACATTACCGAGGTGCGTGATTCAAAACAAAAAAAAACGTAAACACGGACTCATTAGTTTTTAGTTTCTTACTACATTATTATGTTGGTGGATATCCCCCCCCCCCACTCCCCCCCACTGCACGAGGCGGGCACCGTCCCCGCTGTAGGACGTCCACCGCTGACGATACAAGAGGCACAAGAGACTGAGTACAAGTAAAGTAGTTTTAATTGTAGGTGTAGTGACACAGATTAGCATAAAAGTACGCGGCGCAAACGCGTTTCGTTAATTCAGCTTTTTAATAGTTATGCGGAGCCTCGACAGTCACTCTTCAAACCTCAGCCGTGTTTAGACATATCCTAATAAGGATTAAATAAATAATATAATTGTAATAACCTGTAACGTGTTAAATGAATAGATTCAGTATAGTGTAATAACGCTTTTATTTCAACCAACCCACATACATAATCACTAAAGACTAGTTAAAATACTAAAGTGGTGACCCCGACGTGATACAAAACCCGACGTGATTCGTTATTATCGTGATTTATATTGTGGGTTGTGTTTAAGTTATCCGTGTAGGAGTGACTCAACCTTAAGAACGCGGCTGAAGGAATTTATAATACAACATGGATAAACAAGCCCATTCAGAAATTGTCGACGAAACAGTAAGTGCCATTGCTGTCTCGACTAGGATACCTGAATTTTGGCATGATAAGCCAAGGCTTTGGTTTATACAAGCCGAAGCTATTTTGAAGCCTCAAAATGCGTCCGATGAATCCAAATACAACGTGGTTATTGCAAGGCTGGGAAAGGATGCCGTTACACAGGTGACCGATATATTAATTAACCCGCCTGCCACAGGAAAATTTGAAACACTTAAAAAACGACTTTTGGACGTTTATGAAGAATCGGAAAGCCGTCAGATACAGAAACTGATTGGCGAAATGGATTTGGGAGATCAAAAGCCCTCACAACTTTTGCGCCGTATGAAGGACTTGGCAAGAGATAAGATATCTGATCAAACGCTTACAATACTGTGGCTAAATCATTTACCTACAAATATAAGGAGTGTCCTTGCCGTAACGGACGCTAAGGAATTATCCACGCTGGCATCGATAGCGGATAAGGTTATGGAGACAAGTAGACCTATAAATGCGGTTGCACGCGTCGACGATGAGAAGCCTGGGGACTACAGCGGACTAATTGCAGAGATCAAGACATTATCTGCTCGTCTCGGGAAGCTGGAGAATTCCCGTAGATCCCGTTTCGACAATTATCAGCGGGGCGGTGCTCGTGAACGCGGAGGTCGATCGCATTCGAGGGGACGCAGCCGAATTCAACCAGGTGATCCGAACTGGCTCTGTTCCTATCATTTACGCTATAAGCATAAGGCACATAAGTGTTTCGAACCCTGCACCTGGAATAAGCGTAATGGTAAACAGGAGCTGAAGAATAAGGAACCGGAAAACTAGACTCGGTGCAGTCGACGGCGGACTGCTGTACCAAGCCTATAGTGAATCACCGCCTAAGTGTAATGGACAATAGATCCGGGTTAAGATTTTTAGTAGATAGTGGTGCTAACGTATCGGTATTCCCACGAACTTTTATAAAGAAAAACTTAAATATTAGTGAAAGTGAACATAAACTATATGCGGCCAACGGGACAGAAATTAAAACATACGGACTCCATACTATAGATTTAGATTTAAAATTAAGACGTAACTTTAGATGGATGTTTATTATTGCAGATGTTAGGCAACCTATAATTGGTGCAGATTTTTTAGTAAAATATCAATTGTTAATAGACTTAGCAGGTCGTAAATTAATTGATAAAGTAACGAACTTGAATGTTTTAGCTTCTATAACAAGTTCTAAAGAACCAACGGTGAAAACTATAGTGGATTCTCACCCATATAATGATCTGTTACAGAAATATAATGAAATAACGAAACCTTTTTGTTACAAGGAAGGTACAAAGCACAGTGTTTTCCATCATATAGAGACAATGGGAGCTCCAGTACACGCGAAGGCCAGACCCCTACCTCCTGACAGGTATGTAAAAGCAAAGAAAGAATTTCAGATTATGCAAGAGTTAGGAATCTGCAGACCTAGTAAGAGCGCCTGGGCCAGCCCGTTGCATATAGTACCGAAAAAAGATGGGGACATAAGACCGTGTGGTGATTATAGGATGTTGAACGCGATTACAAAACCTGATAGGTATCCCGTTCCAAGGCTACAGAATTTTACCTATGTATTGGCAGGTAAAAAAATTTATAGTAGATTAGATGTAAATAGAGCTTTTAATTGCATTCCAGTAGCAGAGGCTGACATAGAGAAGACAGCCGTAATTACTCCCTTCGGATTATGGGAATTCTGTAAACTACCCTTTGGATTACGCAATAGCCCGCAAACTTTCCAGCGGTTTATGGACAATAACGTTTTACAAGGATTGGACTTCATTTTTGCATATATAGATGATGTAATTATAGCAAGTGATGATATAGAAAGTCATAGAAAACATATAGAGGAAGTTTTCAAACGATTTGATGAATATGGTCTAACGATAAATATTTCTAAATGTGTTTTTGGTAAAGAAAAACTTGATTTTCTAGGATTCGAGGTATCGACAAGTGGAATCAGACCCTTAGACCACAAGGTAAAAGCCATCATGGATTTTCCGAGGCCTACCACCGTGGAAGAATTACGAAGATACTTGGGTATGTTAAACTTTTATAGATCCCACATTCCTCATGCAGCGGACCAGCAAGCTGAGCTTAATAAGTATTTGCATAATTCCAAACGTAAAGATAAAACGGTAATTAACTGGACGGAGATGGCTGATGATCAATTCAAACTTACAAAGTTAAGCTTGCAAAAAGCAGTTTTATTAGCTCACCCGTCTATAGATAGCCCATTGACCCTCATGACAGATGCTAGTGATACCAGTGTTGGTGCATCGTTACAGCAGAAAGAAGGTATGGCATGGAAACCGTTAGGATTTTTCTCGAAACGATTGTCTGAAGCTCAGAGAAAATATAGTACATACGATAGAGAACTATTAGCAATTTATTTAGCGATAATTCACTTTCGTCATTTAATTGAAGGGCGACAATTAGTAGTTTTGACAGATCACAAGCCTTTGACATATTTGTTTAGTAAAAAAGGTAACAGTATAGATAAAGAAACGTCTCGTAGAACAAGACAAATAATGTTCATAAGCGAATTTACCACTGAAATTCATTTTATAAATGGTAAAGATAATACAGTGGCTGACTGTCTTTCTAGAATTGAAACAATATATTGCCCAACTATTATAGATTTCGCAGAACTTGCCGTAGCACAGGAAACAGACGAACAGCTTGCACAATTGTTCGAAGAATCAAGTAACAATAACAAGTTTCAATTTAAACATATTATGTTACCGGGTAGCGAGACATCCGTTGTTTGTGAAACGTCATCGGAACGTATAAGACCCTACCTTACAGAGAAGTTTAGGCATGTAGCTTTTGACGCAATTCATAATTTAAGTCATCCTGGTATTAGAACTACTAGAAAATTAATTACTGATAGATATTTCTGGAAAGGAATGAATAAAGACATAAATTTATGGTCAAAATCATGTGTACGATGCCAGAGATCAAAAGTTTTGAAACATACAGTTTCGGATTTAGGCCAGTTTCAGACGACAGATCGTTTTCAGCACGTACATATCGATATAGTAGGTCCTTTACCAACGAGTTCAGAAGGTTATAGATATTGTGTAACTATGATTGACAGATGTACTAAATGGACAGAAGCTATTCCAACTAAAGATATTACAGCAGATACAGTTGCGAAAGTTTTTTATGAAGGATGGATTTCACGTTTTGGTTGTCCTGAAAAACTTACCAGTGATCAAGGTCGACAATTTGAAAGTAATTTGTTCAGAGAATTAATGTCACTATTGGGTATAAATAGAATCAGAACTACTCCATACCATCCACAAAGTAACGGTGCCGTAGGGCGTTGGCATCGCTCGTTGAAATCAGCCCTTATGGCGCGCCTCAATAATAACTCATGGGTAGATGAATTAGCAACCGTGATGTTAGGTTTACGAGCAGCGACTCGTGTAGATACAGGCGTTAGTGCAGCTGAGATGACTTACGGAACTTCTATTAGATTGCCAGGTGAAATTTATGATAAAAAAGCAAAGGATGTTCAAATAGATTCTGAAGGTTATGTAAATAAAATAAGAAAAATTATCGATAGTTATAAACCGGTGAATAGAGAAAATAGTTGGGTGCATCGTCAAATTTATACAGTATCTCCTCAAAATTTAGAGATACAAAATTCAGTGCCGAATGTGTCGCAACAGGCACCACAGAAAGTCAAAATTATAAGTGTTTAAGTAAGTGTCATTTTATTTGATTTCATTTTTTTAACATATTATCTTTAAAAATTTTAAAACTGGAATTATTTTTTTATTACAGTGTCATGTGGTAGATACGTCTAAGCTATGTAGATAGTGGACCCGTGTACGTTGTATAGACAGGCGTTATTCCACCAGTGGTTTTAGCATATTGTGCTAAAGTAAATTTTGTTTTATGTCAGGGAATAACTACCTATTTTGTTAGGAAATCCAGATTTTATTAAATTTTCAGTGTATTAGAATTATGTAAAAAAATGTGTAGTTTAAAAATGTTTTTTTTTTGTTAACATACAAAGTTTATTTCATTGTTTATACAACTTTATTAAAAGATTTCATTGTTAAAAATGTATTTTAAAGTAAAAAAAAACATGTATGTAATTTTACAAGCTGACTGTACTTTGGTCATTCGAACGAACTTTGATTGTGAAATAACTATGTACTTACCTCTGCATAAAAGAATGCGAGCTCATATCGCATGTTGTTTTCAAACGTAAGCATATTTGTGTAGCAGGCATGAGCCTTTGAATTTATAATGTTTATTGTAATGTTTTAACCTTGAATGTACTACTTAAGTAAAATAAAATTTTTTTGTAAAACATTTTGAAAAAAGGGAGGATTGATGTAGTGACACAGATTAGCATAAAAGTACGCGGCGCAAACGCGTTTCGTTAATTCAGCTTTTTAATAGTTATGCGGAGCCTCGACAGTCACTCTTCAAACCTCAGCCGTGTTTAGACATATCCTAATAAGGATTAAATAAATAATATAATTGTAATAACCTGTAACGTGTTAAATGAATAGATTCAGTATAGTGTAATAACGCTTTTATTTCAACCAACCCACATACATAATCACTAAAGACTAGTTAAAATACTAAATAGGTACTGAATATGATAGTTCAACGAATGAGCGAAGCGTTTTAGTTATCCAATTCAAATTGAGGCAACACTCCGTTTTTATTTATTTAATATGGATTTTGATGAAATTTAGAATGTGTGTAAAAACTGGCAATCGTATTTTTTAATACGTTTGTCAACAAAATCAGTTTTAAGAAATTTACACGTTGGGTGTTCCGTTCGATTGCATTCAATGTCAGAGAGTATTATAATCACTAGTAAAAATCGATAACAAAAATTCACAGATAAAAAATATCTCAGATAAATTGGTACCTACGCTACACAATCCAATGGTTACAATATTCGAGTATGTAATTCATAAATTTATTTCATTCCAATAATATTTACATTATATTTAAAAATTACAATAATACCAAAAATGTCAAATAAAATAAAAATTAAATGATGAATGTGGGTTCGATTAGTGGTGTTGAGTAGTGAGTCCTCCGAGCCGGACTGAGGCGACCTGCAAGTGAGTGAACGTTAGTCGGGCGCACTTCGCACCTCCGCGCCCGCGCCCGCGCCCGCGCCCGCGCCCGCGCCCGCGCCCGCGCCCGCGCCCGCGCCCGCGCCCGCGCCCGCGCCCGCACCCGCGCCCGCGCCCGCGCCCGCGCCCGCGCGCCACAACCTCGCATGGTTATTGAATATCCCCAACCATTCAACTGCAAATACCGCCAATAACAATCATTATGATAAATGGATTCAGCGCACACCTAATAGATGTAATGTATGTGTAACAAATACATACATATATTGATTGTCCCTACCCTAAGTACCTACATCAATAATATGAACATAAAATATATAAATAATAGATGTCATCCATAGGTCGCTGGTTCATATCCGGCTCGAAGGACCAGACCATGAAAGATATATAAAACACTTACGGGTGGGTTTTCAGGGATTCTGGACACTGGGAGAACACCTTTTTATAATTAATTTGATTTTTTATTGCAAGAGCAGTGATATCGTTTAGAATCGTAGAAAGGAAGAGAGGGGGTGAGGGGGCGGAAATAGGTTAGTGATGGATTTAACAAGGATCGGAATAGTGTTGTGCTAATATCCTCATTAATCATTCACACCGGTTTCTTACTTTTAGTGATTTTGACTTTGACATTTCATCCTATTTCTATTAGTGAATACGAAACATGGCCCCCCACAAAAAAGGGTTTCCCTTTTTTAACAAATACATGTGAAATATATCTAACCTTATCGATATAGTGCTTACTAGAAGCTCAAAAGTGGACTGTATCAATCTTAAATTACTTATATTAATTACAACTACTGATTTAACTTTAACAAAACTATAATAATACTAATCTTCATTACAAGGCAAAGGTACAAGTTTTGCTAGAGATCTTACAAATAGTCCTTTAGCAGTCTTAAGTTCTACAACGCGAACGATTGAATCCCGTCCGGGAAAAAGCTTTATCACCCTACCGCGTGCCCAATGCAACGATGGAAGACCGTCCTCTTTTAAAAGAACTAAATCACCGACTTTAACATTATACTGAGTTATGTGCCATTTGGAACGTTGCTGTAGAGTATGAAGATAATCATGGTTCCAACGTTTCCATACATCAGCAACCATTTGTTTGACAAGTTGCCACCGAGCAAGTTGGTTTACATGTTTGGTTTCCACGGGCATAGGTTCAGGTACGGAAACTAATGATGAGCCAATTAAGAAGTGACTCGGAGTTAAGACTGCTAAATCATTAGGATCACTAGATAGAGGACATAATGGCCTAGAATTTAAAATAGCCTCTATCTGAGTAAATATGGTACTAAGTTCTTCAAATGTCAAGGGTTTGTCACCAATGACACGCTTTAAATGTGATTTACTTGACTTAACGGCTGCTTCAGCCAATCCGTTAAATGATGGACTGAGTGGAGGTGAAAATCGCCATTTAATAAAATGTTCCGCAAAAAAGTTTAGTACGTTAGGGTGCTTTTGAAAACTTTCTAATAAATTGAATGCCCCTTTAAAATTGGTGCCTGAATCAGACCAAATCTCTCGCGGCAACCCGCGCCTCGCAACAAATCGCTTGAAGGCCGCTAAGAATGCATCCGTGGTTAAGTCGCTAGCGACCTCTAGGTGTACAGCTTTGGTAGTAAAACAGACGAATACGCAAAGATAAGATTTAACCAACTTAGCATTTCTTAACGCACTAGTCTTACATTGAAAATGACCCGCGTAGTCGATGGCCACCGATACGAAAGGCCTTTGCGATTCGGTAACACGACTTGTCGGTAAATCTCCCATAAGGGTTTGAGGGGGTTGACACTTTAATCTAAAACAATTTAAGCACTTGTGAATTCTACTACGTATGACGCGTCGAGCAGACAATATCCAATATTTTTCACGAATAAGTGACATCAAAGCATTAGGACCCGCGTGCAAGTACTTAACATGAAAATAATCTACCTCGAGATTCGTAAAGTGATTGGAATGAGGCAAAATTATAGGATGCTTAGCTGAGTAGCTAAGCGTAGAATTTACTAATCGACCTCCTACTCTAATAATGCCGTTCTCGTCTAAAAATGGCTTTAAACGTGACATCCCGGTACTACAAGGTTTATCCTTTTTTAAATTCCGCATGTCTTCATAAAAACTTTGGGATTGTACACTTTTAATAAGCGCAACTTGTGCACGTTGCAATTCCTCACTTGATAAAAAATTGCTTATCTTATTTACATTATTTAACTTCTGTCTAGACTTTAAGGCAGTGTGCGCGAACCTAAAACACCATGCTGTAATACGCACAAGTTTGGAATAAGAACTAAATCTATCGATAATATCAATGTCTAAACGATCGTCAGTAGCGGCCGCGACTACCGGAGTAGTTTTCTTAACGCCAGGTAACGAAGAGCACTCGAGCTGTTCGCATGGCGGTGGCCACAATTCGGGAGACTGAGTAAGCCACATAGGACCCCACCACAGCGGATGATTTACTAATTCCTGCGGCGTGATGCCTCTAGAAACGGCGTCGGCTGGGTTCATGTGCGTAGGTACGTACCGCCACTGCTCGGGAGATAACAAATCCTGAATTTGACTAACACGGTTCGATTCAAACACCTTGAGGAGGTGTGGCTGTGTGCGTAACCAACATAATACAATACTTGAGTCACTCCAAGCGTAAGTATTTCTATGCAAGTCTGTTCTCAGCTTAAGGCTCTCGGTAACGCGTAACAATAATTTAGCGAGTAGATGAGCACCTGATAACTCCAATTTCGGAACGGTAAGCCTTTGCTTGATTGGAGCGACACGAGTTTTTGAAATTAGAAGGTGAACTGTCACGCTATTGTCATGATGGACGCACCGAATGTAGACAACTCCCGAAAATGCGAGCTCTGAAGCATCGCTAAAACCATGCAAATCGAAGTACTGAACCGTTTTTGATAAAACTTGTCTATTGATAGAAATTTTCTGCAAATGATGTAAATCCGCACAGAAGCGTTGCCAATCATCAATTATATCGTGAGGGGGTATCTGATCCCAATCTAGACCTATCGTCCATAATCGTTGCATAAGTATCTTCGCGAAAATGACGCAAGGTGCTAACCAACCGTTTGGATCATAAATTGAGCTAACCCTCGACAATATGATACGCTTCGTACATTCATTGCTGTCTAGAGACACCTGATAAGAAAATGTGTCTGTATTTGGACTATATTTAAAACCTAATATTTTAAGAGACAGGTCCGCGTCCTCACTAAACTTTAATTCGCAGTGCTCAGTTGGTAAATCGGTTAGCAACTGCGGATCGTTACTCATCCATTTACGAAGTTCGAATTCGCCTTTGCTCAATAAATCTATTAATTCTGTTTTAGTACTTTGAGCTTCGTGAATGGAGGAGCAACCCGTTACAATATCGTCGACAAAAATGTCGTTGAGCAAAATTCGTGAAGCGCGCGGATGTGTAGTTTTGCCTTCGTAGGCCAATTCGTGTAAACAACGCATCGCGAGAAACGCGGCTGTAGTAACACCATAACTAAGCGTGTTGAGCTGAAATTGCTGAATTTCAGGCTTAAAATGATCGTCAGAACTCTGTGAGGTTCGATCGCCACCCGAATTGTGATCGCGCCATACGATCAGCTGATATTGACGATCGAGAGGATTAACTAAAACTTGACGATACATTTGTCGTATGTCGGCGGAAAAGACAACCTCGTGCAATCTAAAGTGGAGAATAATGTCTACTATATCCTTCTGCAATTTGGGTCCAGCTAATAACTCATCATTTAACGACTTCCCACCCGGGCCTTTGGATGAAGCATTGAATACACACCTGATCTTATCCGTACCCTTCTTATATACCGCGTGATGAGGTATGAAATATTGTGGCAAGCGTTGTGCAATCGAGTGTTCGATTGGCTGCATGTGGCCCAGTTCGATATATTCTCGCATGAAGTCTTTATACCGCGCTTCTAAAACCTTATCTCTGTTGAATTTATTTTCTAATGATATAAGCCGACGGATGGCTGTGTGCAAAGTATTCCCAAATTTTATTCCAATATCATGGTCACCCTGGCGAAAGGGTAAACGCACCACAAAACGTCCCAATTGAGTACGCGTATGTGTCTTCTTAAAGTAATCTTCGCACCTAACGTCATCCGGATCTGGCTGCTTTACCCTACTTATTTCCTCTACTTCCCAAAATTTACGTAATGTTTCATCTATGGATGTCACGCAGTGAAATGATTGTGTCTGTGATTGACGTTCCGCAACGTCACCCATTAAAACCCAACCAAATATTGTCTCGAAAGCAACCGGCAATTCTTTTCCCATCTCTAGTTTCGGTCCATTAAAAATCTGAGCGCACGTGCCTGCACCTAACAATAAGTCGATCTTGGATGTCTCGAAAAATCTCGGGTCGGCCAACTGAAGATGACTATATTTTACCAATATCGTGGGATCAAGATTCGACGAAGGAAGTGGCGCCGTGATTTTTGAAAGAACTAATGTATCTATACAGAGTGGTTCGCCTAATTTATTTTCTAAGAAAATATGCAATTCGCCTTTCGGTTGTATTTTGCTGGATTCACCTACTCCTGAAATAATGACGTTTGTCTTATGACAGCGCATCCCTAATCGTTGTAAACAAGACGAAGTCACGAAATTCGCCATGCTTCCTGGGTCTAATAGCGCGCGAATCGGGTAGTAATCACCGTCCCTCGAACACGAAACCATAACTACTGCTGTTGCTAGCAATGAATGACGCGTTACTACTTGCTGTTGACTAGAACGCGTACCGCACGAGTGGGAAAGAGACGGCAACAAATCACTCGCGGGCGACCCCGCGTCTAACTCGGGAGCGGAACTTGAACAGTGAGCGACTTGCTTATTTACGTCAATTGATTGTTGTTGCAATTGATTATTACTATTATGATTTAATGTTGTTTTCTTGTTCGAGCACAATAACGTATTATGTTTGCGTGAGCAATTTTGACATCGAAATTTAGAACGGCAATATGCTACTCTATGAGGGCGAAAACAATTGAAGCAGAGGCTTTTTGATTTTACAAAATCATATCGTGATGACAACTCCATCACGATGAATCTAGGGCACTTCATCATAGTGTGTGTTTTACCACACACGGGACACAGCACTTGTTTATGCTCTTCGGAACTTAAATCTGAATCTACAACATCCATACTCGACGCGTAAGCCTGTTTCCTATTACTATTACCACTGGGCGCAGCGCTTTGCGGCCGGCCGCTACTCAACTGACTTACTACGCCGGTAGTTTCCAATGTCTTGCAATAACTACCTAAAAATGCGAGAAGGTTATCGAACGTAGGTATTTTCTCGTGTTGGTAAGTTAATTCAAATCTAGCGCGTAAATCGTTATCTAATTTTCTCGTAAAAATGTGTAATAACAACATTGACCATTCTGTTACCGGGAAACCTAAACTAGCTAGCCCACTCGTGTTCTCATGCAAAATGTTCACGAATGTACGTAAGTGAGATGCATTCTTGACGGAAATGGTAGGTAACGCGAGTATGGCGGCAATGTGCGCGTCCGCAATCAACCTCTTGTCGTCGTACCTATCCAAAAGCAGTCTACGAGCCACTTCGTAATTGTCAGGGATATTCGATAAATGTTTGATCAAATTGGCGGGCTCGCCAGATAAACAACTCGTCAAATAATGTTTCTTTTGTACTGAATTCAATCGCTCGTTGTTGTGAACCAATGCATTAAACATGTTAATAAAACTAGGAAAATCCTGATAATTTCCCGTGAAGCGGGGCAAACTTATGTCCGGTAATTTATAGTTACACTCATTTATTTTGTTTGAAGAACAATAATCGGGCAAATCTTTGTGAATAACTTGTCTGAAATCGAGTTGCGCCTTTGACGACACACTCGTGCTAATTATGTATTTTACGTCAAGTAATTGCTCCTCCAACAAAACAAACTTATTCTTATAAGATTCTATTTGTTCATCTTTTAAATTCGAAGCACTTAAATTAAGATAACATTCTTCTGCCTCCACGCGCAACGAGTCTATGTCTGCACAACGAATTTTAAACTTACCTACTTCTAATTCATTCTTAAAATCTAATTTATTCGCACAAACACTAAGTGAATTAACTTTTTCACAAAGAAATTCAAATTTTAGAATAAGCAATTGACTTCTCGACAAGATTTTATAAGTTTTTACAAATGACTAAACACGAGGTAAAATGGCGTCCTTGACACGAAAACTTTCCCCAGAACAAACTTTTATGAAATGTCGCAAAATCACTAAAAACTAGTATTATATCCGGTCGAAGGATCATGAAAGATATAAAACACTTACGGGTGGGTTTTCAGGGATTCTGGACACTGGGAGAACACCTTTTTATAATTAATTTGATTTTTTATTGCAAGAGCAGTGATGTCGTTTAGAATCGTAGAAAGGAAGAGAGGGGGTGAGGGGGCGGAAATAGGTTAGTGATGGATTTAACAAGGATCGGAATAGTGTTGTGCTAATATCCTAATTAATCATTCACACCGGTTTCTTACTTTTAGTGATTTTGACTTTGACATTTCATCCTATTTCTATTAGTGAATACGAAACAGTAGGTATAGCAGAATAGTATAATGTCCATATATAGCTAATTTTATCACAAAAATAGCGACCCGCCCCGACCTCGCGCAATGCTGTGTTTTAAATCAGTAATTAATTTAATGTAAATCAGAAATAATTAATTATTGATTAATGTAAATCAGATATCATTCATTATTATTATGGTTCGGCAGTGTGAACGGTGCGGATTTAGAGTGTACTTTTTAACTTTTTTATAGTTTGGTGAGTAGTCTGAGGGTCGAGTGAAGCGCGCCTTACGCGCTTTTTATTGGAGTTTACTCCTTAAGAAACGATTTGAGTTATAAGGCCTGGTACGGAAATTTTATGAGGAGTAAAATCAAAAAGTGTAACACGAAAAGTTGAGGCGTTACGTAGAAAGAGACAAACATATATATCTGTAGGATTGAACGTGTAAAAGAATGAGATGGAATACATTACACAGCGTATCTCATTCTCGGGGTCTCCTCTTTGCGCGATACTTCGTACTTGAGACTACGAAGTATCGCGCAAAGAGGTATTGCTGTATTTTTTTATATTATTTTGTAAGATACTTTATGTAATACGCTTTATTGGAGTAATATAAATAATCCGAATAATTACAGATATATGTTTGTTTCTCTTATCATTTTAGCAGATGCGTTCATTTACCCTTTTTTCTATTCGATATATAATTATAGTTCGTAAGTAGTAAACTCCAATCGTGCGTCGTAGCTGACACACCCACACTTTTTTTTTAGATTGCCGATGTAAGGCACCAAAACTTATATATTTAAAAAAAACTGTTCATACTAGAGTCGTGATTTTTGACAAAAACATACCTCTATATCATGTTTCATTTTCATTCACATATACATATCAAAAAATTATCACAAAGCCCCAAAGTTATAAATTTGTTTTAGCATAAGTAGCGATCACTTTTCAGCTATGTTTGTGCCAAAAATCACGACTGACGTGTGAGTTTTTTTAAATAATATTTTTTGTGAACCACGTTCGTAGCTCAAAATACTAAATAAGTTAAATATCAAATCTATCAACAATTATAAAATCGATGCAAAAAACCTCCTCCAGCGCCCATTTCTTTTTAACCCCCGACCAAAAAAGAGGGGTGTTATAAGTTTGACTTGTCTGTCTGTCTGTCTGTGTGTCTGTCTGTCTGTCTGTGGCACCATAGCTCCCGAACGGATGGAGCGATTCCAATTTATTTTTTTTGTATGAAAGTTGAGTCTGTCGCGAGTGTTCTTAGACATGTTTCATGAAAATCGGTTGTGCCGTTAAAAAGTTATGGGGGTGAGAGTGGGTAAGGAAAACCGAAAATCTGCAAATATTCTAGTGTGGGTTATCAAATGAAATCGCATCGCGTCCACATTACATAATATTATGTTGTTTTACGTTTAAAGAAATTATGGCATTAGAATCGGGGGTTTTTCTTAAATTTTAAATTAAGATTTATTGGACTACCAAATGACCCTGTACATCGGAAAGATAAATATCATTCAAAAACAGGGCACCGCAGCGCCTGCGCGCGCGCGCCATCTTATGGTCAATTGGGAAACAGGCTGCCACACTTATAACGTTCAAGTCTTCAACGAATTTTGGCCATCGACTTAAAATTACTTCTTGTTTTTGGTTTATGCAATTATTTAATACTTTATTATGATCCAATATCTCAGAAGACTATTTAAAATGGTCTGGAAGAGAATCGATCCCGCCAATTGTAAAAAGATCACGCCTCATTTTACGATCCGATCAAAAAAATAGGTACTAAGTATAATAGTGTAAAAAATTAAATAATATATGAATAAATAATATAATAATATGAAAATTAATTTGGTAAATAGTAATGGTTCATTCAAATACACAAACAAGCTGAAATTAAGAGAAAAAAATAACCCGACTGCGACTTAACTTTTGTTGGGAACTTTTACTGAATGGTTGGTACGCTGTTTGAAATGTATATTATTATACTAATTGGATCCTAAGCGGCAGTCAGATCGAAACATGTTAAAAGTAAACAAAAATGATTTTTAATTAACTAGATATTAAAAGATACCCACATGACAGAGTTTATTAAATTTTGTTTTTTTGAATAGCGTCCTTTAAGAAATAAATAAAATAAAATTAAATTTATTTTTGAAGTGAAACTTCTATAGAATCGTAGTGATTTCAAACCGGATGCAAAAAGATGAAACGGAAATGATGTAAGAGACACAAATACAATGCTTTATTTAAATTTCTTCGTAGTTGAGACTACGAAGTATCGCGCAAATAGGTATTGCTGTATTTTATTTATATTATTTTGTAACATACTTTATGTAATACGCTTTATTGAAGTAATATAAATAATCCGAATAATTACAGATATATGTTTATTTCTCTTAACATTTTAGCAGATGCGTTCATTTACCCTTTTTTTCTATTTGATATATATCATAATTATAGTTCATAAGTAGTAGACTCCAATCGTGCGTCGTAGCTGACACACACACACTTTTTTTTTATTCTTCTTATTATTCTTTCGTCGATTTACTGAAGTTTCACTTCTATCGTGTGTGAATCGCACACACACCTTTTTTTTATTGTTAGATATATGTCGGGGGTGGAGGCTCAGTGTCGCTAAGCCTATGCATAGTTTCTATGCTGTGGGCGTCGATGGGTACAGTTGGAGCAACAAAACACTGTTTTTTTATCAACAACTGTAATTTCAAGAGGTACAGAGTGTAGGAACGCGCGTCGGTTTCAATAATCGACCGCACTGGACGGCTGCTTCTCGAAAAGTGTCGAGCGCGCCGCTCAGCCGATAAATCGTTGACTCCGTCGAGCGCCGACCGGTTGCGCTGGCGTTCCACTCGATTCTTCGATGACTCGATTGCGACATATATATGTTTGTCTCTTTCTACGTAACGCCTCAACTTTTGTTAACACTTGATTTTACTCCCCATAAAATTTCCGTACCGGGCCTTATAACTCAAATCGGTTCAATATAAACAATACAATTATTTATCACAAAATCTCATACCTATACAAATAATAATTACAAATTATTGAGTCAGGAAATATAAATTAAATATTAAAAAAATTCAAGTTCTACTAATAAAATGGGTAAATTTATTAGATCTGTGCTCATATATTAATACTTTCTAGGGCATGGCTTTTAAAAAATATTTTATAGTATTTTTAAATGTGATAAAATTATCATTTTTTGTGATATTTATAGGTGATTTATTGTAAAACTCTAATTAGCACTTTCTCCCTGCTTTCGCACTTTAGTTAGACTGCAGAGAGTAATAATCACTACGTTTTTAAACAGATGTACTTTTGGTAAAATTAATTTCTCTTTGTTTCATAAATTGTCATGGTGTGTTCTTTTTCAAATATGTGACTTTGTTATTGTGTATTTTCTAGGAGACTTTTATAAATATAGAGTGACCACGGTAATTATTTTATATTTTTCAAAGGAACTTTTCACAGATGTTCTTTTGTGTATTCCGCAGATAGGATATACAACGTTTATCCAAATCTACCATTTATGGTTTTGACTAATTACATTATTCCTTCAACAATGGGTTACGCCTTATTATATATATAACCCATACGTGTGGGGTATCTTTGGATAGATCTTCAAAGATAATATAAAACTCTCTTATATTGTTTGGTTTTATTTTAAATTTTGTTATATTTTATGATAAAGTGTGAAAACAATAATTTACGCAGAATCTCATACTTATCAAGTTAATTTGAGTCCGAGGCAGTTGAGGATTTGTCAGTGAGTCGAAAATAAATAGGACGAGTTTAGTTTCAAAGGCTTTTATTTATCACAATGCTAGATGCATAATGTTTGCATAGCTTAATAATACTCTCTGCATTGTTACTCAGTTTAATACTTTACATGGTTTGAGAATGTAAATCAACCAGCCACACACTTCATCGCACACACAGCAAAACAAGTTAACTGCCATACTAAGGCATTAGGGACTTTGTATCATTTATGATTAAATACTTAGGTTAGGTTAGGTTTTTTTTTTTTTTTTTTTTTTTATACTCCTTTCTCCAACATGATCGGAGTCTTTTTTTACCGTTCTCACATTCTTATTCGCGCTTTCATTCTTCATTCACATTCGATCTATTTCATCTTTGTCTCTGTCACTATATTCTTTATATTATCTAATTTTTCCTTATTTTTCTTATTGCAATTTGCTTCTTTTTCTTTTCTTCTTATCAGTTTTTTGCATGTTTTATCTTATATATTATATATATTAGTAAACATACTTTTAATTGCTTTTATTTCGGTTTATTACGTCTTCCGCGATTTTTCTGCAATATTTCAAAAACTCTTCTTTATTTCTGCCCGCTAGTATGTTTTTCAGAGTGTTGCAGTTAAGCTCTGTTTCTGTTAACTCTTGCAGCTCAAATCTAGCTTTCATATATTTTGGGCATTCCAGAAGCAGGTGAGAAACCGTCTCCGGTATCGCAGGATCACATATGCACGATGGGCTCTCTTTACATTTGAAACGATGCAAGTATTCGGAGAACCCACCGTGCCCTGTCAAGATTTGGGTCGTTACTGGTGTGATTTTGAGTTTCTTACGATTTTATAGGCGTCCACCGCGTTTGGGAAGAACAACTTGGTGGTTGAAGCCGTTTCTCCATCTATGTACCTTTGATTCCATACCTCAAGCGTCATCGTGCGAAGATGTCGTTTGACGTATGAAACCGGGCATCTTTCGTAGTCTGGCTTTCGTTTTAAGCTTAATGCCGCTTCCTTCGCGAGCGTGTCGGCCCTTTCGTTGCCTTCCAGCCCTGCATGCGCTTTGATCCAAAACAAGGATACCATCTTGTTTTGGAGAGATGCGGATTGTAGGTTATCTCTTGTTTGTACTGCCAGAGGGTGGAGGCAACCGTAGTTCTTGACCGTTTGGAGGGCCGACATGGAATCGCTTAAGATGACGTATGTCTTCTCTCTACGCTTTAGGATCTAAGAAGACGCCCTGTGTATCGCCAGGAGTTCGGCCTGGTAAACCGAGCAGAAGGAGGGTAGAGCAAGCTTGAGGGCTTTGGATTCAGCGTCATCTAACCATATGGACAAGGCGGCTCCAACCTTACCCTCAATGTTGCTCCCATCGGTATATATCCGAACCTCTGTGTCAGCCTGTGCCTGAACCTCTTCTCGGTTCACCAGTCCGACGACTTCTAGTTGGGCACGACCCGCAGGATGTGGAGCGTTTATTGCAGGCTCCATTACTTCGACCTCTCTTCCACCCAGCATTGTTTGGGGTATTCCCCTCTTTGCCTCGTATAAGAAGGCCGCCTCCTTGATCCTAAGATCGAGCGGCAGCATACCCGCGAGCAAAAGAGCGGCGCAGAGGGAAACGGTACGATAGCCCAGCTGGGTTAGGTTAGGTTTTTTTTTTTTTTTTTTTTTTTTTTTTTTTTCCTAGTAGGCCTACCAATTGCCCATAACAGGGCCGCCGGCTGATAACTTACTATCTAATACAACTGTCGCTATCGATTGCGACATCATTAAAAATTCATGAAAAGAACAAACAAAACATCATATAATAATTATATATAACTACTACACAATACAATACAAAACAAAACAAATATAATTTAAACCAAGTGAATTCCCGATTGCACATCAGACCGAAGTACACCCAAAACTAAAACATTGTATTTACCAAAAAAAAAAAAAAAAAAAAATAGAGGGTAAAAACAATAAAATTTTTAACCAACCCAGATTAAACTAAATCTGTGAAACCCCATAATTCCTTACTACACCAACATTAATGTATCCCCAAATTTTATACCCTTACCCAACTTTAACACAATGATAACTCTAACCTAACTCTGACTAAAAAGTAAAAAGCCCCATTACCCCGCACAACCCAAACCCTGATTTAAATCCCAACCCCCATCTTGAGTGACCTGACCAAATTTGCAATCAAACAATCCATAACATCATTAAACATTATTAAATAAATAAATTAACAATAGAAACAAACAAAATTTGTAGTAAATATAAATAACTAAAACTATAACTCCTATAAAATGGGGTTGGTGGGGCTCTTGTAAGGGCGCCCCCTTACAAGAGCCCCACCAACCCCATTTTACCCCAGTAGGCACAGCTATATCCTTAAACATATAAAATAAAACATAGATACACAAAAAGAGCCGTCAGCCTTAATAACAAAATATAATATATATTATAATGACTCTAACCATTCGACCCTTCTTTAACAATGATAAACAAGGTTAACGATTTACAAGCCAGGAGCCAGGGTTAGGTTTTTTTTTTTTTTTTTTTTTTTTGTTTATTTAATTGGTTATTAAATTTGTTAAGGGTCCGGCGCGGTTAGGTTAGGTTAGGTTAGGTTAGGTTAGGTTAGGTTAGGTTAGGTTAGGTTAGGTTTTTTTTTTTTTTTTTTTTTTTTTTTCTAATAAGCCTACCATTTGTCAACAACATGACCGACGGCTATGACTTATCCTATTTATACTGTCGCTATTATTATGCGACAACATTTTGTTCCTATCATTGTCATGCTTACGCAAACATGCACCTCATACCAATGATACACATTTGCGCAAACTTGACTTTGTCATTGTAGGTAGCATACATATGCATTACAATTAATGCATATCTAAACGACCTTCACATGGAAATAATTTATTATGTACATATTTATAAAAGACTT